>CM040127.1:177959677-179186359 GCA_022559845.1 Amorphophallus konjac | reverse complement strand
TGCTGAAGACGATTGAATCCGAAGACCCATTAGAGAATCAGGCGCGCTTCAGTCGAGCTAAAACAATGAAAACATGTAAAGGAAAGACATAGCAACATACGGAGAGATAGCTGGCAGATGTTTCAATCACCCAACGCCCAAACGGGCCATTAGAGCATTTCATATCATCAGATCACCCCAGAACTCACATCAATCGCACGGAGGGAATGAGGGAGAAGGAGATGAATAGACATCAGGATATCCCGGTTACATCCAAAATCAAAATCGAGATAAACTCGGCAGGATTACATGAATAAGAAAAAAAAATAAAACCATGGGGGAGGGCGGAGCATTGACTCCTCTCCCTCCCCGGATGCCCACCTGGAGCTTCTTCCCTGGGGAATCGGTCTCTTCTCTCTTTCTTTTTCAGCGGAGGAGGCTCTCTCTCTCCCTCTGGCTTCTTCTTTTTTTTTTTCTTTTTGATTGATGGTCTCGCTTCCGATCCTCCGCTCGATCCCCTTTTCTTTCAAAGGGGGGGGGGGGGTTTATATAGGTCTCATTCTCGTGTGTTCTCGGTGGAGAGCAGTCGGCGCGACCGTCTTCTTAGCCACAGCTCCCGGCGCGTCCAGCGGCCCTTCGTGGAAGCTCCCGGCGCCATGGTCAGAAGCCCAATCAGCCGGCCCATTTAGTGCCTTTTTTTTTTTTTTTTAGGCCACATAATTGCCTTGGCTTCCCTTAGTCATTTTGTATTGACTTTTATCAGAACCGAAAGAGGCCACTTTAGTAGTGACACAGCTTTGTTGAGATCATCTCGAGGTTCCATCAGTGAACAAACTGGGGTTTTAATCAGTATTGTCGTCTGAATGACGACAAAACCGGGTATGTTTCATCGGCATCGTCATCCGAACGGTGACAAGACCGGACATCAGCTTCAGTCTGACAGACTTCGGCCGGGTGTGTAATCTGTGTAGAGGATTCTTCATTTGTCCTGTCTTTGCCAAAAGCCTTCGTAATCTCCATCTGCTCCGACTTCTCATCAGGGAGGTCTTATCAGTCGAGTGACTGCGGCTTCATCGGTGCTGCCGTCTGAATGACATCGGCACCGGGCATCAGCTTTGGCCGACAAAGGCTTTAGCCGGGTGAATGGTGGACGGGCTTCATCATTGATCTTTCACTGTTGGTCAGACCCTCTTTTCAATTGTGTTTCCACCCTTGTTCATTTTCCAGGTGTCAACACATCCCTGGGCGCTTCCTCTTCTTCTAGAACGGCATTGAGGCGAGCCTGCCTCCTACGTCCTCCACCAGACGATTGGTCTTTCATAAGGGGGCAATCTGGCATGCGATGCTCCCTGCTTCCACAACGTAAACAAGCACCAAGGCGCTTCCAACACTCCTCAGCCGAATGGCCGAATTTTTCACAAAATGTGCAAGCCATGGTGACCTGCTCCTTCTCCTCTTTGACTTTCCTTTGCTTATGGGAACTTCCACCATTCCCATTCCTGGATCTCTTCTTACTATCACGGCTCTTGTAGGGCTCCGTGATGCTGAACTTATCTTTCTTATAACACCGATCTGAGCGTCGGCTAGACTCCTCTCCTTTCCCTTTTAATTTCTCGACCTTCTCCAAGGTCCTTTCACACAAACACGCTCGTTGAACCATTTCCGCATAAGTACGGATGTTTTGGGTACCGAGCTGCTGAATGAAACTGGGTCGTAACCCGTCCATGAACTGATTAGCCTTCAATAAATCGGTGCTGATAAGATGCGATGCGTAAGGTGCAAGCCTTGAGAATTACAGTTCATATTCGGCAATTATCATCATTCCTTGCCAAAGAGCGGCGAACTCCATAGCCTTTCGATCCTTTACGTGCTCAGAAAAGTACTTGGCACGGAATAGGGTAAGAAAACCATCCCATGTATGAGGTGCATCGGCCAGAGGTGCCGGAACCGACTTCCACCATGTACGTGCATCTTTGTTGAGTTGGAAGGTTGCGAGGCACACCTTCTCTTGATCGGTGCATTGGATAACATCAAAGATACGGTTCATTTTGTCTATCCAGTTCTCTGCCTCGTCAATATTAGAAGAACCATAGAAACGCGGAGGGTTTAAGCTCCGAAAGTTGCGATGCAAATCACCAGTCCTTGCTCCTGCGCCAGCTTGCGCCATGGTTTGTAATGCCTGAGTGAGGCCGGCAACTGTTTGTTGCATGCCATCCCAATTTACGCGATGAGCCATGGTAATAACAGGGTACCTGAGAGAAAAATAGCAACCTGTTATTTCTCATGGAATTGGAAGGAAAATCAATCTTAAAACTAATTAACTATCTTATCCCGGGCTCTACCCAATTTTCACATGGGTGTGGAAATTTCTTCCTTAGTTCATAGGTATGGGTCCTTAAACCTTGGACTTATCCTATGACATGACTCTTCTTCCTAAGTCCTGAGACTTAGGCTCTGATACCAACTTAATTGTCACGCCCCGAGCCTTTATGACAGCAGAAGACTCGCTTGAGAAACGTGAACAGCCGGCATGGTAAGCCTCTTGCAAGCAAGAATGATCAGAGCGCAAGACAATCACACACATAAATGTAATTGCATAATATTTACTCAAACTCCAACTTTATTTCATAATAATCAAGTATTCAAATACAACCACTAATTCAACTTATTCCAATCTATCAGACTCAAGAAATAAGAAATTACATAGACTTGATCTAAACAATGTAAACTTCCAAAGTCTTCGCTCATTCTTTTAATCACTCTCGGATCCGCTACTTGAACATTCCGAATCCGAACCCGACTCACTTCCATTTCCTGAAAATGAATGGAAATAGGTAATGAGCACACTTTCCCAGTAGGTATCTTTGCATCAACATGAAGGCATCATTAAAGTAATTAACATTTTAGCTCTAGAGAAATAAGGTAAAATCATGCGAATGCGATCAAACACACGATTAAATCAAAGTAACACGATGATCATGAAGATAGAATGAGAATAAGTATGAACTAGCAAGAATGTTATAAGAACATGATTATGGCCGTTCATGAACAAGAATGTAACAAGAATGTACTAGCAAGCCACATAATCATCACTCCAGTATATTTTGCTTATGAGCAAGTACTTCATGAATTTCTATGGAATATCAAGAAAGTCATGTACTAGAAAGTCATGTCGTGCTGTATCGTATTTGTAGATTTTCACTTGTTTATAAAGAAAGTACTCCCAGCGCAATGCGACGCCAGTAGCATCATATCCCATGGTTTATAATAGTATGTTTCCGACAATCAGCCGAGGGGACTAGGATAGAGCCTTTGAACACAATCAGTGCTCGATCGCATCTTCAAGTATAAATCAAGCTACTTCCACGCATGTAACAATAAAGTATGGCTAAGAATGTACAATTCCAACAAGCTCTTGATAACAACAATTCATCGAATGAATGCTTTAACGAGAATCGTGAGAAATCAAGAATGACTTATACTATGTTATGCTCAAAGAAATAAATCGATAGCATAACGGTACATTCTTTATCTTCCATTCATTATATTAGGTTCCTTGATCAATATGATATGTTCTAGATCATCAAGAGTCCATCTAGAAACCTTGGATTATCAACCCTTGGTCAAACCTCGAGTTAAAATACTCAAGCAGTGTGACGGTCGTGTACTGGGCCGTTACATGATGTGAGGCTCCAGTATTGGGCCGTTATATTAGTCTGAATCTAGAACCAAGAAATGAGACTTAGTTGAATGTGACGGTCGTATATTGGGCCGTTACATGTGCCTGACGGTCCCATATAGATCCGTTACACTACTGATAACCAGAAAACATCGATAGTGTAATCTAATCACTTGGATTTTAATGGTACAACCAACTCGGCGTCCTAGTGAGAATCCCAGGCTCGCAGAGAATTACGGAGTCCTTGAATTAAGATTTCCTAGTCTATTGGAAGGAATATCCAATAGAGAGGTCCTCATGTCCAAGAATAGTGTTCCTATAGTGCAAAGTGTAAACTAATGGACATATACCTGAATATACGCCATGCACTTAGAGAAATGACTCTATAGATAGAAAAGAATGTGTAACAATGTGAAACCAAGATAAAATCTCGTCAATTGAACATTGGAAAATCATGATTTGGAATATAAAACTATAGAGTTTAGCCAATGAAATTAGCATAACCTAAAATAACTCAAAATGCTTTAATCATACAATTTCCTATCATGAATCAATTAAGAAACTCAAAGTCATGAAATAAGGTTAAAACTTATATAACTAGGCTTATTTATAACTAAGTTTGGCTGTCCTCAGTCCTGTCTCAATTTGACAGTAAATCGCACTCTGACGGTCTAGTATGGGCATGTCACAGGGCTGTGACGGTTTATCGTAGGACCGTTACAGTATTGTAACGCTCCTGTTATGGTGCGTCAGAGACAATGAAAAAACTTTAAATACAACAGAGGTTGTGACGGCTTATCGTAAGACTGTTATAGTCGTCTGACGGTCCTAGTATGATGCGTAAGAGTCCCTGCTAATAGTATAATGAAATAAAAAGACTATGATTTGAAATCATGTCATATTTTGAAAATATTTAACTACCCCAATCATGACAAAACAAAGTAAAGGTCATCTAGATGCATAGGTTGCAGTGAATTAACAAGATTATATCTTTGATCTTAGATTAGGGCTAAGAATATGTATGTATGTATGAACCCACTAAAACATATATTTCATAGTCTATAATGCATGAAATCAAACACAATGAGAGGGCTTTTATCCCTAACAATATGTTTTTACCAATCATGAGATAACCTACCGCTTAACTAAGCTTTAAACTTCTAATTTGAGCTTTCAAGGATCGCCCTAGTTCCTCTCTTTTTCTGACTTTTCAGCAACTTCACGCTGCCCTAGCTCCTCAGCCTCTTTACCTAAGAACGTGAAATTTTGAGGGTAAGAAGATGAAACTAAGGTGAACAAAAGTTCTAAATAACCGAACTCTAATTACCTTTTTTAGACGTCCTAATTCCCTGATCTTCAGTGGCCCTTAACTCTGATTCCTGGGTTACTATGGTCGAACCAGCAACTTTGGAAGCTTCAATCTCCTTGGTTACTTGATATCCTAGCACGAAATTTGGAGAACTTATTAGTCTAGAGTATACTAAACAAAATCTTCTAAAGAACTTACCCGAAATTATATCTCCTTACCTTGATTCTTCACGAGCCAAAAGTAAGGGTCGCTCAGTTTAGAACTAGGTCATATTTATAGGGTTTTTGAAGATTAGATTGATTCTAGAGTTCTTAATTTGCCAGAACCTAATCCCTAAGAGTCCTTAGTAATGTTAGAAGCTCTCCCAAGTTGATCTCTTGTAGATAAGATCCCAAAGTTCTAATCTTTTTGCTCGTTCTTTCTTTCACGGAACTGTTAGAGTGTAACGCATCCAGACTGGTGCGTTACATGCTTGTAGCGGTCGCCCGATAGACCGTTACACCAAACGTATACAGAGTTTCAATTAAATAAAACTCTCTTGTTCGTTTATCCTTATAATTATCTATAAAAAATAGTATTTCTCTTTAAAATATGTGAATAAGTCAATTAACCTTCTAGAATATGGGCCAAACTTAATGGGCTTGGTCCATTAACCTTTTGGATTATCTTTAAATAGGCTAGGTTAATTATTTAACATAATTAGGCCTAATAGTGACTTATTGATCTAATATTCTATTTATTAATTTATTTAGGCCATTATACATTCCAAAAAATTATTAAATATTCTAAAAATAATTTATAAAAATTCTGGGGTCTTACAATCCCACTATATATATTAATATATATGCACCATAAAGACCAACACGTGAAGGGGGCAGCTTTTGTCTAAGCAATAGGAATGGGCGCCCCTATACAAGGGCGTTGATTAATGGGTGCCCCTATCTAGGGCACCATTTCCCACAGTAACCCACAAGTTCTTGAAGGGGTTGAAACAAAAATAGCCTGCGTTGGCTGGGAATGGACCCCTGCGGGAACATAGACAACTGGGTCTTCGAATCTGGTTTCCAATGGACCCTTACGATTATTCCTTATAAACAATTCCCTCTATCCAATGACCCTTACAATCGTCCTGCTATTGCCATCCTGCCACTGAAGAGAATGTTATCTGTGGCCTTTCTCGTCTCCACCTGTGGAAGAAAGATCTCATTTCTTCTCTTCACGTGCAGGAGATAGGAAGGTATCTTCATCCTAAGTACCATGTCCTACTGTTGGGAGCTTGGCTGCAAAGAACATGAAAGGCTAGGATTCTTATTATATTCTACTATTATACCTCGTTAACCGTACCAATAGGTAGGTGTTCTCAAGATCTGGCCTAACTAGTAGCTAAACAGGGTAACCTGGCATGCATGCGTAGAATTAGGAGAACTTTTCTTCCATGTTATATAGCCTCTTACACGGCTTTACTCAGATCAAATATATACTGGCTTACGGCCAAATATATAGCATGTTACACTGGTTTTAAGTAGATCAATT
The DNA here is from genome assembly GCA_022559845.1 of Amorphophallus konjac. Lineage (NCBI taxonomy): Eukaryota > Viridiplantae > Streptophyta > Magnoliopsida > Alismatales > Araceae > Amorphophallus > Amorphophallus konjac. The sequence continues at coordinate 179,179,859 of CM040127.1, read as the reverse complement.
ATAGCCTGTTACACCGATTTTATACATAGTCTGTTACACTACTTTTACGGAATTCGAATATATCCTATTACACTAGTTTTACGGTCTTAAGTTATAGCATGCTTAGGTTTATTCTATATCAGGTTTTACTAAATATATAACATGTTTTACAAAAATCCAAAACTTCAACCTTCAGGTAAAGGGCGCCCATCACATGGGGGCCATTTCCTTAAGGGCGCCCCAGGCTTGGGCACCCTTTAATCGAAGACCTCCTACACAGTCGTCAACTCATTTCCAGTAATTAATAAACGCCATGTTTAGAAAATGAATATCTATGAAACTAAACCATAAAATTCGTGCATGAGTACAATTCTGTGATCATGATATTTTTCTCTACCTATCCATGTCGTTATTTATTGATTCCAAGAACTTTTGAAATCATGAATAGTAACTTGTGTCTCAAACGTAGCTGCCTGGTGCGTATATGAGCCTGAACAAAGGGTGCCCCTGTCCAGGGCGCCATTTACACAAATTGAAGACTCTCTATAGAGTCTTCATTTAAATGAAGACACTGCAGAGGGGCAAAAGAGAGATTTTCGTCGTTTGTGGATCACTCGGATAAATGCGGGAATATGAGTCGAAGCAATAACAAGAATATTTCTAGTGGAACATCTTTCACAATGGCGTTACTCTACCACTGAGTTAAAAGGGCTTAAAAAAATGAAATATTAAAGATTCGAGCCAGAAAATTTTTATCGCCATTTCCATAGGGCTAACAGAAAAGAAAAAAAATGAAAACAGAATGGGCGCCCCTGGAACAGGCGCCCATTACTTGAATAATGGCAGCCCCTCCGGTGCCATTCACTGAAATGAAGACAGTCTGATTTTCTCACAGTATTCAGAAGTCCCAGGGAATGGGCGCCCCTATCCAGGGCGCCATTTAGACAAATTGAAGACTCTCAGCAGCATCTTCATTTAAATGAAGACACTGCAGAGGGGCGCCAATTTCCCTGAGCCTGATTCTGGATTTTTTTTGAACCTATCTTATGATAGAATGGGCACCCCGAGACACAGGCGCCAATTCATAATATAATGGCAGCCCAAAGGGTGCCAATTCAGCTACTTGTGGCAGCCTTTGAGGTGTCGATCTCACCCAGATTCCCGACATATCGTACGTTTGCTATGGTTTACTCGTGGTTAATCCCTACATAATAATATGTCCTTGAACTCCATTTCATAAAAATCTACCTTATAAATATCCTACAATGGTTAAACCCTTGAAATTCTATATTGGCTACAAATGAGAGTTGATGTCGAACAAACATGACCAATGCTATGCGTATAGAGCCTGGTCTGGTCCTTGGAGGAGCACCCGAAGGTACTTGTGCCTATGGGAGTTTATTGACCACGATGTTTAAGCATTGCACCAAAGTACTTGCTTGCTAGACTTTAGACATCCCACTCACTCTCTCGTGACACAACTTGCTTGACTTAACTTGAGGCCCGCAGAAGGGCAAAAGTACTTGCTTGAATGAAGTAGCCAATTCCATTACACGTACTTGATATTACACGTACCTGATATTACATGTGCTTGATATTACTTGCTTGAACATGAGTTCTTACTTTCTTGGATAAATGTTGTGCAATCACTTGCTAGTGCCTTATTGATATTGGAAATCATGCAATATTCTTCCATGCAATTCTTGATATGTTGCTCGTCTTTCTATTCAGTTCTTGATTTCTCACTTGTCTGCATGCATAGCTTACCTGCACTACACGAAATATGTAAACCACTTAAAGATTGCTCGAACTTGAGATGTAATTCCTACTGAGCGATTTGCTCATCTAGTTCATTCTAACATTTTCAGGTAATTCGGATAGCGACATCCACATGAATGGGAATGAGACCGAGTGAAGAGTGCTAGAGTCACCGATCATCTACTATTAGCTAGCTGCGTCTTTGCTTATCTAGAGTCATTTATCTTGTACTTCCAATTATGTCAGTTATGTCCGTTATGTCGATCTAGTTGATTGAAACTTGTTAAGGCTTGTAGCCTAGTATTTGGGTTTGAATAATGAATGTCATGGACTAGAATTATATCATTTGGTTGTTTGATAATTGTCATCTTGGACTATTGGTATCATTTTAAAAATTTAATCTTAGTCATTATTTAGTCTTTTACGCACTCTATCTTTTGTCAAAAATAATATTACTCTAATGGATTGGTTCTATATAAACTCGCCACGACCCCGGGTAACTTCCGCGCTCGGGGCGTGACAAAAGAACAGTAAGCCACAAACAGACTCAAGTTGGTGAGCCAAATACACAAACTATGATTAGGAGCATTCCTACACAAGCATCTAGCGTCAACGCAAGATAGAAAACAAACGACGGAGAGACAAGATTTTAAGGTGGCTCGGTCTCTATCCAGAGACCTACGTCCGCCCCTCACACTACTTGGTAATGCTTCACTAGTGCAAATGTACTACCGCTGATTCACAGCTTCCAACAGAGAGACAAACTCTCTTAACTCCGCTGCCAAACAGCTTGAGGGTACACAACCCAAAACCCTCAGACCATTGAGCATACCGTTTGTCTTCCTACGCGTAGGGAGGGAGCAATGTAAGAGTATTTCTTTTTGAGAAAAACAAAACTGAAAAGAGTAACCAGATAGAGTATGGCTATGAAGTTCTATGGGAGAGAAAAACTCTTGTCTGGGTGAGAGCTGAACGAAGGCTGGGTTCTTGTTACGTCCCGAGCACGGAAGGAACCTGGTATGCGCGACGAGTTTATATCAATCATGTCAATCAGAGCATATGTGTATTCGACACATAGACAGAGTGCGCAGAAGTAGAGATAACCAAGTTCTTTATTCATAATAACTATGAAAGAAATTCTATTACATAACCTTGATGAAAAGTACTAAAAGATAATTTTGACTCAATAAAAGGAAGATTACAATAATTGACTCAAGAATTTGAAAAGATATTGATAGATGGACACTTTTAAAACTGGTTGGCTCTAAGCTGTTCACTCTTGTCCATCCCCATCCGAATGAGCTTCGTCATCGGAATTACCTAAAAAATAGGGGGAAAATGCTAGATGAGCGAACGCTCAGTAGCAATTTATATCTCAAGTACTAGCTTGCTTTAAGTAAATTACATGTTGCATGAATGCAAGTATAGCTATACATATACGCATGAAATGACTTTAGATAAAGAGTATAGCAAGAGATAATAGAATGAACTAGCAAGATTTCAAAATTCCATGTAGACTTGTAAAAGATGGTCAAGCAAGTAAACATATCACGTCATGTCAAGTGAATTGGATATCATGTTATCAAGTAAGTAAATACCCGTTCCGGGCCACGCAGGTCATGTCAAGTCAAGTACAAGTACGAGTCGTGGAATGTCAATCTAGCAAGTCATGCACTTCGGTGCAATGCCACACCGTGATCAATAATAACTTCCATGGGCACAAGCACTTTCGGGTGCTCCTCTCAGGACCAGATCGGGCCCTATATGCGCAAGCATTGAGTCATGTATTTTAGACATCCACTATAGTTATATCCAATATAGAATTCTAAGGAATAACCATTGTAGGATGATAAGGTAGACTTTATCAATGAAGGAATTTAAGGACAGAACTTTCAACTAGTATGACTCCTCGTTAATCATTACGAAAATCAAGATATGTCATGAAACTAGATAAATGGCGCCCATCAGGATGCCGTGATTTCAGAAACTAGCATCCATACGAATGGTCGCCTTATTACTGTGAACAGAACAAGCTAAAAGAAATAGCACCCAGACCTTGGTCGCTATTTAGGTGAATAACGGTACTGAGTGTTAGCTCGATGGAGTGGCGCGAACCAAGATTCAAAGGGGGCGGTGAATGAATCTACCTCTAAAAACTTCTTCAAATTAAAACTTATCCTGAATACACTAGACTAATGCTGAATTAAAAGCAATCAGGAGCTTAGGTGGAGACGTGCATATCATTCATCTAGCGGTTGGCACATTAGAAAGCAATCCACAGTACACACGAATCTTTTAGGTGGTTCAGTCCTTCAGACCTACATCCACCCCACACTCAATCCAGAGTGTGGATTACTGTTGACTCACAGCTTGAAATCGCTGGGCCTCACAGCTTGCCTACAAACCGCTGGGCATTTGAGCTTCGCCGACCGCTGAGCATTACAGCTTAGCTTTCCAGAGGAAACCACCTCTGCCGCTGGGCCTTATAGCTTCTTCCATCGCTGATACATAGCTTATAAGGAATATGAAAGATGAAAATAGAAAATCAAAATGTTCAGTATCAAAAAATTGACAATGAAGATAAATAGAAATGCTCACGCAGGAGCGATGTGCCTTGGATCTGATCCAGAGAACACAGTAGACAACAGATCTTCAAGACTTGCTTCGATTGCTTCACGATTTCTTCTCTCAAGATTCTTCTTCTTCACTCTCTTGCTATCAACTCTCACTCCTAGACTTACACTCTTGCTTCTCTCAGATATATTCTTCTCTTTTTCTCTCTCAAATCTTCTCTTCAAAATTCCATCATCATTAGAAGGCACGACCGGGTCTTCTATATATATCTTGCGAAAGAGAGGCGCGTGGAAATCACATTTCTTGCCCAGAGATTTCACAAAGAGACTGCTTATCGAAGCCCGCGTGTCAGATTTATCATGTCAATTAAAGCAGAGGCATTTTTTGTCAAACACTTGGTGATCTGGAGTTTATATAAACATTAACATGCACGGACTCATTATATGAGTGAGAAAAACATGCACTGACTAGGTACATATATAGACGTGAATGCTTGGACCATTTTCATTCATTAAGCAAATGTGCACAGACCCTTGTATGTATAAAACAAGTATGTGCACAGACCCCTTTCATGTGAAAATAATACTTGCACAGACTTTAATGTGAAGGATGTAGAAAATGCACTGACATTTGTATGCGTGAGACACAAACATGCACCGACTCTTGCATGCGTGCAGCAACACAATTTGCACCGACCTATACAAGCCCAATGCAAAAATTGCACCGACTGTTATACCTTTAAGATGAAGCATGCACGGACCTATACAAGGCAGAGTATGCACCGATATGTTCTACCCAATGTAGAGTATGCATTGACTTCTACATGCTCGAGGCAAAACTGCACTAACCTTATGTATACACATCAGAGCATGCACTGACCTGGCTTTTCGAAGACAGAAATGTGCACAGACTCTTAAACAGTGAAGTGCACGGACTTTATGATGTTATGTGTAAACATGCACAAACTTGATCATGCTACTGCCAGAAAGCATGCACAGACTTGCTTATGCATTGAGGATAGATATGCACAGACATTATACCATGAGTGTGACAAATGTGCACCGACCCTGAAGACTTATATGCACAGACTTAACATGCATTGAAGATAAACATGCACAGACCTTATAGCATGCGTAAGGAAAATATGCACTGACCGTGAAGACTTATATGCACTTATTAGACATGCATGCACCGACCTTGGGTCTGCAGCAAGTGCAATTAGGATCGAGCCCTTGTGCACAGACATGAATGCACAGACTTGCTTATACGAACATGCACTGACTTCACCAGAATATGCATGGACCTCATATGCACCAGGTCCTCATGTCCACCGATCCAAATCAGGTATACAGCAAAATATTCTCGGACCTTGTATGCTAAATGCACAAGGCGCACAGACCTTGTATACTGAATGCGCAGTGTGCACAGACCTTGTATGCTAAATGCACAAGGTGCACAGACCATATATCATATATGCATTGGTAAAATACAAATAGATTTATGCATTTCAGTCTCACATGACTCATAGATTGTCATTATCAAAACCAGGGTTCTAACAATCTCCCCCTTTTTGATGATGACAATTATAAGTCATGTGTGATTGAAACTAACAATGAATTTAAACAACTAACAATCATTCTTCCCACATTCTTTCAATTTCAAGCACTCACCAGTTGTTAGTCATTCACAGAATTTATTTGCTAACATGCATAGCAATAGTGACATTCAACACAGTAATGCATTCAACACAAGTATGCAATATGTAGTAATTACATTTCTATGTACAATAAGAAAAGGCAAATTGATGTTTGAGTGAGGTATCTCATTACACAAAAGATAAATTCTCATATAGTATTTTTACAATAGAAAAATCAATCCACTAAGAACAGTCAGCATCTATCAGACTTTTAGCATCTGCTCAGCATCTCAATATCTATTAGCATCAGACTATAAACTGTATAAACTATCCACCATAAGCTTTCATACATGACCACTATCCACTAATTCTCCCCCTTTGTCATTATCAAAAAAAATGGAGGACCCTTAGACATCAGCGACTTGAGTGACTAGAACTTGTACCTCTGGAGCTTCCTCTTCCTCTAGGTGGTGGTGGTGTACTACCAGAGCCCCTAAGAGGTATTGCCCGTATTGCCCTTGGAAAAGAAATTATGTCAACTTTTCTTTCGAGAGCTGCAAACTTGGTCATCACTTTCTGGTCATTTTGCTTGATCAAGTCATGAAGTTCTCTGACAGTAGCTGTCATGTCCACAAACCAACTTTGCATCATGCCACCCAGATTATCTAATTGAGAAGATTACTATTTGTGTATGTCAGCTATAAACGTGGATGAGCTGGTGGCTTATTGAGTGACAATGTTCTGGAATCTGTGGACTAAGTGTAGACACACTAAAATTGACATCATTTTGAGCATATCTCCTATCGCACTGTGATGCCCCATTTGACCCTCAAATCGACTTATTTGAGTGATTTTCCTCCTTTTTATTGAATATCCAACTTCCCCAAGCTTTCCACATGTTTTTCCATTTTTCTCCAGTTTTTTCTGAGCCATTTCTCCATTTTTTCGGGCCTTAAATCAAATGGGGGAAGGGACCCGGGCGTCATTTAAGTAACGCCCCGTCAGGGGGCGTCATTTCTTTAATTAGCGACCGTTTGTTCGGTCGTCAATTCTTGTTCAATTCCGAACTCCAGAAGCACCCCTTCCTTTCCTCACTTACACTCCTTTTTCACTTGGGAAAGAGTTCCTATGGCTTCCTAATATTGAAAGGACACTTGGAGGAAGGATCCCCCTTTCCATCCTACCAAAACTAAGTTTTCTAATTTTTTATGGAATTAATTCTGAATTTCCCTTCTTTCCTCATTTAACCTCCTTTTCCACTTGGGAAAGGGTTCCTATGACTTTCCAAGGTTGAAGGGACACTTGCCTAATGCTTATCTCTTCCAAATTCCAACTAAAACATGTTTTCTTATTTTCTCTTGATTTAATTCTGAATTTCACTTCCTTTCCTCATTTAATCTCTTTTTCCACTTGGGAAAGGGTTCCTATGACTTTCTAAGGTTGAAGGGACACTTGCCTAAGGTTTATCTCTTCCAAATCCAACTAAAACATGTTTTCTTATTTTCTCTTGGATTTAATTCCGAATTTCACTTCCTTTCCTCATTTAATCTCTTTTTCCACTTGGGAAAGGGTTCCTATGACTTTCCAAGGTTGAAGGGACACTTGCCTAATGTTTATCTCTTCCAAATTCCAACTAAAACATATTTTCTTATTTTCTCTTGATTTAATTCCGAATTTCACTTCCTTTCCTCATTTAATCTCTTTTTCCACTTAGGAAAGGGTTCCTATGACTTTCCAAGGTTGAAGGGAGACTTGCCTAATGTTTATCTCATTCCAAATCCCACTAAAACATGTTTTCCTAATTTCCCTTGGAATTAATTTCGAATTTCAACCCTATAAATAGGACTCCTCTCTCCCTTGTGTTAAGAGATCAAGATCAATTCAAGGGGAGGTGCTGCCGGACCAAAGGCTCAAGGAGGAAGACTCCCATGCACCTAAAAGCTTCATCCACGGAGTTCTTCTTCCTCTATTGAAGATTTGAAACCTCTACATCCACAGAGTTCTTCTTCCTCTATTGAAGATTTGAAACCTCTACATCCACAGAGTTCTTCTTCCTCTATTGAAGATTTGGAGCCTCTACATCCATGGAATTCTACATCCTCTTCTTCCTCTATTGAAGATCTTGAAGCCAATTGGAGAAACCACTAAGCTTTCCCCCTCCTATCTCTTATTTTTCTTTAGTTAATTGCATGCATCATTATTCCATCTCTTCCTTTTATTTCTTTTTATCTCCATGTTGAGATCTCCTTAGTGCAACACTTGCACACCTCCCTATTTGCATATCATTCATCATATCTCCCATACCCTTTTGCATAGGGGTTTAAAGGCCAAACACCAATAAGGTGTGTTCATATCCATGCTTTCTATGTCCATATTTACATTTGGATTTGATGCTACACATCTTGGTTTCTAATCCATGTTTGTTTATTGGTGTTTGTTAATTTTGCAAGGGTAATCAATCAAGGAAAACTCTCTTCATCGGCCGGCCGATAGAAAGAGAAGGTGCACTCACAATCTCCCCCACATTTAAGGTATTTATATCGCGATCCCTCCATTGATTATTTGTTATATCCTTTGAGGCCCTCGCGTCTCTGGCGATCACATTCCCCTTAGCATCCTCGCATGCTCCCCTTTTCTCCCTCTTTTCCCATTCTTCTTCTATTCATTTTTTCTTTTTCCCTTTTAATTGTTCTAAGTGGATTTCTTAGAATCTACAAATTGGCGATCACGGTGGGACCACCATTGTTTTTCTTTGATTACCCTTCCCCCTTTGCACCCTCGGTGCAACTCCCTTTGTGCTCCACATAGCACTTTCCTTTTTGTTTTATCACTTGTGCATCGCGTGCACATCCCCCTCCCCTTATGTGATTGCTAACTTGTTGGTTTTTGAAAAATTCCACTTTCTTATCTCTCCATCTTTTTTAAAAAAAAATTTTTGGATGCCATGCTTCATATTATGTTGATTGCTATGATTTGTATGGCCATGTGAGTGTTTTACCTTATCTTTCTTTGGTTTGGCTCATATCATGGTTCATACTTTCTTTTCTTTGTCTTTTGCATTAGGACTTGCATTTAGGGCATTTGGCTTGGGAGACCTCCTCTCTCTATATTAGGATTTCACACACCCCCTTGGTGAAGGAAGGACCCTCCATTGAGCATTCCGTCTCTTTGGATTGGAAATTCCTAAACCAAGCCTCCATAAGTCCCCGCACCCGTGGATTCCCTCACGGACGCCGGGCAGGTTGTACCCTTGAAGTTCCCGAGTTTAGTTGGCCTATACGTGGTGAGAGAGTGTTCCTAGTTGGCATTGAAGTAATCATATTGAAACTAGGTTCCTCCCTCGTGTGAATCATTCCAAATCATTGTAAAAAATCATTAATTCACCAAGGTTCAAACATAAAAAAAAATCAAGGTAACCATTCCAACTTGTGTGCTTCTTTGCAAATTGTTTGCACATTAAATTGCTTACATAATGGCTTACTTTGATAGACAAAACAACATGTTCAATTCAATTAATGTTCATGAGGGTGATCAACCTAGCACATCTTATTCCCCTCAATTCCAACATGTTCAACATAATTCTCACCATAATTCTTTCAAAGGACCACGTCCTCACTCTTATGGTGTTGCCCGACCCATGGGCAATGTCCAATCCAATGGTCTTTTAATCCAATTGCGAGCCACTATTCCCTCGGGACCGTCTCCTCCCAATGATGAGAAGGTTTCCCAAATCATTCATGCATTAGATCATCTCACCCCTCAACAGATCCAAGCCCTTAAGGCCGCCATTGAGGGTGCATCTCATTCCTCTCCTCCTCCTTCTAATCCTACACGGGTGGCCCATCACCCACCTCCCTCTTTTATTCCTACACGGGTGGCCCATCACCCATCTCCTCCTATTCATTCTACTCGGGTGGCCCATCACCCGCCTCCTTCTATTCCTCCTCCATCACGGCCCCAAGGCCCATTTATTCCTTGCAATCCGGCCCATCCGGGTTCTTCCATGGGTCGGCCCGTTAATTCTTCTCCACGGCCTTTTTATACGGCCCCTCCTCCTTCAAGGCCCTATCAACCTTCGGTTGCACAGGTCACACCCCTCCAGCAAACTCTCCTTGACAAAATCACTCTTATGGAGGAACAATTAAAGAGGGTTACGAGCCCGCGGCCCGCTCCTCCTACTCCAGTTAATTCTCTTCACGCTTTCCTGGATGACATTACCAAGATGGAGAGTGAATGGAAAGATAGGAGAGATGATTATGACTTTGGCACTTCAAGCAATCAAGAGCCGGCAATTGAAGAATCTGAAGCAATGTATGATGATGAAGCTATGCAGGCACCCCTTCCGAGTTTCCTTAACTTCCCGCTTCCTCCACTATCATTTGATGAACCCCCTGCTCAGGACGAAGCTACCATCCCTGATCCAACCCCCGTTTCCGAGACCTCTTGGTGTTACGATGATGGGTCGATACTCCAATCACCCACACCGGCGCATCTTGAGTCTCCTCCCACTCCTAACACCGCTCGCCCCGTCCGGAGTTTTCCCCGCACCAAACCTCCACCAGTTATACCTCCCCCAGTTACATCAACCTTCATATCATCACCCTCCCCTGAACCTTCCATCAAACCTCCACCAATGACACCTCCACCCATTAAACCATTAACCTTCACACCATCGGCCTCCATTGAACCCACCATTAAACCTTCCCCAATTAACATCCCACCACTTCAACCCTCCATTACCCCTTTAACCTCAAAACCCTCCACTATGCCTATAACACCTATTCCACCACATAACCCTTCACCTTTACCCGTGGCTAATCCTGAGCAGGATTCACCCTTTTTTGCACTCGAGCCAATCCCAACTGCTTCCGAGCAAAGGGAGAAACTCGACGTGTTTATACCTCCGCCTCCACTTATCCTTTCTCCAACGCCTTTCATTACGCCCCCACCATTCATGGAGCCTTCCGCCTCTGCTTCACCTCCCTCTACTACTCGGAAGGGGAGTGCTTCTACAAACACTTGTGCCGAGGATGATCAAGAGCTGCGAAAGAAGAATTTGGCCATGGCCGCGCTATTCAAAATGCAAGAGTTCATTTGCCGGATGCCAATCCGGGTTATTGTGCCAGGCATGATTGAAGAGGCCAAGTCACCGTCATGCCAAGCACTGATGCTGTGTAAGGGCCAGGCAGGGCACCCTCTGTTCCAACTTCCAAATCTTGAACCCCCGGGCAACATGATGCTTCTGAGCCCTACTTTCCAACTCCCTCACACCATTACTTTTCACCCTCCAAGGGAGTTGTCGTTTACTATTGAAGCTTCGTCATGGGCTTGTATTTCATCCATTAGGCCATTTGGCTGTATTCTTTCACTGCCGTGGAGGGGCAGTTATCTTGGTGCCGAAAGGCCTTCCGCTATTTCATCCACCTTCTTGTCTATCACATCTTTTCCATGGGCCATTCCCAGGGTTAGGAGGAGGATCTCGTCCTCTCGCCCTTCATATTCTCCATATTCTTTGCATCTCATTGCATTCGCGCATTCATTGCATTCATCGCATCCATCCCATTGCATGCATTTGCACCTCCTGCTTCCCGGGTTTCCAAACCCGTATCTTCCCCGCTTTCCGGCACCTCGGATATTCCGCACTTCCCATCTTATTCATCTTCATCTTTTTATCCACTATCCCTGGGGCATCGCGTCCCTTTTCCTGCTATCTCCTTGGAACCTCCAGGAATTTTATCCCTCCTCTTTGGGCATCTCGCCCTTTCTAATTCTATTCCTCCGGAACCTCCGGACTTTCCCCTCGGGCATCGCGCCCCTTTCCATTCTCCTCCTCCGGAACCTCCGGACCTTTCTCTCGGCATCGCGCCCCTTTCCACTTTCCTCCTCCGGAACCTCCGGACTTTCCCCTCGGGCATCGCGCCCCTTTTCATCTTCTTCCTCCGGAACCTCCGGACTTTCCCCTCGGGCATCGCGCCCCTTTCCATTCTCCTCCTTCGGAACCTCCGGACCTTTCTCTCGGGCATCACGCCCCTTTCCACCTTCCTCCTCCGGAACCTCCAGATTTTCCCCTTGGGCATCGCGCCCCTTCTCATTTGCTACCTTCGGAACCTCCGGATTTTCCTCCTGATCCTCCTTCATTCCTCTCTCTTGGGTATCGCGCCCCTTTCTATATTCTTCCTCTGGAACCTCCGGATTCTCCACCTGATTGTCTCCATCTTTTCCCCGGGCATCGTGCCCCTTTCCATTTGCTTCCTCCGGAACCTCCGAATTCTCTGTCTTATTCTCTCTATCATCTTCCAGGGCATCGTGACCCTCCTGATTTCATTCCCCCGGAACCTCCGGACCCTCCATCTTTCTTCCGATTCATCTTTCTACTCCTCCGGGACATCACATCCTTCATTTTCTTCTTCCTTTTCCATCATCTTTTTCCCTATTTCTCCCCAGGGCATCGCATCCCTTCTTTCAATATTCCTCCGGAGCCTCCGGATTCCTCCTATCATGATTCTCCTCCTCTGCCTCCGGACCCTCCGGATCCACCTCTTTCCATCTACCAATTTCTTCTTCTGATTCCTCCTAATTCTGGGTCTGACCCAACTTCTTCCACATCCACTGCCTTGGGCATCTGCCCTTTCTCCCATTGCTTCCGAGGCTTTAGTCCTCACCCCTCTTCTTGATTTTCCGCTTCTTCTGTAGACTGTTCCATGTGATCAGGGTCTCCGCGCCTTAGTGAGGGAGTTCTAGCCCTCGCCTCTTTTCTTTTCTCCTTATTCGTCTGAGTCTGGTTTGAGCACCACTCATTCTTGTTAAGCCACTCCCAAAATCCTTTGCTTCCAATCCTTTTGACTGCCAAAGAGGACAAATCCCACGATGATCAACCTCGCCTCTGACAGCTGCTTCTACAAAGGTTGCAAGGTAACATATTGGCGTAAGTATGCATTTTAATGATATCATTTTCTCATTACTTCACGCATGATTTTCAAAATCAAGTGCTTCTTAACGAGATTAAGAGTGGTGTTTTAAACCTTTATCTTAAGCTTTTGTTTAATTGAAATCATTCTCAAAAGAGTCCTTTAGGCTTATTTTTTTTGCAGCACCTCTGGTTAATAAAAACCCGCGCTGGGAATTCAACATTCTCTCCCCGCTTGTTAAGAGTAACCCTTAGCTGGGCATTCCACACACTTCACGGCGTCCTTAGCCGGCTCCTTTGGTTAAACACCGTTGCTACTTTGGCCATGCCATGAGTATTCTGAAAGTCTTTTCTCTTCTTTACTCGGCCGCATGCAGGGGCAAGAGGTTGACGGATGAGATGACCAACCTAGGTAATCCCCAATACGAGAGGAGTCTCAAATAGGGGCAGTCTTGACCCAAATTAATATGAGTTTTCATGATATACATTTCGCCAAAAGGGCTATTATGAAAATCAAGTCAAAATTTCGATAAAAGCAAAAGTATGAATTATGGCATGTCAAGAGTGGCAAAGTCCCCGCAGGGAAAACCCTGGTCGTATGCATGTCAAGGGTCTAAAAATTAAAGGCACAAAGCCCCGGCACAACAGACTACCTCTTTGAAGGGAACACCTTGGAAGGAATTCAAGTCCCGATATCTCCCATCCTGCACAAAGTTTATCCTCAATTATTCTTCTCTTCTCCCTCCAAGACCGAATGTTTCTCGGGTATGGCCTTGGTAGGGGCACCGTTGATCAAAGACGGTCGGTTATAGGATGCCACTTTCAATGCACGTCCAGCTTTGGGCAGTTTTTAGCGAAAAGGGAAGGAACAAGGACCCCTAGCCAGTGGTTCAAAACACCCTTTGATGCTGCATTAACAATGTCTAAGCCAAAATCAAACAAAAATTGAATATTTCCTGATCAAAATCCAACAAAAATTGAATATTTTCAAAAATTCATAAAAAATCAAAATATTTTCAAAATCCACATAAAAATTCATATATTTTTCAAAACTCATAAAAATTTGCATATTTCCAAAATCCAAAAATTTGCATTGTATTTTCTGATGGTGTTTTGCAGGAACAGCTTTGCAGAGACCAAAAGCACGGGATGGGTCCTCTCTCTACTTATTGCTATCAATCTATTGATTCTTTCTCGATATTTTCATGACATGCCACCAGGGGCATTTTTTTTGATTATCATCTCCCTATATCATTCTGATTATCATATCTCATGATTATTCATCTCCAAATCTTTTTTAATCAACTCCTGCTAATTTCATCTGATCACTCCGCCGATGGGCATTATATCAGATCTTGATCATTCATCTCCAAATCTTGATTAGCCAGATTGTCTCCTCATGATAAAACAACAAACAATGCTATGATTTGACTTATGCTATTCATGCCATATACATGCTATAATTGATGCTTTGATGATTGCTATGCTTAAATGCCTTCTTCATTGTTTGTTATCTTTTATATCTTGGCTAATGAATTTTTGAGCGCAGGATAAGAAGCTCTTGGTCCCGCCGACTGGGCATCATCATCAAAGTCCCACGGTGCTTGCAGCTCATTTCTCAGTTCCCATGCTTATTGATATCACCATCTCCCTGTATGCATTCTACTATATGTTACATATGTTACTAGATTATATCAAGGACCTTGTGGCTTTGGTAAATCTGGGATTTGAGTTCCCCTTCATCAAAAACAATGATGATTCCAGAGAAGTCTTAGTCACACGGATAGGCCGTTGAGCCGTCCAAGACTGGGGACGATGGTTCCCTTTTTACGAGTTGGTGCGTGGATAAACGGGCTTCGGCTTAGTATCAGCTCGCAGAATTGGTTTCTTGACCCAGTCTGGGCAGTTTAACAATATTATCCTTGATTATATTATATTTTCATTTGTTATTTTCCCTTTAGCCCAGCATGCATTCATGTAGGACTTTGAATTAACGTTGGAAAATCATTCTGATAAGCTGATATTGAGAGTTGAATTGATCTTAATCTTTCTCGATATGAGATTTTCATTGCCGAATTGGATCCTCAGTTCGTTTTATCGCTGTTTTGGGTCTTTTCTCGAGAACTCATTGTTTGGATTTTTATCATCTTATTTTTTCAATCATTCCCCTTGATCCACCTTGGCTGCAGCACGTCCACATTGGCTGGTAACCGCTCCCCAATGGTGAAATCTACAGGTTTGTGACCTGGGGTACTTCCACCGCGCTGGAAGTTGATCATTTTATTTTATCTCCTTCGTGCACCGCGTGCACATCTCCCCTTTTATCCAAACATTGTTGATTTCGTTGGATTTCCCGAGATTTACTTCATCTCGAGCTTTTGATTTCATTCTCATCAAGTGATGTTGATTGCGTGTCTCATCACACCTTGGCATCTACTTTTCAGTTCGCTCTCACTTCATTCCATTCCATTCCATTCCATTCCATGTTGCTTCACTTCATTCTATTCTATTTCATTCCGTGTCACTCCCTTGCAAAGCAGATGCCAAGGCGGGGCAGCTGTAGACACACTAAAATTGACATCATTTTGAGCATATCTCCTATCGCACTGTGATGCCCCATTTGACCCTCAAATCGACTTATTTGAGTGATTTTCCTCCTTTTTATTGAATATCCAACTTCCCCAAGCTTTCCACATGTTTTTCCATTTTTCTCCAGATTTTTTCTGAGCCATTTCTCCATTTTTTCGGGCCTTAAATCAAATGGGGGAAGGGACCCGGGCGTCATTTAAGTAACGCCCCGTCAGGGGGCGTCATTTCTTTAATTAGCGACCGTCTGTTCGGTCGTCAATTCTTGTTCAATTCCGAACTCCAGAAGCACCCCTTCCTTTCCTCACTTACACTCCTTTTTCACTTGGGAAAGAGTTCCTATGGCTTCCTAATATTGAAAGGACACTTGGAGGAAGGATCCCCCTTTCCATCCTACCAAAACTAAGTTTTCTAATTTTTTATGGAATTAATTCCGAATTTCCCTTCTTTCCTCATTTAACCTCCTTTTCCACTTGGGAAAGGGTTCCTATGACTTTCCAAGGTTGAAGGGACACTTGCCTAATGCTTATCTCTTCCAAATTCCAACTAAAACATGTTTTCTTATTTTCTCTTGATTTAATTCCGAATTTCACTTCCTTTCCTCATTTAATCTCTTTTTCCACTTGGGAAAGGGTTCCTATGACTTTCCAAGGTTGAAGGGACACTTGCCTAAGGTTTATCTCTTCCAAATCCAACTAAAACATGTTTTCTTATTTTCTCTTGGATTTAATTCCGAATTTCACTTCCTTTCCTCATTTAATCTCTTTTTCCACTTGGGAAAGGGTTCCTATGACTTTCCAAGGTTGAAGGGACACTTGCCTAATGTTTATCTCTTCCAAATTCCAACTAAAACATGTTTTCTTATTTTCTCTTGATTTAATTCCGAATTTCACTTCCTTTCCTCATTTAATCTCTTTTTCCACTTAGGAAAGGGTTCCTATGACTTTCCAAGGTTGAAGGGACACTTGCCTAATGTTTATCTCATTCCAAATCCCACTAAAACATGTTTTCCTAATTTCCCTTGGAATTAATTTCGAATTTCAACCCTATAAATAGGACTCCTCTCTCCCTTGTGTTAAGAGATCAAGATCAATTCAAGGGGAGGTGCTGCCGGACCAAAGGCTCAAGGAGGAAGACTCCCATGCACCTAAAAGCTTCATCCACGGAGTTCTTCTTCCTCTATTGAAGATTTGAAACCTCTACATCCACAGAGTTCTTCTTCCTCTATTGAAGATTTGGAGCCTCTACATCCATGGAATTCTACATCCTCTTCTTCCTCTATTGAAGATCTTGAAGCCAATTGGAGAAACCACTAAGCTTTCCCCCTCCTATCTCTTATTTTTCTTTAGTTAATTGCATGCATCATTATTCCATCTCTTCCTTTTATTTCTTTTTATCTCCATGTTGAGATCTCCTTAGTGCAACACTTGCACACCTCCCTATTTGCATATCATTCATCATATCTCCCATACCCTTTTGCATAGGGGTTTAAAGGCCAAACACCAATAAGGTGTGTTCATATCCATGCTTTCTATGTCCATATTTACATTTGGATTTGATGCTACACATCTTGGTTTCTAATCCATGTTTGTTTATTGGTGTTTGTTAATTTTGTAAGGGTAATCAATCAAGGAAAACTCTCTTCATCGGCCGGCCGATAGAAAGAGAAGGTGCACTCACAATCTCCCCCACATTTAAGGTATTTATATCGCGATCCCTCCATTGATTATTTGTTATATCCTTTGAGGCCCTCGCGTCTCTGGCGATCACATTCCCCTTAGCATCCTCGCATGCTCCCCTTTTCTCCCTCTTTTCCCATTCTTCTTCTATTCATTTTTTCTTTTTCCCTTTTAATTGTTCTAAGTGGATTTCTTAGAATCTACACTAAGTTCTCCACTTGAGTCTGAACAATATCAACTTTCTGAGAGAGCTCCTGCTGATCTTGCTTGAGAATGTTCAATTGAGTCTTTAACAACTTTTTGAGACAGATTTGTGCTTATCATAAACTAATATTATCCACTGACTATCCACAGTCTGCTCTAAATGGCGCATTCTAGCATCCAATCGATCAATAGCATAATTTATGTAGACAAATTGTGCATTCATCAAACCGTTCTGATTTATGACAAGGTTTGTCAGAGTAATGAGCATTTCAGTAATGTGTGACTCTGAGCTTGGTCCAGTCGAACTAGATGCCTGATAGCCAGGAGGAATAAATGGTTGTTCTGGGGATAGAGGAGGTTGTATCCCAACTGGAATTATTGCCCCATGAAAGGGTCCACATATAGGAGCAGGACCTAGAGATTGTTCCTGTGGAGCTTCCTGGGGTTGCTCATCTTGATCACTCTGTTCTTCAACAACTTTGTCAGCAATTTCTTCTATGATTTTATCAGCTTCTTGTTGCATGATTTCAACAACCATATCAACCAATGAGTGTACAACTATTTCAGTCTCTATTTCCCTTCCTGAATCATTTCTGTGTCCTTCTGAGAGGACTGTTTCATCAATCATCTGATCATCTTCAGCTATTTCTGAGTGAGACTCTTCTTGAGTCTCTTCTACTAGCTTGTTGCTTTTCTTGAAGATTTTCTTCTATCTGCTGTACAGTTATCTGTTCAGACTGGCCAGTTTCTTTTTGCTGCTGAGTCTACTGTCCAAAATGATCAAATAGTTCATCAATATGTTGATCTAGTTGATTCGATACTTGCTCTTCAGTCAAGTTCAAATCATGAATCTCTTGTTCCATTTGCAAATTTTCAATATTCTGCTCTTCTGTTTATTTTAGAAGTAACTGAGGAGGTTGCTCTAAAGATTCTATTTGCTCAATTGCAGTTTGTAGATCCTCCCCCTAACTGATCTGAAGCTGTTCAATGTGATCTCTAGTATGAGATGGCTTGAACTGTTCAATAACATCTAATGCAACTATTGGAGTTTTCTTTTCAGCTAGATCTTTCACCTTACTAACTGAGGATGACTTCAATTTTAAGAATTTATCAATGAAATCCATGTTGTAGATATTCACTTTGAGAATTTCTTTTGAAGTTTCCTCTTCTAATGGAATGTCCATTTTCTGAAAAATTGTAGTCAAATGGGCTGCATAGGGTAAATTTCTTCTTGATTGCTTGCAGGTACCCATAATCTGGATTATTATAGCTGGTAAGCTAATCCTGATTCCTTTGAGTATGCAAAAGAGAATAAATCTATGTGACTCAGTCACTCTCCCTCTACCTCCAACTTGTGGAGTTATCATTGTGGTAAGAATATGATGCAATAATATCCATAGAGTGATAAATTTATATGCATTGAACTGAGCTAGTTTTGCTTGTTTCTTTAGGTCTCTGGGATCTCTAAGCAATTCTGTGATGAGGGAGTAGGCCTCATGCATATTGTAATCAAATTCACCTTCTACTTCCCCTCCTTCTGGAATTCTAAAAATCTTGTGTAGAGAGTGCCTAGATAAGTCAATCTTGATCCCTTTAACAATAGACTGGATATTTGACTTTTCATAATCATATTTGAGATTACAGTAAAACTCCGCAACCAGTCTTGGGTAGTATATCCTATGCTTACCCAAAAATTTCTTCCATTTTTGAAATTCAAATATCTCCAATAGTTCAAAAAATGCTGAAATCATGGGTTGGTCAGCAAAATCAACATATCGGGGATGCATAATCTTGCTCGCTTCCAAAATCATCTCCACCTGTGCTGAAGACTTAGCAGAAAAACCTTTTTTCCTCAGATTCATAGTGAGTAGCTTCTGCAACAACTATTTTGCATCGCTTGGAGGATGTTCCCTCTACCTTTTCCTTCCCTTTTTCTTTCTTCAGTTGTGAGACCTCACTGGGCATATCCGCTAGCCGCTGCTCCTCCATAGGATCTGCTGGCTACCACTCCTCCATAGTCTTCCTCTTCCCTTTGCTCTCGGTGACTGGAGATGACATGGCGGGATGACAATAGTGGAGGTGATAAGGGTGGAGGATGGATCGTAGAAGAAAAAATAGAAGAAATATGGAGAAGGAAGCTGTAGAGGCCAAGTTTGTGGTAAAGACACGAGCGAGGGAGTCGAGAGTGCGGGAAAGGGTTTTGGTTTGAAAGAGAAGGGTATGAATGACAATGTGAGTAGGGTTAAGTATTAAAGAGAGATGCTACTGACTTTACCAAATTCAACAATTAATACCCAGAATACCCTTTGCTTAACAGAAAAATACCTTTCTACACAGTTATGCAATTTCTGGCATATAGGATTATATCTTAAACTATGAACCTTCACAAAATATTCCTATGAAACGAAGTCAATGGAAATGAAACAATTTTATCAAGGAAATAGCCCCGACAAAGAAATCATCAATCTTACTCGTCCTTTTCATTAGCCAATACTGATTGAAAAATCCATTTTATATAGAACTTAAGACAGTTTTAGATTACTAAAGAGACCTTAGAGTCAACCATATTTTTCATTAATTTTTTATAAATTTTTGATTGAACATTTCAGTATTACTACACCTTTTTTACTCAAGGAAACATGTTGATCAAACACCAAAATCCCTGGTTACTCAGTGCATTTACCTTTATGCTTCATATTTTGAACAGAGATAACATTCATTATCATGACTTAACCTCTGAATTTCTTTGAAACAGATGGTCAGTTTCTCAAATAATATGTCATTGCTCTGCCACTTTCAATCTTTATTTAATGGCGTATTCTCTGGTTTTTTATTCAGAATTCTCTTAAAACTTGGCTTAAGGACCATATAAACATCAAATATCCTATCAGATTGACTTATTACTAAAGACTTTCATATTTTTGACAACCTGTGGGGATGGATTTTTTTTATCTATCCTTTCCTTTTGTGTATTTATATTTATTTGATTTGCTTGTTTATTTGGTTTACTAATTAGGCGTGCCAGTCACTGGCGTGATAATTTATTGTGCGCTCGATCTGACTCGGTCAGTCGATTGTGATATTCATGTCGGGACCCGGAGTCCGTCATACCATAAAGGTTATGACGTTAATTACGTCCTCTAAGAAAGAGGACAACCCTTGATTAATTGCCAAGAAAGGATGCCTCGAGGGCAAAACAAGATAAGACTACGATGCCGACTTCATTAGCAGGACGTGAAATGCGCGTGGATAATCATGCAATACAAGACGTGATAATAATGTGCAGAATAAATCTGGTAGCATCTCCCTTATCTTGGTCTATGCCAAGTGGGAATATAGGTCATCCACCAACGGAATGCCGGGATGGTAGCCAAAGGAAAGATGGGTGTAGCCTGGAATCCAAAAGGATCACAATATGACGGGACAATGTCCACTATCATGGTACTTGTTGATATCCCCCTTTAGAGGCCATTGGTGGGCATGCAGTGGCAGAACTCCAAAGGCCAGCAGGGTTAGCAGAAAACATTACAGTGAAATGGCATGGTGTGGGGGTAAAACCCCGTTAATTTAGCTCTGTTAGACTTGGATGAAGAACCATGATTTCCCCCATGATACGATGAAGGATGGCATGATGGCCAACGGGGGTTAGGGTATTAGGTTTAGACTGGTTTTAGGCTCAGTAAAGTTGCTGAGAAGTTAGATGTTTGGGTGGTGGCTAGTATTAGGGAGAACCAGCGCGGCTGGGGTCCCGGCGCGAAGACAAACCGGCGCAGATGAAGACACAGAAGGGGGCATCGGCATGGCAAGTGGTTGGCGCGACCATCATCTCGGCGCGCTGTCACCCGGCGCGGAACCGGAGTCGAGAGAGGGTTGCGCCGGGAGGTTGTGTGGCACCGACAAGAGGTGTTTCTTTAGGTTTCAGGCATTTTGAAGGCTTTATGAGATTGAGGGGGACTCTCCCTCTTATGTTTAGTAAGAGTTTCATGGGTTTGTTCATGGTGGTACTGGGGTAAGGTGGAAAGTGAGGGTGGACTCATCCATGGAAGGTCTAGGGAGACCATATGACTGTAATGGTTATATTTCCCTGTTATAGTGGGCAAAGGATCATGAGATGGTCTGCCTCAGATCTCTACCACACAGTCGGGGGTAGATTCATAGGTTTAGTGAAAACATCACACGATGCGATAAATTAAAGATCGTGAGTGAATTTTGGCAGCATCTCCCCTTATTTTGGACTGTGCCAAAAGGGGAGTATAGGTCATCCACCCACGGAATGCTGGGATGGAAGCCAAAGGAGAGATGGACGTAGCCCTAGATCCAAAAAGATCTCAATCTTATGGGACAGTGTCCACTTATAGTGGGATTTATTAATATCCCCTAGATAGTCAACGGAGAACATGTAGTGGCAGAACTCCATGACTTGACGGGGTGGCAGAATGTAGGGGGATTAACCCCTTTGATTTAGCTCCCGTGAGTGCTGAGTGAAGGATAGTGTTTCTCCTTAGAGTGATAGGGTCTTGTGACCAAGGATCACAGGGCTCAGAACTGTTGAGGGTATCGGCACGAAGCTATCGGCATGGCTGACTTCAGCACGAAGGATATGAAGGCTTTGGCGCGACAAGGAGAATAGGCCTCGGCGTAGTGGATAAAGTCTAACCGGCGCGGGACTCGCGCCGAGAGAGGGTGGCGCCGGGAGGTTTTTAGGATCAGGGTTTCAGAGGGGTCAGGAGCTAAAGGTTTCAAAGAGTTCTTCGAGGGTTTTTAAGGGGGGTTTATTCAAGGCCTTTGAGGTATTTTACCCAAGGTTTTAGGTAATCCTATTCAAAGGATCTCTGAGGTGGTCCTAGGGGGAATGAGTCTATTTCGAGGAAAAGGGAACCTTCACTCCGGGGCCTCACTGGGAGCAGGGTCATAGATGAAAACTCACGAGCTCTGATTCGAGCGTATCCCTCTTCATTTCACAAATGAGAAGCCATGAGATGGACTGTCTCAGGCTCTCAATGTGGCTGTGAGGTTGGAAAGTAATACGGTAGAAATGCGCTCAGCAGATCCAGAAGACGGATATACGATATGATCTACTTCATTTGCAGTAGCTATCGAATACGGCGAATCTCGGATACAGAGGGGGAAAGGGAAAGAAAGGGCGAACTTTAGCCCCTTTTATTAACCATTTCATTCAAACAGAGTACATACATTTAGCTCTGAAGAGAATCAAACTGAGGAGATTGCACACAGACTATATCCCTGACAGCAGGATTACATTGGAATTCGATGCTACTAGAACAAAGATGCTCAGGAGCAGACCAAAAAAAAAAGGAAAGCATATTCAAATGAAAGATAGGGGAAGGGAAGAATATAGCCCCTGAGGGCATCTTGGAACCGATCCTACCTTGAATCTCTCCTCTGAGCTTCTGTAACTCTTTTCTCTCTTCAGCTCCTGTAGAGGGCTCTCGGGCTCTCTTCTTTTCAGTGACCCCCTCTATCTATTCTCTCTTCTCTGTTCTGTGTGTTCCTCTCTTCTATCACTTTTTTTCTTGTCCGAAGGCAGCAGTCTTTATAGAAGGATGGCCTTTTATTGGCTGTTAAATGGATTTTTTGATATTTAATTGGCACAATAGACTTTAAATTATGGTTTCCCATCAGTACCTCATTTGATTTGATTGCATATACCGATGTGGATTATGCTGGATGCACTATTGATCGTAAAAGTACTAGTGGGTACTGTCTGTTTCTTGGTGGGTGCCTACTTTCATGGGCTTCCAAGAAACAACATTCAGTAGCTCTCTTAACGGCCGAGACTTAATATGTAGCCGTCGGAAGTTGTGGAGCCCAAGTACTTTGGATCAAAAATTAATTGCTTGATTTGAATGTTGAAATGAAATGTGTTCCAATTTTGTATGACAATACCAGTGCAATTAACTTGTCAAAAAATCTTGTACAACATTCTAGGACAAAGCACGTTGACATTCGGCATCATTTTCTGAGAGATCATATATGAAAAGGGGTCTTTGAATTGAAATTCATTGACACACACAAGCATCAGGTAGCTGATATCTTCACAAAACCCCTAAACCAGGAACAATTCAACAAAATAAGAAGAGAACTCGATATGTGCAAGGGTGAGAGCATACATACCTAGGTTATCACTTAAGTTAAGTGTTGCATATGTAGAAAAAATCACTTGCATAAATGGTAGATTGCAATGCATATACTATGTGATTATTTCTAATTCCTTGGGTGTAAATATCCCCTTGCATGCTTGATTGTAATTATCTATACAGCCCCTCCTTGAAAATTTTCTAAGGCCAAATATTCCTTGATAAATAAATGTGGAGTTAGTGACCTCGGGATTTGAGGCATTTTCTGAGGGGGAGAGTCATAGGATTTTGTCAAAATGGCTCATCACCTCTTTCTTCAAGTCATTCCCTTTCAACTACAACACAAGGTGGAGGTTCAAATAAATAAAAAGGAAAGGTTGAAGGAGATATTTAAAAAAAAGGTTGAAGGAGTTATTAAAAAAAAGGTGAAGGAGTTATAAAAAAATGATGAAAATAGGGCAAGGCCGACCATTTTGGTCGACCGACGCCCGTGTTCAGTCGACCGAATCAAGCGAACCGGACCGGCCGACCCACGTCTGAACTCTCTTTTAAGAGGGTTTTCACCCTCATTCTTTCGTTCTTTCAACCTCATTCATTCTCCTAACACCTCCTCAACCCCTAGAACACCCAAACTCCCCATTTCCAACCCTAGAAACCCCTCTTTCTTCTGTTCGCACAAGATCTTGCTTGTTCGTCATCGTTTCGGGACAAAATATCTACGGCGACCTGTGCGACCTTGAAGCCATTCCTTGGGTTCTAGCTTGAGGAGAAGTTCTTTTCACAAGCTTTTGGCATGTCTTCCGATCCATCGTCACCGTTTCCACTTCGATTTCTTGTCTGATGGTGCCTAGTAGAAGTTCTCAGAGGTCTACCCAAGGAGAATCTAGAGCCCGGAGATGTGAGGCCCCGGCTCCTCCACCACAGTAGGCTGCTGCACCTCCACGTGCACTGCCGATGCGCCCACGCCCGATACTCGACACCCATTTGGTCGATTTTGATGAAATGATTAAAATATTCCCAGGTCTCGATGTTATTTTTGAAGTTCAGAACGGTTGGCTTGATTTTCCTTCTAGATATTCATGGTATTATGTCACGCCCCAAGATTATGCAACGGAACTAATCAGGAACATGAACAGCCGGCAAGAGAAGCCTCAAGTGATAATAACAATCAGAGTGCTAATCATTCACACATAAAAGTGAACACAAGAGGGTATAATACAAAAACCTTAACTTTATTGAATCATAATGAAATGTTTACAAAGACTCTTTGACTAACTAGACTCAATAAAGTGAAAATTACATAATTGACACTTGACTAGACTAACTACGGCTTCTCTCGAACCATCAATCGCTCTTGGATCCACCACTTGAATAATCTGAATCCAACCCACTAGAATGTCTTGAAAAGATTGGAAAAGTAAGCAATGATACACTTACCCAGTAGGTATCTTCGTATCAACATGAAGGCAATATTTATGTAATTAACATTTTACCTCTATGAAGTAAGATAAAAGAAATACGGTAAAACATGCGGTATAAACCAAAGTAACGCAAGTAACAAGATATGATCAAGATGAGATACGAGAGTTCATGTAGATTGAGAATATGATCAAGCAAGAATATAGCATGATTGTAAATATGGCCTTTCACGAACAAGAATGTAACAAGAATGTACTTTTCATAACCATAAAGGCTATGCACTAGAAAGTCACTTAACACGCAAGAATGTAATTTCACTAGATTGCCTTATGGTTTTCCCTCGTCTATAAAAATAAGTACTCCCAGCGCAATGCGACGCCAGTATCATCATACCCCATGATTTTCAGCACGTTTCCGACAATCAACCGAGGGGGCTAGCATAGAGCTCTTGGACACAATCAGTGCATGGTCTGCATCTTCACGTTATAAATCAAGCTACTTCCATGAGAAATATCAAAAAAGTTCGGCCAGTAATGTACAATTCAACAATAAGTTCATGATAATGTAACCAAGGTAACGAATGCACCAATAAACGATCATGAGAGTTCAAAGAATGATTTAAGCCAAGGTCATACCATGGAAGAAATCTAGCAGCATAACGGCATATTCCTTAACTTAAATAATTCATTAATAACTTATATAACAAGGTGTTAGGTTCTAGATAATCAATAGACCATCTTCGCCTCCCATGGTTTGCATAATGGTCTGCTACCCTCTCCAGATGTTGTTCTCGTCCAAGTTGACCTCGGGGATTTTGATAGTTCGGTTGATGAGCAAGGCCTGGAGTTCTGTGATTCTAGTTTCCAGCCAGCCCGTAGGAGCAAAAGAAGGAATTGTCGTAGGCTCAGCAACCTCCGAGAGTACTAGAGTCACAAGTTCTAGCTGGTTGTCTCTTTGTGTTGGTCTCCTTGGGCTCGTTTCCGTTTCATTGGGCCATTCTCCCATCTGTTGTATCCGGCCCCTCTTGTCTCTCCTATTTGGGTGCCCTTCCTCCCCTCCCTATCCCTGTACTATTCTTTCCCTTCCTATTTTGCTTAATGAAAATGCTCGCCTGGTGGTCGGGGTGGAACGTCCATCTCCTTCCGCAGTGAAGGGATGACCGGACTTCCTCATCCCCGCCTTGCAAGTATTACCTTTGAGTTAAAAAAATAGACCATCTAGGAACATAAGAAAATCTACCCTTGGGTCAAACCTCGGGTTAATCAATGTTTAGACATAAAACGGTCATATTGGGGCCGTTTCTTTGAGAGGCGGTCATGCCAGGACCGTTTCTATGAAGAGGCGGTCATGTGATGACCTAGACTCCGGATACCGGGTAAACCCAATACCACTTGGAACCTACGAAGCCTCCCAAGAGCGGTAAAGCTCCAAAGAGATAAAAGGTGTGTGTGGAGTACATTGAAGTTCCAGATAATGCAATAAGTAATTAATATTTCAATGATCAGGTTTGCTAAAGTAGCAGAAATAAAAGTACATTTTCAATTAACAATTTAAATTAGAGAGTCCAGTCCAAATAAAGGCATGTACAGTCCAACATGAAAGAGAATGTACTCTCGAGTCGGGGGAAGCCTGACACTGGCAAAGCTAGTGACCACGAACTATCGGATAATGCCTCGAACCACGAGGAAGAAGAACGACCACACCTGAAAAATAGGGGTGAGTCTCGTGTCACTGGCTCAGTAGGGGTCACGCATATCCCTATTGGAAACAACATAGTAACACACAAAACAACAACCCTGAATAGTAAAGCATGAGCATTAGTAACAGCAGTGCTAAGCTACAACAGTAAAGCAGTAAAAGCAGGAGTAAAGACAGCTAAAAGAAAGAGTAAAGCCATACCGAATAGAAACACGGCTGTCGAACGAACTTCGGCTCTCTAAGCTACTCCAAACATCAACAGAAAGGCGAACCTCGATCTCACAAAGTCGGGTGTTATCGATACATCGACCAAGCACTTGCTCCATAGCTGAAGCCTACCAAAATAGGCAAAAAGCCCTACAAAAGACCTACACGGTCAAAGGCACATACATACACGAGCTCACCGTCGTGTACGCTACACAAGACCAGACCGCGGGTGGAGCCAACGCAGACTACCCGACAAGTCACGTCAATCATGATGGGAACCAGTCACAGAAACACAATGAGTTAAGTGTCAGGTGACAGAAGTACCTCCTCACTAAAAGAACAGCCAGATGCATCCACTGACGTCTTACACTGTGCCACAAGTATCTCCCACACGCCTGGGATGGCGGTAACTGAGATACTTACAGAACCAAGTACAAGGAACAACAATAACGAGTGACTAGTCAGGGTCACGCCCATCGGCGCTCGTCCAAACACCCCTCACCACGTGTGCACACGCAACCTCAATGCCTTGAGCCAGGCCTCTAGCTAGTTCCCCCCCCCAGTAGGACGCTACCGCAAGGCAAGGGGGCGCACGGAAACTAGCGTAAAAATAGTATATCAGGAACTCACCCCACCACCATTCCCAGGTGGGCCGACACATAGGAAAGTGTCGTCAGGCTATGACTAGTGGAGGCTCACTAGACACAGAGACTCCCAAAATATCAGTACTGAACTACGGACAGGCAAAGCACGCACTGTCACACGTACTAAGAAGTACCAAGCACAAGGCAGCGCACAAGACTGCCACCAGACTCATGATAGACAACTAGACCTACTGACACAACGATCCTTGAGTCACAAGACTCGGGGTCAAGATCATCGCATAAAAGTGGTAACATGCTGCCAATCAGCCTAGTCCCTAAGCCCAATCATGGTCAAACACTTATAAAGGGAAAACGACACAAGATAGCCGGATCAACACATCCGCATGACACGAATCACAGAGACCTGAGAGATCTCCATGACCCTTAAAGCACATGGACACGCAACCTAAGGTAAGACATCACCTCAAGACGTCTAAGACCATGTCTCAATCCATATAGGACCACCGAGACATTTGCGAGGTCACATGTCAACCACTGGATCACACCGGGTTGACTAGAAACCAATCATGACCCTGAAGCAGTACGGAACACTACTCGATATAATGGCACTCTTGGCCACCTTACAACACGGTCACAGCCCTCATAGGATGTCCAAGACATCCACGGGATAACGGGCAAACCATATGGCCAATCCAAGGTAATTGGAGGCCAAAACATCGAGAAAATAGAACTCTGGGAAGAAAACGGTCACATACCTGACCGCTAGGCAAACCAAGCGGTCAGCCAAAGGGCCGCTACCCTCACACAGAGAACACAGACACCTGCTGTAAGACCATGGCCGCATCATGCCAAAAACGGTCTATACATGGACCGTCTCACTGAGTGTGGCTGTCAAGGACCTGGCCACTTCACTCAGAAGACTCAACGAATAAAAATACCAAAACATAGGGGTATGCGGTCTATCTGAGGGCCGCAAGGGACTATAGCGGTCATAGACCTGGCCACTTAACCCAGTCAACCCCCGAACCGACTTAACCAGTCAAACCACTAAACGTTCTAATTAGAACCATTTCATAGAGCTTGGCGGTCACCCAAAGGGCCGCCGAGTACATCATGCGGTCGGAGCTAGACCGCTAGTCCGAACTGACTTAAAACCGTTGACCAAATTCAAACAAAGCCTAGCGGTTATCCATGACCGCCACAGCCAACTTTGCGGTCTATCGCATGACCATTTAGCTAAACCAACAAACACACACGCGGCCTAGGGGTCTCCAAGGGGCCGCTTCACAGAGCTTAGCAGTCCTCCAATGGGCCGCAAGCCAGCAGAAACGGTCTATCACACAACTGCTAAAACCTGAACCGACTTAACATAAAACGGTCGCCACTGAACCGCTTAAGGCATGAAAATGGTCTCTAAAAGGACCGCCAAGGCATTACGGCGAGAAAACCATAGGGATGGCCAAAACCTGGCCTTTCCACGCCCCGTTCGCCCTAAAACAAAGGGGAAACAATCCTAGGGATGAAATAAACCTCCCACAAGCTGGAAGGGATCCAATCGACGCATAAACGACAAGAAACGGGCGATTCTACCGAATCGACCCAAAATGAGTCATGTGGGTTCCCGGGCTTACACCGATCCCAAATGACAACCAATTACAACGAAACTAGCGGAAACGAAATGCTGACATGCTTGGGGTTCAAATAAAACTAATCTAGCAAGAAACCATTGGCGGGAAAGGTGAACTCGTCTCACACCCCCTGAAGCATGCTTTCACCCAAACACGGTAAAACCCCCTCATACTCACACCGTTCAGCTCCAAATTGTGAGGGAACGCAGAAAAGAAGTAGGGTATCCATCTCCCTACCTCCACCAAAGTTCTAACACACCGAAATGACTAAACCACGCCGAAAATGTCACACGAACCACGCCACACCGGCTTTGAATCCACCAAGGGATCGCGCCAACGCCACGCTCCATCCTTCACAGCAGCACGCTCCACGATAACTCCACGATGTTCCTACCTCACCCACCTGGCCACGGTCGCGCGCCCCTCGGAGAGAGGAGAAGAGAGAAGAGAGAATAAGAGGGAGAGAGTGAACGTGAGAATGAGTGAGAGAGGGTGAAGAAGAAATAGGAAAGGAAATTAGGAATTTCTTAATTTTCGTGAAATCTGATTTTTGCCCAAAAATTCACTAATTCAGAAAAATACCAAAAAATAGTCTAAGCGATCCTCGGAAGGAGCATAACGCAACTGTAGCATCCTCGAGTCGATGAATTCAACAGTAAACTCACCACAGATTTCCGTAACTTGTACGAGAGAAAAACCCGCGTGGATCGTAAAACACAACTCATGACCCACAAAAGTGATCTGATAGCTCTCTGATCTAGATCCGAAAGACCCAAGGCATTACAGGTCATGCCTAGACTATTTCTATATAGAGTCAATGCATGAAGAAAGAAAGGTCGATGCAGTGTGAAATTTTGACTAACACGATCATGGGATGACCGCTAATTGACAGTAGCGGTCGCCTGATGGCCGCGACTATCTAGGACACAAAAAAATGTCGATAAGTGCTTTCTAGATAATTGGGCTTTGAGGGTACAACCAGCTCAGCGTCCTAGTGGGAATCCTAGGCTCGCGGAGACTTATGGAGGCCATGAAACAAGATCAGCTTGTCCAGTGGAAGGAATATCCAATGGAGAGGGTCACAAGTCCAAGATTGGGTGCCTATGAGTGCAAAGTGTAACTAATGACATTGTACCAGAATACGTGCCACATACTTAAGAAAAGACTATAGATGAGAAGGGGTTATGGTAAAACAATGATCAAATCATCAC
Source organism: Amorphophallus konjac (assembly GCA_022559845.1). Lineage (NCBI taxonomy): Eukaryota > Viridiplantae > Streptophyta > Magnoliopsida > Alismatales > Araceae > Amorphophallus > Amorphophallus konjac. The sequence continues at coordinate 179,149,670 of CM040127.1, read as the reverse complement.
TAAACAAGTCCATGAATCGCATGAAAACATGATCATTAATACAAGAGTATATGTTTTGGCATGAAAATAGCATAAGCTAAAATAGGTTTAGGGTTTAGGGTTTACCGATACATTTTTATCACAAGTTCAAGTTAATAACAAACATTACTTGAAATCTGTACTTCAATATCACAAAATCTATCTTTTTCAGCCATCTGGGGTGCAGTATTCAACCGCTTCGCCTAGCAACACGATGCTTGTATTGCTCTCCCAACACATTAACGACATGAAATCTATCATGATGGATGAACAATATAACCAAGTCCATAAAGGTAAAGTCACAACTAAGAATAGAACCTCATTAACTAGGCTTAAAATATATACAATATGGTCAATCTGCAATCTGTTTGGATTGAACAAGTGCAGAACATTGAAATATAAAGGCGGTCTTAGGAGGACCATTGCTGGCAGTAGCGATCTTACCAGAACTGCTTCTATGCATACGCGGTTCATCGGGGACCGCTAAAAGACATTTGGCGGTCTTGGGGAGACCGTTTTAGCCTGCCAGCCAGAAGGGTCAAAAAGTGTAGTTAAGGCCTATCCTAGGGCAACTAATGGATAAAAACTCCAGTAAACATGAAGGTAAGTCATGATAGAAGAAAAGTAATACATGGAGATGCATGGAGTTACGTGAATTAGATCAAATTAGCATATTTTTCTTAAAGGACAAGTTTCATGTATGCAGAAATGACCTAGATACGCAGTAGTATTAAAATATAAAATATGACTAGTAGAAAGCATGGAACGACATGAAACTAGAGGGTTTTTGTTCCTAACACGTTAATTTAGCATTTTCATGAGATAACATACCTTTGATTAGATTCCTAGACTTCACATTTATGACTGGAAGTCTACCCTAGTTTCTGCAAGTCCTGTGCTAAACCAGCAACTTCTCGTCCCTCGTTCTATTTAACCACTTGACCTAAATCCATGAAATTTGGAGGGTGGGTAGAAGATTTAATGGTTTACAAAAAGTTCTAAAGAATAATCTTCTAAATACCTGATAGGTTCGGTGCAAGGATTCAGAGGGGGGGTGAATGAATCCCACCCTTAAAAACTTTTCGCTCAATAAAAGACTAGAACACTATCAAATGCAAGATAGACAGTCTGAAGAACAAATTGAATATTCTTTTAAACCAATGAGCAAATATACATAAGGCTCACCTAAATAAGCAACTAGCAGAAGCAGAAGAATGCAATCAACTCTCAGCATGGATAGAAACAAGAATGCATAAAGCAATCTGTGAAGGGGGTAGAAGATAAGGAACAAGCACACAAGCCCAATCACACAGCACAGAAGATTTTTAGGTGGTTCGGTCACCAAGACCTACATCCACCCCTCACTCCCAACCGGAGTGAGGATTCCACTAGCAACGCTAGCACAGCAGACTCAGTCTGCAAACACTTGCTGCCAAACAGCTTGACTAGGGGAACATCCTCCCCTCTTCCTCCAGACCGGAGGGATACCCCAAGTGACTCCCAGCCACATGGAAACCAGAGACCGAAGTCTCTCTTCCTCTAGACCGAAGGGACCCCTGGACTTGCAACCCACAAGCCCAGAACCAGAGACAAGTCTCCCTTCCTCCAAACCGGAGGGAACCCACAAGTGACTCCCCGTCACCAGCAAACCAGAGGTCGAAGATCTCTCTACCTCCAGACCAGGAGGGACCCCTGGACTTGCAACCCACAAGCCCAGAACCGGAGATCAGATCTCCCTTCTCCTGAACCAACAGGAGGAACCCGACCTCAGTCCAGAGGATCGGAAGTACAAAGCTAACCAAATGAAAAAGGAAAAATAAGAAAGGAAAAATACATAGCGATCAGAAAGCTGTAAAGAAGGATAACACAGATGTGGCTCGCATGGAGCTGACTGGCCTGGATTTGATCCACGGTCCAGTAGGAACTTCTTCTGCTACTTCTCTTCTTCTTCTTGTGCTAGATCGACAGCTTCTCTTCACTCTGCCTTTTTCCTTCTTCTCTCTTTCTTCTTACTTCTCACGAGCACTATCTCTCTCTTTTCCTTCTTCTGCTCTCACTCTCACTTTCTTCTCTGCTCTCCTTTTCTCTCGCACTATTCTCTCCTTCTTCTCTGCAACCCGTTTTCTTCTTCCCAGCTCACTCTTCTTCTATTTCTTCTTCTTCTCTTTTTCTTCTTTCTCTTTTTCTGGATCAAAGGGCTTTCTGCTCTTTTTGGCTTCTTCTTCGATCAGCCTCCATCAGAAGACGAAAGCTCGTATATATAGCAGCAGCAGGCACACTGGGCGCGTGTGGCTTCCACATTTCCTGCCCTAGAAATTCGGACCACGTGGTAGCATCCTGGTTCACGAGCCAGGCACCTCGGATCACGTGCCCTTCATTAGCACGCTCAGCAACTAGAGTCAGGTGGCGTGAACGCATTTGTTTCAAGGGGTTGACGCAGCCTTCAAAGACATTCTACCAGCAAAACTCAAGTCTACTACGTTGATGCTTCCAACCCATGGCGTTGACGCATTGCTGCGTTCCAGTGAGCAACCAGCCTAGCCCTATTGACAGTTGCGTCGACACTGCTCCACTGCTGCATTGACGCATCGGTGATCCAGTGATTAGGTATTCAGCAGATAGACGTGCTGCGTTGACGCTCTCAGCATGTTGCGTTGACGCATGGAGCTGCAGCGTCTGAACTTAGATGGCTTCAGCCTATCACGTTTCGTGTGGAGTGCGTTGACACATTGTGCAACTGCGTCCACCCTCTGGTTACCTGGTCGATCCATCAACCTGCTGCGTCGACGCCACTTGATGAATGCGTTGACGCACCAGAGTAATCTAGTAACCCATTGGCTCTCCCTTTGTAACTGCTACGTCGACGCTCTTTGCTCACTGCGTTGACGCACCAGAATAATCCAGGAGCTTCTTCCTTGATTCTTTGAACTGCTGTGTCCACATGTCATCATTTCAGCCTCTTGGATCACGTGCCAGGTCTTGATGGCCTAAATCATCTGCAGACAGACAGAGGAAAATGAACCTAGTTCAGACGAATGTATATACTTAAGCAGAGCTGCCAGGGTATAGACTTGAACAGTGCAGCGAGTGTACAGACTTGGTAAAACAAGGTCCAGTGTATAGACTTGGTAAAGTGAAGTCCAGTGTATAGACTTCAGTTAAGTTCAAGACTCTAACAACGAGTGTATAGACTTAAGGTATAACAACCGAATGTATAGAGTTGAAGCCTGACAACCCAATGTGTAGACTTGAAACTTGGAAGGATGTACACACTTGACCAATTCAAAGGCGAATCAAGTGTACAGACTCTGAGTCCAAACCAACGGCTGTACAGACTTAGAATGTGAAGACTGATTTATGAACAGTCCGTTGTACATACTTCATGAGATGATGAACGATGTATGGACTTGACAAAGACGCTGACAGAGACGGTCCACTATACATACTTGATGCATGTGAATAGTGAGACGGATGTATAGACTTGATGCCTGTAGCAATGTATAGACTTTGGACTTCGCCATGCTTACACTAAGCGATGTACACACTTGCTACCTGACTAATGTGCATGACAATGTATAGACTCGATGAACTACAACATGAACATATCAGCAGAGAAGCAATGCACAGAACAGAAATCAAGCACAAACCAATTTATCACAGCATGACTCAAGCATACACATGCATTCTTCACAATTCAGACATGGCACACTCATGCAATCTTCCACAGAATAGATCAGACATATTCAAGACAATGTGGTGACTCATTCATGTTGCTATCATTAAAACACCACATCATCAACAAAGCACAAGGGGCACAACAATCTCCCCCCTTTTGATGATGGCAACATAATGAGTCACACTGACTCATCAAACTATTCTCCCCCTTTGACATAATCAAAAAGAAGGGAAATGGTTTGATAGTCAAATGCAGCACACAAAAACAGCACACAAATGCAGAGAATGAGTCATGGTTCTTTAAAAATGAAGATCTCCCTTATGACAAAGAAACAGCTCTCCCCCTATCAACATGCATGATTGACTACTCTCCCCTTAGATGTAAATAAACCATAACTCCCCCTGAAGCACAGGAATGGACTCTGGTTATCCAATAAATCAATTTGAAATCACCCATTACAAAGAATCTGAATTCTGGTGAAAGTACCATAGAATCAGAACTTATTGCAGAACAAGATGAAAGATTCCAACAGTGTGGAGAGAAATACATCTTAGGAATCAATCGGAAATACACCACATAAGGATTCTGAAGTTCAGAAGGCTGCAAGTGAACAAGGTAATAATGGGAGTGGCACCTCACAATTGTATGGTCAGAAAAATGCAGATGGAATCAGTCAACCGATAAGAGAGGAGTTGACTATACAGTTTTTTTTATTGATCATGCATGAATCTGATCATGAGGGATTTGAATGCATACATCACTTCAATAAGTCTTAAGAGATGTAGACTCTTCTATCATAAAGAGTTATGAAGTGACAACTTAACCAATCTGATTTAATTTTGATGTATACCAAATTTGTCAAATTAAACTCAATACTCATATCTGAATCCAAGTTCTAATAAAGGTGAACCAAATATTCAGATAACACAAAAAAAAATAATCATCTTTTATCTTACACACATGATCTCAATGACTCTTTCAAGAGTTACACAGATTAGTATTGATGTTAAACACTTTTTCCAAGAATATTAGTTGACACAATATATTTGAAGCACATTATATTTTTCCTGAGCAATTTAAGTTGATCAACACCTTTTTACATGAGGCACAACAAGTCTTAGTTGAAGTGACCCAGTTACTCAGAGTGATAACTGTCATTGCCTCTCAACAGTGAGACCAGAGTTAGCAATATAAGTGTCTTTTTGCATGAGGAGACACCTTGATTAGAGGTCAGACTCCCCAGTTACTCAACACAAATAAGCCATTGCTCTGTCAGATTTTATTTTACTAAATTTTCACCAGAGATAACTATGGCACCTCGTGACATGAGTTACTTTATTTCATTGATAAAGAGCTCAGTTTCTCAGTGACGAGTCATTACTCTGAATTCACAATTTTTCATTTAGTCAACTTTTTCAAGTTAATGTTTAACCACAACACTCACTCTATGCAACTCTACCAAAGTAGCCTTGATTTCAAATTTTCAGATATCAGATGAGAGACTTTAAGGATTACATGACACAAGAGGTTAAAGTTTATTAACCCTTATCATTCAGATATTTTCAATTCATTTAATTACAAAGCTGAGAATACATTAATCTTATATCAGTCTGATTCAGTGATAATTCTTAAACCTATATGATTGGAGTTTCTACCAAAATCTCAGACTGAATTGCATGACATGCAGCTTAAGTTCCTCAAATCAGAACAATAAATTTAGCTGACCAACAACTCAATAATGGAGCCAAAATAGTCACACCAGCTAAGAGGTATATGAAGGAAGAGTACAAGCTGGTGGAAGAGTCAATCAGCAAGAGAGAATAAAGGTTTATAGCCACTAGCAGAGTCAATCACTAAAAAAAAAGGTTTAAAGTCATTTTAGTCAGACAAAATGAGACACTCCTTCTTCAACAAATTGAGGATTAGCAGCCAAATTTTCAGATTCAAGAAGATATGAACTCAAAATAGTCAATTGATGATTTGAAAGAGTGTAGAGTGTGAATTTCAAATAGTGACAATAATATAATAATGCTCCCCCTGTCTATATGCAATGAATCATTTCTTTTCAAATTTAATTTTCTTCAAATTGATGATATGCAGTACACTGTTCTATATGGACCATGCCCCTTGGTACTTGGTAGAGAACTTGGTCTCAAGGACCATCTCACACATAGTAAGAACCTTCAAGCAGATTTCCCTGCCTTTTAGTAGCTTACTATTTGATATACCAGGGTTATACATGACAATGGAACATAAAGCCGTCCTACATGCATTGAACAATTTCATTGACAGTCATGCAAATGATGTATGCAGACATAAGACACATGCATTGACTGTGTGTACTAAATGACCCATTTAAAGTTAGTGCATGTTATGCATTTAACAACAAGCATGCAATGCATTTACACAAAGTCTATATAATGCATCAACTGTCTACACTAAAGAATCATTCAAATTTAGTTCAACATATGGCAAGAGAAGAGCATCATATATGCAGAATTGAATTCAATAGCTGAGTCTGTAATGCAGACTGATCAGCTAGACATGAAGAGAACATCAGAAACTAAACATGCAAATCAACAATTTTCAAGTGATGAATTTAAAACAAAATTCAGAACTGACCTGATAGGTAGGATCCTGGGGTTTCTCATACTTGAGTGCCTTGGTTTATTAACCCCTCTTTATTCATTCCAAGGCACACCTGCAGCAAAACAATCACTTTGATCTTGCAGGAACCCAAGCAGCCTTGGGTCCTGTTTTATCCCTAACAGGTGTTCTAAATGATTTCTTAGCAGTATTATCATCATGATCCACCAGGTAACAGTTATCTATGAAATGACCAAATTTTCCACAATCTCTACATGATGTAGCAAACCTTGAATTCTTTTTGTGGACATTATTATCATCATGGAATCTATGTGAGTTTGCATGAAAATTTTTGTTACTTGCATGAGGTTTTGATTTAGCATTGCCAGCCCACAAGCATTCAGAAGCTCGGTGGCCAGGTTTTCCACATTCAAAACATACAAGAATCTTTTCTTTAAAAATAGGTTTATTTCTACCAAGAAAATTTATATTTGCAGGGAATTTATCAAATTTGGAATTAAAATGTTTTCCCTGAGTATACCAGCAGTCCTTGACTGCATGCGCATACTTGCCACATTCAAAACACCTTAGGTGCTCACCTCTTGAACCATTATATCCCCATGAAGTCCTAAACCAACACTCAACAGCTTTATGACCACGTTTGTTACAATTATAACAAATGATGTGTTAGTTTGAAGCATACATATTTCTTTTGGGGTGATGATGAACAGAAGACCTAGCATGCATTTTATCTACTTGTTTCATGATGAAACAGGCATCCATGAAATGACCATGCCTACCACAGTAATGATAAGATGTATCAAACTTCCTAGTAGCATGATTTCTACCAAATGAATTTCTCGAATGCAATGTTTCACTTGCATGCCCATCTTCAATCAATAATCTGCAATCATCCATTATATGACCTACCTTGCCACAATAATGGCATGAAACACTCTTATCAGATGCATACGGATAATTAATTGAGCTATGAGCAGTATGCATTGAGTCATCAGATGCACTATAGGTAGCAGATTTAAAGATACAAGTAGGGACATGTTTATCCTTGTTTTTCTTACCATTTTTGCTCATTTGTTTTTCATTTTTCTGGGCCTTGAATTGGAAAACAGATGATGTAGATGTTTTAGGAGGCCCAGAGCAGCTTGCAATGTCAGAGCTGCGAACAAAAGTAGTGTACAACTTTTTCTTAACAGATTTTTCAATTTGGGATTTGCATCCTTGCTCTCCACTTGATTTAGTGGCGTTATCACACAAAGGAACATTCATTTTCTCTTTTCCCTTGGTAGATTTAGACATGGAACGAACAAGTTTACTTATTTCAGATTGCAGAGAATAAATTTTGAGTTCTGAATTAGTCAAGTCTTCCTCACATGAGATAATTTATCTCTGCATGACATCATTCAAATTTTTAACAATTTCTAGTTCCTGTTTCAGTTTCAATTCATTCTCAAATTGAATTTCTTTATCAAGCATTAAAAGCTTCTCAGACATAGCAGAGTTCAGTAGCTTCAGCTCTTCATTTTCCTTTCTTATTTGTTCATTCTGAACCAGTTCATCAATTAGGATTTGATCCTTTCCTAGTGAATTCAGCTCATTCTCTAGTTCAAAAATTTTATCAGTAAGTTCATTATTTTTGTTTTTTAGCACAGAAATGTGTTCTTTATGCTTGTCAAGTTCAGCTTGATTTTCTTGTTGAAGCCTTTTAGCCTTTTCATTTTCAAGATTCAGTTGATTCATTTCTGAGCCTGTATTTCCAGCTTCTTCCAATTGCTTCTTAAAGTTCTGAATATCAATCAGATAAGCATCATGAGACTGTTTCAATTTTGAGCAATTTTCACATGATAAATCAGAACAATTTTGATCAATCTTTTTCTCTAATCTTTTATTTTCAGATTTTACTTTTCTATATTTTTCATACAATTCAGCATACATTTCCTTTAAATCATCAAAAGTCATTTTGTCAGAATCAGATTCAGAATTTACCTGGTCTTCTTCTTCATTGCTTGAAGTGCTTCCTCTTGTCGTTAGACATTTCTGGTTCTCATGAAATGTGATCACTGAATCCCAGATTTCCTTCGCAGTCCTACATGTAAGAATAGAGGAAATGACATTAGCATCTACAGCATTCTTCAGAATGTCCCGAACTCTTATATTCTCACTGTTCAGTTATTTATCCTTCTGGGACCATTTATTCTTCTCTGGAGGCAAAACATGTGGACCATATTCAACGAGAACCCACAATTTTGGATCTATAGAGTTTATAAAACCACATAGACTGCGTGACCATTTCTTGAAGTTACAACCATCAAAAACTGCAGGTGATGCCATTATAAAGCAATCGAATAGACTCAGATCAATGAGCTAGAAAGCAATATCAGAAGAATGCACCACACTGGAACTGTAAAGCATGAAATCAAATCAGCAGGATCCTCTGCGGATCGTTGGATCTGGAAGTCAGAGACTACTCTGATACCAATTGATAGGTTCGGTGCAAGGATTCAGAGGGGGGGTGAATGAATCCCACCCTTAAAAACTTTTCGCTCAATAAAAGACTAGAACACTATCAAATGCAAGATAGACAGTCTGAAGAACAAATTGAATTGTCTTTTAAACCAATGAGCAAATATACATAAGGCTCACCTAAATAAGCAACTAGCAGAAGCAGAAGAATGCAATCAACTCTCAGCACGGATAGAAACAAGAATGCATAAAGCAATCTGTGAAGGGGGTAGAAGATAAGGAACAAGCACACAAGCCCAATCACACAGCACAGAAGATTTTTAGGTGGTTCGGTCACCAAGACCTACATCCACCCCTCACTCCCAACCGGAGTGAGGATTCCACTAGCAACGCTAGCACAGCAGACTCAGTCTGCAAACACTTGCTGCCAAACAGCTTGACTAGGGGAACAACCTCCCCTCTTCCTCCAGACCGGAGGGATACCCCAAGTGACTCCCAGCCACTTGGAAACCAGAGACCGAAGTCTCTCTTCCTCTAGACCGGAGGGACCCCTGGACTTGCAACCCACAAGCCCAGAACCGGAGACAAGTCTCCCTTCCTCCAAACCAGAGGGAACCCACAAGTGACTCCCCGTCACTAGCAAACCAGAGGTCGAAGACCTCTCTACCTCCAGACCAGGAGGGACCCCTGGACTTGCAACCCACAAGCCCAGAACTGGAGATCAGATCTCCCTTCTCCTGAACCAATAGGAGGAACCCGACCTCAGTCCAGAGGATCGAAAGTACAAAGCTAACCAAATGAAAAAGAAAAAATACACAGCGATCAGAAAGCTGTAAAGAAGGATAACACAGATGTGGCTCGCATGGAGCTGACTGGCCTGGATTTGATCCACGGTCCAGTAGGAACTTCTTCTGCTACTTCTCTTCTTCTTCTTGTGCTGGATCGACAGCTTCTCTTCACTCTGCCTTTTTCTTTCTTCTCTCTTTCTTCTCACTTCTCACGAGCACTATCTCTCTCTTTTCCTTCTTCTGCTCTCACTCTCACTTTCTTCTCTGCTCTGCTTTTCTCTCGCACTATTCTCTCCTTCTCTGCAACCCGTTTTCTTCTTGCCGGCTCACTCTTCTTCTATTTCTTCTTATTCTCTTTTTCTTCTTTCTCATTTTCTGGATCGAAGGGCTTTATGCTCTTTTTGGCTTCTTCTTCGATCAGCCTCCATCAGAAGACGAAAGCTCATATATATAGCAGCAGCAGGCACATTGGGCGCATGTGGCTTCCACATTTCCTACCCTAGAAATTCATACCACGTGGCAGCATCCTGGTTCACGAGCCAGGCACCTCGGATCACGTGCCCTTCATTAGCACGCTCAGCAACTAGAGTCAGGTGGCGTTAACGCACTTGTTTCAAGGGGTTGACGCAGCCTTCAAAGACATTCTACCAGCAAAACTCAAGTCTGCTGTGTTGACGCTTCCAACCCATGGCGTTGACGCATTGATGCGTTCCAGTGAGCAACCAGCCTAGCCCTATTGATAGTTGCGTTGACGCTGCTCCACTGCTGCGTTGACGCATCAGTGGTCCAGTGATTAGGTATTCAGCAGATAGACGTGCTGCGTTGACGCTCTCAGCATGCTGCGTTGACGCATGGAGCTGCAGCGTCTGAACTTAGATGGCTTCAGCCCTCTCACGTTTCGTGTGGAGTGCGTTGACGCATTGTGCAACTGCGTCCACCCTCTGGTTACCTGGTCGATCCATCAACCTGCTGCGTCGACGCCACTTGATGAATGCGTTATGCACCAGAGTAATCCAGTAACCCATTGGCTCTCCCTTTGTAACTGCTGCGTCGACGCTCTTTGCTCACTGCGTTGACGCACCAGAATAATCCAGGAGCTTCTTCCTTGATTGTTTGAACTGCTGTGTCCACGTGTCAGCATTTCAGCCTCTTGGATCACGTGCCAAGTCTTGATGGCCTGAATCATCTGCAGACAGACAGAGGAAAATGAACTTAGTTCAGAAGAATGTATATACTTAAGCAGAGCTGCCAGGGTATGGACTTGAACAGTGCAGGGAGTGTACAGACTTGGTAAAACAAGGTCCAGTGTATAGACTTGGTAAAGTGAAGTCCAGTGTATAGACTTCAGTTAAGTTCAGGACTCTAACAACGAGTGTATAGACTTAAGGTATAACAACCGAATGTATAGAGTTGAAGCCTGACAACCCAATGTGTAGACTTTAAACTTGGAAGGATGTACACACTTGACCAATTCAAAGGCGAATCAAGTGTACAGACTCTGAGTCCAAACCAACGGCTGTACAGACTTAGAATGTGAAGACTGATGTATAAATAGTCCGTTGTACATACTTCATGAGACGATGAACGATGTATGGACTTGACAAAGACGCTGACAGAGACGGTCCACTGTACATACTTGATGCATGTGAACAGTGAGACGGATGTATAAACTTGATGCCTGTAGCAGTGTATAGACTTTAGACTTCGCCATGCTTACACTAAGCGATGTACACACTTGCTGCCTGACTAATGTGCATGACAATGTATAGACTCGATGAACTACAACATGAACATATCAGCAGAGAAGCAATGAACAGAACAGAAATCAAGCACAAACCAATTTATCACAGCATGACTCAAGCATACACATGCATTCTTCACAATTCAGACATGGCACACTCATGCAATCTCCCACAGAATAGATCAGACATATTCAAGACAATGTGGTGACTCATTCATGTTGCTATCATTAAAACACCACATCATCAACAAAGCACAAGGGGCACAACAATACCTTGATTAGGGCTTCCATTCTCTAGATCTTTGCTGGACGGCCACATTGGTTCCTGTGCGGCCTGCAGCGAACCAGCAACTTGTACGGCTTCTAACTCTCTAACGGCGTGTCCTCCTAGCATAAGATTTTGAGAGGAGTTAGACAAAACTAAGGAGAACAATAAAGTCTAAAGGACCAACATGAAACACCCAGGACTTACCGTCAAACAACGCGAGCCAAAACGAGGGTTCGCGTAGGTCGAACCTTAGTCCTATTTATAGGGTTTGCTAGGGTTTGATGGATTAGATCTATCTAGGAGTCCTAAATTAGAGTAGGATCGATCCCCAAAAGTCCTAGACTAGGTTTCCATACTAGGTAGCTTCGAATCATAGAGATTGGGATGTGAAAAATTAGATTTTTCCACGCTTCTAACACCTCCATTCACGGGGCATAGTAGCGGTCGAATTGGGACCGCTATTATGATATAGCGGTCATGCGATAGACCGCGTTTAGGCGCTTATTCCAAAAATTTTGGATTTTCTTATTTATCAACTATTTGACCCCTATTTATCCAATTTAATTCCATAAATTACCCTCATTACGTCTCTAGAAGTGGGTCGGGCCTAAAGGTCTTGGAATTGGGTCTTTGGGCCTATTTGAGTTGGGCTTAACCTTTTACTTAATATAGGGTCTTTAAGTTGATTTAATAATCCCATAATTCTCTTAATAGCCCGTTAAGCCTTTTTAATTAGTTAATAATGATATTTAATCCTAGAACATTCCTGAGTAATTTCTAGAAAAATTAGGGGTGTTACACCCTCTCCCACTTAAAAAGAATTTGGTCCCCAAATTCAATGCATGAGTTTTATGGGGAGTGTGTTTTAACTCTTCGGACTGATAATTAAGGCAATGCTAATATGTAAATAAGTCAAGATGGTACCCTCAATCGCCTTACCTTCCCTATCCAAGATGGCATTTAGTCGACCTCGTCGCCCGCGTCCATTGTTATCCCTTGAAGATTGTTCCTTTATGAGAGGACACATGGGCAAGCAATGTTCTCAACTTTCACATTTGAGACAAGCGCCGAGACGCTTCCAGCATTCTTCGGTCGTGTGCCCGAACTTCTCACAGAATGAGCAAGCTGTCATGACTTGCTTTTCTTCTTCTTCCTTAACTCTTTTACTTTTTCCATTGCCATTGCCCTTGCCATTCCTTTTAACATTACCATTTCTTTTACCATTACCATTCCCATTGCGAGACCTCTTGTTGTGATGGGGTTCGTCATCCTCTGTGATGCTAAACCTTTCTTCTTTTTCCTCTCGCCTATCATGTTTTCGGCTCGACTTTTCTTCTTTCCCCCGGAACTTCTCTACCTTCTCCAAGGTCCGTTCACATAAATGTGCCCATTGGACCATCTCCGCATATGTATGGATATTTTGAGGCCCAAGTTGTTGAATAAAGCCAGGCCTTAAATCGTCCATGAATCAATTAGCTTTTAAGAGATCCGTGCTAACCAAGTGAGAAGCATATGGTGCCAGCCGAGAGAATTGAAGTTCATATTCTGCCACGGACATCATGCCTTAGCGAAGAGAGGTGAATTCGGCGACTTCTCTTTCTTTGACGTGCTCGGAGAAGTACTTTGCATGGAAGAGTGTAAGAAATTCCTCCCAGGTAAGTTGACCATTTTTAGGTTGTGCCTTCCACCAAGTACATGCGTCTTTGTTCAATTGGAATGTAGCGAGTGGGACCTTCTCTTGGTCGTTGCATTGCATGACCTCAAATATACGGTTCACCTCGTCAATCCAATTTTCTGCTTCATCGGGGCTGGCGGATCCAGAGAATCGGGGAGGATTTAAACTTCGGAAGTTGTCATGTAAATTACCCGCGCCTACCCGAGCGCCAGCTTGGGCCACGGTTTGAAGGGTCTGGGTAAGACCCGCAACCGTTTGTTGCATCTCATCCCAGTTGACACGATGAGCCATTATGAGAATGGAGGTACTTGAGAAGAGGAATAATTTGTTAATTCTTATAGAGTGAAGGGGAACTATCCTAGAGATAATTTCTAATTAACTATCTCATCCCGGGCTTTACTCGATCTCACGTGGGTTTGAAAATTCCTTTTCTTTAATTCATAGGTATGGGTCCATAAACATTGGACTTAGCCTATGACATTTTTCTAGGAATAAGCAAGTCCTATGACCTAGGCTCTGATACCAACTTAACTACCACGCCGTGAGATTATCCAGCAAAACTAATCATGAACGTGAACAGCCGGCAAGAGAAGCCTCAAGTGGTAATAACAATCAGAGCGCTAATCATTCACACATAAAAGTGAACACAAGAGGGTATAATCCAAAAACCTTAACTTTATTGAATCATAATGAAATGTTTACAAAGACTCTTTGACTAACTAGACTCAATAAAGTGATAATTACATAATTGACTCTTGACTAGACTAACTACGGCTTCTCTCGAACCATCAATCGCTCTCGGATCCATCCCTTCAATAATCTTAATTTGACCCGCTAGAATGTCCTGAAAAGATTGAAAAAGTAGGGAATGAGCACACTTGCCCAGTAGGTATCTTCGTATCAACATGAAAATAATATTTAAGTAATTAACATCTTAGCTCTAGAAAATAAGATAAATGAAATATTGTAAAATATGCGCTATAACCCAAAGTAACGCAAGTAACAAGATATGATCAAGATGAGATACGAGAGTTCGTGTAGATTGGGAATATGATCAAGCAAGAATATAGCATGATTGTAAATATGGCCTTTCACGAACAAGAATGTTACGAGAATTCACTTTTCATAACCATAAAGGCTATGCACTAGAAAGTCACTTTACACGCAAGAATGTAATTCCACTAGATTACCTCGTGGTTTTCACTCGTCTATAAAAACAAGTACTCCCAACGTAATGCGACGCCATTATCATCGTACCCCATGGTTTTCACCACATTTCTGACAATCAGCCGAGCATGCTAGCATGGAGCCCTTGGACACAATCAGTGCCCGGTCTGCATCTTCACGTTATAAATCAAGATACTTCTACAAGAAATATCAATAAAGTTCGGCCAGTAATGTACAATTCAACAATAAGTTCATGATAATGTAACCAAGGTAACGAATGCACCAATAAACGATCATGAGAGTTCAAAGAATGATTTCAGCCATGGTCATACCATAGAAGAAATCCGGCAGCATAACGACATATTCCTGTGGACGCGGGATTTTTATCTCGCTTGTTGTTATCGTTTATTTATTTATTTATTTATTTATTGGCGTGCCAGTCACCATGGTGAAAATTTTTTTATTATGCGCTCGATCTGACTTGGTCAGACGATTGTGAAGTCCGAGTCAGGACCGGAAGTCCGTCATACCATAAAGGCTATGACGTTAATTACGCCCTTCCTAAGAAGGACAACCCTTGATTAAACGCCGAAATAGGAGGCCTCATAAGGCAAACAGATATTCATGTGCACAATTTTAAACTTCATACCAGGGCCAGGAAGGCGGGTAAGATAATAACATCAACCACAGAAACAGACGATATCGTTGAATCAGCAGTTCAAAAACTGGGTAAAGGGGAAAGGGGAGAAGGCAGATTTCAATCACAGGCAGACTAAGTTGTAACCATGATGGGGTTTTAAAGCATCGATCAACATTTCGACATCATTTCCCCTTGATCCGGATCATGCCTAGGGGAGAATAGGCTATCACCCACGGAGTGCCGGGATGAAAGCCGAGAGATAGAGAGGCCGAACCTCCCACATTACACATGTATGCCCCGGGGCGATGTTTGACTCTTCCCTTATAAGAGCTGGTGGCACTCATGCATTGGCAGAGCTCACCGGAGCTAAAAGGGGGGTGGGTTGTCGTAATCCCGACACGAACTGATGGAACATAAGGGAGTATGACTCCCTTTAATTTTATCCCCGGGACATATCTGGTGATCCACGGATATCCCTGTGTGGGTTTGCTCTGGGTGTTGGGGTTCATTAGGTGGCAGATTAGGCTCTCGGTGCACTCTGAATGGGCACGGGCTCTCGGCATGACCCAAAATGGGAAGGCCAGGGCTCCCGGCGCCAATGGCAAGAAGGCTGGGGGTTCCCGGCGCCAAGGTGAAAGGGCCGGGGTTCCCGGCGCGATGAAGAGGAGGCCAGGGGGTTCTCGGCGCCAATGGCAAGAAGGTCGGGGGTTCCCGGTGCCAAGGTGAGAGGGCCGGGGTTCCCGGCGCGATGAAGAGGAGGCCAGGGGATTCTCGGCGCAGGCTTCCCGGCGCGAGGAGGAAGTGTTAAAGGGGGTTCTCGGCGCAAGAAGGCTCACACCGAGGGCTATTCACCTGTTCTATTATTCTTGGAGCCGAGATAGATGAGGGCGCCGAGATGTGTTTCAGGGTTCTACGGCACTCTGCTGTTGGGGTTTCTTTCTGGGATTCAGGTAACGGCTGGGAATTTAGGATGCAAATGGGGGGGAAGCCAAGGGCTTTGCTGGGGCAGTGCCAGGGGATCACTGGAAGGCGAAGTTTATGGAGGGCTCGAGATCACCACCCATTTAAAACCCTCTGGAGATATGTTTTTTTGTCGCCGGCCGTCCAGGGAAACCAAGGGATAACTGTCCCTAATTCCTGGGGCGACCTTGATGGCTTAAGAAAAAGGGAAAAAATGAAATGAAAGATGGGGAGACTACCCAGCGTAGGCATCACTGAAGTGGTGAGAGGATAGAGTCCCATAACCCATGGGTGTGAAGATTGGGACTCTTCCTTCGACATTCCTCCAGGAAGAACAATCGGAGCATAGAAACCTGAAGCATCAGAACGATCATTCAAGACATTGAGCAACACTCATTCGAGAGAAACCAGAGAAGGGAAGGCTTCATCAGTTCACGTTCAGTCGAACCGGAAACATGGATACATATAAGGAAGAAGAAAGAAAACGGGGAAACGCCCAAACAGGCCATCAAAGCATTTTGTTCCATTGCATCATCCCAAACTTACACCGATCACAAGGGGGAAATGAGGGAAAGGGAAATAGAACGAAGGCCGGGATATCCCGGTTACATTCGATAAATCGAGGTAAGACTCGTAAGATTGCATGGAGAAGAAAAGAAAACATGGGGGGAGGGCGGAGCATTGACTCCTCTCCCTCCCCAGCTGCCCACCTGGAGCTTCTTCTCCTTCTTCCTCTTCTTCTTTTTTTTTCTCTCTTGCTCTGTTGGTCTCTTCTCTCTTTTCTCTATCGTTCCCTCTTCTTTCTATCGTCCGCCTCTTCTTTCTATCCTCTGCCCGCCCTCTTTCTTCCTCGAAGGGAAGGGGGTTTTATAACTGTATTTTGTATCTTCTCGGCAGGCCTGTCACGGCGCGCCTCAACTGAGGGACTTCCTGGTGCGCAGGACTTCAGCTTCTCGGCGCAGCTCTTGGGCTTCGACAAGAGGATCCCGACGCCACTTTATAGGCCCACTTAGGTCTTTTTTAGACTAGGCCTCTTATTGGTCCTTCAAGTACATCAGCACCCAAAAGGGCCCTCCATTGGTGACATAGTTTCTATTGAGATCATTCATAGGTTTTTCATCAGTCGGTAGACCGGGGTTTCATCGGCGTTGCCATCTGAATGATGACAAAACCGGACATCATTTCATTGGTATCGTCGCCGGAACAGTGACAAGACCGGACATCAGCTTTAGCCTGGAAAGACTTCAGCCAGGTGACTGCTATTTCATCAGTGCCGTCGTCTGACTGACAATGGCATCGGACATCAGCTTGGCCGGGAAAAGGCTTCAGCCGAGTAGATGGTTGACGAACTTCGTCATTGATCTTTCACTATTGGTCTGATCTTTCTTTCAATTCTGTCTCTGCCCTTGCTCATTTTCAAGGTGTCAACAAATGCCCCCCACCTGCGGGCGGCGTAAGCGCAGAATAAGCGGCACGGGGTCTGCAGGTGCCTTTCATCATTCTAGGGTATCTTCCTCCATTTCTCTTTGACATTATTCTTCGGCTTAATCATGTTGTTGTAGCAATATTATGCACATGTATCTTTCATCTTCATGCCCTTTTTTATCTCGATATCTTCTGATTTTATTGCCAGCACTTTGGGGCCTTCTTGGCCCTGCCTTGGGCTTCTCGGCGCGAGGTGGGATCCTTCTCGGCGCGGGTGCTTCTCGGCACTGTTTGTTGTCAGTCCGGGCTTCTCGACGCGACCTTATCGGCGTGGGCGTCTTCAGCGGGGTTCTCGGCGTGGAGGTCTCGGCGCGCTCCTTTTTTTCCGGCCGACAGGGGGGTTCTCGGCGCGCTTTTCTTCACGCCGAGAAGCCTCTCCTACTTCTTCTTTTTAACCCCCCCGAGAGGGTTTTTACCTCACTTCTTACCTCTTCTTCTCTCTCTTCATCTCGGCGGCGGCGGTGAGCTCCCCCCCCTCCGAGAGCCTTGTTGCCTTCCCCCCCCCCCTTTTTGACCCGTTCATTCTCGGGTAAGTTCATTACGTGGGATTGAGTCCCATTTTATGCTCGGGATCACTCCCTCTTGGTGGGTGACTCCCTATTTTTTCTTGGGCAGACCCCGGACAAGAGGAAATGCTGCCGAAATTTAATTGGAATTATTTATTCAATCATCACATGCTCATTCATCTTTCCGATGCTTATTTTCATCTTTTCTTGATTGCAGTCCCTGACATGGCTTCAGACTCTTCTGTTGCGGCTTCCATGACTGTGGGAGCGAGTTCATCGGCTCAGCCGAACATATCTCGGGCTTCAGTCAACTGGCTGAATGTGAATAGTCTGAGCTTCGGCTATAACCAGATCGCCACTGTTGACGAGTCCTCTGATTCCGAGACCGACACAGTGCCGTCTTCCGGAGTCTATTCTTCCACAGAAGGGATTGATTTCAGAAGGGCTGCCGACTACCGTCCGGACCTGCCGAAGGATCGTCATCTGCTGCCATTTATCCGGACCTTCACCATAGGCGGAATGAGGGATTTCCTGCTTGCTCGGTCTGTGGAAGTGGCAATACTGGCTGACAGAGACAGCATGAAGGGTTCTGTTTATCGAGCCCGAGATATATATCTCCCAGGCGAACAGAGGGACTGGAATGTCGTGTTGGGCATTTCTGAATTAGAGCCGGAGAAGAAGATGCTGACCCGGGCTCCAGAGTTTACCCCGGCAAGGTGGGACCATGCAGCCGGTCGCGTCCATCGAGAGAAGCCCAACTTTGGACTTTTTCTAGCTCCTGTGAAGTGGGGTTACAGGGACGAGCCATTTATTCTGAACTGTCTGGCCGTTCAATTTAAATATCAGCTAGCTGCCAGCTGGTTTGGAGATGCTAAAGTGACAGACGCCCATCTCTTCAGGGTAGGAGACGTGGAGTTTACAGAATTTGTCTTGAAGGAATACGCCCCTTTACTGATTAGGGCTGGGGTATATCATAGTGTATTTGCCTCCAGGTTCTGCTATCCCATCTCTCGGGGATTATGTTGTGGCATGCTTGAAGTGTTCTGCCCACAGTTTAATACGTTCTATACAGCAGAAGGCGAGACTTCTCTCGATCTTTGGAGTCTTGCGCAGCTTTCAGGCCTGCCTATAGATGGGGAGCCATACGAGGAGGTCTATCTAGATGACTCTGTAAAGGACGCCTCTGATGGTGAGGGTAGATATTCTTTTGGCTATGCATACCGGTATCTGATGAAAGCTTATCGGACCATTTGTCTGGCCTATAGCAGGGGATCTTCCAAAGGATATCAACCCAGGGAAAAGAGCAGCAGGTTGAGAGTCCGTGTAGGACAGTGGATACAGTACTTCTTCGGGGGTCCCTTGAAGTATACAGACTTCCCTTCCGTGGGACCAACTCCCGATAAGCAGATCAGGGCCCCTCGTTATAAATCAGTATTGTCGGCTTCACTGCGCTGAGCAGGTGTAGACGGCCCGAACCTAGCAGGGGTTGACCCCATTACTCATTATGCAGCTTATCTGACCTTCTGGCTATGCACTTTCACTCTCCCCCAAGGGGACGAGACGACTATCAGACCGGAGGCTATATATCCGGCCTGTCAGATGGCCTGGGGGATGAGACTGTCTCTGTGCCCGGCGGCTTTGTGTTTAGTTTACAAATCGCTGGGAGATTTGCATAGACATCGGGTTCCCCGTTCCTTATGGACTGTAGGTCCATTTCATTTCTTCAATGCTTGGGTTTGCAGCATTTTCCCCGAGCTGGCCTCGAGAACTTTGCAGTCAGACACACTGCTCCCTCGGATGATTGAGTTTGCTAGCGCCGAACCCGGTCTCTTCTCAGAGCAGCTATTTAAGATAAGGGGCAGGTTGACAAGGGTGCCTGTAGATGCTCCTGGCAGCATTCACTTTTGGAGCTTGGCAGCAGGTTTGGCTCCTTTAGTAGACCCTCAGAGGGAATGCAAAATGGAAGAGGTAGAAGTTTATGTCCATCCTGTTTCGAGGGCCAATGCCACCCGGCCCATATTAGAACCAGAACTGGTAAGGTGGGCTATGGCTATCCGACCCAGTGTATTGGTCTTCAGGAAGGGAGGCTTGCTCATTTTGGAGCCCTATTACCCATTCCGTTTTAGCAGAAACTTCGGCTACGATCAGCATATTCCTTCATCAACTGCTCAGTTTCCTCTGGACAGCCGTGCCAAGCATGGATCCTCCATTGCCAGTGACGGTCGGATATGGTGGGATTTCTTTCATCGCCGAGAGGGCGTAACTTTTAGGGTCCCGGCCGTTTCTAATCGTATTCCCCGTGTCACATCAGAATACATCAAGTGGTGGAATACCCGCACCAATTTTTATAAGGACGGCAGAGGCGCCTTCTGGGATGTGGCCGAGCGCTCTTTCTTAAAGCGGCAATCAGGGCCTGTGTTTGAAATTGATGAGGTTCATCTGAAAAGGCTCTATTCACAGCATCCGAAGGAGGCGGACACATATATTGCCAGGCGTCGGTCCTTAAAAGAGGAAGGTTCTGAAATACCCACTCCTGTATTTTCTGAGATCAATGAAGATGCTTTTACAAAGGACCTGAGGCAGTTGGGCCACATAGGGAGTATTCATGTGGAGGTGCAGTATCCATTTCCCCCGGAGGAGCCTCTCCCGACAGCAGCCCCCTGGAGGGGCCCGGTGGACAGATTTCATCCTTATAGGACATTTGTGCGGAGGGAAGACCGCACCCAGACATATTATCAGCACACTTCTTGGCTTTTTGTACTGCTGAATGTTCACGGGCTGTCAGTAGAGAACCCGATAGTTGGCATTCTGAATAAGCCACTTTTCATTTCTTTTCATTATGTTGACGGCTGGTGCATGGATTATCTCGGCCTCTTTCATTGCCTCGACTTCCATGGACATAAAGACTTGGCTGCCTTGACGGAGAAGTGCCAGACCATCGGTGACGTATGCTGGCTCGTGAAGGAGGCTGCTTCCCGCTCGAAGGAGGTGGCTTATCTGTATTGGCCGCTTTCCACCTTCTATGACGGCCCAGCAGGTATGACCCTTCCTGTGTGTTCATGGCGTCTTTCTTTTATTGTTGTGTTCTGCATCTGTCGACTATGACTGTCCCTCTTGTGTTTTGCACAGATAGATCGGACATAAAACGGCAGGGACTTTACAGGAAGATCATTGCTCAAGCTGAGAAGCCCGCTTACTTTGAAATCCCTGTAGCGGCACCTACGACCACTCCCATGCCTCCGGGCAAGAAGAGGAAGCCTTCTGTGGTGAAAGCTGCAGTTGTCAAGGCCAAGAGGGCCAAAGTTGTCCGGGTCCAGCAGTCAGCTCCAGTCGCGACGGATGCCAGAACCCCTCTTCCAGACATCCCCTCCTTTGACGAGTTTAGGTCTCAGAGGGAGGCTGCTCAGGAACCTGTCGAGAGTGGCGGTAAATATCTTGCAGATGCAATCTTCATTGTTTTCTTGACTGATCTTTTAAGGCGTCCTTCGAGACTGAGCTTCTCTTTATCTGATACAGCCCCGGAGCAGGTTGCAGTGCCTATGGAAAGGGACACGAGGCTGCCTTCTCCTACCTCGGCTGGCGAGGAGGAAGGTAAATGTGCTTTCTCATCTTTTCTCTTTATACTTTATTGTTGTTCTTTTCCATTATATCCCTCAGAGTTCCCCTTTTGTTGAAGTGACAGTCAGGGAGCAGACTGAGGCCATGATAGCAGCGGGAGAGTCGCCTCAGCCGCAGGAGGGTCACAGGATTCAAACACAACGGAGTCCTGTCCCGGCCAGACGTATAATCACCCGGTCCGCATCCCGGCATGCTCTAGAGGTGACCTCGCAGCTCTGAGACCGTCCCTGATAATGAGGAGGAAGTGACTTTCAGCGACAGTGAGGAGGAAGTCCTAAAATCAGAAGCCTTGCCCGTATTTGCAAAAGGCCTTCCGCCCTTTCAGCCTCCTAAGCTGCTGATGCTGTCTTCTGAGGAGGAACTGCAAGAGGAGTTTGCCGGGCTCGACACCGAGGTTGACATAACCCCTCCGTTTGTTGCTTCGACTACGGAGCTTTCTCCTCTTTTGTCTCATTTTGAGGATATAGACCTCAGTTTAAAGGTAAGCTTCTCTTTTGTTTGCTTTTCTATTTATTTTCTTTCATTCATTGCTGAAGATCATCCCGCTTTGTCCTCAGGACCCTGCCATTACCAGCTCAGACGCGGCCGCAGTTTCTATGGACGTCTCATCTGCAGATTTGGTCATCATCCCCGCTTTACCTTCAACTTGCATGGGAATTTCTGAGGTTATTCGCCCCGTGCCAGTAAGAATACAATCTTCAATTGACTTAACATCACTGGACTTGGGGTCATCAGGAGAGATTTTCATCCCTGTGAGGGCCTCAGAGTTTAGAGCCGAAGCAGACCCAGCCAGAAGCTCCGCCTTTATACCGGCCGCCGTAATGTCAATTACCCCCGAGTCAGCAGTCCCTGCCACAGTGGCTATAGAGACTGGACTTCTGCCTCTACAGACTAGGGACCCTTCGTCCCCATTATCAGAAAAAGTAGCTGAAGATGAAGCCCTTATTCATAAGACTCATGAAGAGATAGCTCCATCATTTATTGGTTCTCCCTCCGCTGATGTTCAAGCCATAGCTCCCGAGACAGCGGTAGAGGAGGAGTCTTCAGCTCAACAGGAGAGCACAGAGAGGGACCGGCCAATTCTTCCAGCAGATTTGCCGTCTTCGTCCTCTCAGCCGGATGTCGCACTGTGGGCAGACATTGACGGCGAGGTGACTTTCGAAGTAGCTCCAGTTCCTTCTCCTGGCTTCGCTTCATCTGAGAGTTTTATCTGGCAAAATCTGGACATGCTACGCCAGCTGGTGGAGTCCCAGCCCGGACTGACTTATCTGCTGCTGAAGGAGATAGCCAAGCGTTTCACTGCTGGTCTACAGGCGATGGGCTGTCCCATGGAAATATGGGCCCAGCGGGTTCTATTGTTGTTAAAGTTCATACATCGCCGGGACTTCTTGGCACATATTATGTCCGACAGACTGGCAGCTTTGAAGTTGCAAAGGAAGGAGTGTAAATCTGAGCTGGAGAAGATGGACTCTGTTCTTCAGGAGCGCCAATGCCAACTGCAGTCTCTGGCGCAGCGGGAGCAGTTCGTGCGCAGCCGGATAACCATCCTGGAGGCTGAACTGTTTGACCTCCGGGCTGAACTGCCGCAGATAACAACTTCTCGGCCGCAGCTTGCGGAGGAAGTAGCTCTGTTGGAGGGGCAGGTGGCATCCTTTCAGGACGAGTCTGCTCGGCTACAGGAGGAGGAGGCTCGACTTCATGAGCTGGGGGCTGCCCTGCATGTAGGGCTTCTGTCCTTCGAGGACATATTCCGGCGCCCGTGAATATCTGTTTCCCCCCTTTTTGTAATACAATTCCCCCTCAGGGGCCCTTCTTATATTCCCTTTTTTTATTCAATGGAAAGGAATCTTTATACCAGTCTCATATGTGGTTTGTCTTTTCTATGTGGTTTCATCACTTTGGGAAGTGGGGTAGTGGTTCTGGCAGTCCCTCATACGAATGGCTTGTATCTGGCAGGAGAGCGTCCACCCCTTCAAAGAAAGGATGGGGAACTCGCTCCACCGCGTGACGGCCTCCGGGGGGGTGCTTTAAACCGAATTCTGTTGTTGGTAGCAAACGTCCTTCTTTGGCCATATGTGCCGCAAGGGAGACGGTTTGCAGGAATGTGAACGAAGAGGCTCAGAGCATTATCCGGAGCGGGTGAATGGTCCATCCCGGGCAGGTTCCAAAGCTAGTCGGGGCAATGTGCCAATCGACCAGTATATGATTTCATCATCGATATTGGGTTTATATCGATGCAAAGGGGTTTTATAGGTTTCATCAGAGTAGACGTAAGGTCTAGACTGGGTAGAGGTTATCGCAGGTGGGATATTGAAGGGTGCACGGTTTTCATCAGGACAGACGTAGGATCTGAACTGGATAGGATTTCATCATTGATCGGGCGAGGTGCCGGTCGATCAATAGCTAGTTTCATCATCGATATTGTGTTCATATCGATGCAAAGAAAGTGTTATAAGTTTCATCAGAATAGATAAAAGGCCTAAACTAGCAGGGTTTTAATCGGACATGGTTTCATCACTGATCGGACGAGGTGCCAGTCGATCAGTGGTTGGTTTCATCGTCAATATGGGGCTTATATCGACGCAAAGAGTTTCATAGGTTTGATCAGTATAGATGTAAGGTCTAAACCGGACAGAGGATTTCATCACTGATCGGGCGAGGTGCCGGTCGATCAACGGTGGGACGTATGTAGAGGTGTAGGTCTCGTCAGGACAGACGTAAGGTCTATTCCAGCAGGTTTTATGGCGGGTTGGACTTTGCCAAGAAATACGTAGGTTTCATCAGGATAGGCGTAGGGTCTATCCTGGTATGGTTTTATCATTGACCGGGCAAGGAGCCGATCGGTCAGGGGACGGTTTAGGAGTTTGATCAGGACAGACGTAAGGTCTGAACTGGCCAGGCTTTATCGGAATGATGACGGGTTTTATTGTCGGTGGGACATGTGAAAGAGGGTATGTAGATTTCATCAGGGTAGAGGTCAGATCTACCCCAGAAAGGCTTTATCATCGGCGGGGCATAGAGCCAGATGACCGACGGAAGGCCTCATCAGTGAAGGGGAGGTGAAGGCAACGTGCCGGTTGGCATGGAACTTTTGAATTACCACATTACCGACCCAAGCGCCCTTTCGGGTTTTCGCCGGAGCCAGCCCCCTCTTTCTTTTGCCCACGCGTCCTTTTGGATTTTCACGTGGCGGGGTACCCGATTTTGCCTGCAGTGCCCTTTCGGGTTTTCACCACAGCTGGGTTTTAGCCATTTTTGCCCTTGTCCAGAATGCCTGAACAAGTCTGGCGGGGTATCTCCATTTTCAACCCCATTTCTATATATGTATTTTTTTGTCATTTTCTTTCTCTTTTCTTTTTCATTGTCTTTTCTGGAACCAGAACTTTCATCCTATGGACCATGGCGCCATATGTTTATCGTGGACACACGATCATTGATGTGGGTGTCAACATCAATGCAAAGGGAAGTAGGGTTTCATGATCTATCCAGACGAAATGTCCGAATTGATTTAGAGGATATAGATAGCAGCTCGGGCACGAGGCCGTTTGCTGAAAATATGAGTTTCATCGTTAATGTGGGGTTTAACATTAACGCAAAGGAATGGAGTTTCATGATCTATCCAGACGGAGGGTCTGAAGCGATTCAAAGAGTAGTGTTGTGCTATGTCAGAGCGGACGGAAGGCCCACCCTGGATGGAGTTTAGCGTCGATCAGGCAGCGTGCTAATCGATCGATAGCAGGTTTCATCATTGGTATTGGCTCATCCCAATGCAAGGATTTCATATGTTTCATCAGGATAGACGTAGGGTCTAAACTGGGTAGGGTTTCATCGTTGACCGGGCAAGGAGCCGATCGATCAAGGGTGGGTTTCATCATCGGTATTGGATTTTTACCAATGCAAGGAGTTCATGGATTTCATCAGGATAGACGTAAGATAGGTTTCATCGAGATAGACGTAAGGTCTAAACTGGACAGGTTTCATCGTGGTGGGTCTTAGACAGAAACAAGTGGAAGTGTTTTATCAGAACAGATGGAAGGTCTATCCCGAGGTGGGCTTATTATTGAGGGAGATTTTCTTGAGCAATACATGAAGGCTTCAACAGAATAGACGTAAGGTCCATTCCGGATGGGTTTAATCGTTGATCGGGCAAGGCGCCGGTGGATCGACGAGGAGTTTTATGGTGGGAGGTGAGGCTTTCTTTGGAATCACCACATTACCGACCCAAGCGCCCTTTCGGGTTTTCGCCAGAGCCAGCCCCCTCTTACTTTTGCCCACGTGCCCTTTCGGGTTTTCACGTGGCGGGGTACCCGATTTTGCCTGCAGTGCCCTTTCGGGTTTTCACCACAGCTGGGTTTTAGGCCATTTTTGCACTTGTCCCTAATATAGGAGCAAGTCTGGCGGGGTATCTCTATTTTTAACCCCATTTTTTTTTACTTTCTTTTTGTTCTTTCTCTCTCTCTTTTTTTAGAGGGTGACAGGTCGGAATGCCACCAGCTCAAGATGAGGGTAGCTTGGTTAGGGCGAGCGCCGCTAGACCAGGAAATGGGTGCAGCTTGGCTAGGGCGGAGTGCCGCTATACCAAGAAAAGGGTGTAGCTTGGCTAGGGCGGAGTGCCGCTAGACCAAGGACAGGGGTAGCTTGGTTAGGGCGGAGTGCCGCTACACCAAGAAAAGGGTAGCTTGACTAGGGCGGAGTGCCGCTAGACCAAGGAAAGGGTAGCTCGGCTAGGGCGGGGTGCCGCTAGACCGGGAAAAGGGTGTAGCTTGGCTAGGGCGGAGTGCCGCTAGACGAAGAAATGAGTATAGCTTGGCTAGGGCGGAGTGCTGCTAGACCGGGAAAAGGGTAGCTCGGTTAGGACGGAGTGCCGCTAGACCAAGAAATGGGTGTAGCTTGGCTAGGGCGGAGTACCGCTAGACCAAGAAAAGGGTAGTTCGGCGAGGGTAAAGTGTCGCTAGACCGGGAAAAGGGTAGCTCGGTTAGGGCGGAGTGCCGCTAGACCAAGAAATGGGTGTAGCTTGGCTAGGGCGGAGTACCGCTAGACCAAGGAAAGGGTAGTTCGGCTAGGGTAGAGTGCCGCTAGACCAAGAAAAGGGTAGCTCGGCTAGGGCGGAGTGCCGCTAGACCAAGAAATGGGTGTAGCTCGGCTAGGGTAGAGTGCCGCTAGACCGGGAAAAGGGTAGCTCGGCTAGGGCGGAGTGCCGCTAGACCAAGAAATGGGTGTAGCTTGGCTAGGGCGGAGTGCCGCTAGACCAAGAAATGGGTGCAGATTTTGCCCGATAACTCGGGGAATATTGGTTGTGCTGTATGATACAGTCTCAGATGTCTTCCGTTGAGTGGTGAGAATTGGATTTCCCCTCGATGGTTAACAACCACGTAGGCCCCTCCTTCGTAGACCCTCTGTATCACATAAGGACCTTCCCAATTAGCATTCAGCTTTCCTTTTGGGTTGGATGCCATGACTTCTTTTTTCTTGACCATGACGAGGTCGCCTTTCTTGAATTCTCATCCTTTTACGAGTTTGTTGAATGCAGTGGCCATGCGGGCCTGATACATTTGGATACTCTTCTGAGCTCGGAGGCGCTTCCCTTCCAATTCAGCCAGCTCTTCTAGTCTTCTTTCTGCATTGGTCTATTCGCCACGGGCCAGGCCATATTGGACTGCCACTCTGAGTAACGGGACTTCCAGCTCTAGCGGAACCACTGCCTCTGAGCCGTATACCAGCGAGTATGGTGAGCACCCTGTAGGTGTCTTGAAGACAGTGCGGTATGCCCACAGAGCTTCATACATTTTCTCTTCCCAGTCCTTCTTATTAGAACTGACGACCTTGGCCAGCAAGGTGCAGAGGGTCTTGTTAAAAGCTTCTGCCAATCCGTTTGCCTGCGGATTGTAAGGAGTGGAGGTCCTCCATTCGATCTTATATTTCTCAGCAAGCCGATAGACCTTCTGATTTCTGAAATGACTTCCATTGTCGGATATTATTCGGCTGGGGATCCCGAACCGGAAGATAATGTTCTGTTTGATGAATCTAGCGACCAATTCACCAGTCACTTCTCTTAATGCTATAGCCTCCGCCCATCGGGAGAAGTAATCTGTTATGGCCAGTATGTACTTATGTCCGGCCGAGGAAGTCGGCAGTGGCCCGACTACATCAGTTCCCCATTGTGCAAATGGCCAGCTGGGAACTGTAGGGTGCAGAGTCGTAGGAGGCCTTCTAGGCACAGTAGCATGCTCCTGGCATTTCTGGCATGATTTTGCAAATTTACAGCAGTCTTCAAACATGGTGGGCCAATAGTAGCCCAGCTTCTTGATTTCTATCTTCATCTTGGGACCAGCCTGGTGGGCACCTGCTGTCCCAGCATGTGTTTCTTTCATCGCTTGCCAGGCTTCCTCAGTGGACAGACAGCGGAGTAGAATCTTCTTGCGTGCATCTGCCATTATTCGGAACAAAATTCCATTCCTGAGTTCATAAGAATCTTTGATTCTTAGGAGTTTCATCTTTTCTTCTCTTTTCTGCGGCAGTTGTTGGTGTAGAAAACACTGCAGCAAGTGTTGTCTCCAATCAGATGCTTTTTCTGTGCTGATGGTGGCAACTTTGTCTTCTTCGGGGCACCCCTCTAGCATACTGGGGACTTGCCGCCGGTTCATAACGACAATGTTCAGTGTCTTATTCGGCGGGACTGCTAGTGAGATGGCCAGCTTTGCCAGTGCATCCGCCTGGGCATTGTGTCCACGGCCCACATGCTTGAGCTCAATATGGTAGAATTTCGCCATGAGGCGCACAGCTTTTTGGTGGTAGGGACTCAGTTCTGGCTTCCGCACTTCGAACTCCCCTTGGATCTGTTTTATTATCAACATTGAATCCCCGAATACTTGGAGCATTTGGATACCCATGTTGAGACTTATATATAGTCTGATTATCAGAGCTTCATACTCGGCCTCATTATTGGTGCAGGGCTTGTTCATAGAACAGGAAGTATGCACGACCTCCCCTTCTGGTGATTTCAGC
This sequence comes from Amorphophallus konjac, assembly GCA_022559845.1. Taxonomy (NCBI): domain Eukaryota; kingdom Viridiplantae; phylum Streptophyta; class Magnoliopsida; order Alismatales; family Araceae; genus Amorphophallus; species Amorphophallus konjac. The sequence goes on along the minus strand of CM040127.1, from coordinate 179,121,055 downwards.
ACAATACCGGCTCTAGCCCGTATTCTGGTCTTTCCATCGGAGTCTGTCTCTGTTCTAGATGCTCCATCAAAGAATAGTTGCCACATAACTGGCTGGGCCTGGCAGGCCTCGAGTGTCTCATCATCGGGTAACTCAGTCCCTAGCATATCATTTTTCGACACAGGATGCTCTGCGAAGAAATCAGCCACGGCCTGTCCTTTTATCGCCCTCTGGGGTGTATAGGTAATATCGAATTCCATCAGGATCACTGCCCATTTGCCCAACCGGCCCTTCAGTACTGGCTGAGTCAATATGTATTTGAGTGGATCTACTGCAGATATCAATCTGACTTCATGTGACAGCATATAGTGTCGGAGCTTTTTGACAGCAAAGACTAGTGCCAAGCAGGTCTTTTCTATGTAGCTGTAGCTTTCTTCAGTTCTAATCAGCCTCCTACTCAGATAGTATAAGGCTTGTTCTTTGCCTTCTTCATTTATCTGTGCCAGCATTGCCCCCAGGGAACAGTACGTGGCTGCGATATACAGTATCAAGGGCCTGCCCTTAATTGGTGCCCCCAGCACCGGAGGGGTCTTGAGATATTATCGTCCCAGAGGAACGGCACATCTTTCATCATGAGTTTGTGAAAGGGGTGGCATCTTCCCGACAGATTTGATATAAATCGTCGGATATAGGCCAAACGCCCTTGTAGAGATCTCAGCTCGGACAGATTCCTTGGTGGAGGGAGCTCCTGGATAGCCTTAATCTTGGATGGGTCAATTTCAATGCCCCTATGCCAGACAATAAACCCGAGGAACTTTCCACTGGACACGCCGAAGGCGCATTTCATGGGATTCATCTTGAGTTCATATTTGCGCAGCCTCTGGAATACTACCCTCAGGTCTTGCAAATGGTCTTCTCTTCTTTTAGTTTTTACTACCAAATCATCGATGTAGCACTCTACTTTCTTGAAGAGCAAATCGTCAAAGATCTTGGTCATAGCTCTTTGGTAGGTAGCGCCGGCATTCTTGAGGCCGAACGGCATCCTTTTGTAGTGGAATATCCCATTCGGGGTACGGAATGCAGTGTGCACTCTGTCTTCCTCAGCAATCCAGATTTGGTTGTATTCGGATGACCCATCCATAAATGATATAGTCTCGTGACCAGTAGTCGCATCGATCATTACTTCAGTGATTGGCACTGGAAAGTCATCTTTCGGGCAAGCCTTATTAAGGTCCCAGAAATCAACACATATTCTAATCTGCCCATTCTTCTTCTTCACGGGCACTATATTGGCTAGCCATGTAGTATATTGGTTCTCTTCAACAAAGCCCACATCGATTAGCTTGTCAACCTCTTTGTTAATCTGATTTATTAATTCAGGGCGCATTCTCCTGGAAGGCTGCTTCACAGGGCTAGCTTCTGGGTTTATTGCTAATCGATGCTGTGCCACATCAGAACTCAGTCCCGGCATTTCATCATATGTCCATGCAAAGTAGTCTCGGAATTCTTTCAAGAACTGTATATACTGTTCCCTGGTAGCTGGCTCCAGCAGTGCACTGAGGAATGTCGGCCTTGGCTCATTTGCGGTCCCCGGATTTATTTCCACAAGCTCATCGATGGTGGCCTGACCTCCATCTTTGACCTCGGGCGGGGCTTCATGCAAGTCAATGAAGCCTCCCGGGATATAATCTTCTTCAGTTTCATGATTTTCCGTTTCATCATATTGGCCGTCAGCGGGTGCTAGCTCATCATATACGGCCAATATTGTTGGATTTTGTTCAGTCTGCCCCGAGGACGTAACTAGATCAGCAGGAAACTCAAAGATGGAGTCTTCCGCCCTTAGAGGCTCTTCTGATGCAGACTCCTTTGAGAGATCATCATTCTGTAGAGCCCGGACTTCTTCCAAGATGCGCTCAAACTCCAGGCATTCCCTCAGCTCTTTGGCTACTTGGTCTTCATCCGGGGTTCCCGTGTCAAACTTTGCTTCAGCATGGAACAGATCCTCTTTGCAAGGTAGGTCTTCCCAGCACCAATCTTTCTTTGCTTCATCAGACGTCCCCGTCTCCGACTGACTGTCCGGGGCTTCATTATTCATTATGGATTGATAAATGATCTCTTCATCTTCCGAGGGGTACTTGTCATATCCCACCTCGGAAGGGCCTTCATGCTGGTAGGAGACAGAGATGACGTCCACTTCAGCTTCATAGTATTCTTGAAGGGTATAACCCAATCCCGGGTGCTGAGTGATCTTCCTCAGTTCTTTATTATCCCGGGGCGGATCCCATAGCTCCTGGAACGCCTTCTTTTGGGCAATAGGTTGTAGTGATGGCATCTGCATTTTAGAGAACATCTGCGAAACCCGCTGGGTAGTATAGTCCAAGCTTGTAATCGGCACCATCCGGTTTACAGCCTCTTCAGGGACCGTGCAGTCTTGATCGTCTTCCTCGACTGGCTCCCCGGTGTAGAATATGGTAGGAGGCTCGCAGAAGCGAGGGATTTCCATAGTCTTCAGTGGTAGTACCGTTTGGTATTCCAGGCTGGCGATGGGCTTGACTAAACCCTGCGGAACCTCTACCTGTGTGTACTTTTCTTTCATCTCTTCATCGATATCATCCGGGCGAATGCTAGGAGGGGTGATCCGAGCAAAGTCACCAGCATAAGAGATGTGAGATACCTCATGCTTTTTAATATAGCCCTTTGGTGGCGGTGGAGACCAGTTTCTTGCCTTCGTCGCCGACTTTTTCTGGCTGACCACAGCCTCTTTCTCTTCACAATTTTGTGACACCTCGGTGTAGTAGGATGCATCGAGCATATGACACTCGAATACTTCGAAGGGATGCAGATCCGCAAACACCCTCTCTTCTTTTCCTTCATGGCAGTATTTGATGCACTGATGCAGCGTGGACGGCACTATCTGATATTCATGCAGCCACGGTCTCCCCAGCAGGGCCTTATATGTGGTGTTGGAATCGATTACATAGAATCGTACCACGGTAGTGAGATCCCCCAATGTGAGGTTAAAATCAGCCACCCCAAGGGGCGTCTCACATTTCTGGTTGAATCCCGCAATTTTCATGTCTCTGACCTTGGTAAGCTGAAGATCAAAGTAATATTTTTGGTAGATGCGGTATGGGAGAATGTTTACGGCAGCCCCGGGATCTATCAGTATCCTGTTCAGCGGCTGACAATTCAGGGAGCCCCTCATATATAGCGGTCTGTTATGGCAGGAATTCGGAATCAGCATGTCATCCTCTGTGAATGTAACTGACGGCCCAGAATTCACTTCTGTCAAGAGTGCTTCATATTGTGCCGGCGACTGCAAGGCATCAACAATCGCTTGGCGAGCTTCTTCACTGAGAGAGAGGATCTCCCAGATGGAGAACCTGGTAGGGAGCTTCTTTAGCATTTTCATGATCCGGCTGCCTACCCTGACATTAGACAGTCTCATTTCCTCTGCCCATCGGGGCTTTGGAGGTTCATGTGGTGCCCGTGGCCTCTGCTGCCCAGTGCTGGCTTCAACCTCTGGACTGACTTCTTGGGGGGCTTCTTCTATAGCAACGGCCCCTGGTGCCGTCAGAGGGTTATCCCCTTCTTTCTCATTCTGCTTGTAGGCTACAGACGCCGATTGCTGAGGTCTCTTGCCTTTATCTGGCCCAGCCTGTATTGACTGCCCATTTTCTAGACTAGACAGAAATTCCAGAAATGTTGGAGTTTGACCTCCTTTCTTCTTTTCTTGGTACAAGCCGACAGGGGGAGGAACCGTGACACCTCGTACCTCCGGTTCGGGAATCTGGTAGGGCTGTTCCCCTCTGAACATAATGTTATGATTAGCTGGTGGTGGGCGCCCCCACCTTCTTCCGGAGCGTGTTGCATGTGCTGAGGTTGAGGCCTCGGCATGGTTGGCTTCTAGCGGGGCATTTGATGTTTCATCCTCATCATTCTCCCCGAGCGAGGTAAAGAGTGCCGACAGGGTGTTACATTGTACTGTCACGACCCTCTTTCCCTTCTTGGACTTGAGCCGTCTCTTCTTTTTCTGGGAATTTGGCTTTATTGGCCCCTGCCCCCAGAAGGGTTCAGTCTCAGCTTTTTCTTGTTCTGCCTCTGACTGCTCTTTAATTTTCAATTTTTCGAGCTGTTCCCAGAGTATACAGTCTTTCACCAGCAGGTGCCCGGGCTTTTTCTGCTCATATTCATCGAGCCCATTAATATACTGCTGTAAACGCTTGGCTGTAGGACTTACTTCCTTATGTGCAGGTAGGGGGACTTGTCTTCTCCGGTTATGAGTGGGGATCCGGATGACTGGCCCTGTCTCAGCTGTGCGCCATACTGGCTTTACTAGAGGTGGTTCGGGCCTTGGTGTGACACCGCGGATAACTGCTCCATTGGTATTGGCTGCGGGAGTCTTCTTTCTGTTCTTTATGGGTTTCATCTGCCATCCTTCCTGATCCTTCAGTGGGGCGAGGAAGCAAGCTTCATAAGTATGCCTGGTACATTCTTCAACGGCCTCCTTAGGCAGCTGCTGGTAGATTGAAATCATATTGGCGGCCATTTTTAATGCCGAAGGCTCATGTGGACGAGGTGACTCTACCTGGTAATCTCCCAGCTGTAGCTCGCCCTTTTTGACCATGCCTTCCATAATATCTTTGAAGACGTAGCAATCTTCAATTGCGTGCCCCAGCGCACGGTGATATGGACAGAACAGTGGATCACCTTTCTTTGCCGCGTCATCGGGTCTCTTTGGTTCAGGCAATGTTACCTTGTTGAACTTGTATGCCCAGTTGAATAGTGCGGCTGTCTTATCTTTTGGGAAAGAGTACGGCTTTCTCATTTTGTTTCTCAGAGAGACTTTATCTTTTCTTTCTGCTGTGTCTGCTGGTGGGGGAGCTTCATCTGCCCCCTTCTTCCCTTTCTGTTGCTCGAAGGTTCTGAAATCGACGGTGTTAGCCTCAGAGTGCGATGGTCGTCGATCATTAGATTTCCCTTTCGGCACAGTTAGAGCATTGGCCGTCGGACGCTTAGACAGGAACGTCTCGACCTCCGCCACTATATTGTTCAGCCGGTCAAATGTTCTGACATCTGCACCAATCATCTTTTCCAGTACCTCTCTTCTGAGGCTCTGCTTACATATTTGCACTGCATCTTCTTGATGAGGAGGTCTTCTGCATCTCATAGCTAAGTTCCTCCACCTTTTGATGTAGTTCAGTGCTGTTTCATCTTGCTTTTGCCTGGTTGCATATAGTTCTGCTATTGTAATTTCTCTTTCCGTGACGTGAAATCTGCCGCGGAACTTTCTTTGCATATCAGGCCAATCGGTCACTGATCCAGCCGGCAGGCTTGAATACCATTCAAAGGCTATCCCGGTGAGGGATGAGCCAAAGAACTTAAGCAGATAAGCTTCATCAGCTGCCAAGTCACCCATGATTGTGGTGTAGTAAGCTATGTGCTCCCTGGGAGAGCCCTGGCCATTAAATTTTTCAAACTTCGGCGGCTTACTGACGCCTGGAGGTAGTCTCTTAGCAGCATACTGGGCAGGATACGGTACCTTGTACACATCGTAGGCACTAGCATCATCACCAGTCTTTTCAGACAGCTTCATCTCCACAATCTTTTCAATCATCAGCTTCTGGGCTATGGCTGGATCTATGTTTTCCGGGAAGAAGTGAGCTTGTTGCTGACCGTAAGGAGTTGTCATCACAGTTGCGCGCAAGGTAGGCGCGGCAGGCTGCGTCTGAGATACAGAGGGCTGAGCTACCGTCTGCTGCAGAATGGGTTGGCTCGGTGCTTTGCCCTTATCAGCCGGAAGAGGATTAGCTGGAATAGCCATTTCTGTTGAGCTGGCAGTCTGCCCCACAGGCTCGGCTTGCTTGGAGACCGGTGTAGCTTCATGCCTCTCATTTAGCTGTCTTCTGAGAGCATTGATCTCTTGCTGATATCTTCTAAACATCATCTGGATCATGGGATCCAGGGTTGACGGGATCTGCAGATCTTCTGAAGTCCCTTCAGCATCATCGACGAAGGGATTATCTTCATCTTCTGCTGTCACCACATTAACTGTCATAGTGGTGATCTTGCGGACTTCATCATCAGTCTTCATCTTATCCTTGGCCGCCTGGCCTCTTCTTGTGACGGGGCCTGGTCTAGTTGCTAGTCTGAGCAGTTCATCTGGCTGTGTCGGTAACATATCCTGCCCTTTGACAAGCCCGGCCATATTGCAGGCAAAGATCTGTATCTTTTCCCTCTGCCTGTAGACTTTCCTTCTCACCTGATCGGGGTATTTGAGCCGGTCAAAGACTGATATTCTTTCTCTAGCTTCTTCCCTGTGCAGGTCTTCTTTCCCATATCCGGCTCTGTGGCCTTCTTCATAGTCATTGGAATCGGAGGAGGAGACTCCGAGCATCACTTCTGGAAGGGTTTCTTCTTCTTCTTCATCCATGGTGCCCAAGGCACGGGATAATCTTTGCTACCCGAGGGCGGAGTTCCCCAGGTAGTGAAAGTAGTCTTGAGCCACTTGTTTCATCTCCTCTTGATTGTGCCATCGCGGCTCTGGTTGGAGCATCAATCTTTCTTGGCTCTTCTGTTGATAAGCTAGTCTCTCCACCTGAGCAGTCAAGTGCTCGGCTCTGTAGTATTTTAATATATCGGCCTGTCTGGCATAGGCTCTTGGTCTTCTTAGAGTGACAGCAGCGACTGGTTCGCTTATTCTCATTTCCTTTTCCTCCCTGAACCTTCTACTCCCATCTTGGCAGCAGTTGGCAGCATAATTCTTTCTTTCCCATCTTTTGCCCCCAGCCATGGGGCGGGTGACCGTGAGGTCTTCCTTCTGCTGATATCTTCTGCCCCTCATCCTGGGGCGAATAGTAGTCAGATTTCTTCCTTCGTTCTCTTCCTCATCTCTCCTACCCCGAGCTCTGGGGTGAACAATAACAACATTTCTTATGTCTTTTCCTTCTTCTCTTCTGCTTCCTGCCCTGAAGCAGGCAACAGTGGTATCAACAATGTTTTCTTCCTCTCGAGCTAGGACCCAGCTCTGGATTTCCTTCGGCCGCCAGATCTGCCTGAACTTGGGCGGCTTCGGCGCCAGTGGCTTTCTATCCTCCTCTTTCATGTCGACCCTCCTGGCAGCTAGTACTCGGAACCTGTTGGTAGTAGGCACCATCGGGACGATCGTGTCTGGCTTGACCGCCCTTGGGTGACCACTAAGGTTTACCCGGACATCTCCAATCAGCATTGTCTTTCCTGAGTTGGATATCCGACGGCCAGCAGCAGTGGGTCGGGCTCTCCTGTCGGATCTCCTCCTTCTTCCAGCAGCAGAGGGTGCGCCCCTTTTCGCCTCGTGATGGACGAAGCAGGCCACGACCTCAGGAGTATCTTGCATCGCCTGGCTCATTTTGGGGCTGGTAGCTTGCATCAATGTCTCGACAACAGTCCTTTGCTCCTAGTTGTCAATCTCGAGCAAGTCAGTGAAGATTAGACCCAGGCAGTTGGGCATCCCGACAGCAGGCGGCATCAATCCGAACGAAAGAGGTACCGCCAGGTAGCCTTCTCGAACAAGCACATCGACCGCTTGTTGGTCAAAGCATACAGACATGATTCCAGCCGTCATCGTAGCTTCCTGAAAATAGAGAAAGCACGGAATCAGAAATTTGAGGGGGGGGGGGCCCACTGGGCCTCCTATTTCGGCGTAGAGATGAAGGGAGACCTAGTCCCACCGGGCGTGCCAGGCTTGTGGATGCGGGATTTTTATCTCGCTTGTTGTTATCGTTTATTTATTTATTTATTGGCGTGCCAGTCACCAGGGTGACAATTTTTTTATTATGCGCTCGATCTGACTTGGTCAGACGATTGTGAAGTTCGAGTCGGGACCGGAAGTCCGTCATACCATAAAGGCTATAACGTTAATTACGCCCTTCCTAAGAAGGACAACCCTTGATTAAACGCCGAATTAGGAGGCCTCATAAGGCAAACAGATATTCATGTGCACAATTTTAAACTTCATACCAGGGCCAGGAAGGCAGGTAAGATAATAACATCAACCACAGAAACAGACGATATCGTTGAATCAGCGGTTCAAAAACTGGGTAAAGGGGAAAGGGGAGAAGGCGGATTTCAATCACAGGCAGACTAAGCTGTAACCATGATGGGGTTTTAAAGCATCGATCAACATTTCGACATCATTTCCCCTTGATCCGGATCATGCCCAGGGGAGAATAGGCTATCACCCACGGAGTGCCGGGATGAAAGCCGAGAGATAGAGAGGCCGAACCTCCCACATTACACATGTATGCCCCGGGGTGATGTTTGACTCTTCCCTTATAAGAGCTGGTGGCACTCATGCATTGGCAGAGCTCACCGGAGCTAAAAGGGGGGTGGGTTGTCGTAATCCCGACACGAACTGATGAAACATAAGGGAGTATGACTCCCTTTAATTTTATCCTCGGGACATATCTCGTGATCCACGGATATCCCTGTGTGGGTTTGCTCTGGGTGTTGGGGTTCATTGGGTGGCAGATTAGGCTCTCGGCGCACTCTGAATGGGCACGGGCTCTCGGCATGACCCAAAATGGGAAGGCCAGGGCTCCCGGCGCCAATGGCAAGAAGGCTGGGGGTTCCTGGCGCCAAGGTGAGAGGGCCGGGGTTCCCGGCGCGATGAAGAGGAGGCCAGGGGGTTCTCGGCGCCAATGGCAAGAAGGTCGGGGGTTCCCGGCGCCAAGGTGAGAGGGCCGGGGTTCCCGGCGCGATGAAGAGGAGGCCAGGGGATTCTCGGCGCAGGCTTCCCGGCGCGAGGAGGAAGTGTTAAAGGGGGTTCTCGGCGCAAGAAGGCTCACGCCGAGGGCTATTCACCTGTTCTACTGTTCTTGGAGCCGAGATAGATGAGGGCGCCGAGATGTGTTTCAGGGTTCTACGGCACTCTGCTTTTGGGGTTTCTTTCTGGGATTCAGGTAACGGCTGGGAATTTAGGATGCAAATCAGGGGGGAAGCCAAGGGCTTTGCTGGGGCAGTGCCAGGGGATCACTGGAAGGCGAAGTTTATGGAGGGCTCGAGATCACCACCCATTTAAAACCCTCTGGAGATATGTTTTTCTGTCGCCGGCCGTCCAGGGAAACCAAGGGATAACTGTCCCTGATTCCTGGGGCGACCTTGATGGCTTAAGAAAAAGGAAAAAATGAAATGAAAGATGGGGAGACTACCCAGCGTAGGCATCACTGAAGGGGTGAGAGGATAGAGTCCAATAACCCATGGGTGTGAAGATTGGGACTCTTCCTTCGACATTCCTCCAGGAAGAACAATCGGAGCATAGAAACCTGAAGCATCAGAACGATCATTCAAGACATTGAGCAGCACTCATTCGAGAGAAACCAGAGAAGGGAAGGCTTCATCAGTTCACGTTCAGTCGAACCGGAAACATGGATACATATAAGGAAGAAGAAAGAAAACGGGGAAACGCCCAAACAGGCCATCAAAGCATTTCGTTCCATTGCATCATCCCAAACTTACACCGATCACAAGGGGGAAATGAGGGAAAGGGAAATAGAACGAAGGCCGGGATATCCCGGTTACATTCGATAAATCGAGGTAAGACTCGTAAGATTGCATGGAGAAGAAAAGAAAACATGGGGGGAGGGCGGAGCATTGACTCCTCTCCCTCCCCAGCTGCCCACCTGGAGCTTCTTCTCCTTCTTCCTCTTCTTCTTTTTTTTTCTCTCTTGCTCTGTTGGTCTCTTCTCTCTTTTCTCTATCATTCCCTCTTCTTTCTATCGTCCGCCTCTTCTTTCTATCCTCTGCCCGCCCTCTTTCTTCCTCGAAGGGAAGGGGGTTTTATAACTGTATTTTGTATCTTCTCGGCAGGCCTGTCACGGCGCGCCTCACCTGAGGGACTTCCCGGCGCGCAGGACTTCAGCTTCTCGGCGCAGCTCTTGGGCTTCGACAAGAGGATCCCGGCGCCACTTTATAGGCCCACTTAGGTCTTTTTTAGACTAGGCCTCTTATTGGTCCTTCAAGTACATCAGCACCCAAAAGGGCCCTCCATTGGTGACATAGTTTCTATTGAGATCATTCGTAGGTTTTTCATCAGTCGGTAGACCGGGGTTTCATCGGCGTTGCCATCTGAATGATGATAAAACCAGACATCATTTCATTGGTATCATCGCCGGAACGGTGACAAGTCCAGACATCAGCTCTAGCCTGGAAAGACTTCAGCCAGGTGACTGCTATTTCATCAGTGCCGTCGTCTGACTGACAATGGCATCAGACATCAGCTTGGCCGAGAAAAGGCTTCAGCCGGGTAGATGGTTGACGAACTTCGTCATTGATCTTTCACTATTGGTCTGATCTTTCTTTCAATTCTGTCTCTGCCCTTGCTCATTTTCAAGGTGTCAACAATTCCTTAACTTTCATAATTCATTAATAACTCATTTAACAAGGTGTTAGGTTCTAGATAAGCAATAGACCATCTAGGAACATAGGAAATCAACCCTTGGGTCAAACCTTGGGTTAACCAATGTTTAGACATAAAACGGTCATATCGGGGCCGTTTCTTTGAGAGGCGGTCATGCCAGGACCGTTTCTATGAAGAGGCGGTCATGCCCAGACCGTTTATATACATATTCGACGCATGAAGAAAGAAAGGTCGACGCAGTGTGAAATCTGGACTAGCGCGGTCACGGGATGATGGCTAATTCATAGTAGCGGTCGCCTGATGGCCACGACTATCCAAGACACAGAAAAATATCTATACGTGCTTTCTAGATAATTGGGCATTGAGGGTACAACCAGCTCGGCCTCCTAGTGGGAATCCTAGGCTCGCTGAGACTTATGGAGGCCATGAAACAAGATCACCTAGTCCGGTGGAAGGAATATCCAACGGAGAGGGTCACAAGTCCAAGATTGGGTGCCTATGAGTGCAAAGTGTAACTAATGACATTGTACCAGAATACATGTCATATACTTAAAAAAAGAATGTAGATGAGAAGGGGTCGTGGTAAAACAGTGATCAAATCATCATTAAACAAGTACTTGAATTGCATGAAAACATGATCATTAATACAAGAGTATATGATTTGGCATGAAAATAACATAAGCTAAAAATAGGTTTAAAAATTATTAAGGACATGAAATCTATCATGCTGGATGAACAATATAACCAAGTTCATAAAGGTAAAGTCACAACTAGGAATAGAACCTCATTAATTAGGCTTAACATATATACAATAGCGTCAATCTGTAATCTATTTGGAGTGAACAAGTGTAGAACACTAAAACATAAAGGCGACCTTAGGAGGACTATTTCTGACAGTAGCGGTCTTGCCAGAACCACTTCTTTGCATACGCGGTCCGTCGGGGACCGCTAAAAGACATTTGGTGGCCTTGGGGAGACCGTTTTAGCCTGCCAGCCAGAAGGGTCAAAAAGTGCAGTTAAGGCCTATCCTAGGGCAAGTAATGCATAAAAACTCTAGTAAACATGAAGGTATGTCATGGTAGAAGAAAATTAATGCATGGAGATGCATTAATTTACGTGAATTAGATCGAATTAGCATATTTTGCTTAAAGGACAAGTTTCATGTATGCAAAAATAACCTAGATGCGTAGTGCCAATAAAACCTTAAATACTCCATGTTGAAAGCATGAAAATTAATGAAATCGAAGGGCTTTTATTCTTAACTTGGTATTTTAGCCATCCACGAGATAACCTACCTTTAATTCGATCCCTACAATTCAAATTTCTGACTGGAATTCGACCCTAGTTTCTGCAAGTCCTATGCTAAACCAGTAACTTCTCATCCCTCGTTCTCCTTAACCACTTGACCTAAATCTATGAAATTTGGAGGGTGGGTAGAATATATAAAGGTTAACAAAAAGTTCTAAAGGATAATCTTTTAAATACCTCGATTAGGGCTTCCAATCTCTAGATCTTTACTAGACGGCCACACTGGTTCCTGTGCGGACTGCAGCGAACCAGCAACTTGTAGGGTTTCTAACTCTCCAACGGTGTGTCCTCCTAGCATAAGATTTTGAGGGGAGTTAGAAAAAACTAAGGAGAACAATAAAGTTTAAAGGACCAACATGAAATACCCATGACTTACCATCGAACAACGCGAGCCAAAACGAGGGTTCGCGAAGGTCGAACATGGCTCCTATTTATACGGTTTGCTAGGGTTTGATGGATTAGTTCGATCTAGGAGTCCTAAATTAGAGTAGTATCGATCCCCAAGAGTCTTAGACTAGGTTTCCATACGAGGTAGCTTCGAATCATAGAGATTGGGATGGCAAAAGATTTTTTCACGCTTCTAACACCTCCATTCACGGGGTATAGTAACGGTCAAATTGGGACCGCTATTATGATATAGCGGTCGTGCGATAGACCGCGTTTAGGTGCTTATTCTGAAAATTTCAGATTTTCTTATTTATCAACTATTTGACCCCTATTTATCCTATTTATCTAATTTAATTCTATAAACTATTTTAATTACGTCTCTAGAAGTGGGCTTGGGCCTAAAGGTCTTGGAATTGGGTCTTTGGGCCTATTTGAGTTGGGCTTAACCTTTTGGTTAATATAGGGCCTTTAAGTTGATTTAATTATCCCATAATTCTCTTAATAGCCCGTTAAGCCTTTTTAATTACTTAATAATTATATTTAATCCCATAAAATTCCTGAGTAATTTCTAAAAAATTAGGGGTGTTAAATATTACCCTAGCCTTGTTCAAGAATTTTATGGGAACCTGAATATGAGGGATGATCGTCTCTATACGATTGTCAAGGGAGTTGAAATCACGGTCAATCCAGCACTGTTTGAAAGAGCCCTAGGAGTGTCAACTAGGGGAGCTGATATGACTTTTGGTCATGGTTCCGTTGAGGACACCTTCCTTCTAATGACATGCAGCGAATATGTGGATGGGGTTAGCAACTTGATCACGCTGAACTCCAACTATTTTTCTCCTTTGTAGTGTATTCTACATCATATGTTCACCACTCTTTTCTATCCCAAGGTCGGCAGCAGAAATGAAGTGACAGAGGTGCATAGATTTCTATTCTATCATGTGATGAATGGAGTGACCATTAACAGGGCCGACTTATGACAGATTTAGTTGAGTAATGCCGTACACAAAGAAGGCGATCTTTGCCTTATGCATCTCAGTTGATCACAATATTCATTTATGCCGGGGTAAGCTTGGTTAATGAAGGGTTCATTCGAGTACGACAAAGTGATATATATAACAAACACAAGATGTTCACCGACTTTGGCTATTACTGGGGTCCCGATGCAGAGATCCATAGAGAAGTGAGAGTGTATGGAGAAGAATCAGAATCTGAGGATGAGGAACAGGAGCAACAGCAACAGCAAGAGGCTCAAGCACCACCCCCGCCTCCAGTTCAGGCCGAGGAGCAGCCACCTCCTCCTCCCCATGTAGATCAGGACTTGCCACCTCCACCACAGTTTCATTATGGGGAGTCATCCACTCAGGGTGCCAGACAACCCTCTTGGGCAGATTTTCAGGCTTTTGATAGGCATTTTTCTTCACTGGAAACTCGGTTGGACACCTTCATGACTGTTGACACCCATTTTTTGCCGATAAGTTGAGTCATTTCTCTTACTACCATTTGTTGATGCCTCAAGTTATCCATTAGTTATTGGGCTATTTTCAGGCAGCTTATTGGGCCTATTTTATGGGTACCTCCCTCCCTGACTCGGTCTGCTTCAATTTGGCGCTTAATGGGCCTTGGTTTTACTTGATTTATCACATTTTAGTGATTTTCAAATGTACGGCCTTTGCGCGGTCTATCAGTTGACCGTTCAGTTTCTGAGCGGTTGGCTCTGAGCAGTTTATCTATTTATGAGATATTAAGGTGATTTTTCTGAATTTTCACTGACAAGCTTTTTGAACGGTTCATACGTAACCGTCTCGGTCCATCGAACGGTGGTAATATGACCGTCTGTATCACAGAGTCCCAGATTCGTTGGTTGTTCAGATATTTATCTAATTATCTAATGAATTTTGATTTATCACCGACATGCGTTGGACGGTTGGTAGATGGCCGTTCTATGCTCTGAGCGGTCCATCAATAACCGCCCAACTCATGAGAGTCCGACGGTGAAATCATCGATCAGTTGGATGGATATTTTGATAAAATTACTTATTTATTTAATTTCCACCGACAGGTTGGACGGTCTGGTAATGGGCCGCTCAATGGACTGGGCGGTCTATCGCATGACCACGCAATGGTTCGATTACTGAAAAGCTAAGGGTTTTTCTCTCTCTATCAGTGCTTTTATCCTTAACTTGTTCCAACCATTTCTCCGCGGTTTCTCAACCAAATGGAGTGCCGTTTGAATTGGTTGGAAGAGAATTCCATTATATGTGGATTTTATGTTGATATCTCGAGCTGAAATTCATTGAAAACCCTAATTTCGGGGCTAGCTTTTAGGCTCTATAAATAGGACCCTAAGGCTAAGCTTTGAAAGGGGGGGAAGATTTTAAGGTCACGGCGAAGCTCTGCCGAATTCTCAAGCGACCTACAGTTAGGGAGGGAGGCTTTCTACGTCCACATAAGCCTTCGGTTCAGGGAGTATTTATTTTTGGTCATAGTTTAATTATTCTTCGTTGTGTTCTTCATTGCATGCAATCATCATCTTTGCTCTCTCTCTCTCTCCACATTTTTCATCATCACATTTTATTACACACACCCTCCTATTTTTTTGACGCCCCTAGGGGTTTAAAAACTCCCAGGTATCCCCCACTTCATGTTAGTTAGTTCATTTCTTGCGTTCCTTTATAGTTGATACACTTCGCAGTACTGATCTTGGGTTTCTTTACGTGTTTTGCACTTTGTTTCGCAGGTCAGCAGCGTCCTAACACGAGGCCCACTCTTTCCGGCCGACCGGGAGGGGTGGAGGTAGAGATCCCATGTTTTGAAAGTTGGTGGTACAGAGCGGCCTTCATCTATCCGTTCGAGGAACAGGGCGGCTTAATATTGACCGTCCAGTTCTGTCCAGCGGTTGATGCTAAACCGTCCTGTCATCCAGCTACTCTTCGTCCCGCGTTCGTCCCAGCGCTATTGGGTGGTTTGTCGAGAGGCCGCGCGTCCATTGGGCGGTTTCTTAAGGACCGCATATCACTGTAGTGCTGTTCTAGGCGAGTGTCTTCCCTTTCTTTCCAAGGTATGGTGTAATTGCTTACATTAAGCACCTTGGTGGCGATCACACACTCCACATCCTTCCCCTTGCTATTTACACGTTGTTTAGTTCTTTACATTAACACAGTAAAGAAAGGATTGGAAGTATAATCAAAAGGGGAAGGGGGAAAACATGTCAACACCCTCTTTTTTGGCGATCACGGTGGGACACCTAGTGCCCATCATGTTAGTGGTGTGCTGACCCGTTTTTGTGCTTGTTTAGGGTTTCTGTTTGAGTGGTTACAGGTTGTTATATTAGCCCTGCCTTCGTTTCTGTCCTCTGAAGATTACGCTGTTAATTCGGAGCCGCCCACCTGTCTAAGCGGCCGTTTGTTAGCCATTCTGTGCTAATCCTGGTGTTCCATTCGTGCCAGCCCGTTATATCCAGCGGTTCTATACAAACCGTCCACTTCCTCCCGCGGTCTGATATGGACCGTTCATCATCGTTGGCTCAGGTACGTTGCTGTGCTTATATTTGTGATTTCTGTTGATATTCCGTGGTTGTTTCGGGTTCGTTACAGATTCTGCACGGTCTGTCGAAAGACCACCCATTCAGGTATGCTTCTGAGCCTCATTCTTTGGTCATCTCGGCGTTTTGTGGTTTTTCTCTGGTTTTGGCGTTACTCCCTACTTTCGCACGGTCAATCCCAGACCATGTATACTCCCTGAACGGTCCATTCCATGTCATCCTCCACCCCTGATCGGTCAGTTACAGACCGTCCTTATCGTGCTACAGTGCACCCGAGACTCATTTTGATTTCTATGTTATTTGTTCATCATATTTGGTGCTGATTTTTGTCCCCCTTGATTGTTCCTTGCTGCTGCATCATTGTGAGTTCTATTCATCATTTTTGTTTGCCATTACTTGCTAGACCTAGGCTAGAACTTTGCATGCACTCTGGTGCGCATAGGGGCATACATACTCTTCACAGTAGTTGCATTCCTACCGAGGTGGGGTTTCCCCTCATCTCCATATTCCTTGGAGCCGACTAGGTGACCTTGCTGAGGGCCTCCGTAAGTCCCCGTGAGCCGTGGATTCTCACACGGATGCTGGGCAGGTTGTACCATACCCACCCCAGTCTAGGGTTTGCATCAGAGCGAGAGAGAGAGTCCCCTAGACTCAGCCAGTTCCCCATCTCCTACCCCTATTAGGCACCTTTGTGGTTGAGTGAACTAACATGTTAATTAATTCACTAAGGTTCAAAAGGGAAAATTTCATAAAATCTAGCGCGCATCATCCATAATTTGGGTGTTCACTTGGTTGTCTCTCTCCTTATCTCTTCTCTCTCTTGTGTGCATCGCTTGGTTGTTATTTAGATTTTGGTTAGGATTGTTTGCCTCTTCTTCCTAGGTGCTCTAGTGTATGTAGAGTTGCCTCGCACCCTCAGGATCATCTCCTAGGGGCAGCTCGCATTTCTATTCCTATCTTAATCCCTTGTTCGACTCATCACCCACCATGTCATCCTACAACTTCTCCCACTCCCATGAGGATTCTCTCCCTCAGTGACTTCTCGAGGACCTGCCTAGGGTCACCCATGTGCAGGGGGTAGAGGGGACTGCCCCTCCTTTCCCGACCATTGTCATCGATGGCTCTCAGCCCTCCCTTTCTGGTTCCTCTTCACAGAATTCGGCCAATCAGATTCTTAACATGATGGCCCAGCTTGATCCAACCCAGCTTCACCTTATTCGACAAGCTCTGCAGGGGGCGGATGCTCCATCTTTAGTTCCTTCTCATGGCGTGACTACTGCCGCCACTGCATTTCCGACTGCCGGATTAGGGGGCACCTCTTCGGCCCCCATTGATCTCACTCCATCCACCCTCAGGTTCTCCGGTTCCCCACTGCGGAAGCGGGCCAGGCTTCCACCTCGGCCCATCAGCCACCTGATAAGGGGAAGACCCAGATCCCCTCCAGTTCTTATGTTGATCCTTACACCACCATCTCTCCAGTGCCGCAGGCCCTCATGGCCCCCGCCGATTTCGTTCATCTAAAACCAGGGGCCGCCCAGTTGGCTCATGCGGATATGGGCCCTTCCCTGGCCCATTATACATCTTATGGGCCGCCCCCTCAGTCAGTTTATCCTTTGGCTCCCTACTCTGGATCTGCCTTTCCTGTCGTATCTCCTCCTTCCCGGGAATAGGAACTTCTTGACAAATGGGCTACCATGCAGCAGCAGATTGACCTCCTCCACAAGAGGGTCGGCCCGCAGTCTCTAGCCGAGGTCCCCATTCCTAACTTCAGGGAGATTCGCTTCCCTCCCCAGTCTGAGCTCCCCGTGTACCGAAAATATGACGGGAATGGCAACCCGTTTATTCATGTCAGGGAATTCCTCTATGAATCGGCGCAATTCCAACACGACGACCGCTTGATGGCACATTTTTTTCGTCGATCCTTCGACGGGGTCACCCTTGAATGGTTCTACACCTTGTCGCTGGAGAAGGTAGAGAGTTTTAAGACCGTGAAGGAGAAGTTTATCCAGAGATTCCAGGATCAGGTTGGTCCCGAGTATTCTTTCACCGACCTAGTTGCAGAGAAGATGAAACCAGATGAGGACTTTACCGCGTATGCAGACCGATGGAGGCAGATGGCCTTACGTGTGCCCGGGCAGATCCCGGAAGAAGAAAAGGTCAAGTTGTTAATTTCAAATGCCACTCCGACGTTCTGGAACATATTAGCAATGAATGACATCTCAAACATGCACCAGTTGTACAGTCAGGCCCGGTTTATCTAGACCCAAATCAAGGACTCCCCCATTCATTCATTGTTCGAGGCCCAGAAATCTAAAACCACTAGAAAATCCCAAGGCCCAGTTACTAAGGGAGTACAAACTAATGAGCAGGTCCAGGCTGTTCAATTCCCTAACTAGCCCGCTTCACCCCGTTTCCAGCAACCCCCACGCAACCCCCAGTTCTCTGCTTCACAAGCTCTCCGACCCACTTTCCAAGCTCCTCAGCACCCACAACAACCACCTCCACCCCCACAGCCTCAACAGCCACCCCAATACCATAACGTTCCTCCTCCTACTAGTTATGGGCCTGCTCGGCCGGGACCCAAGAGGGTCAACTATCTGCCACTTCCAGAAACCCTCCCTGACATCTTCTTAGCTCTAATGTACACTTGTGACATTCAATTACCTCTGGAGCGTCAGAATTGGAATCCGGCAGCCGACCAGTCAAGGCATTGCATATACCATCGGCAGCCCGGGCATACCAAAGAAAGATGCTACCAGTTCAGAGATTTGGTGTATGATCTACATGAGGGCCAGAGGATTGAATGGGCCCAGATGCACAAATTGATTGAAGACATAAAAGAAAGAAGAAGACAAGCCAGGCCGCAACAGGTGGCGCCTCAGCAGCAGCAGTTCTAGCAACCTCTCCAACAACAACAACCTCCACAGCAGCAACACCAACACCAAGACCTCGTGATTCATCAGAATCCCATGCCAGAACATCCGCCCGCTCCTCAGTAGCAACAGCAACAACGGTCGCCGGCACCGACTCAAGTGAATGTAGTTCACCACCCAGCCCTTAACGTTGGGTGGTCTTTTGATGATGAGACCCCGGCTCACCTCTTGGCCTTCCACCACACCAACTTCCCCGCACCTTCTGTTCCTTCCATTCTCCGGCCCACCACCATGGCCACCACTCCACCCATTATCCTCTCCCAGTCACCTATTGCACCCCCTACGTTCCCCACCGTTCCACCAACCCTTCCACCATTACCCACCATACCCTCCATCATCACCCCTCCATTTAACCCTTCACCAATCGTCATCCCGCCAGGGCCCGTCATGCCAGCCTCCGCCATCCTCACCCCCATTTCTACCTCTTCCCCTTACCCTACCAGGCCAATCGGGAGTCCATCTGATGCCGTGCCGGCACGACAATGCGCCCTCTGGAGCGGGCGTCCATTCCACAGAAGTTACCCTTTCCCTGGTGCATCTGCACCCAACCCCCAAGTTCCTTCCCCAACAACCGAAGCAGAAGAAGTAGACCACGTGCCGAGCACGAAGTATGACTTGCTATAGCATTTGGACCGGATGCCGGCCAAAATATCAGTTCTGGAATTGATCAAAAGGTCCACGCTACACCAGGACACCATCAGGGCTTTTTTGCAGAAGGTTATGGTCAGCGAGGACGTGGCGGTAGACAGTTTGCCGTCAGTGTTGGCAACAATTACAAGGGGGCCCTCCATTTCATTCTCTGAGTCAGAACTGGCACCCCTAGAGGCACGGCAGATGCCACTATGCATTACTATTTTCTTAAACAAAGTGGCAATTGAATCAGCCCTTGTGAACACAAGAGCATCGATAAATGTGTGTCCGCTAAGTACACTGCGTGCCTGCAATATTTCAGAAGATATGCTTAGGCCGACGTCAACCACAATTGCGGCATATGACAACTCCAGACGAGCTTGCCATGGGGTCGTGATGAGGGCATCCCTTGCCCCTCCACATTTTCTCCGGACTCGGATTGTTCGTCGGCAAGCGCCATTATGTTAGTCATGTATTTTTGAGTCTAGTCATGTAATCTTCACATTTTCTTTGAGTCAATATCATGTACTTTTCCCTTTATTTGAGTCATGTACCTAGGTTAGTGAGTGATTTTCCTAAGTATTGTGTCATTATGTTGGTTTGTTAGGCTATTGTGCCCAATTCATTGGGCTTGGCCCAAGGGCGCCCCTACCCCTTCGGTTATTTGTCATTGAGTCAAATGTCAGGGACTTTTGTAAAAATGTGAGTTTCCTATATATAGGACCCCATTCCCCTCATTTGGAACTAATGAACCATTACATGAATATTGAAATCCAATTCCAAATCCCACTAGATCTCTCTCTCTCTCTCTCTCTCTCTCTCTCTCTCTCTCTCTCTCTCTCTCTCTCTCTCTCTCTCTTCCCCAACCCCAAAATTCGTAATCTTCTCTCTCCTCCCCATTCACCTCTCATTAAGACCCCTCCCCTTCCCCATACACTCATTTAACTCCCCCCTAACCCCAAGGTGGAATCCCCCAATCACTAGGCCACCCTCCAACCCCCAACTACCCTACCCACTTCCCCAAGCACCCTTCCCTCTCCCCCATACAACCCACCACTTCCCTAGGCCATTTGAATTCAAATCCCCCTTCCCTCCACAGCCCTAGGGCACCCCCAAGACCCCTCCCCTTGTTTAGGGTCGCACCCCCCCTCTCTCTCTCATCTCCACCATTCTTCCTTGCCCCACTCCAACACCATTTGATACTACTAGGTTGCAGCTGGCGACCTGTAGAAGACCAGCAACTTGCAGCAGCGACTCCGACCACATCCCAGCAAGTTTGAAGACTCAAGAGCTATCCACGGAAGCATATTCCTGTCTTCTTCGTAACGGAAGTGGCTTCATCTTCATCCGACGTGTGTGCTGCCCGGGAGCTCCGTTCTCCCACAACTACGCAGAGCTACCCCTGCTGAGTACCAGAACCGGAGTAGAAGCTTCACCACAATGAACCTTGGAAGAATCAGTTTAAGAGCACTTCTGCAAAGTTCTTCCTCGCCCTGTCTACTTTCCGAATCAGGAAGCGGAACTTCGATCGGCGTTCGTGATCCAGAGTTATCAATTTTCTCCCTCAACTACGCGGGTCTGCTACCCACAGTCTACACCGACCTGTCATTATTGTTCAGAGTCCCCTGGTCTTCTCCTAAATTGTTTGGCTTCTCTGTCAGCTTTATTGTGAATAGGACTCATCCACGGTTCCAACGACTCTGACGGTGCTTGATTCCGAGTTCGGGAGCTATCGGGGCATCCTCTGCAACCTGCTGTTGGAAACCAGGAGCTACCAGTCCGAGACTCTACCTCCCTATTCGGGCCTCCAACCAGACCAGCAGCGGCGACAGAAGAAATTAACAAAATTTGGACAACTTCCCCGGCCTCCTACGAAGATTTTTCAGGTGGTCTCGTCTCAAACAAAATTCGGTAGCAGTTGCATCAATCAATTCTTCAGTCCCCTGTCAGGACTCACAGAACTGGACAGATTCGGCATCGGCTTCTTCTCTTGTGTTTTCATCGCTTTCTCCCCTCCCCGCTTGGCCGGCTGAAGGCCCCTCCCTGTGTGGAGGTAGTAATTGGGTGTATTCTTTGGTTTCCCTTCCCCAAGATCCCCCCCTTGCATGGGATGTAGTGTTGTACTCCTTTCAATATCAGGTTGAAGCGACACCGACGCGGCGTGCGGTTGCATACCCTCGCCTCCCCGCTCGCCCCCGTCTCCGGCCGGAGTCGGCATCTTCACGCCGGCTAGGTGAGCTCCTGAACATCTCTCATTGCTGTAATGGACTTGCTTAGCTTAGTATTGCTATAGTTACTCCGTCGACGGTGAGAGAGTGTCCGATTTTAAATTGCCACCAAATTGAGTGACCACAGCGGGCGAGTTGTGAGAGCTTCCACTCAACCCACACCCTTGGTGTGTTGGCCGCCCATGATTTGGGCTTCCCTTGGCCCATTTGGGGTCCACAATAAGCTAGCCGACCCTTGGAGAACCAAGGTCCCGCCTCGGACCCTCTCCATCATCACCGAGTCGCCTTCGGGCACTAACGTGCGCCAAGCGAGTGAGTCGCTAGTGTGAGTCCGCTACCTAACCCGAATGCTTGCATACTTAGGTCCAAAGTCGGTCTCACATCAATTGGTATCATCATCATAGCATCCTAGTTGGTCTCACATCAAGTGTATCAAAACATCTTCATCACATCACCATAGGTCTTAAGTCGGTTTTACATCAAGTGGTATCAGAGCAAGTTCACAACTTGTCTCTATCAAGTTAGTCCTAGGGCATGTCTATGCATTTAGAGTCTTCAAGTGCATCACTCTTGTCCCCTAGTATGGCCACCTCATATCGACCTTACCAATCGGCCCACTCCATAAGTCCAAGCCACCAAGAGATGCCTACCACTAACACCCATAACTTCCCTGGCCATGTCAACTACTTCATGAAAGCCTTGACCTATGCCAATGAGAGGCTTGATAACATATCGGGCCGACTCAACCAACTTGGAGAAAATAGGCCCGCCCCAAGGACAGACGATAGGATGGTCCCTTTCCCACTTCCCACCTTTGATGGAACCTCTCCTAGAGAATATTTAGATTGGGAAGCTACAATGGACCAATACTTCACTTGGTATCCTATGTCCGAGGATGAAAAGGCATGGGTTGCCAAAATACAACTTACCAAACGGGCAGAAACTTATTGGATGTAAATTGTCGGGCTAAAGGTACTTTGAAGGGAAACTCCCATCACCACTTGGAAGGACATGAAGGAGCAACTTAGGGCAAAATATATGTCCCCTTCCTACCCGGGTTACCAAAGCCCAAGGAGCACTCCCACTCCCTCAACCCCACCCGTCCAAAACCTCACCCCTAAAACCCAACTATCTAAGGCCTCCACCTCCTCACTCAACCCCATAAGGTCCCCCACACCCCAACCAAAACCCCCTCCCCTAACCTACACTAGTCAAGCCCCTTTAACCCCCACCTCCACCCCAAACGATCCCAAGGGCAAGAGACCCTTAACCGGCCCGATTCCCTCCATAAGGACCACCACTCATCCAACCTTCACCACTCAAACCCAAGTGGACCCCATGACCACCCCTCCACCTAGGCCCATAATGGCCATCACCCCCCAACCCAAAACCCCTCACCCAACCGACCTCCCGCTTCCTACACCAATCTTTCCCCAACCTAGGCCTCCTCTACTTCCCCTTCCTATCTAAATCCAAGTCCACCCTTACCCACCACCCCAAGTGCACCATGCTCCAGCTATCACCAATTCTCCCGCATTAGACCTACCCAACCCATTAACACTAGGAATTGAAACCCACACACCCATCCACATGGAAATAGATGCTAGTCCCGAACAAAAACCTACCCTAGAGGAAATCCAAGAACCTCCACTTCCACCCACCTCTCCTAATCCGGATCCTCAAAAGCCACACACCTTCACCATGAATGAAGTCATACTCCAATGGCTCAAACAAGGACCCACCCTTCCTAGCTCACCCCCACCTCCCTCACCGTTGGGATACCCATCCCAAATTGCCCCCCTCCACTCCTATCACACCACAATCCAATCCTACTATGAGGTAGAAGGTTGGGATGATCTCCTCAAGGGTTTAGAATGGCAACTAGGGTTGACTTGCTTATTGACCTTAGGAAAGGCCCACCCAAAAAGCCTTAGTCTAATCCACCCATGTGATGGTTCTATCACCTCGGTCTTCACCATTGGTTGCTACAGTAGTGACCTCTGTCTCATTCTCCCTATGGATGAAAAACCCATCATGATCCACTCCACTTCCATTGAGATCCCAAGTACCTTGATCGACTGGCCCACTAACGACCTTGGTCCAATTACCTTGAGGGAGGAGGACCCACCGTGTGAAGACCATGTGGGCATAGAGTCTCTTCTTCTAGGAAACCCAGTCCATGACCCCTTTGATCCCTTCCTTTGGGAGTATGGGTACCCACGTGACCCACCCACATCACCTACCACCCACCCTTTCCTACCCCCACCCACCATGTTGGGCCAAGCCCACCTCATCCATGACCCAGGTTACACCATAGAAATCATGACCTTAGGCAACACCCGCCTAGAGATCAAGAAAGTGCCCCACCCCATATCCACCTACCTAGATCCCTTCGACCCTTTTGAGTGGAAGCTCAAAGGCCACCCCACCATCCCACATGAGGAAGTCATCTTTGGGAAAGGAATTCATATGTCTTGGCACATCACACCGCTTGGCATGATTAGTCCGTCGGGTACATTCATCCACATCACCCACATGTCAAGTAGGAAGTATAAGTGGACCATATTTGGATGTAATGGTCCACCCTCTTTCATCATGAGTCATAAGCATGAAAGGAGCATACATGGATGTCCGGGTCCCCCAGCATTTGTCACCACCATGCATACCTATGGATGCCCCGGTCCTCCCAAATCATTCAACGTCCTCATAACATCAATGCATGATAGGTCTATATGTGGTTGTCCTGGACCACCTTTGCATACCATACATTGTCAACTCACATCGCATCATAGTGCATGGCATATGCATTCAAGCAAGTATCAAGCAACAAGCGGTGGGATTCACAAGAAGCGAGCACAAACTCCTAAGCACCACTTTGAGTTCCAAGTTGACAACTTGGTGATGATGGCTTTGGAGTGGCTCTACTTTAGGGTCACCTCCAATCTGAGGGCACGAGGACTTGGACCTTGCCAAGATCAGAGTGGCTTTGGCAACCCAACTTATGGGTTGGACTTTCAAATGGGTTTTGGGATTCACCCCACTTCCCATGTGGCGGATCCGGCACCCTCTAAGGGCACCGCGGTGGATCCTAGTGAGTGCCTCGAGCTTACACCTACCCTTGTGAGAGACACCCTCGGAGTGCCACCACAAATAGCCTGAGAGCCCGACGTGAGCACACGGCGGCAATACTAGGCAAGCAAGATCCTATCGCCAGCATGAGGGTATGACCGAGTCACTTTATCGAACTGAAGCGCCGTTCCCCGACTATGGTCGCGGGTTGAGTATGGAGATCATGGATCGCCCAGAGCCGCAGTTCGATGTACTACTTCCCTGGTGGACACATACTCGACGGGGTCGAGTTTTCCCCACCCCGGGGGTATGATGAGGGCATCCCTTGCCCCTCCACATTTTCTCCGGACTCGGATTGTTCGTCGGCAAGCGCCATTATGTTAGTCATGTATTTTTGAGTCTAGTCATGTAATTTTCCCTTTATTTGAGTCATGTACCTAGGTTAGTGAGTCATTTTCCTAAGTATTGTGTCATTAGGTTGGTTTGTTAGGCTATTGGGCCCAATTCATTGGGCTTGGCCCAAGGGCACCCCTACCCCTTCGGTTATTTGTCATTGAGTCAAATGTCAGGGACTTTTATAAAAATGTGAGTTTCCTATATATAGGACCCCATTCCCCTCATTTGGAACTAATTAACCATTACATGAATATTGAAATCCAATTCCAAATCCCTCTCTCTCTCTCTCTCTCTCTCTCTCTCTCTCTCTCTCTCTCTCTCTCTCTCTCTTCCCCAACCCCAAAATTCGTAATCTTCTCTCTCCTCCCCATTCACCTCTCATTAAGACCCCTCCCCTTCCCCATACACTCATTTAACTCCCCCCCAACCCCAAGGTGGAATCCCCCAATCACTAGGCCACCCTCCAACCCCCAACTACCCTACCCACTTCCCCAAGCACCCTTCCCTCTCCCCCATACAACCCACCACTTCCCTAGGCCATTTGAATTCAAATCCCCCTTCCCTCCACAGCCCTAGGGCACCCCCAAGACCCTCCCCTTGGTTAGGGTCGCACCCCCCCTCTCTCTCTCATCTCCACCATTCTTCCTTACCCCACTCCAACACCATTTGATACTACTAGGTTGCAGCTGGCGACCTACAGAAGACCAGCAACTTGCAGCAGCGACTTCGACCACATCCCAGCGAGTTTGAAGACCCAAGAGCTATCCACGGAAGCATATTCATGTCTTCTTCGCAACGGAAGTGGTTTCATCTTCATCCGAGCTGTGTGCTGCCCGGGAGCTCCGTTCTCCCACAACTGCACAGAGCTGCCCCTGCTGAGTACCAGAACCGGAGTAGAAGCTTCACCACGACGAACCTTGGAAGAATCAGTTCAAGAGTTCTTCTGCAAAGTTCTTCCTCGCCCTGTCTACTTTCAAAATCAAGAAGCGGAACTTCGATCGGCATTTGTGATCCAGAGTTATCAATTTTCTCCCTCAGCTACGCGGGTCTGCTACCCACAGTCTGCACCGACCTGTCATCATTGTTCAGAGTCCCCTGGTCTTCTCCGGCATTGTTTGGCTTCCCTGTCAGTTTTTCTGCGAAGAGGACTCATCGACGGTTCCAACGACTCTGACGGTGCTTGATTACGAGTTCGGGATCTGTCGGAGCATCCTCTGCAACCTGCTGTTGGAAACTAGGAGCTGCTAGTCCGAGACTCTGCCTCCCTGTTCGGGCCTCCACCCAGATCAGTAGCGGCGACAAAAGAAATTATAAAAATTTGGAAGACTTCCCCGGCCTCCTACGAAGATTTTCCAGGTGGTCTCGTCCCCAAAAAAATTTGGTAGCAGTTGCATCAGTCCCTTCAGTCCCCTATCAGCACTCACAGAACTGGACAGATTCGGCATCGGCTTCTTCTCTTGTGTTTTCATCATTTTCTCCCCTCCCCGCTTGGCCAGCTGAAGGCCCCTCCCTATGTGGAGGTAGTAATTGGGTGTATTCTTTGGTTTCCCTTCCCCAAGATCCCCCCCCTTGCATGGGATGTAGTGTTGTACTCCTTTCAATTTCAGGTTGAAGCGACACCGACGCGGCGTGCGGGTGCATACCCTCGCCTCCCCGCTCGCCCCCGTCTCCGGCCGGAGTCGGCGTCTTCACACCGGCTAGGTGAGCTCCTGAACATCTCTCATTGCTGTAATGGACTTGCTTAGCTTAGTATTGCTATAGTTACTCCGTCGGCGGTGAGAGAGTGTCCGATTTTAAATTGCCACCAAATCGAGTGACCACATCAGGCGAGTTGTGAGAGCTTCCACTCAACCCACACCCTTGGTGTGTTGGCCGCCCATGATTTGGGCTTCCCTTGGCCCATTTGGGGTCCACAATAAGCTAGCCGACCCTTGGAGAACCAAGGTCCTGCCTCAGACCCTCTCCATCATCACCGAGTCGCCTTCGGGCACTAACGTGCGCCAAGCGAGTGAGTCGCTAGTGTGAGTCCGCTGCCTAACCCGAATGCTTGCATACTTAGGTCTAAGGTTGGTCTCACATCAATTGGTATCATCATCATAGCATCCTAGTTGGTCTCACATCAAGTGTATCAAAACATCTTCATCACATCACCATAGGTCTTAGGTCGGTTTTACATCAGGTCATGACAGTCCAAGCCGAGCTAGGGCATTTGGTGATGGACGTTGAATTTTATGTATTGGACATAGACTCGATGTTCAAGGCAATTCTGGGTCGTCCATGGATAGATAGTCTGAATGTTGTGCCTTCAACCGCCCACCAATGCCTTAGGTTCCCATTTCAAGACCGGGTAGTTAAGGTGAAGAGTATCTTCACAGTCTAATCTGTTGATGCAATTGCAGATAAGATTCTTCCCACTTTGTGGCCGAGTAAGAGGCCAGTTCTTTCCATGATGGACTTAAATTATTCATGGCATATGCGTCACGCAAGCCCGCCACTGCACCGGTAAATGTGAAAATTAAGTCCAAGATTCGAGATTAAGAAGGGTGGCATGTGATTTTAAAATTGGGCTATCAGCCGGGCTTGGGCCTCGGCGCACAATTGCAGGGGCGGACTAAGCCCGCCCCTAAAGGTAGGAAAATGAGCCGGAGAGGCCTTGGCTACCGGGAGTCAGCACTGTCCATATTGGGGGACTCCGGGCCACTGATGTGGGACTACCGTCAACACTTTGTGAAAGGCCCGTTACAGTTTGGTACTTTGAAGAAGCCGCCATCCTGTTCCGACGTGAAGACTGATGCCGCTCATGTTGTTGCTGACCCACCGCCGCCACCGAAGGGGCTGGTGGGTGACATGGAAGACTTTTGTAGTTGCTTTGAGAAGCTGTTCCAAGAAGAAGAAGCTTGCCTGAAGAAGATGGAGATGCAGGTGGTGAAGCATTCCCCGACTGAGCTAGTGCAACAGAGGCCGCGGGAAGTGGGGAGCTGCATCACTACCTTTTCTTTGTCCCTGTCCCGTCTTGCCTCCTTGTTTCAACAACTGGGGTTTGTTCCCTATTCCCCTCCGATTATGGTCGACCCGTACTTCACGGAAAGACCACCTGAAATTCTGTTTGTGCCATGTGCATGTGGGCGCTGCCCACCCATTGATTTATCAACCCTGTTTACTCCTCCTTCCCCCACTGCCCAACTCCACGAAATGTGGTTTTCATCTTCCGACCCATTCTTCGATTGCATCTTCCCCGATCTGTTTCCCATGCAACTCCCTCCTCCCCCGTCTTCTTCTTCCTGTTGCGTGATCTCCTCCGACTTCCAAAAAAATGCCAATTTTAAAACAGAGGTTTCAATGGAGGATTACGCTATATTCTGCCCATCTCCCCAGGGGGATGAGACCCCTGCTCCGTTCCCAATAGATCTCTTATCTCCTAGGTTAGATGTACATTCTGCAGAGTCCCCTAGGTTGGTAGACTCAGTTGGGGTAGAGTCTAGTTCTAGTTTGGTCAGCTCATCCACGTCCGCGGCGCACCCGGTGATGCGTCATTTTAAAACCGTTCCAGATAGGTTCCTCCAAGACTTAGCTCAGAGATGTCATGCCCTTCTTAAATGCCCGGAGTTTGTAGAGACCGCGATTGTTTTAGAAGATGATGAGGAGTTAGAAGGGGTGTGGAGCAAGGACGGGTTAGGTGTATATGAAGTCATAGATGAGAAGGATCTAGCCGATGATGAGGAAAGCGATGTGGATGACACTACCGATCTGTACGTACAAGGATTAAAGAGATTGGATGAACCGTCGACGGCAGTGGATGAACCCACTAAAGAAATTAATCTTGGAACCAAAGAGGACCCCAGGCCCATAATCATTTCTGCTAGTCTCCCTCCTCAGGTTGAAGATGAGCTGATCAAGGTTTTGAGGGAGTACATCGATTCATTTGCCTGGTCCTATGAGGACATGCCGGGTCTTGACCCCACGTTAGTTGAACACCGACTCATTCTTAAAATAGGGGCAACACCCGTTAAATAAAAAGCAAGAAGGTTCCACCCGCAAATGGCCTTGAGGATCAAGGAAGAAGCCGATAAATTGCACAAGGCCAGGTTTATCAGAGTTGTTTTATATCCGCAATGGGTGGCAAACATAGTCCTGGTAATGAAGAAAGATGGAAAGACTCGGATCTGTTTTGATTTCAGGGACTTAAATAAGGCATGTCCGAAGGATGATTTCCTGCTTCCTCAAATTGATGTACTGGTGGACAACACGGCTAGGTATGAGGCCCTCTCATTTATGGATGGGTATTCTGGTTACAATCAAATCCATCTTGCTCCCGAGGACCAAGAGAAGACCTCTTTCACCACGCCCTGGGGCACGTACTACTATGTCGTTATGCCATTCGGATTAAAGAATGCAGGTGCCACGTACCAGCGGGCAATGATGGCCATTTTCAACGACATGATGCATGTGTACTTGGAAGCCTACGTGGATGATGTCCTAGTAAAGTCGAGGTCCAAGGAAGAGCACCCCGTCATTTTAGCCAAGGTGTTGCAAAGGGATAGGGAATACAAGTTGAAAATGAATCCAAAGAAATGTGTATTTGGAGTTGCAATAGGAAAGTTGCTTGGGTTTATAGTTAGTAAACGGGAGATTCAGATTGACCCGAATAAGCAAAGGCCGTTATGGAAATGCCACCGCCTAAAAACATCACCGAACTCAGAGGTCTTATTGGGCGCTTGTAATTCATTAGAAGATTTATATCTCAACATTCGCAAAGGTGTCACCCATTCTATGAATTGTTGAAGGCGGGAGCTAAATTCGAATGGAATGAACAATGCCAGAAGGCCTATGAGGATCTTAAGGTTTATCTTTCTAATCCCCCGGTTCTGCAACCACCCGTCCCTGGGAAACCCCTGATCCTATACATTTCTGTTATTGAGGACTCCATAGGAGCTGTCCTGACTCAGGTGGATGATGAAGGAAGGGAAAGGGCAGCATACTACCTCTCGAGGTTGTTTAATCCCGCTGAATCTAAGTATACTACCATGGAGAAGACCTACGCAGCACTAGTATGGGTAGCTCAGAAACTCAAACAATATTTCCTTGCCCACGAGGTTAAGCTGATCTCTAGAATGGACCCCATTCGTTACCTTTTAGAAAAGCCTATCCTCTCTAGTCGATTAGCTCGCTGGTAGAGCTCTCTTTACCAATTCGATATCACCTTCGTTGTTCAGAAAGCGATCAAGGGGTACGCGATCGCTAAACATCTCGCTCTTTCTCTTATCCCTTACTCTGATTCAATCCAGGATGAATTCCCTGATGAACACTTGGTTGTAATCACTTATCTTCCATTTTGGTCTCTTCATTTCGACGGTGCTCTCAATTCTCAGGGTTGTGGAATCGGCATCGTTCTCCTCACTCCGGAAGGAGTGACCATCCCTATCGCTTATCAACTCTCTTTTCCCGCCACTAATAACATAGCCGAGTATGAGGCTCTCCTTGCCGGTCTGAAGCACACCTACCTCATGGGCTCGCGATACCTTAACATCATAGGAGACTCTCAATTGGTGATGCGTCAAGTTCTGTCAACTTACCGCACCCGTGACCCCAAACTCAAGCCTTATCAAGATTTGGTCATGCTCTTGGCTAGGCAATTCCAGAAGCTCATCTACATTCATACTCCTCGTTCTCAGAACATTCTGACCGATGCGCTGGCATCGCTAGCTTCTTCTCTTTCATTCCCCCTCAGTCGCGCCACTGAGACCATTGTGGTCCAGCGGATGGACGCTCCCTCTCTTCAGGATCCTTGGTTCGACAACCTTTGGAAGACTGTAGAGAAGAAAGCGGAGAAGGATGAGTTTAAAGAAGTTTCGTTAACTGAGCTTGAGGAGATTATAGAAGAAGAGGAACTGACGTGGTATCTTGAGATAGAATAGTATTACAGGGATGGTTCTTTTCCCGAGACGGCGAATGCCAAGTAGCGCAAGGCCATTAGAAGAGTCGCCTCCAGATACACAATTATTGCTGGAGAGTTGTATAGGCGGGCTCTCAATGGAGTTCTAATGAGGTGTTTGGATGACGATGAGGCTTGGAAGGTAGTAGAAGCTGCTCACTCCAGTGAATGTGGAGGGCACGTAAATGGGCAGGTGTTGGCGAAGAAGATTCTTAGGCAGGGCTATTACTAGCCAACCCTAGAAGAAGACTGTTCCACCTATGTCCATAAGTGTCTTCAATGCCAGCTTCATGCTGACAAAATTCATGCTCCGGCTTCTTCTCTTCATCATCTTTCTGTTCCTTGGCCATTCTCGATGTCGGCCTTTGATATTGTTGGGCCGCTTGGTGACCCTAATGCTCAAGTTAAGTAGAAGTCTTTCATTCTGACAGCTACAGAGTACTTCACCAAGTGGGCGGAAGCTGAAGCCTATGCAGAAATCAAAGCCACCACAGTATGCCACTTCATCCTCAAGAATATCATCTCGCGGTTTGGAGTGCCAAGTGAAATCGTCACCGACAATTGGCCTCAATTCGTTTCTCAAGAACTTCGGGACCTCTGTAAGAAATTTAATATTTCATTGCATCACTCATCACTATACTACCCTCAAGGTAATGGCCAAGCCGAGGCCACGAATAAAACCCTTCTTAAAATCATTAAGAAAACATGCGAGTCACACAAATTTGCGAATTGGGCCGACAAACTGATAGAAGCTCTATGGGCTTATCGCACCTCCGTCCGTACTCCCACGAGGTAAACTCCTTTTGCTCTCACCTATGGGATGGAGGTGGTACTCCCTTATGAGATCCTGATCCCTTCCCTAAGAGTGAAGCTAGACAAAGAACTTAATCTCGACGAGCGTCGAGAGATGTTTCTAGTCCAACTAGAACTCTTAGACGAGAAGAGGCTAAATGCGGGCAATCACATCCCAGTTTATCAAAAACGTGTCTCGTGGTATTTTCAAAAGAAGATTATGGAAAGGAAATCTCAAGTGGGTAACATGGTTTTGAAACGTAAATTTATCAGAATAGCAGGTCCTAGGTCTAAGCTACAATCGAATTGGGAAGGGTCGTTTGTAATTATAGAGGTCTATCCAGGTAATGCGTACCGTTTAATCAACGTTGAAGGTGAAGAATTGCCAAATCCGTCGAATGGGTTATATTTAAAGTGTTTTTATCCATAGAGTCAAACCAGCAACGGCCCGGCGGCAGGGTGTGCTTCTACTTGATCACGAAGGGGGATCCCTAGTTCAACATTCACACACTACATGACCCCCTATGGTTCGGTCCTCTTCTTTCGTGCAACACCGTTTCTCCCTTGGCCATGCTTTGGGGAAAGTGAAAATCCTTATTTTTTTCCTCTCTCAGCTGAAAATAGGGGCAGGTGGTGAATAAGGGGGCGAGAACTGATGTAGACCCCCCGATAAAAGAGGTCTCAAATAGGGGCAGTCTGTTATGACCTTATTCCATAATTATAAGAGCAAAAAGACAAAAAGAAAAGAAATAGAGAAAAGGGACAAAATTAAAATCAAAAGCTAAAGGTTCGCCCACAAGCTCGAAGCTTGAGAATCTAAAAGCCCCCAAATGATGAAACTAGACATGGCAAGAGTGGCAGTACAGTTTTCCCACGGAACGTTATGAGCCCGGTCGTATGCGTGCCTAGAGCGGATGTAGGTTCGATGACGGACGCAAAGCCCCAGTGCAACAGACCAAATTCTTTGAAAAGGGGTGTCGTGAGAAGAACTCAAGCCCTAAAAACCTCTATACCTATCGCCAGCTTTTCTATCAAATTCTCTTTTATTTTTCAAGGAATGAACCCTACCCCGGGTATGGCCTCAGTAGAGGCACCGTTGAGTGAGATTGGGCCCCGACCATGGGTGGTCATTTATAGCGCACGTTGAACCCAAGAGACCCCTAATGAGATGTGAGGTTCCCCGTCATCAGGCTTGAGCTGGTTTCAAAATCCAAAAAAAAATCAAATATTTCAAAATCCAAAAAAAAATCAAATATGTCAAAATCCAAAAAAATAAAATATTTCAAAAACCAAAAAAAAATCAATCAAATATTTCAAAATCCAACAAATTAAAATATTTCAAAATCCAAATAAAATTTCAAATATTTCAAAATCCATAAAAATAAATAATTTAAAATCCATAAAATTAAATATTTTAAAATCCAAAAAAATCTAAATATTTTCAAAATCATAAAAAAGATTTTCATCATCATGATTTGCATTCCATGGCATGCACTGCATTCATTTTCATTTTGTTAGTTGCCTATTTGATAAGGCTTACCCCCTTGACCAAAAATCCAGAACTGGTCATCTCCTAACTTGCTACAGGCAAGGGGTTAAGCCTAAAATAGATTTAATCTATTTTCCTTGTTTCTGTATGTGCAGGGGTAGGTTGAAGCTCAAGGTCCACAACTTTAATCAGAAAATGGTCCTTTAGCGACCGTCCTATTCCTTTAATCGGCCATGGTCAGACCATCCAACCATTCACATGGTTTCATATAGACCGTCCCAATCTCAAACCCCTCCAAATATCCACGGTTTTCATTAGACCGTTCAAAGATATGAACGGTAGATTTTTGATCGTTTAATCAAGTTCATGGCCTATCGATAGGCCGTTCAACTCCTTTCTCTCAACTCTACCGTGAATCTAATGCACGGCTCTAATGGAGCCATTCTACTCTTAGAGCGGTCAGTTTCTAACCTCCTATTCAACTAAGCGGTCTGTGTGTGACCGTGTGCATTCTGAGGTCATATCCCAACTCACTCAATCACACAGGGAAGAGTCAAACTCAAGCCAATCAAGCCAGCAATTTCACTCATATATCAAACATGTCTAAGTCTCTACATAAACATTATGAAAAGAAAAGAAAAATCACTCAGTTCTGCGCTGGGCATCCCTGCGGGGATGTATCTCTCTCAGCTCTCTAACATAAGCCTGGCGTGTCGCCGGAATCTCTACAACCTCCGCTGGAAGGGTAAGCACCCTGCTCACCTCCCACATGATTAGGACACTCCTGACTGCCTGTTCGTCCTCCTCTGTACCGATCCTCCTCGCCTGTAGCGCGGGAAGGTGGGGTAGCTCTGGTAGTACAGTATTGGGTAGTCCAACCTGTAGGTAGCACCGGTGTGGGCTGTACATCGCCAGTACAGTGTCGCTCACAAGCCTCAGATCCAAGCCCGGCCTCCTAGGCACCCTGATAGTGGTGTTGTAGAGGAAATCAGGGCACATCACGAACCAATCCAGAGGCAATCTGTTGATGTGCAGTCGTCACTCGTCCCTGGTCTTCTTTTCTGTTGTCCTGCACTCTACCTGTAGAGAGAACCCGAAGGCGCCACCTATGAAGAAGAGGAGGTGGCTCCCGAAGATCCGGCTAGCTGAAGTGACATCCTCCTTATGAATGAATTTCATCTTAACACCCATCCAGCACTCTAAAAGCATCATGGAACCAAAGATAGGACCTCCTAGAGCTGCTGAGGTGGGGCCCTCGTACAAGTAGGCAAGGACGGCCTGGGAGATAGAAAGACCCTGCCACAGGCCACTGATGGTGCTAAGGATAGGAGTCTCTAGCACATGGTCAACTGAGGGGAACAAGATAGCCCCGCACAGGCAAATAGACGCTGCCTTGGCTATGGCCTCATCCCATCCGCATTTGTTCCTGCAATGTTCAACTACCCACTGGCTAAGAGGAAGAAGGTGGATCTGACGTGGGCCTATGAAGGTATGGATGTCCCTACTATCTGGTATGAACCCTCCCAAAATGAGCCTAGGGTCTACAAGGGCCACGGTGTGACACACCAAGTCCTCCTCACCCGCCTTAGACCTAGGAAAGGAAAAATAGGTCTCTACCTCCTCCAGTAGGATAGTGGCTGTGGACGCACTTTTTATTAAAAATCGTTGGTTGTTCGTTTATTGGGGTTTATTAAGTGCGAGGGCGTGCCAGTCACCTAGGTGACGATTTATTATGCGCGCGATCTGACTAATCAAACAATTGTGTAGTTCGTGTCGGGACCGAAATCCGCCGTGCCGTGAAGGCCACGGCATTATTTACATCCCCCATACGGGGGAACACCCTTGATTGATTGCCGGGAATAAGGGCCCTACGGCCTAAAGAGAATACTAATAATGCAGGAGGATAGTGAAAGACGAACTATGCTAGAAACCCGTATCGGGACGTGAATGTTCAGACTATGTCGGCCACTTCATGTTCGGACGAAGGTCTGTGTTTGTAGCATAAAAGACGGTAACACTTCATGTTCAGACTAATAATTGTTTAGTTCTTTAATTGAAGCACGGGTAATAGAGTTCCTTTCATTTTTTTTTGGCATTGATCTTTGCATTCTTTTTTTTGTTTGAACCTTTCTCTCCTTTTTATTATTATTATTTACCTCCCCCTCTTTATATAAAAGAGGCACGCCGGGTAAGGACTTCAAAGGAGGGCGCCGGATAAGGGAGCACAAGGGGGGCACGCCGGTTATGGGTATTAAAGGGGGGGGTTATGGTATTACAAGGGGGGGCGCCGGATAAGGGAGCACAAGGGGGCACGCCGGATTAGCCAAGAAGAGGAGGGCGCGCCGGATTGAGGCTAAAGGGGGCACACTATTCATTTCAGGAGTTTGAAGATTGTTTTGAGTGTGAAGCTAATCCGGTGCGGGGGGGTAGCGCGTCGGATTAACCCGCGCCGGATTAGGGCGCGCCGGGTTAATCTCTGTGGGTTTGATTTCATTCTGTTTGATTCTTTTCGCTTCTGTTCTTGTTTCTTCAACCTGTAGATTGACGTTTTGATTGCTTTATTCATTTAATTGATGGATTAAGTTGATAGAGAAGGAGGTTAAAGCCTTTTAATTGTTTATTAAGATGAACGAGCATGAAGATTGAATGTTTTATTAGGAGGGTTTATGCAGGAACTCAGAGGTTCAGGTTGATTCAACGGTTTCAGACATACGCTGCGCTTACTCCCAGAGAGCTTAGCTTGTTCGTCTGTTCTTATGTGTTCTTCGTCTGGCAAAATTTGGGCAGCATCTCTCCCGGACTAAGGTTTTGCTAGAGAAAAATGGGGAACACCAAACGGATTGCTCCGGGGTGAACCTCAAAACTCGGAGTGACGCCTCCGTTAACCCGTAAGCGCTTGTGGAGGCTCTAGGACTAGCCTTCAAGAGCTCCCGCAGCTTACAGGTGGTGATTTCGTGAACGGGACAAATGTATGCCACAAGAGGGCTATGAATGTTCATCCATCATGTGGATTCCTTTGAAGGCCGTACCATGGAGAGGTAGGCCTCAAAGACTCTGGATGAATAGAAAGTGAAGAAGGGAGGCAGAGGCTAAACAAAGAACATGAAGCTCGCAAAAGGACACTTCTTTTTATTCATCCACATAAACGGGGGAAGGTTTTTAACACAGAGAAGGTTCATCTCGAGATAAAAAAAGAAATACATTGCAGGGGGGCAAGAATACATCGACAGAGGAGGGGAAGAGAGCATAGGCACTTTCCCCTCCGACTCACCTCTCACTCTCCTCTCTTCACCTCACCTCTCCGGAACAGGGATGAAGCCTTTCTTCTCTTCGGCTGGGCTCCTCTTCTCGGCAGCTCTCACCTCTGAACAACCGCCCAACCATCCAGCAGCTAGCTTTTCTTTCTGACGGGTTTGTCATATATATGGAGGTGGGAGAAGAAATCTCTCAATCCCCCTTCCCTTTCATTCCATTCTTCTCATCCTCTCCGTGTCTGAAGCTCTCGAGTGGCCTGCAGGTGGAGGGGTTGATAGAGTAGGCAAGCTGCCTCCACGAGATTGGCCGATGGTGACCAACGAAGAAGCGACGTTCGGTGCGGGGCTCGAAGCCTTCCATTCCTGGGAGCAAGAAGCGCTCAGGCAGTTGCACGTCGGTCAGGTGCAGGTTGTTCAGCCATTTCAGGTAAGTTCTCTTTGTTCGCACCCCAAAATAGGGGATCGGACTGAAGATGGGACGGTAGTTTGGTTAAAACGGCGCGGGGGGTGAGCGCGTCGGTTTAGGACCAAAAGAGGAGCGCGCCGATTTAACAAGGGAAGGAGGGGCGAGCCGGATTAAGATGTTGAAGGGGCGCGCTGGTTTAGAGCGCGCCGGTTTAGAGCGCTCCGGTTTAGAGCATGCCGGTTTAAGGCCCTTCCGCGCCGTTTTAAGCCTCGAATGGATTCTTTTCGAAGTCGCAGCCATTTATTCGAGTGTTGGCGCTCCTGGAATGTTCTAGTTGCAATGCATGGCTTCTATAATATTCCCTTTGCAGCCTTTGGGGTTTGGTCCCAGACTTTGCGTGACTTTCGGTGCATCCTGAGACTATGCTGGAGTTCTCGACTTTTCTTTGATTTAGCTCTCGACATGGCTGGTCAGAGAGTTGTAGCCGTATCTTCCGCCTGGGGCTCCCTTAACGGGTAGCAGACCACCAAGCGGGTTCTCGTCCTGATCGGGCGAGGCGTGAGGTTTATTCGGCATTTCCATCTTCGGCTTGCTCTCGAGTGTCGAGACGTGCATGACGTATGATCGACACCGTCATTTTTTGATGTCCACAGTGGCCTCAAAAGATGGAAACATGAATGTATGGGTTTGAGGATGCCAGATCTCTACCAAGGTTGAGATGTTGTGCCAGTCAAGGGAATGCTTTGGGTAATTTTGGCATAGTACCAAGAGTGGGTGTAGGTGCCAGGACTTAAGGATGGATATCACTCCTAGGGGCAATGCACGGACCATGGGAGCCATCCACTTCAAAGTGGAATAGCGTCTAGAGCATGGGAGAAGCTAAGATGGAAAAAAGAAAAGGAGAAGGAGAGAGAGGGGAGATTTATGTAAGTAAATGAACAAATTGATTTGAATAAAATCACATTAACATACCTCTCTCAAAGGGCTCGAGCTGAGGTGACGAGGGATTATTGTCAGCCGTTGGAGCACTTCCCGCTCCTTCCTGGCCGGCTTCGGCCCTTCATAAGTTGCCACCTCCATCGAACTCCCCTCAAAGGACCTTTTCAGGATGATTGGATGAGGAATAACAAAGGTTTAAGGCCTAGGAAGAGGGGTGTGGTGTAAGTTGCAAATTTAGAGCCCCCTCCTACTTATAGGGCTTGGATAGAGGGCTAAACCCACTAGAAGTGAGGTAGGATAGGCCTAGATAGGGTTGGGATAGATCTTGAGTCAATTTAGGATGTCCATCTTCGGATTGGGACTCTCCGAGAGAGTCCCGTTCGAACTCCCAGGTCGTGCGTTGGCACGGTCTATCGATAGACCGCTCTACTAATTGGACGGTCTCACTGGGACCATTCAGAAGCTTCTACACGATTCGAATGCTGGAGGTGGAGCGGTCGAGAACAGGCCGTCCCATTCATCATTCGGTCACATAAGAACCGTCCTATTGTTTGAGCAGCTAATATCAAACCGTTTACTCATATATATGGGTTTTGGTCGAGCAACTTTAAATGGTCTACGAGAAGACCGTGTGATCTGTTGGAACGGTCCCCTTTAGACCGTTTAGATACCTGAAGGCCTATTTTAACATGTTCTCACCTGTGTCGCTCGAGCTATGGTCTCGCGTCTCTCTCTCACTCAGTTTGGCATCTCTCTCTCACTCAATTTGGCGTCTCTCTCTCACTTAATTTGGCGTCTCTCTCTCACTCAGTTTGGTATCTCTCTCTCACTCAATTTTGACGTCTCTCTCTCACTCAGTTTGGCGTCTACCTCTCTCACTCGTGGTCGTAGTTGTCTCTCACACGCACTCGTAGTCGTCCCTCTCTCACTCATGGTTCTGCCGTCTCTCACACGTGTCCATCTCACTCGTGTCGTAGTCGTAGTCAGTAAGTCAGTGTCAATCATTTGCATTCATTCATACATTCATCCATAAGATAAAAACAAAAAAGGGGCATATCATATCACTATCATATCATGTCCACCTGTACAAAAGTCGGGTCTTCAGTACAAAGTCAGGTTTGTCCCTCTCCCTGACCCTCGGCACTGTCTCCGCCGCCCTCATGCCTCTTTGGGGGAGGCATCACTGAGGTCGCCTCATCACACTGAAGCCAGCACCGCTGCTCGTCCTCATTCCTCGGGTGGCCGGAGGAACTCATAAAGTAACTCCTCACGGAGCCATGTGTACCGTGGCTGCCACTCAGAGTCCAGCTGCGCGCTGATCACCGGCTCATCTCCTTATATGCCCACAGCTCTCCCCTCAGCTCTGATGCCTCCACCCGGTAACGCTCTGCCTCCGCGGCTCTGGCTCGGAGACGCTCTAACTCTGTGTCAAGGAGCGCTGTCTCGACTATATCTGCAGGTCGGCTCCGCGCTATCTCCTCCCGGAGATGAGAAACCTCAGCCCGGTAAAGGTCTACCTCTGTCGCTCGTGCTCTAAGAAGCTCCGTTTCCACTGTCCCGGCACGGGAGCTCTCCATCTCAGCATAAAGGCATGAAGCCTCTACTACGTCTGCACGTAAAGCTGCAGCCTCCGCACAGGACCGCTCTGCGTCTTCTCGCAATCGAGCGATCTCACCCAGTGATGCGGTCAGCTCGATCGTCTGCATACACGGTTCATGGTCAGTTAATTGCATTTCATAATCATAAGCAGAAACAATAGGGAAAGTGCAGTAGTTGCGTACCCTCTCAGTAAGCGCCACATCGGCCGCCTTGGCCGGCGCTATCATCCGTGCAAAGTCGATGTCCTGCTCAGCTTGGTCCGTCGGGGTCTGTGAGGAGGAAGAGGGAGCATCTGCCCCCTTCCGATGTGTCCCCTCAGCTCGCTGCATCCACCACTCCAGGTCAGTCACATACATATAATCATGAACATTTGCATAATTTAAAGAGTTTAGGGTTTAGGAACTCACCAGTAGGGCTAGCATCTATCGAGCCTCACCTCGCTCGCGGATCGTCTCGTCGAGGAGCCCTTGCAGCTCCGTGATCTGTCCCTCAGGGTCGATCTACATTTAGAAAGCTCAAACATCAGTGCATAGGCACATAGAAAGCATAATAGAAAGGTGTTAAGGTTTAGAAGTAGTACCGGTCGGCGGGCACCATAAAACACCTGGTCCCGATAGTACCTGGCGTACGCTGTGTAGTACGCCGCATCGCTCTCCGCACGGGCGATCACCACGCATCCGTGTGCTGTCCAATCTAAGATCTGCTCCGTAGCTCGCTCTCTCCAGTCTATCACCATCACTGCTCCCCGCGGGTGCTGGCTAACGCGCTCTCCTGGCGCTGAAAACTCCACCGCTGGCTGTGGGACGCCGGTCATCCTCATCACCAACATGTAGTGTAGTGGCTCCACTACATTCATGCAGTGTAGCCACACGTCGCGTCCTGAGAATGCGAGGGCCCCTGCTACCCAGGACTGACCCTCGTGCCCCTCCCATGCATAAGGAGTCCACCGTACCTGTCAAGATAGGAAGTCACATCAGCATCATAATCATATAGAATTGCATGTAATTAAAGAGTCTAAGTTTAGAGTCGTACCGAGGTGTACGGTAGAGTGGCCATGTCATCCCTGAGCTCCCGGACCTGTCTCCGGAGACCTCCACTCTCCCGAGGTGCGGTCCACCTCCGGGCAATAGGCAGTCGGTCTGGGCGGGTCTCCTCGCCTCGCCCAAACCCACGTAGGTACACGTAGGCCCATACCTACATTACACCAAGAGTCAGCATATAGCAGTCATAGGAGTCCCATAGCTAAGTGCATAATAGGAGTCAGAGTCGTACCTGGAGTAGAGGGGAGAAGCCCCCAAGCATCGTCTGTCGGGACGTCGAGCTCAGAGTGTCGAATAGAAATGCGAGGACGGAAGCTCCCCACGCATAGTCGCCCACGTGGTCGAGGTCCTAGAGCAACGGCAAGAAACAGAAACTGATGATGTCCCCTCGCGTCGCAAATAGAAGTCGGCCGAATAGCAATGTCAAGAACCGCCGCAGTACCCGGTCGGCCTCCGGTCCCGCCTCTGCTGCAACCCGTGGTCTGGCTCGCACCACGAGTCTCTTGAAATGCTGCTCGGGTAGCTCCCCAGTCGCGATCCCCGCACGTCGTAGCCCCAGGCTGTCCTGAAGCGCCGCCCAAGTAAGGGTGGTGGACTGCCACTCGGGATGCAGCAAGTCCAGTCCTAGGAGCTCCTGGGCCATCTCCCGGTAGTCAGGATATGTACTCCCGC
Source organism: Amorphophallus konjac (assembly GCA_022559845.1). Classification (NCBI taxonomy): domain Eukaryota; kingdom Viridiplantae; phylum Streptophyta; class Magnoliopsida; order Alismatales; family Araceae; genus Amorphophallus; species Amorphophallus konjac. The sequence continues at coordinate 179,080,059 of CM040127.1, read as the reverse complement.
TGATCGGTGACCCATGCACGCGCAGGCTAGTAAGTCAGGCCACGTCCTCAAGCGTGGGGACCATATGCCCCCACGGAAAGAGGAACACGCGACTCACTGGGTCCCAGCGGTCGTGCAGAGCGTAGAGTAGCGGTGTGTCAAACCGACTAACCTCCACGCTCAGGAACTCTGAGAATCCCATGACTCTCAGCCTCTCACGCTGGAAGTTGGGCAGCGCGAGGTACACTGCTCGAACCTGTAGCCATGAGATCCAGGTCCTACGCTTTCCCTGCATACATTTAGATTAATTACATTTTAGTTTAGATTTTTTTATATTTAATTCAATAATTCACTCTATGCCCTCTAAACGGTCACCCATGGACTGTTTCCTATCCAACGGTTGTCTCCCAACAGCTTCAATAAGCCCCATGGTTCTCCCTGGACTGTCTTTCTATCTGATGAATCCCCCCAAAATGGACCGTGGAGGGCCGTTCTGAATTTTGCGGTTTGAGTTCAGTCGTTCTATCTCTAGGTGTTCCAAGTTCTGAGCGGATCAGGTAGGTCTGTCCTAAGTCCCACGGTCTGATGGAGGCCGTTCTGTTTTCAACGTTTCACATTCTAAACGGACCAACATGGACCGCCCTACCTTTAGATGGTTTACATGGAACCGTTCTGTGATGTCGGTTCGTATTCTTTGAACGGCCACCCACGGACCGTGTGTTCTTTGAACGGTTCTATGTGAACCGCATTGTTTTGTTAGTCGGTCACTATTTGACCACGCTATTACCGTCGTCTCCGATGACGGGAAAACCTTTCACCACCTCCGTTCATGGCCCAAGTGGCCTTACATGGTGTTTGTGAGGGGTCATGTGCCCCTTTTATACCCCTAGAACTAGCATGCATAGAACAAAAATGAAAATGGGAGGAGTTTCAACATGACTACCTTGGTCGGACGTGGTCCTTTTGCCGGCCTCTCCACCGGTGCTCCCTCTCCAGCGTCTCCTTCCCCGACCACGGTGGCTTCGACTTCTTCCCCGGCCTCGGACGGCGGCGGGGGAGACTCTCCCTTGGCCGACGGCGGTGCCAGCATCTCCTCCACCGGTGGAACTTCCCCCACGGCCGCGGTCGTCGTCGGTAGTGGCACGTCCATGTTATCTCCGGTCATCAGTGGCCGCCTAGCTTGATGCTTCGAATGCATGGGGGTGAAGAATGAGAATGAGAGTTGGAGAAAGTTTGAGGAATGAGAGAGTAGAGAGGAGTGGGGGTGGTGGCGTTCTCCTTCCCTCCCGCCATCGGTTACGGTGGGGAGGGAGGGAGATGAAAGGTTTTTTTTTTAAAATGCCCCAGGTATTAAGCAGTCTATCGCCAGACCGTTCCACTTTTGGACGGCCCAAATGTCACCATTTAACCATCAATGGTACGTTGCATTGAGCGGCTAGAATCTGGCCATTAACTATTTTGCACGGTCTGCATATGGGCCGCGTGGCTTCACATTCAGGTTCAAATTGCTCGTGATTGAACGGTCTCAGATGAACCGTTCTATGGTCTGAGCGGTCTATTTTTGATAATTCGTATGCTTGAATGAGGTAGTTTGACCCTTTCTTGGTGCTGCATTCTATACTCATTGATAAATTTGATTTGATGATATATATTGCCAATCCTGCTCATGGTTCTTTTTACAGCATCACATTTATTTGCCGTTTCACTTGCACAGGTAAGTCAGGTATGGCTTTCTATCCCTACGTCCCTTATTACATTACTATATGGTACTATGCTATATTATCTCAAGAACCGGTTGGTTGCTCGCGTGTTCTAGGATCTGATGTTCCCCTTTAACAAAAATGATGATGATCCAGGTTCACGTGTTTAATCATCGGATAGGCCGTTAGGTTGGGAAGATCTGGAGAGGATGGTTCTATCCTGCACGCTATGGTTGTGGATAGTGTCTTGACTCTGATTAACCCAGTCCAGCAATATTATTCTCGAGTATTTTATATTTTATCCTTTCTAGGCATTTGTTTTAATGATTTCATTTATTTTAGCCCAGCATACATTATACGCATCTTTTGAGCATTCATGACCCATGATTTGCCTGCAAAATGTCTCACCAGTGATGGATGACTATGTGTGATTCAGGTCAGAGTAAGAGGAACAATTCCACTCTGAGTTGGAAGGTTCTCTCTGATTTGGTCACTTGGTTTGGTTTATTAAGAGGTCCCCATCCGGAGTTTAAGTCCGTTTCTTTACTTTTCAGTGCTTATTCCGGTCTCCTCATTGGTCCGAGGGATTGTGTCCCCCATGAGGTTGATCGTGTGTTCCCTTTTATTTAATTAGTTCCTCCATACTGGTGTCGCTTTTGGTCTAACCGTTCCTTGTGAATGATTCAGAGTTTTCCAGAAGATTCCTATCATTTGTTGGCGAGAAAACGGGTGTCATTTTACCTTAACGCCCACTTTTCGGTCTGCTCCGCTTCATTTCCGCTTCATCTCCATGTTCCATTTCGCTTTCGCTTCACCTCCGCTCGCTCCCCTGCAAAGAGGACGTTAAGGAGGGGCATCTATTGACACCCGTTTTTTAGCGATAAGTTGAGTCATTTCTCTTACTGCCATTTGTTGATACCTCAAGTTGTCTATTAGTTATTGGGCTATTTTCAGGTAGCTTATTGGGCCTATTTTATGGGTACCTCCCTCCCTGACTCGGTCTGCTTCAATTTGGGGCTTAATGGGCCTTTGTTTTGCTTGATTTATCACATTTTTGTGATTTTCAAATGTCCGGCCTTTGCGCGGTCTATCGGTTGACCGTTCAGTTTCTGAGCGGTTGGCTCTGAGCCGTTTATCTATTTATGAGATATTAAGGTGATTTTTCTGAATTTCCACCGACAAGCTTTTTGAACGGTTCATACGTAACCGTCTCGGTCCATGGAACGGTAGTAATATCACCGTCTATATCTTAGAGTCCCAAGTTCGTTGGTTGTTCAGATAATTATCTAATTATCTAATGAATTTTGATTTATCACCGACAGGCATTGGACGGTTGGTAGATGGCCGTTCTATGCTCTAAACAGTCCATCAATAACCGCCCAACTCATGAGAGTCCGGCGGTGAAATCATCGGTCGGTTCGATGGATATTTGGATAATATTGCTTATTTATTTAATTTCCACCGACAGGTTGGATGGTCTGGTAATGGGCCGCTCAATGGACTGGGCGGTCTATCACACGACCGCACAATGGTTCGATTACTGAAAAGCTAAGGGTTTTTCTCTCTCTATCAGTGGTTTTATCCTTAACTTGTTCCAACCATTTCTCCACGGTTTCTCAACCAAATGGAGTGCCGTTTGAACTGGTTGGAAGAGAATTTCATTATCTAAGGATTTTATGTTGATATCTCGAGCTGAAATTCATTGAAAACCCTAATTTCGGGGTTGGCTTTTAGGCTCTATAAATAGGACCCTAAGGCTAAGCTTTGAAAGGGGGGGGGGGATTTTAAGGTCACAGCGAAGCTCTGTCGAATTCTCAAGCGACCTACAGTCAGGGAGGGAGGCTTTCTACATCCACATAAGCCTTCGGTTCAGGGAGTATTTGTTTTGGGTCATAGTTTAATTATTCTTCGTTGCATTCTTCATTGCATGCAATCATTGTCTTTGCTCTCTCTCTCTCTCTCCACGTTTTTCATCATCACATTATATTACACACACCCACCTATTTTTTTGACTCCCTTAGGGGTTTAAAAACTCCCAGGTATCCCCCACTTCATGTTAGTTAGTTCATTTCTTGCGTTCCTTTATAGTTGATACACTTCGCAGTATTGATCTTGGGTTTTTTTTGCATGTTTTGCACTTTGTTTTGCAGGTCAGCAGCGTCCTAACACGAGGCCCACTCTTTCTGGCCGGCCGGGAGGGGTGGAGGTAGAGATCCCATGTTTTGAAAATTGGTGGTACAGAGCGGCCTTCATCTGTCTGTTCGAGGAACAGGGCGGCTTAATATTGACCGTCCAGTTCTGTCCAGCGGTTGATGCTAAACCGTCCTGTCATCCAGCTACTCTTCATCCCGCGTTCGTCCCAGCACTGTTGGGCGGTCTGTCAAGCGGCCGCTCGTCCACTGGGCGGTTTCTTAAGGAGTGTGTATCACTGCAGTGCTGTTCTAGGCGAGTGTCTCCCCTTTCTTTCCAAGGTACAGTGTACTTGCTTACATTCGACACCTTGGTGGCGATCACACACTCCACATCCTTCCCCTTGCTATGTACACATTGTTTAGTTCTTTACATTAACACAGTAAAGAAAGGATTGGAAGGATAATCAAAAGGGGAAAGGGGAAAACATGTCAACAATGACCACGATGACTGGTCGGATAGATACTTTTTCCCACGCCTTGGACAGCCTTTCTACCCATGTGGCCACTCTCACCACCGGCTATGAGGATGCCCACCAGGTCTTCTGTACCACCAACAAGACTCTTCTTCACATTGACCGCCAACTGGAACATCAGGACCTCCTACTGCACTCATTTGCAAGCTGTCTTTCTCTGCCTCCAGCTGAGCCTTCTCATGATGATGCTGCCCCGAGGACTCTGCTCCTCCTCCTTAGTTGTTGCCTCCACGTTCTTCCAGTCTCCCCATGGTCTACTTATTCTTGTATCCCCTCCCCTCTTTTGATGATGCCAAAGGGGGAGAAGTAGCTAGTATAGTGGTTTATATAAATTACCTGCGTGTGTCCCCATGCTTGTATGCATGTTTGCATTTTGTGTTTGAGTCAGTTTGCATTTGCATTTTCCATGTGTCTAGGAGTTTTGCATTCTCAAGCATCAATGTACTATGTAATGAACTTGAAATGAATGAATGGAATGCAATTGGTATTGGACAAACATGTTGGTTCTTGCCTCTCATTTCCTCTCAATTTGGCAAAAATGATTGAATGGTTTACGTTGGTTTGACTTGTTGAACTGTTTGTAAATGGATTGATTGCCTTGCGGATCATTTGTTTTGCCTATCCTCCAATCGGTTCTATGTATCTCAAATGGTGTTGGATGCAAGACAGGTCAGCCCGTCTACAATCCCTTACTATGCGTGAGTGTAAACTCTGCCTCGTACAAGAATCGTGTGGGAAATTGCAAGGATACAAGGAGTTGATTTCAAAGTTCTAAATTTGCTTAAAGGCACGCCAATGCACTTAATGATCTAGAGTTTTGTCATCATCAAAAAGAGGAAGATTGTTGAGTCTCTCCAAGTGATTTTGATGCTAACAAAACCCTGGACTTGGTTTCCATCTCGTGACGTGCCTAAATACTCAAGAGCGAGCATCGTATGTGATTAAGGCTAATTTCCATTATGTTAAATGCTCAAATGTTCACCGTCTTCATAATGCATTAAAAGAGTTTAAATGAACTTAAAATCTATGTAAACATATGCTCAATCCAAGGCCTGATTATATGGATATGATCTCTTGGGCTAATGAGTTGTTTTTGCAAGCAAAGTAGACTTCGGTCGACCAATGAAGACATTTCAATCGACCAAAGTTTCCAGGTTTCAGAACTTTGGAATGTTACAGAGTTCGGTCGACCGATGGCACCAGTTCGGTCGACCGATTCTCCCAGCGTTGGAAGCTCTGAGATTTCTCAGAGTTCGGTGACCGACCAGACATTTCGGTCGACCGAACCCTTCGAAGCAGCTATTGTTGACTTTGTTCTTTTCAACTTGTTCAAGCCTTCTCTTTAGGATTTTTTAATCTCAAAGCCTCCAGACATGCCAGAAATTGTGGATCTATGTCTTGGCCTATCCCTTGACCACCCAAGTATTATAAAAACATCACTTTGGGCCAAAAAATACTAATCACTCAAGGGAGATCAAAGGAGGCTACCAAGGGGAGAAAGAAGGCTACTGTTACACCGGTGTGAACCGTGCTCCGTCTAGGGATTCTTCATCCAACTCCAAGCTTTTCAAGATCTATCTGAAGTCATTTAATCTCAAATCAAGTGGAGATTCAAGCTTCGTCCAAAATCTGCATCACCTACTCAGGGGGAGCGTAAATCAAAATTTTTCTTTTCTGTTTGTCCTTTCAAATTCTTCAAGCTTCAAGTGTGTGCTATTTGTAATCTCTAAACATTCAAGTGTATGTGGATCTACCCAGATCTGTGTGTGTGTGACTGGTTTCTTTCAGATTCGTGTGTTTTTTGGTGCGTTTTTACTTTCGTGGAAGTTCTGAACTCCTTACGAGTGTGTGTGTGTGTTCTAATCTTGTAATCCTTTACAAGATAGTGTGTGAATCCTCATAGTTTGTGAGGGGTGGACAAAGGTTGGCATCGTTGCATCCGAACCACCTAAAAATTACTGTCCATTGTGTGTTTTGATCCTTTTCTCCTACCCATGTTCTATGCTAGCACACAATATATCACTCTACTAGTGTTTTTCGTTCAGATCTAGCATAATTTGTCAATTCTACATTAGATCTTTGGTATATCAAAAAGTGGGTTCAAATTGACAAGGGTAGTCTTGTCAGGATGATAACACCTTGCGTAAGTAGAATCTTTGGATTCACACCTCTGCCATAGAACCAAGGAACTACTGTGTGTGGCAGATTTTGATAGATTTAATCGGTTATATAACAGATCCGAGTTTCCTAGTTGATATTTCATCACATTTCATTAAATCGGGTAAAGTTTTCTAAAAACTTGTTATCACCCAATTCACCCCCCCCTCTTGGGTGTCATTGATCGCGGGACTTCACCATCAAAACGCATCAACCTCACAAGCCTCAACCAGCAATCTGTCAGGCGATCCGCATGAGCTACGTCGATCTCACTTTCATAGGAGGTCGACCATGGGCTCCTTCCCGAAACTGTTGTAAAGACGGTTCTCCAAGGCTGCATCTGTGAGACCCGTTCTTTAACGGATCTTTACCGATATTAAAATGTATTTTAATCCATGAATTTTGGCTAATTTTATGAAATTTATAGGCTTTTTCTAGTATTTAATCTAATTAGATTAAAGCCGTTATGTAAATTAATGGTCATATGCACAAATATGCTTCTTTAGGGTTTAGAATGCAAATGGGGGTTAAAAATCAAAAAAAAATTAATATCTTAACTCTTTTTTTTAACCCATCAGTCACCCCCTCTCTCTCCGACTTTCCCAATCTTCCCCCCCTCCTTTTCACTCGAGACGGAGGGAAACCCGCGGGCGAACCCGCGGGCGGCCGCGCGAACGCCGCGAACCGACGGCTGCCCCCTCTCCCTCGTCCCTCTTCTCACAGCGGCGGTGACCCCAGGGCCGGCAACGGCGGCGCGGTAACCCAAGCCTGCGAGGGCGGACCGCGGCGACATCCTCACCCCGCAGATCTGCGCGAAGGGCGACCTCCCCTCTTCCTCGAGCGTCTCCTCAGCACGCGGCAGCCCAAGGCGGCGGAGGTCCTACGATCGACTGGCCACAGCGGAGGAGCGCCAGCGGTGAGCTAGCACAAGGAGGAGGACCGCGACCGGTCTCCCCCTCTCTCGCCCCCTTTCTCCTTTCACGGTGCGCGGGGGCAGATGAAACCGGTGACCCCCCTCACCCTTCCTCTCATTCCCGGTGCGCCGACGACCGGAAGGCCACGGTGGAGGTGCCGGAGCCTCCCCGGTGAGCCTACAGGAGTGGAGAACGCGGCCGCACTCTCGTCTGCTCCGACCCCGGCGCGGTGGTGCGAACACTACGGCGACATCGGTGGCTCTTTTCCTTCCTTCTCGTGGCAAAATCGGCTTCCTCGGCTTAGATCCGGTGGGGCGACGGCCTTCTAGCCTTATTCGGAGCGAAGAAGAACGCCATGGCATCACCTCGGGACGAGCCGTGGAGTGGAGAGATGGCCGGGAACGAGCGAACCGCGATGACCCTCGGCTTGCTTGCGGCCGAATCGGGCATTTTTCATCGCGTTTGAGGTAGGGGGATCGTAGCCCTAGCCCGTTAAATTGTTCCAAAAGCATGCCCATCGTCGCTGAGTTCATAGATTAACAAAAGCATGCCCATCGTCGCTAAGTTCATAGATTATAAATTATTATATTGAGATGATGGATGGCAGGGAACAGGTTAAAAAATAATAACTCCCGTCGATTTGAGTCGACCGGGAGGGGATCCGATTATGATTCCAGTGGATCTGGTTCTCCGGTAAGGACTATGTTTCAATTATTCTAGATTTTATAACGGTCTGCCATAAACCATTTGTTGACCCGAGCGGCTGACGATTAGACAGTGTAAATAATTTAAATTTGAATGGCGGTAACAACTTCACGGCCAGTCCGTATAACAATATGCGGCAGTTCATTGTTCGACCGCTTGTTCTCCGACTATGCGTGTTTGTTAATTCATGCATTTAATTATGGGATAATTGCCATTTCAGCATATTCAAGAATTTAGGCATTTAATTATGGAATAATTGTTTTAGCATATTTAATTATTTATGCATTAAATTATTGAATAATGGCCATCTTAGCATATTCAATTAACTATGTATTTAATAGTTGCATACTTGCCATTTTAGCATAATCAGTTATTTATGCATGTAATTAATGAATAATTGCCATTTTAACATGATTTGATCAGTTATGCATTTAATATTGCATATTTGCCATGTTTAGTCGTTATCATAAATTATGGCATATTTTTAGATCTCAATAGAATTATATTCTCTTTCCTAGTGATGGAACCACCAGTCGTAGCCCGATGACTTTTAGTGTTGATCCCACCCGAGAGAGGTGGCGGGGTAGTCCCATGATATGGTTTTTAAGCTAGTTCCGTGGGCCCCAGTCCAACCGTAGCATCCTACAAAGGGGAATACTAGCTAGAGGCCTGGCTCTAGGCACGAGTCAGTGTGTGGACACGTGGTCAGAGACTTGGACTGACACTAACGAGTGTTGCTCTGACTAGTCACTTATTTCTGGTACTATTACGCGTCTCGCATGTCATGATCAGACTTGCGTAGATGCTTGAGACACAGTGTAAGCCGTTAGCGGACGCATCTGGTTTCTTCTTCTTGTGGATCTCCTCTCCTTCTCTCTCTTGTCACTTGGGAATGATTGAGTTGTTGTTCTATTGGTAGATTTCGAGTACTCGCATTTGAATTAAATTGGCATATTAGTTAGTCGTTTATAAACTGTTTAGTTAGTTTTACAGCTTTATTAAATTATCATTTATTTATGCCAATACATGCTTTATTGCTTTCCTTTAGTTAGTTGCGAGTTAGGGATCCTTGTGAACCCTACTGAGTCTCTATTATGAGACTCACCCCTTCCTTTTACAGGTGAGGTGGAGCAACTGGCTGCAGGATTCTCCCATGCTTTTGGCGAAAAGTCTTAGAGCCAGTAGTGGTCTGTCAGTGGTCGGTTAGTAGTCAGTCTGTTCTTTTCTTTCATTTTGGCCGGGGTATGCCCCGTGTACTTATTTATTTTTGACCATTGTACAGTGTGGGACTTGTGATATATGAATCTAGACTACTTGTATACATTTACTACTCTGATATATGTAATTGCTTCCGTTTAAAGTTCAAATGAATGTTTTAATTAATATTGCGCATGTAATTTCTATTCATTATACATCCCCTCGACAAACACTCACTAACCCTTACGAGGCCTCATCAGCCTCTTGGGTGGCTTCCCCGAGCTCTTGGTATCGGTAAATCGATGATATCGGGTTATCGGTATCCGGATCTCCTGGGTCGTCACAGCATCGACCTCACCTTGATAGGAGGTCGACCTCATGCTAATCCCAGAAGCTTTTTGAGCCTTTTTCTGTCAAACTCAACAGGCCTTCCAGGAACCAAAAATAGTAACCGTAAACCTCCAAAAACATGGTTTTTGAGGCTTGGAAAAGGTTTCTATGACAGTCAACTGTCCTTGTCATCATGTGTTTACCAAAACAACTTTTTGGACAGAAGAAATGTTAGTTAACATTTGTGGGAAAGGTTACCTTTCATGGTCACCACCTTTGCATCTACCCAATCAGATTGTTGTTGCAGAAAGCACATGGGGCAGAGCATTGTACCTCCTTATCCTAAGCCAATCAGGAGGTAACCTAGAAGCACACAAGGATCAAGAAGCATCATTATTCAAAGGGAATTTTTTGGAGGGAAATCTTCTGCTAGAAGGGTTGCTTGATCTATAAAAAGGGGAGCCCATGTATGGAGAGTCGATGCTGGTGGAGTTCCAAGCTAGCCTATAGGAAGAGCATAACGTGAGAAAGAAAGAAAAGAAAAGAGAAAGGAGTGCCTGCTCAGTTTTTCATCAGAGGGAAAGGAGAAGGAGAGGAGACGAATTCGTAGCCCAAGCCAGCCAGCCTTGGTTCCTCTTCATTCTTGTTATTGCACCGCCATTCATAGTGCTTCTCTGTTTAAAATTGTTGCACTTGCAACTTCTTGTTTTTGTTTCTTGTGTTGTCTCTATTCTCCTACAACATATCATTTTTGTGTGTGGGGAGTTGTCACCGTACAGCTGCAGTTGCAGCATGTGTGTGTGTTTGTTTTCTTATTTTGTTTTGTTTCTCCTTCGTGGGATTTCATCCCTGTGTGTGTTGAGGACTTGTCCTCATGTGTGTGTGTGTGGGGGGGGGGGGGGGGGGCTAGTCCCCGTGTTCTACTGGTTTCCAACGTGTGTGTGTGCCTCTTTTGGTCAAAGAGTGGAAGCCTCACCGAGTTGGTGAGGGGTAGACGTAGGTGTGCCAAGGTGCAGCCGAACCACCTTAAAAGCTCTGTGTTGTGGTTTGCATTTCCATATCTTCTATCCCCTCATCACATGTGACTTGATTTGTCCAAGAGTATCTCTTATCTTTTAGCTCAATCAATCTACCTTTTGACTTAGCTTGTGATAACTGCATTGCTATCTTTTATAATTTATTTGAAGAAGTTAAAAATTAGGTATAGGATCTATTCACCCCCCTCTAGATCCTCTCATACCGTCCAACATGTTCTCCATTCTCCTAAATGGTACTCCACAAGTCTTCTTCAATAGCAAGAATGGAGTGAGGTAGGGTGATCCATTATCCCCATATTTATTCTCTATTGCTAAGGAGGGCATCACATCAATAATTGATTCAGCTGTGGAAAATAGACAGATCAAAGTTCCTGAAGCTGGGACAGTTAAAGTTTCACATGTTATTTTTGCAGATGACTTAATCCTATTCTTTAAGGATGATAATCAGTAAGCACACCATATTGCCTCATTAGTTCAAACATTTTCTTGCATGTCAGGGCTGCACATTAATCATCAGAAAAGTAAAATTTATGTGGGAGGAAATGTGCAGCATAAGTCTGAAATTCTCAATGCTATTCAAGTCCCGGAAGGTGCCTTCCATGTACTCTATCTTGGTCTTCCCCTTATATCCAGCAGTATTAAGAAAGCAAGTTGTTTACCTCTGCTTGACAAGATCAGGATGAGAATTGACTCATGGAAGATATCGTTCCTTTCAAGGGCAGGCTGGCTAGAGCTTGTGCGATCAGTACTCTCTTCTTACTCTCTTTACTGGTCTGTAGCTGTTGGGACGGTGCGATGGATACAGAGGAGGGGTGAATGTATTCCCTTCCTAAAGTATTGCCCAAATTAAAAATAATAACCTGCTGCTAGATACAATTGCGGAATAAGAACTATAGGGCCCAATTAAACATTTGATCGACCAGATGAATTGCTAACTATACTAGTGGAACCTGATGAAGTCTAATGCCGATGACAGAACAATGCAAACCAAACTCACTTAGCAAAATATGTAATGCTCAAGGTCACTGCAGATAGAAACAAGAATGTTCATACAACCTGTGAAGTAGATAGAAGACAAGGATCAAACGCACAAATCAAACAACCACTGCACGGTAGATTTTTTAGGTGGTTCGGTCCACAGACCTACGTCCACCCCTCACTCCAAACCGGAGTGAGGCTTCCACTAGCAAAAGCTAGAACCGCAGACTCAGTCTGCAACAAGTGCTGCCAAACAGCTTGACTAGGGGAACAACCTCCCCTCTTCCTCCCAACCGGAGGGAACCACTAGTGACACCCAGTCACTAGCAAACCAGAGACCGAAGTCTCTCTTCCTCCAGACCAGGAGGGAACACCTGGACTTGCAACCCACAAGACCAGAACCGGAGACGAATCTCCCTTCCTCCAACCCGGAGGGAAACCCACAAGTGACTCCCAGCCACTTGCAAACCAGAGGTCACGGACCTCTCTTCCTCCACACCAGAGGGAACCACTAGAGACTACCCAGTCACTAGCAAACCGGAGAACAAGTCTCCCTTCTCCTGAGACCACAGGAGGAACCCCGATCCCAAACAAGGGAATCGGAAGAACAAGGTGAATAGATGGAAGGAACAAAATAAAACCAAACAGAAAGGAAAAACACAGCAAACGTAAAGTTGGAAATAAGACACACTAAGTAGCTCTCGCAGGAGCAAAACTGGTTTGGATTTGATCCAATGCCAGACAGACAAATCTTCAATGAAGGCTTCTTTCTTCTTCTCCACGAACTCTCTCTCTCTCTTCTTCTCAGTATCAGGCTCACACTATTCATCTTCTTCTTCACTCTCGATCTCGATCTCAATCTCTTTTTCTTTTTTCTTCTTCTGCTTTCAGCCTCTCTGCTTCTACTTCGATCACTCTTCCTTGATCTTGATCCCTCTTCTTCATGTAGAAGAAGCTCTATATTTATACCAGTCGCAGCTTGGGCGAGTGTAGGGCTTGTGCCCTCTTGTCCTCGAATCACGTGCCAGGTGCCAACCTCGGATCGCGTGCCCAACCATCTTTCTTCTCGAAGTGTATACCTATGACATAGTCATAAGAGAGTATCAGATGGATGTATAGACTTGGTTAAGGCTTTTAACAAAACATGTATAGACATGAATGCTGCATATAGGCAAGTATGTACAGTGTGAGAAAGTGTAGACTTAAGTGCCTTCATGCGACCTCAGTGTATAGACTTGCGTGGGTAAGATGCATGAACAACCCATAGCCAGTGTATAGACTTAACCGATGCATGAACAGTGCGCTGATACATAGACTTGGAGAACTGATGCATGAACAGTGCGCCGATGCATAGACTTGGAGAGACGAGCGAGTCTATAGACTTGATGAACCAAGAGAGTGTATAGACTTGATGAAACACTCACGAGTGTATATACTTGATGACACACTCACGAGTGTATAGACTTGATGACATACTCACGAGTGTATAGACTTGATGGCACAAGCGATGTAAAGACTTTGGAAAGCTTGAAGATGATGTACAGACTTGGAAAGTCTGAACCAATGTGCAGACTTGAAACAAGTGAACACAATGTATAGACTTTGAGTGGCTTGAAAGGAACAGTACAGTGTATAGACTTGGAAGGTTCAGCGGTGGATGTACAGACTTCACCTAAGCAAGCTACAGTGCTATGTATGGACTTGATCTCAAGGAATGGCTATACAGACTTGGAGTGAAGGCATGAACAGTGAATCAATGTATAGACTTGTAGAATGAACGTTGCACATATGCCATGAATGTATAGACTTCAGCTCATGCGTGCAGCAAAGACAATGTACAGACTTGAGATGAATGAACAAGTCGATGTACAGACTTGCCAAGGAGTGATGCATGAACAGTCCGATGTACAGACTTGCACAGTAGCCCAATGTACAGACTTGGCCACGAACTGAACTATCGGATGTATAGACTTTGAGATGAAATGCACTGTTGGCTAACTCTGTACAGACTCTGAGAGACGATGCACTGTAGCCTAACGCTATACAGACTCTGATAGCGTGAGACGCTAAATGAGACGATCGGATGTACAGACTTGAGCGTGTGTGTGCTAGACAATGTATAGACTCTGGCTAGCATAGACTTGCATGAGACGCTGAGACAATGTATAGTCTTTAGACAAACGTTGCACATATGCCATGAATGTATAGACCTGTTCGATGAATGCATGAACAGTGAATCAATGTATAGACTTCCAATGCCTTCGTCAAATGCATGAATGTAGTGTATAGACTTGTTGAATGCCTAGCTATTGTGCGGATGTATAGACTTGTGTTATGCAGCCTAAGTATGTACAGACTTGATGAGGTGCTAAGTGACAGAGCTGGCTGTACAGACTCGCGAATCTGGGGGGGTCGACCCATCTGAAAGGGGGGTCGACCCATTTCTGTCTAGACTATGCTGACTGATGTATAGACTTGCATATGCATGGAGAGGCAAGTCAATGTATAGACTATGGCATGAATGAAGAGTGCAGACTGTATGACTGATGCAATGAAACACCGGAGAATGTACAGACTTTCAGGCACAATGAACATGGATCGATGAAGTGAATGCATATAGCAGATATGAACTGAATGTATGCAGGAGAACTAACAGAGCATTACCTGATCTGAGCATTAACCTTACCTGTCATGACTTGACTTTGACTTGGGTTAACTTTATGACCTGTGAGTCATCCTTAAACCTGTTCTGACAGTTTCTCATAATGCAACATGATTATATCATCAAGGATGTAAACATAATGAGGCATAATATCTGTCATCATCAAAACTCCAGAACCACAGGGGACACATCAATCTCCCCCTTTTTGATGATGGCAATATTATGAGTCATTGCAATAGATTCATCATGATGATTATGAAATATCATATAACATGCACCACAGATATGACAGAGTTCATGAACATGCACCCCAGAAAAGCTCAGTCAGAAGTGAGCATTGTAAAACACCATGTGATGCAAGTGTTGATTGATGCAAATGATGACTCACAAAAGTTCTCCCCCTTTGACAACATCAAAAAGAATGGAATGTTCATTGACTGTTGAAGGAGCTATTATGCAATGCTGTGAGTTACAGTCATCAAAAACTCCCCCTGACAAGATACTCTCCTGAATGAACATTGAACCACATGGACATGCAAGACTTCTCCCCCTCAGATGGACAGTAATTGGAATGAAGCTCAGGACATAAAGAAGTCAACAGTCAGGTCTGAAGTAATGAAGTCCATTGTGAGAAAGAAAGCACTCAGAATGAATGATAAAGGTTTTCAATGGGATATCAATTTCATAAATCTGATTAAACAGGTATTTCAGACTCTTCTATTATAGAGATTTATGAATGATCTTCATTGACAAGTCAGATCAGAATATGATGTATGCAAAGCTTGTTCATAAGCTTTCTGTACTCATATCTGAAATCAGTTTTAATAAAAGTGAACCTTGCTTTCATATTGAACTTCTTGTTTTATCTTATTCTTTCTTACTCACTCAATTTCAAAGATTCCTTTAAGAGATGCAATCAATAGCAATGAAGTTAAACACATAAGAAAACATTTGTTTCTGTCAAGGGTTCCAATAGAATATTTCTTTTGCACACTTTTTCAAATGATAAACTAGATCAGCAATAATTTTTATAACATTCTTCATGAGCACTTGAGTTTAGTACACTCTTGTAACTGGAGGATACACGTTGTTTAGACGCCAGTATCCCTAAGCACTTGGAGGGACTAACTGTCATGCTTCATAGGAACAGAGATTGCATTTACACTTCATGACACACTACAAATCATTTCTTTGATGAGTGAGATGTATTTCTCAGTGTGCATGCCATTGCTCTGCCAGATAATCAATCATTCTTAAGCAGAGTTAACTATGGCACCTCATGACACAGTCCTTTGGACATGGTTTCTCAGTGACCAAAGTCATTGCTCTGACAAGATTTACCCTTGGACATGTTCCATATTCTCAGATGTTTAAAAATCAATACTAATTTCATACATATCAATCAAGGAATATCATGATTTCAGAATTTTCAGAATTCAGAAGAGTTAAAAAAAACACAACATGAAAATGTTGGTTAAAGTTTATTAAGATTAACCCAGATATTTTCAAGATATGTTCATAAGCAAACACAAGACATACATAAAACTTCAACCGGCTGAAAGAGTCAGACATTCATAGTCCTATATAATAGAAGATTCCTCTTAAAGTTGTTTTCAGATTTATGATCAGGATATGCACAGAGAAATCATTCTGAATTTTCAGGGAAGGCCGAAACATTTTAAAGAACAGCCAATTCAACAGATACCAATGGATAGGTTGAGTGAAAGTGGCTGATAACAGTTGAAGCAGGAAGCTAAAATGTGTTGCATTGCATGGGTCAGATGTGATTTCAAGAGTAAGAATAATGCTCCCCCTAAATGTATGCATGAGCTAGCACTCAAGATGTCGACACTTCTAACTAGTAAGTGTAAGTGCAGTGAGCTGACAACATGTAATATATGCAATGATCACATGAACATTTAGACTGCTCTTCGTGCAACACTGACCTATGGTACCAGGCGGAGGACTTGGTCTAAAGACCACCTCACACATAGCAAGCACTTCCAGACAGAATTCATCTGCCCTTTAGTAACTCACTATTCATATACCAAGAGTCATGCATGACAATCCAATGCAGATGCAGTTCTATATGCATCTTAAGCTAACAATATGCCACTTATATGCAATTATGAATGCATGTGCATGTCAAATGTGCAGGTAAACATTTTTAAGCATGAGAGATCATCCAAGCAACAAATTTATTCAATTCAGCTTTTCAGATTTTTCAAAATGCAATTTAACAAATATCAACTAACTGCAATTGGCATATGTATGCATCAAATGCAGACAACCTTTTAGTCTCATGTATGCACATATCACCTAGCAAGTGCATGATCAGAAAAGAATGCAAATGGCAAATGCAGTTATGGACATGTATGCATGAGATCTTAATTGACATATTAAGCATGATGTTCAGCTAAAAGAAAATTCAGGTGTACAAGCATTTAAAGAGCAGAGTTGGGGTTTTACCAAACTTTGGATGCCTTGGTTTATTTGACCCCCTTTTATTCCTCATCCCCAAGGCATACCTGCAAAGCACAGATCTCATTTTGTGTTTCTAGGTACCCAAGACTTCTTGGGTCCCACATTGTTAGTAACACCTCTGATTGGTGCTTTCCACAATCTTTGGGCATGTAAGTCATCAGATTTCATTAAATGATAGTCACTCATGGAGTGCCCAAACTGCCCACAATAATAATAGGAAGCAACATGCTTTGATTTATTGTTATGCACACAATTATTAGCATGGAATTTTTGTGCAGGTGCATACTGATTTCTATTTTTATTATGGAAGTTGTTCCTGTTAATCTTACCAAACATGTTTTCCTTAGAAGGATGTCTAGCATATTTGAAATTTGCCCGCCTATCTTGAAGATGCCAACAGTCCTTGACTGTATGGCCATGCTTTCCACATTGAGAGCAGCTAATTGGATTTCTTCTGAAAGAGCCTGACCAGCATTCGGTGGCCTTGTGACCAAATTTGTTACGGTTATAGCAAGTGATGTGCTGGTTTACAGGAACAAATTTGTTCTTATTAAAACTATGCTGGCTTGCAGGGAATTTAGCATGATATGAATGAAATGTTTTCTTACCACTTGCAAACCAGCATTGTGCAATCGTGTGTCCTAATTTGCCACAATGAGAACATTCTATTTTCTTTTTCTGAGATGAAGAATTTTTATCATGAGATTTTCTAACATTCAAATCATCTAGTTCCATAAATCTACACTCATGCATCAGATGGCCAAACTTGTGATAGTAATGACAAATCATTTTCTTTTTAGATGCATGTGAGTGTGTGGTTGAATCATGCAGAGTGGGAAGAGAAACATGTTGATTCTTTTCTTTCTGTTTTTCTATTGTTTTCTTTTGAGCAGATGACTGATAACCAGGAAGGTTCTGAGGGCTGTGAGAAGTTGAGCTGGACACAAAGGAAGTTTGAACTTTGTTTTGAAAACTCTTCTTGTTTGAGGAATTATAGCCCAACCCTTCCTTCTGAAAATTAACCTTAGTTCCTAGAATCTTGTCCAGATTATCTTTTCCATCCACAAATTTTCACAAGGAATTATTCAAATCTTCAATTTCATTTTCCAAAGAAACGGTGTGTATTTCATAACTGGCAATCTCTTGTTCATTGCAATTTACACATTCGCTTAGCACCTTGTTTGCAATTTTACATTCCTCAATTTCTTGTTCCAGATTTCTCAATTTTTCAGATTCTTCAATGTAAACAGATTTTCCTTTTTCTAAGAGAAGAAGTTTCTCTGACATAGCAGTGTTCAACTGCTTCAATCCTTCAACCTCTTTGGTTAGTTTGTCATATTTTGATTTCAGATTTTCAATTTCTTCAACAGAGCCTTTATCAATTTTCATTGAGCTCATTTTATCATTCAGCACTTCCTCTATCTGTTCAAGCTCCACAATCTTGTTTAACAGATCTTTATTTTCTTCCTTTAGGGAAACAATAAACTCCTTCTGCCATTCTAAATTTGAGTGAAGATTTTCATTTATTTCCTTGAGAAATGGACACTCATTGCATGCAGATTTACCAGAACATAGTGTTTGAACCTGGAGTTTTTCACATTGTTTCCTAAGACATTCATTTTTAGATTTTAGAACATCCAATTCAGCACTAACAGAATCAAATTCTTTCAACAGTTTTTCATTCTGAACTAAATTATTAACATGAACCTGATCATCCTCAATCGAGCTAAGTTTTCCTTTTAGTTCAGAAATTTCACATACAAGCTCATGATTTTCTTCTTTAACTAAGCCAATTTGTTTCTTAAGCACTTGGACTTCAGACAAGCATTCATCATAGGACTGTTTCTGTTTTAAGCAATTTTCACATGATGACTCTGAGCTATTCAGATCAATTTTCTTTTTCAATTTTTTATATTATTTTCATAGCATCTCATGTGACTCAAGTAACTCAC
Organism: Amorphophallus konjac; assembly: GCA_022559845.1. Lineage (NCBI taxonomy): Eukaryota > Viridiplantae > Streptophyta > Magnoliopsida > Alismatales > Araceae > Amorphophallus > Amorphophallus konjac. The sequence continues at coordinate 179,061,299 of CM040127.1, read as the reverse complement.
CATATGCACCCTGCCAATCATCTAAAGAAAAATTCTCGAAGATGTTTACCTCATCATCATCCTCTTCTTCATTTTGGCTGCCCCTTTGATTACTTCTGTTAGCCATCATGCAGCTGTCCTCATTTAGCCTGTGAACTCGCTTCAGCACATCCAGAATGTCCTTAGCAGACCTACAGTCATGGAAGCAAGAGTGTAATGCTCTGTCAGTGGCTGCTTTCATCAGATTGAAGGCTTTCTGATTTTCTCCATCCTTTGATCTGTGGCTGTTGGTCCATTTGGACACTTTCTTTAGTAATGTGTGAGGACCTTGTAAAATTAACTTCCACAGATCAGGATTAACTGCATCAACATAATTGCGCAGACTGACAAACCACACATTAAAATTAGAACCATTGAAAACCGGTGGATCACCCATGGAAACAGATCAGATAAATACAACAGGAATGATGATGCACCAAAAGCGAGATAGCACCAAGATAGCAGGAACGGTTCTACAGGTCGCTGGACCTTCTATGCAGACACCCGCTCTGATACCAATTGTTGGGACGGTGCGATGGATACAGAGGGGGGGGTGAATGTATCCTCTTCCTAAAGTATTGCCCAAATTAAAAATAATAACATGCTGCTAGATACAATTGCGGAATAAGAACTATAGAGCCCAATTAAACATTTGATCGACCAGATGAACTGCTAACTATACTAGTGGAACCTGATGAAGTCTAATGCCGATGACAGAACAATGCAAACCAAACTCACTTAGCAAAATATGTAATGCTCAAGGTCACTGTAGATAGAAACAAGAATGTTCATACAACCTGTGAAGTAGATAGAAGACAAGGATCAAACGCACAAATCAAACAACCACTGCATGGTAGATTTTTTAGGTGGTTCAGTCCATAGACCTACGTCCACCCCTCACTCCAAACCGGAGTGAGGCTTCCACTAGCACAAGCTAGAACCGCAGACTCAGTTTGCAACAAGTGCTACCAAACAGCTTGACCAGGGGAACAACCTCCCCTCTTCCTCCCAACCAGAGGGAACCACTAGTGACACCCAGTCACTAGCAAACCAGAGACAGAAGTCTCTCTTCCTCCAGACCAGGAGGGAACACCTGGACTTGCAACCCACAAGACCAGAACCGGAGACGAATCTCCCTTCCTCCAACCCGGAGGGAAACCCACAAGTGACTCCCAGCCACTTGCAAACCAGAGGTCACGGACCTCTCTTCCTCCACACCAGAGGGAACCACTAGAGACTACCCAGTCACTAGCAAATCGGAGAACAAGTCTCCCTTCTCCTGAGACCACAGGAGGAACCCCGATCCCAAACAAGGGAATCGGAAGAACAAGGTGAATAGATGGAAGGAACAAAATAAAACCAAACAGAAAGGAAAAACACAGCAAACGTAAAGTTGGAATTAAGACACACTAAGTAGCTCTCGCAGGAGCAAAACTGGTTTGGATTTGATCCAATGCCAGACAGACGAATCTTCAATGAAGGCTTCTTTCTTCTTCTCCATGAACTCTCTCTCTCTTCTTCTCAGTATCAGGCTCACACTATTCTTCTTCTTCTTCACTCTCGATCTCAATCTCTTTTTCTTTTTTCTTCTTCTGCTTTCAGCCTCTCTGCTTCTACTTCGATCACTCTTCCTTGATCTTGATCCCTCTTCTTCATGTGGAAGAAGCTCTATATTTATACCAGCCGCAGCTTGGGTGAGTGTAGGGCTTGTGCCTTCTTATCCTCGAATCACGTGCCAGGTGCCAACCTCGGATCACGTGCCCAACCATCTTTCTTCTCGAAGTGTATAACTGTGACATAGTCATAAGAGAGTATCAGATGGATGTATAGACTTGGTTAAGGCTTTTAACAAAACGTGTATAGACATGAATGCTGCATATAGGCAAGTATGTACAGTGTGAGAATGTGTAGACTTAAGTGCCTTCATGTGACCTCAGTGTATAGACTTGCGTGGGTAAGATGCATGAACAACCCATAGCCAGTGTATAGACTTAACCGATGCATGAACAGTGCGCCGATGCATAGACTTGGAGAACTGATGCATGAACAGTACGCCGATGCATAGACTTGGAGAGACGAGCGAGTGTATAGACTTGATGAACCAAGAGAGTGTATAGACTTGGAAAACACTCACGAGTGTATAGACTTGATGACACACTCACGAGTGTATAGACTTGATGAAACACTCACAAGTGTATAGTCTTGATGACACACTCACGAGTGTATAGACTTGATGACACAAGCGATGTAAAGACTTTGGAAAGCTTGAAGACGATGTACAGACTTGGAAAGTCTGAACCAATGTGCAGACTTGAAACAAGTGAACACGATGTATAGACTTTGAATGGCTTCAAAGGAATAGTACAGTGTATAGACTTGGAAGGTTCAGCGGTGGATGTACAGACTTCACCTAAGCAAGCTACAGTGCTATATATGGACTTGATCTCAAGGAATGGCTGTACAGACTTGGAGTGAAGGCATGAACAGTGAATCAATGTATAGACTTGTAGAATGAACGTTGCACATATGCCATGAATGTATAGACTTCAGCTCATGCGTGCAGCAAAGACAATGTACAGACTTGAGATGAATGAACAAGCCGATGTGCAGACTTGCCAAGGAGTGATGCATGAACAGTCCGATGTACAGGCTTGCACAGTAGCCCAATGTACAGACTTGGCCACGAACTGAACTATCGGATGTATAGACTTTGAGATGAAATGCACTGTTGGCTAACTCTGTACAAACTCTGAGAGATGATGCACTGTAGCCTAACGCTGTACAGACTCTGATAGTGTGAGACGCTAAATGAGACGATCGGATGTACAGACTTCAGTGTGTGTGTGCTAGACAATGTATCAACTCTGGCTAGCATAGACTTGCATGAGACGCTGAGACAATGTATAGACTTTAGACAAACGTTGCACATATGCCATGAATGTATAGACCTGTTCGATGAATGCATGAACAGTGAATCAATGTATAGACTTCCAATGCCTTCGTCAAATGCATGAATGTAGTGTATAGACTTGCTGAATGCCTAGCTATCGTGCGGATGTATAGACTTGTGTTATGCAGCCTAAGTATGTACAGACTTGATGAGGTGCTAAGTGACAGAGCTGGCTGTACAGACTCGCGAATCTGTGGGGGTCGACCCATCTGGAAGGGGGGGTCGACCCACTTCTGTCTAGACTATGCTGACTGATGTATAGACTTGCATATGCATGGAGAGGCAAGGCAATGTATAGACTATGGCATGAATGAAGAGTGCAGACTGTATGACTGATGCAATGAAACACCGGAGAATGTACAGACTTTCAGGCACAATGAACATGGATCGATGAAGTGAATGCATATAGCAGATATAAACTGAATGTATGCAGGAGAACTAACAGAGCATTACCTGATCTGAGCATTAACCTTACCTATCATGACTTAACTTTGACTTGGGTTAACTTTATGACCTGTGAGTCATCCTTAAACATGTTCTGACAGTTTCTCATAATGCAACAGGATTATATCATCAAGGATGTAAACATAATGAGGCATAATATCTGTCATCATCAAAACTTCAGAACCACAGGGGACACATCAGTAGCAGTATCTCTTCCATCTTCTTTGATTGAGGAAATAGAAAGACTACTTCACATTTTTTATTGGCATGGACACTCTGATAAACAAGCCTATCAAATGGTCTCATGGAAGCAAATTTGTAAGCCTAAGCATGAAGGCGTATTGGGATTAAAGAATCTAAAGGAGTGGAACTTAGCTTGTATGGCAAAATTGTTGTGGGACATTTTGCAAAAGAAGCTTTCCCTTTGGTGCTAATGGGTTCATACTAAGTACCTATCCAAGCACAACATCTGGGATATCAAAATGAAGCCTCATTATTCGGCAGCCTGGAAGGGCATTCTGCATGCAAGAAAATGGTTGAAAGACAATATTCACTATGAGATTGCAGTTGGAACTGATACTAATATGTGGGCAGATTTTTGGGTTCATGGAGCAAATATTCATCATCTATTTGGAGAACAAATAATGCAGGATTTGGAGTTACATAAAAACTCCAAGGTTTCTAGTTTTATCACTAATGGTTGTTGGTCTCTTCCTACACATGTCTTATCTAAAATGGCAGAGTTATGGAACATTATTTCAACAATTCCAATTGTTATAGGAGGCAGAGATGCTATTCCCTGGAAACATAATAATGGGCAGTTTACTACAGCAAACTACTGGGAAATTCTAAGGGAGAAAGCGACCTTTAATGATCTCTTTGAATGGATTTGGAAGAGTCCAACTATTCAAAGAGCATCCCAATGTCTTTGGCAAGCACTATTAAATAAACTCCTGACTATGGACAATCTTTAGAAGAGAGGGTATCATCTTTCTAATATGTGTTTTCTTTTCAAAAACAGTGGTGAATCCACCAATCATCTATAATTTGAATGATCTTATTCCAAGTGGATTTAGAATGAAATTCTATTGCGATTAGATTTGCATCGGAAACCCAAACCTGTTGTGTCCCTGTGATTTTGATGATAGCAAACACTATAAGTCATTTGAATGCATACAATTCTGTTAGTGGTGTAGATGAATGTTTCATTGAAAATCTTATCTGAATTATTGCTGCATTTAAATATGGCTGTGTGGTGAGTGCTTTGGTGCATTTCATTATTGCTGATGCATTTCATAATTGATTGTTATCTGGATTGCTTGTTATCTGGATATCTTAATGTCAGTCTGTTCAATGGGTCGACCCCCCTTCCAGATGGGTCGACCCCCCAAGTCTATACAACGCCAATCTGTTCATGCATCATATCTCAAGTCTACACACTGCATTTTAGGCAAAGTCTGCATATTGGTAGAGTCTGTACATTGCCTTCAAAGCCTTCCAAGTGTGTACATCGGTCTGTTGAAAACTCAAGTCTGTACAGCGCCCAGGTTCCTGCATTTCAGGCGAAGTCCATACATTGGGCCCTTCATCAAAGTCCATACAGTGCACTGTTCATCAAGTCCATACATTGCATAATGTTCATCAAGTCAATACATTGCACTGTAGATGCATCGAAGGGAATTATGCACATTGGACTGTTCATATGAAGTCTGTACATTGGAAGTGTGTACAGTGTTTAGTTGCCTTTCTCCAAGTCTATACATCTGATTGCCTTTGCATTGCTCAAAGTATGTACAGCCAATGCACTCAAGTGAAGTCTATACATTGACTGTTCATTCATCCTTCGAAGTCTATACATCCACAGTGGATCTTCAAAGTCTGTACATCCTACCGTCTTGTTCAGCGTCTCACTCTTGCAAGTCTGAACATTGCCTTTGAGCACTGTAAAGTCTATACAGTCCTGATTGAACGTAAGTCTATACATTCCAACCTTTCCCTACGTTCGCTGCTTTGGCTACACACCAAGTCTATACACTACCTACCTTTACCTACGTTCAGACCACCAAGTCTGTACATTGGGTAAAGTCTACACATTGCCTTGGTCAAACGCCTCAAAGTCTGTACACTGGTGTCGTTGCTTGCCTGATCAAAGTCTATACAGTCATGATCGAACGTAAGTCTACACATTGTCTTCGACTTCAAAGTCTGGACAGTGGTTCAACCTGCCAAGTCTATACATTGGACTATATTTTGCAAAGTCTATACATTGGACCGTGGTTCGCCAAGTCTATACATTGCTGAGCCATTCGACAAGTCTGTACATTGGCTTCAATTCCTCAAGTCTATACATTGGGTTCGGCTCTGCAAGTCTGTACACTCGTCGAGCATTCAAGTCTGAACATTCACAAAGTCCATACATCGGCACTGTAGCTTGCATAGCTCAAGTCTGCACATTGGGCTTTCACGTGAAGTCTACACATTGGTCTTCACTTGAAGTCTATACATTGGCTAAGGGTCTTCAAGTCCATACAGAGTCATCTGATGCATATTGATCGAAGTCTATACACTCGTTTCCATTGCTTCAACTTTATACACTCGTTATCACACTACAAGTCTATACACTGAGCTTCGCATGAAGAACTTCAACACTATACACTCTCTCAGTGTACACACTTGCTCATATGCTGTTCTAATGTCTATACATTCATTTCTAAGTTCAAGTCTATACACTCATTCTCAAGGCTTCAAGTCTATACACTTGTTATCACATATTAAGTCTAAACACTGCTGCTTTTATATGAAGTCTATACAGCCTGTGGCTTGTACACCGACTGAACTCTTCATTAAACCTGCAGGTGTCTGGGCACGTGATACGAGGTTGGCATCTGGCACGTGATCCAAGATGCTGAGAACCCGCCACGTTGACTAAAGCTTGGGCGGGAATCGAAAAGAGCATTAGCCCTAGCTGCCTGCTGCTGGAATAAATATGGAGCTTCCTCCATCGGCTGAAGTATGATTGAAGAGCAGTGAGCCATCAAGAAAAATAGAAGAGCAGTGAGTGCCTCCACGATACAGAGAACAGAGAAGAAGAAGAAAAAGAGAAAGAAAGAGAGTGAGAGCAGTTGAAGAAGAAAGAAGAAGAGTGAGCCAGAGAGCAGAAGAGAGATCGAGAGATCCAGCAGAAGAAGAAAAAGAGAACGAGAGAGGGCTCGTGTAGAAGAAGAAAGAAGCTTCAGTTGAAGATCTGCCTATTGGAATTTGGATCAGATCCAATCCAGTCAGCTCCTTCGAGAGCTACATTCCTTGTATTTCATTTACAGCCTTTCAGTCGCTATGACTCTATTTTCTGTTTTCTTTTTCATTTGATATCTTGTTTCCGATACTCTGCAGAGAGGTCGGGGTCCCTCCTGTTGGTTTAGGAGAAGGGAGATTGCTATCTCCGGTTGCAAGTAGTTGGGTGCTACTTGTGGGTTCCCTCCTGGTTTGGAGGAAGGGAGATTTGTCTCCGGTTCTGGGCTTGTACGTTTCAAGTCCAGGGGTCCCTCCGGTTGGGAGGAAGAGAGGTCCGAGACCTCTAGTTTGCAGGTGACTTGGTGTCACTTGTGTTTCCCTCTGGGTTTCAGAGGAAGAGAGACTTGGGTCTCTAGGTTCCCCTCCGGTTTGGAAGAAGGGAGGATTGGTCCTCCGGTTCTAGTCTTAGGGTTGCAAGACTAGGTGTTCCCTCCGATTTGGAGGAAGAGAGACTGTGCGTCTCTGGTTTCCAAGTGGCTGGGAGTCACTTGGGGTGTCCCTCTGGTTGGGAGGAAGAGGGGAGGTTGTTCCCCTGGTCAAGCTATTTGGCAGTATTTGTTGCAGACTGAGTCTGCTATGCTAGTGTTACTAGTGGAAGCCTCACTCCGGTTGGGAGTGAGGGGTGGACGTAGGTCTTTGGACCGAACCACCTAAAAAGCATGGTGTTCTCTTGTGGTTTGTTTGCCTTATGTGTTCACTTCTCTGGTGCGCTCACTAGATGTTTGTTTAGGATCGAGTGTGAGTTTATTCTATTGGACTGCTTTGCAAAAGCTTCCTAAGTTTTCTCAGTTTATATCTGCATCCGCTTTTAATTCCGCACATCTAAGTGGTAGAACTTAAATTGGGTAAAATTCTTTGAAAGATCCATTCACCCCCCCTCTGGATCTGTGTTTATCTATCGCACCAAGCTAACAATTGGTATCAGAGCCAGGTTCTCTGATTGATCAGATCCAACGATCTGCAGAGGATCCTGTTGTCCCTTGGTGCATTTCTGATTTTAATCTTTGCTGCATTAATTTGCTTACCGATTTATTCAATGGGTCCTCCACCGGTTTTTAATGGCTCTAACTTTAACTCATGGGTTAGCCGTCTACATAACTATGTGAATTTGATGAATCCAGATCTGTGGAAGTTAATCTCACATGGTTCTCACAGACTGCCAAAGGAAAAGTCCAAATGGACTAAAAGTCACAAATCGAGAAATGAAGAGAATCAGAAACTTTTGAAATTAATGAAAGAAGCCACTGACAAGGCTCTACATTCTTTTTTTTATGACTGTAGGTCCGCTAAGGACATTCTGGATCAGCTGAAGATAGCTCAGAGGATGAATGATGACAGTTGCCTGATGGCTGACAAGAGCAACCATGGCAGTGATCAAGATGAATCCGAAGAACAGGATGATGAGGAGGTAAACCCTTTCGAGAATTTTTCTTTAGATGACTGGGAGGATGCCTATGCCAATCTGACAAGATCCTACAAAAACTAGGGAAGAAGTATAAAAGTCTGAAAAAGCAGCTAAAGAATCATGAGAATGCTAAATCTCGAGGTGAAAGCCCTGAAATTCTAAAAACTGAAAATGAAATTTTTAGAAGACAACTACAAGATTTTGATTCTATTACTACAGATCTAGATCATTTGAAATCTGAAAAATAAACCCTTATGAAACAAATTGGTTTACACAAAAAGGAGAATCAGGAGCTTACTTGTGAAATTTCTGAACTAAAGGAGAGGCTTAGTTTAATTGATGATCAGGTTCATCACTATAATGCAGTTTAGAATGAAAAATTGGTGAGAGAATTAGAATGTGTCAACTCTGAATTTGAAAAAATGAAATCTGAAAATGCTTGCAATGCTTGTGCAGCTTTAAGAGACTTGATAAATGAATTTGATTCTGATGACAAACTTCAAAAGGATTTAATCAAATCTCTGAAAGAAGAAAATAAATCATTGCTAGAAAAGAAAACTGAAGCTGAAGATATGAAATCTGAAAATGAAAGACTCAAAAACCAGTCCAAGGAATTTGAACACAAATTGATGAGTCTTGAAAAAGAAAACAGATTGATTTCTAAAAAAATGGAGGCTGATAGAATAATGAATCTAGAGCTTTAGAAAAATCTCAACAAACCTCAATCTGAGAAACAACAGGAAAACTTTTATGAATGTCAGTCTTCCTTAGAGGATTGGATGTTTGATGATGATCTCCTAGAGAAAAATAGGAAATTGAAAGAGGAAATCAACAAGCTGAATCATCTAAACACCCAACTGTCAGATAGGCTATTGACAATTGAAAAAGGAAAGGGTGTGAGCATGAATAATTCTGATAGGTTGGTGGATGCAGAACAAGAAATTGAGAGTCTAAAAACCATCAACTTAATGTTAAATGGAAATGTCAGTTGCAGTGAACAGAAAATAGCTGGATATGAGCTTACTATCACATCCCTTCAACAAGAAGTTGATGATCTTTACAAGTCCCTATCTGAAGCTGACAAGAAAATAGAATTAAAACAGGAAGTAGAAAGACTCAAAAGCCTGAATGATGCCTTGCATCAACAAGTAATTTCCTGTGAAATAGATTTGTCCAAATATGAAGCTAAAATTACTGATTTGAATTCTGAAATTCAAGACTTGAAAAAATCTTTGTCAAAATTTGTCAAAGGAAAAGATAATCTGAATAAGCTTCTTGGAAATAATGTTAGCTTTCAGAGAGAGGGACTGGGTTACAGTCCGACAAACAAAAGGAGTAATGGGAATAAAACATCTACTGTTTTTGTCAAAGCTTCTAATCAGAACACAACCCCTGCTCCTTCTATTTTTCAATTCACTGCACAAAAGTCCACTGTGAAACCCAAAACTGTGGAACAAACTCAAAAATTGAAAAAGGGTGAAAATTCGCAGAAAAAGGAAAAAGACACTCCTGTTGTTATAAAGAAGACTGCACACAATTCACATGATCTCTCACACACTCACATTAAAAAGGGTTCATGTTATTATTGTGAGAAAGGAGGTCACATAATGGAGGATTGTGGATTGATGTTAAAGAATGAGCATGCTAGTGGAACTTTACATTCTAGAAACTTTTCTGATAGAAACCATGCTGCTAGGAAGCCTGATGCTTCATGTTATTATTGTGGGAAGCATGGTCATCTCATGAGTGAATGTTTTATCATGAAAGAAGATAATAAACTACATGCCAGATCTTCCATTCATTTTCATGGTCCATATGGATCTAAACATAATTCTAGTCAACACATTGTGTGCTTCAACTGCTATAAGCCCGGGCACATAGCTGCTTAGTGCTGGTTTGGATCTAATTGGGGTAAAAATGGTTTTAAAAGTAAGCAAATCAGATGCTTCGAATGTGAAAAAAATGGGCATACAGTCAAGAACTGTTGGCATGTTCAGAAGAACCCTGTTAAGCCCTATGGTGTCAAATTCCCTGCAAAATCATTTGTGAAATCTTCATGCTATAACTGTGGTAAGCAAGGCCACAAATCTGCTGAATGTTGGCTGGTTAGGAATAAGAATCAAACTGTTCATGCATATAACAGAAAATCTTATGATCATATTTATAAACCTCATGTTGCTGTTACTATGCATCATAAGAACCAGAAACCAGTCACATCATGTAGATATTGTGGAAAGTATGGTCACTCTTGTTGCATCTCTGTAGTTTTGATGATGACTAACACTATGAATCAAATTATTTTTATGATAATTATCTTGATGCTCCTTGATGAATGATAAAGATCCTGAATTGTCTAAATACTCTTAGGATCTAATGTTGTTGTCTTGCATGCACATCTATGGATCAAATGCTTGTTTCATCATGCTTTTCTGATTTAATGCTCCTCTATCATGTTCACCCATGAGTTCATACTTATCTGTCTTGTTCATTTGGGTTCTTGGCATTTAGTGCGTTGACACACTTGGATGGCTGCGTAGACGCAATAGTGCGTCTTTCGCTTGCTGTTTTGTCCACTGCGTCGACGCTGTCACTGGATGCGTTGACACACTGGCCTGTTGCCAATGCGTGAGCATTTTGTTTAAGCTGTTGAGTCGACGCTGCACAATAGAAGTGTTGACGCATTGGCTTGGTGCCAAGGGCCTGAGCGTATCGCCTATGAAGCTGAGTCGACGCTGTCACCTGAAGCATTGACGCATTGGCTTGGTGCCAAGGGCTTGAGCGTATCGCCTATGAAGCTGAGTCGATGCTGTCACCTGAAGCGTTGACGCATTGGCTTGGTGCCAAGGGCTTGAGCGTCTCGCCTATGAAGCTGAGTCGACGCTGTCACCTGAAGCATTGACGCATTGGATTGTTACCAAAATATTGTGCGTCCCACCCAAGGAGCTGAGGCGACGCTACACAATGGAAGCGTCGACGCCTTGAGTTTATGACCAAAGGTTCTTTTGATCAACCACCAAGCAGAAGCGTCGACGCTGTCAACTGATGTGTTGATGCATTAGTGTGTTTTGTCAAGGGACCTGTTCCCCTTATATCCATTGCGTTAACGCCTTGGCTTTAGTGCATTGACGCGTTCTTCTATCCTTTGATATGTCCCGTGCAATCTGTGCGAACAATTTATGACTTGAATATTTCTGAGATTGACTGAATGTTCTCTGAAACCTTGCAGGGACTTAAAGACAAATTGGAACTTTATTCCAATCATGTGAGCACGTGATCCGAGGGAATAATCCTCTAACACGTGGCTCGGTTCATCTGGAAGCATGACTTCGCGCGTGTCTCCCAAACCCTCACTCTCTCGTGAGGTTGGATATATATATGAAGGTCTCTGCTTCTGAAAAGCTGCCGAAGCCACAAGGAAAAGGGTGAGGCCAGAGCGAGAGGAAGGAGAGGAGAAGCCATCCTGATCCATTCGATTGAGCATACCTGGAAGAGAGAGAGTGATGAAGGAGAGGATGTTTTTCTGCTATGTTTTGTCTATGCTTCTTTAAGAAGCTACATTGTTTCTCCGTTCGATTGTCTTCGATATTTCTTTATGTTTTCAGTTGTTTGTTCTTAAATTCTGATACTCTGTTTTATCGTTCCCTCTAGGTGTAGAGGAAGAGAGGTGAATCCTCTGGGTTGCATTGTGATTCCCTCTGAATCAGATCAGAGGAAGGGAGGTGGTCTCCGGGGTTGTTGTGTTCAGATAGTGAGGAGGCTATCTGGGTTGTTCCCTCCGGCTGTGGAGGAAGAGAGACAGCGTCTCTGAATTGCAGTGAGGGTGAGTCATTGCTGGGTTCCCTCTTGTCTAAGAGGAAGGGAGAGTTATCTTCGGGTCAGGTCTTGGGGTGTGAGACCTGGGTGCAAGCTGTGTGTTCAGCGTCTGTAGGGATTTCGATCCCCAAGCTGTGGATCAGCGTGTTGTTGGCAGACTGAGTCTGCGGTTCTTTCTTGTGAAAGGAAGCCTCACTCGGCCTTGAGTGAGGGATAGACGTAAGTCTGCAGGTTACAGACTGAACCATCTAAATCTCTTGTTCTCCGTGGTATGGTTGTGCGCATCTATCTTCCTTATGCTTTTATCTGGCTTCATTAAGTAAATGTGAATGTTGATGATCGAAACCTTGGTCTGACTGCTCGCTAGGTGGTTGTGCATATGTGCTGATGAAATTTTGAGTGATTTATGTTCTGCGCTCGTGGATTACGTTATATTGGTTAAGGGTCCTGCCTCGACTCTGTCAAATATTTTTTAAACGGTGATCTATTCATCCCCTCCCCTTCTAGCTCACCATCCTCCTGTTTAACAGTTGGTATCAGAGCCAGGTTTACCCGAGATGTGGTCCAACGACCAGGGTAATCCTGGAACCAGTGGTCCTCGCAGCTACATAGCTGAAGGACAGTCAATCTCCCGTCCCCCATATTTTGATGGTTCTAATTATTTCTTTTGGAAAAACAGGATGGAAGTTTTCATCCGATCTCAGAGCCACAAGCTGTGGAGAGTCATTACAACTGGACCTTATGATTTACCTCCGAATGAGGAGATGTGGTCTGAAGAACAAGTCAAATTATCCGGAATGAATAGGTCTGCGCTCAACATCATCCAGTCCGCAGTTCACCCTGAAGAATATGCCCGAATTTCGGCGTGCAAGACAGCTAAGAAGATGTGGGATGAACTAGCGCTGATTTACGAGGGTACTTCTCAGGTCAGAGCTACCAAGGTAAACTACCTAACCTCTGAGTATGAATTATTCAAGATGAAGTCAGAGGAGAGCGCGACTGATATGTACGCTAGGCTGTCACTGATCACAAACAGCCTTAAGGGGTTTGGAAAGGAACTATCTGAAGGGGATATAGTCAGGAAGATCTTGAGATCTTTGACTCCAGCGTGGCACACAAAGGCCACTGTGATAGAGGAATCGAAGGATTTAACAACCATGACTGTCAATGAACTCATAGGGTCTCTTATGACCTATGAGATAAATCTCAAGAAAACAGGAGAAGGAAGTGACAGAAAGGGCAAGAATGTTGCTCTTAAAGTTGAACGACACAGCAGCAACAGCAGCAGCAGGAGCAGTGGAGACTCTGATGGAATTCCAGACCTTGATAGGAGTGAAAAAGCTTTGCTCACACGACAGTTCAGGAAATTTCTAAAACTGAAGGGAAAATCATATGGGAGAAGAAGAAACTACTCATCAGGTAAATATCTGAACAATGGCAATGACAAGGATAGGAATGCTAAAAGTGTGATGTGTTATCATTGCAGGAACATGAAGCAAGATTGCCCTGAGCTTCAGAAGAAGACACTGGATTACCATAAGGAAGGCTCCAAAGTGTACAAGAAAAAGCCAAAAGCTATGGTATGCACTTGGAGCGATGAAGAAGAAGACTCAGAGACTAATTCCTCAGGAAAGGAGACTGAAGGAGTATGTCTGATGGCCGACGAGGAAAATGAGGTAATCAATCCCTTTGTGACTTACTCAGGGAAGATTATGAAGCTGTTAAAAGGGTCAATGATGAATTGCTGGAAAACAATATATGTCTGCGGAAGGAGTTGGAAGATAAGAAGAAAACCCTTGAGAGGTTTGTTTTGGGAGAGAGTAACTTGAATGCCTTGTTAGGCACCAAAGTAAACTCTAACAGAGAGGGGTTGGGTTTCAACCTAAGTAAGAAGGAAGCATTTGGGGTAAAAACCACTACTTTCTGCACTGAGAAAGGAAAAGAGAAACTGGACATTCCATCCAGTTCCAAAACTACTGAACAACAAAAGAACATCCATAGACAACAGGCTGATTTTGGAAAAAATATCTTCAAGAAATTCAACAAGCCCACGCACCAGAAGCAAGGTGTTTGTCAATTCAACAACTATGACTCTAATAAAAGAATGGGCTATTTTAAAAGAAACATGGGAACGTCTAACTACACACAAAATACTGTCAATAAAATGACATCATCTAGACAGGTTAAAAATTATGGTCTGGCTGGGACCCAAACCCTTGTCAACAGAAACCGGACACACCTTGAGAAACAAAAAGAAGCAAATGAAATGCACAACAATAACAAAATTGTCAACTCTCAGCACAGAAAGAAAAAGGGGTTAAAACAGATCTGGATTCCCAAGACTGTGCTTAATGAATTGAACGGTATTTTTGGACCCAACTTACCTTGGGTTCCAAAGCACACAACTTAAATTGTTATTGTGCAGGTGAGCCTAGCAGCCGAGAACAACAAGTGGTATCTCGACAGTGGCTGCTCGAGGCACATGACAGGGGATCAAAGAAAGTTCAGCAAGCTTGAATTGAAAGCAGGAGGGTCAGTTAAGTTTGGAGGTAAAAACAAAGGTCAAATCATTGGGACCGGAACCATCGGTAAGAAAACCTCCAACTCTGTTGAAAAACTCTTGTTGGTTGAAGGTCTGCAACACAATTTATTGAGTATTAGTCAGTTGTGTGACAAGGGTCACAAGGTTCTTTTTGATGAGCATGCTTGTAAAATTTTAGAATCAAACTCTGAGAAAATAAAGTTCATTGCAAATAGAGTCAATAATGTCTATATTGTGGATCTTGATGATGAGTCTGAGTCTAATCTGTGTCTCACTGCTGATTCAGAGAATAACATGTTTGACTGGCATAGGCGACTAGGCCATGCTAGCTTTAACACCTTGCATAAATTAGCTAAATTTGATTTAGTTAGAGGCATGCCTAGCTTAAAGTTCAAATCAATTTCGAAAAATTGCGAGGCATGTGCTCTAGGCAAGCAAACTCGAGCTTCTTTTAAAATTAGGTCTGAGAGCTTGTCAACAAAGATCATGGAACACTTGCACATGGATCTCTTTGGTCCTACCAGAACCCAAAGTCTAAATGGTAAGAGATTTGGTTTTGTCATTGTCGATGACTACTCTAGATTTGCATGGCTATTTTTCTTGGCAAATAAGAGTGATGCTTTTCAAAAATTTGAACATTTTTTCAATAAGCAAAAACATATAGGGCACAAGATCACTGTTATCCAATCAGATCATGGAGGAGAATTTGAGAACTCCTCATTTTCTAGCTTCTGTGACAAGGAGGGACTGACTCACAAATTTTCTTCTCCCAGGACCCCAGAGCAGAATGGAATTGTGGAGAGAAGGAATCGAACAATAGTGGAAATGGCAAGAACACTACTAATGGAAAGTCAGCTACCTAAGAGCTTTTGGGCAGAAGCGGCAAACACAGCCTGCTACATACTTAATAGAGCTTTGGTAAGACCCATACATAAGAAAACACCATATGAACTCCTGAAAGGTAAGAGGCCTAATGTCTCATATTTCAAAAATTTTGGTTCAAAATGCTTTATTCATAATAACAACAAGAGAGACTTAGATAAATTCGATGCTAGAAGTATTCTAGGAATATTCCTAGGATACTCTGAAACATCTAGGGCCTTCAGGGTCTTTAATAAAACTGATAGAACTGTAGAGGAAACCCCTCATGTTATTTTTGATGAAACAAAAATCTCTAACAGTCTAAATGATGATAACAGGTCTACAAGTCATGATGGAGAGTTCCTGAATCAAATGCAAGAGGAAGAAGTACAACCGGCTGAAGAACCCACTGATCTGAACCTAGTAAGTATAGCCGAACAAGGTGAGTCCTCAACAAATGTCAGAGTTTTAAAAGACCACCCTGTAACCAATATTATTGGTAGTCTTAATGATCCCCCTAGGACAAGATCTCATTTCAGAAATGTTCAGAATCAGGACTTAATTGCTTTAGTTTCTCAAATTGAACCTAAGACCATTGAAGAAGCCTTAAGTGATGAGAATTGGGTAACTGCCATGTGTGAAGAACTACGGCAATTTGATAGAAACAATGTCTAGGAACTTGTACCTAGACTTGAAAATTTCAATATAATTGGAACAAAATGGGTTTTTAAGAACAAACTGAATGAAGAAGGTGTCATCTCTAGGAATAAAGCTAGACTTGTAGCTAAAGGCTACAGTCAGGAGTATGGAGTGGACTTTGATGAATCCTTTGCTCCAGTAGTTAGAATGGAGGCTATCAGAATTCTATTAGCATTTGCTTGTTCAAACAACATAAAACTTCAACAAATGGATGTTAAGAGTACTTTCTTGAATGGAATTCTAAAAGAAGAAGTTTATGTTGAACAACCTCCTGGTTTTCAGTTTTCGACTAAACCTGATCAAGTTTTCAGGTTAAACAAAGCTCTGTATGGATTAAAGCAGGCTCCTCGGGCCTGGTATGAAAGGCTGACCAGTTTCTTACTGAATAAAGGATATAACAGAGGTAAAGTTGACCAAACCTTATTCACTAAGAATTCAAGACAAGATCTCATCATAGTTCAGGTATATGTGGACGACATCATCTTTGGATCAACAAATCCTGAACTGTGTAAAGAATTTTCACAGCTTATGTCAGCTGAATTTGAGATGAGCTTAGTTGGAGAACTGACTTATTTCCTTGGCTTGCAGATAAATCAAATGACAGATGGTTATTTCTTCCACCAAACCAAGTACACACTGGATATCCTAAAAAGGTTTGGAATGACTAACCTGAAGCAAATTTCCACCCCAATGAGCATAAGCATGACCCTTAATGCAGATGAGTCAGGTAAACAAGTGGATGAAAAACTCTACAGAGGTATGATTGGATCCCTCTTGTACTTAACTACCTCTAGGCCAGACATACAATTCAGTGTTGGTTTATGTGCAAGATATCAGTCTAGGCCTACTGAACTACATTTGTCTGCTGTAAAAAGAATTTTTAGATATCTGTCTGCCACACATACATTAGGCTTATGGTTTCCTACTTCACGCACATTAGATTTAGTTGCATACACTGATGCAGACTTTGCTGGATGCAAACTAGATAGGAAGAGCACCAGTGGCCACTGCCAATTCTTAGGAGGATGCCTAGTTTCTTGGAGTTCAAAGAAACAACATTCAGTGGCTCTTTCCACTGCTGAGGCTGAATACGTGGCTGCAAGCAGCTGTGGCACTCAGGTTATCTGGATCAAGCATCAACTCCAGGATTACCAAGTAGAGACAGGTTGCACTCCCATCTTTTGTGATAACACTAGTGCCATAAACATTGCAAAGAATCCTGTTTTACACTCACGAACAAAACACATTGAAATCAGGCACCACTTTATCAGAAATGAAATTACAAATAAAACATTTGAATTAATTCATGTTGGGACTACAGATCAAATTGCTGATATTTTTACAAAACCTCTAGATACTGAAAATTCACTTCTTTGAGAAGAGAACTTGGTATTTACAAACTCTGACTGATTTGAGGCAATGAATTCTGGCTCATGTATTTCCATAAATATAGTGGTAGCTTTGTCATACTGTTTTCTGGGTAGAATGGAAGATAGAGCTACTAGAGAGGGGGAGCTTGACTAATTTGAAACACTTGAAAGATGGTTGTTGTTGCTGGATTAAATGTTAGAATTGATCTTGAATATTCCTCTTAATAGAACCTCATCCATTTCCTACATTCTTAAGTTTGTGCAATTAAAGTCCAGCTAGAATCCTCTTCTTGTAAGTCTTAAGAGGCTAAGATTAACCTTCACAAGTATATCCTCTTACTTTGTTGCATGACTCATGAACAAGCTAGACTTGTAAGAAATGGCTTCTACTTATGAGTTTCTCATTGGACATCTTGATAAAACCTCTAATATCTGCCCTGGGTTTTGTCTTCAAACAAACCCTTGTTGAGCTAGTTAAACTGATCTGAGCTTAAAACTACATACTGAGAAACTAGGAATCCCATCAATGAAATGAGAATTTCCTATGTCATGAGGTATCAGTTCTCCTAAACAAAATCAAAAGAAAGAAATGCAATTCAAAATTATGCTTGGCAGAGCAATGATGACAATATGGTGAGTAACTGGGGATTCTGGCCTCTGATCAAGGTGTCTCCTCATGTAACAACCAATGGTCACTATCTCTATTCTCTAATTGAGAAGTGATGAGGCTCTCACACTGAGTAACTGAGGATGCTGGCCTCTGACCAAGGTGAATACTTAATGTTAAAAGTGTAACTGGCTAAATACACTCTATAACTGTGCTTTCTCTGCCTGGACTGTTTGTCCTCAAGCCTACAGGCTATCTTAGTGGTTCAAACTCTTGTTGTCTCTTTGACAAACCTTAACAGCTACCTCAGTCATACTTGTTGCCACTTGCTCTTCTCTCATAATCATAGTACGTTGATAAACTTCAAGGTTATTCTGAATCTCTTTCTCTTACCAGAACTCCAAGATTCTTCACTGGACCTTCAGCCCCACTTAAGCATCTAAGATTTGACAATGGATGTCTACTGTTGGAATCCTCTTCATCTCTTCTCATCAGTCCGGCGTCAACATCTCTCTTTCTCCTTGTTTTGATGATGTCAAAGGGGGAGAAGGTTGAATTGTCTGAAAAGGGGAGAAGGTTGAAAGGGGGAGTAAAGAGGGGAGAAGGTTGAAAGGGGGAGTAAAGAGGTGTTTTTGTAGCTAGCCAGTGGAAGGAAGGTTTTGGAATGGTTTTTGGTAAAAGATGATGAGTGCTGTGAGTTCAGGCCTGTTCAGGCCTTGAGAGGTCACCATTGCTGCCTTTATTGAGAATGTTTTAAGTTGGTGTTTCTTCTTTCACTGAATTTGACTCATGGTGTTGCCATCATCAAAAAGGGGGAGATTGTTGCATCTCTGTAGTTTTGATGATGACTAACACTATGAATCAAATTATTTTTATGATAAGTATCTTGATGCTCCTTGATGAATGATAAAGATCCTGAATTGTCTAAATATTCTTAGGATCTAATGTTGTTGTCTTGCATGCACATCTATGGATCAAATGCTTGTTTCATCATGCTTTTCTGATTTAATGCTCCTCTATCATGTTCACCCATGAGTTCATACTTATATGTCTTGTTCGTTTGGGTTCTGTGCATTTAGTGCGTTGACGCATTGGATTGTTACCAAAATATTGTGCGTCCCGCCCAAGGAGCTGAGGTGACGCTACACAATGGAAGCGTCGACGCCTTGAGTTTATGACCAAAGGTTCTTTTGATCAACCACCAAGCAGAAGCGTCGACGTTGTCAACTGATGCGTTGATGCATTAGTGTGTTTTGTCAAGGGACCTGTTCCCCTTATATCCATTGCGTCAACGCCTTGGCTTTAGTGCATTGACACGTTCTTCTATCCTTTGATATGTCCCGTGCAATCTGTGCGAACAATTTATGACTTGAATATTTCTGAGATTGACTGAATGTTCTCTGAAACCTTGCAGGGACTTAAAGACAAATTGGAACTTTATTCCAATCATGTGAGCACGTGATCCGAGGGAATAATCATCTAACACGTGGCTCGGTTCATCTGGAAGCATGACTTCGCGCGTGTCTCCCAAACCCTCACTCTCTCGTGAGGTTGGATATATATATAAAGGTCTCTGCTTCTGAAAAGCTGCCGAAGCCACAAGGAAAAGGGTGAGGCCAGAGCGAGAAGAAGGAGAGGAAAAGCCATCCTGATCCATTCGATTGAGCATACCTGGAAGAGAGAGAGTGATGAAGGAGAGGATGTTTTTCTGCTATGTTTTGTCTATGCTTCTTTAGGAAGCTACATTGTTTCTCCGTTCGATTATCTTCGATATTTCTTTATGTTTTTAGTTGTTTGTTCTTAAATTCTGATACTCTGTTTTATCGTTCCCTCTAGGTGTAGAGGAAGAGAGGTGAATCCTCTGGGTTGCATTGTGATTCCCTCTGAATCAGATCAGAGGAAGGGAGGTGGTCTCCGGGGTTGTTGTGTTCAGATAGTGAGGAGGCTATCTGGGTTGTTCCCTCCGGCTGTGGAGGAAGAGAGACAGCGTCTCTGAATTGCAGTGAGGGTGAGTCACTGCTGGGTTCCCTCTTGTCTAAGAGGAAGGGAGAGTTATCTCCGGGTCAGGTCTTGGGGTGTGAGACCTGGGTGCAAGCTGTGTGTTCAGCGTCTGTAGGGATTTCGATCCCCAAGCTGTGGATCAGCGTGTTGTTGGCAGACTGACTCTGCGGTTCTTTCTTGTGAAAGGAAGCCTCACTCGGCCTTGAGTGAGGGATAGACGTAAGTCTGCAGGTTGCAGACTGAACCATCTAAATCTCTTGTTCTCCGTGGTATGGTTGTGCGCATCTATCTTCCTTATGCTTTTTTCTGGCTTCATTAAGTAAATGTGAATGTTGATGATCGAAACCTTGGTCTGACTGCTCGCTAGGTCGTTGTGCATATGTGCTGATGAAATTTTGAGTGATTTATGTTCTGCGCTCGTGGATTACGTTATATTGGTTAAGGGTCCTGCCTCGACTCTGTCAAATATTTTTTAAACGGTGATCTATTCATCCCCTCCCCTTCTAGCTCACCATCCTCCTGTTTAACAGTTGGTATCAGAGCCAGGTTTACCCGAGATGTGGTCCAACGACCAGGGTAATCCTGGAACCAGTGGTCCTCGCAGCTACATAGCTGAAGGACAGTCAATCTCCCGTCCCCCATATTTTGATGGTTCTAATTATTTCTTTTGGAAAAACAGGATGGAAGTTTTCATCCGATCTCAGAGCCACAAGCTGTGGAGAGTCATTACAACTGGACCTTATGATTTACCTCCGAATGAGGAGATGTGGTCTGAAGAACAAGTCAAATTATCCGGAATGAATAGGTCTGCGCTCAACATCATCCAGTGCGCAGTTCACCCTGAAGAATATGCCCGAATTTCGGCGTGCAAGATAGCTAAGAAGATGTGGGATGAACTAGCGCTGATTTACGAGGGTACTTCTCAGGTCAGAGCTACCAAGGTAAACTACCTAACCTCTGAGTATGAATTACTCAAGATGAAGTCAGAGGAGAGCGCGACTGATATGTACGCTAGGCTGTCACTGATCACAAACAGCCTTAAGGGGTTTGGAAAGGAACTATCTGAAGGGGATATAGTCAGGAAGATCTTGAGATCTTTGACTCCAGCGTGGCACACAAAGGCCACTGTGATAGAGGAATCGAAGGATTTAACAAGCATGACTGTCAATGAACTCATAGGGTCTCTTATGACCTATGAGATAAATCTCAAGAAAACAGGAGAAGGAAGTGACAGAAAGGGCAAGAATGTTGCTCTTAAAGTTGAACGACACAGCAGCAGCAGCAGCAGCAGCAGCAGCAGCAGCAGTGGAGACTCTGATAGAATTCCAGACCTTGACAGGAGTGAAAAAGCTTTGCTCACACGACAGTTCAAGAAATTTCTAAAACTGAAGGGAAAATCATATGGGAGAAGAAGAAACTACTCATCAGGTAAATATCCGAACAATGGCAATGACAAGGATAGGAATGCTAAAAGTGTGATGTGTTATCATTGCAGGAACTTTGGGCACATGAAGCAAGATTGCCCTGAGCTTCAGAAGAAGACACTGGATTACCATAAGAAAGGCTCCAAAGTGTACAAGAAAAAGCCAAAAGCTATGGTATGCACTTGGAGCGATGAAGAAGAAGACTCAGAGACTAATTCCTCAGGAAAGGAGACTGAAGGAGTATGTCTGATGGCCGACGAGGAAAATGAGGTAATCAATCCCTTTGTGACTTACTCAGGGAAGATTATGAAGCTGTTAAAAGGGTCAATGATGAATTGCTGGAAAACAATATATGTCTGCGGAAGGAGTTGGAAGATAAGAAGAAAACCCTTGAGAGGTTTGTTTTGGGAGAGAGTAACTTGAATGCCTTGTTAGGCACCAAAGTAAACTCTAACAGAGAGGGGTTGGGTTTCAACCCAAGTAAGAAGGAAGCATTTGGGGTAAAAACCACTACTTTCTGCACTGAGAAAGGAAAAGAGAAACTGGACATTCCATCCAGTTCCAAAACTACTGAACAACAAATGAACATCCATAGACAACAGGCTGATTTTGGAAAAAATATCTTCAAGAAATTCAACAAGCCCACGCACCAGAAGCAAGGTGTTTGTCAATTCAACAACTATGACTCTAATAAAAGAATGGGCTATTTTAAAAGAAACATGGGAACGTCTAACTACACACAGAATACTGTCAATAAAATGACATCATCTAGACAGGTTAAAAATTATGGTCTGGCTGGGACCCAAACCCTTGTCAACAGAAACTGGACACACCTTGAGAAACAAAAAGAAGCAAATGAAATGCACATCAATAACAAAACTGTCAACTCTCAGCACAGAAAGAAAAAGGGGTTAAAACAGATCGGGATTCCCAAGACTGTGCTTAATGAATTGAACGGTATTTTTGGACCCAACTTACCTTGGGTTCCAAAGCACACAACTTAAATTGTTATTGTGCAGGTGAGCCTAGCAGCCGAGAACAACAAGCGGTATCTCGACAGTGGCTGCTCGAGGCACATGACAGGGGATCAAAGAAAGTTCAGCAAGCTTGAATTGAAAGCAGGAGGGTCAGTTAAGTTTGGAGGTAAAAACAAAGGTCAAATCATTGGGACCGGATCCATCGGTAAGAAAACCTCCAACTCTGTTGAAAAAGTCTTGTTGGTTGAAGGTCTGCAACACAATTTATTGAGTATTAGTCAGTTGTGTGACAAGGGTCACAAGGTTCTTTTTGATGAGCATGCTTGCAAAATTTTAGAATCAAACTCCGATAAAATAAAGTTCATTGCAAATAGAGTCAATAATGCCTATATTGTGGATCTTGATGATGAGTCTGAGTCTAATCTGTGTCTCACTGCTGATTCAGAGAATAACATGTTTGACTGGCATAGGCGACTAGGCCATGCTAGCTTTAACACCTTGCATAAATTAGCTAAATTTGATTTAGTTAGAGGCATGCCTAGCTTAAAGTTCAAATCAGTTTCGAAAAATTGCGAGGCATGTGCTCTAGGCAAGCAAACTCGAGCTTCTTTTAAAATTAGGTCTGAGAGCTTGTCAACAAAGATCATGGAACACTTGCACATGGATCTCTTTGGTCCTACCAGAACCCAAAGTCTAAATGGTAAGAGATTTGGTTTTGTCATTGTCGATGACTACTCTAGATTTGCATGGCTGTTTTTCTTGGCAAATAAGAGTGATGCTTTTCAAAAATTTGAACATTTTTTCAATAAGCAAAAACATATAGGGCACAAGATCACTGTTATCCAATCAGATCATGGAGGAGAGTTTGAGAACTCCTCATTTTCTAGCTTCTGTGACAAGGAGGGACTGACTCACAAATTTTCTTCTCCCAGGACCCCAGAGCAGAATGGAATTGTGGAGAGAAGGAATCGAACAATAGTGGAAATGGCAAGAACACTACTAATGGAAAGTCAGCTACCTAAGAGCTTTTGGGCAGAAGCGGCAAACACAGCCTGCTACATACTTAATAGAGCTTTGGTAAGACCCATACATAAGAAAACACCATATGAACTCCTGAAAGGTAAGAGGCCTAATGTCTCATATTTCAAAATTTTTGGTTCAAAATGCTTTATTCATAATAACAACAAGAGAGACTTAGATAAATTCGATGCTAGAAGTATTCCAGGAATATTCCTAGGATACTCTGAAACATCTAGGGCCTTCAGGGTCTTTAATAAAACTGATAGAACTATAGAGGAAACCCCTCATGTTATTTTTGATGAAACAAAAATCTCTAACAGTCTAAATGATGATAACAGGTCTACAAGTCATGATGGAGAGTTCCTGAATCAAATGCAAGAGGAAGAAGTACAACCGGCTGAAGAACCCACTGATCTGAACCCAGTAAGTATAGCCGAATAAGGTGAGTCCTCAACAAATGTCAGAGTTTTAAAAGACCACCCTGTAACCAATATTATTGGTAGTCTTAATGATCCCCCTAGGACAATATCTCATTTCAGAAATGTTCAGAATCAGGACTTAATTGCTTTAGTTTCTCAAATTGAACCTAAGACCATTGAAGAAGCCTTAAGTGATGAGAATTGGTTAACTGCCATGTGTGAAGAACTACGGCAATTTGATAGAAACAATGTCTAGGAACTTGTACCTAGACTTGAAAATTTCAATATAATTGGAACAAAATGGGTTTTTAAGAACAAACTGAATGAAGAAGGTGTCATCTCTAGGAATAAAGCTAGACTTGTAGCTAAAGGCTACAGTCAGGAGTATGGAGTGGACTTTGATGAATCCTTTGCTCCAGTAGCTAGAATGGAGTCTATCAGAATTCTATTAGCATTTGCTTGTTCAAACAACATAAAACTTCAACAAATGGATGTTAAGAGTACTTTCTTGAATGGAATTCTAAAAGAAGAAGTTTATGTTGAACAACCTCCTGGTTTTCAGTTTTCGACTAAACCTGATCAAGTTTTCAGGTTAAACAAAGCTCTGTATGGATTAAAGCAGGCTCCTCGGGCCTGGTATGAAAGGCTGACCAGTTTCTTACTGAATAAAAGATATAACAGAGGTAAAGTTGACCAAACCTTATTCACTAAGAATTCAAGACAAGATCTCATCATAGTTCAGGTATATGTGGACGACATCATCTTTGGATCAACAAATCCTGAACTGTGTAAAGAATTTTCACAGCTTATGTCAGCTGAATTTGAGATGAGCTTAGTTGGAGAACTGACTTATTTCCTTGGCTTGCAGATAAATCAAATGACAGATGGTTGTTTCTTCCACCAAACCAAGTACACACTGGATATCCTAAAAAGGTTTGGAATGACTAACCTGAAGCAAATTTCCACCCCAATGAGCACAAGCATGACCCTTAATGCAGATGAGTCAGGTAAACAAGTGGATGAAAAACTCTACAGAGGTATGATTGGATCCCTCTTGTACTTAACTGCCTCTAGGCCAGACATACAATTCAGTGTTGGTTTATGTGCAAGATATCAGTCTAGGCCTACTGAACTACATTTTTCTGCTGTAAAAAGAATTTTTAGATATCTGTCTGCCACACATACATTAGGCTTATTGTATCCTGCTTCACGCACATTAGATTTAGTTGCATACACTGATGCAGACTTTGCTGGATGCAAACTAGATAGGAAGAGCACCAGTGGCCACTGCCAATTCTTAGGAGGATGCCTAGTTTCTTGGAGTTCAAAGAAACAACATTCAGTGGCTCTTTCCACTGCTGAGGCTGAATACGTGGCTGCAAGCAGCTGTGGCACTCAGGTTATCTGGATCAAGCATCAACTCCAGGATTACCAAGTAGAGACAGGTTGCACTCCCATCTTTTGTGATAACACTAGTGCCATAAACATTGCAAAGAATCCTGTTTTACACTCACGAACAAAACACATTGAAATCAGGCACCACTTTATCAGAAATGAAATTGCAAATAAAACATTTGAATTAATTCATGTTGGGACTACAGATCAAATTGCTGATATTTTTACAAAACCTCTAGATACTGAAAATTCACTTCTTTGAGAAGAGAACTTGGTATTTACAAACTCTGACTGATTTGAGGCAATGAATTCTGGCTCATGTATTTCCATAAATATAGTGGTAGCTTTGTCATACTATTTTCTGGGTAGAATGGAAGATAGAGCTACTAGAGAGGGGGAGCTTGACTAATTTGAAACACTTGAAAGATGGTTGTTGTTGCTGGATTAAATGTTAGAATTGATCTTGAATATTCCTCTTAATAGAACCTCATCCATTTCCTACATTCTTAAGTTTGTGCAATTAAAGTCCAGCTAGAATCCTCTTCTAGTAAGTCTTAAGAGGCTAAGATTAACCTTCACAAGTATATCCTCTTACTTTGTTGCATGACTCATGAACAAGCTAGACTTGTAAGAAATGGCTTCTACTTATGAGTTTCTCATTGGACATCTTGATAAAACCTCTAATATCTGCCCTGGGTTTTGTCTTCAAACAAACCCTTGTTGAGCTAGTTAAACTGATCTGAGCTTAAAACTACATACTGAGAAACTAGGAATCCCATCAATGAAATGAGAATTTCCTATGTCATGAGGTATCAGTTCTCCTAAACAAAATCAAAAGAAAGAAATGCAATTCAAAATTATGCTTGGCAGAGCAATGATGACAATATGGTGAGTAACTGGGGATTCTGGCCTCTGAT
This sequence comes from Amorphophallus konjac, assembly GCA_022559845.1. Lineage (NCBI taxonomy): Eukaryota > Viridiplantae > Streptophyta > Magnoliopsida > Alismatales > Araceae > Amorphophallus > Amorphophallus konjac. Next base: position 179,035,146 of record CM040127.1, on the reverse strand, counting down.
CAAGGTGTCTCCTCATGTAACAACCAATGGTCACTATCTCTGTTCTCTAATTGAGAAGTGATGAGGCTCTCACACTGAGTAACTGAGGATGCTGGCCTCTGACCAAGGTGCATACTTAATGTTAAAAGTGTAACTGGCTAAATACACTCTATAACTGTGCTTTCTCTGCCTGGACTGTTTGTCCTCAAGCCTACAGGCTATCTTAGTGGTTCAAACTCTTGTTGTCTCTTTGACAAACCTTAACAGCTACATCAGTCATACTTGTTGCCACTTGCTCTTCTCTCATAATCATAGTACGTTGATAAACTTCAAGGTTATTCTGAATCTCTTTCTCTTACCAGAACTCCAAGATTCTTCACTGGACCTTCAGCCCCACTTAAGCATCTAAGATTTGACAATGGATGTCTACTGTTGGAATCCTCTTCATCTCTTCTCATCAGTCCGGCGTCAACATCTCTCTTTCTCCTTGTTTTGATGATGTCAAAGGGGGAGAAGGTTGAATTGTCTGAAAAGGGGAGAAGGTTGAAAGGGGGAGTAAAGAGGGGAGAAGGTTGAAAGGGGGAGTAAAGAGGTGTTTTTGTAGCTTGCCAGTGGAAGGAAGGTTTTGGAATGGTTTTTGGTAAAAGATGATGAGTGCTGTGAGTTCAGGCCTGTTCAGGCCTTGAGAGGTCACCATTGCTGCCTTTATTGAGAATGTTTTAAGTTGGTGTTTCTTCTTTCACTGAATTTGACTCATGGTGTTGCCATCATCAAAAAGGGGGAGATTGTTGCATCTCTGTAGTTTTGATGATGACTAACACTATGAATCAAATTATTTTTATGATAAGTATCTTGATGCTCCTTGATGAATGATAAAGATCCTGAATTGTCTAAATATTCTTAGGATCTAATGTTGTTGTCTTGCATGCACATCTATGGATCAAATGCTTGTTTCATCATGCTTTTCTGATTTAATGCTCCTCTATCATGTTCACCCATGAGTTCATACTTATCTGTCTTGTTCGTTTGGGTTCTGTGCATTTAGTGCGTTGACGCATTGGATTGTTACCAAAATATTGTGCGTCCCGCCCAAGGAGCTGAGGCGACGCTACACAATGGAAGCGTCGACGCCTTGAGTTTATGACCAAAGGTTCTTTTGATCAACCACCAAGCAGAAGCGTCGACGTTGTCAACTGATGCGTTGATGCATTAGTGTGTTTTGTCAAGGGACCTGTTCCCCTTATATCCATTGCGTCAACGCCTTGGCTTTAGTGCATTGACACGTTCTTCTATCCTTTGATATGTCCCGTGCAATCTGTGCGAACAATTTATGACTTGAATATTTCTGAGATTGACTGAATGTTCTCTGAAACCTTGCAGGGACTTAAAGACAAATTGGAACTTTATTCCAATCATGTGAGCACGTGATCCGAGGGAATAATCATCTAACACGTGGCTCGGTTCATCTGGAAGCATGACTTCGCGCGTGTCTCCCAAACCCTCACTCTCTCGTGAGGTTGGATATATATATGAAGGTCTCTGCTTCTGAAAAGCTGCCGAAGCCACAAGGAAAAGGGTGAGGCCAGAGCGAGAGGAAGGAGAGGAGAAGCCATCCTGATCCATTCGATTGAGCATACCTGGAAGAGAGAGAGTGATGAAGGAGAGGATGTTTTTCTGCTATGTTTTGTCTATGCTTCTTTAAGAAGCTACATTGTTTCTCCGTTCGATTGTCTTCGATATTTCTTTATGTTTTCAGTTGTTTGTTCTTAAATTCTGATACTCTGTTTTATCGTTCCCTCTAGGTGTAGAGGAAGAGAGGTGAATCCTCTGGGTTGCATTGTGATTCCCTCTGAATCAGATCAGAGGAAGGGAGGTGGTCTCCGGGGTTGTTGTGTTCAGATAGTGAGGAGGCTATCTGGGTTGTTCCCTCCGGCTGTGGAGGAAGAGAGACAGCGTCTCTGAATTGCAGTGAGGGTGAGTCACTGCTGGGTTCCCTCTTGTCTAAGAGGAAGGGAGAGTTATCTCCGGGTCAGGTCTTGGGGTGTGAGACCTGGGTGCAAGCTGTGTGTTCAGCGTCTGTAGGGATTTCGATCCCCAAGCTGTGGATCAGCGTGTTGTTGGCAGACTGACTCTGCGGTTCTTTCTTGTGAAAGGAAGCCTCACTCGGCCTTGAGTGAGGGATAGACGTAAGTCTGCAGGTTGCAGACTGAACCATCTAAATCTCTTGTTCTCCGTGGTATGGTTGTGCGCATCTATCTTCCTTATGCTTTTTTCTGGCTTCATTAAGTAAATGTGAATGTTGATGATCGAAACCTTGGTCTGACTGCTCGCTAGGTGGTTGTGCATATGTGCTGATGAAATTTTGAGTGATTTATGTTCTGCGCTCGTGGATTACGTTATATTGGTTAAGGGTCCTGCCTCGACTCTGTCAAATATTTTTTAAACGGTGATCTATTCATCCCCTCCCCTTCTAGCTCACCATCCTCCTGTTTAACAGTTGGTATCAGAGCCAGGTTTACCCGAGATGTGGTCCAACGACCAGGGTAATCCTGGAACCAGTGGTCCTCGCAGCTACATAGCTGAAGGACAGTCAATCTCCCGTCCCCCATATTTTGATGGTTCTAATTATTTCTTTTGGAAAAACAGGATGGAAGTTTTCATCCGATCTCAGAGCCACAAGCTGTGGAGAGTCATTACAACTGGACCTTATGATTTACCTCCGAATGAGGAGATGTGGTCTGAAGAACAAGTCAAATTATCCGGAATGAATAGGTCTGCGCTCAACATCATCCAGTGCGCAGTTCACCCTGAAGAATATGCCCGAATTTCGGCGTGCAAGATAGCTAAGAAGATGTGGGATGAACTAGCGCTGATTTACGAGGGTACTTCTCAGGTCAGAGCTACCAAGGTAAACTACCTAACCTCTGAGTATGAATTATTCAAGATGAAGTCAGAGGAGAGCGCGACTGATATGTACGCTAGGCTGTCACTGATCACAAATAGCCTTAAGGGGTTTGGAAAGGAACTATCTGAAGGGGATATAGTCAGGAAGATCTTGAGATCTTTGACTCCAGCGTGGCACACAAAGGCCACTGTGATAGAGGAATCGAAGGATTTAACAACCATGACTGTCAATGAACTCATAGGGTCTCTTATGACCTATGAGATAAATCTCAAGAAAACAGGAGAAGGAAGTGACAGAAAGGGCAAGAATGTTGCTCTTAAAGTTGAACGACACAGCAGCAGCAGCAGCAGCAGGAGCAGTGGAGACTCTGATGGAATTCCAGACCTTGATAGGAGTGAAAAAGCTTTGCTCACACGACAGTTCAGGAAATTTCTAAAACTGAAGGGAAAATCATATGGGAGAAGAAGAAACTACTCATCAGGTAAATATCCGAACAATGGCAATGACAAGGATAGGAATGCTAAAAGTGTGATGTGTTATCATTGCAGGAACTTTGGGCACATGAAGCAAGATTGCCCTGAGCTTCAGAAGAAGACACTGGATTACCATAAGAAAGGCTCCAAAGTGTACAAGAAAAAGCCAAAAGCTATGGTATGCACTTGGAGCGATGAAGAAGAAGACTCAGAGACTAATTCCTCAGGAAAGGAGACTGAAGGAGTATGTCTGATGGCCGACGAGGAAAATGAGGTAATCAATCCCTTTGTGACTTACTCAGGGAAGATTATGAAGCTGTTAAAAGGGTCAATGATGAATTGCTGGAAAACAATATATGTCTGCGGAAGGAGTTGGAAGATAAGAAGAAAACCCTTGAGAGGTTTGTTTTGGGAGAGAGTAACTTGAATGCCTTGTTAGGCACCAAAGTAAACTCTAACAGAGAGGGGTTGGGTTTCAACCCAAGTAAGAAGGAAGCGTTTGGGGTAAAAACCACTACTTTCTGCACTGAGAAAGGAAAAGAGAAACTGGACATTCCATCCAGTTCCAAAACTACTGAACAACAAATGAACATCCATAGACAACAGGCTGATTTTGGAAAAAATATCTTCAAGAAATTCAACAAGCCCACGCACCAGAAGCAAGGTGTTTGTCAATTCAACAACTATGACTCTAATAAAAGAATGGGCTATTTTAAAAGAAACATGGGAACGTCTAACTACACAAAGAATACTGTCAATAAAATGACATCATCTAGACAGGTTAAAAATTATGGTCTGGCTGGGACCCAAACCCTTGTCAACAGAAACCGGACACACCTTGAGAAACAAAAAGAAGCAAATGAAATGCACATCAATAGCAAAACTGTCAACTCTCAGCACAGAAAGAAAAAGGGGTTAAAACAGATCTGGATTCCCAAGACTGTGCTTAATGAATTGAACGGTATTTTTGGACCCAACTTACCTTGGGTTCCAAAGCACACAACTTAAATTGTTATTGTGCAGGTGAGCCTAGCAGCCGAGAACAACAAGTGGTATCTCGACAGTGGCTGCTCGAGGCACATGACAGGGGATCAAAGAAAGTTCAGCAAGCTTGAATTGAAAGCAGGAGGGTCAGTTAAGTTTGGAGGTAAAAACAAAGGTCAAATCATTGGGACCGGATCCATCGGTAAGAAAACCTCCAACTCTGTTGAAAAAGTCTTGTTGGTTGAAGGTCTGCAACACAATTTATTGAGTATTAGTCAGTTGTGTGACAAGGGTCACAAGGTTCTTTTTGATGAGCATGCTTGCAAAATTTTAGAATCAAACTCCGATAAAATAAAGTTCATTGCAAATAGAGTCAATAATGCCTATATTGTGGATCTTGATGATGAGTCTGAGTCTAATCTGTGTCTCACTGCTGATTCAGAGAATAACATGTTTGACTGGCATAGGCGACTAGGCCATGCTAGCTTTAACACCTTGCATAAATTAGCTAAATTTGATTTAGTTAGAGGCATGCCTAGCTTAAAGTTCAAATCAGTTTCGAAAAATTGCGAGGCATGTGCTCTAGGCAAGCAAACTCGAGCTTCTTTTAAAATTAGGTCTGAGAGCTTGTCAACAAAGATCATGGAACACTTGCACATGGATCTCTTTGGTCCTACCAGAACCCAAAGTCTAAATGGTAAGAGATTTGGTTTTGTCATTGTCGATGACTACTCTAGATTTGCATGGCTGTTTTTCTTGGCAAATAAGAGTGATGCTTTTCAAAAATTTGAACATTTTTTCAATAAGCAAAAACATATAGGGCACAAGATCACTGTTATCCAATCAGATCATGGAGGAGAGTTTGAGAACTCCTCATTTTCTAGATTCTGTGACAAGGAGGGACTGACTCACAAATTTTCTTCTCCCAGGACCCCAGAGCAGAATGGAATTATGGAGAGAAGGAATCGAACAATAGTGGAAATGGCAAGAACACTACTAATGGAAAGTCAGCTACCTAAGAGCTTTTGGGCAGAAGCGGCAAACACAGCCTGCTACATACTTAATAGAGCTTTGGTAAGACCCATACATAAGAAAACACCATATGAACTCCTGAAAGGTAAGAGGCCTAATGTCTCATATTTCAAAATTTTTGGTTCAAAATGCTTTATTCATAATAACAACAAGAGAGACTTAGATAAATTCGATGCTAGAAGTATTCCAGGAATATTCCTAGGATACTCTGAAACATCTAGGGCCTTCAGGGTCTTTAATAAAACTGATAGAACTGTAGAGGAAACCCCTCATGTTATTTTTGATGAAACAAAAATCTCTAACAGTCTAAATGATGATAACAGGTCTACAAGTCATGATGGAGAGTTCCTGAATCAAATGCAAGAGGAAGAAGTACAACCGGCTGAAGAACCCACTGATCTGAACCCAGTAAGTATAGCCGAATAAGGTGAGTCCTCAACAAATGTCAGAGTTTTAAAAGACCACCCTGTAACCAATATCATTGGTAGTCTTAATGATCCCCCTAGGACAATATCTCATTTCAGAAATGTTCAGAATCAGGACTTAATTGCTTTAGTTTCTCAAATTGAACCTAAGACCATTGAAGAAGCCTTAAGTGATGAGAATTGGGTAACTGCCATGTGTGAAGAACTACGGCAATTTGATAGAAACAATGTCTAGGAACTTGTACCTAGACTTGAAAATTTCAATATAATTGGAACAAAATGGGTTTTTAAGAACAAACTGAATGAAGAAGGTGTCATCTCTAGGAATAAAGCTAGACTTGTAGCTAAAGGCTACAGTCAGGAGTATGGAGTGGACTTTGATGAATCCTTTGCTCCAGTAGCTAGAATGGAGTCTATCAGAATTCTATTAGCATTTGCTTGTTCAAACAACATAAAACTTCAACAAATGGATGTTAAGAGTACTTTCTTGAATGGAATTCTAAAAGAAGAAGTTTATGTTGAACAACCTCCTGGTTTTCAGTTTTCGACTAAACCTGATCAAGTTTTCAGGTTAAACAAAGCTCTATATGGATTAAAGCAGGCTCCTCGGGCCTGGTATGAAAGGCTGACCAGTTTCTTACTGAATAAAAGATATAACAGAGGTAAAGTTGACCAAACCTTATTCACTAAGAATTCAAGACAAGATCTCATCATAGTTCAGGTATATGTGGACGACATCATCTTTGGATCAACAAATCCTGAACTGTGTAAAGAATTTTCACAGCTTATGTCAGCTGAATTTGAGATGAGCTTAGTTGGAGAACTGACTTATTTCCTTGGCTTGCAGATAAATCAAATGACAGATGGTTGTTTCTTCCACCAAACCAAGTACACACTGGATATCCTAAAAAGGTTTGGAATGACTAACCTGAAGCAAATTTCCACCCCAATGAGCACAAGCATGACCCTTAATGCAGATGAGTCAGGTAAACAAGTGGATGAAAAACTCTACAGAGGTATGATTGGATCCCTCTTGTACTTAACTGCCTCTAGGCCAGACATACAATTCAGTGTTGGTTTATGTGCAAGATATCAGTCTAGGCCTACTGAACTACATTTTTCTGCTGTAAAAAGAATTTTTAGATATCTGTCTGCCACACATACATTAGGCTTATTGTATCCTGCTTCACGCACATTAGATTTAGTTGCATACACTGATGCAGACTTTGCTGGATGCAAACTAGATAGGAAGAGCACCAGTGGCCACTGCCAATTCTTAGGAGGATGCCTAGTTTCTTGGAGTTCAAAGAAACAACATTCAGTGGCTCTTTCCACTGCTGAGGCTGAATACGTGGCTGCAAGCAGCTGTGGCACTCAGGTTATCTGGATCAAGCATCAACTCCAGGATTACCAAGTAGAGACAGGTTGCACTCCCATCTTTTGTGATAACACTAGTGCCATAAACATTGCAAAGAATCCTGTTTTACACTCACGAACAAAACACATTGAAATCAGGCACCACTTTATCAGAAATGAAATTGCAAATAAAACATTTGAATTAATTCATGTTGGGACTACAGATCAAATTGCTGATATTTTTACAAAACCTCTAGATACTGAAAATTCACTTCTTTGAGAAGAGAACTTGGGATTTACAAACTCTGACTGATTTGAGGCAATGAATTCTGGCTCATGTATTTCCATAAATATAGTGGTAGCTTTGTCATACTGTTTTCTGGGTAGAATGGAAGATAGAGCTACTAGAGAGGGGGAGCTTGACTAATTTGAAACACTTGAAAGATGGTTGTTGTTGCTGGATTAAATGTTAGAATTGATCTTGAATATTCCTCTTAATAGAACCTCATCCATTTCCTACATTCTTAAGTTTGTGCAATTAAAGTCCAGCTAGAATCCTCTTCTAGTAAGTCTTAAGAGGCTAAGATTAACCTTCACAAGTATATCCTCTTACTTTGTTGCATGACTCATGAACAAGCTAGACTTGTAAGAAATGGCTTCTACTTATGAGTTTCTCATTGGACATCTTGATAAAACCTCTAATATCTGCCCTGGGTTTTGTCTTCAAACAAACCCTTGTTGAGCTAGTTAAACTGATCTGAGCTTAAAACTACATACTGAGAAACTAGGAATCCCATCAATGAAATGAGAATTTCCTATGTCATGAGGTATCAGTTCTCCTAAACAAAATCAAAAGAAAGAAATGCAATTCAAAATTATGCTTGGCAGAGCAATGATGACAATATGGTGAGTAACTGGGGATTCTGGCCTCTGATCAAGGTGTCTCCTCATGTAACAACCAATGGTCACTATCTCTATTCTCTAATTGAGAAGTGATGAGGCTCTCACACTGAGTAACTGAGGATGCTGGCCTCTGACCAAGGTGCATACTTAATGTTAAAAGTGTAACTGGCTAAATACACTCTATAACTGTGCTTTCTCTGCCTGGACTGTTTGTCCTCAAGCCTACAGGCTATCTTAGTGGTTCAAACTCTTGTTGTCTCTTTGACAAACCTTAACAGCTACCTCAGTCATACTTGTTGCCACTTGCTCTTCTCTCATAATCATAGTACGTTGATAAACTTCAAGGTTATTCTGAATCTCTTTCTCTTACCAGAACTCCAAGATTCTTCACTGGACCTTCAGCCCCACTTAAGCATCTAAGATTTGACAATGGATGTCTACTGTTGGAATCCTCTTCATCTCTTCTCATCAGTCCGGCGTCAACATCTCTCTTTCTCCTTGTTTTGATGATGTCAAAGGGGGAGAAGGTTGAATTGTCTGAAAAGGGGAGAAGGTTGAAAGGGGGAGTAAAGAGGGGAGAAGGTTGAAAGGGGGAGTAAAGAGGTGTTTTTGTAGCTAGCCAGTGGAAGGAAGGTTTTGGAATGGTTTTTGGTAAAAGATGATGAGTGCTGTGAGTTCAGGCCTGTTCAGGCCTTGAGAGGTCACCATTGCTGCCTTTATTGAGAATGTTTTAAGTTGGTGTTTCTTCTTTCACTGAATTTGACTCATGGTGTTGCCATCATCAAAAAGGGGGAGATTGTTGCATCTCTGTAGTTTTGATGATGACTAACACTATGAATCAAATTATTTTTATGATAAGTATCTTGATGCTCCTTGATGAATGATAAAGATCCTGAATTGTCTAAATATTCTTAGGATCTAATGTTGTTGTCTTGCATGCACATCTATGGATCAAATGCTTGTTTCATCATGCTTTTCTGATTTAATGCTCCTCTATCATGTTCACCCATGAGTTCATACTTATCTGTCTTGTTCGTTTGGGTTCTGTGCATTTAGTGCGTTGACGCATTGGATTGTTACCAAAATATTGTGCGTCCCGCCCAAGGAGCTGAGGCGACGCTACACAATGGAAGCGTCGACGCCTTGAGTTTATGACCAAAGGTTCTTTTGATCAACCACCAAGCAGAAGCGTCGACGTTGTTAACTGATGCGTTGATGCATTAGTGTGTTTTGTCAAGGGACCTGTTCCCCTTATATCCATTGCGTCAACGCCTTGGCTTTAGTGCATTGACACGTTCTTCTATCCTTTGATATGTCCCGTGCAATCTGTGCGAACAATTTATGACTTGAATATTTCTGAGATTGACTGAATGTTCTCTGAAACCTTGCAGGGACTTAAAGACAAATTGGAACTTTATTCCAATCATGTGAGCACGTGATCCGAGGGAATAATCATCTAACACGTGGCTCGGTTCATCTGGAAGCATGACTTCGCGCGTGTCTCCCAAACCCTCACTCTCTCGTGAGGTTGGATATATATATGAAGGTCTCTGCTTCTGAAAAGCTGCCGAAGCCACAAGGAAAAGGGTGAGGCCAGAGCGAGAGGAAGGAGAGGAGAAGCCATCCTGATCCATTCGATTGAGCATACCTGGAAGAGAGAGAGTGATGAAGGAGAGGATGTTTTTCTGCTATGTTTTGTCTATGCTTCTTTAAGAAGCTACATTGTTTCTCCGTTCGATTGTCTTCGATATTTCTTTATGTTTTCAGTTGTTTGTTCTTAAATTCCGATACTCTGTTTTATCGTTCCCTCTAGGTGTAGAGGAAGAGAGGTGAATCCTCTGGGTTGCATTGTGATTCCCTCTGAATCAGATCAGAGGAAGGGAGGTGGTCTCCGGGGTTGTTGTGTTCAGATAGTGAGGAGGCTATCTGGGTTGTTCCCTCCGGCTGTGGAGGAAGAGAGACAGCGTCTCTGAATTGCAGTGAGGGTGAGTCACTGCTGGGTTCCCTCTTGTCTAAGAGGAAGGGAGAGTTATCTCCGGGTCAGGTCTTGGGGTGTGAGACCTGGGTGCAAGCTGTGTGTTCAGCGTCTGTAGGGATTTCGATCCCCAAGCTGTGGATCAGCGTGTTGTTGGCAGACTGACTCTGCGGTTCTTTCTTGTGAAAGGAAGCCTCACTCGGCCTTGAGTGAGGGATAGACGTAAGTCTGCAGGTTGCAGACTGAACCATCTAAATCTCTTGTTCTCCGTGGTATGGTTGTGTGCATCTATCTTCCTTATGCTTTTTTCTGGCTTCATTAAGTAAATGTGAATGTTGATGATCGAAACCTTGGTCTGACTGCTCGCTAGGTGGTTGTGCATATGTGCTGATGAAATTTTGAGTGATTTATGTTCTGCGCTCGTGGATTACGTTATATTGGTTAAGGGTCCTGCCTCGACTCTGTCAAATATTTTTTAAACGGTGATCTATTCATCCCCTCCCCTTCTAGCTCACCATCCTCCTGTTTAACAGTTGGTATCAGAGCCAGGTTTACCCGAGATGTGGTCCAACGACCAGGGTAATCCTGGAACCAGTGGTCCTCGCAGCTACATAGCTGAAGGACAGTCAATCTCCCGTCCCCCATATTTTGATGGTTCTAATTATTTCTTTTGGAAAAACAGGATGGAAGTTTTCATCCGATCTCAGAGCCACAAGCTGTGGAGAGTCATTACAACTGGACCTTATGATTTACCTCCGAATGAGGAGATGTGGTCTGAAGAACAAGTCAAATTATCCGGAATGAATAGGTCTGCGCTCAACATCATCCAGTGCGCAGTTCACCCTGAAGAATATGCCCGAATTTCGGCGTGCAAGATAGCTAAGAAGATGTGGGATGAACTAGCGCTGATTTACGAGGGTACTTCTCAGGTCAGAGCTACCAAGGTAAACTACCTAACCTCTGAGTATGAATTATTCAAGATGAAGTCAGAGGAGAGCGCGACTGATATGTACGCTAGGCTGTCACTGATCACAAACAGCCTTAAGGGGTTTGGAAAGGAACTATCTGAAGGGGATATAGTCAGGAAGATCTTGAGATCTTTGACTCCAGCGTGGCACACAAAGGCCACTGTGATAGAGGAATCGAAGGATTTAACAACCATGACTGTCAATGAACTCATAGGGTCTCTTATGACCTATGAGATAAATCTCAAGAAAACAGGAGAAGGAAGTGACAGAAAGGGCAAGAATGTTGCTCTTAAAGTTGAACGACACAGCAGCAGCAGCAGCAGCAGCAGCAGCAGCAGCAGCAGTGGAGACTCTGATAGAATTCCAGACCTTGACAGGAGTGAAAAAGCTTTGCTCACACGACAGTTCAGGAAATTTCTAAAACTGAAGGGAAAATCATATGGGAGAAGAAGAAACTACTCATCAGGTAAATATCCGAACAATGGCAATGACAAGGATAGGAATGCTAAAAGTGTGATGTGTTATCATTGTAGGAACTTTGGGCACATGAAGCAAGATTGCCCTGAGCTTCAGAAGAAGCCACTGGATTACCATAAGAAAGGCTCCAAAGTGTACAAGAAAAAGCCAAAAGCTATGGTATGCACTTGGAGCGATGAAGAAGAAGACTCAGAGACTAATTCCTCAGGAAAGGAGACTGAAGGAGTATGTCTGATGGCCGACGAGGAAAATGAGGTAATCAATCCCTTTGTGACTTACTCAGGGAAGATTATGAAGCTGTTAAAAGGGTCAATGATGAATTGCTGGAAAATAATATATGTCTACGGAAGGAGTTGGAAGATAAGAAGAAAACCCTTGAGAGGTTTGTTTTGGGAGAGAGTACCTTGAATGCCTTGTTAGGCACCAAAGTAAACTCTAACAGAGAGGGGTTGGGTTTCAACCCAAGTAAGAAGGAAGCATTTGGGGTAAAAACCACTACTTTCTACACTGAGAAAGGAAAAGAGAAACTGGACATTCCATCCAGTTCCAAAACTACTGAACAACAAAAGAACATCCATAGACAACAGGCTAATTTTGGAAAAAATATCTTCAAGAAATTCAACAAGCCCACGCACCAGAAGCAAGGTGTTTGTCAATTCAACAACTATGACTCTAATAAAAGAATGGGCTATTTTAAAAGAGACATGGGAACGTCTAACTACACACAGAATACTGTCAATAAAATGACATCATCTAGACAGGTTAAAAATTATGGTCTGGCTGGGACCCAAACCCTTGTCAACAGAAACTGGACACACCTTGAGAAACAAAAAGAAGCAAATGAAATGCACATCAATAACAAAACTGTCAACTCTCAGCACAGAAAGAAAAAGGGGTTAAAACAGATCTGGATTCCCAAGACTGTGCTTAATGAATTGAACGGTATTTTTGGACCCAACTTACCTTGGGTTCCAAAGCACACAACTTAAATTGTTATTGTGCAGGTGAGCCTAGCAGCCGAGAACAACAAGTGGTATCTCGACAGTGGCTGCTCGAGGCACATGACAGGGGATCAAAGAAAGTTCAGCAAGCTTGAATTGAAAGCAGGAGGGTCAGTTAAGTTTGGAGGTAAAAACAAAGGTCAAATCATTGGGACCGGAACCATCGGTAAGAAAACGTCCAACTCTGTTGAAAAAGTCTTGTTGGTTGAAGGTCTGCAACACAATTTATTGAGTATTAGTCAGTTGTGTGACAAGGGTCACAAGGTTCTTTTTGATGAGCATGCTTGCTGAATTTTAGAATCAAACTCCGATAAAATAAAGTTCATTGCAAATAGAGTCAATAATGTCTATATTGTGGATCTTGATGATGAGTCTGAGTCTAATCTGTGTCTCACTGCTGATTCAGAGAATAACATGTTTGACTGGCATAGGCGACTAGGCCATGCTAGCTTTAACACCTTGCATAAATTAGCTAAATTTGATTTAGTTAGAGGCATGCCTAGCTTAAAGTTCAAATCAGTTTCGAAAAATTGTGAGGCATGTGCTCTAGGCAAGCAAACTCGAGCTTCTTTTAAAATTAGGTCTGAGAGCTTGTCAACAAGGATCATGGAACACTTGCACATGGATCTCTTTGGTCCTACCAGAACCCAAAGTCTAAATGGTAAGAGATTTGGTTTTGTCATTGTCGATGACTACTCTAGATTTGCATGGCTGTTTTTCTTGGCAAATAAGAGTGATGCTTTTCAAAAATTTGAACATTTTTTCAATAAGCAAAAACATATAGGGCACAAGATCACTGTTATCCAATCAGATCATGGAGGAGAGTTTGAGAACTCCTCATTTTCTAGCTTCTGTGACAAGGAGGGACTGACTCACAAATTTTCTTCTCCTAGGACCCCAGAGCAGAATGGAATTGTGGAGAGAAGGAATCGAACAATAGTGGAAATGGCAAGAACACTACTAATGGAAAGTCAGCTACCTAAGAGCTTTTGGGCAGAAGCGGCAAACACAGCCTGCTACATACTTAATAGAGCTTTGGTAAGACCCATACATAAGAAAACACCATATGAACTCCTGAAAGGTAAGAGGCCTAATGTCTCATATTTCAAAATTTTTGGTTCAAAATGCTTTATTCATAATAACAACAAGAGAGACTTAGATAAATTCGATGCTAGAAGTATTCCAGGAATATTCCTAGGATACTCTGAAACATCTAGGGCCTTCAGGGTCTTTAATAAAACTGATAGAACTGTAGAGGAAACCCCTCATGTTATTTTTGATGAAACAAAAATCTCTAACAGTCTAAATGATGATAACAGGTCTACAAGTCATGATGGAGAGTTCCTGAATCAAATGCAAGAGGAAGAAGTACAACCGGCTGAAGAACCCACTGATCTGAACCCAGTAAGTATAGCCGAACAAGGTGAGTCCTCAACAAATGTCAGAGTTTTAAAAGACCACCCTGTAACCAATATTATTGGTAGTCTTAATGATCCCCCTAGGACAATATCTCATTTCAGAAATGTTCAGAATCAGGACTTAATTGCTTTAGTTTCTCAAATTGAACCTAAGACCATTGAAAAAGCCTTAAGTGATGAGAATTGGGTAACTGCCATGTGTGAAGAACTAGGGCAATTTGATAGAAACAATGTCTGGGAACTTGTACCTAGACCTGAAAATTTCAATGTAATAGGAACAAAATGGGTTTTTAAGAACAAACTGAATGAAGAAGGTGTCATCTCTAGGAATAAAGCTAGACTTGTAGCTAAAGGCTACAGTCAAAAGTATGGAGTGGACTTTGATGAATCCTTTGCTCCAGTAGCTAGAATGGAGGCTATCAGAATTCTATTAGCATTTGCTTGTTCAAACAACATAAAACTTCAACAAATGCATGTTAAGAGTGCTTTCTTGAATGGAATTCTAAAAGAAGAAGTTTATGTTGAACAACCTCCTATTTTTCAGTTTTCGACTAAACCTGATCAAGTTTTCAGGTTAAACAAAGCTCTGTATGGATTAAAGCAGGCTCCTCGGGCCTGGTATGAAAGGCTGACCAGTTTCTTACTGAATAAAGGATATAACAGAGGTAATGTTGACCAAATCTTATTCACTAAGAATTCAAGACAAGATCTCATCATAGTTCAGGTATATGTGGACGACATCATCTTTGGATCAACAAATCCTGAACTGTGTAAAGAATTTTCACAGCTTATGTCAGCTGAATTTGAGATGAGCTTAGTTGGAGAACTGACTTATTTCCTTGGCTTGCAGATAAATCAAATGACAGATGGTTGTTTCTTCCACCAAACCAAGTACACACTGGATATCCTAAAAAGGTTTGGAATGACTAACCTGAAGCAAATTTCCACCCCAATGAGCACAAGCATGACCCTTAATGCAGATGAGTAAGGTAAACAAGTGGATGAAAAACTCTATAGAGGTATGATTGGATCCCTCTTGTACTTAACTGCCTCTAGGCCAGACATACAATTCAGTGTTGGTTTATGTGCAAGATATCAGTCTAGGCCTACTGAACTACATTTGTCTGCTGTAAAAAGAATTTTTAGATATCTGTCTGCCACACATACATTAGGCTTATTGTATCCTGCTTCACGCACATTAGATTTAGTTGCATACACTGATGCAGACTTTGCTGGATGCAAACTAGATAGGAAGAGCACCAGTGGCCACTGCCAATTCTTAGGAGGATGCCTAGTTTCTTGGAGTTCAAAGAAACAACATTCAGTGGCTCTTTCCACTGCTGAGGCTGAATACGTGGCTGCAAGCAGCTGTGGCACTCAGGTTATCTGGATCAAGCATCAACTCCAGGATTACCAAGTAGAGACAGGTTGCACTCCCATCTTTTGTGATAACACTAGTGCCATAAACATTGCAAAGAATCCTGTTTTACACTCACAAACAAAACACATTGAAATCAGGCACCACTTTATCAGAAATGAAATTGCAAATAAAACATTTGAATTAATTCATGTTGGGACTGCAGATCAAATTGCTGATATTTTTACAAAACCTCTAGATACTGAAAATTCACTTCTTTGAGAAGAGAACTTGGTATTTACAAACTCTGACTGATTTGAGGCAATGAATTCTGGCTCATGTATTTCCATAAATATAGTGGTAGCTTTGTCATACTGTTTTCTGGGTAGAATGGAAGATAGAGCTACTAGAGAGGGGGAGCTTGACTAATTTGAAACGCTTGAAAGATGGTTGTTGTTGCTGGATTAAATGTTAGAATTGATCTTGAATATTCCTCTTAATAGAACCTCATCCATTTCCTACATTCTTAAGTTTGTGCAATTAAAGTCCAGCTAGAATCCTCTTCTAGTAAGTCTTAAGAGGCTAAGATTAACCTTCACAAGTATATCCTCTTACTTTGTTGCATGACTCATGAACAAGCTAGACTTCTAAGAAATGGCTTCTGCTTATGAGTTTCTCATTGGACATCTTGATAAAACCTCTAATATCTGCCCTGGGTTTTGTCTTCAAACAAACCCTTGTTGAGCTAGTTAAACTGATCTGAGCTTAAAACTACATACTGAGAAACTAGGAATCCCATCAATGAAATGATAATTTCCTATGTCATGAGGTATCAGTTCTCCTAAACAAAATCAAAAGAAAGAAATGCAATTCAAAATTATGCTTTGCAGAGCAATGATGACAATATGGTGAGTAACTGGGGATTCTGGCCTCTGATCAAGGTGTCTCCTCATGTAACAACCAATGGTCACTATCTCTGTTCTCTAATTGAGAAGTGATGAGGCTCTCACACTAAGTAACTGAGGATGCTGGCCTCTGACCAAGGTGCATACTTAATGTCAAAAGTGTAACTGGCTAAATACACTCTATAACTGTGCTTTCTCTGCCTGGACTGTTTGTCCTCAAGCCTACAGGCTATCTTAGTGGTTCAAACTCTTGTTGTCTCTTTGACAAACCTTAACAGCTACCTCAGTCATACTTGTTGCCACTTGCTCTTCTCTCATAATCATAGTACGTTGATAAACTTCAAGGTTATTCTGAATCTCTTTCTCTTACCAGAACTCCAAGATTCTTCACTGGACCTTCAGCCCCACTTAAGCATCTAAGATTTGACAATGGATGTCTACTGTTGGAATCCTCTTCATCTCTTCTCATCAGTCCGGCGTCAACATCTCTCTTTCTCCTTGTTTTGATGATGTCAAAGGGGGAGAAGGTTGAATTGTCTGAAAAGGGGAGAAGGTTGAAAGGGGGAGTAAAGAGGGGAGAAGGTTGAAAGGGGGAGTAAAGAGGTGTTTTTGTAGCTAGCCAGTGGAAGGAAGGTTTTGGAATGGTTTTTGGTAAAAGATGATGAGTGCTGTGAGTTCAGGCCTGTTCAGGCCTTGAGAGGTCACCATTGCTACCTTTATTGAGAATGTTTTAAGTTGGTGTTTCTTCTTTCACTGAATTTGACTCATGGTGTTGCCATCATCAAAAAGGGGGAGATTGTTGCATCTCTGTAGTTTTGATGATGACTAACACTATGAATCAAATTATTTTTATGATAATTATCTTGATGCTCCTTGATGAATGATAAAGATCCTGAATTGTCTAAATATTCTTAGAATCTAATGTTGTTGTCTTGCATGCACATCTATGGATCAAATGCTTGTTTCATCATGCTTTTCTGATTTAATGCTCCTCTATCATGTTCACCCATGAGTTCATACTTATCTGTCTTGTTCATTTGGGTTCTGTGCATTTAGTGCGTTGTCGCACTTGGATGGCTGCGTAGACGTAATAGTGCGTCTTTCGCTTACTGTTTTGTCCACTGCGTCGACGCTGTCACTGGATGCGTTGACACACTGGCCTGTTGCCAGTGCATGAGCATTTTGTTTAAGCTGTTGAGTCGACGCTGCACAATGGAAGCGATGACGCATTGGCTTGGTGCCAAGGGCCTGAGCGTATCGCCTATGAAGCTGAGTCGACGCTGTCACCTGAAGCGTTGACGCATTGGCTTGGTGCCAAGGGCTTGAGCGTATCGCCTATGAAGCTGAGTCGACGCTGTCACCTGAAGCGTTGACGCATTGGCTTGGTGCCAAGGGCTTGAGCGTCTCGCCTATGAAGCTGAGTTGACGCTATCACCTGAAGCGTTGACGCATTATCTTGTTACCAAAATATTGTGCGTCCCGCCCAAGGATCTGAGGCGACGCTACACAATGGAAGCGTCGACGCCTTGAGTTTATGACCAAAGGTTCTTTTGATCAACCACCAAGCAGAAGCGTCGACGCTGTCAACTGATGCGTTGACGCATTAGAGTGTTTTGTCAAGGGACCTGTTCCCCTTATATCCATTGCGTTAATCCCTTGGCTTTAGTGCGTTGACGCGTTCTTCTGTCCTTTGTTATGTCCCGTGCAATCTGTGCGAACAATTTATGACTTGAATATTTCTGAGATTGACTGAATGTTCTCTGAAACCTTGCAGGGACTTAAAGACAAATTGGAACTTTATTCCAATGATGTGAGCATGTGATCCCAGGGAATAATCGTCTAACACGTGGCTCGGTTCATCTGGAAGCATGACTTCGCGCGTGTCTCCCAAACCCTCACTCTCTCGTGAGGTTGGATATATATATGAAGGTCTCTGCTTCTGAAAAGCTACCGAAGCCACAAGGAAAAGGGTGAGGCCAGGGCGAGAGGAAGGAGAGGAGAAGCCATCCTGATCCATTCGATTGAGCATACCTGGAAGAGAGAGAGTGATGAAGGAGAGGATGTTTTTCTGCTATGTTTTGTCTATGCTTCTTTAAGAAGCTACATTGTTTCTTCGTTCGATTGTCTTCGATATTTCTTTATGTTTTCAGTTGTTTGTTCTTAAATTCTGATACTCTGTTTTATCGTTCCCTCTAGGTGTAGAGGAAGAGAGGTGAATCCTCTGGGTTGCATTGTGATTCCCTCTGAATCAAATCAGAGGAAGGGAGGTGGTCTCCGGGGTTGTTGTGTTCAGATAGTGAGGAGGCTATCTGGGTTGTTCCCTCCGGCTGTGGAGGAAGAGAGACAACATCTCTGAATTGCAGTGAGGGTGAGTCATTGCTGGGTTCCCTCTTGTCTAAGAGGAAGGGAGAGTTATCTCCGGGTTAGGTCTTGGGGTGTGAGACCTGGGTGCAAGCTGTGTGTTCAGCGTCTATAGGGATTTCGATCCCCAAGCTGTGGATCAGCGTGTTGTTGGCAGACTGAGTCTGCGGTTCTTTCTTGTGAATGGAAGCCTCACTCGGCCTTGAGTGAGGGATGGACGTAAGTCTGCAGGTTGCAGACTGAACCATCTAAATCTCTTGTTCTCCGTGGTATGGTTGTGCGCATCTATCTTCCTTATGCTTTTGTCTGGCTTCATTAAGTAAATGTGAATGTTGATGATCGAAACCTTGGTCTGACTGCTCGCTAGGTGGTTGTGCATATGTGCTGATGAAATTTTGAGTGATTTATGTTCTGCGCTCGTGGATTATGTTATATTTGTTAAGGGTCCTGCCTCGACTCTGTCAAATATTTTTTAAACGGTGATCTATTCATCCCCTCCCCTTCTAGCTCACCGTCCTCCTGTTTAACAACTCTATGGACAATTGCTACCTGATGGATCATGATGACCATGTTGCTATGAATTTGCTTAGAAAACCTGTCAGGGCTAACGCAGGACCCAAAGCTGCTTGGGTCCCTGCAGGATCAAGATGATCAAAAACTTTGCAGGTGTGCCTTGGACTGAGGAATAAAGAGGGGTAAAACAAACCAAGGCATCCAAGTTGATAAAGCCCCTTTCAGGTAAATTCTCTGCACTTCTTGTTCTTAGATTTACTGCATAGCATGTTAAATCTATTTTTGCACATTCTTTAAGTTCAGCATTGTCAAATTTGAATTCTCTGAACTCTCCTTATTTGAAGTGTATGTTTTGCACTCAACTCTCTTGATGGAAACTACCTGATTAAGAATTCTTTCACATAATTTGTGTTTGAATGATTGTCTGAACTTGCATATGCTGCCATTGAAAAATCTGATGCACTATCATGATTGACCATAATAGTATATTAAATAATAAGCTACTAAATGACAGGGAAATCAGTCTGGAGGTTCTTACTATGTGTGAGATGGTCTTGTAGACCAAGTTCTTCGCCTAGTACCATGGGTCATATCTCTTTATAGGGCAGTTTGAATGAGCATAAACCTTGAAATCATGTTTCAATGTTTTAATTGCATATCATGCACTTTGTAAGGGGGAGTCTGATTGATGTTTGCATAATTTTGATAATCTCATTTGCTGAATGCATACATGAAGTTAGTTGCATTGCATTTCCTTACATTGAAAAATCAAAAAAAAAAATTTGATTCCTTGCATCTAGATAGGGGGAGCATTCCTGTTTCATCTCTTCACCTCTTGAACTCTTTCGGTCTAGCAATCTGATCCATTCTTGGCAAATATGTGGTTCACTTGAATTCTCTGTTGTCTGCACTGATATAGCTGATCTGTCTGTTTCCCAGACTCAGCCATTGATTCTATCTACTATGAATTCAATTGGTAGCTTGTTCCTATCATACACATTTCTTCATATCTTGTCAAGACTGGTCAAGGCTAATCTGACTGATTTTTAGTCTTTAATGATGGCTTCTGAATTGCTCTATTCTCTCAACTATTGGTATCAGAATTGCTCTCTGCTAATTTCTCTTGACAATGTCATTGATTCAGCCGAATGAGGAAAGTTTTAATCAGTGCACCCTAGGCATAAATCAGACACTCCGAAAAGAAGAATCTTCTATTATACTGGCTTAAGAATGTTTTGATAAATCAAATTGATTTAAGCCTAATGTACTTTCTAAGTTTTGATGTAAAAGACTTGAAAATATCTGAATCATCATGCTTAATAAATCTTAACCAATTGCCTCATGAATTTCATGCAAAACTTTCTGAAATCTGAAATTTTAAAAGACGTGGCTTTCTTTGGTTAAGATACATGTAGAAAGTATTGTTCTTAATCATTTCAAGTGTACTGAGCTTTGTTTGAAGAATCTGAAAACAGTTAAAATTTAAAGCTAGAGCAATGACTGTGGTCACAGAGAAACTGGGTTTTATATCAATGAAATAGAGTAAGCCCATGTCATGAAGTGCCATAGTTACCTCTTTTCAATATGGTTGAAAATCTGGCAGAGCACTGGCATGATTGTGTTGAGGAACTGGGGATTCTGGCCTCTGATCAAGGTGTCTCCTCATGTAAAAAGATACTCCATTACTAACTCTGTTCTCTTTGAGAGGCAATGCGGTTGTCACATTGAGTAACTGGGTCATTTCACCTAAGAGGTGTTGTGCCTTATGTAAAAAGGTGTTGACTGAACCAAAATTGCTCAGGAAAAATAAGTGCTGCTCAATTGGTATCAGAAAATTCTGAAAATCTAAAGACAAGCTCAGTCACATTTATTTCTGTTTAATCTCAATATGATCTTGTGTATTTTCCATAGGAGTCATTGAATTTAAATGAGTAAGATGGAAGGAGGTTAATCATGAATATCAAATGAGTTGTTGGTTCACCTTTATTAAAAGGTGTTTCAGATATGAGTATTAAATTTTCTTGATAAACTTTGAATACATCTCTCTTAAATCATGATGGTCAGTTTAAACTCATTGATAATCTATTATAATTGAAGAATCTGAAATTCGTTTACAAAGATTTATGAATTTGGTGTGCTAATGAAAATCTGTCTTCCTCATTTATTCACTGTGATTGCAGTCTGTGTTTTGCTGATAGATGCTCATCACTTCACTATATCAATTGGCTTCACTCCATCATCTAATCAGGGGGAGCTTTCCTGTCTTACTTAGTGTCTTTCTTAAAAGGGGAAATCTAGTCCGCATTCTTGAGTGTCCCTGTGTTTTTGTTGATATTCTCCCTTCATCTCAATTGGTTTCAACCTTCAAAACGTTTCTGATCATATTGCCCTCTATCAATGTGTTTTGATTGACATTGGTTCTCATTTATGTGACGCACAACTCTCAGAATTTTTTTTGGATAACCAGAGTTCATCCTTGTAGATTTCTCTTGCATCATGGATCATAAGGGCAAAATTCTCTGGTCTGTTTAAGACACTATATGCATAAGGGGACAATGTGCTAGATTGTCTGATCAATTTGTTTGTCTGCAATAGCTCTATATCTTATGCCATGTCAAAGGGGGAGTATTTGTTGCATATGTATGACTGCATAAGTTGTTTGACTAAGGGGGAGAATTGATTTAAATGATTCTGATATTGTATTGCCCTCATCTACTGATCTATTTTAAGTGTCTCATATGACATCACTAGATTATCAAAGTATTATTTTTTTTTATGAAGTCAAAGGGGGAGAATACTTTGATGAGTCTAGTCTGAATATTCCATTTATTTCATTCATAAGACTCATAGTATTGCCATCATCAAAAAGGGGGAGATTGTTGTGTCCCTGTGATTTTGATGATAGCAAACACTATAAGTCATTTGAATGCATATAATTCTGTTAGTGGTGCAGATGAATGTTTCATTGAAAATCTTATCTGAATTATTACTGCATTTAAATATGGCTGTGTGGTGTGTGCTTTAGTGCATTTCATTATTGCTGATGCATTTCATATTGATTGTTATCTGGATTGCTTGTTATCTGGATATCTTGATGTCAGTCTATTCAATGGGTCGACCCCCCTTCCAGATGGGTCGACCCCCCAAGTCTATACAACGCCAATCTGTTCATGCATCATATCTCAAGTCTACACACTGCATTTTAGGCAAAGTCTGCATATTGGTAGAGTCTGTACATTGCCTTCAAAGCCTTCCAAGTGTGTACATCGGTCTGTTGAAAACTCAAGTCTGTACAGCGCCCAGGTTCCTGCATTTCAGGCGAAGTCCATACATTGGGCCCTTCATCAAAGTCCATACAGTGCACTGTTCATCAAGTCCATATATTGCATAATGTTCGTCAAGTCAATACATTGCACTGTAGATGCATCGAAGGGAAGTATGCACATTGGACTGTTCATATGAAGTCTGTACATTGGAAGTGTGTACAGTGTTCAGTTGCCTTTCTCCAAGTCTATACATCTGATTGCCTTTGCATTGCTCAAAGTATGTACAGCCAATGCACTCAAGTGAAGTCTATACATTGACTGTTCATTCATCCTTCGAAGTCTATACATCCACAGTGGATCTTCAAAGTCTGTACATCCTACCGTCTTGTTCAGCATCTCACTCTTGCAAGTCTGAACATTGCCTTTGAGCACTGTAAAGTCTATACAGTCCTGATCGAACGTAAGTCTATACATTCCAACGTTTCCCTACGTTCGCTACTTTGGCTACACACCAAGTTTATACACTACCTACCTTTACCTACGTTCAGACCACCAATTCTGTACATTGGGTAAAGTCTACACATTGCCTTGGTCAAACGCCTCAAAGTCTGTACACTGGGGTCGTTGCTTGCCTGATCAAAGTCTATACAGTCATGATCGAACGTAAGTCTACACATTGTCTTCGACTTCAAAGTCTGTACAGTGGTTCAACCTGCCAAGTCTATACATTGGACTCTATTTTGCAAAGTCTATACATTGGACCGTGGTTCGCCAAGTCTATACATTGCTGAGCCATTCGACAAGTCTGTACATTGGCTTCAATTCCTCAAGTCTATACATTGGGTTTGGCTCTGCAAGTCTGTACACTGGTCGAGCATTCAAGTCTGAACATTCACAAAGTCCATACATCGGCACTGTAGCTTGCATAGCTCAAGTCTGCACATTGGGCTTTCACGTGAAGTCTACACATTGGTCTTCACTTGAAGTCTATACATTGGCTAAGGGTCTTCAAGTCCATACAGAGTCGTCTGATGCATATTGATCGAAGTCTATACACTCGTTTCCATTGCTTCAACTTTATACACTCGTTATCACACTGCAAGTCTATACACTGAGCTTCGCATGAAGAACTTCAAGACTATACACTCTCTCAGTGTACATACTTGCTCATATGCTATTCTAATGTCTATACATTCATTTCTAAGTTCAAGTCTATACACTCGTTCTCAAGGCTTCAAGTCTATACACTTGTTATCACATATTAAGTCTAAACACTGCTACTTTTATATGAAGTCTATACAGCCTGTGACTTGTACACCGACTGAACTCTTCATTAAACCTGCATGTGTCTGGGCACGTGATACGAGGCTGGCATCTGGCACGTGATCCAAGATGCTGAGAACCCGCCACGTGGACTGAAGCTTGGGCGGGAATCGAAAAGAGCATTAGCCCTAGCTGCCTACTGCTGGAATAAATATAGAGCTTCCTCCATCGGCTGAAGTATGATTGAAGAGCAGTGAGCCATCAAGAAAAACAGAAGAGCAGTGAGTGCCTCCACGATACAGAGAACAGAGAAGAAGAAGAAAAAAAGAAAGAAAGAGAGTTAGAGCAGTTGAAGAAGAAAGAAGAAGAGTGAGCCAGAGAGCAGAAGAGAGATCGAGAGATCCAGCAGAAGAAGAAAAAGAGAAAGAGAGAGGGCTCGTGTAGAAGAAGAAAGAAGCTTCAGTTGAAGATCTGCCTACTGGAATTTGGATCAGATCCAATCCAGTCAGCTCCTTCGAGAGCCACATTCCTTGTATTTCATTTACAGCCTTTCAGTCGCTGTGACTCTATTTTCTGTTTTCCTTTTCATTTGATATCTTGTTTCCGATACTCTGTAGAGAGGTCGGGGTCCCTCCTGTTGGTTCAGGAGAAGGGAGATTGCTATCTCCTGTTGCAAGTAGCTGGGTGCTACTTGTGGGTTCCCTCCTGGTTTGGAGGAAGGGAGATTTGTCTCCGGTTCTGGGCTTGTACGTTTCAAGTCCAGGGGTCCCTCCGGTTGGGAGGAAGAGAGGTCCGAGACCTCTAGTTTGCAGGTGACTTGGTGTCACTTGTGCTTCCCTCTGGGTTTCAGAGGAAGAGAGACTTGGGTCTCTAGGTTCCCCTTCGGTTTGGAGGAAGGGAGGATTGGTCCTCCGGTTCTAGTCTTGTGGGTTGCGAGACTAGGTGTTCCCTCCGGTTTGGAGGAAGAGAGACTGTGCGTCTCTGGTTTCCAAGTGGCTGGGAGTCACTTGGGGTGTCTCTCCGGTTGGGAGGAAGAGGGGAGGTTGTTCCCCTGGTCAAGCTGTTTGGCAGCATTTGTTGCAGACTGAGTCTGCTGTGCTAGTGTTACTAGTGGAAGCCTCACTCCGGTTGGGAGTGAGGGGTGGACGTAGGTCTTTGGACCGAACCACCTAAAAAGCCTGATGTTCTTTTATGGTTTGTTTGCATTATGTGTTCACTTCTCTGCTGCGCTCACTAGATGTTTGTTTAGGATCGAGTGTGAGTTTATTCTATTGGACTGCTTTGCAATAGCTTCCTAAGTTTTCTCAATTTATATCTGCATCCGCTTTTAATTCTGCACATCTAAGCGGTAGAACTTAAATTGTGTAAAATTCTTTGAAAGATCCATTCACCCCCCCTCTGGATCTGTGTTTATCTATCGCACCAAGCTAACAAAACCAACTCTCAATCGTGAGATTAAGGAACTTGTGAAGAACTGCCCTTGTAAAGGACCGATAGTGAAGCTTGTCCGTCTATTAATTCGGGCAACTATATGGTATATCTGGAAGGAAAGATGTGAACGCATATTTCAAGAGGCTAAAACATCAAGGGCAAATTTTCTGATCCTAACTCTGGAAGATACCCGACATTGTATGGAGTTTCAAGATGGGGTCTGGGGGTTCAAGAGTAGGGAAATCACTATCTTTAATAGATTCAATATTAGACTGGCATAGAGTCTTATGAATATGTGGTATCACTTGCTATTGGACAGGTTCCATTCTATTTGACTTAGGTTACTAGTCTACGACATTGTGTGGATAGTAAGTATCCTTCATGTACATTTGACATACTATTAATACAACTTCGTTACTTATCGAAAAAAAAGGTAATATACTAAAATCAATAGTTTGGAAATGCTTAATTTAAAAAATTAAATTGCATACCATGAACCTGTTGAACAATGAGTTTAATGCTTTCACTTCATGACCAGCTTGGGCATGTGGTGGATGACCACCTAGATGATCTTATGTGTTGTACAGTTTGCTTAAAATTTCGACATCATCTCTCCACACATCTTTGATATATCAAAAATATTTATTGATTAAAAAATTTTCTTTACCATTTACTAGTAAGTGATTAAGGAAATAATCAAAATTAATAAAGATATATCAGAGAATAGTGAGAAGACGCAACTGAAATTTAAAACGAACCGTACAACACATATAATAAATGATTACCTAAGTGCCATCAAATATTCATAGACTATCCAACGTGGCTATTCAAGACTTTGTGTTAGAAATATATGTCTCTCATTAAAAAATGAGAACGTATATATATCAAGACGAAAGTCTTGAATGGACAGGTTCAATGACACGAGTTAATTAACACGCTTCCCGCCCCCCCAATTCTAAGAAAATGTGAATATAAGTATGAACAATAATAACCAAAATAAATGCATGTATGTCATAGATACATATATAAAGTAGAAGCATAAAAAATTTGTAGGAAAGAAATTTATATGCATGCATCAAATTAAAGAACATTTAAGAAAATGAACGCATGTCATGCATACATTAAATTTATATGTCATACATACACCAAAATGCATGCCATACATACGTCAAATTTTTATGTCATACATACACCAGTAAATTAAAGAACATTGAAGAAAATGAGTGAATATCATACGTACACACGCCAAGACAACATCAAATCTATCTCTGCTGATAAACCTGTCGAGCTCACGAGAAGTGTTTCAAAATGGTTGGATCTTTTTTGCACGTTTAATTTGTCACTTTTAGAGGAGACAGGGTTGGATTTATTTTCTCTGTGCATAAATATTATTGACGCCCTCCAGGTCATGTGGTGAGTGTTTATCTTTTAAGTTTACCGTCCAAGGTTAACCATTAGGAATCCAAACAATAATAATTTCTTCATTCTATCTGTAGGCATTAATGTTCATTTCTTCATTCTATTGCTGTAAGCATTCTTCATGAACTGGAATTTACTGGTATACTCTCTGATGTTTCAGTTTTTTCTTGTGTATGTGTGTGTGTTGTGGGTCTTGATTTAATTCTGCATTAGAGAAATGTCTAGAGTTTATATATATATATATATATATATATATATATATATATATATATATATATATATATATATATATATATGCAACTTAATTGGGCTACCACTCCAACCTATTTGGATCATTTGGTGTGCAAATTTTGAGATTTTGTTGCAGTTTGTTGGCTTAAACTGTCCAATTCAATGCTGCATTGATCCAATTCAATGCTCCACTCTACATCCTTTGTGTAGACGGCAACTTCTTTAATTATGTACATATCTATAATTAATTTTTTCATAATACCATACCTTAATTGCCGAAGAAAATGGCCTATCTACCTGGCTGGTTTACATGGAGGTATGTATATTCATGCATCAAGTATTCAATTTTTTTATGCAAAAAATCCATAACATTTTTTGTGTGCAAATCTCTCTCTCTCTCTTGGACAGAGGAAAGGGGGCCGAGGCACCCTCTCCAACAAGCTCCCCCCACCCCCCTTGTGCTGGCCCCTCCCCCCACCCCCTCCTTAATTAATCAAAAATAAATAAATAAATAAATAAATAGATAAAAGAGAGAAAGAGAGCTACTTTTTTTTACTAGGTCACCCGCTAGGACCAGGAAAAAGTAGGACCTTGCACTACCTCAAATAATAAGGGAGCCATGGTTTGAACTAGGCACCTCATGGTTCCCCACAAAGTGAAGAACCAATTGGGCTACTCAGCTAATAGGAGGGGGGGTCTACTACTATACCAAAGAGGAATTTTACCTACAACACTTACCTACGATTCTATTAATCGTAGAAATAGATTAGGCTATACCTACGGTTTTGTGGGTTTATATATTATTTACGGCCAAAGTCGTAGGTACGTGGGGTATTTTACCTACGGTTTGCTAGCGCCATAGAAATAGATAGATAAACTGAACTACCTACTGACAATGTCGTAGGTAAATGATGTATTATACCTATGGTTTGGTAGAGCCGTAAGAATAGATAGCTATACTGAACTCTCTACGGATAAGGTCGTAGGTATGTGATGTCACGTACCTACCGTTTGATGGGGTCGTAGGAATAGATAGCCATACTAAATTACCTACGGTAAGGGTCGTAGGTACATGATGTAACATACCAATTGTTTAGTAATGTCGTAGGAATAGGCCAGATTAATTAAATAGAGTAATCACATGTAGAGTGATCGTTACCCATGGTTCTTATTTTTATATATTACCTACGGTCAACATCGTAGGTAAGTTATATTTCATACCTACGGTTTGATAGTGTGGTGGGAATAAGTGAAAAAAAATTTGGTGCCAATGGAGAAAAGACTCCCGTGTGCCTGCACAAAAAGTGAGTTTTTTCCCTCCCCCTCTGCCTCCACAAAATCGTAAAATTTCTCCCCCCTCTTTCCTCCCCCTCTACCGCTTTACTCCCCTTTCACTATAAACACTCTTCTCCGTAAACCTTCTTTCCTCCCCCTCTTTCCTCCCCCTCCACTGCTTTACTCCCCCTTCGTCGTAAACACTCTTCGTCGTAAACCCTCTTTCCTCCCCCTCTGCCACTGTAAACACTCTTTCCAATCCGTGTTTCTCCCCCTCCACCATAAACCCTCTTTCCTCCCCCTCGTTCTTCTCCGTCCGCCGCTTAACATCCCCTCTGCCTCCACCTCTCTAAGATCATCTTCCAGGGACCTGCCAGTCTCCCTCCATGCCCACCCTCCACACAGTCTCCCTCTGTAAACCCTATTTCTACTGGAACGGTTCCATGCCCTGCCTACCCTCCATAAACCCTATTTCTCTCCCACCTTTTTTCACTCAAACGGCTTCTCCTCCCTTGCGATCCCCCTGATGGTGGCACTCCTTCCTCCTAGTCGCTCGGCATCTCAGCAGTGCTCGTCCCCACAAGGCATCTCTATGGTGCTCATTCCACCTGGCCGCTCGGCATATCGGTATAGCTCACCCCCACAAGGCATATTGGTGGCGCTCCTTCCTCCTGGCCGCTTGACAATGCTCATCCCTACACGGCATCTCGGCATCTCTCATCCCCACACGGCATCTTGGCGGTGCTTCGTCTGCCTAGCATCTCATCAGAGCCCTCCTTCCTCTTTCACTTAACCCTGCAGCTTGTGCTTCATTCTCCCATAAGTCTCTATCTCCTGGTGTGTTGTTGGCTTGGCTTCTCCATTTGTTGTTGGTATCCACAGAGGGGGGGGAGAGGGAGAGGACGGGGTGCCAAAAATGACAAAGGGAAGGAAGGAGAAGAACTATATATACCAACATGGTGGTGAGGACACCCACGCTTGAGATCGACGCGATGCAGCAGAGCGACACTACAGGACGCGCAGCACTGTTCGGGACTTGTAGGCATCACTATGGCTGGGAGACGGCATGGAGAGCTACCCTTGAGCTGAAGTCTTTTATTTTCGTCACTCTGGATTTTTGTAGGGCGAGCTGTGGCCAGTTGGACTTTATTAGCATCATTTTATATTCAGTGGGCTAGCTGAGGGCTAGTGGGCCACTTCTTGCTCTAGGCCCAAGGAGGACTGGGCTGGCCGCCCCTACTAGTGGGCCCCCCACATTAGGATGTGCGACCCCTTCCCATACCCATTAGGGTTAGGGTTTTGGGAACGCCCCCCACCCTTTCCTCTCCTCCTTGGAGATGGCCCCCCCTTCCTAGTTTTTAGCTAGACTTCCTATTTTCCCACCCTCCTTTCCTATTGCATAGGGAGTTCAAATTAAATAGGATTTCTTTTAGTTTTCTTTTAGGAAATTAATTAGGGTTTCCCCTTCCCATATATAATTGATGTAATTTCTTTTGAGGATTAATGAATGAAGAAAATTTTGGAGAAAGAAACCCTTGTGTGAAGGCCGCGGCCTCCATCCCACTCCCTTGGTGGGTGCGACTCCCACCACCTCCCCTCTTCTCCTTCCTCATGGGTGTGATGCCCAAGCCCCTCCCTCAGGTTCTCCTTCTGCTCGTGCCACTTCTGATCGTCTTCCTCGACGTCCAGCCAAGTCTGAAAAGCCTCGTTCGTGGTTGTGCTACTACGTGGACGATGTTTGATACCTTGCTATCCTGTGCGCCCCTGGTTGACTGTCTACTGGACAGAGCTGTGAAGATTGTGTTGGTCCGCCTCTTTCCCCTCCTCTGATCACATCAACATTTTCTTAACATTTCTTCTTCCATATGTCCCCCACTCCCAGTTAAAATTTTATGCCCTAATTCGTCATGTGGCCGAAGTTCCCTTCATAGATCTTTTACCATGTCCTGTAGAGACAGAATCCGACCACAGGCCACATCTCTCCCTCCAAACCTTCTCCAAAAGCCTTGAAATTTTGAACAGTTCTTCCCCACATCCTAACCCATCCTCCCTAATTTTATCATACTTTTCTGAGTCCATTTACCCCACGCCCCATCACCCCATTTCTGAGGTTCGCAGTCTGCCTGTGCAAACCTGCAGAACTAAGCCACGCCCAAACTATCCCCCTCTCCTAAAACTTCCACTACACATGACCCCGCCACTTCTTCCCAATATTCCCATGACCCTCACTTGTCCACCAGAGAAAACCCCATCTTCCTCCCAAATTTTGAACACTTCTTCCCAATATTACCACGCCCTAGTACCACCCACATCTTCCTCCCCTGTCCTGCTGCCAGCGGACGGACCAGAATGCACAGGGGCCTGCTCACAAATTCGCTTCGGCTACCACGGTCATCTGCTGTGACCCTCTTTCCACTGGAGTCTCTAGCACATCCCCACCTACGTCCCCGCCATGTTTCGTGTTCAGGGGGCCACCAGAAGGCCACGTTTCAGGCCTCCTCGCCCGGTGGTCACACGTGCCTGCGCAAACAGGCCTATAGTCTGCCCGCCGTTAGTGATCATACCGGAGGTCCACGATAGTGCCGTTGGCTTCCATCTTCTTCCAGGAGGATCGTCGTCCACTACAGCACGCCGTCAGGGATGTTTGCTCCATCCTTGGCGCCCGAGACTCGCCTTCCCCGTTGTTGGTTCCAGTTCGACCGTTGGCACGGTACAGACCATTTCAGTTCGCAGCATCCCGTGGGCGACGAGCTTCACCGACCCATGACCCGTCAACCCACGGCACACATCCCGGGTTCACTGTGTGCCTGTTACCTCCCTGTGAAGAGTGGTCGTGTTTGGCTTTGTACTTGTTTAGCTTTGGTATCGGGCGATTGTGTGACTTGGCCGGGATTCTTCCCCACGCCCCGAGTGTGGAGGTATGCGACCATTCCTACTCTTGGTATTAGCTTCCTTATTTAGTATAGTCTCTGGATGCTGCTGCTTGTGTGTTCATTAGGTTCTTAGCTCGCATATTTTATTTCACTGCCATGGTGAGAGAGCGAGACCGTCCCGTGACTCGTCCGAGTCACGAGTGTGGAGTTGCCTACCCTAGACTCACCGGTTTCTCAACCGTGCGCATCGACGTGCTTCCCACTCTTGGGACGCTTGTGAGCTTGAGTTCCTTGTTGATTGGCATAGTCGTTTCCTCTTGGGAACCATAGGTGTCGAGTCTACGCCATTCGACCTATTGCATGGTTGTTGGTCATAGTTGTTCGTCAGTCTCATAGTCGCGTAGAGTCGTCGCTTGCATAGCGTCCCGCATCACATGGAAGAAGCTGCTGGTTCAGTTCAGTGATTCGTGTTTGAACAGTAACATTGGGGGCATATAGAACGTCTTGTCATCCGTTCCCACAAGATACATAACACAAAGTCTGTTTGACCATGTCTCTATACCTCTTTCACTTGCATCATCTTAACAAAACCTTAATTAATATCTGTCGACATTTAATAACTATTTTCTTTTTTTTGCAAGTTTAACAAGATCTGGCCCTTTAGGTTTCATCAGGGGGTGGGTCTTAATACCAATTAGCGCTCAATTGGCACCGAACAAGTCATTAATTTAAGGACTTGACAAAAAAGAAAATAAAATCCATACTTTACTGAGCTTCACACAATATGATATATATATATATATATATACATTTTTTAAACTTAGGCCAGCGACTCCACCATCCCACCATTAGTTACTCTATTTTGCATGTCTCACCTTGATTATTCCTGACAAGTCTG
This sequence comes from Amorphophallus konjac, assembly GCA_022559845.1. Taxonomy (NCBI): domain Eukaryota; kingdom Viridiplantae; phylum Streptophyta; class Magnoliopsida; order Alismatales; family Araceae; genus Amorphophallus; species Amorphophallus konjac. The sequence continues at coordinate 179,003,458 of CM040127.1, read as the reverse complement.
CATCTTTCTCCTCATTTTATAAGTCGCTAGAGAATCTATTGTACTCCATTTATATAATTGAAATCAAAAGAGACAAGCAACAGTGAGTACTTATTTGGGAATGAGCAGCTTTGTTTTCTAGTATGCTTGAGTGTATTGTTGGTTGGTGACAATTTTAATTAATGACAATTTTGTATCATCCACATTTACTCTCGAACGAACGAACGGAGCTCGGAAGCCCTGGGCCCCATGGTGATGGCGGCGCTTTGATTCTCTGGCTATGGAGTCCTCCGGGGGGCCCGCCGTGGCCCCCTCCACTTTGGCTGTTTCTTCTTCGTCTTTTCCCGCTTTGGCTCCTTCTTCTTCCATTGTCCCCCCCGCTGGCATCCCCCCGGGAAGAAGCCGATCCTTTGTAGAAGCTTTGGCCTCCTCTCTTTTGCCGCCTATCGTTCCTGGCAAGGTCCACGAACCAGCGCTTACAGATGGCGGAGAGCCGGCCGTATTCTTCTCTTCTGAGGAACTGGAGGCTTCCTTGAAACCTTTCGCTTTTGCCTTGGTGGCTCGAACGCCTCACGGACGGCCTGCCTTTCCTGAAATAAGGTCGCATCTTTCTAACAGATGTAGCTTCAAGGAAGACTTTGTGATCAGTGCATTGGACTCCAAGCATCTGCTTCTACGCTTCCACAATCAAGAGGATTATCTTCAATTACTTTTGCGAGAACACTTGTATGTTCATGGCAGATTATTCCGGTTCTTTAAATGGACGATGCATTTCTCTCCCAATGAGGATTCCACGATTCTGCCGGTATGGATTTCCTTCCCAGGACTGCCTGTGAATTTGTTTGTAGAACATATGTTGCTTTCTATTGCCGGGAACATTGGGAAGGTATTAAAAATTGATCCTTCCACTCTTAATCTTTCAAATACGGTGGCTGCCCCTGTTTGTGTGGAACTGGATATCTTGAGGCCTCATCCACACAGGCTGTGGCTCGGTTTTCCAGGGGGAGGGGATTGGCAAGAGATAATATATCCGGAGCTCCCTTCTTTCTGCACGGGATGTTCCAGGCTTGGACATGCTTTGAGTGATTGTAAAAATAAAGTGGTTCAGACTCAGGCACATTCTAAGTTGCTACAGAGGGCCAAAAGTATATGGAAACCGGTGACTCCTCTGATTGATGGTGATCATAAGACTCCTGAAGTTGATGTGGTTCTTCCTGCTAAGGCTTTAAATTCTCATGAAAAGTCTGAAATGACTGCTATGGAAACCTCTTCTAAATCAAAATCTCCCTCAGAGGATGAATTGGTGCCACTCTCAAAGTCTGTGGTGGAATCTTCTAATGCTTTACAAGCCAGCTGCCATGTTGATCAGGAAACTTTAATGCATTCTCATTTGAAAGTCCCTGAAGCTAACCTTCCGGGATCTTCATCCATATTGATTCCCATGGATTCAAATTGTCGAAAGAAAGTGATTCACCCGGATAAGACCAATGAGCCTTATATGGAGTTCCCTTCAGGACAAAGGTTTGAAAATACTGGCAGCATTGCGCCTGTTCCTGAACTAGCTATTGTCGAGCTGCGAGATATTGGCACACAACAGCTTTCCTCGGTTGATCCTAGTAGCCAGAAAGTCACACTGCTTCCTTCCCAATTTCAGCAACAGAGTGTGGAGTTGACAAATAGAAGACAGGCTATTGCTAATGAAGCTACTATTGAAAATTCCAGGGTTATGATCCATGATCATACTGGTGTCACTACAAGATCCATGATCAGGTCTGGATCCACCGGTATTCTTCCTCTATCTAAATCCTCATGAATTTCATAATTTGGAATATAAGAGGTATTGGAAATGAGGTTTCTGTTGGGAGGGTTAAGCTCCTTATTAAAGCCCACAACATTGACTGCATTGTTGTACTGGAACCAAAAATTCATGTCAGTAAAATGCAAGATATTTGCAGGAGGTTAGGTATGAGTAACTGTGTTGCAAATGGTGATGAATTGGCTCACATGGATCTTCTGGAGAGGTACCCTGGATTTCTCAATTCTCTGTACTGACGAGCAACAAATCACCCTTTCTCAATCTGGTTCTGTTTGGCCTTTATTTCATCTATCCTTTGTTTATGCTAAATGTTCAATTTTGGAGAGACAGGCCTTGTGGACATCCCTTCTGTTGGTGCACTCCCAAGTTTCAGGGCCTTGGCTAGTAGCTAGAGACTTTAACTGTATTATGAGGGTTGATGAAAAGCTAGGAGGTAATCCCCCTCATATGGGTGCTATCTCTGATTTTACTGATTGTGTTTCAAATTGTGCTCTTATGGATGCTGGCTTCATGGGTTCCCAATATACATTGCATAACAATCAAGCTGGGTCTCAAGGTATCTGGGCAAGGTTGGACAGAGTCCTAATTAATTCAGATTGGCTGAAACTTTTCCCCATATCAATTGAGCATTTATCCAGGGAGGCTTCAGACCATGCACCTCTTTTGGTGAAATTGTTACTCAAAAACAAATTCAAGAGCCGTTTCTGTTTCCAGAAAATGTGGACTTTGCATGAAAAATTTTCTCTTGGATATTACTACCTGTTGGAATACTAGCCCATTGGCCTCCTCTGCTATGTCCACTCTATACTTGAAGCTCAAGTACTTGAGGAGTATGCTGTGCAACTGGAATAAGCAGACCTTTGGCCATGTACACCTAAACTTGATGGCAGCAGAGGATGCAGTTTTAAAAGCTGAATTATCTTATGATTTAAACCCTACTTTGGAAAATCATAATCTTTTGGGAAAAGCTAAATCCATTCAATCTGAAAGACTTCTTCATGAGGAATGCTTTTGGAGACAGAAGTCTGGTATTAGATGGTTAAAGGAGGGGGACCGAAACACTAAGTTCTTTCATATTTCGACCAAGGCCAGAAGACTTAAACAGGGTATTGCTCGGCTCCAAAACTCAGCTGGCATTCTAACTTCTGATCATGAAGAAATGAAGAATATTGCTGCAAGCCATTTTCAAAAGGCCTTCTCTTCTCAGTACCATTCTATTGAGGAAGCCTCTTTAAACTGTATTCCTAAATTAGTCACTATGCAAGATAACTTAATGCTATGTGCTGTTCCCACTGAATTGGAAATAAAGGACACTGTCTTTGCATTATCTGCAGACAGTGCTCCCGGACCTGATGGATTCACAGGTGCTTTCTTCCAGACAGCTTGGCCTATCATTTCTGGCGTAGTTATCAATGCGGTTCAAGAGGCATTTACTGATTCCCAGCCTCTCCCAAGGTCTGTTTCATCCACACTAATTGCTTTGATACCTAAAAAACAAAATGCTGTGGATATCTCTGATTATAGACCGATTAGTTTATGCAATTTTTTCTACAAGATCATTTCTTCCATTGTCAACAAAAGGCTGGCTTCTATTCTACCAAGCATTATTTCTCATGAACAGACTGCTTTTGTCAAGGGAAGACACATAACTGAAAACATAGCACTAGCTCAAGAATTGACCCAGGAACTGGGCAGGAAAACAAGAGGGAAGAATGTCATTTTTAAATTGGACATGGCCAAGGCATATGACCGGCTAGAATGGGATTTCTTATTTGAAGTCCTGAATAGATTCGGTTTCAACCTGACATTCATTCAGCTGATTGGCAAGCTCATTCAGAACTGTTGGTTTTCTGTTTTGCTGAATGGTGATATAGCTGGTTATTTTAAATCTACCAGGGGTGTTCGGCAGGGTGATCCTATTGCCCCTTCTTTATTCATCATTGCTGAGGAAAGTTTGAGTAGATCCCTCAAAGAAGCTCATTTCACAGGACAAATTGAAAGGTTTCAAGGGCCTCGGAGGTGTCCCACTGTGTCTCACCTCCTATTTGTAGATGACACCTTAATTTTTTGTAAGGCTAGTACTGCCTCTATCAGGAATCTATTGAAACTCTTAAAGACTTATGAACTGGGTCAGGTCAGCTTATTAACATCTATAAGAGTGGTTTCTTTTTGCACACAAAGACAAAGGATGCTATTGCTACTCGGATTTCCTCTTTGACTGGTTTCAGCAGACACAGTTTCCCTATTAAATATCTTGGCTTCCCCCTGGTTCTAGGCAGAAGGAAGAAAGTGCACTTTGCTGGTATTGTGCAATCCATTGGAAAAAGAATATCTGGTTGGAAATCTAGTCTCCTTTCTCAAGGTGCCAAGCTGATCCTGATTAAGCATGTGCTCACCTCCATTCCCATATATTCCTTGTCCACCTCACCGTTCCACTCAGGAACTCATTAGTTGCTGGAGAAGTCTTTTGCAAACTTTTTCTGGGGTTCTTCAACGAATGGGAATAAAAGACATTGGAGTTCTTGGGACAAGATTTGCAGACCTATATGTCAGGGAGGTCTTGGCATCATGTCCCTTAGGCAGATGGACATTGCATTAAGAGTAAAAATGTTATGGCAGGCTTTGCATTCCAATTCCCTGTGGGTAAACTTCTTCAGAGCTAAGTATATTGGACAACGCCATCTAAGGGAGGTGCAATTTACTAATATGGCTGGACCTGCTAGACGAAGCTGGATTAAGGCAAAAAATCTCTTTCTACAGTTTCATAAGATTATCATTGGGGATGGAAAAGGTACAAATTTCTGGTATGATAACTGGATTGGAAAGCAATGCTTGGCTGATTTTGTTCCTGCCACCAGCATCCCTAACCCAAGTCTCACTGTTCATGACTTTCTCCTACACTCCCCAAGAGAAGAAACAGATTTAATGAACAGTTTTATACCAGCTGGCATCAAAACAGCAGTTATTCAAACTAATCTCACACTAGACACTGATTTCCCAGTATGGAGCTTGTCCTCCTCAGGCAAATGTTTGGTGACTTCTACTTATAAGGCCATATCTGAAACTGCTTCTCATCAACCATTTACTCAGTGGGCAAAGCTTTGGTCTCAATGGCTACCGACCAAAATTTCTGTCCATCTTTGGAAAATCCTACATAACAGCCTCCCTGTCGACACAAATGTTCAACGCCTGGGTGTCCAGCTATGTTCTATGTGCTCCTGCTGTAAGGTCCAACAAAGGGAAAGCCTTAATCATCTATTCTTTCACAGTGAACTAGCCTCCTACATTTGGTCTTTTTTCCACTCTATGGGACTGCCACTGGAAGGAAATTCTGTTGTATCACTTCTTTCAAATACTGCAGCAAATATTAAACCCAAGTCTGCTTATGGATTCCTAATCCTCGCAGTCATTGGTTATGGTTGCTGGGATATTTGGAGGGCTAGAAATTCAATGAGATATGAAGGCTCTACTGTGTCCAAAGGCCGCATTCGACACCAAATCATTTTTCAAGTAAAGCAGGCCTGTGCTAGTGCAAACTATAAGGAACCGGATATTGGAAAAAGGAGGATTCTTGACTCATTGGGGATCTCTACTTTCATGCCAATTGGTGCTCAGCTGAAAGCTATTATATGGGTATGCCCCCCGTGGCCTTCCCTTAAATTGAACACTGATGGTGCTTGCAAATCTGATGGAACTGCTGGAGGGGGTGGTGTCATTAGAGATCATTGTGGTAATGTTATACTTACTTTCTCCCATTTTTATGGCCAGTCCAACAGTCTTATAGCAGAAGCTAGAGCCTTAATTGATGGAATTCAGTACCTCCACACTATTTCAGATCACCCAGTTATCATTGAATGTGATTCACATGTCCTTGTTCGAGTAATCAATAAGGAATACCATTGTCCTTGGTCTATTCTTTCATATGTCAGAGAGATCTGGAGATACATCAAACACCATGACAAGATTATACATACTTATAGAGAAGGAAACAAAGTTGCTGATCTCTTGGCTTCCTTAGCATGCTCATCCAAATGTAATGTCTTTTTCTCTTACAATGAGTTACCCTGTGCTATAAAGGATGAGGCTCATATGGATAAGCTGGGAATGCCCAGCATCCGTCTGATGTAATCATTCTTTCCTGCTCCTTAGCAATAAAATTCACCCCCTAGTGGCCGATGGTCACCCCATCTGCACCTAGGTAGGGTTTTCTGGATTAAAAAAAAAATATCATCCACAGTCCTAAGATTTGATTCCCCCATCAAATACCCTTCATATTTGCTTTTTAGTATGCTTGAGTATATTTTTGGTTGTTTCTCATGAAAATATATGTATCTCAACAGATAGTTTCTTAGTGCAATATTTGAGTTGTGACTTTAATTGTTATCTTTGTTAGTATTCGGATTTAATTAATGTCAACGTGGGTAAATATGGATTGGAGTTGGATGGACAAGCCAAGATAAACATTAGAGTTTTTCATTCTTCATGCACTTTATACTTTAGAAGCTCTAATATTTATATTTAGATGTGTACTATGTTGTAGGAATGCAAGAAAGTACCATGATGGGTAGATGAATTTGTTCTGTTTGCCTTTAGAAATTTTCCAATTGATGGAGTCATTAAATGTCCATGTACCAAATACATTTGTATTCACAAATGGACTAAACAAACTATAAGAGAGCACTTATATTTCTACGGAGTTATAAAAGATAAGAATTTTTGATAATTCCATGGTGAAGGAGAGTCTTCTCGTAAGGTATTAACTACTCATGATGGACATGCATTTGTCACTGCTAATGGAGCTATCCATGAAATGCTATTTGATGCATTTGGATTGCCTAATACTCCTCTACAAGAGGGTGTTACTTCAAATGATCTCATAAGTCTGGCTGATGACAGGTCATACCAATTTTATAAGTTGATTCAAGATGCTGAGCAACCACTATATCCTGGATGCAAGAAATTTAACAAATTTTCTTTCATAATCAGATTGTTCAATATTAAATGCTTAGGTCATTGGACGTAAAAGAGCTTTGACATGTTACTTATGTTACTTAAGGAGGCCCTTCCTGAAGGGGAGAATTTGCCCAACTCCTTTTTTAAAACAAAGAAGATTATTAGAGAATTGGGATATGGGTATCACAAGATTGATGCATGCCCAAATGATTGTATCTTATTTTAGAAAGAGAAAGAGAATCTAGACTTATGTCCTAAATGTGGAGAATGTCAGTGGAAAACTACAAAAATGTTTGAAGAGTCTGGAGATATTAAGAAGATAGTGAAAAAAGTGTTTCGTCACTTCCCATTGATACCAAGGCTATAGAGGATGTACATGTGTTCTTGTGTTGCAGAAGGTATGAGATGGCATGAAAAAAAGCGTAAAGAAGATGATATCATAAGACATCCGATAGTTCACCATGTTGAAAATGTCAAGATGCTATTGATGACTTTGAAATGGAGTGTACATCTTAGGTTAGCAAGCGATGGATTCAACCCTTTTAGTACTATGAGTGTTAATCATAGTACCTGGTCGGTTCTTTTAGTGCCTTATAATCTTCCACCATGGCAATGTATGAAAGGTCTGGATGTAATCTTATCCTCGCTAATTTGTGATCCAAAGGGGCCTAGCAATGATATTGACGTTTATCTGCAACCACTCATCGAAGAATTACAAATTTTGTGGCATGGGGTGGATACATTTGATGCTTCAAAGGGTGAAATAGTCATCATGTGAGCAGCATTGTTATAGACTATTAATGATTTTCTAACATATGCATACATATCAGCACTAAAGGTCAACTAGCTTGCCCAATTTGAAATAAATTCACACACTCCATGTGGTTAGATGCTAGTGGAAAGCATTGTTACACTGGCCATAGGAGATGGTTGAAGAAAGATCATAAATTTCGATTCATGTCTCACCGGTTTGATGGAAAGGAAGAGTTGGGAGATAAGCCCATACCATTGTCTGGGGTTGAAGTCATGGAGCAACTACGAGACTTGTCTTTTAAGGTAGGTAAATATTGAATCCAAGTAAAAGGGAAAAGGAAGCATAAAAAGATGGTGCCTATAGATGCTAATAAGTATATGAACTGGAAGAAGAACAATTTAAATTGCCATATTGGAATTCTTTATTACTACATCATAATCTTGATGTGATGCACATTGAGAAGAATGTGTGTGAAAATATCATTGGAACACTCTTGATAATTGATGAAAAAAATAAAGATGATTTGAATGCTCGCTAAGATTTAAAAATCTTAGGTATAAAGTCATCTCTTCATCCACAATAAGTAGGTACAAAGAAGACAATTTTTCCCCTTGCAAAATTTACACTGAGCAAAATGGAGAAAGATATAATTTGCAATGTCTTAAAGAAAGTGAAGGTTGCCGATAGTTATTCTTCCAACATAGCAAGAAGTTTTAACACTTCGTATAATAAAGTTTGGGGCTTGAAAAGTCACGATTACCATTGCTTCTACAACATTTACTTCCAATAGTACTTCGAGGCATTTCACAAAGGGAGGTATCCGATGTCCTTACTGAAATATGTCATTTTTTTAGACTTGTGCTCCAAAACATCTTCAGCAGATCATTTCTATGTTCTTAGACAACATGTTGTCGGTGTGCTATGTCGAATGAAGATGATATTCCCCTCTAGTTTTATCGACATTATGATACATTTGATCATTCATCTTGCTAATGAAACTAGGTTGGCTGGCCCTGTAAATTACAGGTGGATGCATCCCATCAAAAGGTAATGATATAATTTAACATCTTAGATATAGTGAATACAAGTCTTAGATTATTAACTATTCACTTAGTTTATCACAATTTTTCATATATAGGTACTTGGTGAAGTTGAAGTCTTACATATGTAATAAAGGATGCATTGTTGAGAGCTACTTAGCAGAAAAAACCCTTACATTTGCATCAAGATACCTTCATAATGATGTGAAAAAGTGGCTAAATAGACCAATTCGAAATGCAGAAAGACATACCATTCAAATTGAATAGTGTTGGGAAATATTTTTAGAAGTAGCACATCCATTAGGGGTTGGTGTTGGTGTGAATATAGATCGAGAAGAGTTATGCCAAGCCCATCGATATGTGTTGTTTAATTGTGATGCAATTACCCCGTATATAAAGTGCATTTCACATTATTTTTTTTGTATATCAAGTTAAAGTTCTTTAGTTAATGCTACATATGGCATGCAGTAAACACTTTGATGAGATTAAAATAAAGTTGCCTCGCTTGCATGAGATGGAGATTGAATGACTCCATATGTTTGACTTTTCAAGTTGGTTTTTCAAGCATGTAAGTGATTTTAATTTATGAGTACAGCATATGAGTACCTATTTGTGAAGAGTATCATAACTTCAGTCTATTCCCCACTATTATAGGTACACAAATTGTAAGAATAATCTAAAGGGGCTATATCTTCTAAGCTTCGGTGGCTAAAAGATGGCCCATTACCTATGGTCAAGAAATATAATACATGCATTGTCAATGGTTTTCAGTTTTTCACACAAGATGTTGAATGTTGTCGGGTGACACAAAATAGTGGGGTGGTATTATTTGCTCAGACATCAAGCTTTTCAAGTTCAAAGGACAAGAATCTCATCATTGGAAAATTAATTTATTATGGGTTCATTAATGAAATTTTAGAATTAGACTACTATGGGGAGATAAAGATATTGCTCTTCAAGTGTGATTGGATTGATATTAATCGAGGTATCAAGCGTGAAAGGAACTTCACCATTGTCAATCCTTCTTGTAGATTGAAAACTACGGAATCTTTCGTCTTAGCCTCCCAAGTAGAGAAAGTGTGGTATGTTGAAGATCCAAAAGAGAGCGATTGGTATGTTGTACATAAGATAAAACCAAGAGACATGTTTGACATGCAAGATGACAATGAATAGGATCATGGGGATCTCTTAGACATTGAGCCAACACACAGTGTTGGTGGTGATAGTGATAATGATAGCAGTGATGTAGAGCAACGATGGGAAAGGGATGATATTGAAGGGATAGAAGTCCCAACTTAGAATGTATTTGTAATCTTCACTCAAATATCATGTTTGTACTTGAAGGTCCAGCAATGGTCTATGATTGGGAATTCAAGTATTATGGCTTCAATCATCCTCACCATTGAAGTTTAACTTCTGCATTTTGTTCATTGTTGTTTCACTTTCTTCATTAATTCTTATTTTCCTCTTTTCTTATCTCTTTGTTTTTGAGTTTTTAATTACTCGTGAATGTGACTTAAGTGCATTTTATTGTAATGGATGTTTGAAGAGTGTCTAAGTATAAATTCTATTATTGTGTATTATTTGTATAAGGTATCTTTTTCATTTCTTGCAGCCCATATGCTCCCAAAATAGGATGGTGGATTATCATGGCCTTGTTGCTTTTCTCTTCTTCTATTCCTCTATCCCTTAATCATCTGTTCATCTCCATGGTAAAAGATTGCTAGCTTTTTAGGTATCAATTCCTTTGAAAAAAAAAAGTTTCAGTAGCTTTGCTCCACTCACTCTTCACACACATATACGCCAAGGAGAACCTCTTATAGTTGCTCATTTCACAGGTTCAAAATCAATGAGCTACCATTTCCTATTCATAGCAACTCTAATATGTCACCTTGCACAACGTATAACCTTTTCCAAGAACTGAACACCACCTTAAAGAGAATTTAGTTCGGCAAGATGGTCAGTTAGAACACTCCTCCAAACCTTTTATTGACCCCCTTCTGAACTAGATTTGATGGCATACGGTTGATAATTATGTAACAATCTTGTCTCCTTTCTCCACCAGGATCTAAAACCTCAACATATATATATCCTCCTATGTTTTCTTTCAATTCTTTTGCGGATGCACTTTTTTAGTTAATTATTTCCAATGATCATAAAAGGCATTCCATACAATATTCACAAGCTATCAAGCATAATGTGCCATTCACTTGGGAAGGTGCTGACTACAAGTGTTGTTGTAAGATATTTTTCATAATAAGAAAGGTAACTTCCATCAATCGTTCCTCGTATCATCCTATGAAAGTGTCCAGTCTCTTGCAGAACACTCTTTAATTCAATTTAGAGGTTATCCCCTTGGTTTCTCTTCCATCTCCAATGTTTCCACTTATTCATTTCATTCACCCCCAGACATTCTTATATCAGTCCTCTGGTGGAACGTATTTTTTATATGAGTATTCGTCAGGCGTGCCAGTCACCGGAGTGACAAATTATCGTGTGCTCGATCTGACTTGGTCAGACGATTGTGAGGTTCGTGTCGGGACTCAAAACCCGCCATACTGTAAAGGCTACGACGTTAATTACATCCCTCCGGAAGAGGAACAACCCTTGATTAATCCCCAAAATAGAAGGTGTTGGGTTCGGTGCAAGTATTCAGAGGGGGGGTGAATGAATATAGCCTATAAAAATTTCGCTCAATTAACAACTAGAATGCTAACAAGATAGATTAGATAATCTGAAGGTTAATTAAATCTTCTGTTCAACCTGTAAGCAAACAGATGGAGCGCCCCTATGCAAACATCTAGCGGAAGCAAAAACATATAGAGAAATCAAACCACTGCACAGAGGTTTTTAGGTGGTTCGGTCCAGCAGACCTACATCCACCCCACACTCAACCCGAGTGTGGCTTCCTGCTGACTCACAGCTTGAACAGCTGGGCATCACAGCTTGCCATACATCAGCTGGGCAACACAGCTTGCCGTCCGAGGAATCCTCCTCGTCCGCTGAGCAACACAGCTTGCTGTCCAGTGGAATCCACCACTGTAAACCGCTGGGGATTACGGCTTACCCGTCCAGAGGCAGCACCTCTGCAAACCGCTGGGCAATACAGCTTGGCCGTCCAGTGGAATCCTCCACTGCAAATGCTGAGCAACACAGCTTGCTCCGCTGACAAACAGCTTGAAGAAATGTATAAAGGAAAACAAAAGATAGAACAAGACAGCAACGGAAAGTTGAAACGTTAAAGCACAAAATATAGCTCTCGATGAGCACTTCTGGCTTGGATTTGATCCACGGTCCAGTGAAGACTGATCTTCAGACAACCTTTCTCACACTCTTCTTCTTACGATCTCACTCTCTCTTTCTCTTTACTTCTTTCTTCTTCTGCTCTCTTCACTCTTCTTCTTCTCTTCTGCTGGATCGAAGTCTCTGCACTTCTGCTTTTTCTTTCTCCACTTCGATCACTCTTCATCTGAAGACGAAGACTCATATATATAGCAGCAACAGCAGCAGCAGCAGCAGCTAGGGCGTGTGCTCTTCCACATTTCCCGCCCAAGTGTTTTGGCCACGTGTCATCCTGTCAGCCCTTCCAGCCTCGGATCACGTGCCCCTTCATTAAGTCTCCACGAGCAGAGCACCTGTCAGACAGAGTATCGGAATATCAGGTTAAGTGAAGAGCTCTGTATAGACTTGTAAAGATGATCATGATGTATAGACTTGTAATGTAAAATGTGTTGTCGCACGGGAGCATATGAAGTCTCAAGGGAGCATCTATGGCCTCTGGACAGCATTACCAGCATCAGGGGAGCATGTGGAGCACATGCTGTCTCTGGGGAGCAATCGCTGCTCCAAGGGAGCATCCTCAAAGTTAGGGAAGCATTAGCAGTCACTGGAGGGCATACTCGGTCCCAAGAGAGCATCCGGGGGGACAGGCGAGCATGCACGTCTGATGTACAGACTCTACCAATGTATAGACACTACAATGCTCATCCACTGAATAGACTTCACAGTGCTCAATCAGACTTCACGATGCTCAATCACCCTTGAAGATGTGAGCGAGACAGTGTATGGACTTGGTCCTTGAAGGATGTACAGACTCGTAACGCTTGAGGACCGATGTATAGACTTAGAAGCATATGAAGCCAATGTACAGACTTGCCGATGCAAGGCCAATGTACAGACTTACTCGAGTGAGACGATGACCAAGACGATGCAGCTACAGTGATGTACAGACTTGGCATGAGACGCTGAGAAAGACGGTGGATGTACAGACTTCTAAATGTACAGACTTTCCACCGACCAATGTATGGACTTGGCTTTGGGTCTGCTATAGTCCAGTGTGTGGACTTGAAGGCCAACATGCGTGCTCAATGTACAGACTTGGAAGAACACTGTTGAATGTGTAGACTTGATCAAGAGTCCAAAGTGCAGACTTGCCATCGACCAAAGTATAGACTTGGTGGTCGTGAGACGGTGGCCAAGACACTGTACGGACGGATGTATAGACTTCGCCTAAACACTGTACGATGTATAGGCTTTAGTCTGAAGCGTTGTATGGACTTGCAAGAGACGCACAAAGAGACACTGCCTGAGACGGTCAACTAGACGCTGACTCTGTACACACTTCAACTTAAAGATGCACGATGTACAGACTTTCCAATGTCTAGACTTATGAGCAGTGCGTGCATCTACAGTGTAAATGTATAGACTTTGGACTTCGCCAAGCTTACACTAAGCGATATACACACTTGCTGAACCACTATATAGACTTATAGAGATGACGCTGCAGACTTGAGAATGCTGCGCTGCAGACTTGAGAATGTTGTGTACACACTCACAGCGTTGACGCTGGAGACTTGAGAATGCTCACAGCGTTGACGCTGCATAAGACTCTAAATAAGATGGACAGTCTGAGGGAGTCGATCATCAAGGATATCAAACATGGCACACTCATGCAATCTCCACAGACTAAATCTGATATAACACACTCAAGCATTCAAATCAACATGCCATCATCAAAATAAAACATAATATCATAATGCACTCACTGTGTTGCAATCATCAAAACAAAACAGCATTGCTATCATTAATTCAACATAGCACATGCTTGTGCCTAAGGGGCACAACATTCTCCCCCTTTTTGATGATGGCAACACACTGTAACAGTGAGTCACACACAAAATTTTCTCCCCCTTTGACATAATCAAAAAGAGAAAAAATAGTATAAACAAGAGTGCAACATGAGCAGTGCGTGCATCTACAGTGCAAATGTATAGACTTTGGACTTCGCCATGCTTACACTAAGCGATGTACACACTTGCTGAACCACTGTATAGACTTATAGAGATGACGTTGCAGACTTGAGAATGCTGTGTACACACTCACAGCGTTGACGCTGCAGACTTGAGAATGCTCACAACGTTGACGTTGCATAAGACTCTAAATAAGATGGACAGTCTGAGGGAGTCGATCATCAAGGATATCAAACATGGCACACTCATGCAATCTCCACAGACTAAATCAGAAATAACACACTCAAGCATTCAAATCAACATGCCATCATCAAAATAAAACATAATATCATAATGCACTCACTGTGTTGCAATCATCAAAATAAAATAGCATTGCTATCATCAATTCAACATAGCACATGCTTGTGCCTAAGTGACACAACATTCTCCCCCTTTTTGATGATGGCAACACACTGTGACAGTGAGTCACACACAAAATTTTTTCCCCCTTTGACATAATCAAAAAGAGAAAAAATAGTATAAACAAGAGTGCAACATGGTAGTATCCATGCAAAATTTGCTAGAGCAAATCTCCCCCTGAAAATATGACTCCCCCTGAACTGGTTCTCCCCCTTAATAATTGCTCCTCCTTTGAGAAGGAATATGAGCAGATAACCAAAGGTAGAGAAGGTAGGAGGGTCACTAGACAACAGCTAAATCATTGGTTCAGAAAATAAGCCTGATTATAAATAGTAGTTAAAGTATAAGAATCAGCAACATACAATTTTGACAAAAATTCAGGTTTAACAGTGATAAATCTAGAGTAAAACACCTGACCTTTGAAAAAGAGTTTATAGACTCCGTTTATAGCAATGAATATAGGGCACATAGTATTAATAGATAAGTCTGAAATAATACCCTTTTGTATTTAAACAAAGAAATTCAAGAAAGGTAACTTGAATATGTATTAATAAAAATAATTTTCACTCATTGACTTTTGATTTTCAAAGGGTTACAGCAGTTTGATTTTCATTTTTCAATTTCTGAACCTGAACCAAAGTGAATAGACCAGTGGCATTTATGCTGTTGACATTAGGTGTACACCTTGATCAGAGGCAGGTACCCCCAGTTACTAGGCATAAACTACTAGATCTATTTCAGATCAAGACCTACAAGGAATAGTCTTCACTTTTGACATTAAGGGTACACCTTAATTAGAGGCCAATACCCTCAGTTACTTGGTGAGGACTCCCCCTATAGATTTGACCCTATGAACAGAGATATTCTGAAGTACCTCATGACATGTGAATTCTCCTGCTTCTTTGGAGGAGTTCACAGTTTCTCAGTGCAATCAGCCATTGCTCTGTCACTATGTTTAGCTCTTTTACATTTATGATCTTATTTACTACTGCCCTTATTTCTTTTAGAGTGATTGTTTAAAAAATCATTACATACTCTTATTCACTTGTTCTAGACATTTCCAGTTCAACACATTTAGGCATTACAAAAAAAAAACTTTTTCTATTTTAGCCATGAGACAAAGATTAAGAGCTATAAAAGTTTTCTTTTATCTCAAATTCTGAAGTGCAGACACTAAACTCTCCAATTTATAAAGGTTAAACATTTAGTTCTTTTCAATTTGTAAGAGTGATTCTTATAAAAGAACAATTGAAATAATCACAACTCAATGTACTAAACCAGAAATAGAACTGTTGTTCAGTGAAGGTTAGGGAAATGATATCAATAGGCATTGAGTTCCAGGAGCATTTGATGTCAAAGGATATGAAAGAACTAAATGGGGACAGTGAGAAGTAGCAAGGATTCAATGAATTGACCAAAAAAACTCTCAGCTCCCCCTGACATTATGATGCAAGGATTATGCTATGCAACACACTGTTCTACATGCAGACTATGCACCAAGGATACATGAGGTAAGTATGCAATCAATTCAGGTTTATGCATCCAAGTCATGAACATTTTTATTTTTTTTCAGATTTTTTAAAATATGATGCAATGCACTGTTCTACATGAAGACTGGACCCATGGTACTAGGCGGAGAATCTGGTTTCAAAGACCATCTCATACATGGTAGGAACCTCCGGGCAGATTTCCCTGTCTTTTAGTAACTTACCATTTGATATACCAGGGTTAACAAGGACAATGCAGCATAAAGCAGCCCTACATGCATTGAACAGCATCAATGACAGTCATGCAAATGATGTATGCAGACATAAGACACATGCATTGACTGTGTACACTAAATGAACCATTCACAATCAGCAAGTTATGCATTAACAACAAGCATGCAATGCATTGACACAAAGCACATGCATTGACACAAAGTCTATATAGTGCATCAACTGAATACACTAAAGAAGCATTCAAATTCAGTTCAACATATAGCAAGAGAAGAGCATCAGATATGCAGAATTGAATTCAATAGCTGAGTCTGGAATGCAGACTGATCAGCTAGACATGAAGAGATCATCAAACATCAAACAAACAAATCAGCATTTTCAAATGATGAAATTTAAAACAAAGTTCAAAACTGACCTGAAATATAGAATCCTGGGATTTTCTGTTGAGTGACTTGGTTAACCCCTTTCATTTCCAAGGCACACCTGGAAGATAAGATCAAGTTGATCCTGTAGGAACCCAAGAAGTCTTGGGTCCTGAATTAACCCTCACAGGTGTTCTGAATGATTTCTTAACAGAACTATCATCATAGCCCATCAACTTATGACTGGACAAGGAATAACCAAATTGACCAGACTTACCATGATAACGAACAGAATTTAAGTTCCTTTTATGCATCTTATTGTAAGCATTAAGTTCATGTGCATGAACATTAAAATTTCTGTTATATGCATGGGCATGAGATTGGTGTAAGTGAACATGATTGGTTCTGTTATTCACATGAAAAATTTTCTTTTCATAACCAGCCAGCCAACAGTTACCAGCTTTGTGGCCTGGCTTTCCACAGTTGAAGCATGCAGAGTTTTTCTTTTTATCAATTGAATTATTTCTAACAGAATCATAGAAAGCAGGGAATTTTACAAATTTAGAATTCAATCTATTTCCCTGAACATGCCAGCAATTTTCAACCATGTGGCCCAATTTGCCACAATGAGAACATTGAGTGTTCTTTTCATGAGATGCATGATTTTTGACATGGAACAGTTTATCATGCATTTTAACAGCAGATAGATCATCTAATTTCATTTGTCTACAATCATGCATGAGATGACCTTTTTTATGACAGTAAAAACATTGAGGCCTTTTGGTTTGAGCACAAGAAGGTTTCTTTACAGTAGGTGTCCTAGCATGAATTCTATCATACTTCATATCATCCTTTCTCATGACAAAACAAACATCCATTTCATGGCCAAATTCACCACAGTAATAGCATTTAACATTTTTGACACCAGATTTGTTGGCCTGAACTTTATTAGCATGCTGATTATTATCATTCTTTTTCAAAACTTTTCTTTTCTCCTTCGTTTTCTTATTTTCCTTATTATCATGCACACTTAAAGAAAAGCTGAAGTGCTAGCTAACTCAGAGCTATGCACAAAAGTTGTGTGCTGTCTTTTTCTCACTTCCTGTTTACTGCCTTCATGAGAGACTTTCTTCTTAGTGACATCCTTTGGATTTTCTTTGTTCTTAAATGATTCAGATAGAGAATTGTTCAATTCAGTGATTTCATCTTTGAGAGAGGAAATGAGTATTTCAGAATCGGTGATCTTTTCATTAAGTAAGACATTAATGGCTTTATAGCTATCAATCTCTTCTATTAATGTACTCACTCTCTCACATTCATTTTCACCTGAACTCTTCCCTTTTTCCAGCATTAAAAGTCTCTCAGACATAGCAGAATTATGCAACCTCAATTCTTCATTTTCTTTTCTTATTTGTTCATTCTGAACTAGTTCATTAGTTAAGATTTGATCATTTCCTAATGAATTCAGCTTATCTTCTAGTTCAAAAATCTTGACAGTAAGTTCATCATTTTTATTTTTCAATAAAGAGATTTGTTCCTTACTCACATTCAGATCAGCTAAGCACATATCATGAGATGTTTTTAGTCTTTGACAGTTTTCACAGGGAACATTAGAGTTAATCTGTTCACATCTCTTTTTCAACCTTCTATTTTCAAATTTTAATTTCTTGGATACTTTGAACAAATCTTCATACATTACTATCAATTCATCAAAAGTGTATCCATCTGATTCGGAGCTTACCTGAGATGAGGTTTCCTCATCATCACTTCCCCGATTGGCCATTAAGCATATTGACTTTTCTCCTTCTTCAGCACTGTCCGAGGTGTTCCATTTGAGTTTCGAGAATTCTGGACAGTCAGCCTTCGTGTGGCCAATCTTCCTGCATTTGTAGCAAACGTTAGTGTCAATATTCTTAGCAGGATTAGAATTATACCTTATTTACTTTCTGCCTTCACCAAGCTTTCCTTCTCTTTCTCTCAGAAATTTCTTGAATTCACTGGTCACCCTTTCAATGTCTCCATCAATTTCAGACCGCGAGAGGCTGCTTTTCTCGCTTAATGATCCACTGTGGCTGGATCTGTTTGCTTTGATAGAGCTATCCTTCAGCACGATTGGTTCCATTGCAAACAATCTGAAAGCACAGAAAAGCTGAAGGACCTAGACCAAATGAGCAAGGCAAGGCACTAAGTCGGAGAAATAAAATAACTAACACAAAAAGCACATTATGAAATGCACCAAACACTAGCAGGATCCTCTGCAGATTGTAAGATCTGATAGATCAGAGACCCGCTCTGATACCAATTGTTGGGTTCGGTGCAAGTATTCAGAGGAGGGGGTGATTGAATATAGCCTATAAAAATTTCGCCTAATTAACAACTAGAATGCTAACAAGACAGATTAGATAATCTGAAGGTTAATTAAATCTCTTGTTCAACATGTAAGCAAACAGATGGAGCGCCCCTATGCAAACATCTAGCGGAAGCAAAAATATACAGAGAAATCAAACCACTGCATAGAGGTTTTTAGGTGGTTCGGTCTAGCAGACCTACATCCACCCCACACTCAACCCGAGTGTGGCTTCCTGCTGACTCACAGCTTGAACAGCTGGGCATCACAACTTGCCATACATCAGCTGGGCAACACAGCTTGCCGTCCGAAGAATCCTCCTCATCCGCTGAGCAACACAGCTTGCTGTCCAGTGGAATCCACCACTGCAAACCGCTGGGGATTACAGCTTACCAGTCCAGAGGCAGCACCTCTGCAAACCGCTGGGCAATACTGCTTGGCCGTCCAGTGGAATCCTCCACTGCAAATGCTGAGCAACACAGCTTGCTCCGCTGACAAACAGCTTGAAGAAATGTATAAAGGAAAATAAAAGATAGAACAAGACAGCAAAGGAAAGCTGAAACAATAAAGCACAAAATATAGCTCTCGATGAGCACTTCTGGCCTGGATTTGATCCACGGTCTAGTGAAGACTGATCTTCAGACAACCTTTCTCACACTCTTCTTTTTACGATCTCACTCTCTCTTTCTCTTTACTTCTTTCTTCTTTCTTCTTCTGCTCTCTTCACTCTTCTTCTGCTCTTCTGCTGGATCGAAGTCTCTGCACTTCTGCTTTTTCTTTCTCCACTTTGATCACTCTTCATCTGAAGATGAAGACTCATATATATAGCAGCAGCAGCAGCAGCAGCAGCTAGGGCGTGTGCTCTTCCACATTTCCCGCCCAAGTGTTTTGGCCACGTGTCATCCTGTCAGCCCTTCCAGCCTCGGATCACGTGCCCCTTCATTAAGCCTCCACGAGCAGAGCACCTGTCAGACAGAGTATCGGAATATCAGGTTAAGTGAAGAGCTCTGTATAGACTTGTAAAGACGATCATGATGTATAGACTTGTAATGTAAAATGCGTTGTCGCACGGGAGCATATGAAGTCTCAGGGGAGCATCTATGGCCTCTGGACAACATCACCAGCGTCAGGGGAGCATGTGGAGCACATGCTGTCTCTGGGGAGCAATCGCTGCTCCAAGGGAGCATCCTCAAAGTTAGGGAAGCATTAGCAGTCACTGGAGGGCATACTCGGTCCCAGGAGAGCATCCGGGGGGACAGGCGAGCATGCACGTCTGTTGTACAGACTCTACCAATGTATAGACACTACAATGCTCATCCAGTGAATAGACTTCACAGTGCTCAATCAGACTTCACGATGCTCAATCAGACTTCACGATGCTCAATCACCCTTGAAGATGTGAGCGAGACAGTGTATGGACTTGGCTCTTGAAGGATGTACAGACTCGTAACGCTTGAGGACCGATGTATAGACTTAGGAGCATATGAAGCCAATGTACAGACTTGCCGATGCAAGGCCAATGTACAAACTTACTCGAGTGAGACGATGACCAAGACGATGTAGCTACAGTGATGTACAGACTTGGCATGAGACGCTGAGAAAGACGGTGGATGTACAGACTTCTAAATGTACAGACTTTCCACCGACCAATGTATGGACTTGGCTTCGGGTCTGCTATACTCCAGTGTGTGGACTTGAAGGCCAACATGCGTGCTCAATGTACAGACTTGGAAGAACACTATTGAATGTGTAGACTTGATCAAGAGTCCAAAGTGCAGACTTGCCACCGACCAAAGTATAGACTTGGTGGTTGTGAGACGGTGGCCAAGACACTGTACGGACGGATGTATAGACTTCGCCTAAACACTGTCCGATGTACAGGCTTTAGTCTGAAGCGTTGTATGGACTTGCAAGAGACGCACAAAGAGACACTGCCTGAGATGGTCAACTGGACGCTGACTCTGTACAGACTTCAACTTAAAGATGCACGATGTACAGACTTTCCAATGTCTAGACTTATGAGTAGTGCGTGCATCTACAGTGCAAATGTATAGACTTTGGTCTTCGCCATGCTTACACTAAGTGATGTACACACTTGCTGAACCAATGTATAGACTTATAGAGATGACGCTGCAGACTTGAGAATGCTGTGCTGCATACTTGAGAATGCTGTGTACACACTCACAGCGTTGACGCTATAGACTTGAGAATGCTCACAGCGTTGACGCTACATAAGACTCTAAATAAGATGGACAGTCTGAGGGAGTCGATCATCAAGGATATCAAACATGGCACACTCATGCAATCTCCACAGACTAAATCAGATATAACACACTCAAGCATTCAAATCAACATGCCATCATCAAAACAAAACATAATATCATAATGCACTCACTGTGTTGCAATCATCAAAATAAAACAGCATTGCTATCATCAATTCAACATAGCGCATGCTTGTGCCTAAGGGGCACAACAGAAGGACCATGGGACCCGTAAAATGTATGAAAGATATATTTGCATGCAAGCATACAACATGGTAGTATTTATTCATTAAACCGGCTTCCAGTACAAGGCGGAGAACTTAGGTCCGAAGGCCATCATCACGCATAGTGAAAGCCTCCGGTCGGACATAACTCGACTTTCTGCTAATCACTATTTGATATACCGAAGAAGCGGCTCATGCAAACATACAAGGTAATAATATTTAGTTTTATTGTTTATTATTTATTAGATCGTTTATTCATACTTTTAAAAGAGATTTCGACAATGTCTCTCTGGCTTCGAGAGTTGTTGGGGCCTTCTTATTTTGAGACTGTGCATGACATTACGGTACACACATATATGCCCACGAGGTGGGCCGAGGATGACCGCGTTTGGGCAGACTCATGTAATGTCGGGACAATGGATGCCGGGATACGGTAAATTTGCTATTCAAGAACCGAGGGAATACAGTGAAACCCGATCGAAACGAATTGAAGCCAGCGGATTATTGGCACGAAGTAAAGTTACGCCATGACCATAATGGGATGGATCCTGAGGTCCGAGCACGACTTGTCGGGCACCATTAATGTTCCCCATACTAAGATCTAGAGGAGGTGTGAGCTCTGGAGCGGGCATAGCCATGTTTATTATTATTTATTTATTCTTGTTATTATTTAGATGCGCGAGTACACCTCTTCTTTTAATTCTTTGTTCTGGTTTCGTTTATGTTATCCCCCTTTGCAGTATTTATTTGTTTATTTTTGTATTGCACATATATGTTTTATTTTTTTTATTGCCCTTTGTTTGGTTATTATTTATTTATCATTCTTTTTATTCAGTTACCATTTTTATTCTCTTTGCTTATTTATTATTATTTATTTTTTTATCATTTATTCTACCATTATTCGGTTAGCATGGTTCTATCTTCTTTTTTTTATTATTATTTATTTATTTTTTTTATTCTAATCATTTTTATTTCCCCAGTTTTGAATGAGTGTATTTTTATTTATCTCATTATTGATTTGTTTTATTTTATTTTTTTATATTATATATACACATGTATATGGAGTGGGGGTTGAACGTATGTGTGCTTAGCGTTAATGTTAACGTGAATTATTAAGCTTAAGAAATGCCCATGGTTTTAACAATAGAAGGGGGGAAAACGTTGTATGGTTGTATCAACGTTGTGTGATTTGTGTTTTGTTAAGTGAAGAAACATGGCATGTGTGCTTAACAGGTGTTTTAATGGTTAAAGGGTGTTATGACGATACTTGTTTTATATTGGCAAAAGAGTCACTTTTTCACGTGGGGGGCGCGTTTTTTGGTTTATTAACTTTTGGGTGTCCTATCGAGTCATGATGTGGATGAGTCGGTGGAGCATTTTCTGTGACCAATTATTTTGTTGTTTTGGATTTGTGAATCGGTGGCGAGGGGAGCCATTCGGTGGCGTTGCCACCGCATCAAATGGGATGGTGGTTTGGGATTATAAGAATGGGTTGGACGTGTTGAGGATGTGCGTCGATGCATGGCTCTGAAGCGAAGTCGATGCAGCTTTGGCAAGCGGGCGATGAGGGTCGGTGAAATGCTGGTGGAGGTCGGTGCAAGATGAGGAGGGAGGCAAGGGTGGAAGGGAAGTCGGTGCAATATGCACTGAGGCGGCAGCAGAGAAGGGCGAGGTCGGTGCAAGGGTGGAAGGGAGGTAAGGTCGGTGTAGGGTATGCACCGACGTTAGGGGCGATGCAAGATTAGTAGAAGGAAAAAGGGGGGATTGGTGCAATGTGCACCGATGCAACAGGGCGAGAGGGCTAAGGAGGTCGGTGCAAGTGGCGAGGTCGGTGCAAGTGAGAGGTGGAGGCAGTGAAAGGTGAGACGGTGGGGTTGAACGAGGGCGATTAGTTTAATATATGTGTATAACGTGGAGGGTGTGGGTGTTTAAAAGTTAATGGAAGGTTAGTGTTAATGACAAACCAATGGGGGTGTAAATGTGTTTTTATATGCATGGGTGTGTTACGTGGATTAAGGCTAACGTGTTTTGCTCTGATGGAGTTTATTGTTGACAAGATGCTAACGGGTGGGAGATATTAGGTGAGATGATAGGAAGTGTAAGGTGAGACGGTGAGGTTATTATGTGATACGGTGGTGGCGTCACCGACTCAACCCCTCTCTCCTTTTTGTTATATATTTGTTTCATTTGTTTTATTTATTGTGTGTTGCTGTTATTTATTATTATTATCATTATTATTATTTTGTTCTTTGATTCAATCCAAAGGTCCCATGAAAATTTGGCAACATCTCCCCTAGACCCGGAGTGTTCAGGGAGTAATGGGACATACACACGGGGGAAGCCGGTGTAAGTCCATAAAACCCGAGAGGCCAAGTGCGGCTGTCTCGAAACCTGAAATTGCCAATGAGGGACTCTGAGGGCTAGCCTACTAAGAGCCCTTCGCAATTCATGGGTTAAATCGAGGGGCGACTGAACCAATGTTGCCATATGATTGGCATTCATGTCCACTCCATAAGAGGGGCTTCCAGGAGAACACTGTCATGGTATGGCAGACCTCCCAGAACCCAGAGTGACCAAATAGAAATCAATAATCGAGGTTGTTCCCCTCCCCAGTGATGGATCCGTAGACATAATTGAGAAACAATCATTGCGATCGGATAAAACTGGGAACAATCATAAACAATCCAACTGTTCACATGACAGCCTGAGGGTCCCCTCCGGAGGCCAAAGCAGACGATCCTGGCAAAGCAAATGGGCTAGCGTCTGTATTTGAAAACACAATAACATGGAGGCTCAGAGGGAGAAGGCCCTTCGGGGTAAACCATCAAACACCCAAGGTGCATACACGATTTTGAACATAGGCAATACAGACGATGAAGTAATCGGATCCCGGGGAGGGGATATCACTGTCACCCTGGTGGGCGTGGCTAGTGGCCATTGTCACTGACTCATATGCCCGATCGATCCTGAGGTCTTTGGAAAAGATATATAGCCATCGGAGGAGGCCTCCTCACTATCGGAGGAAAAATGAAAAACCAAAGGAATAGCAAAGATGAAATAAATAATGCACGCACCACAGGTCAGTAAACAAAAATCGAAGATGAGAGGAGGAACAAATTTTTTCTATTCCAAAATAAAAGGGCGAGGAATACAACAAATGACCCCTAATTATAGAGAGGCAGAAATTGATATATACATCGAAGAGGGGGGAGAATGAGCAATACAGGATACAAAATATCCTAAGACCCTACCCACCTTCCTCCTCATATCGCTCTTCTCTCTTCGAAGGGCTCTCTTCTCTCTTCCGCTCTTCTGGATGCGTCCGCCTCCGTCTCCTTTTCCTTGTGGCTCTCTTCGTGTGTCTTCGTTCTCCTCCCTTTTCCAAGCTCTCTCTCGAATGCTGAGGGAAGATGCCCAATTTATAGGTGGGAGAACAGAGCATCGGTGGCAGGATGGGACTAATGTCCGTTACCGACTTGTCAGCCCGCAACGCCAAAGGTGCCACCGATTCATGCAGGAAGACTTCACTGTGCCACCAATTCAACCGCGAGAAGAAGAAGCCATCGACTCTTGTGCAAGGCTCCACCGATTCCCTTTAAAGGGATGCCACCAATCCACTAAAAGGGTGCCACCGACTAACCTTCAAAAGTGCCAATTCAACTTCTTCAAAAAGGTGCCACCGATTCACACACATTTTTTAGCAATTCACCTTTGAATAAAGTGTGCCACCGACTCAATGGATGGCATTTTCGTAGTTTTTGTCATTTCACCTCGGAACTGGCCCGAATGGAAGCCTGACGTCCAGTACCACCTTGGGTTTGATGCAGTGGCCACAGAGTATAGATTTCATCATTTTCGGGCCCGATTTGAAGTTCCCGGTGATTCCGACGTGTGCCAAACCCGTGCTGATTTTCTCGAGTTTTATCCTGATTCGGCCTTTGGCACTATAATTCATGCGGCCAACTCAACTTCGCATATATGTGGGGTATCCTCATCGATTGGACTATCCCTAGAAGTATTTTTGTCCTGACTGGGCATCCTTTCGGTAACTTACGGGCCTTTCCGGTGCGATGTGTACCCGAATCGGGTAACCCAGGTTTTCTCCTGATTTGGTGTTCGGCACGTTGATTCGTACCGCCAACTCCATGTTGTGGACACGTGGGGTGTCTTCATTAGGAGGGCCATCCCTCGAAGCATTTCTGTCCTGATCGGACGACTTTCTGGCCACTTACAGACCGTTCCGGCATTCCGCGTGTGTTGAGCTGACTTCTCGGGTGTTTCGCTGATATCACCTTCGGCACTTCAAATCATGCCCTCATGCCTGCTTCACGCCGGTAGGAAGCGTCTTCATTGACTGGGCATCCGCTCCAGATGTTCTCACCCCCATGGGATAATTCTTCGGCCACTTACGGACCACATCGAAATTCTGCGTGTCTTGATCGGATCACTCCGGTTTTCCGCTGATTGAGCCTTCGGCTTCCCATTTTGGGGGTGTAGGGGCACTCGGCCAAAGTTTATGACCTGCAAAAGTAAAGGTCAAGAAAAATTAGAAATATTTTTAGTGTCAACAAATGTCCCCCACCCGCGAGTGTCGCGAGTGAGAAACGAAAGAGCGGGACCTGCGGATGTAGCCCATAGCCCATTTGACAATATCTTTTATCTTTCATTTATTATTCTGATATTATCCTTATTTTTTTATTCATTATTGTCATCATTTTCATTCATTTCATTTTTTTATTTATCATCATTTTTATTCTATTTATTTTATTTTGTGTTATCATTTTTATTTCATTTATTTCTCTATTATCATCATTTTTTTATTCTCACGCAAACACGCAAGCACTCATCACCAGCAGGCATAGTATATATATAGTGTAGTTCCCTTATATCGGGGATAGGATAAGGACAATGCCCAAAATTCACGGACAGAGTGCAACTCACAGGGCACAACTAAGGGAGACGTGCATACGAGAAGAGGAAACTGCGTAGGATATATGCATAGCATAAGCCACGATCCGCACCCAAGATTATTCCTCAATAGAGTGAAAGTGAGATTATATGGGCAGTGAACCCTAATCATAAGGACGTACAGACGTTCTAAGTAACACTAGAGGATTACTTTATCGCCTACACATGCATTTGGGGTTATCGACCTTTGGTAGCTTCGCACATCACCCTTGTTTATTCTTAATTCAGAATTTCATCTTTCGGCGCGAGTCTCCTCATTTGTTTCAGTGGAGATTCCCAGCTACTAAGATTCATCCCTTTATTTGAAGTGCTATTATGGACTTCACCGTTCAGCGCGAGTCTCCTCATGTGTCTCAATAGGGATTTCCGATTACTAGGGTTCAACCTCTTTCTTTTTTTTATTACAATTATAGACTTCACCGTTCGACGCGAGTCTCCTCATATGTCTCAATAGGGATTCCCGATTATTATGATTCATCATTTTATTCATAGTGCTATTATGGACTTTACCGTTCTGCGCGAGTCTCCTCATGTGTCTCAATGGGGATTCTTGGCTACTAAGGTTCATACTTTTATTCATATTTTATTATTTTATTTTTTTTAAAGGGGGTAGGCAGCTTTTTCCCTCACGATTACCCCTCATAAGAGTGTAGAGATTTAAGCTTCCGTGAAGTGTTAGGAAGAATTTATGACGTCCCTACGGCGAGGGGCCACTGCTCATATCGTGTTCGAAGTGTGAGAGTTTCGTCCAGGGTGTATCATGCGAGTTGTGCTAGTAACATAGCTACGACTCTTCCCCTGGTTGTATGCACTTACTAAGAATTGACTTTTAATTCCTTAGTTTGTGCCGTGATGCACACCAACACAGAATCTGGGCAACGTTATTTAGCAAGAGAGCACGCGGTCTTAGAAATTTTGAAGGAAGCGTATTAATGCTATGTTACAAGCAAACGTGTGCGCGAAACATGCAAGCAAGCAAATCATGTTATGCTCCCTCTTTTTTATCTTTTTCTTTTCTTTTCTTTTCTTTTCTCTTTTTTTCTTTTTCTTTTCTTCTCTTTTCTTTTCTTTTCTTTCCTTCTTTCTTTCCTTTTCTATCTTTTTCTTTCTTTTCTTTCTTTTTGGGGGGGGCTTAATAGGCACACCCGCAAGCCGACACTTTGGGAGGTAAGTGGCTAATGCCGTGACAATGGAGAGAAGATGTTATACATTGTTGCGAACCCCGAGAGGGGTCAGGAGTTGGTGTGAAACTAAGGGAAGGTCTTTTCGTTCATTGGTTCGGGCAACAATTCCAGGCCAATAGTAAGGTGATGGTCAGCCTCGACTGAAGGTCGTGACGTAGAAAGGCTTGGTTTGGATGTAAGGCCGTAATGCCAAGGTAGAAGGGTCTTTTTGTTTATTGGGTTGGATGATAGTTCCTGGGCCAATGATAAGATGATTGTCGGCTTAGACAGAAGGCCATGACGCCGAATGACTTGGCTTAAGCGTAAGGCCATGACGCCAAGAGAGAGCATTCAACGGCTTAGGCAAGGAGCCATGACGCTGGACCACTTGGCCTAGACGGAAGGTCATGATGCCAAGGGAGAAATATTTACTGGCTTAGGCACAGAGCCATGACGCCATACAACTTGGCCTAGACGGTGTGTCATGTTGCCAAGGAAGAATGTTTACCGGCTTAGGCAGAAAGCCATGCCACCGGACAGCTTGGCTTAGGCGGAAGGCCATGACGCCAAGATATAATACTTACCGGCTTAGGCGGAAGGAGCCATGACGCCGGGTAGCTTGGCTTAGGTGGAAAACCATGACGTCAAGATATGATATTCACCGACATAGGCGGAAGAAGCCATGACGCCGGACAAGGGTGTTTAACTGCTTAGACGTAAAGTCATGACGCCGTGCAGCTTGCCTTAGGCGGAAGGCCATGACGCCAAGATATAATATTCACCGGCTTAGGCGAGAGGTCATGACGCCGGGTAGCTTGGCTTATGTGGAAAACCATGACGTCAAGATATAATATTCACCTACTTAGGTGGAAGAAGCCATGACGCCGGACAAGGGTGTTTAATGGCTTAGACGTAAAGTCATGACGCCGTGCAGCTTGGCTTATGCGGAAGGCCATGACGCCAAGATATAATATTTACCGGCTTAGGCGGAAGGCCATGACGCTGGGTAGCTTGGCTTAGGTGGAAAATCATGACGCCAAGATATAATATTCACCGACTTAGGCGAAAGAAGCCATGACGCCGGACAAAGGTGTTCAACGGCTTAGACGTAAAGTCATGACGCCGTTCAGCTTGGCTTAGGCGGAAGGCCATGACGTCAATATATAATATTCACCGGCTTAGGCGGAAGGCCATGACGCCGGGTAGCTTGGCTTAGGTGGAAAACCATGACGCCAAGATATAATATTCATCGGCTCAGGCGGAAGAAGGCATGACGCCGGAGAAGGGTGTTTAACGGCTTAGACGCAAAGTCATGACGCCGTGCAACTTGGCTTAGGCGGAAGGCCATGACGCCAAGATATAATATTTACCGGCTTAGGCGGAAGGCCATGATGCCGGGTAATGATATTTAACGGCTTAGATGTAAAGTCATGACGCCATGCATCTTGGCTTAGGCGGAGGGCCATGACGCCAAGATATAATATTTACCAGTTTAGGCGGAAGGCCATGATGCCGGGTAACTTGGCTTAAGTGGAAAACCATGATGCCAGGATGTAATATTCATCGGCTTTGGCAGAAGAAGCCATGATGTCGGACAATGATATTTAACGGCTTAGACGTAAAGTCATGATGCCGTGCAGCTTGGCTTAGGCGGAATGTCATGACGCCAAGATATAATATTTACCGGTTTAGGCGGAAGGCCATGACACTGGGTAGCTTGGCTTAGGTGGAAAACCATGACGCCAAGATATAATATTCACCAGCTTAGGCAGAAGAAGCCATGACGCCGGACAATGGTGTTTAACGGCTTAGACGCAAAGTCATGATGCCGTGTAGCTTGGCTTAGGCGAAAGGCCATGACACCAAGATATAATATTTACCGACTCAGGCGGAAGGCAATGACGTCGGGTAGCTTGACTTAGGTGGAAAACCATGACGCCAAGATATAATATTCACTGACTTAGGCGGAAGAAGCCATGACGCCAGACAAAGATATTTAACGGCTTAGATGTAAAGTCATGACGCTGTACAGCTTGGCTTAGGCGGAAGGCCATGACGTCAAGATATAATATTTACCGACTTAGGCGGAAGGCCATGATGCCAGGTAGCTTGGCTTAGGTGGAAAACCATGACGCCAAGGTATAATATTCACCGGCCTAGGTGGAAGTAGCCATGACGCCAGATAAGGATATTTAACAGCTTAGACGTAAAGTCATGACACCGTGCAGCTTGGCTTAGGCGGAAGGCCATGACGCCAAGATATAATCTTTACCGGCTTAGGCGAAAGACCATGACACCTGGTGGCTTGGCTTAGATGGAAAACCATGACGCCAAGATATAATATTCACCGGCTTAGGTGGAAGAAGCCATGATGCCGGATAAGGATGTTTTTGTTAACTTACGTGCTAGCCTGGACGAAAGGTCATGATGTTGGCGGTAGAAGGGTTCTTTTGTTCTTTAACTGGATGGAAGGGGCAGAGCCATAGGTAAAATGGTCTTTTTGCTCTATGGTCGGACGGGAGGTCCGAGCCAAAGGTGAAAGGGCCTTTTTGTTATCTAGCTAGATGGAAGGTCCGAGCCAGAAGTAGAAGAAAGGTCTTTTTGTTGTCTGCCTAAATTAAAGGTCCGAGCCAGAGGTAGAAAGGTCTTTTTGTTCTTTGATCGGAGGTGAAAGAGTCTTTTTATTCTATGGTCGGACGGAAGGTCCGAGCCAAAGGTGAAAGAGTCTTTTTATTCTATGGTCGAACGGAAGGTCCGAGTGATGCGGGACGGACACGAGGATCGACTCTATGTGGTATGAACCTCAGACTCTAGATGCGGACAGGACCAGCAACACATAATGGGAGAGACACTAGGCCCGACACAGAGAGCTCCTATGGGCTATATGTCGCTAACAGAAACGCAAGCTCACTCGTCGTCCCAAGCGAGGGAAACGTGGATCGTACGCCGTTGAAGAACCGGTAGAGTTAACGGGTAGTCGACTCACTTCCAGACTCGGATCGAGTCACGGGACGGGTCACTTTCACACTCACAGCGGTGACATGGACTCACGGGCTAGTACCTATCGCTCTCGGCAGCGGCAAAAGACCATATACTAAACTAGCAAGCGAATGCCGAGAAGTTGAGACCTTTACCTCCACGCACCCGGCGTGGCGAAGACAACCCCGGCCAATTCACGGACTCCCGGTTAACAATATTACAACAGTACAATAATTTGACCCACTCCACGCAGGGAGGTAAAAGGTCACATGTGGGGCCCGGGAATCACGCAAATTGGGTTGACGGGCAGCATCTTGATGTCGCCCGGCGGTGCCGAACTCCGCATTTTCGTGCTTTCCGAATGGCGGATTCTACGGGTCCGTGGGGCCCACGGACGGCGCTGTCCTCCGGATCTGCGGGGGTGGGACCCGCTGTGATGGGGACTCCTGGTGGCGTTCCTGCATGGACGGCGGTCGGCCGGAAACACCGATCGGGGGTCGATCGGCCCCGATTCCCAATTCGTGAACTAGTTGCCCACGGATTTCTGGTTTTGTCCTCCGACGCGCGCTCCGGAGAGAATGGCCGCTACGATCAATCCCGACGTCGGATCGGGGCGCATGAGCTATCGCTGGAAAGCTCTCTTGAAATCCTTCGATCGAGGCCCAGAGAAATCTGCTGGATCTGGTCGGATCTAGACTTTACTGAATTTACAAGCTCCGGCTGTATAGTACCCCGAAACCTCAGATCTGCAAGTGAGTTGTCTGAGAACTACCACTGACCGAAAGGTAGGTGACCGCTTCAGCTCATACGCTCTTCACAAAAGTTGTAGGGTTTCGAATAAGGAAAACGGGGATATTTTTTGTGGACTGATTGGAGGTAGCTGTAATTTGTTATGATTTCTTTACTGGAAAGTGGTCGGATCTGAGAACAGGTGGACAACACTGTAGCTAGCTCTGAGAATGAATTTTGAAAAATAGGTGGAGGGCTGATCAAAAATCAAGAAAACTCGTGGGAGGAGGGGTTGGTGGATGGAACTCCCAGTAAAATTGGGAGATCCAGAAAAAATTAAAAGCTTTGTCGGCAATGTGAAACTCAGGAAAGGTGGAAATCAGAACAGGAAGAAGACATATTTGGGAATTAAAGTTGGGAGAAAATGCAAAATTATCAAAGGGGATCTTTATGACCAACCAAATTTTGTGGGATGTGCTTGACACCTCTGGAACATCCCCTCAAAATCCCAGATCGAAAAGAGCTCGTGGCTGACTGCAGAATTTCGTGGAAGGGGCTGTGGTCGGCTGAAGACAGAACTCCGGCGATCCCGATGGCGGTGCGGTGGCGGCTCGTGGCGGCGGCGATGATGACCGGAACCGATAGGGAGGAGTCACACCTCCAGAAGGTAGCCTTCTCAGCTACAAGGGGGAGAGGGAGAGAGGGAGAGGGGGGGTGCCCAAGGGCTGCTCCAAGGATTTTCCAAGTTCAAATGGCATTAATTCCTCAAAAATGGAAATTACAAGCATATATAGGTTACATGTCTAATCAATTCTCAACCGTTGGATCTAGGGATGGGAGATGGAGGGCTGGGATTGCATGTGACCATCCACAAAAATTAAAATTAAAAATACAAGG
Organism: Amorphophallus konjac; assembly: GCA_022559845.1. Lineage (NCBI taxonomy): Eukaryota > Viridiplantae > Streptophyta > Magnoliopsida > Alismatales > Araceae > Amorphophallus > Amorphophallus konjac. The sequence goes on along the minus strand of CM040127.1, from coordinate 178,971,620 downwards.
GGGGGCAGCCCATTGATTAGGGAGGCAAGGGGGGGACATGGTAGGTGGGGGTGGGTTGGAATTGTTGGCATTTTCATTCCAATGTCCCCCACTTGGCCCACCCTTCTAGAAGCCATCATTTGAATGGTTGATTGACCCCACATGAGGCCCTAGGGATGAGGTGGATCAATGGGAGGGGGCCTGGGGTCCCGTGGGGCCCAGGGGTCCCATTTTTTCAAATAAGCCGCTCTTACAATCAAAATTACATACCGAATAAAATGAAGTAAACACACATTAAACACAAATAAAGTCTAACTAAATATGATAAATGCCTGGACTCATGGGGGAGTCTCCAGGATGTCTCCGAGCCAGATGGATGCTGAGGTGGCTCGAGTCATGCTCCGTGTGCGGTACCGGTGGCTCGACATAACTGCTCGGGTGTCCGCACCAATTCTCCCCGGGTGGGAGAAACTCGACCCTGTCGAGTAAGGGTCTGCATCGCTCCGGTATCGCTCCAGAAGGTCCGGATCAATCCGCTGCAACTCTCCATGCGTAATCCACGTGTCCTCGGTAGCGGACCGTCCTCTCCATCGCACTAGGTAGCGCAGGTAGGATCCACTCCTGATAATTGTCACCTGCTCATCTAGTATATGATCTATATGCTCACGCTGCCATGACAAAGGGGCTGGAGGTGGACACTCAGGTGTGGGATCACTCTTAATTGGAGGAGATGGCTCGAAAGGCTCACTAGGGATCACCGGTGGGTCCCTATCTGCAACTAGATCCGAAATATTAAAAGTAGAGCTTATACCGTATTCCTCGGGCAGGTCCACAACATACGCATTGGATCCAACGCGTTTCAACACTCTAAATGGACCGGCTTCGCGAGCTTGCAACTTCTTAACGGTTCCAGAGGGAAACCGTTCAGGTCTTACCCTGATCATGACATATTCACCCTCTTGGAACTCTCGGTGGTGTCTATGGACACCGACTAACTCCTTGTACCGTGCATTGCTGACCTCAATGTGATGACGGACGTCATCATGCAGACTCCTAACATGCCTAACAAAAAGAAAAACACACAGATGCACACACGACCCTACACAAACCTAATGTTAGTCAAACCCAATCATATGCAAGGTGGTCTAGGACATCCGAATGTGTGCCAAGCATTCATTTGACATAACCGGAGGTTAATGTCATGGTGGACTCCTAGACATCCTATGATGCACCAATCATGGACATTTGGTTTGGATGTGGGAAGTCCGGGAGGTTTGGGTGGTTTAGGTGGACCGGGGGAACCAAAGTCTTCATTACCCCCAAATGACGATTCGGACCTATTGCCATGTGAAGGTTGCCAGGCCCGAGTAGGAGGAGTGTGATAGTGGACGTCCTTAAAGAGGTGGAATGGAGGTGGTGGGCCAAGGGGCCCACGAAGAAAGGGATCGAAGGGATCAAAGAATGTGTGACCCCTCAATATGGATTCCCTCATCTCAAGATCCCATTTGTGGAAGTCTAGAAGGTGTTGTTGATCTTCTTCATTCATGAAGGGAGATGAGACGGTGGGGGTATGATGGTGGACCCTCTCAAAAAGGTAGAGTAAATATGGTGGGTCACGGGGCCCACAAGAGAATGGGTCGAAGGGATCAAAGAAGGTATGACTCCTCGGACTAGGCTTCCATAAATCACTGTCCCACATTTGGAAATCTTGGAGGTGTAAATGATCACCTTCATTCATTGTGAGCGGTGGGACGGCAGTCATAGGTAGAAAGTAAGATTCCTCCCTTGGGCAAATGGGAATGAAGTCGGGCTCGGTCGGCATAGGGAGGAGTAGAAGAACCTCCGTGGTAACATGACACACGGTGTACACGGAGGTGATGGACCCTAAAGTGGGATGAGTGAAACTACGACTGGTGGGTCGGTCAAAGCCTGGAGCCAACAAGTGCGTAAATGTCAACTGCCAATCTATTCCTTTAAGAAGATCATCTAATGTATCGACATGGTGACTAGATCGGATGGTGGTATGGAATGAGTTGACCGGCACTAATGGTAGGGTAGGGTCCATGGATGGGAGGAGAGATGGGGCCAGGCCATTCTTAAGCCAGCTAAGAAGCGGCTCGGCTATGACAAGCATACCCGTTAGAAACACGGGTGGCTCGAGCTGAAGTGGCTTAGAATAAAGATCGGAGAGTGGGGCTTCTCCAACCCTTTTGTCCCCTAGGGCTAGAGATGTCCGAGTGGGACACTGTCCGGCAAAGTGGCCGAACCCCTGGCAGCGATAACACTGCTGTCGTGACCCACTACGCTCCCTGATAAGTGGACCCTTACCCTTATCCTCCTGACGGACAGGGGGTGTAGGCAATGGGGCTCTCGTGGGTGGGGAAAGAGGATCCACTATGATGGGGAGAGGACCTTGGGATGGAGCCATAGATGGCACCGGGTTGGGACTACCGGCGGCTACCTCCTTAAGCTCGTGCTTGGTTCCATCCCGGCTAGGAGGTAGGCAAGGGGGAAGCAGGGACTCGATATAAGCACACTTCCTATCCACTTTATCCAAAATGATTTGGAAGAGTTCGACAATTGTGGGGTTGGAGTATGAGTAATGTGGTGGACTCACTCGTAATCAACTGTCCTAGGATTGGGGCTTGGCTCATCTACGTGTGGGGCACTTTGCCGCCGACTAGGACCCGCTTGGTTGGAAGTGATTGGGTGGGGCCGGTTGGGGCACGTAGACCTTCCTAAGCTCTCTCTTCATGTCCCACCATGATTCGATGGGCCATTACCTCCTAACCTCTCTCAAGCGCTCAATGTGGTCCCACTTTTCGGCGGCCTCGTGTAGAAGCCTCTCCTTGGCAAAATAGAATTGCCCGGCTTCGGACATGGTATAACAATCAAAGTATGTGTCCATGGCGGCCTCCCCCTTGAGGTAGTCGCCCAGGCCATTGGAGCCATAAAAATCCGAGGCTTCGGGCCTACGGAAGTTGAGTGGGTGGTTGCCAAGCCCATGGGTGGACCAACGGCCATATTGCCTGGGTGATGGGGATTCCATGTGAATTTGGCGGAAGTACATGCTAGACATGCCGACACTTGGACAAGACCGACTGACTCTTATTGGATTACACACGAACTAGGAGACATAAACTGATGCAAACACCGACTAATGCACCTAGACCTAAACCAATATCCGGTACGTGACGGAGTTAATCGATCCGAAGATCACTCCCGCAAGTGTGCGACCTCCCGATAGGCGTAGCCTAACATTCGGACAACACCTTTTAAGATACCGAATTATCGTGATGAAATGTAATTTTAAAACACCTTTTTTTTAGTTTGAAAATAGTGATGATCCTCGACTTGACTTAGACTATGCAAGACTTATGCAACAACTACCCTAGACTCAACCTGGCTCTGATACCAAACTGATGCGGGACGGACACGGGGACCGACTCTACGTGGTATGAACCTCGGACTCTAGATGCGGACACGACCAGCAACACATGATGGGAGAGACACTAGGCCCGACACGGAGAGCTCCTATGGGCTATACGTCGCTAACAGAAACGCAAGCTCACTCATCGTCCCAAGCGAGGGAAACGCGGATCGTGCGCGGTTGAAGAACCGGCAGAGTTGACAGGTAGTCGACTCACTTCCAGACTCGGATCGAGTCACGGGACGGGTCACTCTCACACTCACACTCACAGCGGTGACATGGACTCACGGGCTAGTACCTATCGCTCTCGGCAGCGGCAAAAGACCATATACTAAACTAGCAAGCGAATGCCGAGAAGTTGAGACCTTTACCTCCACGCACCCGGCGTGGCGAAGACAACCCCGGCCAATTCACGGACTCCCGGTTAACAATATTACAACAGTACAATAATTTTACCCACTCCACGCAGGGAGGTAAAAGGTCACATGTGGGACCCGAAAATCACGCAAATCGGGTTGACGGGCAACATCTTGATGTCGCCCGGCGGTGTCGAACTCCGCGTTTTCGTGCTTTTCGAATGGCGGATTTTACGGGTCCGTGGGGCCCACAGACGGCGTTGTCCTCCGGATCTGCGGGGGTGGGACCCGCTGTGATGGGGAACCCTGGTGGCGCGCCTCCACGGACGGCGGTCGGCCGGAAACACCGATCGGGGGTCGATCGGCCCCTATTCCCAATTCGTGAACTAGCTGCCCACGAATTTCTGGTTCTGTCCTCTGACGCGTGCTTCGGAGAGAATGGCCGCTGCGATGAATCCCGACGTCGGATCGGGGCGCATGAGCTATCGCTGAAAAGCTCTCTTGAAATCCTTCGATCCAGGCCTAAAGAGATATACTGGATCGGGTCGGATCTAGACTTTACTGAATTTACAAGCTTCTGTTGTATAGTACCCGAAACCTCAGATCTGCAGGTGAGTTGTCTGAGAACTGCCGTTGACCGAAAGGTAGGTCGCCGATTCAGCTCATAATCTCTTCACGAAAGTTGTAGGATTTCGAACAAGAAAAATGGGGATATTTTTTTTGGAATGATTAGAGGTAGCTGTGATTTGTTATGATTTGTTTAGTGGAAGGTGGTCGGATCTAAGAACAGGTGGACAACACTGTAGCCAGCTCTGAGAATGAAATTTGAAAAATAGATAGAGGACTGATAAAAAATTAAGAAAACTCGTGGGTGGAGGAGTTGGTGGATGGAACTCCTAGTAAAATTGGGAGCTCCAGAAAAAATCAAAAGATTGGTCGGCGATGTGAAACTCAGGAAAGGTGGAAATCAGAATAGGAAGCAAACATATCTGGTAATTAAAGTTGGGAGAAAATGAAAAATTATCAAAGGGGATCTTTATGACCAACAAAAAATTTTGGGACATGCTTGACACCTCTGGAACATCCCCTCAAAATCCCAGATCGAAAGGAGCTCATGGCTGACTGAAGAATTTCGTGGAAGGGGCAGTGGTCGGCTGAAGACAGAACTACGGCGATCCCGATGGCGGTGCGGTGGCGGCTCGTGGCGGCGGCAATGATGACCGGAACCGATAGGGAGGAGTCACACCTCCAGAAGGTAACCTTCTCAGCTGCAAGGGGTAGAGGGAGAGAGGGAGAGGGGGGGGTACCCAAGGGCTGCTCCAAGGATTTTCCAAGATCAAATGGCATTAATTCCTCAAAAATGAAAATTACAAGCATATATAGGTTACATGTCTAATCAATCCTCAACCGTTGGATCTAGGGATGGGAGATGGAGGGCTGGGATTGCATGTGACCATCCACAAAAATCAAAATTAAAAATACAAGGGGGGGCAGCCCATTGATTAGGGAGGCAAGGGGGGGACATGGTAGGTGGGGGTGGGTTGGAATTGTTGGCATTTTCATTCCAATGTCCCCGACTTGGCCCACCGTTCTAGAAGCCACCATTTGAATGGTTGACTGACCCCACATGGGTCCCTAGGGATGAGGTGGATCAATGGGAGGGGGCCTGGGGTCCCGTGGGGCCCATGGGTCCCATTTTTACAAATAAGCCCCTCTTACATTCAAAATTACATACCGAATAAAATGAAGTAAACACACATTAAACACAAATAAAGTCTAAATAAATATGATAAATGTCGGGACTCATGGGGGAGTCTCCAGGCTATCTCCGAGCCAGATGGATGCTGAGGTGGCTCGAGTCGTGCTCCGTGTGCGGTACCGGTGGCTCGGCGTAACTGCTCGGGTGTCCGCACCAATTCTCCCCGGGTGGGAGAAACTCGACCCTGTCGAGTAAGGGTCTGCATCGCTTCGGTATCGCTCCAGAAGGTCCGGATCAATCCGCTGCAACTCTCCATGCATAATCCACGTGTCCTCAGTAGCGGACCGTCCTCTCCATCGCACTAGGTAGCGCGGGTAGGATCCACTCCTGGTAATTGTCACCTGCTCATCTAGTATATGATCTATATGCTCACGCTTCCGTGACAAAGGGGCTGGAGGTGGACACTCAGGTGTGGGATCACTCTCAATTGGAGGAGATGGCTCGAAAGGCTCACTAGGGATCACCGTTGGGTCCCTATATGCAACTAGATCCAAAATTTTAAAAGTAGAGCTTATACCGTATTCCTAGGGCAGGTCCACAACATACGCATTGGATCCAACGCGTTTCAACACTCTAAATGGACCGGCTCCGCGAGCTTGCAACTTCTTAACGGTTCTAGAGGGAAACCTTCAGGTCTTACCCTGATCATGACATATTCACCCTCTTGTAACTCTCGGTGGTGTCTATGGGCACCGGCTAACTCCTTCTACCATGCATTGCTGACCTCAATGTGACGACGGAGGTCATCATGCAGACTCCTAACATGCCTAACAAAAAGAAAAACACACAGATGCACAAACGACCCTACATAAACCTAATGTTAGTCAAACCCAATCATATGCAAGGTGGTCCAGGACATCCGAATGTGTGCCATGCATGCATTTGACATAACCAGAGGTTAATGTCATAATGGACTCCTAGACATCCTATGATGCACCAATCATGGACATTTGGTTGGGATGTGGGAAGTCCGGGAGGTTTGGGTGGTTTAGGTGGACCGGGGGAACCAAAGTCTTCATTACCCCCAAATGACGGTTCGGACCTATTGCCATGTGAAGGTTGCCAGGCCCGAGTAGGAGGAGTGTGATAGTGGACGTCCTTAAAGAGTTGGAATGGAGGTGGTGGGCCAAGGGGCCCACGAAGAAAGGGATCGAAGGGATCAAAGAATGTGTGACCCCTCAATATGGATTCCCTCATCTCAAAATCCCATGTGTGGAAGTCTAGAAGGTGTTGTTGATCTCCTTCATTCATGAAGGGAGATGAGACGGTGGGGGTATGATGGTGGACCCTCTCAATAAGGTGGAGTAAATATGGTTGGTCACGGGGTCCACAAGAGAATGGGTCGAAGGGATCAAAGAAGGTATGACTCCTCGGACTAGGCTTCCACAAATCACTGTCCCACATTTGAAAATCTTAGAGGTGTAAATGATCACCTTCATTCAATGTGAGCGGTGGGACGACAGTCATAGGTAGAAAGTAAGATTCCTCCCTTGGGCAAATGGGAATGAAGTCGGGCTCGGCCGGCATAGGGAGGAGTAGAAGAACCTCCGTGGTAACATGACCCACGGTGTACACGGAGGTGATGGACCCTAAAGCGGGATGAGTGAAACTACGACCGGTGGGTCGGTCGAAGCCTGGAGCCAACACGTGCGTAAATGTCAACTGCCAGTCTATTCCTTTAAGAAGATCATCTAATGTATCCACATGGTGACTAGACCGGAAGGTGGAATGGAATGAGTTGACCGGCACTAATGGTAGGGTAGGGTCCATGGATGGGAGGAGAGATGGGGCTAGGCCATTCTTAAGCTAGCAAAGAAGCGGCTCGGCTATGACAAGCATACCCGTTAGAAACACGGGTGGCTCGGGCTGAAGTGGCTTAGAATAAAGATCGGAGAGTGGGGCTTCTCCAACCCTTTTATCCCCTAAGGCTAGAGATGTCCGAGTGGGACACTGTCCGGCAAAGTGGCCGAACCCCTGGCAGCGATAACACTGCTGTCGTGACCCACTACGCTCCCTGATAAGTGGACCTTTACCCTTATCCTCCTGACGGACAGGGGGTGTAGGTAATGGGGCTCTCGTGGGTGGCGAAAGAGGATCCACTATGATGGGGAGAGGACCTTGGGATGGAGCCATAGATGGCACCGGGTTGGGACTACCGGCGGCTACCTCCTTAAGCTCGTGCTTGGTTCCATCCCGGCTAGGAGGTAGGCAAGGGGGAAGCAGGGACTCGATATAAGCACACTTCCTATCCACTTTATCCAAAATGATTTGGAAGAGTTCGGCAATGGTGGGGTTTGGAGTATGAGTAATGTGGTGGACTCGCCCGTAATCAACTGTCCTAGGATTGGGTCTTGGCTCATCTACGTGTGGGGCTCTTTGCCTCTGACTAGGACCCACTTGGTTGGAAGTGATTGGGTGGGGCCGGTTGGGGCACGTAGACCTTCCTAAGCTCTCTCTTCATGTCCCACCATGATTCGATGGGCCATTACCTCCTAACCTCTCTCAAGCGCTCAATGTGGTCCCACTTTTCGGCGGCCTCGTGTAGAAGCCTCTCCTTGGCAAAATAGAATTGCCCGGCTTCGGACATGGTATAACAATCAAAGTATGTGTCCATGGCGGCCTCCCACTTGAGGTAGTCGCCCGGGCCATTGGAGCCATAAAAATCCGAGGCTTCGGGCCTACGGAAGTGGAGTGGGTGGTTGCCAAGCCCATGGGTGGACCAACGGCCATATTGCCCAGGTGATGGGGATTCCATGTGAATTTGGCGGATCTACATGCTAGACATGCCGACACTTGGACAAGACCGACTGACCCTTATTGGATTACACACGAACTAGGAGACACAAACTGATGCAAACACCGACTAATGCACCTAGACCTAAACCAATATCCGGTACATGGCGAAGTTAATCGATCCGAAGATCACTACCGTAAGTGTGCGACCTCCCGATATGCGTAGCCTAACGTTCGGACAACACCTTTTAAGATACCGAATTATCGGGATGAAATGCAATTTTAAAACACCTTTTTTTTATTTTGAAAATAGTGATGATCCTAGACTTGACTTAGACTATGCAGGACTTATGCAATGACTACCCTAGACTCAACCTGGCTCTGATACCAAACTGATGCAGGACGGACACGGGGACCGACTCTACGTGGTATGAACCTCGGACTATGCGGACACGACCAGCAACACATGATGGGAGAGACACTAGGCCCGACACGGAGAGCTCCTATGGGCTATACGTCGCTAATAGAAACGCAAGCTCACTCGTCGTCTCAAGCGAGGGAAACGCAGATCGTGCGCGGTTGAAGAACCGGCAGAGTTCACAGGTAGTCGACGCACTTCCGGACTCGGATCGAGTCACGGGACGGGTCACTCTCACACTCACACTCACAACGGTGACATGGACTCACGGGCAAGTACCTATCGCTCTCGGCAGCGGCAAAAGACCATATACTAAACTAGCAAGCGAATGCCAGGAAGTTGAGACCTTTACCTCCACGCACCCGGCGTGGCGAAGACAACCCCGGCCAATTCACGGACTCCCAGTTAACAATATTACAACAGTACAATAATTTGACCCACTCCACGCAGAGAGGTAAAAGGTCACATGTGGGACCCGGGAATCACGCAAATCGGGTTGACGGGCAGCATCTTGATGTCGCCCGACGGTGCCTAACTCCGCATTTTCGTGCTTTCCGAATGGCGGATTCTACGGGTCCGTGGGGCCCACGGACGGCGCTGTCCTTCGGATCTTCGGGGGTGGGACCCGCTGTGTTGGGGAACCCTGGTGGCGCGCCTCCACGGACGGCGGTCGGCCGGAACACCGATCGGGGGTCGATCGGCCCCGATTCCCAATTCGTGAACTAGCTACCCAAGGATTTCTGGTTCTGTCCTCCGACGCGCGCTCCGGCGAGAATGGCCGCTGCGATCAATCCCGACGTCGGATCAGGGCGCATGTGCTATCGCTGGAAAGCTCTCTTGAAATCCTTCGATCTAGGCCCAGAGAGATCTATTGTATCTGGACGGATATAGACTTTACTGAATTTACAAGCTCCTGTTGTACAGTATCTGAAACCTCAGATCTGCAGGTGAGTTGTCTGAGAACTGCCGTTGAACGAAAGATAGGTCACCGATTCAGCTCATAAGCTCTTCACTAACATTGTAGGATTTCGAACAAGGAAAAGAGGGATATTTTTTGTGGACTGATTGGAGGTAGCTGTGATTTGTTATGATTTGTTTACTAGAAGGTGGTCGGATCTGAGAATAGGTGGGCAGCACTGTAGCTAGCTCTGAGAATGAATTTTGAAAAATAGGTGGAGGGCTGATCAAAAATCAAGAAAACTCGGGGGTGGAGGGGTTGGTGGATGGAACTCCCAGTAAAATTGGGAGCTCCAGAAAAAATAAAAAGATTGGTCGGTAATGTGAAACTCAGGAAAGGTGGAAATCAGAATAGGAAGCAGACATATCTGGTAATTAAAGTTGGGAGAAAATGAAAAATTATCAAAGGTGATCTTTATGACCAACAAAATTTTGTGGGACATGCTTGACACATATGGAACATCCCCTCAAAATCCCAGATCGAAAGGAGCTCGTGGCTGACTGCAGAAATTCATGGAAGGGATAGTGGTCGGCTGAAGACAGAACTCTGGCGATCCCGATGGCGGTGCGTGGCGGGTCGTGGCGGCGGCGATGATGACCGGAACCGATAGGGAGGAGTCACACCTCCAGAACGTAGCCTTCTCAGCTGCAAGGGGGAGAGGGAGAGAGGGAGAGGAGGGGTGCCCAAGGGCTGCTCCAAGGATTTTCCAAGTTCAAATGGCATTAATTCCTCAAAAATGAAAATTACAAGTATATATAGGTTACATGTCTAATCAATCCTCAACCGTTGGATCTAGGGATGGGAGATGGAGGGCTGAGGTTGCATGTGACCATCCACAAAAATTAAAATTAAAAATACAAGGGGGGGCAGCCCATTGATTAGGGAGGCAAGGGGGGACATGGTAGGTGGGGGTGGGTTGGAATTGTTGGCATTTTCATTCCAATGTCCCCGACTTGGCCCACCCTTCTAGAAGCCACCATTTGAATGGTTGACTGACCCCACATGGGTCCCTAGGGATGAGGTGGATCAATGGGAGGGGGCCTGGGGTCCCGTGGGGCCCAGGGGTCCCATTTTTACAAATAAGCCCCTCTTACAATCAAAATTGCATACCAAATAAAATGAAGTAAACACACATTAAACACAAATAAAGTCTAACTAAATATGATAAATGCCGGGACTCATGGGGGAGTCTCAAGGCTGTCTCCGAGCCAGATGGATGCTGAGGTGGCTCGAGTCGTGCTCCGTGTGCGGTACCGGTGGCTTGGCGTAACTGCTCGGGTGTCCGCACCAATTCTCCCCGGGTGGGAGAAACTCGACCCTGTCGAGTAAGGGTCTGCATCGCTCCGGTATCGCTCCAGAAGGTCCGGGTCAATGCGCTGCAACTCTCCATGCGTAATCCACGTGTCCTCGGTAGCGGACCGTCCTCTCCATCGCACTAGGTAGCGCGGGTAGGATCCACTCCTGGTAGTTGTCACCTGCTCATCTAGTATATGTTCTATATGCTCACGCTGCCGTGACAAAGGGGCTGGAGGTGGACACTCAGGTGTGGGATCACTCTCAATTGGAGGAGATGGCTCGAAAGGCTCACTAGGGATCACCGCTGGGTCCCTATATGCAACTAGATCCGAAATATTAAAAGTAGAGCTTATACCGTTTTCCTCGGGCAGGTCCACAACATACGCATTGGATCCAACGCATTTCAACACTCTAAATGGATCGGCTCCGCGAGCTTGCAACTTCTTAACGGTTCCACAGGGAAACCGTTCAGGTCTTACCCTGATCATGATATATTCACCCTCTTGGAACTCTCGGTGGTGTCTATGGGCACCGGCTAACTCCTTGTATCGTGCATTGCTGACCTCAATGTGATGACGGACGTCGTCATGCAGACTCCTAACATGCCTAACAAAAAGAAAAACACACAGATGCACACACGACCCTACACAAATCTAATGTTAGTCAAACCCAATCATATGCAAGGTGGTCCAGGACATCCGAATGTGTGCCATGCATGCATTTGACATAACCGGAGGTTAATGTCATGGTGGACTCCTAGACATCCTATGATGCACCAATCATGGACATTTGGTTTGGATGTGGGAAGTCCGGGAGGTTTGGATGGTTTAGATGGACCGGGGGAACCAAAGTCTTCATTACCCCCAAATGACAGTTCGGACCTATTGCCATGTGAAGGTTGCCAGGCCCGAGTAGGAGGAGTGTGATAGTGGACGTCCTTAAAGAGGTGGAATGGAGGTGGTGGGCCAAGGGGCCCACGAAGAAAGGGATCGAAGGGATCAAAGAATGTGTGACCCCTCAATATGGATTCCCCTATCTCAAGATCCCATGTGTGGAAGTCTAGAAAGTGTTGTTGATCTCCTTCATTCATGAAGGGAGATGAGACGGTGGGGGTATGATGGTGGACCCTCTCAAAAAGGTGGAGTAAATATGGTGGGTCACGGGATCCACAAGAGAATGGGTCGAAGGGATAAAAGAAGGTATGACTCCTCGGACTAGGCTTCCACAAATCACTGTCCAACATTTGGAAATCTTGGAGGTGTAAATGATCACCTTCATTTATTGTGAGCGGTGGGACGGCAGTCATAGGTAGAAAGTAAGATTCCTCCCTTGGGCAAATGGGAATGAAGTCGAGCTTGGCCGGCATAGGGAGGAGTAGAAGAACCTCCGTGGTAACATGACCCACGGTGTACACGGAGGTGATGGACCCTAAAGCGGGATGAGTGAAACTACGACCGGTGGGTCGGTCGAAGCCTGGAGCCAACAAGTGCGTAAATGTCAACTGCCAGTCTATTCCTTTAAGAAGATCATCTAATGTATCCACATGGTGACTAGACCGGAAGGTGGTATGGAATGAGTTGACCGGCACTAATGGTAGGGTAGGGTCCATGGATGGGAGGAGAGATGGGGCCAGGCCATTGTTAAGCTAGCTAAGAAGCGGCGGCTATGACAAGCATACCCGTTAGAAACACGGGTGGCTCGGGCTGAAGTGGCTTAGAATAAAGATCGGAGAGTGGGGCTTCTCCAACCCTTTTGTCCCCTAGGGCTAGAGATGTCCGAGTGGGACACTGTCTGGCAAAGTGGCCGAACCCCTGGCAGCGATAACACTGCTGTCGTGACCCACTACACTCCCTGATAAGTGGACCCTTACCCTTATCCTCCTGACGGATAGGGGGTGTAGGCAATGGGGCTCTCGTGGGTGGGGAAAGAGGATCCACTATGATGGGGAGAGGACCTTGGGATGGAGCCAGAGATGGCACCAGGTTGGGACTACCGGCGGCTACCTCCTTAAGCTCGTGCTTGGTTCCATCCCGGCTAGGAGGTAGGCAAGGGGGAAGCAGGGACTCGATATAAGCACACTTCCTATCCACTTTATCCAAAATGATTTGGAGGAGTTCGACAATGGTGGGGTTTGGAGTATGAGTAATGTGGTGGACTCGCCCGTAATCAACTGTCCTAGGATTGGGTCTTGGCTCATCTACGTGTGGGGCTCTTTGCCTCCGACTAGGACCCACTTGGTTGGAAGTGATTGGGTGGGGCCGGTTGGGGCACATAGACCTTCCTAAGCTCCCTCTTCATGTCCCACCATGATTCGATGGGCCATTACCTCCTAACCTCTCTCAAGCGCTCAATGTGGTCCCACTTTTCGGCGGCCTCGTGTAGAAGCCTCTCCTTGGCAAAATAGAATTGCCCGACTTCGAACATGGTATAACAATCAAAGTATGTGTCCATGGCGGCCTCCCACTTGAGGTAGTCGCCCGGGCCATTGGAGCCATAAAAATCCGCGGCTTCGGGCCTACGGAAGTGGATTGGGTGGTTGCCAAGCCCATGGGTGGATCAACGGCCATATTGCCCGGGTGATGGGGATTCCATGTGAATTTGGCGGAACTACATGCTAGACATGCCGACACTTGGACAAGACCGACTGACTCTTATTAGATTACACACGAACTAGGAGACACAAACTGATGCAAACACCGACTAATGCACCTAGACCTAAACCAATATCCGGTACGTGGCGGAGTTAATCGATCCGAAGATCACTCCCGCAAGTGTGCGACCTCCCGATAGGCGTAGCCTAATGTTCGGACAACACCTTTTAAGATACCGAATTATCGGGATGAAATGAAATTTTAAAACACCTTTTTTTTATTTTGAAAATAGTGATGATCCTAGACTTGACTTAGACTATGCAAGACTTATGCAACGACTACCCTAGACTCAACCTGGCTCTGATACCAAACTGATGCGGGACGGACACGGGGACCGACTCTACGTGGTATGAACCTCGGACTCTAGATGCGGACACGACCAGCAACACATGATGGGAGAGACACTAGGCCCGACACGGAGAGCTCCTATGGGCTATACGTCACTAAGAGAAACGCAAGCTCACTCGTCGTCCCAAGCGAGGGAAACGCGGATCGTGCGCGGTTGAAGAACCGGCAGAGTTCACGGGTAGTCGACTCACATTCGGACTCGAATCGAGTCACGGGACGGGTCACTCTCACACTCACAGCGGTGACATGGACTCACGGGCTAGTACCTATCGCTCTCGGTAGCGGCAAAAGACCATATACTAAACTAGCAAGCGAATGCCGAGAAGTTGAGACCTTTACCTCCACGCACCTGGCATGGCGAAGACAACCCCGGCCAATTCACGGACTCCCGATTAACAATAATACAACAGTACAATAATTTGACCCACTCCACGCAGGGAGGTAAAAGGTCACATGTGGGGCCCGGGAATCACACAAATCAGGTTGACGGGCAGCATCTTGATGTAGCCCGGCGGTGCCGAACTCCGCGTTTTCATGCTTTCCGAATGGCTGATTCTAAGGGTCCGTGGGGCCCACGGACGGCGCTGTCCTCTGGATCTGTGGGGGTGGGACCCGCTGTGATGGGGACCCCTGGTGGCGCGCCTCCACGGAAGGCGGTCGGTCGAAAACATCGATCGGGGGTCGATCGGTCCCGATTCCCAATTCGTGAACTAGCTGCCCACAGATTTCTGGTTCTGTCCTCCGACGCGCGCTCCGGCGAGAATGGCCGCTGCGATCAATCCTGACGTCGGATCGGGGCGCATGAGCTATCGTTGGAAAGCTCTCTTGAAATCCTTTGATCTAGGCCCAGAGAGATCTGCTAGATCTGGTGGGATCTATAATTTACTTAATTTACAAGCTCTTGTTGTACAATACCCGAAACCTCAGATCTGCAGGTGAGTTGTCTGAGAACTGCCGTTGACCGCAAGGTAGGTGGCCGATTCAGCTCATAAGCTCTTCACGGAAGTTGTAGGATTTCGAACAAGGAAAACGGAGATATTTTTTGTGGACTGATTGGAGGTGACTGTGATTTGTTATGATTTTGTTACTGAAAGGTGGTCAGATCTGAGAACAGGTGGACAACACTGTAGCTAGCTCTGAGAACTAATTTTGAAAAATAGGTGGAGGGCTGATCAAAAATCAAGAAAACTCGTGGGTGGAGGGGTTGGTGGATGGAACTCCCAGTAAAATTGGGAGCTCCATAAAAAATCAAAAGATTGGTCGGAGATGTGAAACTCAGGAAAGTCAAAAATCAGAACAGGAAGCAGACAGATATGGTAATTAAAGTTGGAAGAAAATGAAAAATTATCATAGGGGATCTTTATGACCAAACAAATGTTTTGGGACATGCTTGACACCTCTGGAACATCCCCTCAAAATCCCAGATCGAAAGGAGCTCGTGGCTGACTGCAAAATTTCGTGGAAGGGGCAGTGGTCGGCTGAAGACAGAACTCCGGCGATCCCGATGGCGGTGCGGTGGCGGCTCGTGGCGGCGGCGATGATGACCGGAACCGATAGGGAGGAGTCACACCTCCAGAAGGTAGCCTTCTCAACTGCAAGGGGGTGAGGGAGAGAGGGAGAGGGGGGGTGCCCAAGGGCTGCTCCAAGGATTTTCCAAGTTCAAATGGCATTAATTCCTCAAAAATGAAAATTACAAGCATATATAGGTTACATGTCTAATCAATCCTCAACCGTTGGATCTAGGGATGGGAGATGGAGGGCTGGGATTGCATGTGAGCATCCACAAAAATTAAAATTAAAAATACAAGGGGGGGGCAGCCCATTGATTAGGGAGGCGAGGGGGGGACATGGTAGGTGGGGGTGGGTTGGAATTGTTGGCATTTTCATTCCAATGTCCCCCACTTGGCCCACCCTTCTAGAAGCCACCATTTGAATGGTTGACTGACCCCACATGAGGCCCTAGGGATGAGGTGGATCAATGGGAGGGGGCCTGGGGTCCCGTGGGGCCCAGGGGTCCCATTTTTACAAATAAGCCCCTCTTACAATCTAAATTACATACCGAATAAAATGAAGTAAACACACATTAAACACAAATAAAGTCTAAATAAATATGATAAATGTCGGGACTCATGGGGGAGTCTCCAGACTGTCTCCGAGCCAGATGGATGCTGAGGTGGCTCGAGTCGTGCTCCGTGTGCGGTACCGGTGGCTCGGCGTAACTGCTCGAGTGTCCGCACCACCGAGCCAAAGGTGAAAGAGTCTTTTTGTTCTACGGTCGGACGGAATGTCCGAGCCAAAGGTGAAAGGGTCTTTTTGTTCTATGGTCGGAAGGAAGGTCCGAGCCAAAGGTGAAAGGATCTTTTTGTTCTATGGTCGGACAGAAGGTCCGAGCCAACGGTGAAAGGCTCTTTTTGTTTTCTAATCGGACGGAAGGTCCGAACCAAAGGTGAAAATGGATGCTGACCCAACGACGCGTCAGAGTGAACAAACCTTGCTTAGACGGTATGTCCGAGACAAGGGCATAAATAAAACATTGTTGTTGTCTCGAAGTCATGTCGAAAATGACCAGCCTGGGAGAGACATAGGGTCTCGGCCAGGGTAGAAAATGGTTGTTGACTTGACAGACTGCCAAAGTCAACCAACTTGGCGACGACGTGGGGTCTAAGCCAAGGAAGGAATATAGGATATAAATGTTGTCCCGACGTCATGTCGAAGCTAACGAACTTGGCAGAGACGTGAGGCCTTAGCCAAGGGCAGAATATGGAATGAGTGTTGACTTGACGTCCTGTCGAAGCCAACGAACTTGGCAGAGGCGTGAGGCCTAAGCTAAGGGCAGAATATATGATAAGTGTTGACTCGACGTCTTGTCGAAGCCAACGAACTTGGCAGAGGCGTGAGGCCTTAGCTAAGGATAGAATATAGGATAAGTGTTGACTCGACGTCATGTCAAAGCCAATGAACTTGGCAGAGGCGTGAGGTCTAAGCCAAGAGCAGAATATAGGATAAGTGTTGACTCGACGTCCTGTCGAAGCCAACGAACTTGGCAGAGGCGTGAGGCCTTAGCCAAAGGTATAATATAGGATAGGTGTTGACTCGACGTCCTGTCGAAGCCAACGAACTTGGTTGAGGCATGAGGCCTAAGCCAAGGGCAGAATATAGAATAGGTGTTGGCTCGACGTCATGTCGAAGTCAACGGGCCACGTCCCGATAGAATGTTTGGGGTGAGGGCAGACCAGATGGTAAACAGATGAAAGGCCCAGACCCAGGGCTAAATATTGATGTTAACCCGACGAAATGTCGGAGTCAACGAACCTTGCTCAGACGGAAGGCTTGAAACAAGGGTAGAATGTGTAGATGAGGGTGTCACCCCAATGTCATGTTAAAGTTGACCATCTTGGTGAAGACGTGAGGCCTAAGCCAGGATAGAATATGGACGTTGACCCGTGGAGATGACGGGATCAACAAACCTTACCCCGACAAAAGGTCTGAGATAAAGCGAAGATGTCTTTTTATTATTATTAGTTTATTTGTTTGGATTGGTCAAATTTATTGAACTTGTTAAGTCTATTGAGTTTTTTTTTTTTGATTTATTGGCTTCGTTGAGTTTGTTGAGTTTATTAGGTTTGTTGAATTTGTTGAGTTTATTGATTCATTAAGTTTATTTTAAATCATCATCTTCAATTTTTTATTTTTTTTGTTTATTTTTTTCTTCTTTTTATTTTTTTGTTGTGTTTTTTTTGTTTTGTATTTGGTCTCCCTGGCATAGACTCGTTTACGGTGCGTGACATTTTGTTCGGTGGGACTATTGGTGACTTTCATTGTTTATTACGTCGGTGGGACTAGAGATTAATGTCCAGGAGTCTGGCCAAGACGGGGTGCCTCGAGCCGAGAAGGAAAGGGGTTTAAGGGCCCAGTTCCGTGAGGCTAGGGACAGTTTTCGAGCTCGGTGAGGGCGGAACACCTCAAGCCGAGAAAAGGGCTTTATGAACCTAGCCTAGTGGGACAGCGGGTAATTTTCAGGCTCGGCGAGGGCGGAGTGCCTCGGGCCAAGGAAAAGGTTTTGTTGACCCTGCCCGATGGGACAAAAGATTATTTTCGAGCTTGACGAGGGCAGAATGCCTCAGGCCAAGGAAAAAAGATTTTGTGGACCCAGCCCGACGGGACTGATGGGCAAAGATTTTCGGAGCTCGACAAGGGCATAGTGCCTTATGCCAAGGGAAGCGAGATTTTATTGGGCCGACATTGGGCAAAGGGTCCAAACCGGCAACAGTGGGAGAGCCCCGTGAGACAAATATGGCATCTCTTGGTGTATCTGCATCATTGCTGGCCGAATGCCAGAAGACAACGAGAATATGTTGGCCGGGGGCATAGGTCCCAAATCAACGGTAGAGGTTCAGTCCCGGTGGGACAAGTGGGGAGTATCCCCGTAGGATGAGGCACATTGATTAGTATGGCCAACTCCACGTTGTGGACACATGGGGTGTCTTCATTAGGAGGGCCATCCCTCGAAGCATTTCTGTCCTGATCGGATGACTTTCTGGCCACTTACAGACCGTTCCGGCATTCCGCGTGTGCTCAGCAGACTTCTCGGGTGTTTCGCTGATATCACCTTCGGCAGTTCAAATCATGCCCTCAGGCCTGCTTCACGCCTGTAGGAAGCGTCTTCATTGACTGGGCATCCGCTCCAGATGTTCTCACCCCCATGGGATAATTCTTCGGCCACTTACGGACCACTTCGGCATTCCATGTGTCTTGATCGGATCACTCAGGTTTTCCGCTGATTGAGCCTTCGGCTTCCCATTTTGGGTGTGTAGGGGCACTCGGCCAAAGTTTATGACCTGCAAAAGCAAAGGTCAAGAAAAAATAGAAATATTTTCAGTGTCAACAAATGCCCCCCACCCGCGGGTGTCGAGAGTGAGAAACGAAAGAGCGGGACCTGCGGGTGTAGCCCATTTGAAAATATCTTTTATCTTTCATTTATTATTCTGATATTATCCATATTTTTTTATTCAGTATTATCATCATTTTCATTTATTTCATTTTTTTATTTATCATCATTTTTACTCTATTTATTTTATTTTTTGTTATCATTTTTATTTCATTTATTTCTCTATCATCATCGTTTTTTTATTCTCACGCAAACACGCAACTACTTATCACCATCATGCATAGCATATATATAGTGTAGTTTCCTTATATCGAGGATAGGATAAGGACAATGCCCAAAATTCACGGACGGAGTGCAACTCACAAGACACAACTAAGGGAGGCGTGCATACGTGAAGAGGAAACTGCGTAGGATATATGCATAGCATAAGCCGCGATCCGTGCCTAAGACTATTCCTCCATAGAGTGAAAGTGCGATTATATGGGCTGCGAGCCCTAATCATAAGGACGTACAGACGTTCTAAGTAACACTAGAGGATTACTTTATCGCCTACACATGCATTTGGGGTTCTCGACCTTTGGTAGCTTCACACATCCCGCTTGTTTATTCTTAATTCAGAATTTCACCGTTCAGCGCGAGTCTCCTCATTTGTTTCAGTGGGGATGCCCGGCTACTAAGATTCATCCCTTTATTCGAAGTGCTATTATGGACTTCACCGTTCAGCGCGAGTCTCCTCATGTGTCTCAATGGGGATTCCCGGCTACTAGGATTCATTGATGGGAATCGACACCGAGCACTAATTTTTATTTTACACTTGTGTCCTTTTATTTGTATTTATATCCTTGGGAAAACATGTATGCAATTGTATGGCTTTATAAGCCAATGCGTCATTCCCTAAGGATCTTTGGGTTTTTATGCAAAAGTCCAATCGGACCAGCAAGGGGCCCCCATCTCCTTTCCTATTGGTCCACCTAAGCCTTAGGGCCCATGTAGGGCCAGTCAAAGGTCCAAGGTGGGCTTCTAGATGGCTTGACCATTCAAGGGGATAATTGGATTAAAAAGTTCAATATTCCAACCCTTAAAGTCCAAGATACTTCCCCCTTATAATATAGTTTATCCCATGTTGTATTTTTTATTTAATTTGGTCATTTGACCACATGGGGAAGAAAATCTCCTCTCTCCCAAGAAATTCCCAACCCCCACCCCTTGCCATTCTCTATATAAGCCTATGTATAGTGTCATTAGAGAGATTAATGAAGAGAAAAAAATTATGAAATTTGGTTGGAACCAAAGAAGGGTGTGCCCTCCTCCTCTCTCCCTCCCCCTCTTGCAGATGGATTTCTGCTAAATCTTGATTGTGATACTTTTCTATCTTCTCCTTAGCCCCTCTGAATTCTATTTATTCAGCCGCCGTCGCCGCCGTCGCCGCCGTCGCACCGCCGCCGCCGTCGTCGGATTCTATCTACATCAGGACAGAAGCTCATCTCCGGATTTTTATCTCTGGTTCTTGTTGTCTGATCAAGCCCTAATTTTGAGAGTTTGTTCTGTCCATCTCCCCTAACCTCCAGTTCAAATTTCGTGTCATTTGGACGTCATTTGATATTTTTCCCATATTTTTGTTTGTCCTCTCAGTAATCTGCCCTTTTACAGATCTACGGGACAGAGTCACCTTGTCGTATTTTCCCCACCCACCTATAAATTTCCAAATAAATCACAAACATTCCTCAGTGTTCCTCACATATATCCCATTCCACCATAATTTTCGTGGAGTCTAGAAAAATCATTTCCCCTTCAGTAAAAGGTCAGTCTCAGGAAAAATATAGTCCGCCCTGTGTGTCTATCAGTCCGGGTCAGAAGACAAAACGGTGTTACAGTCATTCTCATCTTCACTCTGTTTAGTGGATGGAGCTGTGAAAAATATATGTTATAGTTCTATGAGTTCTCTTTCCAACGGTAGCAGCCATGTCTCGATCGGCCTCTGGATCTGAGCGTCATAATTCTTGCAGTCGAGACATGCAAATCTGTTCCCTATGCAGGTCTGAAATTGCAGTCCGAGAAGAATTCAGGCAAAAATATCAAAATCAACTTCTGGAACCGCCACTTGAGGGAGTCGATCAGGGACATCTCGCCATCGTCCAAGCCAAGCGGCGCCTTCAGAAGACCTCAGGAGGGTGTCATTCCTTTGGAATCCGCACCTTGCTGTCCAAAGAATCAGAACCGAGTCGGTGCAGTACCGAGTCGGCGCAGGACCGAGTCGGACCAGCAGGCCGAGTTCGTGCCGTACGCACCATCAAATTGCTGCCCGTCAACCCAGGGTCGGTCCTCCCGGGCCCCACTTGTAGCCCTTTACCTGACTGCGTGGAGTGGGCAATTGTCACACCCCGAACAAGGCGAAAATATCGGGACGTACAGTTAGGGACACGCTGGCAAGAGAGAGAACTAATCTAAAATAATACACAAGTGCTACAAGATGGAAATACTAAATGATCATTAACAAACCACAACTGATACAATAACCTCAAGTTCAACCTAATACAACTGGAATAATCAACCACTAAAACTCAATAACATGACTGAGACTAAAAGCTCTCCAAAATACAACTAAATAAAGATAACACACTACTAACACACTAGAACTGATACACTCAAGACATCACTCCTGACCCTTCCCCATCGGTAAGCGCGTCACCTGAAAAGCCTGGAAAGGGGGGAAAACACAACTATGAGCTGACGCTCAGTAGGAAATAACAGACAGGTATAAGTGATTAACAGTTTAATTATATTTTAAAATGTCATGCTACAAATGATAAAAATAATAAAAAGATAACGGTGATATCACGAAACAGAATTCAAAGATCTTGCAAGGTCAAGAAATATAATGAATAGAATACTAAGACAAGAATTTACTACAGGAGATAACGATAAAAAGTTGGCCATATCAAGACAATTCAAGTCATGTCAGGCACGTATGTAATTTCATTTCCACCTCCAAGTAATAAGCAAGTAAAGTAACCACAAGTAGAGTATAGAACAGTGAAGAGTGGAAAGTGAAAAGTAGTAGAAAGTAATGTAGAGAGTAGTGGAGAGAGTAGTGGACAGTCCTAGATTTAACACATGTCAAGTACTGGTGCCAAATGCCACACCTAGTCATTCACCTCCCCGGGGGTACACGTAGTGTTCGGACGCTCTTCCCAAGACCAGACCGAGCCCTTAATTGTTTGCCAGGCATTGATTTCTTTGGATCAAAGATCCCACGAATCTAGACTTCCACAGTTTATGGCCAGAATTCCAAGGTTTAAACTAAGTAGCAATAATAACTTCACGTAGGAAAGAGATTCATTTCCAGAATTTCAAGGTAAGTATAATCATCAAGGAGATCGAAACCAAGTCACAACAAGAGTTAATCGTGCTGCGCTACTGTAAAACAGCAGCAATCAAACAAGCTAATCAACATATTAATCCTAATCACTAAGTTAAGATATCAAGATTAACCATTATCATTTGCATTAAGACAATTGCCAAGAAGCTGATTCAAGATGATAAGGCAAAGAACAACTCTCACAGGAGTGAAATAGAATGCATTAACAGAGATTTAGTTACACCATTAACCACTAATTATGTGGGTTTCTATTTAATCTTGTATGCATTGAAATGAAGATGATAAACGGTGTGTTTTTACACTAAGTTTGCATGTATGGACCAATGTTAATTGAAACTAAAAAGGGTACATGAATAGGTCATTAGTTCCTCAAAAATGTAGTTTTCAATGTGATTAGGTTGAATGGATTGATTCCCCAATGATCCGGATTGATCCTCGGGTCAAAAACATCATTAATGGGGTCATACAGGGCATGGGTCGACCCATCGGGTCGACCCCTTGCATTCCAGGAGCCTTCCTGGGTGTGGGTCGACCCATTGGGTCGACCCCTCAAAAAAAAAGCTTCATGGGTCGACCCATTGGGTCGACCCCCTTCACTGGGTGCATGGGTCGACCCCATGGGTCGACCCCTACACTTCCAGAAGCGACGGGTGATTCCGTAAACCATGAAAACTCAATGATTTGGGGTCTAAATGAGTTGGGATTTTAACCAAATGCTCTAGGGTTCTTAATATACATACTAAGGTCATAAAACAAGAGATTGAAATAAGAAATTTGCTGAAAACTCAATCGAATCATAACCTATTTATGATGAATACATGAAGAACCTAGTTCTTGACATGCGTCTACTAAAACGTAGATTTCTCTCAATATACACAACGGAATTTGGGGCTTTTTATATCAAAAGAAATCTAACTTAATGATGAATACAACCATATACTATAAGCCATATGTGGATCAAGTTATCTAATCCAAAAATAGCCCGAAAATCAAGCTTCTAGTTGAAGAACATAATATACATCAAATTCTAGACATGCTCTTACTAAAAATCAAAATTCTCCAAGTATGCTCAATGAAATTTGGGGCTTCCTACGTTAAATGAAAGCTAACAACATGCTGATTACATCATGTAAGTTAATTAGAGTTTGGTTGTTAGATCCTACCTCAAATCGGAGAGAGAAAACTCAAACCCTAGGATGAAGAACACTTGGACAGCACCTCACAAAAAGCTCGATTTCTCCACGGACACCTAATGAAAATTGGGGCTTTTGCCATCAATGGATAGAGCTCGATGAGAGGAACAATTTGCTATACTCATGATCAAGATTTGGTTGAGAATTCCTACCTCAATCGATGGATCAAAGAAGGATGAAGGAAAGCCAACGGCCTGCTGACCCACCTCCACAAATCAAGCTAGATCTCTCCAGATCTGAAACTTCAGCGAACCCCATAGCAGCCAAATGAAAGAAGACTCGTAGGGCTTTATTTTGATAGCTCATAGAGCTTCTGGAGCCTTCGGAGTTGGGAGTATTCGCTGCTGCAAGCTACGTGTTTAGAAACGGCGCCGAAATCTTTGACTTGACCAAACTATGTCGGCAGCACGTTTTGGGGCTAGGTTTACCTCAAATTGATTGAGGGTAAATGTTCCTTACATTGTGGCCTTCCATTTGCCCTTGATTTCAGATCATTTGGTCGAGTATTGAGGTCGAATTTCGTGTTTTAAACTAAGGGTTAGGTATGGGTCAAAAGTGTGCACTTTTGGGTTTAAACTCTCAATAGATCTTACCACGGATTTACAATGGCCTAATGCCAGAAGGAAAAGTTGTTATCTACATCGACCTAAATCTATTTACTATTTTTACAGATTTTTCTAAGGTAGTCGGATTATTACTTATACTATTCCGTAATAGTTAAATGTTAAGTTCGGAAAACTAAGTTCACTAATTCGGCATAATAAATGATTTTCTTAGGCTTAAATGTAGAAGACAAAGTTGCTAAACAAAATTAATTCTACAAGATGTGATTTTTGGGATTTTTTAGAAAATAGTAGAAAAATGACTTATTCTATTAATTAATTAATTAATCTAATTAATTTGGATAATTCTCATTAATTCGAATAACTTCAAATAAATTCCAAATAATTACAAATAACTTTCTAAATAAATTTCTAAATAATTTGGGGTCTTACACCCTCCCATACTTAAAGAAATTTGGTCCTCCAAATTCACTGCACTAAAACTGAGAGTAGAAAAAGATCGCTCACCTAGAATAGATCGGGATACCGCTTTCGCATAGTCTCTTCAGACTCTCATGTAGCTTCTTCGGTCCCACGCCGACTCCACTGAATCTTGACCATCGGTATCGAACGATTCCGGAGTTGCTGTTGCTTCCGGTCCAGAATCTTGACAGGTCTTCCCTCATAGGTCAAATCTTCCTTCAGTTCAAAATCCACCTGCTGAATGATATGAGTGGGATCGTACACATATTTCTGCAACATAGACACATGAAAAATATTATGTACGCCAGACAAATGCGGTGGTAAAGCCAGTCTGTATGCCACCTCTCCCACTCTATCTAGAATCTCGAATGGACCAATGTACCTCGGACTCAGCTTGCCATGAATGTCAAATCTTCGGATCCCTCTCGTTGGAGAGACCTTTAAGAACACATGCTCGCCAACCTGAAATTCCAATGCTCTTCTCCTGTTGTCGGCATAACTCTTCTTTCTTGACTAGGCTACTTGTAACCGGTCTCGGATAACACGGATGTTCTGTGATGATTCCGAAACAAGATCTGGTCCAAGCCACTGTTTCTCACCTACCTCGTCCCAACACAACGGGGAATGACAACTTCTACCATATAGTGCTTCAAAAGGAGCCATCTGAATGCTAGACTGATAGCTGTTATTGTAAGCGAATTCAATTAATGCCAAATGCTCACTCCAATTACCACCGAAATCAATCATGCAAGCTCGCAACATATCTTCCACTATCTGATTGGTTCTTTCAGTCTGTCCATCTGTCTGTGGATGAAAAGCAGTACTGAAATTCAGATGAGTACCCAAAGACTCTTGCAGTCCCTTCCAGAAATGTGAAGTAAATCTGGGGTCTCGATCAGATACTATATTCACTGGGATACCATGCAATCTCACCACTTCCTTTATATACAAGGCAGCCAATACATCAATCGTCCACTTGGACTTAATTGGTAAGAAATGAGCCGACTTTGTCAATCGATCGACAATAACCCATATCGCATCAAATCCACCACGAGTCCTAGGTAGACCCATAATGAAATCCATGCCAATGCTTTCCCACTTTCATTGGGGTATGTCGAGTGGTTTCAATTTCCCTGCTGGTCTGAAATGTTCGGCCTTAACTTGCTGACATACCAAACATCTGCTCACAAAATCTGCAACTTCTCTTTTCATATTCGGCCACCAAAAGGACCTTTTCAAATCTCGGTACATCTTAGTGCCTCCAGGATGAATGGTATATCTGGATCTATGAGCTTCCTCAAGAATTTTGTTCTTTATTGTAGCCTCATCCGGAACACAAGTTCTGCCTTTAAATAATAATCTACCATCATCGGCCAGCATGAAGTCAGGTCTGCTGCTCAAGCTTCCCTTGATCTCTACCAACTCGGGGTCATTATCTTGCAAGGACTTGATCTCTATCAATAATTCAGGTTTAAGTTGAATCTAAGCAATCAAGATCCGATCATTGTCAATATTAAGATCCAGACTAGATAATTGTTCCAACAACCTCCATTCTTGTAACATGAGACTTGACAATCTAGCTACCGGCTTCCGGCTTAATGCATCTGCCACAACATTACCTTTGCCAGGATGATACTCAATCGGGAAGTCGAAGTCTTTCAAGTACTCCAACCATCTCCACTGCCTCATGTTGAGTTCCTTCTGAGAAAATAAATACTTCGAACTCTTATGATCTGAGAACACTGTAAAGGTTTCTCTATACAAGTAATGCCTCCATATCTTCAAAGCAAACACGACTGCAGCAAGTTCCAAATCATGAACAGGATAATTATCTTCGTGCTTCCTCAACTGTCTAGAGGAATAGGCAATCACATTCCCATGCTGCATGAGTACACAGCCTAAGCCAATACCTGATGCATCAGTATAAACAACAAATCCTCCTTCACCAGAAGGTAAAGCCAAAACAGGTGCAGTAGTCAAACACTCCTTCAGAGTCTGAAAGCTTCGCTGGCAATCATCTGACCAATCAAACTTATTCTCCTTGCGGGTTAATCTTGTCATAGGTACTGCAATCTTGGAGAAATCTTGAATAAATATTCGATAATAACCTGCCAGGCCTAGAAAACTTCTAACTTCTGTCATACTGGTAGGCTGTTCCCAATTCTTCACTGCCTCAACCTTCGAAGGATCAACAGAAATACCGTTCTTCATAATGATATGTCCTAGAAAGGACACCTCTTGCAGCCAGAATTCACACTTATTGAACTTAGCATATAGTTGATGATCTCTCAACAATTGCAATGCCATTCTCAGATGTTCAGCATGTTCCTCCTCATTCTTAGAATAAATCAGGATGTCATCAATAAAGACCACGACCCATTGATCAAGATAGGGCCGAAATGCATCGTTCATCAACTGCATGAAAGCCGCTGGTGCATTCGTTAGACCAAAAGGCATAACGACAAACTCAAAATGACCATACCTGTTGCGGAAAGCTGTTTTATAAATATCCTCTTCCTTAATCCGCAACTGGTGATATCCAGATCGAAGATCGATCTTAGAGAAATATTGAGCTCCCGCTATCTGGTCAAATAACTCATCAATCCTCGGCAAGGGATATTTGTTCTTGACAGTCTGCTGGTTTAATTGCCGATAATCAATGCACAGCCTCATCGAACCATCTTTCTTCCTGAAAAATAGTACAGGGGCTCCCCACGGAGAAGTACTAGGACGAATAAAACCCTTCTCAAGTAATTCCATCAGTTGCTGCTTCAGTTCCCTCAGTTCCGCAGGAGACATACGATAAGGAGCCTTAGAAATAGGAGCTGTGCCAGGAATAAGATCAATAGAAAAGATAACTTCCCGCTCAGGCGGAAGTCCTGGTAGTTCTTCTGGAAAGACATCAGGAAAATCTCGGACAACAGGAATGTCCTTGATCTCCATCTGCTGCTCAGGAGTTGCACAAATAAAGGCTAGAAAAGCCTCACACCTATGCCTCAAAAGCTTATCAGCTCGAAGAGCCGAGATGAGCGGTACGGAGTTATGGTGCTTGACTCCCGTAAAAGATAAACCAGAATGTCCAGTAAAAGTCACTGAGCTAGAACTACAGTGAACATTGGCCTCATACTTGGCCAACCAATCTGCTCCTAGGATTACATCATAATCCTTCATGTCCATGCAGACCAAATCTGCTGGAAAGTTCTGTTCACCAATCATAACCTTACTAGAAGGATAGAAATACTGGATTGTTGATCTAGTGCCAATAGGGGTTGAAATCTCTAACGGAGTATTCATCAAAACAGGTTCCACAACTAATGACTTAGCAAATCTCCGAGAAATAAATGAATGTGTTGCACCAGTATCAAAGAGAGCAAATGCGGGCTTATCGATTATAGTAAGGGTACCTTCGACGAGTCCGCCATCATCAGAAATCCCAGTTTCATCTTCATGTAAAGCTTGAAGCTTGCCCTGTGGTTTCTTGAAGACTAGAGGTTTTTCCGGTGTAGCTTGTTCCGATATAAGAGGACAATTGGGGATACGGTGCTCCTTGCTTCCACATCGCAAACAGGCGCCTTGCTTGCGCCAGCACTCCTCTATCTTGTGACCCGGACGATCACAATAGTTGCACACGCCCTTGAATGGAACAATAGGGCCAGGCTTCTTGTCTTCATGCC
This sequence comes from Amorphophallus konjac, assembly GCA_022559845.1. Classification (NCBI taxonomy): domain Eukaryota; kingdom Viridiplantae; phylum Streptophyta; class Magnoliopsida; order Alismatales; family Araceae; genus Amorphophallus; species Amorphophallus konjac. The sequence goes on along the minus strand of CM040127.1, from coordinate 178,943,533 downwards.
TCGGCATCTTGCCCTTCCACGATCCGGACCCGCTCCACGAACCAGGTCCACTAATAGGCCTCTTCTTGGTATACCCGGGTTTGACACTCCCGGAACCCGTAGGTAATTCTTTCTTGGTGCCTTTCCCACGGATTCTCTCCGTCATCTCAAGAGTATCCTCTAGAACTTGCGCTTTCCTTACCATCTCAGAATAAGTGGAAATCTCCATCGGTGCCAATTGGTTGATATAATGAAGCTTCAATCCATTGAGAAAGCGCTTCGCCTTCATCTTCTCGGTGGAAATGAGATGAGTAGCATAACGAGAAAGCCGTGCAAATTGAGCCTCATACCCTGCCACAGACAAATCTCGCTGTTTCAAGGCCGCGAACTCTGCCGCTTTCTTCTCTTACACTCTATCAGAAAAATACTTGCTGTTGAAGAGTTCTTCGAACTCTTCCCACATAACTTGCCGATCACCGAGAGTTGCCTTGATAGAATCCCACCAAGTACGTGCATCATGTTCCAGTTGAAATGTGGACAAAAGGACACGCTCCTGGTTGGTGCATTGCATAACTTCAAAGATTCTCCCCATCTCATCTAGCCAGTGCTCGGCTTGGTCAGGGTCAGTCGAACCAGCGAATCTAGGCGGGTTCATTCCGCGGAAGTTCCGGTATAGATCACCGGTGCCATGCGGTGCCGCTCCTGCCTGAGCTACTTGCTGAAGGGCCTGAGTAAGGCCTTGCACCGTACGCTGTAGGTTTCTCCATTCAGCACGATCAGCTGCCATCTACACGAGAAATAGGTTACTTAGGTCCAATCAAGATAAATAATTACACGATTAAGAAACGATCTTAACCCAAGTTTCTACCCATTCTCACCAGGTCAGGTCGTAGACTTTTACAAGGTTAGGGATCTAATGCACCTAGACACGACCAAAAACTCGGTACCTGGCGGAGGTAATCGGTCCGAAGACCACTCGCGCAAGTGTGCGACCTTCCCGATAGGCGTAGCCTAACGTTCGGACAACACCTTTTGATATACTGATTATTGGGATGCAATGCAAGAAAACCTAAAACGTAGGAAACCTAGGAATGTGAAACCTAGGCTCTGATACCAACTAAACTGTCACGCCCCGAACAAGGCGGAAATATCGGGACGTACAGTTAGGGACACGCTGGCAAGAGAGAGAACTAATCTAAAATAATACACAAGTGCTACAAGATGGAAATACTAAATGATCATTAACAAACCACAACTGATACAATAACCTCAAGTTCAACCTAATACAACTAGAATAATCAACCACTAAAACTCAATAACATGACTGAGACTAAAAGCTCTCCAAAACACAACTAAATAAAGATAACACACTACTAACACACTAGAACTGATACACTCAAGACATCACTCCTGCCCTTCTCCATCGGTAAGCGCGTCACCTGAAAAGCCTGGAAAGGGGGGAAAACACAACTATGAGCTGACGCTCAGTAGGAAATAACAGACAGGTATAAGTGATTAACAGTTTAATTACATTTTAAAATGTCATGCTACAAATGATAAAAATAATAAAAAGATAACGGTGATATCACGAAACAGAATTCAAAGATCTTGCAAGGTCAAGAAATATAATGAATAGAATAGTAAGACAAGAATTTACTACATGAGATAACGATAAAAAGTTGGCCATATCAAGACAATTCAAGTCATGTCAAGCACGTATGTAATTTCATTTCCACGTCCAAGTAATAAGCAAGTAAAGTAACCACAAGTAGAGTATAGAACAGTGAAGAGTGGAAAGTGAAAAGTAGTAGAAAGTAATGTAGAGAGTAGTGGAGAGAGTAGTGGACAGTCCTAGATTTAACACATGTCAAGTACTGGTGCCAAATGCCACACCTAGTCATTCACCTCCCCGGGGGTACACGTAGTGTTCGGACGCTCTTCCCAAGACCAGACCGAGCCCTTAATTGTTTGCCAGGCATTGATTTCTTTGGATCAAAGATCCCACGAATCTAGACTTCCACAGTTTATGGCCAGAATTCCAAGGTTTAAACTAAGTAGCAATAATAACTTCACGTAGGAAAGAGATTCATTTCCAGAATTTCAAGGTAAGTATAATCATCAAGGAGATCGAAACCAAGTCACAACAAGAGTTAATCGTGCTGCGCTACTGTAAAACAGCAGCAATCAAACAAGCTAATCAACATATTAATCCTAATCACTAAGTTAAGATATCAAGATTAACCATTATCATTTGCATTAAGACAATTGCCAAGAAGCTGATTCAAGATGATAAGGCAAAGAACAACTCTCACAGGAGTGAAATAGAATGCATTAACAGAGATTTAGTTACACCATTAACCACTAATTATGTGGGTTTCTATTTAATCTTGTATGCATTGAAATGAAGATGATAAACGGTGTGTTTTTACACTAAGTTTGCATGTATGGACCAATGTTAATTGAAACTAAAAAGGGTACATGAATAGGTCATTAGTTCCTCAAAAATATAGTTTTCAATGTGATTAGGTTGAATGGATTGATTCCCCAATGATCCGGATTGATCCCCGGGTCAAAAACATCATTAATGGGGTCATACAGGGCATGGGTCGACCCCTCAAAAAAAAAGCTTCATGGGTCGACCCATTGGGTCGACCCCCTTCACTGGGTGCATGGGTCGACCCCATGGGTCGACCCCTACACTTCCAGAAGCGACGGGTGATTCCGTAAACCATGAAAACTCAATGATTTGGGGTCTAAATGAGTTGGGATTTTAACCAAATGCTCTAGGGTTCTTAATATACATACTAAGGTCATAAAACAAGAGATTGAAACAAGAAATTTGCTGAAAACTCAATCGAATCATAACCTATTTATGATGAATACATGAAGAACCTAGTTCTTGACATGCGTCTACTAAAACGTAGATTTCTCTCAATATACACAACGGAATTTGGGGCTTTTTATATCAAAAGAAAGCTAACTTAATGATGAATCCAACCATATACTATAAGTCATATGTGGATCAAGTTATCTAATCCAAAAATAGCCCGAAAATCAAGCTTCTAGTTGAAGAACATAATATACATCAAATTCTAGACATGCTCTTACTAAAAATCAAAATTCTCCAAGTATGCTCAATGAAATTTGGGGCTTCCTACGTTAAATGAAAGCTAACAACATGCTGATTACATCATGTAAGTTAATTAGAGTTTGGTTGTTAGATCCTACCTCAAATCGGAGAGAGAAAACTCAAACCCTAGGATGAAGAACACTTGGACAGCACCTCACAAAAAGCTCGATTTCTCCACGGACACCTAATGAAAATTGGGGCTTTTGCCACCAATGGATAGAGCTCGATGAGAGGAATAATTTGCTATACTCATGATCAAGATTTGGTTGAGAATTCCTACCTCAATCGATGGATCAAAGAAGGATGAAGGAAAGCCAACGGCCTGCTGACCCACCTCCACAAATCGAGCTAGATCTCTCCAGATCTGAATCTTCAGCGAACCCCACAGTAGCCAAATGAAAGAAGACTCGTAGGGCTTTATTTTGATAGCTCATAGAGCTTCTGGAGCCTTCGGAGTTGGGAGTATTCGCTGCTGCAAGCTACGTGTTTAGAAACGGCGCCGAAATCCTTGACTTGACCAAACTATGTCGGCAGCACGTTTTGGGGCTAGGTTTACCTCAAATTGATTGAGGGTAAATGTTCCTTACATTGTGGCCTTCCATTTGCCCTTGATTTCAGATCATTTGGTCGAGTATTGAGGTCGAATTTCGTGTTTTAAACTAAGGGTTAGGTATGGGTCAAAAGTGTGCACTTTTGGGTTTAAACTCTCAATAGATCTTACCACGGATTTACAATGGCCTAATGCTAGAAGGAAAAGTTGTTATCTACATCGACCTAAATCTATTTACTATTTTTACAGATTTTTCTAAGGTAGTCGGATTATTACTTATACTATTCCGTAATAGTTAAATGTTAAGTTCGGAAAACTAAGTTCACTAATTCGGCATAATAAATGATTTTCTTAGGCTTAAATGTAGAAGACAAAGTTGCTAAACAAAATTAATTCTACAAGATGTGATTTTTGGGATTTTTTAGAAAATAGTAGAAAAATGACTTATTCTATTAATTAATTAATTAATCTAATTAATTTGGATAATTCTCATTAATCCGAATAACTTCAAATAAATTCCAAATAATTACAAATAACTTTCTAAATAAATTTCTAAAGAATTTGGGGTCTTACAGCAATAAAATTCACGGTTGTAATTAACTTTTTACTGTTGTTGCCGGGAGTTACCGTAACTGGCCGAGGTCGTCTTCTCCACGCCCGGAGCGTGGAGGTAGACTCGCTACCCTCCTCGTAGGCATTGCTTTACTCGTATACTTTTGTATATGCCGCTGCATGTGATAGGTTATTAGCCCGTTATATCTTTTTTATTCATCGTTGCGAGAGAGTGAGTGTAACCCGTCCCGTGACTCGATCCGAGTTAATGCGGAAAAGCCGATACCCGAGACTCACTGTCGATTTCTCAACCGTGCACGGTCCCACGTCTTCCCTCGCTTAGGGATGATCGTGAGCTAGATTCTCAAGTCACGTGTCCGTCCCGCATCATTCAACCTCTTTCTTTTTTTTATTGCAATTATAGACTTCACCGTTCGGTGCGAGTCTCCTCATATGTCTCAATGGGATTCCCGGCTACTAGGATTCATCCTTTTATTCATAGTGCTATTTTGGACTTCACCGTTCGGCGCGAGTCTGCTCATGTGTCTCAATGGAGATTCTTGGCTACTAGGGTTCATCCTTTTATTCAGATTTTATTATTTTATTATTTAAAGGGGGTAGGTAACTTTTTCTCTCACGATTACCCCTCATAAGAGTGTAGAGATTTAAGCTTCCATAAAGTGTTAGGAAGAATTTATGACGTCCCTACGGCTAGGGGCCACTACTCATATCGTGTGCGAAGTGTGGGAGTTTCATCTAGGGTGTATCATGCGAGTTGTGCTAACAACATAGCCACGACTCTTCCCCTGGCCGTATGCACTTACCGATAATTGGCTTTAAATTCCTTAGTGTGTGCCATGACGCACACTGACACAGAATCTGGGCAGCGTTATTTAGCAAGAGAGCACTCAGTCTTAGAAATTTTGAAGGAAGCGTATTAATGCTATGTTACAAGTAAATGTGTGCACGAAATATACAAGCAAGCAAACCATGTTATGCTTCCTCTTTTTTATCTTTTTCTTTTTTTTTGTTTTCTCTTTTTTTATTTTTCTTTTATTCTCTTTTTTTTTATTTTTTTCCTTCTTTCTTTTCTTTTCTATCTTTTCTTTTCTTTCTTTTTCTCTTTTTTTTTCTCTTTTTTTTGGGGCTTAATAGGCACACCCGCAGGCCGACAGTTTGGGAGGTAAGTGGCTGATGCCGTGACAATGGAGAGAAGATGTTATACGTTGTAGTGAATCCCGAGAGGGGTCAGGAGTTGGTGTGAAACGAAGGGAGGGTCTTTTTGTTCATTGGTTCGGGCAACAATTCCGGGCCAATATTAAGGTGATGGTCGGCCTCAACTGAAGGTCGTGACGCCGAAAGGCTTGGTTTAGATGTAAGGCTGTAATGCCATGGTAGAAGGGTCTTTTTGTTCATTGGGTTGGATGATAGTTCCTGGGCCAATGATAAGATGACTGTCGGCTTTGACAGAAGGTCATGACGTCGAATGACTTGGCTTAGGTGTAAGGCCATGACGCCAACAGAGAGCATTCACCGGCTTAGGCAGGGAGCCATGACGTCAGACCACTTGGCCTAGATGGAAGGTCATGATGCCAAGGGAGAAATATTTACTGACTTAGGCACAGAGCCGTGATGCCAGACAACTTGGCCTAGACGGTGTGTCATGTTGCCAAGGAAGAATTTTTACCGGCTTAGGCGGAAGCCATGCCACCGGACAACTTGACTTAGGTGGAAGGCCATGACGCCAAGATATAATACTTACCGGCTTACGTGAAAAGAGCCATGACGCCGGGTAGCTTGGATTAGGTGGAAAACCATGACGCCAAGATATGATATTCACCGGCTTTGGCGGAAGAAGCCATGACGCCGGACAAGGAGGTTTAATGGCTTAGACGTAAAGTCACGACGCTGTACAAATTGGCTTAGGCGGAAGGCCATGATGCCAAGATATAATATTCACCGACTTAGGCGGAAGGCCATGACGCCGGGTAGGTTGGCTTAGGTGGAAAACTATGACGCCAAGATATAATATTCACCTGCTTAGGCGGAAGGCCATGACGCCGGACAAGAGTGTTTAACGGCTTAGACGTAAAGTCATGACGCCGTGCAGCTTGGCTTAGGCGGAAGGCCATGACGCCAAGATATAATATTTACCGGCTTAGGCAGAAGGCCATGACGTCAGTAGCTTGGCTTAGGTGGAAAACCATGATTCCAAGATATAATATTCACCAGCTTAGGTGTAAGAAGCCATGACGCCAGACAAGGGTGTTTAACGGCTTAGATGAAAAGTAATGAAGCCGTTCAGCTTGGCTTAGGCGGAAGGCCATGATGCCAAGATATAATATTCATCGGCTTAGGCGGAAGGCCATGACACCAGGTAGCTTGGCTTAGGTGGAAAATCATGACGCCAAGATATAATATTCACCAGCTTAGGCGGAAGAAGCCATGACGCCGGACAAGGGTGTTTAACGGCTTAGACGCAAAGTCATGACGCTATGCCGCTTGGCTTAGGCGGAAGGCCATGACACCAAGATATAATATTTACCGGTTTAGGTGGAAGGCCATGACGCCGGGTAATGTTATTTAACGGCTTAGTCGTAAAGTCATGGCGTCGTGCAGCTCGCCTTTGGCAGAAGGCCATGACGCCAAGATATAATATTTATCGGCTTAGGCGGAAGGCCATGACGTCGGGTAACTCGGCTTAGGTGGAAAACCATGACGCCAAGATGTAATATTCACCGGCTTAGGCGGAAGGAGCCATGACGCCGGACAATGATATTTAACGGCCACTACCAGAAAAAGTGGGATTTCAGACGGCCCGTATCCGTATGAAATCCGTCTGAAAATCCGTCACAAACCACGTTTGTGACGGATTTGTGACATATTTAAGACTGAAACCGACCGTCTGAAATTCTTAGTCACAAATTTGTGACAGTTTATGTTTCCGTCAGAAATTCCGTCTGAAAATAAGACAGAATTTAATCAGTCACAAATTCCGTCTAACTTTCATACGAGACATTTCCATCTGAAATTTGAAATTTTCAGTCTGAAATTTACGACGGACATATTTTCCGTTTGAAAGTCCGTCTGAAATTTCAGACGGCTATTACGACGGAATATAGTAACCGTCTTAAAATGAAGCCCAACTCTTAGTCTGAAATCATGTTACCGTATGAAAACTCGTCCGAAATCCGTCGCTATTTCAAACGGATATTACGACGGATAAAATAACCGTCTGAAATTCAACTCATCTCATGTCCGAAATGTGGTTTGAAATCCGTCTATATTCCAAACGGATTTTACGACGGATAATAGACGGACAATATTCGTCGCACATCCCGTCTGAAAATCCGTCTGAAATCTACGTTTTTTTTATAAATCTTACATTATTTTACAAAACCTGTTTAATCATAAATAAACATCAAGAAATTCTACATGTTGAAAAAACAATATTGGGAACCTGCTAATCAAATAAACACCACCGAAAAATAAAATTATGATCAAATAAATACCATAAAAAAAGACATTAACCCTGCTGATCCGTCTGAATATCAAGAAATATCCGGTACATCATCCATATCCTCATCGTCCATATCCTCACCGCCCTGCTCATCTCCTCTATCGCCGCCCGTAGAAGGATCCCCCTATATTAAAAAAATAATAACATTCATTCATAGATAAAAAAATTAGTGCGAAGAAATTAGCATAAATTGAAAGCAAACATATCAAATTGATAACTGCATATTTTATAAATCAACCACTAGGAAGTTTGAGCGCCGAGCTCAAACCGGGCATCCGATTTGGATTCCTTCAGTTCTGACAAGTCACTTTCATCTCCCCGGTCGTGTTGGAACGATCGGCACGGGCATCCGTCCGGTATTTCAAGTTTTAGACCCCCGGCCCTGACCTGGCAGTTCATTTGAACCAAGTGTATTTTAGAAATGAACTTTGAGCGCCGAGCTCAAACCGGACATCCGATTTGGATTCCGTCAGTTCTGCCAAGTCACTTTCATCTCCCCGGTCGTCTTGGAACGATCGGCACGGGCATCCGGCCGGTATTTCAAGTTTTAGACCCCCGGCCCCGACCTGGCAGTTCATTTGAACCAAGTATATTTTAGAAATGAAGTTTGAGCGCCGAGCTTAAACCGGGCATTCGATTTAGATTCCGTCAGTTCTGCCAAGTCACTTTCATCTCCCCGGTCGTGTTGGAACGATCGGCACGGCCATCCGGTTGGTATTTCAAGTTTTAGACCCCCGGCCCCGACCTGGCAGTTCATTTGAACCAAGTGTATTTTAGAAATGAACTTTGAGCGCCGAGCTCAAACCGGGCATCCGATTTGGATTCCGTCAGTTCTGACAAGTCACTTTCATCTCCCCGGTCGTGTTGGAATGATCGGCATGGCCACTAGGGAGGGGCTGGAAAGGCGGAATTTTTCGACGGAAATACGAACGGAACTTATTTCCGTCTGTAATTTCAGACGGATTATTTCCGTCTGAATATCTGTCCCAAATTTGTGACGTATATAAAGATGAAATATATTCCGTCTATAATTATAGACGGATCTTCAGAGGGAGTCTAGTATGTCCTTAATAACAACGGAATTTGTGACGGAAACTAATCCGTCATAAATACAGACGGATTTTAAGACAGAAAAATATCCGTCTGAAATCCCGCTTTTTTTGGTAGTGGGCTTAGATATAAAGTCATGACGCCGTGTAGCTTGGTTTAGGCGGAATGTCATGACGCCAAGATATAATATTCACCGGCTTAGGCGACAGAAACCATGATGCCGGAGAAGGGTGTTTAACGGCTTAGACGTAAAGTCATGACTCCGTGCATCTTGGCTTAGGTGAAAGGCCATGACGCCAAGATATAATATTTACTGACTTAGGCGGAAGGCCATGACGCCGGGTTGCTTGGTTTAGGTGGAAAACCATGACGCCAAGATATAATATTCACCGGCTTAGGCGGCAGAAGCCATGACGTCGGACAAGGGTGTTTAACGGCTTAGACGTAAAGTCATGACTCCGTGTAGCTTGGCTCAGGTGAAAGGCCATGACGCCAAGATATAATATTTACCAACTTAGGCGGAAGGCCATGACGCCGGGTAGCTTGGCTTAGGTGGAAAACCATAACGCCAAGATATAATATTCACCGGCTTAGGCAGAAGAAGCCATGACGCCGAATAAGGGTGTTTAACGGCTTAGATGTATAGTCATGACACCGTGCAGCTTGGCTTAGGCGGAAGGCTATGATGCCAGGATATAATATTTACCGGCCTAGGCGGAAGGCCATGATGCCGGGTAGCTTGGCTTAGGTGGAAAATCATGACGCCAAGGTATAATATTCACCGGCTTAGGCGGAAGAAGCCATGACGCCGGACAAGGGTGTTTAACGACTTAAACGTAAAGTCATGACACCGTGCAGCTTGGCTTAGGCGAAAGATCATGACGCCAAGATATAATATTTACCGTCTTAGGCGGAAGGCCGTGACGCCGGGTAGCTTGGCTTAGGTGGAAAACCATGACGCCAATATATAATATTCACCAGCTTAGGCGGAAGAAGCCATGACGCCAGAAAAGGATATTTAACGGCTTAGACATGAAGTCATGACGCCGTGCAGCTTGGCTTTGGCGGAAGGCCATGACGCCAAGATATAATATTTACCGGCTTAGGCGGAAGGCCATGACGCTGAGTGGCTTGGCTTAGGTGGAAAACCATGACACCAAGATATGATATTCACCGGCGTAGGCGGAAGAAGCCATGCCGCCGGACAAGGGTGTTTAACGGCTTAGAAGTAAAGTCATGACGCCGTACAGATTGGCTTAGGCGGAAGGCCATGACGCCAATATATAATATTCACCGGCATAGGCGGAAGGTCATGAAGTCGGGTAGCTTGGCTTAGGTGGAAAACCATGACGCCAAGATATAATATTCACCTACTTAGGCGGAAGAAGCCACGACGCCGGACAAGAGTGTTTAACGGCTTAGACATAAAGTAATGACGCCGTGCAACTTGGCTTAGGCGGAAGGCCATGACGCCAAGATATAATATTTACCGGCTTAGGCGGAAGGCCATGACACCGGGTAGCTTGGCTTAGGTGGAAAACCATGACGTCAAGATATGAGATTCACCGGCTTAGGCGGTAGAAACCATGACGCCGGACAAGGGTGTTTAACGGCTTAGATGTAAAGTCCTGAAGCCGTGTAGCTTGGCTTAGGCGGAAGGCCATGACGCCAAGATATAATATTCACCGGCTGAGGCGGAAGGTCATGACGCCGGATTATGATATTTAACGGCTTAGACGTAAAGTCATGACGCCGTGCAGCTTGGCTTAGGCGGAAGGCCATGACACCAAGATATAAAATTTATCGGCTTAGGCGGAAGGCCATGACGCCGGGTAACTTGGCTTAGGTGGAAAACCATGACGCCAAGATGTATTATTCACCGGCTTAGGCAGAAGAAGCCATGACGCCGGACATTGATATTTAACGGCTTAGACGTAAAGTCATGACGCCGTGTAACTTGGCTTAGATGGAAGGCCATGACGCCAAGATATAATATTTACCAGCTTAGGCGGAAGGCAATGACGTCGGGTAGCTTGGTTTAGGTGAAAAACCATGACGCCAAGATATAATATTCACCGGCTTAGGCGGAAGAAGACATGACGCCGGACAAGGGTGTTTAACGGCTTAGATGCAAAGTCATGACTCCGTGCAGCTTGGCTTAGGCGAAAGGCCATGACACCAAGATATAATATTTACCGACTTAGGCGGAAGACCATGATGTCGGGTAGCTTGGCTTAGGTTGAAAACCATGATCCCAAGATATAATATTCACCGGCTTAGGCAGAAGAAGCCATGACGCCGGACAAGGGTGTTTAACGGCTTAGACGTAAAGTCATGACGTCGTGCAGCTTGGTTTAGGCACATGCTGCCAGGATATAATATTTACCGGCTTAAGCGGAAGGCCATGACGCCGGGTGGCTTGGCTTAGGTGGAAAACCATGATGCCAAGGTATAATATTCACCGACTTAGGCGGAAGAAGCCATGACGTCGGACAAGGGTGTTTAACGGCTTAGACGTAAAGTCATGACGCTGTGTAGCTTGGCTTAGGCGAAAGACCATGACGCCAAGATATAATATTTACCGGCTTAGGCGGAAGGCCATGACGCCGGGTAGCATGGCTTAGGTGGAAAACCATGACGCCAAGATATAATATTCACCAGCTTAGGCGGAAGAAGTCATGATGCCAAACAAGGATATTTAACGGCTTTGACGTAAAGTCATGACGTCGTGTAGCTTGGCTTAGGCGAAAGGCCATGACGCCAAGATATAATATTTATCAGCTTAGGCGGAAGGCCATGACGCCGGGTAGCTTGGCTTGGGTGGAAAACCATGATGCCAAGATATAATATTCACCGGCTTAGGCGGAAGAAGCCATGACGCCGGACAAGGGTGTTTAACGCCTTAGATGTAAAGTAATGACGTCATAAAGATTGGCTTAGGCGGAAGGCCATGACGCCAAGATATAATATTCACCGGCTTAGGCGGAAGGACATGACGTCGAGTAGCTTGGGTTAGGTGGAAAACCATGATGCTAAGATATAATATTCACCTGCTTAGGTGGAAGAAGCAATGACGCTGGACAAGGGTGTTTAACGGCTTAGACGTAAAGTCATGACACCGTGCAGCTTGGCTTAGGCGGAAGGCCATGACGCCAAGATATAATATTGACCGACTTAGGTGGAAGGCCATGGCGTCGGGTAGCTTGGCTTAGGTGGAAAACCATGATGCCAAGATATAATATTCACCGGCTTAGGCGGAAGAAGCCATGACGCCGGACAAGGGTGTTTAACGGCTTAGATATAAAGTCATGAAGCCGTGCAGTTTGGCTTAGGCGGAAGGCCCTGACGCCAAGATATAATATTCACCAGCTTAGGCGGAAGGCCATGACACCGGGTAGCTTGGCTTAGGTTGAAAACCATGACGCCAAGATATAATATTCACTAGCTTAGGCAGAAGAAGCCATGACACCGGACAAGGGTGTTTAACGGCTTAGATGCAAAGTCATGACGCCGTGCCACTTGCCTTCGGTGTAAGGCCATGACGCCAAGATATAATATTTACCAGCTTAGGCGGAAGGCCATGACGCCGGGTAATGATATTTAACGGCTTAGCCATAAAGTCACGACGCCGTGCAGCTTGGCTTAGGCGGAAGGCCATGACGCCAAGATATAATATTTACCGACTTAGGCGGAAGGCCATGACGCCGGGTAACTTGGCTTAGGTGGAAAACCATGACACCAAGATGTAATATTCACCGGCTTAGGCGGAAGAAGCCCTGACGTCGGACAATGATATTTAACAGCTTAGACGTAAGGTCATGACGCCGTGCAGCTTGGCTTAGGCGGAAGGCCATGACGCCAAGATATAATATTTACCGGCTTAGGCGGAAGGCCATGACGCCGGGTAGCTTTGTTTAGGTGGAAAACCATGACGCCAAGAGATAATATTCATCGGCTTATGCGAAAGAAGCCATGACGCCGGACAATGGTGTTTAACGGCTTAGACGTAAAGTCATGACTACATGCAGCTTGACTTAGGCAAAAGGCCATGACGCCAAGATATAATATTTACCGACTTATGCGAAAGGCCATGACGTCGGGTAGCTTGGCTTAGTTGAAAAACCATGATGCCAAGATATAATATTCACCGGCTTAGGCGGAAGAAGCCATGACGTCGGACAAGGGTGTTTAACGGCTTAGAGATAAAGTCGTGACGCCGTGCAACGTGGCTTAGATGGAAGGCCATGACGCCAGGATATAATATTTACCAGCTTAGGCGGAAGGCCATGACGCCGAGTAGCTTGGCTTAGGTGGAAAACCATGACGCCAAGGTATAATATTCACCGGCTTAGGCGGAAGAACCCATGACGCCGGACAAGAGTGTTTAACAGCTTAGACACAAAGTCATGATGCCGTGCAGCTTGGCTTAGGCGAAAGACCATGACGCCAAGATATAATATTTACCGTCATATGCGGAAGGCCATGACGCCAGGTAGCTTGGCTTAGGTGGAAAACCATGACGTCAAGATATAATATTCACCATGTTGTGCCCCTGGTTTTGATGATGACAACCATGAGATGTGTGTGTGTTGAGTTCAACAGAACTGATGAATTAACCCTTGATTCATTAACACATGTATCTACTTTACTCTTGAATGCAAGGAAGAAACAAGGTCTAGGTAGGATGCTCAAGGCGTCCACGCAGCGGTTTTCATAAAAGGACAGCGTCTACGCAGAATGCTAATTACGTCTACGCATCAGTTCAAGATGTAGAAGCATCAATCACTGGCATAGCTCAGTGCGTCAACGCCACAACATGTAAGTGTCGGCGCATCTGCTCTTGGTGGAGATAATAGAGTGTTCGGGGTCAGTCCAGTGAGTTGACGCAGGCACCCTATGCGTCAACGCATCTGGCTTATGTACAAAAAAGGTCTATGGGCAGTTCAAGGCTGCGTCAACCTCTTAGTCACAATGAGTTGACGCCATCTGAATTTCATCAAGAGATGATCCAGCCGTAAGTGGCGTTAGATGCCACATCATCTAAAAGAGCATGCGCTCTCCTTTTTTCCTGGCGATTCTAGAAGCCTCTGTAGAGAATAATCATAAGGCTAACCAGAAAATCTGGTTGGGGCCCACAAGAGGAATATTCACGTGAATCAAAAGAGCGTGGGAGATAAAAGTCGGTGAATGGTAGAAAAAATGGCAGCAGAGAAGTAGCTCTCGAGAAGAATGACCAAGATCATCATCTTCCTCCTGGCATTCTGTTGCATCCACTGAAGATCAGAGGAAGCCCAGTGGCTGTTGATCATCACAAGACTATCTACCATCCAGAAGGAGAAAGCCAGCTGATCGACGAAGCCTTTTCTCTCCGATCTCTATGTTTGAGATTTGAGAATCGGCACCATCATACATCTGAAACTCTTTCTTTCAATTTGTTTTGGTGACTTCATTTCTTGTTGTTCATTTCAGTTTGAATTCTATTACTACTATTCTCCCTCGTTCTGGTGATTGTAGAGGGAGGTTTCTTGATCAAGCGGGGTGTGCTTGGATCAAGGGGTTTGGGTGTGTATGCCCTCAAGCTGTTTGTCAGCGGGTAACTGATTGAGAGGTTGTGTTCCTCTTGTTAACCAAGCTGTAGTGGTCAGCATTGTCAAGGGGATTGTTCCTCGGTTTAGCAAAGCTGTAAGGCTCAGCAGGGATCCTCGCTGATCTAGTGAGGGGTGGACGTAGGTCTCCACAGGGAGACCGAACCACCATAAAAATTAGTGTTCTCTTGTGGTTTGTTGTCTCTTGCAATATCTGTGTGTCGCTAGATGATTGATTAGGTTCAATCTCCACACCTTCTGTTTACTGAATTTTGAACTAGTATTCTGTTACTTAAAAGTTGATTGTGATTTTTCCCAAAAGATTCCTAGGGTCAACCTATTCACCCCCTCCCCCTCTAGTTTGACCATCCACTTAATCCAACATGTGGTATCAGAGCTTGGCTCTCTTGTCAAGGGTCTCACAACCCAGAGAGATTTAGTGGAATGTAAAACAAGGGGCTCATGCCTGAAGGGTATGCAGTGAATAGGCCACCCTTCTTTGATGGCACTAACTATGCTTACTAGAAAAATCGGATGCAGGTATTTCTGAGATCTCAGGACCATGAGATTTGGAGAGTCGTGAGCAAAAGACCCTATCAGTTAGAAGGAGATGAAGAACTGTGGGTAAAAGAGCAGATTCGGAAGTCCAACATCAATTGGCAAGCTATGAATATCTTGCAATGCTCATTGCATCCTAAGGAGTTTTCACGAGTGTCCTCATGTGCCAGTGCCAAGGAAATGTGGGACAGACTTGAAGTCATCTATGAAGGTACGCCAGAGGTAAGAGAGACAAAAGCTAATATGTTAATTTCTGAGTATGAAGCTTTTAGAATGAAGCTAGAGGAAAATATATCTGAAATGTATGCTAGGCTAACTCTATTAGTGAATGGTCTTAAAGGTCTGGGAAAGGTTTACAGTGATTATGAACTGGTCAAGAAAATTGTTAGATCCCTAACTCCAATTTGGCACACCAAGGCCACAGTTGTTGAGGAATCTAGGAACCTTCCTACCACTACCCCTGATGAGCTTATTGGATCACTGATGGCTTACGAGCTGAATTTCAAAAGAACTGATGAGGATGTGAAAAAGAAGAAGCCACTTGCATTGAAGGCTGGTCCTAGCAGCAAGGAGAGTTCAGATGACAGTCAGTCATCTACCTCAGATGATGACTCAGGTGAGATACCAATGCTCACCAGGAAATTCAGGAAGTTTCTAAGGAAGGAAGGTAAATTTATGAGGAACAGTAGACCACAGGTAAGAAAGAGTTCAAAATTCAAATCAGAGAATTCTAAGAAATCCGACAAGGTTATTTGTTACAAATGCAGGAAATAAGGTCATATCAAATCTGAATGTCCAGAGAATGTGAAGAAAGTCCAACCAAAATGGAAGAACAAGAAGCCAAAGGCTATGATGAGTACTTGGAGTGACGAGGAGAAAGATGAAGATGAAGAAGAGAGTACCTCTTAAGAAGAAAGTGATGTTAAGCTATGCTTTTTGGTTAAGGGAGATGATCAGGATGAGGTAACCTCCTCTTTTGAAAACTTTTCTTGTAGTCATTGAGAAGAAGCATTTAATGAATTGCTAGACAAGTATGATTATGTGAAGAAAGAAAATAAATCACTGAAGAAGAATAAAAATTTGACTAGTCAAGATAATTCCTTGAATGAGAAAATCATGTGCTTAGAAGCTGAAATTACTCATCTATGAGAGTCTCTTGCTGAAAGTGATCTGTGTAAAGATCAATTGATAGAGATGAAAAGAGAAAATGAACTTTTACTGAAAGTGCATGATGACCTGAAACTCAGAATGCAAAAAATGGAGAGTGACGTAAAAATTGCTGAAGAAAAATATGAAGCCATCCAAGGAGTAAATCTAGAACTCCAAGAAAACTTGAAGAGACTGGAAGATGAAAACTTAAATAAACAAGCCTCCCTTGAGAAATTTACACAAGGCAAAAACAACCTAGAAGCTGTTATGGGAATGAAAAGTAATTTTGGAAAAAAAGGACTTGGATATAATCCAACTAAAAAGAAGAATCTATGGATAGGACTGATAACCTTTGTTCCAGAATAGGGCACATCTGAGCAAAACCCAATGGCTGCAGTGAAGCCACATGGGAAAAATCAAGAAGAAAAGGGCAAAGAGAAAATGAATGCTACCTTGAATACCAATCACCACACAAATATGCCTAAGTCTGGAAGTAAAACCTCAAATCAACCCATGGACCCTAGTACATCAACCCAGCATCAAGCTTATGGAAATTCAAGGAGTCATTGGATTGGCACAAGACAGCCGCGTCAATGCACTGGCAATCCTGCGTCTACTCAACCCATGTCTAAGGGCTTCTATAGAAATAAGGCTAAAACAAATCACTGGCCGCATCAACGCAATGTCTATACTACGTCAATGCACCATGCGTACTAGAACCCATATGACATGGGGTTTGGGTGGATGGGTCAACGCAGCCGTGCAAGAGGGTCTACGCAGCAAAGCTTCATTCCATCCGGAATTAAATATTCAACTAGAGCTTCTCGTCCTAGGTTCCCCAGTGCTTCTTGGATTCAGAATAATCATTGGAGTGGAAACAAGAATAAAAATTCACACTTCTTTAACAACAGAACTGGTTCAAAGAATTCATTCCGAAGGGTACCTCAACCTAATCAGAAAATTCTCAAACCTATGAACTCCACATCTCAAAAATCTCCAAAACAACAGATATGGATTCCCAAAAGTATGTTGTCTTACTTGACTGGATCATATGGTCTGATGGGACCCAAGTGTATTTGGGTTCAAAAATCCCTCGTTTCATGTGAATTGCAGGAGTGCCTTACAGTTGTATACAACAGATCGTATCTTGACAGCGGCTGCTCAAGGCATATGACGGGCGATAAGGCAAAATTTTGTTTCTTGGTTGAGAAAGAAGGAGGGCATGTCACATTTGGGGGCAAGAATAAAGGCAAAATTATTGGAAAAGGTAAAGTGGGCAAAACTCCCTTGAACTCCATTGATGATGTGCTGCTTGTTGAAGGACTAGAATATAATCTTCTTAGTATAAGCCAACTGTGTGACAGGGGACACAAGGTTGTGTTTGATTCTCTTGTATGCACCATTCTTGAAATGCATTCTGAAAATGTTAAGTTTATTGGAAAAAGAATAAACAACATGTATATGGTAGACTTAGATGATCCTGCTCATAATAATCTCTGTCTTGCTGTGAACAAAACTGAGCTGGCTTGGCTATGGCATCGTAGACTAGGACATGCTAGCTATAGTGTCATGCATAAGTTAGCAAAATTCAGCATGGTAAATGGTCTGCCTGATGTCTCATTTAAACAAAATGACAAAGTTTGTGAGGCATGCACTCAAGGTAAGCACACTAGGAAGTCATTTAAATCTAGAATAGAAAACCAATCTTCTAGACCTCTTGAACTTATTCACATGGATCTGTTTGGACCCACCAGAACAGCAAGTTTAAGTGGAAATAGATATGGCTTTGTTTTAGTAGATGACTTTTCTAGGTTCACTTGGGTGTTCTTTTTATCTCATAAAAATGATGCGTTTGAAGAATTTCAGGCATTCTTCAAGAAAGTTCAGCAGCATGGTAAGTATACTATTTCATCTATCATGTCAGATCATGGAGGAGAGTTCGAAAACTCAGAATTTGATGGCTTTTGCAGGGCAAAAGGAATATCACACAGATTCTCGTCACCAAGAACTCAAGAACAGAATGGAGTGGTGGAAAGAAGAAATAGGACTCTTGTGGAGATGGCTAGAACAATGCTGATCGAAGGACAACTTCCAAGAAAATTCTGGGCTGAGGCGGTAAACACTGCGTGCTATATTATAAATCGTGCAATGGTAAGACCTCTGTCCAAAAAGACTCGATATGAGTTAATGAAAGGTAAGAAGACATCTGTTGCTCATTTCAAAGTTTTTGGGTCAAAATGCTTTGTTCAAAATAATGACAAACGGGACTTGGATAAGTTTGAACCTAAGAGTGAACCAGCCATTTTTCTGGGATATTCTAATCACTCTAGGGCCTATTGAGTCCAAAATGTCAAAACTCAAAATGTAGAAGAATCTCCACATATTATCTTTGATGAAATGAATGTTAGATCTAAAAATGAACAATCTTGCAGGGACAATGATGATGGGGAGTTCCTTGAAGTAAAGGAAGAACAAGATCTTCAGGAGAAAGTGTCAAGGCCAGGTGAGAGTCTAGTAGAATCAAGCACTCAAGGTAATGCAGATGCTAATGAAGATAACTCTCTAACTAATGTTAGAATGTTAAGAGATCATCCTTTATCAAGCGTTATTGGCAATCTGCATGACCCTGCTAGAACTAGATCTCACTTTAGGATAATTGAGGAAATGAATAATTTGGCTCTTGTGTCTCAAATTGAACCTAAAAATGTAATTGAAGCCCTAAAAGATGAATGTTGGATAAACGCAATGCATGAAGAACTAAATCAATTCAAGAGAAACAAAGTGTGGCACCTTGTACCAAGACCTAATGAACATTCAGTAATTAGAACTAAATGGGTTTTCAGAAATAAACAAAATGAAAATGGAATTATGATAAGAAATAATGCAAGACTGGTAGCACAGGGATATAACCAAGAATTTAGCATTGATTTTGAAGAATCCTTTTCTCCAGTAGCTAGATTAGAGGCCATTAGATTAGTACTTGCATATGCTTGCTGCCATGGAATAAAATTACAACAAATAGATGTAAAAAGTGTGTTTCTTAATGGTCTAATAAAAGAAGATGTGTATGTTGAACAACCCCTTGATTTTGAGTGCATAGACTGTCCTAACCATGTTTACAGATTAGACAAAGCTCTCTATGGGCTTAAATAGGCACCTCGAGCATGGTACGATAGACTCAGCTCATACCTCACTGAAAAAGGATACTCAAGAGGTAAAGTAGACCAAACTTTATTCACCAAGGTAAGAAACAATGACATTGTTCTGGTTCAAATTTACGTTGATGATATAGTCTTTGGATCCACTAAACCAAGCATGTGTGAGGAATTTGCACAATTGATGACTACAGAATTTGAAATGAGTCTAATGGGTGAGCTGTAATTTTTTCTAGGTCTTCAAATCACCCAAAGCAAGGAAGGATGATTTATCAACCAGGCAAAATATATCTCTGAACTATTGAAGAAATATCAAATAGAGAATCTTAAAATAATCAACACTCCCATGAGCACCAACACAATTCTGGATGCAGATCTGAAAGGTAAATCAGTGGATGCAAAGACTTATCGAGGTATGATCGGATCACTCCTCTATCTTACTGCATTTAGGCCAGATATCCAATTTTGTGTATCTATGTGTGCTCGTTTTCAATCTGATCCTAGAGAATCCCACTTGAGCTCTGTTAAGCGTATCTTTAGATACCTTACCGAAACTCGAGATATAGGGATTTGGTATCCTACATCTTGCGCTCTTGATTTAGTATCTTATTCTGATGCAGACTATGCTGGATGCAAACTTGACAGGAAAAGCACTAGTGGCTATTGCCAATTTTTGGGAGGGTGTTTGGTTTCTTGGGCATCGAAGAAACAACACTCAGTGGCACTATCCACTGCAAAGGCAGAATATGTCGCTGCAAGGAGTTGTGGCACTCAAGTGTTGTGGATCAAACACCAACTCCAAGATTATCAAACTTATCTTGGGTGTGTCCCAATCTTGTGTGATAACACAAGTGCCATTAACCTGGCAAAGAATCCTATTCAGCACTCTACGACCAAACATATAGAAATTAGGCATCACTTCTTGCGAGATGAAGTTAATAAAGGAAGCTTTAAATTGGTTTTTGTTGACTCATAACATCAAATTTTTGACATTTTTACCAAGCCTCTGAGTAATGAAAGATTTACTTGTCTTAGAAGAGAGCTTGTACTATGTAATCCTCATCTTGTTGCCTAACTTGATAGCTCAGTTTATTCTTTGGAATTTGATTGGTTAACTTTTCCTAGCAATAAATTGATTACATGCCTTGCTTAAATTGAAAGCTCTTGGTTTCTAAATAAGTCATAGATCTAGGGGGAGTTCAGTTTTTGGTCATTTTCTCTGTCTTGAAAAATACATGTTACATAAAAAGCCCATCATGTCAATCACTGCATTTTCATCAAAACTTTTTATCATGCATGATCTGAGGGGGAGTTTGTACTAGATTTTACTTGCTGAGGAGAGCAAGTCAGCACCTTGAGATTAATGTTTTGTGAACCTGAAGTGTGGCTCACGTAGTTGTTTGAATAGACTTATTGGTGAAGAAGTCTGAGTTAACGCAGTAATGAGGCTGGGTCAACGCACTGATTGAAATAATATGGAAACAGTGTTGGCAGTTCAGCTGATTGGTTGAGTGAGTTAACGCTGTGATGTGGTTGAGTTGACGCTCTGACAAAAATCTCGCGTAAACCGTTCTGGAGTCAACTTGCTCACTTAAGAAGGGTTAACTCAGTACTGGAAATGAGTCAACGCAATCTGGAAATTCTGCCTACTGAGGACATATTTGGTGAGAAGAAGCTAACGCAATGTCTGCTGTGCGTCAAAGTCAGCTGCTGTGTGAAGTTGTTCTGAAATGGCACTTCCAGTACCTTAGATTTTCTGAAGCCTGGAGTCTTCTCAACTTCTCATCAATTCATTTCTTCCTCACATATTTCATCTATTCATTTCTTTATCTAGTAGTTGAAGAACCCATCAATCTTTAGTATGAGGGCAGGTTCATGAGCTCTGGAATTTGAGTTGATGTCATAGATTCAGGGGGAGTTAAAATGATAATTCCTTTATAAGAGGTTTTGGTCTTCACTGACTGACTCTATGTAATATTAATGGCTGGAGACTTATAAATCTTATGATCCTTGAATGTTAAAAATTCTTGAACGTAAAAGTGCCTTGCATATGGAATAGCTATAGAACTATTTAATAAAACTGTGAACTCATCTACTCTAGAACCATGATGATCAAAAGTAAAGAGACCACTTTATGCAAAATGAATTTAATATCTCTATTGACCTTAAACTCAGAATAGGTTTAATAAGAGCTGAAGGAATAAACCCTATATATATATATGTAATAAATTGCAGAGCAATGGCTAGTTTTCACTGAGAAACTATCTCCATGCACCAAGGAAGTGCTAAGGAGCATGTCATGATGTGAGCTACTATCTCTGTTCCCAAAGAAAAATAATTCGTTGTAGAGCAATGGCAAATTTTCACTGAGAAACTACCTTCATGCACCAATGAAGTGCTGAGAGGCATGTCATGATGTGAGTTGCCAACTCTGTTTCATTGGAGCAGAATAGTTAGCTATGCTGAGTAACCGGGGACTCTGGTGTCTGATAAACATGTGTACCCGTGCCAAGATTCTAGCTACACTTGATTGCTAATGAAAATCAAAATTATATATATTCAATAAAAAGAAAAAAATGACAGTAAATATATATATATGTGTGTGGTTGACCTTAAGCTCACATACAATCCTATAGAGTTCATATTCAATACTTGTTAAATTCACTTATATAAGGGTCTCTTGAAATTGAACAATCTAGGGGATAGTTTTGAGAAAGCTCCTGGTGTGCAAACAGTTCTATCTTTATTCCATACACATACTCTTCTTGTTCAAGGGCTTAACTGAAACTCTTAAGATTATTTTTCTCCACATCATTAAATGAATTAGGGTCTCTTATCATATCTCTCATAAGGGAACTTGAATGTTATCTATTAAAAATCCCTGAATGCAATCTCATCTTTCATATTTCAGTGTCTTTAGAATGCCTCAATACTGTGGTTCTTAACTCAATATTTCCTTCATATTTTTTTTATGGCGTCGACTCAGTCCTTCAATGCGTCAACGCAGTCGCGTGGTCGCTTTATCAACCTAGTCCGGTTCATCCCGTTGAACCGGCTCTGTCTTTTTGAAACCGAGGGGTCATCTCTTTAAAACCCCTCAGCGTAAACGCTTCAGCCTCCTCGCCTCTTTCAAAAACCATGTTGGCTCCTCCCTCTCCGCTTCCCTCATCTTCTTACCATGTGATTCACCTCCCTACCATGGCTCCTCCGAAAAAAGGGACAAAGGACAAGAAGGGTCTAAAGAGAAGAGATCCATCTTTGCTGATGGCAAGATTGAGCCTCGAACCAAATTTCAACTTGCTCAAGAGGAGACGCCGTCTCAGTCAGCTCCAAGAACACGGAAAGGAAAAGAGAAGAGCTCGCTGGCAAAGACAAGAAATCTCTTAGAATCAAGGGCAGCGAAGCAGAAGGATACTCATGATGCTCCTGTGGCAGATCCTCCAGAAGAGATACCGTCTTCTTCAGCTCCAAGGAAACGGAAAGGAAAAGAGATAGAGCTATCTCTTCGGAAACGCCTTCTCCATCCGAGCCCGCCGACCAAAAAGAGAAAGCTCTCTAAATCAAGGGCAGAGGAGCAGTCTACATCTTTAGCTGCTAATAAGGGGAAGCAAGGTGTAGACAGTTCACATGCAAGGTCTTCTGATCCCTCTCTCACCTTCAATATAGAAGAACCTCTGAAAGTCCTTATCCCACGATATATTATTGATACTGATGTTGAGATGCTTGAGGTTTTTCCGCGGTTATTTCCCACTTTGGATTTTCAGGGTTGGTGGTCTTTTGTCACAAATCATAGGATATATTACCCCACCCTCGTTCAGGAATTTTACCAAAATTTGAAATATGATCCTCACATCCCTAAAATTTCTTCAACTGTCAGAAATGTCCGTTTTGAGTTAACAAATAAACTGTTTGCCAGATCATGAAAAATCCCAATGGATGGGGTTCAACAACATAGTTTTCATCTTGATGAACATGACGCTTATGCCCTTCTGACTGAATAGCCTAGTGATCCTACTGTTGTCAAGCAGACATATCTATCTAGTCTGATAGCCAATCGGTTCCCTCCCTTCAACAGACTACTACATCATATCTGCATATCCATCATTACACCCCAGAGCAGTGGTAGGGAACGAGTTACTGAGATGCAACAATTTTTGCTATACTGTATGCTGAAACAAATCAAGATTTCATTGACTGATGTTGTCATTCAGACCATGGGTACATGTCTGAAATAGTCTAGGACACTTACATATGCTGCCCCATTGACTGCAATTTTTAGAAAGGTTGGAGTGAACTTTGGAAATGAAAAGAAACTAAACATTCCCAGAGGGAATAGATACTCCTTATCATACATTCAGAAGTTCATGGGATTTAAAGTTGTGAATGGACAGCCAGTCAAAGTACTGCCAAGCCAGAAGCATGCCTCTGCCTCTGGGGCACCTGTTGTAGAAATGAGCGAAATAGCACAAGAAAACCCAGTGGCCAGTCCAGCCAGAGTAGACAGACAAGAGGTTAGTCTTGCTAGAATGGACCAACAAGAGGCCTGTCCTGTCCAAGCTGATATTGTCATAGATACTGCTCCATCTCTCCCAGCTGTCACTAGAGATATTATGATCATACATGGTTCTTTTCAGGAACCCTCTGCTCGAAGGGAACATGAATCTACCTACTTTCCTGAGGAAGAAATGCCAGATAATTTTTATTGTGATGCTGGCATGCATGATCAGAATTCCGGTATCAATCCAACTTTGATCCAATTTCTGGAAATGAAGTTCAAGAACATTGATTCTTCCATAATGCACTTGAGCTCAACCATGGAAATGAGGATTTCCCATCTTGAGCAGAAATTAGACACCAGATGGGAATAGTTCAAGCATGACAAATTCAAGTCTGACAAAAAGCTTCATAACTTCATGGAATCCCTCATTCAGGTTTGTCAGAAAGCTGGGTCAATAATGCATAATTTGAAAAGCTTGCATCAACAATTTCTGAACAGGCTACAGGATGTACAGACATATAACTATAATGTCAAGGAAAACCAGTCCAAGTTGAATTTGAAATATTCCACCCTGATTGACAAGAATAATGAGTTCAATGAAAAAGTTCAGATCTTGTTTGAAAAGATTACATCTTTTGGTAAGGACCTTGCTAAACTGTTTGAACGATCCACTCTGGTGGGTGATGAGGTTATGGATGTTTTGCATATTCTAAAAGAAAACTTCCCACCCACAATTGAAGATCAGCGTGATGTGTACTGTCCTCCACCAACCGAAGCCTCCTCTTCTGCACCTGAATGGGGATCTCAACAGAAAGCTCAAGTGGACTATTTGTTTGATATTTTACACAGCTGGTTTGATAGTATCACTTCCAAAGTACAGGATTATCATAAGCTCATCCTACAAAGAGATCAGTAATTTTCGGACAGACTAGATAGTTTAGCATCTTCTATGACTCAGCTTCAGCAACAACTGGATACTGTGTCTGCAAACATTCTTCAGTCTCACTCTTCCTCACCTGCTCCCCTTCCTGATGATGTCAAAGGGGGAGAGACATGAACTCAAGTTGGAGCCTGGAATTGCATTGCATATGCATCAAATGTAATTGAGTGAAGTTTTCCTTCGTTTACATATTTTGTGATATGCTCGAAAGAAATTGTCTGTGAGATTGTCCAACTTTTTGTTAGAAGAGTTCTTTTGCTCTTCTTATTGATGTTATACCTTGGACCTAAATGAAATGAATGACATGAACTGGTGTTCTGGTCTCTGAAGTGAATTCCTTGTTTGATCTGAACAATACATTTTTATGTAGATGCAATGGCATACACCTCATAGTTGCCATCATCAAAAAGGGGGAGATTATTGTGCCCCTGATTTTGATGATGACAACCATGAGATGTGTGTGTGTTGAGTTCAACAGAACTGATGAATTAACCCTTGATTCATTAACGCATGTATCTACTTTACTCTTGAATGCAAGGAAGAAACAAGGTCTATGCAGGATGCTCAAGGCGTCCACGTAGCGGTTTGCATAAAAGGACAACGTCTACGCAGAATGCTAATTGCGTCTACGCACCAGTTCAAGATGCAGAAGCATCAATCACTGGCATAGCTTAGTGCATCAACGCCACAACATGTAAGCGTCGGGGCATCTGCTCTTGGTGGACATAATAGAGTGTTTGGGGTCAGTCCAGTGAGTTGACGCAGGCACCCTATGCGTCAACGCATCTGGCTTATGTACAAAAATGGTCTGTGGGCAGTTCAAGGCTGCGTCAACCTCTTAGTCACAATGAGTTGATGCCATCTGAATTTCATCAAGAGATGATTGGGTGGACCCCAGTCGTAGGTGGCGTTAGATGCCACATCATCTAAAAGAGCATGCACTCCTTTTTTCCTGGCGATTCTAGAAGCCTCTATAGAGAACAATCATAAGCCTAACCAGAAAATCTGGTTGGGGCCCACAAGAGGAATATTGTAATACCCCGATAATTTTTATTGAGCCCAATGTATTTATTAAGCTTTTATTAACTGAAAATTGAATTTTTAATGATTTAATGCTTGAATTTCAGATTTTTGATATTTAATTCTTTAGAAAATAGAATAGTGAAAATTCGACTACCTTATAAAAATCTGGAAAAATGCTAATCAGGTTAAGGACGATGTAGTTAGCAACTTTATCTTCTGTGATCGACCCAGCAAAAATCCGTAATTAGTTCTAATTAGTGGATTAAGCCCAAAAGTGCACACTTAGTTAACCTTTACCTAACCTCATCTTAAAACATCAAATTAGAGCTTAATACTCAACCAAATGAGCTCAAATCGGTGGCAAATGAAAGACCACGATCTAAGGGTCAATAGCCCTCTATCAATCGAACCCAAACCTAACCCTAGCACATGGTGGCGGCCGAGTTTTGGCTTGGTCAACCTTGGCGGCGCCGTTTTCCAAAACCACCTTGGGTGGTCGATTTCTCCCAGCTCCGAAGTCTGCAGAAGCTCTTTGAGCTATCAAAATGAATCTCTACGGGTCTATTTTCTTTTGGTGGCTGTGGTATTCGCATTGGATTCAGATCTAGGAAGATCTTGTTCATTTAGTGGAGGTGGGTCGGCAGCCGTCGTCCTCCTTCCTTTCCCCCTTTGTTCCTTCGATTGAGGTAGGTTTCCTTAACAAAACCTGCACATGAATATATCAAATTGTTCCTCTCGACGAGCTCTTTCCAATGGTTGTAAAAGCCCTAAATTTCATTAGGTATCCAAGGAGATATCAAGGTTTTTCTAAGGTGCTGTCAAGTTCGTTCTTCATTCTAGGGCTTTAAGTTCTCTCTTCGATTGAGGTAGGTTCTAACAGCCAAACTCTAATTAATATACATGGATGTAATCATCATCTTGTTAGCTTTCATTTGGTGTAGAAAGCCCTAATTTTTATTGAGCATGTTTAGAAAATTTTGGATCGAAGTACGAGCATGTCTAGGCTTGATTTATGGTGTGTTCTTTTGAGTCAAAGCATGATTTCGGGCTGATTTTGAGTTATATATCTTGATCCCCATATAGCATATCATACATGGATAGAATCAACATCAAAGTAGCTTTATTTTGATATAAGAAGCCCCAAATTTCGTTGTATGTATTGAGAGAACCATACGATTTAGTAGAAGCATGTCAAGAACTAGGTTTTCATGTGTTCATCATAGATAGGTTGTGATTCATTTAATTTCTGTTGAAATTCATGTTTCAAAACTCTTGTATTATGACCCTAGTATGTCTATTAAGAACCCTAGAGCATGTGGTTAAGATCCCAACCCATTTAGACCCCAAATGGATGAGTTTTTTGTGTTTTCCGGAAGCCACGTTCGGTTCTGGCATTGCAGGGGTCGATGGGGTCGACCCATCTTATGGCAGCATTGGCCTGCCCGAGGGTCGACCCATGGGGTCGACCCATGCAGCCCCGTGCGAGGGTCGACCCATGGGGTCGATCCATACCACAAAATTGCAGGGGGTCGACCCCAGGGGTCGACCCATCTCACTGGCAGACCCCATTTTTGCAGGGGTCGACCCATGTACCAGCAGACCAGTTTTAGTTGATTTTCGACTCGAGGATCGATCCGGACCATTAGGGGATCGACCCATTCAACTTAGTCCAATTGAAAACTATATATTTGAAGAACCAATGACCCATACTTGTAACCTTATAATTTCAATTTACATTGGTCCTTGCATTCAACCATAGTGTATAAATATGCCGTTTATCATCCCCATTGCAACGCATACAATGGTTAAATAGAAACCCACATAATTAGTAGTTAATTGTGTAACTAAATTTCTGTTAAAGCATGCTATTTCACTCATGTGCGAGCTTGTTCTTTACCTTACCATCTTGAAGCATCCTTTTGGCGATTTGGCTTAATGTAAATGATAATCCTTGGTATATTAACTTGGTAATTAGGTTAACTTGGTAATTAGGATTAAATTGATTGTTAAGTTGCTAGATTGTCATTATTACCCCAGTAGAATGGATTGCTTACACACCTGAACGGTACACTGTCAGCCATTCTTTGTTGACCTCGTGGACTAAGTTTTGGTCCAATTCTTGTAATGCGGCCCAAAGTGACCGTATAACCGAGTTTTTGTTTTAGTGAATCCAAGGATAAGTTAGTCCTTAAATCTCATACTTGTGGCAGTAATTCCTTTGATTAATTGGCCATTTAACTTGACTGAATGTCTAGACAATGTGGGATCTTGGATCCAATAAATCAATGCCAACGCATCATAGGGGCCCGGTGTGGTCCTGGGGAGAGCGCCCGAAAGTTAGTGAGCCCATGGGATGTTAATGACATTGTGAGGCATTGCACCGAGTACTTGACTTGTGTAATGTCTATGACATAAAAATCTCTTGTTACTTGTTACTTGATCGTGCTTGGAATGATGTTTAAAATACTTGCTTGTTGGCCAATTCTCTATTACTATCTCTTGTTGTAAATTCTTGTACTTGTTATCCTCTTATCTCTTGTCATCATTATATTTCTTGACCTTGCAAGATCTTTGTATTACACTATTTTATTGTATCGTCTTTGATTTCTTTTATTTAGCATGGCATATGAAAAATGTAATTAACTTGTTAATCATGTACACTTGCCTGTTATTTCCCACTGAGCGTCAGCTCATAGTTGTTGTTTCCCCCCTTTCCAGGCTATTCAGGTGATGATGCGCATACCGATGGGGAAGGGCAGGAGTGATATCTTTTGAGTGTACCTGTTAGTAGATGCCGTGTGGGCATGGTTGTTTACCTCTAGTTATTTCCTTAGAGTTGTGTTAGCACTTTGTTACTTTTGGAGTAGGTTATTATATTAGAATTCAGATTTGGAAGTCATGTTTGATCATGTGTTAGCAGTGTGGTTATTGTAATAAATTGGAATCATCTTGATCAATAGATTTGTTTCTTTTCTTAGCACCTGTGTAATTGTTTAGTTTAGTTTATTAATGTTATTTCTAGCTAGTTTCTAACTGTACGACCCGATATTCCGCGTCGGGGCGTGACAGTTTAGTTGGTATCAGAGCCCTAGGTTTCATATTCCTAGGTTTTCCTAAGTTCTAGGTTTTCTATGTTTTAGGGTTCTAAGTGATGGCATAGGACCCCTAACCTTGTTAAAGTCTAAGAACCCGACCTGGTGAGATTGGGTAGAAACTTGGGTTAAGTTCATAACTTAATCGTGTTATTATCTATCTTATTGAACCTAAGTAATCTATTCCTCGTGTAGGCCATTGCAATGGCAGTTGACCGTGCAGAATGGAGGAACTTGCGGCGTACGGTTCAAGGCCTTACGCAGGCTTTGCAGCAAGTGGCTCAAGCAGGAGCGGCACACCATGGCACGGGTGACTTATATCGGAACTTCCGAGGGATGAATCCGCCGGGATTTGGAGGCTCGACTGACCCTGATGTAGCCGAGCACTGGCTAGATGAGATTGGAAGGATATTCGAAGTGATGCAATGCAGCAATCAAGAGCGTGTCCTTCTCTCAACTTTTCAACTGGAACGTGATGCACGTACATGGTGGGATTCAGTGAAGGCTACCCTTGGTGATCAACAAGTCACATGGGAGGAGTTTGAGGAATTCTTTAACAGCAAGTATTTTTCTGATAGAGTGCAAGAAAAAAAGGCGCGGAGTTCGCGGCCCTGAAACAGCGAGGTCTGTCCGTGGCGGAGTATGGAGCGTAATTTTTTCGGCTATCTCGATATGCTACGCACTTGATATCTACCGAGAAGATGAAGGCTAAGCGCTTTCTTAATGGGCTGAAGCTGCATTATATCAATCAATTGGCACCGATGGAGATCTCAACTTATTTTGAAATGGTGAGGAAAGCTCAAGTTCTATAAGGTACTCTAGAGATGACGGAGAGAATCCGTGGAAAAGGCACCAAGAATGAACAACCTACGGGTTCCGGCAATATCAAACCCGGGTATAGCAAGAAGAGGCCCATTAGTGGGTATAGTTCGTGGAGTGGATCTGGATCGTGGAAGGGCAAGATGCCGAGGCATGAAGACAAGAAGCCTGGCCCTATTGTTCCATTCAAGGGTGTGTGCAAGTTTTGTGATCGTCCTGGTCACAAGATAGAGGAATGCTGGCGCAAGCTAGGCGACTGTCTGCGATGTGGGAGTAAAGAGAATCGTATCCCTAATTGTCCTCTTATATTGGAGCAAGCTACACTGGTAAAACCTCAAGGCATCAAGAAACCGCAAGGCAAGCTTCAAGCTTTGCATGCAGATGAAGCAGGAACTGTCGAGGACGGTGGGCTCGTCAAAGGTACTCTTATTATACTCGACAAGTCAGCATTTGTTCTTTTTGATACTGGTGCCACACATTCCTTTATTTCTCGGAGATTTTCTAAGTCTTTAGCTATGGAACCTGTTTTGATGAATTCTCTGTTAGAAATATCAACCCCTATTGGTACTAGATCGGCAATACAATACTTCTATACTTCTAGTACGGTTATGATTGGTGAACAGAATTTACCAGGTGATTTAGTTTGCATGGACATGAAGGATTATGATGTAATCCTAGGAGCAGATTGGTTGGCTAGATATGAGACTAATGTTCACTGCAGTTCTAGCTCCGTGTCTTTTACTAGGCACCCGAGACTTTCTTTTGTGGGAGTTAAGCACCATAACTCCATATCACTTATCTCAGCTCTTCGAGCTAATAAGCTGATGAGACGAGGATGTGAGGCTTTTCTGGCCTTTGTCTGTGCAACCCCTGAGCAGCAGATTGAGATTAAGGACGTTTCTGTTGTCCGAGATTTTCCTGATGTCTTTCCAGAGGAACTACCAGGACTTCCGCCTAAGCGGGAAGTTATCTTTTCTATTGATCTCTTTCCTAACACATCTCCTATTTCCAAGGCTCCTTATCGTATGTCTCCTGTGGAACTGAGGGAATTAAAGCAACAGTTGATGGAATTGCTCGAGAAGGGTTTGATACGTCCTAGTACTTCTCCTTGGGGAGCCCCTGTATTATTCGTCAGGAAGAAAGATGGTTCGATGAGGTTGTGCATCGATTATCGGCAATTGAACCAGCAGACTATCAAGAACAAATATCCATTGCTGAGGATTGACGAATTATTTGACCAGATAGCGGGAGCTCAGTATTTTTCTAATATCGATCTTCGATCTGGATATCATCAGTTGCGGATTAAGGAAGAGGATATCTATAAAACAGCTTTCCGCAGTAGGTATGGTCATTTTGAATTTGTCGTTATGCCTTTTGGTCTAACGAATGCACCGACAGCTTTCATGCAGTTGATGAATAATGTATTTCGGCCCTATCTTTATCAATGGGTCGTGGTATTCATTGATGGCATCCTGATTTATTCCAAGAATGAGGAGGAGCATGCTGAGCATCTGAGGATGGCATTGCAACTTTTGAGAGATCATTAGCTATATGCCAAGTTCAGTAAGTGTGAATTTTGGCTACAAGAGGTGTCCTTTCTAGGACATATCATCACGAAGGAAGGAATTTCTGTTGATCCTTCGAAGGTGGAGGCAGTGAAGAATTGGGAGCAGCCTACCAGTGTGACTGAAGTGAGAAGTTTCCTAGGCCTGGCAGGCTATTATCGCAGATTCATTCAAGATTTCTCCAAGATTGCGGTACCTCTTACAAGATTAACCCGCAAGGAGAACAAGTTTGATTGGTCAGATGATTGTCAACGAAGCTTTCAGACTTTGAAGGAATGTTTGACTACTACACCTGTATTGGCTTTACCTTCTGGTGAAGGAGGTTTTGTGGTATACACTGATGCTTCAGGTATTGGTTTAGGCTGTGTACTCATGCAGCATGGGAAGGTGATAGCCTATTCTTCTAGGCAGTTGAGGAAGCATGAATAGAATTATCATGTTCACGATTTGGAACTAGCAGCAGTCGTGTTCGCATTGAAGATATGAAAGCACTACTTGTATGGAGAAACATTCACAGTGTTTTCAGATCATAAGAGTCTGAAATATTTATTTTCTCAGAAGGAACTCAATATGAGGCAGAGAAGATGGTTGGAGTACTTTAAAGACTTTGACTTCTCGATCGAGTATCATCATGACAAAGGCAATGTTGTGGCAGATGCATTAAGCAGGAAGCCTGTGGCTAGATTGTTCAGTCTCATGTTACAAGAGTGGAAGCTATTAGAACAATTAGCCAGCCTGGATCTGAATGTCGATAATGATCGGGTTATGATTGCATAAATTCAACTTAAGCCCGAATTGTTGATGGAAATCAAGTCCTTGCAAGATAATGATCCCGAGTTGGTAGAGATCAAGGGAAGCTTGAGCAGCAGACCTGACTTCATGATGGCTGACGATGGAAGATTGTTATTCCAGGGTAGAACTTGTATACCAGATGAAGCTGGAATGAAGAACAAGATTCTTGAGGAAGCACATAGATCCAGATATACCATTCATCCTGGAGGCACTAAGATGTTCAAAGATTTGAAGAGATCTTTTTGGTGGTCGAATATGAAAAGGGAAGTTGCAGACTTCGTGAGTAGATGCTTGGTTTGTCAGCAAGTTAAGGCCGAACATTTCAGACTGGCAGGAAAGTTGAAACCACTTGACATACCCTAATGGAAGTGGGAGAGCATTGGCATGGATTTCATTATGGGTCTACCTAGGACTCATGGTGGATTTGATGCAATATGGGTGATTGTTGACCGATTGATAAAGTCAGCTCATTTCTTACCCATTAAGTCCAAATGGACAGTTGATGTATTGGCTGCTTTGTATTTGAAGGAAGTGGTAAGACTCCATGGCATACCAATCAGCATTGTGTCTGATAGAGACCCCAGATTTACTTCACATTTCTGGAAGGGACTGCAAGAGTCTTTGGGTACTCATCTGAATTTCCGTACTGCTTTTCATCCGCAGACAGATGGACAGACTGATAGAACCAAGCAGATAGTGGAAGATATACTTAGGGCATGCATGATTGATTTCGGAGGCAGTTGGAGTGACCATTTGGCTTTGATTGAATTCGCCTACAACAACAGTTATCAATCCAGCATCCAGATGGCTCCTTTTGAAGCATTGTACGGGCGAAGCTGTCATTCCCCGTTATGTTGGGATGAGATAGGTGAGAAGCAATGGCTTGGACCGGATCTTATTTCAGAATCATCACAGAACATCTGTATTATCCGAGACCGGTTACAAGTAGCCCAATCAAGACAGAAGAGTTATGTCGACACAAGGAGAAGAGCATTAGAATTTCAAGTTGGCGAGCATATATTCTTGAAGGTTTCTCCTTCGAGAGGGATTCGAAGATTTGACATTCATGGCAAGCTTAGTCCGAGGTATATTGGTCCATTCGAGATCCTAGATAGAGTGGGAGAAGTTACTTACAGGCTGGCATTACCGCCACAGTTGTCTGGCGTACACAATGTTTTCCATGTGTCTATGTTACAGAAATATGTGTATGACCCCACTCACATCATTCAGCATGTGGATTTTGAATTGAAGGAAGATTTGACCTATGAAGAAAGACCTATCAAGATTCTGGATCGGAAGCAACAACAACTCCGGAATCATTCTATACCAATGGTCAAGATTCAGTGGAGTCGGCGTGGGACCGAAGAAGCTACTTGGGAGTCCGAAGATACTATGCGGAAGCAGTATCCCGACTTATTCTAGGTGATCTATCTCTTTCCCTACTCTCAGTTATAGTGCAGTGAATTTGGAGGACCAAATTTCTTAAGTAGGGGAGGGTGTAATACCCCGATAATTTTTATTGAGCCCAATGTATTTATTAAGCTTTTATTAACTGAAAATTAAATTTTTAATGATTTAATGCTTGAATTTCAGATTTTTGATATTTAATTCTTTAGAAAATAGAATAGTGAAAATTCGACTACCTTATACAAATCTGGAAAAATGCTAATCAGGTTAAGGACGATGTAGTTAACAACTTTGTCTTCTGTGATCGACCCAGCAAAAATCCGCAATTAGGTCTAATTAGTGGATTAAGTCCCAAAGTGGACACTTAGTTAACCTTTACCTAATCTCATCTTAAAACATCAAATTAGAGCTTAATACTCAACCAAATGAGCTCAAATCGGTGGCAAATGAAAGGCCACGATCTAAGGATCAATAGCCCTCTATCAATCGAACCCAAACCTAACCCTAGCACATGGTGGCGGCCGAGTTTTGGCTTGGTCAACCTTGGCGGCGCCGTTTTCCAACACCACCTTGCGTGGTCGATTTCTCCTAGCTCCAAAGTCTGCAGAAGCTCTTTGAGCTATCAAAATGAAGCTCTACGGGTCTATTTTCTTATGGTGGCTGTGGTGTTCGCATTGGATTCAGATCTAGGAAGATATTGTTCATTTAGTGGAGGTGGGTCGGCAGCCGTCGTCCTCCTTCCTTTTCCCATTTGTTCCTTCGATTGAGATAGGTTTCCTTAACCAAAATCTGCACATGAATATATCAAATTGTTCCTCTCGACGAGCTCTTTCCAGTGGTTGTAAAAGCTCTAAATTTTATTAGGTATCTAAGGAGATATCGAGGTTTTTCTAAGGTGCTGTCAAGTTCATTCTTCATTCTAGGGCTTTAAATTCTCTCTTCGATTGAGGTAGGTTCTAACAGCCAAACTCTAATTAATATACATGGATGTAATCATCATCTTGTTAGATTTCATTTGACGTAGAAAGCCCTAATTTTTATTGAGCATGTTTTGAGAATTTTGGATCGAAGTAAGAGCATGTCTAGGCTTGATTTATGCTATGTTCTTTTGAGTCAAAGCATGATTTCGGGCTGATTTTGAGTGTATATCTTGATCCCCATATAGCATATCATACATGGATGGAATCAGCATCAAAGTAGCTTTTTTTTTATATAAGAACTCCCAAATTTCGTTGTATATATTGAGAGAACCATACGATTTAGTAGAAGCATGTCAAGAACTAGGTTTTCATGTGTTCATCATAGATAGGTTGTGATTCATTTGATTTCTGTTGAAATTCGTGTTTCAAAACTCTTGTATTATGACCCTAGTATGTCTATTAAGAACCCTAGAGCATGTGGTTAAGATCCCAACCCATTTAGACCCCAAATGGATGAGTTTTTTTGTGTTTTTTGGAAGCCACGTTCGGTTCTGGCATTGCAGGGGTCGACCCATGGGGTCAACCCATCTTCTGGCAGCATTGGCCTGCCCGAGGGTCGACCCATGGGGTCGACCCATGCAGCCCCGTGTGAGGGTCGACCCATGGGGTCGACCCATACCACAAATTGCAGGGGGTCGACCCCAGGGGTCGACCCATCTCACTGGCAGACCCCATTTTTGCAGGGGTCGACCCCAGGGGTCGACCCATGTACCAGTAGACCAGTTTTAGTTGATTTTCGACCCGAGGATCGATCCGGACCATTAGGGGATCGACCAATTCAACTTAGTCCAATTGAAAACTATATTTTTGAGGAACCAATGACCCATACTTGTAACCTTATGATTTCAATTTACATTGGTCCTTGCATTCAACCATAGTGTATAAACATGCCGTTTATCATCTCCATTGCAACGCATACAATGGTTAAATAGAAACCCACATAATTAGTAGTTAATTGTGTAACTAAATTTCTATTAATGCATGCTATTTCACTCCTGTGCGAGCTTGTTCCTTACCTTACCATCTTGAAGCATCCCTTTGGCGATTTGGCTTAATGTAAATGATAATCCATGGTATATTAACTTGGTAATTAGGTTAACTTGGTAATTAGGATTAAATTGATTGTTAAGTTGCTAGATTGTCATTATTACCCCAGTAGAATGGATTGCTTACACACCTGAATGGTACACTGTCAGCCGTTCTTTGTTGACCTCGTGGACTAAGTTTTGGTGCAATTCTTGTAATGCGGCCCAAAGTGACCGTATAACCAAGTTTTTGTTTTAGTGAATCCAAGGACAAGTTAGTCCTTAAATCTCATACTTGTGGTAGTAATTCCTTTGATTAATTGGCCATTTAACTTGACTGAATGTCTACATAACGTGGCATCTTGGATCCAATAAATCAATGCCAACGCATCATAGGGGCCCGGTCTGGTCCTGGGGAGAGCGCCCGAAAGTTAGTGAGCCCATGGGATGTTAATGACATGGTGAGGCATTGCACCGAGTACTTGACTTGTGTAACGTCTATGACATAAAAATCTCTTGTTACTTGTTACTTGATCGTGCTTGGAATGATGTTTAAAATACTTGCTTGTTGGCCAATTCTCTATTACTATCTCCTGTTGTAAATTCTTGTACTTGTTATCTTCTTATCTCTTGTCATCATTATATTTCTTGACCTTGCAAGATCTTTGTATTACACTATTTTATTGTATCGTCTTTTATTTCTTTTATTTAGCATGGCATATGAAAAATGTAATTAACTTGTTAATCACGTACACTTGCCTGTTATTTCCTACTGAGCGTCAGCTCATAGTTGTTGTTTCCCCCCTTTCCAGGCTATTCAGGTGATGATGCGCATACTGATGGGGAAGGGCAGGAGTGATATCTTTTGAGTGTACCTATTAGTAGATGCCGTGTGGGCATGGTTGTTTACCTCTAGTTATTTCCTTAGAGTTGTGTTAGCACTTTGTTACTTTTGGAGTAAGTTATTGTATTAGAATTCAGATTTGGAAGTCATGTTTGATCGTGTGTTAGCAGTGTGGTTATTGTAATAAATTGGAATCATCTTGATCAATAGATTTGTTTTTTTTCTTAGCACCTGTGTAATTGTTTAGTTTAGTTTATTAATGTTATTTCTAGCTAGTTTCTAACTGTACGACCCGATATTCCGCGTCGGGGCGTGACAAATATTCACGTGAATCAAAAGAGCGCGGGAGATAAAAGTTGGTGAATGGTAGAAAAAATGGCAGCAGAGAAGTAGCTCTCGATAAGAATGACCAAGATCATCGTCTTCCTCCTGGCGTGCTGTTGCATCCACTGAAGATCAGAGGAAGCCCAGTGGCAGTTGATCATTGCAAGACTATCTACCATCCAGAAGGAGAATGCCAGCTGATCGACGAAGCCTTTTCCCTCCGATCTCTTTGTTTGAGATTCGAGAATCAGCACCATCATACTTCTGAAGCTCTTTCTTTGAATTTGTTTTGGTGACTTCATTTCTTGTTGTTCATTTCAGTTTGAATTCTATTACTGCTATTCTCCCTCATACTGGTGATTGTAGAGGGAGGTTTCTTGATCAAGGGGTTTGGGTGTGTATGCCCTCAAGCTGTTTGTCAGCGGGTAACTGATTGAGAGGATGTGTTCCTCTTGTTAACCAAGCTATAGTGGTCAGCATTGTCGAGGGGATTGTACCTCGGTTTAGCAAAGCTGTAAGGCTCAGCAGGGATCCTCGCTGATCTAGTGAGGGGTTGACGTAGGTCTCCACAGGGAGACCGAACCACCATAAAAATCTGTGTTCTCTTGTGGTTTGCTGTCTCTTGCAATATCTGTGTGTCGCTAGATGATTGATTAGGTTCGATCTCCACACCTTCTGTTTACTGAATTTTGAACTAGTATTCTGCTACTTAAAAGTTGATTGTGATTTTTTGCAAAAGATTTCAAAGGGTCAACCTATTCACTTAGAAGCCATGACGCCAGACAAGGATATTTAACGGCTTAGACGTAAAGTCATGATGCCGTGCATCTTGGCTTAGGCGGAAGGCCATGACGCCAAGATATAATATTTACCGGCTTAGGTAGAAGGCCATGACGCCGGGTAGCTTGGCTTAGGTGGAAAACCATGACGCCAAGATATGATATTCATCGGCTTAGGCGGAAGAAGCCATGACGCTGGACAAGGGTGTTTAACGGCTTAGACGTAAAGTCATGACGCCATATAGATTGGCTTAGGTGGAAGGCCATGACGCCAAGATATAATATTCATTGGCTTAGGCGGAAGGCCATGACGCCGGGTAGCTTGGCTTAGGTGGAAAACCATGATGCCAAGATATAATATTCACCTGCTTAGGCGGAAGAAGCCATGACGCCGGACAAGGATGTTTTTGTTAACTTATGTGCTAGCCTGTACGAAAGTACATAATGCTGGTGGTAGAAGGGTTCTTTTGTTTCTTAACTGGATGGAAGGGGCAGAGTCATAGGTAAAATGATCTTTTTGTTCTATGGTCGGATGGGAGGTCCGAGCCAAAGGTGAAAGGGTCTTTTTGTTATCTAGCTTGACAGATGGTCTGAGCAAGAAGTAGAAGAAAGGTCTTTTTGTTATCTGCCTAGACGAAAGGTCCGAGCCAGAGATAGAAGGGTCTTTTTGTTCTTTGACCGGACGGAAGGTCCGAGCCAAAGGTGAAAGAGTCTTTTTATTCTATGGTCAGACGGAAGGTCCGAGCTGAGCCAAAGGTGAAAGGGCCTTTTTATTCTATGGTCGGACGGAAGGTCCGAGCCAAAGGTGAAAGGGTCTTTTTTGTTCTATAGTCGGACGGAAGGTCCGAGCCAAAGGTGAAAGAGTCTTTTTGTTCTATGGTCGGACGGAAGGTCCGAGCCAAATGTGAAAGGGTTTTTTTGTTCTATGGTCGGACGGAAGGTCCGAGCCAAAAGTGAAAGGGTCCTTTCGTTCTATGGTCGGACGGAAGGTTCGAGCCAAAGGTGAAAGAGAATTTTTATTCTATGCTCAGACGGAAGGTCCGAGCCATAGGTGAAAGGGTCTTTTTGTTCTATGGTCGGACGGAAGGTCCGAGCCAAAGGTAAAAGGGTCTTTTTATTTTCTGACCGGACAGAAGGTCCGAACCAAAGGTGAAATATGGACGGTGACCCAACGGGGCGTCGTAGTCAACAAACCTTGCTTAGACGGTATGTCCGAGACAAGGGCAGAAATAAAACAATGTTGTTGTCTCGTAGTCATGTCAAAAATGACCAGCCTAGGAGAGACACAGGGTCTGGGCCAGGGTAGAAAATGGTTGTTGACTTGACAGACTGACAAAGTCAACCAACTTGGCTGCGACGTGGGGTCTAAGCCAAAGAAGGAATATAGGATATAAATGTTGACTTGACGTCCTGTCGAAGCCAATGAACTTGGCAGAGTCATGAGGCCTAAGCCAAGTGCAGAATATAGGATAAGTGTTGACTCGACGTCATGTCGAAGCCAACGAACTTGGCAGAGGTGTGAGGCATTAGCCAAGGGCAGAATATAGGATAAATGTTGACCCGACGTCATGTCGAAGCCAATGAACTTGGCAGAGACGTGAGGCCTTAGCCAAGGGCAGAATATAGAATGGGTGCTAACTTGACGTCCTGTCGAAGCCAACGAACTTGGTAGAGGCGTGAGGCCTTAGCCAAGGGTAGAATATAGGATAGGTGTTGACTCGACGTCCTATCGAAGCCAACGAACTTGGTTGAGGCGTGAGGCCTAAGCCATGGGCAGAATATAGAATAGGTGTTGACTCGACGTCATGTCGAAGTCAACGTGCCCTGTCCCGATAGAAGGTTTGGGGTGATGGCAGACCAGATGGTAAACAGATGAAAGGCCCAGACCCAGGGATAAATATTGATGTTAACCCGATGAAATGTCGGAGTCAACGAACCTTGCTCAGACGGAAGGCCTGAAGCAAGGGTAGAATGTGTAGATGAGGGTGTCAACCCAATGTCATGTCGAAGTTGACCAGCTTGGCGAAGACGTGAGGCCTCAGCCAGGATAGAATATGGACATTGACCCGTGGAGATGACGGGATCAACAAACCTTGCCCCGACAGAAGGTTTGAGACAAAGCAAAGATGTCTTTTTATTATTATTAGTTTATTTGTTTGGATTAGTCGAATTTATTGAACTTGTTAAGTCTATTGAGTTTTTTTTTTGTTTTTGGATTTATTGGCTTCGTTGAGTTTGTTGAGTTTATTAGGTTTGTTGAATTTGTTGAGTTTATTGATTCATTAAGTTTATTTTAAATCATCATCTTCATTTTTTTATTATTTTTGTTTATTTTTTTCTTCTTTTTATTTTTTTGTTGTGGTTTTTTTTGTTTTGTTTTTGGTCTCCCTGGCACAGACTCGTTTACGGTGCGGGACGTTTTGTTCGGTGGGACTATTGGTGACTTTCATTGTTTATTACGCCGATGGGACTAGGGATTAATGTCCAAGAGTCCGGCCAAGATGGGGTGCCTCCAGCCGGGAAGGAAAGGGGTTTAAGGGTCTTGTTCCGTGAGGCTAGGGATAGTTTTCGAGCTCAACGAGGGCGTAATGCCTCAAGCTGAGAAAAGGGCTTTATGAACCCAGCCTAGTGGGACAGAGGGTAATTTTAGGGCTCGGAGAGGGTGGAGTGTCTCGGGCCAAGGAAAATATTTTGTTGACCCAGCCCGATGGGACAAAAGGTTATTTTTGAGCTTGACGAGGGCGGAGCGCCTCAGGCCAAGGGAAAAAGATTTTGTGGATCCAGCCCGACGGGACTGATGGGCAAAGATTTTCGGAGCTCAACAAGGGCATAATGCCTTATGCCAAGAGAAGGGAGATTTTATTGGGCCGACATTGGGCAAAGGGTTCGAACTGGCAACAGTGGGAGAGCCCTGTGAGACAAATATGGCATCTCTTGGTGTATCTGCATCATTACTGGCTGAACACGAGAAAACAATGACAATACATTGGCCGAGGGCATAGGTCCCAAATCAACAGTAGAGGTTCAGTCCCGGTGGGACAAGTGGGGAGTATCCCCATAGGATGAGGCGTATGGGGAAGCCATGTTGACCTCATAACTTCCTTTCTTATTTTCTCTTGCATTAATCCTTCTTCTTCTTCTATTTTGAATGGACAACTCTGATGGCGCTGCCAGTGTAGTAAAGAGTCGCTGCCCTTCCTTTAACAGACCAAGGCGGGTGCATAGGAGAGCACTCACCTCCTCAGAGAGGCGATGAGTGGTTCGCTTCACCATACCGATCCCACAATGGTGATTTCTTACTTGGCACGGACCAAGTCATGAGGGGAGTTATATTTCCCCTAGCAGATGCAGCCATCAAGGTCTCCTTCATTCATCATTTTTTGGTGCCTGCCCCAAGAACAGACCATTTCCTTTCCTTCTTTTCTCTTTTTTTTTTTGCAAATATCCACATTCGAGCTGCATGATGATACTAAATGTTGGCTTTAGCCAAATCTGTGAGGAGCAACTGGGGGAGCGATGCTACGTGGGGCTGCTCTTATGAAGACGGGCATTTGATGAGGGCGCGGTGGATCCACCTTGTATTTGCCCATCTATAATTCCCCTTTCTTGATCAGGCGTTCAATAATGTCCTTGAACACGTAGCAATCCTCAATGGGATGCCCCACCATTTGGTGATAAGGACAGAAGCATGGATCATCTTTTATTGTAGAATCCCCTGGTTTCTTCGACTGCGGGAGCACCACTTTGTCGCATTCACAGGCGCACTCAAAAAGAGCCCGAGTCTTATCCTTCGAAAAGGAGTACGGTTTCATCATTCTGCCCCTTAACGAGGACTCTTGTTTTGCCGACTCAGTGGAAGAAAGGTTGGCTGTCTCTTTCATTTTCTTCTTCTGTTGCTCGAAGGCTTCAAAATTTGAAGCGCAAATCTCTTCATTCGCCGGATATTTATTGGTTGGTTTATTTTTCTGGATCGAGACTGTAGAAGCCAGATAAAGCATTGCCAGAAATACTTCAACATCAACCACGATGTCACTTAATTGTTCAAAGGTCGTGACTTCAATGTCAATGACCCATCGTAGAATTTCTGTTCTCAAATTTT
The DNA here is from genome assembly GCA_022559845.1 of Amorphophallus konjac. Lineage (NCBI taxonomy): Eukaryota > Viridiplantae > Streptophyta > Magnoliopsida > Alismatales > Araceae > Amorphophallus > Amorphophallus konjac. The sequence continues at coordinate 178,902,118 of CM040127.1, read as the reverse complement.
CTTTACAGATTTGAACAGAGTCCCTATAGCTTGGCGGATGTCGACACCTTTCACGGAGATTCCTCCATCTTCTTATGTAGTCCATGGCAGGCTCATTATCTTTTTGTTTGGCTGCTTATAATTCGGCCTCAGTGACTTCTTCTTTGGTCGTCTTCATATTCATTGTTTGTTCTGGCCTTGGCTTGTCCATTGTCACCAGACTTGTTGGACTTTGATGTAAGGCAGTTGGCTACATATGCAGCTCCATTGACGCCCTTGTCGGAGACGCTTTGATTGCCTCCTGACATGCCCGGGGGACCGGATATTGGAGTGCCTGAGGGGGGATGCCCCCTGTATATTCAGGCGTTAGTCGGAGCATGGCTGGCCATGTTGGGGCTTTAGGTGAGCTAGCACTAGCTTGTACCGTTTCAAGTAAATGTCCTGCCGATCGAGGCATGTATGGACTTATATTCATTTCATTTAGCTGCCTCTGTAGTATTTCAATCTCTTGATGTTTTTGGTGTAGTAGCACCACCAGGGCGGAGTCTTGTAAGAAGAGGCCGGGAGTGCTACTACCTTCCGCCTTTGGTTCGTATAAGATGTGTGGCATCCTGCCACCATTGCCGACTGTAGGTAGCTCCTTCAAGATGAACTCCTTGTGTTTTATTCCTCCGGATGGAGGAGGAATGTGGTATTGAGCCCATTTATTAGCTGACGGGCGATGTTTTGACATTTTCCCAGACCCAGTAGATGAGTGGGAGGCGGAAGTTTCAGCCTGAGTTATTCTTTTCGGCACAAAGCAGATTTCTTCATTTTCCTCATCAGCAGTTTGCGCCCCGCCAGATGGGGCTGACAATGTGTTGCAGGAGAGGGCCATACGTCTCCTTTCAACTTTTGCATTCTTCTTTTCCTTCCCCTTTATGGTTGGCATCTGCCCCCATAGTGGGTTGCTTGTGCATTCAGCGTGTTTGCCTTTTCTTCGGTTTTTTTTATTAGCAGGTGGGACTCATTGTATCTTTGAGGGGCAGGCTTCTTGAGCTGCATAGGCTGGCCCTCGGGCTGCTTATGCTCGTCTGGCCCGTTTATTATGGTTTGAAGCCGTTGCACGGCTGAGTTGATTTCTTCATGCATCTCAAAAGCCGGGCGAGGTGCTGGCCTTGCTCTTTTTCTTGTTGGCATTGCTCACCGATTCCTTTGTTTTTCTTTAGGAGCTAGCGCAAAGTCCTCATTGGTGCGCCGATTGTAGGCCTCTAGCACTTCTTCAGGTAGCTGTTGACATATAGATATCATGTTGATTGATGCCCCTAGAGCAGGCAATTCATGCGGGCATGGAGGATTGACTTTGTGCTCCCCCATCTGTAGTTCCCCTCTTTTTATTAGGCCATGGGCGATGTCTTTGAATATTTGGCAATCCTCAATGGGGTGCCCGAGGATTCTATGGTAAGGGCAGAAGCAAGGGTCATCTCTTCTCCTGACGTCATCAGGCCTCTTTGGCTTTGGAAGAGTGATTTTGTTATATTTGACAGCCCACTCGAACAGTGCTCGAGTCCTATCCTTGGGGAAAGCATATAGCTTCTTTTCCTTATTCCGTCGGAGAGGCCTTTCCCGACATTCAGCAGGTTCATTTGGGGGAGGATTGTGCACCCACTTGTGTCTTTTCGACCTGAGGCTAACAGTGTGGACCGCTTTCAGCATCCGCCGCTTATTAACCTGCTTGGCTGGATGACTTGGGTCTGCAGGAAGTGAGGGATATCTCTCGAAGAAGTCTTCCACTTCTGTGGCAACATCAATTAGTCGGTCAAAAGATCGGATGCCTATTCCAATTATCTTTTCTATGATCTCTTTCTTCAGATTTTGTTTGCACATATGTATTGCATCTTCTGGATGCGGAGGATGCCCGCACCTCATGCTGATATCCCTCCATCTGTTAATATATTCTGCAGTCGGCTCATCATCTCTCTGTTTGGTTGCCAATAGTTCAGCCACAGTTACCTCCGCCTCGGCGACGTGAAATCTTTCAGTGAATTTTCGCTGCATATCTGACCAATCTTTAACAAATCCGGCCGGCAGGCTAGAATACCATTCAAAGGCAAGTCCTATCAGAGAGGACCCAAAAAACTTTAGCAGGTACAACTCGTCTGTTGCCAAGTCGCCCATGACTGTTATATAGTATGCAATGTGTTCTATCAGGGAGCCATGCCCGTTGAATTTGTCAAATTTTGGGGGCTTGTTACTGCCAGGTGGCAGTCTCTTAGAAGCATGATAGGCTGGATATGGCAGTTCATATATGTCAAAGGGGGCATGATCTTCACTTCCCCACTTTGCCAGCCTTGCTTCGATCAATTGCTCCACCATCAGCTCGTTCACCATAACTGGCTCTGCTGGTTGAGGGTAGAGGTGGGTGGGATGCATCAATTGTGAGGCCGAAGCCGTAACATGACGTGGCAGAGGCTCCGATAGGGGATCCTGCTACTGCATTTCAAGAGGCATTGGCCGTGCCAGCTGAAGCCACTAGGAACAATGCTGGGGAGTAGGCCAATTCTGACCAGCAGTCTGTAAAATGACCAGTGAAGGAGCACTCATGAGGTTGGAACCTTCCCGTGACGGTTCGACTCGTGCCCCCGGTTGCTCAGGTGCCATAGCATGCTCAATCTTTTCATTTAATTGTTTCTTCAGCAGTTCTACCTCCTGCTGGTACCTTCGCATGGTTATTAGGACAGTGGGGTCCATAGATGTTTCGTTATTGGTGCCTTCGAGTGTGCTACTGGAGGCGCACTTAGATGGAGGAGATGGGAATGCTCCTTCTTGTTCAGATGCCACTGTTCTGGTAGTAACAGTAGTGATGTCTTCATCAGCAACATGTTTTCCCTCAGCGGCTTGCAGTAATTCAGTGGTAATTTTGCCATGTCTTATCATTGGGCCTTTTCTTCCAGCGATCTCAGTCGACTCTTCTTGTTCATTCGGCATAGTACCATTCCCACTCATCACCCCCGTCATATTGCAGGTGATGATTTGCATTCTTCTATTGTATTTTTTGACTCTTCTTCGGGCTCGACGGGAGAAAGTTGGTTCTTTATGTAGGGAAATTCTTTTCATCTTTTCATTTTGTGGAGGCCTTTCGAGGCTTCATAGCTTCGACTCGCCTCCCCTCTTCATTCACCTCCACCGGTGACATCTTGCTTTTTTCTTCTTCTTTGACTTTGATAGCATGAAGCGATCTTCGCCAGCCCATGATGGGACTTCCAAAGCTATGGAAATATTGTCGGACCATCTGAATCATATCTCCTTGGCTGCACGTTGTAGAGGTGACAGAAGGCAGTGTTTGGATTCGGGCCGATGGCATGCACGAAAGCCGTGCTAGTTTGGCCACTTGATTGAGACTCCTTGAATATTTAGGAATATCGGCCTACCTTGCACATGCCCTGACAGTGGATGGAGGAGTTGTAGCCATGGCCTCCTCCGCATGCATCACTTTGTTACCCCCTCTCCTAGGGACATTGTAGACACGCCATTCCTGACGTCTCTTGAGAAAGTCTCATATTACTATAAGACGCCCCGTGACGGCTTACACATTTTGAATCGCTCGAGTGCTTCCTTTTCTTGAGTCTTCTTCCACCCTTGTCAGCATCCGGAACCGTCTCGTCGTAGCATTCGGACGGCATTAACACCAGTCAGACGCATCGGAACCAGGAAGGGTATCTGCCGGGCGGCTGCCAACGCCTCGTTTGAGGACCCAGGCGGGTCTTCATGGGGGCGTCCAGGCTCCTGGACGCCCCCATTATTTTTTATTTATTTTTTAAACCCCAAAAAAATGAAAAAAAATATATATTAATGGAGGCGTCCAGGCCCCTGGACGCCTCCATGAAAACAAAAATAAAAAATATAAAATGCTAGTTGGCATAAAAGACAAAACATAAAAAATAAAAATATATTTTCTTGGAGGCGTCCAAGCCCCTGGACGCCTCCATCAACTTACTCACGGGGCGCCACCCACCGAACGACGGTTTGTCGTGTGTGAAAGAATCCAAATTGTGGAGACGTCCAGCCGGCTAGACGCGCCCATTTCCAAATCACGGGTCGCCGCTCCAAAACCACGTGTTGTGTTAAACTGCGTGCGACTTTCGGTGGAGTTCGGTGGGACTTATGGAGGCGTCCGGGACCCTGGACGCCTCCATGAAAATATTCAAAAAAAATGAATAAAAATAGAATAAAATATTAGTTCGGCCCTGATGGAGGTGTCCAGGGTCCTGGACGCCTCCACCCTCCGGAGCCCTATAAATAGAGGCCCACCCCCTCAGTTCTGGAGGAGCTTCTAAGAGGTCCAATAGGCTGCCGGAGCCCAAAGGCTACCGGAGTCATTTCTAACCCATGGGGTCTTTTGTAAGTGGAGGTTCCGCCGGCTTCTCGGGTGCCCACGCTCGCGAGAGGAAGGTCGTCTTCATCCACTGCGCTTCCACGTCATCCCTACGTTGTCGGAGCTCCACCGAATCTCGCCCTCGGCTCATCCAATAAGTCTTTTCTTCCCCTTTTTCTCCATAGTTCTTTACATTCATCATACTGCATCCTCTATCTCCCTACAAAAGGGCATCGTCTCTTGCATACTTCTTGCATTCATCATCGCATTTTCCTCCTACTCGAGTCCGAGCGGGGTTTAAAACTACACCAACCAGGTGTGTGTCAGGTCACGATCTAGTTACTTTTATTGCAAGGAATTGTTACTACACTACCATTTTTTAATTCCGTTCGTTTATTGTCCACTATTTTGCAAGGGTAACCAAGGAAAGCCCTCTCCGTCGACCGGCCGAAGGGGGAGGAAGAAGCAACCCGCCATCTCCCGCTCTTGAGGTAGGCGCGATCACTTTCTTTATTTTGAGGTCTTTTGGCCCCTAGCGATCACATCTTGTTCTCGAGGCCGCGGCGAGTCATTTCCCCAATGGCCGTTTAAATTACCGTTCTTATATTCTCTTTATATTCTGTTATATTCTGCTCATATTCTCGAGGCCGCGGCGAGTCACTTCCTCAATGGCCGTTTAAATTCCCGTTCTTATATGTTATATTCTTATCTATTCATATTCTCGAGGCCACGGCGAGTCACTTCCCCAATGGCCATTTAAATTCCCATTCTTATATGTTATATTCTTATCTATTCATATTCTCGAGGCCGCGGCGAGTCACTTCCCCAATGGCCGTTTAAATTCCCGCTCTTATATTATCTTTATATTTTGCTATATTCTTATCTGCTCATATTCTCGAGGCCGCGGCGAGTCACTTCCCCAATGGCCGTTTCAATTCTTGCTATTTAATTTCTGCACCATTCCCGTCCCCCCGAGGCCGCGACGAGTCACTTCCCGCTATGGCCGTTTAACCCCCATATCTTGCTATATTACATTTGTCCCGCTCGCCCCGCCGGAGCAATCTCCCGTGGTGGCCCCTTCTCTTTTCTCTTATTTCTGTGTTACAGCAAACAAAAGAGGAGCCCGCGCGCTCCGCGTCTTCTCCGCTCCCCGAACCGCGTGACATCGCTCACAGATTGGCGATCACGGTGGAACATCTACTACTTCCTTTTGGCTACCCTTGCAAGTTCGGCACCGTCTTTGCCCCTCCACCTTGGCGCCCTCGCGCGCCCCCGTTGTGCTCACGGCAGCACTGTCAGTTGTGATTGGTTGGGTGTTCATCATATGTTTGTTATTTCTGTTGTTTTCTTACTCTATATATCTGTCAGCATTCCATTGCATACATCCATCCCTCTTTTATATCCTTTTTCATTTTTTCTAAGGATCACCCTTTCCCGGTGAAGGAAGGACTATCCGTTTGAGAATTCCTCTCAACGGACTAGAATCTCCTCCACTGGGACCTCCGTAAGTCCCCGACATCGAAGAATCTCCTCTTCGTTCACTAGGCTGGTTGTACCATTGAAGTTCCCCGGAGTTAGTCATCCCATTCGTGGTAAGACGAGAGACCCTAGCTGACACGGCGGTGAAACAAAAATAAACTAGGGTCCCTATTTTGTGTGAACTTCGGATCTCGCTAAAAGCACAAAAAATCATCAAAATCAAAACACAAAAAAGGCGTAAAGGCATCCACCTGTTTGATAATCTCTGCTACCTACTTGCTAGTGTATGTTTTTGCGTTCTGGGAAAACTGTGAGCATGGCTCACGAGTCTTTTGAGGAGAACCACCCTAGTCGTGGTTTGTCAACCGACCCGCGAGTCTATGCCATGGACTCGGGCCCTTCTCATGAGCCATCGCATGAGGTGCAGGTTATTGCCGGGGACACGTCCCCACCACAGGATATCTCTTCCTTACTGGGCGTCCTTGCCAACACGGAGCTTACCTCTGAACAGCTCCGAGCCTTCTAGACCATTCTGAAGGGGAAATCTGTTTCCCCCACGCCCCAGGAATCAACTCCGACCATCACACCTCTCCAAGAGTCCGTGCAGGCCATTCCATCTCCTTAATTGGCGCAAGCCATCCAGTCTCCCTCGCTTCAAAGACAAGCGAGCCAACAACCACCCTCATTCCAGTTCCCATCACAATCTCAAACTCCCGTTGTTCCCCACATACCGCTTCAGCCGGGGCCGACTGTCGGCGGTCCGGCAGCTCCCTCTCATTCGGGTTTCCCCCCTCAAGTCTCCGGGAGACAGTTTCTCCCCTAGTGGCAAGTACCACCCTCACCTCCAGAGGAGCTCGCCCAATCGCTCCTCAATAGGTTCAATCGCATGGACGAGCAGTTTCAAAATCTGAGAAGAATGGTGGACGTGAAAGCCACCCCGGAGGTTGCTTTGCCAATCCTTCCTGTCATTCATCTTCCTCCCTCCAAAATGCCCACGTACCGCAGATACAATGGTACCGGCAACCCCTTCATTCACCTCAAGGATTTCATGTATGAGTCCTCCTATTGGCAAAACGATCAGAGGTCCCTGGCATACCTCTGTCGGAGATCATTGGATGGTCCCGCGCTTGAGTGGTTCTACTCCTTGGAGCCCCGCGAGGTCGAGAATTTTGAAATAGTCCAGAGAAGGTTCTTGCAGAAATATAGGGATAGGGTCGGTCCCTCACTCTCCATTACCGACCTAGTGGCCGAAAAGATGAAGCCCGATGAGGATTTTATCCGCTATGCTGATAGATGGAGGTCTCTGGCGGAAAGAATAAGGGATACCCTCTCTGAGCCCGAACAAGTGAAGATGATTGTGTCTAATGCAACCCCACAGTTCAAACACGTCCTGGCCATGAATAAACTTACTACAATGGAGGAACTCTATGAAAGGGCCCGGTACATTCAAACCTAGTTAAAAGACTCCCCCATTATGAACATGTTTGAGTCACCGAAGCCCAAAGTGGTTAGAAAGACAGGCGCTGGTGTCCCGGGCGGAACCACAGAAGGGGTCGTGACAAATGAGCAAGTGAGTGCGGTCAACAATGCCAACTATGCAGTCAACCCAAGGCCTCTACAAATGCCCCGACTTCCCCTCCAACTAGGTCCTTTCCCTCTTCATCCTCCACCCCAAAATAATTCACCCCAGGATAATATGCCTCCATTACGTCAACCCCAGCAACAACAACCACAACCTCAGCAACAACAACCACCGCTTCAGTATAACCAAGTTCCACCCCCGGGGAACTATGGTCCCCAACAGCAACAAAGGAGGCCGGTCGGTCCCAAGAGAGCCTACTATCCACCATTGCCAGAAACCTTAGCAGACATTTTTAATGCCCTCATGGCATCAAACCAACTCGCCCTACCCAGAGAAAAGCCCGTGTGGCCCCCGAATGTTGATACCTCCAAATATTGCGTCTACCACAGGCAGCCAGGACACACAGTAGATTACTGCTTCCATTTCAAAGATTACATCCACGATATGAATGATGAACATCAAATAGATTGGGATGAAATGAGACGATACGTCGCCGCTCTCAAGGCTAGGAGACCTCCTCATAGGCCACAGCAGCAGTTACAACAACAGCAGCAGCAGCAACCACAACAACAACAGCCTCAGCAGGCCCCACAACAACAGCCCGACATGGGCATAATCCAGAATCCATTACCGGAGCACCAACAGCCCAATCATCAGGTTAACCCCATCTCCTCCTTCCCGGAAGTCGGGAGAGAGCAGGTGTGGCACCAGGAAAGTACCTCCATTCTTTCTACCGCCGATCCTATCATCACGCAACACCCTTGCCTTGCCCGGGTAGCACCTCTCTCTCATCAACCCGCGTCAGTATCGCCTTCACCATTTCCACTACCATTACGCCCTCTCATCCGTACCCCGATCCCCTATCACCCGACACTCTCCACTATGCCTTCACACCCTCTCATCTTCTCCCACTCCCCCACTTTACCATCCACCTCTACCACATTTACCCCTACGCCTTCTAAACCCCTTATCATCCGTCAACCATACATAACCCCGTCTTTCTCCACCGTATCACCACTAGTGCCTTCAAAACCATTCATTACCCATCACCCACCTCAAAATCATTGCCTGCTTCAAGCCCTACCCACTTCTACTTCGTCTCCACCTCCACCTTCCAGACCCCTTATCCTTCATAATCCGCGCGATATCCCCTCTACCTCCACCATGCCTCCACCTAACAAACCCCTCATCAGAATCCCTGCTCCCGTCGTCACCCCTGCTTCATCAACCATTCCTCCACCACTACCCCTCAAATCCCTGTTAAAACCCACTGCTACCCCCACAGAGGTACAAAAGCCGCAGGCAATGGTGCTCCGGAGTAGAAGGATTTTCCATAGGGTTTTCCCCCACAACAGTCAGAATCCTAAGCAATCTCAGCCAGAGAAGGATGATGGAGAACAACCAGAAAGAGCTATCCCTAGAACACAGTATGATCTATTGAAACACTTGGACAAGACGCCTGCTCGGATCTCCATCCTGGAGCTACTTCAAAGATCCACATCCCACCAGGCAACCTTAATGGAGTACCTTCAAAGGGTCATGGTGAATGAGGACCTCCCTGTAGAAAAGATCTCTACCGTCCTGACCCCAACGGACACACAACCGACCATCATGTTCCACAACTACGAGCTCACTCCCAAGGAAGCTCGAAAATATGCACTGTGCATTTCAATAAAAATTAATGGGGTATCCATAAACCCGTGTCTTGTGGACATGGGTGCGTCCATGAATGTGATCTCCATGAGCACTCTTCAGTTGTGTGGGATCGACGAGGAACAAATAAGACCTTCCTCGATCACAGTCACGGCTTATGACAATAGCAAAAGGTCGCCGCAGGGGATGATTATTCTGAAGGTAGAACTAGGCCCCATGTCAATTCCCACGGAATTCCATGTCCTCGACATTGACCCCACATTCAAGGCTATACTGGGTCGCCCCTACATCGAAGCCATGGACGCTATGCCTTCCACCAACCATCAGTGCCTGAAGTTTCCTTACAATGGGAGGATTATTAAAGTGGTTAGAACTCCTGTCCTTCACACAGTGGATGCTATCAACACCTCTCTGCCCTCTATTTGGCCGTCTCATCGGCCCATATTGTCACTACTGGACGTACGTGATTCATCTCACGTTCCACTAGCACCAAAGGAGCCGGTCAGGACAACCACAACATCATATCTCCCTTTTCACTCCAAAGGGTGGGAGATTATGAGGAACATCGGCTACCAACAGGGTAAAGGTCTGGGTGCACAGTTACAGGGCAGGCTCAAACCGCCAAAGGAAATTAGGCCGAATCGCAGGTTTGGCCTAGGCTTCAAAGGACCGTTCAAGGCGGATTGGAAGCCCCTCACATGGACTCTATCAAACCACTTCAACAGAGGGCCCGTTGTTCAGATGGGAGATTACCCACGAGAAGCATATGGGAGATCACATGCTGTATATTTGGCTGAAAAATGTCCGAGGATCACCAAAAGAGGCAAGATCAAAGATCCGGAATGCGAGTGGAACAAATGGTTCGACATACGGGACATTTTCGTTGCACTGGAAAGGATGTTCTCGTCTCCGTAGCTTGAAGGACCACCATTGATCTCCAGAATACCAGAGAATTTTACCACTCTTGCCAAGGTTCCAAACTATCCTCGTCCTCGCCAGAAGGACCCTATCATCGACGGATCTTCATCCGTCCTCAACATTGCCGTCGACGGCTCATTAGCCGCCATCTTCTCCATCCACTCATCTCAGCCTTTGCTGATATCATCTTCCTGGGCCAGACAATTGTCTGATGATCTTCCCAAGTCCCCTTCTTTGCTTACATACCTGCGCGGGCATTTCAACCCGCGCCAGGTCTTCAACCATGATCTGCTCTATGAGCCTCACAATCTGTTGTACTCCTGGTTTTGATGATGACAACAGTAAGATTTTGGATATAGACACTTAACCTCCTAATAACTGTTTAATAGTTCAAAGGGGTTGCAGGGTGCTCATTGCGTCAACGCCATCAAATGGAAGCGTCGACGCAGCAGTGCAAACTCAAGAAAGAAACCCCTGGGTGAATTTGTGCGTCAACGCAACGTTCAAGTGGAGTGGACGCATCAGAGCATTGATAGCTTGGGCACAAAGTCTATACATCAGCTGGATCCATTTAGTCTGTACATTGGCATATCTTCGTCAAGTCTGTACATCGGGCACCTTCTTAACAAAGTCTATGCATTGCTGTTTGCATTGCACAGTCCATACACTTGAAGCCTTTCATTTGATGAAGTCTATACACTAGACTTCAGTTTCCCAAGTCTATACACTAGACTTCGGTCCTCCAAGTCTATACACTAGGCTTCAGTTCCCCAAGTCTATACACTAGACTTCATTTTCTCTAAGTCTATACATTGATGTTTGCTTTGCAAAGTCCATACACTGGAAGCCCTTCATTTGATGAAGTCTGTACACTGGTCTTTCTGGCACATTAACAATAAGTCTATACACTTCATGTTGTGCAGAAGGGAACAGGGTCGACGCCTGAAGCCTAGAGCATCCACGCATCAGTAGACGAAGCCTTCACGATTTCTTCTATTGCGTCAACGCCACAAGCAAGCAGCATCGACGCAGTAGTTAAAGTAGCAGAGACTCTTACAAGCGATGAAACCCTTCACAAAATCTACCACTGCGTCAACGCCATCAACAAGCAGCGTCGACGCAGCAGCTTAAGAGATGCCAATATAGAAACGTACACATTCGTGCGTCAACGCCACCAACTGGCAGCGTCGACGCAGCAGTCCAAGAAAGGAACGACTCACCTCTGGCTGCCTTCAATACGTCAACGCAGCAGGCTAATGGAGTCGACGCAGCGTTAAATAGATTGAAGAACTCTGATGGTTGCGTCAACTCTCTGGAGCAAGTGAGTTGACGCCATCTAACTCCAGCTGCTGAGTGTACTGGTGCTGGGCACGTGATCTGAGGATAAGGAGAATGCCCAGATGAAGACACGTGTTCTGACAGCTGCTGGATGCTGCCACGTGGTCCGAACTCTTAGGGCGGGAACTGTGGAAGCCACACGCGCCCTGCTGCTGCTCCAGGTATATAATGGAGCCTTCATTTTCTGATGAAGAGTGATCGAAGAAGAAGCCTGAAGAGCATATACGTCCTTCGATCCAGAAAAAGAGGAAGAGAGCAGAAGAGAAAGAAAGAGAGATAGAGAGTGAGAGAGAGAGCTCGTGGATCTGTCTTCACTGGACCATGGATCAGATCCAGGCCAGTCAGCTCCGTTGAGAGCCTCATCTGTGTTTTCATCTATTACAGCTTTCAGATTGCTGTGTTATTTTTCGTTTATTGTTTTTCCTTTATTCTTCTGATTATCCTTGGTTTTCCGATTGCCCTGTTGGGGATTGGGTACCTCCTGTTGATTCAGGAGAAGGGAGATCTAATCTCCGGGTTGCAAGTGACAGTTTGTCACTTGTGGGTTGTCCCTCCTGGTTTTGAGGAAGAGAGGTCTTCGACCTCTAGTTTCCAAGTGGCTGGGAGTCACTTGGGTGTCCCTCCGGTTGGGAGGAAGAGGGGAGTCTGTTCCCCTGGTCAAGCTGTGTGGCAGCAACTTTTTGCAGACTGAGTCTGCTTGGTTCTAGCTTTTGCTAGTGAAGCCTCACTCCGGTTGGGAGTGAGGGGTGGATGTAGGTCTGTGGACCGAACCACCTAAAATCTCTTGTGCCGTGGCTTGTTTGATTGATTTGCTTCCGCTAGATGCTTGGATAGGCACGCCCATGAGTTTGTATTTGAGTTGAAATGAATTAGTTCCATTCTATATCTCTTTTCTAGCATCCTAGTTTTAATTTGGCCATAATCTGTAGAAGGATACATTCACCCCCTCTCTGTATCCGGGCCAAGCACCTTAACACAATCCTCTAGCCATAACCACTTTTCTCTCTCCTCCAATCTCTTTTCACTGCTTTGTCATTAAAAATGAAAACGAAAAAAAAAACGTCAATTTTTAAACTCCCTAACAACACATCTTCGTTGAGGAAACCTCATACATCTCCCACGGGTGCGTACCGCCCTGCGGACCACCCGTCCAAGGTCCGATGAGCGACCTTTTCTACCCCTCCTCTGAGGGGTCTTCTCCTGTACATTCTACACCATCCTCTTCATCTTTCTCTTCTTATGTAAATATTGTCAGTCAATCTAGGAATGATAGGCCAAGGGTAGTACCTAGGAAGAAATCCAAGGGTAGGCAGATCCCTCGTCGATTCCTTCTGGATTTAGCCGCCAGATGTCAGGCCCTTCTTGCCATCCCCCAGTTGTTAGAAAATCCCATCCGGCTACCGGAAATAGAATGTGAGGGCGACTGTGCATTTGATGAAGGGTATGGAGTCTACGAGATCACGGATGAAGAATGCCCCACTGAAGATGAGGGTGAAGAATATGAGGATGCGGCGGACGCATACGCTAGTAGAATGAGGAGATTCGACGAGCCGTCAACCGCCGTAGAAGAATCTACCAAAAAAGTCAACTTGGGAACTGAGGAAGACCCTAGGATCATCCTCATAAGTGAAAACCTACCACCCTCTGAAGAAGAGGCATTAATTGAGGTTCTCAAGGAATATAAGGACACGTTTGCATGGAGCTACGAGGATATGCCGGGTCTAGATTCAACCTTGGTCGAACACCGTTTAACCCTAAAACCAGGGACCGTCTCGGTAAAACAAAGGTTAAGGCGTTTCCACCCTCAGATGGCTTTGAAAATGAAAGAAGAGGTCGATAAGCTCCACAAAGTCAGGTTCATTAGAGTCGTCCTTTATCCTCAATGGGTGGTGAACATTGTCCCGGTCATGAAGAAAGATGAGAAAATCAGGATTTGCATCGACTTCCGGGACCTTAACTGCTCGTGTCCAAAGGACGATTTTCCCTTGCCTCACATTGATGTGTTGATCGATAACACAGCAGGATATGAGACCCTCTCATTCATGGATGAATTTTCAGGATATAATCAAATTCATTTGGCAGAAGAGGATCAGGAAAAGACGTCATTCACTACCCCTTGGGGAACATATTGTTACGTGGTCATGTCGTTCGGATTAAAGAATGCTGGAGCTACCTACCAAAGAGCGATGATGGTCATATTTCATGACATGATGCACATATATCTGGAAGTGTATGTGGATGACTTATTGGTGAAATCAAGGACCAGGATGGAACATCCAGAAGTTTTGGCTAAGGTCTTGCAGAGGTCAAGGGAGTTCCAATTGAAAATGAACCCGAAGAAGTATGTGTTTGGTGTGTCGTCAGGTAAATTGCTGAGGTTCATTGTGATTAAAAGAGGGATCGAGATAGATCCTGACAAAGCTAAGGCCATCAGGGATATGTCGCCTCCCAAGAATTTGAGGGAAGTCCGAGGTTTAATCAGGAGGTTACAGTTTATTCGTCGGTTTGTGTCCCAACATTCACAAAGGTGTAGACCTCTCTACGAGTTGACCAAGCCAGGAGTAGAATTCCACTGGAATTCTAAATGTCAGAAAGCTTTTGAAGGGTTGAAGGAATATCTGGCTAGTCCACCCATTCTCATTCCACCCAAACCAGAAAAACCTCTGATCCTTTACGTCTCAGTCTTGGATGACTCCATGGGAGCCGTCCTTGCACAAGCTGATGAAGAAGGTAAGGAACGGGCAACCTATTACTTGTCCAAACTTCTCAATCCCTGTGAGCAGAAGTACACCGTCATGGAGAAAACATGTGCTGCCCTCGTTTGGGTAGTGCAGAAATTGAAGCACTACTTCTTGGCTCATGAGGTCCACTTGATTGCTCGAATGAATCCTATCAAATTCCTTCTGGAGAAATCCATCCTTACAGATAGGCTAGCACGCTGACAAAGTTTTCTCTCTCAGTTCGACATCACCTACATCCAGCAAAAGGTGATTAAAGGCTATGCTATAGCCGAGCATCTCGCTTACCATCCTCTTCCCAAGTTCGATCCCGTCCAATCAGAGTTTCCAGATGAGGAACTAATGTCCGTCAACCAATCAGATAGCCAATGTGGACGCTATATTTTGATGGAGCTCTGAATTCTCAAGGGAGAGGAATCGGTGTCGCCCTCCTGTCGCCTGAAGGCCTCACATTCCCATTGGCATAACAGCTCAAATTTCCAGTTACCAACAATATAGCCGAATATGAAGCTCTTCTAGCTGGCCTAGAACTCGCCCATTCTTTTCGTATCACTGAGTTGCGAGTCGTAGGTGATAGTCAACTCATCCTTCGCCAGGTGCTCACTAAATATCGCACTCGCGATCCCAAACTCAAGCCATACCAAGAACTCACTGTTGCCTTTGCCAAACTGTTCACAAAACTGATCTTTGTTCATGTCCCTCGTCATCAGAATATTCTCGCCGATGCCCTCGCCTCGTTGGCATCATCCATAAGGTTCCCTCTAGGAAGATGGTTTGAGTCCATTTCCATCTACAAACTTCACGCCCCTGCAATCGATGATGCTTCCTACGTAAACATCAAAGGTAGGATAGCAAGAAAGATCCTGCAGGAAGATATCCTTGAGAAGAGGGAAATTATGTTGGCAGAGGTGGAAGAAGAACTAGCTGATGAAGAGAAACCATGGTTCTATGAAATCGTCAAATACTACCAAGATCAGTCTTATCCTGAAGGGGCCACCACAGAGGACAAGAAAGCCATAAGAAGGGTGGCTCAGAAATATACTTTGGTTGGAGGTCTACTCTATAGGAGGAGCCTTACTGGTATTCTGTTAAGATGTCTTGGTGACGATGAGGTTTGAACATGTGTAGAGGAGACGCACTCGGGTGTGTGCGGTGGCCACGTGAATAGTCAGATGCTCGCCAAGAAGATCATTCGGCAAGGCTTTTTCTGGCCCACTATGGAAGAGGATTGTGCTGTCTATGTCCGTAGGTGTGTCAAGTGTCAACTTCACGCTGATAAAATCCATTCACCATCCTCCTCACTTCATCCAATATCCTCCTCGTGGCCTTTCTCCATGTGGGCATTCGACATCATTGGTCCCCTAGGTGATCCCAATTCCCTCACCAAGCAGAAATCTTTCATCCTTACTGTGACAGAATACTTCACCAAATGGGCCGAAGCCGAAACTTACGTAGAAATCAAGGCGTCAACAGTCTGCAAATTCATCATGAAGAACATCCTCGCCAGATTCGGCATCCCAAGCACAATCGTCACCGACAATGGGCCACACTTCATTTCTCAGGACCTGCAGGACCTCTGCAAAAGGTACGCAATTGCATTGCATCATTCATCGCCTTATTACCCACAAGGTAACAGCCAAGCGGAGGCCACCAATAAAACATTGCTCAAAATCATTAAAAAAACTTGCGAGTCTAGTAAGTTTTCAGACTGGCCAGAAAAACTTATCGAAGCCCTATGGGCCTATCGCACTTCAATCTGTACCCCCATCGGGCAGACTCCATTTGCCCTTACTTATGGTATGGAAGCGGTAGTCCCGTACGAGACTCTGATCCCTTCTCTCAGGGTACAATTGGACGAGGAATTTCCCCTCGACGATCGTCGTAATTCACTCCTCGCATAGTTGGAACTCTTGGATGAGAAGCGGCTGGCCACTGTCGAACACGCGCGTGTGTATCAAAATAGACTCGCTCGCTTTTACCCAAAGAAAGTCGTTGAGAGAAAATTCAAAGTCGGTGAGATGGCCGTAAAAAGAATTTTTGTCAAACCTGGAGGGCCGCGTTCTAAGCTCCAACCCAATTGGGAAGGACCATTTGTAATTCAAGCCGTGTACCCTCGCAACGCCTACAAGCTAGTCAACGCCGAAGGGACCGAGTTATCCCACCCTTGGAATGGGCTTTATCTTAAGAAATACTACCCTTAGCACAAAACAAACAAAAAAAATGAAAATGAAATGATGAAAAGATAAAAAAACATCAAAAACAAAGAAATACCAAAAATCACTAAAAATATGGAAAATTCAAAATGCCGATGCCTGGCAGTCACCATGTAGTTAAGTCCCTACATCTAACCTCCATGTTAGGATAGGACCCATTAAGGCTTGGTAGGCACCAGGTCTTGGTTTGACAGAACCGTGGAGATCCCAGTCCGGACATGTCGGCCTATGCTCGCTCGAAGGAAGCTAACATGTGCTCACTTATGTATTTTATTTAAAAAAATCGGTAGCATCACCTACGGTGGGGCCCCACCCAGAAGATCTCCGGAAGCTGTAATCTTTATTCTTTTCTCTTCGACCAAACGAGGCAGTCGGCGCCCTTAAAACGCTGAGCATGAGAAACTGAAACTCAAACCCCAAAGGCAAGAGTAGGATCCATTTCCTCGAGCATCGATCAGAGCACGAGAAGAGGGCAGTGTCCCCGCAGGCATACGAAAAGGGAGCTCACAAACGTCAAACGACTTTATCTCCCTCACAAAAAGAAATACAAAATCAAAATCAAGAGAAAAGCCTGGTCGTGACCGTGCATGTTGCGATAAACGGAACCCCTCAAAGCAAAAGTCTGAATCCACAAAAGGGGCCGTGGAATGTAAATGCTCGAGATTTGGTCTGAAGTTGTCCGAAAGGAAAGAGTTAATGGGCCCTTATTCGCTCGCCGGGTTAACGGCTTTGCCGGTCCTCTCAGGAGGTTTATCCCCTACACTCTTCCTTCTCCCTCTAAAGATGAAGGTTCGATGGAGTTTCTGAAGGGTGAAAACTTCCTAGGGTCTGCGACCTTATTTTAATATACACATTTGGTTGCCTACTTTGAAAAGCAAAAGCTATCGCTGCGAAGGAGTCTCTGTGTTTCTGGCTGGTCAAGACCCATGTTTACCGCCTTGATGTCTTCTTGTTTAACCTCGGGCTTAGGCCAATGCAAGCGCGTCACCTATGGGTACGACGGCGTCTGATTCCGAGTCAGCGTCACGCGGTTGGTCGTTAGGGTTCCAGGGTGTTCCATCATATACCATCTAGAGTTATGAGGAAACAGACCCGGGTCAGGCAAATCTCTTACCTCAAAAACCTTTTGGGTGAATCCCTGTGGTCGGAAGCGACTGGGAGCCTAAGCATGGCATGACGGTATTGTCATCAGGGTAAGTCTTAGCCGGCGGGATCATCATTCGAGGGGTCTAGAGGCCCAAATCAACCTAGATGTGCACTTAGAATACCTGGGAGGTTAGTAAGAAACCCCTGTTCTCACGTAGGTTAGGTGCCATGTGGGTGCTTGCCGGGCGTTAGCAACAAAAAAATCGAAATGATAAAAACAACAAAAAAGAAAAAAGAAAATGTACATATTTGCAAACAAAAAAATCTTTTTACGATAAAATAAAAAAATGCCTAATATAAAAAAGAAAATAAATCAATTTTGCATGATTGTATTTGCGTGCAGCATCTCACTTTAATACCGCTTGCATTCGTGTGCTTGCCTGTCGCATTTATCATCACCGCATCTTTCCCTTGTCTTCGCTAAATAAAGGCTTGGCCCCTTGACCAGTTATCAAGGACAGTCACAGTGACCATTTACTTATTGAGCAAGGGGCCAAGTCAGAACAGAAATTCTGATTTGTTTGTTTCAGTGATGTGTGCAGGGATTCAGGCAACAGAAGCAAAGGTGAAAACTAAACAAACCGAACCTTGTATTTTATTCCAAAAAAACTAAAAAAATTACATCAAGTTCCGCCCTCTCTCTCTGCATTACTCGTCCCACTACTCTCCGGGTAAAACGCTCTCAAAGGTGCTACCCAACTACGAAAAGCGGTACTCCTACCGCTCTGTACTCCCCTTCCTATTCCCACACCCCGGCTTTGATCCACGAAAGCAACAGAGATGCTACCAACACGAAAGCCACGCTCTCGTGCTCTTCGGTAGCGCTCCTCACCATCTCTCAGCCACTGTTCAGCAAGACCAAGGCTGGTTCGGAGTTCGAACAACTGGGCCTCCATGGCCCTTCGTTCCTCCCTTTCAGTCAATCTGTTGGCTCTTTCTCTCTCTGCGTCTCTTTCTCTCTCTGCACGTTCTCTCTCACGGTCTTCCCTCTCCAACTAGAGAGTGATCCTCAGTTCCACAGCATCCCTAGAGGAGTCGTCATCAGGATGACGCCGCAGTTCCCTCTCCAGCTCTGTTATTCTGGCGTCCCTCTACATGGCATGGGCAAGCGCTTCTTCCGTCTCCTTTTCCTGCCAAGTGTACCATCTCAAGATACGCTGCAAGGCATAAACAAGGAGAACTCAACACTGAGACTCTTACCTGTATAGAGAGCATCCCTTCTGCCTTCACGGCACGCTGCATGGCACGAGCAAGTTGCTCGTGAAGCAAATCGAGTTCTGAGGTGGGAATCCACAAGCTGGAAGAGGCACCACCTACTCCCATCGCTGGGGAAGCCGCGGTAATCTGGACATGCTACGACCGTGTGAATTAGCAGCCAACATCTGGAATCTGGGGTTTTAATTAGACACCTACCAAGGCGCTCGTAGCTCCGCGGGCATCGCCCAACCGTTGCTCCATCTCTGCCAAGCGAGTTCGTAAAGTCGCTATCATCGTATCACGGATATCCTGTAGCCATACGAGTCAGCATTTCCACCAGAAAATAAAAAAAAAGAGAAAGAAGAAAAGAGAAAAAGGGGAAACGTACCTCCAGAAGTCCCCGGGGTTGGAGCCGCTCTGCGTACTTTGTCCTATATAGACGCAAGTAGTCCTCGCTATCCCGCGCATGTGATTCTACAATCGTGCCACCCCGTTGCCAGTCTTCATACTGTTCAGGGAACCGCACGCGCCAGTCAATGCAGGTCGCCGGTCCCCGCGTCTTTCTCCCGACGTGAGGTGGCACAGCTGAATCCACCCATTCTTGAGCCAGTCCTAAAGTCCTCATAACCAATCGTAGCTGAAGCGGCTCGATTTCATTCAGACAGTGCATCCACAGTTCCCGTCCAAACCGGGCACGACTTGCTAGAACCCACGGCTAGTCGGCATCGACCATGTCTGAGTAGGGTCTCCAGTTTACCATCGCTGCAGGGAACTCCTGTAGCTCCCGCCTTAGCACCATCAGTTGGTAGGTTAGGGGTGCCGCACTCATGATGGGTTCCCACCGCCTGGCTAGCGGCACCATCGCGGGTTGCCAATGCCGAGCTCTCCCCATGGGGAGGTAATAATAGCTCCACAGCTGCTCGGCGCAGGTCATCAGTACCTTGCAAAAACAAGAAAAAAAATGCAAAACAAGCAAAACCAAAAATACCTTGATGAATGGTGTAAAACCACTCACAGCCATCTCACGATCCGCTTCTTGGAACAGGCCTGCAAACAAGTGCGCCAGCATGGCAGCTCCTCAGGCGTAGTACCCTACTCTTTCAAGGTCTGACAGCAGCTCCAGGAAGCGACATTGGATACCGTCCCCTTTCGAGCTCAGTACCAATCTCCCCAAAAGGAAGAGAAGAAATCACCTCAAATCTATGTTGCATCTTTCCCAGTTGCCGAAATCTGTGCAGTACACGGCACGGCATCCTATTTCCATCCTTTCCATGAACTCTTCTGAGGATTCATCATCCCGCCGATGAGTGTCGGTGAGCTCTAATGCATCCATGAGCGACGCCCTAGCTACCGACCTATTTTTCCGACCATCTAGGTCCAAACCCAGTAGCTTCCGAGCACCTTCTCGGTAATCCGCATAAGTGACCCCGGTCACTGCCTCGCCCTCCACCTTCAGGCTTGTGATCCGGACCACATCCTCCAAGCTGGGCACCATGTGCCCCCAGGGCATCAGGAATGCCCGACTCACTGGGTCCCATCTCTCACACAAGGCTTGGATCAGGACCAGGTCGAGCTCGAGCGGCTCGATCCGAAGAAAGGTGCCAAATCCCATCACATCTAGCCTCGCCTTCTGAAAATCTGGGAGACCTCGGTATGCTGCCACTACCAACTCCCATGAGATCTGTGATTTCATCATACTCTACGCATGCAGGGAATGGAGAGGAGGTTTGGTCAGAAAGAAAGGAAGAAAAAAGAATGGAAAAAAGGGCAGGAAAACTTGACTTACGAGTTGCGATCGGGTCCTTTCGCTGAAGTGCCCTTCGAGGTCCGAAAGCCTCCTGGAACTACTACCACTGGACCTGCTTCTCTTCGAGGAGTGGGACGATTCGCCCTCCATCCAACTCTCAGAATTTTGAACTCCTCCTCTCCCGTGAGAACTTGTGCTCCTCGAGTTAGCTCTCGATATACCTGGGAGGATAAAAGGGACAGGAATTTATAGAAATGGAAGGAGTGCGGACCAAGATTGCCTCCATCACCTGTTAATGATAGCCCTCGCGATGAGGCACCTGCCATGCGGCCCCGTGTGTCACTTCACCGCTCGCACAGGGTGATTGATTGGATATGACGACTAGCACCCTATGTTGTCTAGGGATACCCTATCATGTTTTGGAGGACGTCCGCAAAATTTGACACAACATCCGGAAAAAGGGACTAGGGTCGTCATTATTGACTTTGACGGCAGATTCCTGTGGAAAATGGTCACAACAAGACGCGATTCTCCGCTCGGGGTAGAGTCTCGACAGACCCATCACATGGGAACAGTGCAAAGGAGAGGAAGTGTAGGGAAGAAGGAACGCACAAGAGAACAAACAAGCAGCAGAAAATCAAATCACTCCATTCATAATTCTACATAAGCTATCATAAACACTATAATCATAGAGAGGTGGCGGGTCCACTAGCTCGCCAGCTCTTGCCATTATTTTCATGCTCGTCCCTCTAGACGTCCCTCTCCTCTCCCCTGAGGTGAGGGTCCCTCAGAAGCCTCCGGGATCCCCGTGCAGCAGCACCCGCCTCGCCTCGTGGCGTCGGCTCCACAGCAATGACTCGCTGCTCCTCCCCTGGCGTGGCAAAGAAGCCACTAGCGACAAAACGACCAGACTGGCGCAGTCACTCCCCGAACTCTCGCGCTCTCTCGTAGCGTGTCTCCATCCCTCCTAGCCTCTGCACGACGGCCTGAAGGCCCAGCTGGAGCTCCCTCACTTGGGCCTCCAAGGCCCTCCTCTCAGTCTGATCCCACTGTCGCTCGGACCTTCTCTCGGCTTTCTCTCTCTCTGCCTCTCTCCTCATCATCTGCAGAAGAACCCTTAACTCCAGGATGTCTGGAGAAGGTCTCTCCTCACCGCGATGTCGCAGATCTGCTACAGTCGCCACCCAGGCATCACGCTCCTCTTCCGCCCGGGCAGCCCGAGCCACCGCACGAGCAAGTTGCTCCCGAAGGGAGGCAATCTCGAGAAAAGGGGCCGAGGAACTAGAAGATGCGCCACCAGTCACTCCCACCATCGCTGTCTGCTGGGCACGCTGGAATGAACAAACAACAGCCGTCAGCTAAGCTCCACATTTAAAAATAGAAAATGCAGCACTTAGCTTACCAAGAGCGACAGTTCCTGTTGAGTGGCGGCCAGCTGCCGCCTGACCTCGGCTAATTGGGCACGCGACCCGTCGACGTCGCGCGTATCCCCAGCTTGGGGAAGCCCCGCATAACTCTCTCTCTTCCGCCGCAGGAAGTCGACACTATCCTACACCAGTACGCTCCCTTGCTGTCCAGGGAAACGTATGCGCCAATCTTCAAGCTTCGCCTTGCCGCGACTTTCCTTCCTGACGCGGCTCGGCTCGTCTGCACTCGCCCACTCATCGGCCAGGCCTAGGGTCCTCGCCATGTCCTGCACCAAGAAAGAAGGACTTCGCATCATAACAAAGAACGCGTCCCCTGTCTAGGACGCGTCCATCATTTGAGTGCAACACTCGCCGAACCCTTTCCCCCCCTCGCGCGGCTCGCTTCAAAACTCAAAGTGGATCAAAAGAGGAATAGATCGGAGGACCTACCAGACCGTGTTCACCTCCCTCCATGACATCGGGCCCCTCGGGTCCCTCGGGGGCCCGAAGCGGCCCTTCCTCCTCCATGGACGCCGTTCCGTGCTCTGGCGCGTCCCTCCTCAGGCGAGGGGTCCCGCGTCCCTCTCCACCTTCGCCGTGGTCCAGACCGCCGAACTCCATCGATCGAGGGGAAGAAGACAAAGATGGGCGAGCGAGTTTCGGCGGAAGGCGGGCTCGTTTGCGGGTAAGGCACGGGAGAAGAAAGGCCACCCGTCGCTTTAAATTTGAATTCGAGAATTAAGACGCGTCCAAAAAAAAGGGAGAAAGGAAATAGAATCCCTCCGTGCAAAGCGTAGTTCCCCGCTGTTCAGGGCAAGGTATCGTGGAGCGTGCCTCGAAGGACAACTCAGTGCAAAGAAGAAAGTGTGAGAGAGAGAAAAGTACACACAACACAAGAAAGCCATTTTCATTTCATATAATAGCCAAAAGTACTTCATGCAGTAAGGAGGGTGGAGTGTACAAGCAACTCTCTAACTCTCACCATCACCCTCCTGGTCATCTCTCTCCTCCCTCCTCTGACGGGGATCCCTAGGGGGCCTCTGTGACCTCTGCGAACCTTGAGAAGCCGTGCTCGCCTCTCCATGGGGCACCATGCCGGCCTCCAAGGTGCGGCGACGCTGCTCGGCCGAAGAAACTAGAAAGCTGCCCACAAAAAAGGAACCGGACTGACGAAGTCGCGCCCCGCGCTCCTTCGCCCTCTGATACCGCTCCTCACTCTCCCGAAGTCTCCCCTCCGCCGTGCCAAGACTCAGCTGGAGCTCCGACACCAGGGCCACCAGAGCTCTCCTCTCGTCCCAATCTCGATGTCGCTCTGCCATCCTGTACTCCCTCTCTTTCTCTATGGTCTCCCTATCCCTCTCCCTCTCTCTCTCTAGAGTCTCCCTATCCCTCTCCCTCTCTCTCTCTAGGGTCTCCCTATCCCTCTCCCTCTCTCTCTCCACGCTCTCCCTCTCCCTCTCTCTCTCCTCTCTCTCCCTCATCGCCTCTTTCCTCGACAGCTCGAGGGTGATCCGCAGATCCACTACGTCGCGAGGAAGCTCCTCAGCCTCCCGTCACCGCTCCTCCTCTAGCTCCGCAATCCGGGCATCACGCTCTGCCACCCAGGCATCGCGCTCCTGCTCAGCACGAACAGCACGGGCCAGGGCCTCCCGAATCTCGGCCACCTGTCAAAGCACGCATGCACCGTAAGAGAACAGTGATAGAAGGAGAGCAGCCAGAAGGAGAGTCGAGGTCAGGCAAACACTCACTCGAGCCTCGCGGTCACGCTCGGCCTCCTCAGCCCGAGCCACTGCATACGCTAGCTACTCCTGGAGGGCAGAAACCTCCGGAGGAGGGCCCCGCGAATTGGAACCCGCTCCACCAGCCATCCCGGCTGTCGCTGCCAGGTGGGCCCGCTGAAACACAGAGCAAACGACAGTTAGAGGCCAAGTATCAAAAATCCAGGTCACAAAAAATGCATCGCATAAACTCACCAGGATCTCCAACTCCTGTCGGATGGCCACCAACTGCCGCCTGGCGTCCGCCAACTGGGCCCGCAGGTCGGCGATCATGTTGTCACGAGCATCCTGCATTGCACATAAGTTAGTGCCACATGCATATACATATAGAAGGGTGAAGCATTTTCATTTCACTTACCCCTGCCATACCACCAAGGAAGAGGCGGTCCCCGTACGTAGCCCGGTACCATCTCAGGTAATCAGTACTGTCCTGCACATGGGACACCACTGGGGCCCCGCCCTGCTGCCAGTCCTCGTACTATGCTGGGAAGCGCGTACGCCAGTCCACAATCTTCGCCTTCCCCTTGGTCTTCCGCCCAATGCGGGCCAGCTCATCTACATCAACCCACTCCTGGGCTAGCCCCAATGTCCTCATAACCAGCCTCAGCCGAAGCGGCTCGATCTCGTTTAGGCAATGGACCCACACGTCCCTCCTGAAACGAGGAAGACCCACTACAACCCAAGGCTGGCCAGCGTCGCCCATGCCCAGGTAGGGTCTCCACACCACCTGCATCACCATACATACATCATGATAGTTACCATTCAGTCACATGCGTAAAAAACACAAAAAATCATACGCATCATACCATGGCCTCGGGATACTCGCTCAGCTCCCGACAAAGTGATGCCAGCTGGTAGCTATGTGGTGCCGCTACCACGACCGGCCTCCACTGTCGCGCTAGAGGAACGACTCTCCTGTTCCCCTGCCTGGCCCTCCCCATCGGGAAGTAGTAATAACTCCACACCTGCATCCATCATACATCATTAGCACGAGTGATTACATATTTAACTACGGTAAAATGCATAAATAAATTGTGTACCTGGAGAAAAGGTGTGAAGCCACTGAATGTCGTCTCCCTCTCTGAAGTCTGGGAGAGATCAGCAATCAAATGGGCAAGCAGAGCCGCTCCCCACGCGTAGTGCCCCACTCTATCCAGATCCGCCAAGATCCCGAGGAAACGGCAGTGGATGCCATCCCCCTTCGTCCCCAGCAGAAGGCGGCCCAAGAAGAAGAAAAGAAACCTCCGGAGGTCTAGATCCACCAGCTCCCGCTCGCTCGGGTCCTGGGTGAAAGCTGCACGAGCGTCTCCCTCGAGTCGTGCCAGAAACTCCGCTCCAGTCTCGCTAACCCGCTGGCGCGGGTCGACGAATCCGAGCGCCTCCATGATCTCCACTCGGCCAACTACCCTGCTGTCCCTATCAGTCACGCTCGTCTCTAACCACAGCAGGTCCAGGACACTCTCTCGGTAGTCGGGGTAGGTGACCCCGCTCACCGCCTCTCCGTCAACCCGTAGCCCGGTGATCCGAGCCACGTCCTCGAGTGTCGGCACCATGTGCCCCCAGGGCATCAGAAACGCCCGGCTTGGTGCGTGCCACCGCTCCCTCAATGCATGGATAAGCGGAAGGTCGAGCCGAAAGGCCTCGATCCTAAAGAAAAGCTCCGAAGCCCATGGCGTCCACACGCGCCCTCTGAAAGTCTGGCAGCCCACGGTATGCTGCCACCACTAAGGACCAACTGATCCGGCCCTTCATCACGCCCTGCACACCACAAAACCAACAAAGAACACATCAGCATCATGAATAGTAATAAACAATAACACTGTATATACTACTTATTTATTTTATTTTATTTTTTAAAAAAAAAATATTTATGTTTTTGTTTGGAGGCGTCCAACACCTTGGACGCCTCCTTTACATTTTCTTTATTTTATTTTTAGAAAAACCCAAAAAACAAAAAAACAAAAATAAATAAAAAATATATATTTTATCATGGAGCCGTCCAAAGCCCTAGACACCTCCTTATTTTTAATTCTATTTTTATTATTTACGTAAATAAATAAATAAAAAAAGAAAAAAGAAAATGTGGAGGCGTCCAGGCCCCTGGACGCCTCCTTCCCTCACTGACCGGCCCTCACCACACGGCCTCTCGTCCGCCTATCCAGCCTATTAAACCAACAGATTGAAGTTTCGAAGGGCTTACCGGGTCGTGATCGTCCTCTCCCGCGTCGCCAGCGTCTACTGCAGCCTCTACGGCTAAAGGAGGAGCCTCCTCCTCCACGGCAATCTCCTCCGCCGCAGCAGCCTCCTCGGCATCATCCCTCAGCCTCCTCGGACGACGAGCCCGTCGTTTCCGCTTCTCTCCACCCTGGCTCGAGCCTCCTTGCTCCATTGGGACTAAGAATGGGTCTGTTTGACTGGTCGTCTGAATGAACAGTAAATGAGCAAGGGGGGGAGGCCCCCCATATATATAGAATCCACCTTCTTTGGGGCGTCCAGGCGCCTGGACGCCCCCACTTTTTTATTTTTTTTTCAAAATTCAAAAAAATTAGGGGTGTCTAGGCGCCTGGACGCCCCCAAAATAAAAACTAAAAAAATTAAAAAATAAAAAATTAGGGGCGTCCAGGACCCAGGACGCCCCCAAAAAAATAATAATAATAATTTTAAAACAAAAAAAAAGAAAAACTTAGGGGCGTTCAGGACCTTCGACGCCCCCATAATAAAAATTTCAAAAAAAAAATAATAAAAGAGAAATAAGACAAGAGTATGTATATAATCCAAACAAAAGCACAAAATAAAAACACAAAGAAAAAGAAAAATCACCAAAAATAATAATTAAGGGGACAAGGGTCCCAAACATCCAAATGCCAGATTTTATTCCATCAGAAAAGCAGAATGAGCTACATCAGGGGTTTAGGTGCCTTAGGCCTTAACTTCCCCAGTTCGGTTACATAAGCCCTCCACAGCTCGCACTCTTCCCCCACATGCGCTAAGGCCTTTCCCGCAACACTTGTCTTCTAGGGTGCTTTGACGGCCTTCGCTTCCTTCGCATCCGCTTCAGTGCCCAACTCTCTCTTCTTCAAAGGAACGATGCCAGTCGGTAGTGGGAACGAATGACGTGGAATGCCGATCTGGAGGCAGCACCGATGCGCGTTGTAAAGGACAAACTCGGTCGCACCAATCAGTTGGAGATCAACTTCATAAGAAGACCTCATGAGGAGCTCAAGCGAGAGTAGACATGCTGGTGCGCGGGTGAAGAAGCTTTGTGTCACGGTGCGAAAGTGAGACCGCCAGTCTTCACGTTTCTTCAGCCACGGAACACGGTTCGCTACAGTGCCACCAAAGCCTAACACGTCGGCTATGTGGTGAAGCGGGCTTTGTTGGAAAAGCTTCGAAGCCGTCAGCATTCCCGCGCGGTGGTCGAATTTGAAATGTAAATCAAGCCAGCAATTCAAGACAAGTGCGCAACCAAATGGAGGCTTACCCATGCTCGAGGCAGTAAGACCGCTGTAAAGATAGGCAAGGACGGTGGGTCCTACCCTCTTTCCACTCCAGATCCCACGAATGGCACTTAGTTGGTCTTCCTCCACCATGTTGTCGGTATAAGGAAACAAGAGAGCACCCGCCAGACAAATGGTGAACCCCTTCATGATTCCCTCCAAATAATCATCGTCTGGTGACCCTCTCAAGGCGTCCATGACCCACTCCGCGAGCTTTTGGAGATCGATCCCCTTTTGAGTACGGACCTTTCGGGCTGTGTCGGGTGGCATGAAGCTTCCAAGGATGCTTTCAGAAGTCCCCCGTGTCAGCATCCGCATAGCCTTCACCTTCCCGTCACTCTTGAATTTCTTCAATCCAAGCAGAAGTTCCACCTCCTCGAGGAGGATGGTCACCTCGAAGGTCGGGAAGATAAAAGTGTGGGTCTGGGGATGCCAGATCTCCACTAGTGCGCCCATAGCCGCCCAGTCCATACGAATATTCTCATAGTGTTTGGCGTGAATAAGGAGCCCCTGCAGATGCCACTTCGAGAGTATGGCCCTCATGCCGATGAAGATGTTGGAAGTTAGCTTTGAAAACCATGGCAGTTTGGAAAACTTCCTCGGGCCCGAGAAGAGTGGATATGGCTGGAAGAGAAAAGAAAGAAGAAGAAATGAAGTAAGAAGAAGGTTCACGTGGAGAAATTTAAAAAGAATCAGCTTACCATATGCGACATGATCGTCCCACTCAGATGACCCTCGAGGTCAGAGAGTCGCCTGATCTCGCTGCTAGGCCTGCTCCTCTTCATAACGCGAGAAGACTCTCCTTCCATCCTGAAATCTCTAGATTCTCCTCTCTTTCCTCTCCTGAGCTTCCAAAACCCACCTTGATGCTTTTGAATGAACTAGCCTAAGGGGAGTTCTTATAGGAAGGGTAGGTCGCTACAGGACGGAACATGTCACATCAGCGGTCAGTGTCAGGATTTTGGCTAGATCTCCTTTCCAATGTGGTGCGATTCTGTTACGATTCTGTTACTTTCTGATGTTATTAATCCATGCTGGCCTGTGCAGGTTTGACTAACGGACGTCTTTGTCCTATCTCCTGTCCCACCTTTCAATGGTTTGTCCCACCATATCATGCATCGTAGTATATGATACCTACGCTACTAGAACATGTCAAGGACCTTGCGGCCCGAACGAATCTGAGATTTGAGTTCCCCTTCAACAAAAACAGTGATGATCCCGAAAGAATTTGGGTTGTACGGATAGGCCGTTAATTTGTGGTAGCATGGGGACGACAGTTCCATTCAGTGAGTTGGTGCGCGGATAAACGGGCCCCAGCCCAGTGTCGGCTCACCGGATCGGTATCCTGACCCGTTCTTAACAAGTTGACAATATTATCTTGGCTATTTTTTATTTTAGTTTGTTTTAAATTTTTATTTTAACCCAGCATGCATTCATATAGGACTTTGATTTATTGCGGAAGATCATTCAAGTGATTCGATTGTGAAAGCCGTTGTGTTTCAATTCCTACAAATATGAGATATTCCCCTCCGAATGAAATACTGAGTTTCCTTGAAACGGCCCTACGCTGCTCTTCCAAAGGAGACCCTTGTTTGGACAGATCCTCAGATATTCCTTTACTTTTTACCTTGTTTGACCCACTTTGGCCGCAGCACTTCCACATTGGCTGGTAACCGCTCACCAAAGGTGAAACCTGCAGGTTTATGACCTAGGTACTTCCACACCGAGAAGTTGGTCTCTTTTTGTTTCGTGCCTGAGCGCACATCACACCCTCCCTTATTTGATCTCCGTCCAAGCAAATCGTCAAAATTTGAAAGACCTCTTGAAACTTCAGGAAAGATTCCAAACAGTAACGTCAAAAGCGTGTCTCATCACACCTTGGCATCAACTTATCAATCCACTCTCACTTCACTCCACTTCGATACCATTCCACTACGTGTCGCTCCCTTGCAAAGCAGATGCCAAGGCGGGGCAGCTGTAGACACGCCATTCCTGACGTCTCCTGCGAAAGTCTCATATTACTATACGACGCCCCGTGACGGCTTACGCATTTTGAATTGCTCGAGTACTTCCTTTTCTTGAGTCTTCTTCTGCCCTTGTCAGCATCCGGAACCGTCTCGTCGCAGCATTCGGACGGCATCAACACCAGTCAGACGCATCGGAACCAGGAAGGGTATCTGCCGGGCGGCTGCCAACGCCTCGTCTGAGGACCCAGGCGGGTCTTCATGGGGGCGTCCAGGCTCCTGGACGCCCCCATTATTTTTTATTTATTTTTCAAACCCCCAAAAAATGAAAAAATATATATATTAATGGAGGCGTCCAGGCCCCTAGACGCCTCCATGAAAACAAAAATATAAAATATAAAATTCCAGTTGGCATAAAAGACAAAACACAAAAAATAAAAATATATTTTCTTGGAGGCGTCCAGGCCCCTAGACGCCTCCATCAACTTACTCACGAGGCGCCACCCACTGATCGACGGTTTGTCGTGTGTGAAAGAATCTAAATTGTGGAGACGTCCAGCCGGCTGGACACGCCCATTTCCAAATCACGGGTCGCCGCTCCAAAACCACGTGTTGTGTTAAACCGCGTGCGACTTTCGGTGGAGTTCGGTGCGACTTATGGAGGCGTCCGGGACCCTGGACGCCTACATGAAAATATTTAAAAAAAATGAAAAAAAATAGAATAAAATATTAGTTCGGCCCTGATGGAGGTGTCCAGGGTCCTAGACGCCTCCACCCTCCGGAGCCCTATAAATAGAGGCCCACCCCCTCAGTTCTGGAGGAGCTTCTAAGAGATCCGATAGCCTGCCGGAGCCCAAAGGCTACCAGAGTCATTTCTAACCCGTGGGGTCTTTTGTAGGTGGAGGTTCCGCCGGCTTCTCGGGTGCCCACGCTCGCGAGAGGAAGGTCGTCTTCATCCATCGCGCTTCCACGTCATCCCTACGTTGCCGGAGCTCCGCCGGATCTCGCCCTCGGCTCATCCAATAAGCCTTTTCTTCCCCTTTTTCTCCATAGTTCTTTACATTCATCATACTGCATCCTCTATCTCCCTACATAAGGGCGCCGTCTCTTGCATACTTCTTGCATTCATCATCGCATTTTCCTCCTACTCGAGTCCGAGAGGGGTTTAAAACCACACCAACCAGGTGTGTGTCAGGTCACGATCTCGTTACTTTTATTGCAAGGAATTGTTACTACACTGCCATTTTCTAATTCCGTTCGTTTATTGTCCACTGTTTTACAAGGGTAACCAAGGAAAGCCCTCTCCGTCGGCCGGCCGAAGGGGGAGGAAGAAGCAACCCGCCATCTCCCGCTCTTGAGGTAGGCGCGATCACTTTCTTTATTTTGGGGTCTTTTGGCCCCTGGCGATCACATCTTGTTCTCGAGGCCGCGGCGAGTCATTTCCCCAATGGCCGTTTAAATTCCCGTTCTTATATTCTCTTTATATTCTGTTATATTCTGCTCATATTCTCGAGGCTGCGGCGAGTCACTTCCCCAATGGCCGTTTAAATTCATGTTCTTATATGTTATATTCTTATCTATTCATATTCTCGAGGCCGCGGCGAGTCACTTCCCCAATGGCCGTTTAAATTCCCGTTCTTATATGTTATATTTTTATCTATTCATATTCTCGAGGCCGCGGTGAGTCACTTCCCCAATGGCCGTTTAAATTTCCGCTCTTATATTCTCTTTATATTTTGCTATATTCTTATCTGCTCATATTCTCCAGGCCGCGGCGAGTCACTTCCCCAATGGCCACACTCACGATGGGTTCCCACCGCCTGGCTAGTGGCACCATCTCGGGTCGCCAATGCCGAGCTCTCCCCATGGGGAGGTAATAATAACTCCACAGCTGCTCGGCGCAGGTCATCAGTACCTTGCAAAAACACAAAAAAAAATACAAAATAAGCAAAACCAAAAATACCTGGATGAATGGTGTGAAACCACTCACAGCCATCTCACGATCCGCTTCTTGGAACATGCCTGCAAACAAGTGCGCCAGCATGGCAGCTCCCCAGGCGTAGTACCCTACTCTTTCAAGGTCTGACAGCAGCTCCAGGAAGCGACATTAGATATCATCCCCTTTCGAGCTCAGTACCAATCTCCCTAGCAGGAAGAGGAGAAATCTCCTCAAATCTATGTTGCATCTTTCCCAGTTGCCAAAATCTATGCAGTACACGGCGCGACATCATATTTCCATCCTTTTCATGAACTCTTCTGAGGATTCATCGTCCCGCCGACGAGTGTCGGTGAGCCCTAATGCATCCATGAGGGACGCCCTAGCTACCGACCTGTTTTTCTGACCATCTAGGTCCAAACCCAGTAGCTTCCGAGCACCTTCTCAGTAATCCGCATAAGTGACCACGGTCACTGCCTCGCCCTCCACCTTCAGGCTTGTGATTCGGACCACATCCTCCAAGCTGGGCACCATGTGCCCCCAGGGCATCAGGAATGCCCGACTCACTGGGTCCCATCTCTCACACAAGGTTTGGATCAGGACCAGGTCGAGCTCGAGAGGCTCGATCCGAAGAAAGGTGCCAAATCCCATCACGTCTAGCCTCGCCTTATGAAAATCTGGGAGACCCCTGTATGCGGCCACTGCTAACTCCCATGAAATGTGTGATTTCATCACACTCTGTGCGTGCATAAGAAATGGAGAAGGGTGTTGTCAAGAGAAAGGAAGAAAGAGTGAGAAAAGGGCAGGAAAGCTCAACTTACGAGTTGTGATTAGGCCCTTTCGGTGAAGTGCCCTTCGAGGTCCGAAAGCCTCCTGGAATTACTACCACTGGACCTGCTTCTCTTCGAGGAGTGGGAAGATTCGCCCTCCATCCAACTCTCAGAATTTTGAACTCCTCCTCTCCCGTGAGAACTTGTGCTCCTCGAGTTAGCCCTCGATATACCTGGGAGGATAAAAGGGATAAGAATTTATAGAAATGGAAGGAGTGCGGGCCAAGATTGCCTCCATCACCTTTTAATGATAAGCCCTCGCGATGAGGCACCTACCATGCGGTCCCGTGTGTCACTTCACCGCTCGCACAGGGTGATTGATTGGACGGAGAATATGACGACTAGCCCCCTATGTTGTCTAGGGATACCCTATCATGTTTTGGAGGACGTCCGCAAAATTTGACACAACATCCGGGAAAAGGGACTAGGGCCGTCATTATTGACTTCGACGGTAGATTCCTGTGGAAAATGGTCACAACAAGACGCGATTCTCCGCTTGGGGTGGAGTCTCGGCAGACCCATCACATGGGAACAGTGAAAAGGAGAATAAGTGTAGGGAAGAAGGAACGCACAAGAGAACAAACAAGCAGCAGAAAATCAAATCACTCCATTCATAATTCTACATAAGCTGTCATAAACACTACAATCATAGAGATGAGGCGAGTCCACTGGCTCGCCAACTCGTGTCATTATCTTCGTGCTCGTCCCTCTAGACGTCCCTCTCCTCTCCCCTGAGGTGAGGGTCCCTCAGAAGCCTCCTGGATCCCCGTGCAGTAGCACCCGCCTCGCCTCGTGGCGCCGAATCCACAGCAATGACTCGCTGCTCCTCCCCTGGCGTGACGAAGAAGCCACTAGCGGCAAAGCGACCAGACTGGCGCAGTCGCTCCCCGAACTCCCGCGCTCTCTCGTAGCGCGTCTCCATCCCTCCTAGCCTCTGCACGACGGCCTGAAGGCCCAGCTGGAGCTCCCTCACTTGGGCCTCCAAGGCCCTCCTCTTAGTCTGATCCTACTGACGCTCGGCCCTTCTCTCGACTCTCTCTCTCTCTACCTCTCTCCTCGTCATCTGCAGAAGAACCCTTAACTCCAGGATGTCTGGAGAAGGTCTCTCCTCACCGCGATGTCGCAGCTCTGCTACAGTCGCCACCCAGGCATCACGCTCCTCTTCCGCCCGGGCAGCCCGAGCCACTGCACCGGTAAGTTGCTCCCAGAGGGAGGCAATCTCAATAAAAGGGGCTGAGGAACTAAAAGATGCGCCGCCAGCCACTCCCACCATCGCTTTCTGCTGGGCACGCTGGAACGAACAAACAACAGCAGTCAGCTAAGCTCCACATTTAAAAATAGAAAATGTAGCACTTAGCTTAACAGGAGCGACAGTTCCTGTTGAGTGGCGGCCAGCTGCCGCCTGACCTCGGCTAATTGGGCACGAGAGCCGTTGACGTCGCGTGTATCCCTGGCTCGGGGAAGACCCACGTAACTCTCTCTCTGTTGCCGCAGGAAGTTGGCACTATCCTGCACCAGTACGCTCCCTTGCTGTCCAGGGAGACGTATGCACCAGTCTTCAAGCTTCGCCTTGCCGCGACTCTCCTTCCTGACGCGGCTCGGCTCGTCTGCACTCGCCCACTCATCGGCCAGGCCCAGGGTCCTCGTCATGTCCTGCACCAAGAAAGAAGGGCCTCGCATCATAACAAAGAACGCGTCCCCTGTCTAGGACGCGTCCATCATTTGAGTGCAACACTCGCCGAACCCTTTCCCCCCTCGCACGGCTCGCTTCAAAACTCAAAATGGATCAAAGGAGAAGATCCGAGGACCTACCAGACCGTGTTCACCTCCTTCAGCACCATCAGGCCCCTCGGGTCCCTCGGGGGCCCGAAGCGGCCCTTCCTCCTCCATGGACGCCGTTCCGT
Organism: Amorphophallus konjac; assembly: GCA_022559845.1. NCBI lineage: Eukaryota > Viridiplantae > Streptophyta > Magnoliopsida > Alismatales > Araceae > Amorphophallus > Amorphophallus konjac. The sequence goes on along the minus strand of CM040127.1, from coordinate 178,868,459 downwards.
GCTCTTGCGTGTCCCTCCTCGAGTGAGGAGTCCCTCGTCCATCTCCACCTTCACCATGGTCCGGCCCACCGAACTCCATCGATCGAGGGGAAGAAGACGAAGACGGGCGAGCGAGTTTCAACGGAAGGCGGGCTCGTTTGCGGGTAAGGCACGAGAGAAGAAAGGCCGCCCGACGCTTTAAATTTGAATTTGAGGGTTAAGACGCGTCCTCGCGCCTGGACGCGCCCAAAAGAAAGCAACAGAATCCCTCCGTGCAAAGTAGTTCCCTTCTGTCCAGGGCAAAAGTCTCGTAAGGCATCCCTCGAAACAACTTGGTGCAAGAGAAGAAGTGTAGGAAAGGAGAGGCGCTACAGTGGTCAGTCGTCAGAGTTTTGTCTAGACACCCTTGTACTGTGGTGTGATTCTGTTATAAATCTGCTACTTTCTGATGTTACTAACCTATGCTGGTCTGTGCAGGTTTTACTAACGGATGTCTTTATCCTATCTCCTGTCCCACCTTTCGATGGTTGGTCCCATCATGTCATGCATCGTAGTATATGATACCTACGCTACTAGAACATGTCAAGGACCTCGCGGCCCGAACGAATCTGGGATTTGAGTTCACCTTCAACAAAAAAATAGTGATGATCCCGGTAGAATTTGGGTTGTACGGATAGGCCGTTAACTTGTGATAGCATGGGGACGACGATTCCATTCAGTGAGTTGGTGCGCGGATAAACGGGCCCCAGCCCAGTGTCGGCTCACCGGATCGGTATCCTGACCCGTTCTTAACAAGTTGACAATATTATCCTTGGCTATTTTCTATTCTAGTTTGTTTTAAATTTTTCTTTAAGCCCAGCATGCATTCATATAGGACTTTGATTTATTGCGGAAGATCATTCAAGTGATTCGATTGCGAAAGCCGTTGTGCTTCAATTCTTACAAATATGAGATATTCCACTCCGAATGAAATACTGAGTTTCTTTGAAATGGCCCTACGCTGCTCTTCCAAAGGAGACCCTTGTTTGGACAGACTCTCAGATATTTCTTTACTTTTTACCTTATTTGACCCACCTTGGCCGCAGCACTTCCACATTGGCTGGTAACCGCTCACCAAAGGTGAAACCTGCGGGTTTATGACCCAGGTACTTCCACACCGAGAAGTTGGTCTCCTTTATTTTTCGTGCCTGAGCGCACATCACACCCTCCCTTATTTGATCTCCGTCCAAACAATCGCCAATATTTGAAAGACCTTCTTCAAGGTCGCCTCATTGAAACTTCAGGAAAGATTCCAAACAGAAACGTCAAAAGCGTGTCTCATCACACCTTGGCATCAACTTATCAGTCCGCTCCCACATCATTTCACTCCACTTCGATACCATTCCACTACGTGTCGCTCCCTTGCAAAGCAGACGCCAAGGCGGGGCAGCTGTAGACACGCCATTCCTGACGTCTCCTGAGAAACTCTCATATTACTATACGACGTCCCGCGACGGCTTACGCATTTTGAATCGCTCGAGTGCTTCCTTTTCTTGAGTCTTCTTCCGCCCTTTACAGCATCCGGAATCGTCTCGGCATTCGGACGGCATCAACACCAGTCAGACGCATCGGAAGGTTCTGAAACCAGGAAGGGTGTCTGTCGGGCGGCTGCCAACGCCTTGTCTGAGGACCCAGGCGGGTCTTCATGGGGGCGTCCTGGCTCCTGGACACCCCCATTATTTTTATTTATTTTTCAAACCCAAAAAAATGAAATTATATATATATTAATGGAGGCGTCCAGGCCCCTGGACGCCTCCATGAAAACAAAAATAAAAAAATATAAAATACCAGTTGTCATAAAAAAACAAAATTAAAAAATAAATATATATTTTCATGGAGGCGTCCAGGCCCCTGGACGCCTCCATCAACTCACTCACGGGACCCCGCCCACCGATCGACGGGTTGTCATGTGTGAAAGAATCCAAATTGTGGAGACGTCCAGCCGTCTGGATGCGCCCATTTCCAAATCACGGGTCGCCACTCCAAAACCACGCATTGTGTTAAACCGCGTGCGACTTTCGGTGGAGTTCGGTGGGACTTATGGAGGCGTCCGGGACCCTGGACGCCTCCATGAAAATATTCGAAAAAAATGAATAAAAATAGAATAAAATATCTTTTTTGCCCTGATGGAGGCGTCCAGGGTCCTGGACGCCTCCACCCTCCGGAGCCCTATAAATAGAGGCCCACCCCCTCAGTTCTGAATGAGCTTCTAAGAGATCCGATAGGCTGCCGGAGCCCAGAGGCTACCAGAGTCATTTCTAACCCGTGGGATCTTTTGTAGGTGGAGGTTCTACCGGCTTCTCGGGTGCCCACACTCGTGAGAGGAAGGTCGTCTTCATCCACCGCGCTTCCACGTCGTCCCTACGCTGCCGGAGCTCCGCCGGATTTCACCATCGGCACATCCAATAAGCCAATCCTTTCCTTTTCTTCGTAGTTCTTTTGCATTCATCATCTCGCATCCTCTATCCCCTTTCATAAGGGCGCCCCTTCTTATATTCTTCTTGCATCCATCATCTCATTTTCCTCCTACTCGAGTCCGAGAGGGGATTAAAAGACAACACCAACCAGGTGTGTGTCTTGCCATCATTTCGTTATTTTTGTCGCAAGGATTTGAATACTACACCTTCATCTTTCTAATCCACTCGTTACTTGTTTGTCGTTGTTTTGCAAGGGTACCCAAGGAAAGCCCTCTCCGTCGGCCGGCCGAAGGGGGAGGAACAAGTAACCCGCCATCTCCCGCTCTTGAGGTAGGCGCGATCACTTCTTTACTTTGGGGTCTTTTGGCCCCTGGCGATCACATCATGTTCTCGAGGCCGCGGCGAGTCACTTCCCCAATGGCCGTTTAAATTCCCGTTCTTATATTATCTTTATATTCTTATCTGCTCATATTCTCGAGGCCGCGGCGAGTCACTTCCCCAATGGCTGTTTAAATTCCCGTTCTTATATTCTCTTTATATTTTGTTATATTCTTATCTATTTATATTCTCGAGGCCGCGGCGAGTCACTTACCCAATGGCCATTTAAATTTCCGTTCTTATATTCTCTTTATATTTTGTTATATTCTTATCTATTTATATTCTCGAGGCCGCGGCGAGTCACTTCCCCAATGGCCGTTTCAATTCTTGCTATTTGATTTCTGCACCATTCCCGTCCCCCCGAGGCCGCGGCGAGTCACTTCCCGCTATGGCCGTTTAACCCCCATATCTTGCTATATTACATTTATCCCGCTCGCCCCGCCGGAGCAATCTCCCGTGGTGGCCCCTTCTCTTTTCTCTTATTTCTGTGTTGTAGCAAACAAAAAGGAGCCCGCGCGCTCCGCGTCCTCTTCGCTCCTCGAACCGCGTGACATCGCTCACACCCAGTGGGCTTCTTTTCGGGTGCCCCAGTTGGGCGAGTAATGTGGTGAACATGGCAGCTCACAATTACTGGACTCTTCAATAGAGTTTTTTTAATTCAGACCTCACTTTGGCGAGCCGTAGCTTCATCATTCTTCAGCTTTGCATGTTCCGAGCCCTCCACATGCAGAAGACTCACAAATGCAACTCCCAGAAAGTTGAGGAAGCCAACAACCGGGGGGAAGTTGGCAAAGATAGTTGGCACGGCAAGGTAGCCGTATGCAGTATGGTCGGCCACGATCTGAGGGCTGAAGGCAAGTCTAGACAGTCCGCTTGTCATCGCTCCAACCTGAAAAGTGGAGAAACAAGACGAACGAAATAGTTGATATATATAAAATATTTGAGTGGGGGCCCCATGGTCCCTCTATTTCGGTGAAAAGATGAAGGGAGGTAGAGTCCCACCGGGCGTGCCACTTTGGTGGAATGTATTTTTTTATATGCGTATTCGTTAGGCGTGCCAGTCACCGAAGTGACAAATTATCATGCGCTCGATCTGACTTGGTCAGTCGATTGTGAGGTTCATGTCGGGACTCAAAACCCGCCATACCATAAAGGCTACGACGTTAATTACGTCCCTCCGGAAGCGGAACAACCCTTGATTAATTGCCAAAATAGAAGGACCATGGGGCCCGTAAAATTTATGAAAGATATATTTGCATGCAAGCATACAACATGGTAGTATTTATTCATTAAATCGGCTTCCGGTACAAGGCGGAGAACTTAGGTCCGAAGACCATCATCACTGATAGAGACATCAGAGCAAGACCACTAACTTTTTATTTTACATTTGAGTCCTTTTATTTACATTTATATCCTTGGAAAAACATGTATGCAATTGTAAGACTTTATAAGTCAATTTGTCATTCCTTAAGGATCTTTGGGTTTTTGTGTAAAAGTCCAGTAGGACCAGCAAGGGGCCCCCATATCCTTCCCTATTGGTCCACCTAAGCCTTAGGGCCCATGTGGGGCCAGTCAAAGGTCCAAGGTGGGCTTCTAGAAGCTTGACCATTCAAAAGGGACAATGGACTTAAAATGTCCAAGATGCCATCCCCATTTTTCAAAGGCCCCCCCCTCTCAATATTTTTTTATTTTGTTCCAAACCACATGGGGAATTAAATATGTTCTATCCCTTAAGTGCCCCTCCCCTAACTTAGATCTGAGGTTAGTTTAGGTCATTTTGTATTTCATACAAATACCATGTAATTCCCATTTTACTAGAATTAATGAGAAGAAAATCAGAATTTGCCTCCAAGAGCCCAAGGGCACCCCTCTCTCTCTCCGAACCCCTAGCTGCTGTGAAAGATGCAAATTTCTAAGGTGTAAAGCCTCCTCCCCCTCTCCAATCCTGAGTGTGAAGCTCAGCGCCGCCGCCGCCGCCACCATCGAGCCGCCATCGCGCCGCCACCGCCACTCGCTGGAGTCCTGTCCAAATCAAGACATAACCTCAATCCCGTAATTTTATTTTTTTATCTTGTTGTCTGACCCCAACTTTGTGGGTTCGTTATCCCTATCACCCCTAATCTCCATTTCAAATTTCGTGCCATTTGGCCTTCTTGTGATATTTTTTTCGTATTTTTGTTCTTCCCTTCAGTAATCTGCCATTTTACAGATCTACGTGACAATGTCCTGTTGTGGTATTTTTCCCACCCCCTTATCTCTCTCCAGAAAATCCACAAAAATTACCAAGTGTTCCTCATGTACATTCCCTTCCACCATCATTTTTATGGAGTCTAGATATTTCATTTTCCCTTCGGTCAAAATTGAGTTTTAGGGAAAACTCAGTCTGTCCTATGTGTCTGTCAGTCCGGGTCAGAAAGAAAAACAGTGTTACAGTCATTTTCATTTTAAATCCATTCACTTGATGGATCTGTAAAAAATATATGTTGTAGATCTCTGAGTCCTCTATCCATTGATACCTCTTGTACATCGATCTGACATCAGATATGGCCCCAGAAATTCATATCGTGGAGGCACGCAGAGCAGATTCGAGTCAGGCCAGAAAGAAAGTATTGGGACATAATTCCCAGTAAAATATCAAAGCTCAGTTTCAGAAACCACCACTTCAGGGAGTCGACCAGGGACATCCCGCCATCGTCCCAACCAAGCGCCGCCTTCAGAAGATCTTAGAAGGATGACGTCCCTTTGGAGGCCCTTCCTTGCTGTCCTACAACTCAGAACCGAGTCGGCGCAGCACTGAGTCGGCGCAAGACCGAGTCGGACCAGCAGGCCGAGTTCGCCCCGAACGCCCGTTCAGCTTGCTGCCCGTCAACCCAAGATCGATCCTCCCGGGCCCACTTGTAGCCCTTTACCTCCCTGCGTGGAGTGGGCAATATAATTCACTATTGTAATTAACTTTTTACCATTGTATCGGGAGTTACCGTACTTGGCCGGGAAGTCTTCCCCACGCCCGGCGCGTGGAGGTAAATTCGCTCCCTCTCTCTTTCGCATTTTCTTTACCCGTATATTTTTGAATGCCGCTGCATGTGATAGGTAATTAGCTCGATATCTATTTTTATCACCGCTGCGAGAGAGTGAGTGTAACCCGTCCCGTGGATCGATCCGAGTTCACGCGGAAAGGTCGATACCCGAGACTCACGGCCGGTTTCTCAACCGTGCCCGGTCCCACGTCTTCCCTCGCTTAGGGGCGATCGCTAGATAGAGTCCCAGGTCGCGTGTCCATCCCGCATCAATTTGGTATCAGACCGAGTTGAGTCTAGGGTAGTCTGGTGGAAAAAAAAGTGTCATTTATGTCTAGTCATTGTCTAAGTCAGTCTAAGTGTCACATCTGCATACTATTAATCTATATATCAAAAGGTGTTATCCGAACGTTAGGCTACGCCCATCGAGAAAGTTGCACACTTACGCGAGTGATCTTCAGATCGATTAGCTCCACCACGGACCGAGTCTTGGTTGTGTCTAGTCGAGTCTCATTTCAACTTTGCATTAGTTAGGGTCGTGTCTAGTGTCTTGTCTCCGTGTGTCGGCATGCCCGCCTTGTAGTTCCCCATTCCCAATGGAATCTCGATCGCCCATGCGATATTACTGTTGGCACCCTCATGGGCTTGGGCCCGAAACCCCGGACTTTTATGGCTCCAAAGTCCCGAGCGACTACCTACATTGGGAAGCCGCCATGGACAAATACTTCACTTATTACATCATGTCCGAGGCCCATGAATTCTCTTTTGCCAAGGAGAGGCTGCTTCACGAGGCTGCCGAGAAGTGGGGAGACATTGAATGCTTGAGGCAGATTAGGAGGCAAGGGCCTGTCGAATCATGGTGGGACATGAAAAGAGAGCTTAGGAAGGTTTACCTACCCCACCCGGTCCCCTCAAACCCGTCCCACCCAATCACCTCTAGTCGGCTCCACCCACCTACCTCCAATCACGGGGGTTATACCACTAATTGGCTTCACCAACTCACCCGCAATCAAGTGGGCCACACCTCCAACCAACCCCGCCCCTTCACCTCTATCCAAGCCAACCAAAGCACTCCCAATCAAGTGGTCCATCCAGTCGCCTCCAACCAAGTGGAAGCCCCACTTATAGTCGAGCCTAGGTCCGCACCTGGGCCGAGAGATGAGGAGCGAGTCCACCACGAGGCCCCTACCCCAACCCACACCTTTGATGAAATCGAGAAAATATTTTCGGATTGGTTGGAAAGGACATGTGCTTCTTCATCACCCGTGAGTGCTCCTTTGCCACCCCCTACTTCTGAACTTTATTATTTGGAGCCACTAAAGCCCGAGCCACCCGTGTTTCTAACGGGTACGTTTTTCATAACCGAGCCGCTTCTTAGTTTGCTCAAGGATGGCTTGGTCCCACCTCCGTATCCATCCATGGACCCCACCCTACCTTTGGTGCCCGTCAACTCCTACCACACGACATTCCGGTCTAGTCACCATGTTGATTCCTTGGGTGACCTTATTATGGGTTTACACTGGAAATGGACGTTGACGCACTTATTGGCCCGAGGCTTTGACCAACCCACTAGTCGTAGCTTCACTCATCCGGCCTTAGGGTCAACTACCTCCGTATGCACCATGGGTTGTGTCACCATGGAGGTTCTCTTATTCCTCCCCATGCCGGCCGAGTCCGACTTCATACCCTCTTGTCCGAGGGAGGAATCATACTTCCTACATATGATCACCGTCGCACCTACCACACTACATGAAGGTGACCATCTACACCTTCAAGACTTCCTTACATGGGACCGTGACTTGTGGGAACCCACCACAAGGGGTCATACATTCTTTGATCACTTTGACCCATTCTCTAGTGGACCCCTTGACCCACCATATATACTTCACTTCTTCGAGGGAGTCCACTACCACACCCCTTCGCCACGGGCTAGTCCACCAACACCCAACCTGGGGACCGTTCCATGGCCATCATATAGGGGTGTCAAAGAAGGTGAATTCGGTTCTCCACCTATCAAGCCCACTAGGGAGTATGTGCATGCATGGTGCCTTTTAGGATGTCTTCCCCATTCCGCCTACCACCGATTGCGTCAAGTGTATGCATAGCACACATTCGGGTGTTCTGGTCCACCATCGCACATGTATGGGTCAGACTAACAGTAGGTGTGTCTAGGGTCTTGTGTGTCTGTCCATGCATGTGTCTAGCATAGTCGATCCTTTGTACGCTCGCGTTGTCAGTCCCTTTCGAGTGTGAGATTTGTCGGACTTTGGGATCGGCTCTACCTCAACATATCGGATCTAGTCACATATAGGGACCCAGCGGTGATTCCTAGTGAGTTTTCGAGTCGCCTTCCCTCTTTTGAGAGTGACCCCACCCCGGAGTGTCCACCTTTAGCCTCAGTCCCATAACAGCGTGAGCATATCGAATCTATACGGGATGAGCAGGTGTCGAAGACTTGGAGTGGAGCATACTCCGCGCTTCTAGGTTCGGTGACGGATCCGCCGGAACTACTCGAGCAACCGCACCGCTTACTCGACGGGGTCGAGTTCTTCCCACCCGGGGAGAATTGATGGGGACATCAGAGCAAGACCACTAACTTTTTATTTTGCATTTGAGTCCTTTTATTTACTTTTATATCCTTGGGAAAATATGTATGCAATTGTAATGTTTTATAAGCCAATTTGTCATTCCTTAAGGATCTTTGGATTTTTGTGTAAAAGTCCAGTAGGACCGGCAAGGGGCCCCCATCTCCTTCCCTATTGGTCCACCTAAGCCTAAGGACCCATGTGGGGCCAGTCAAAGGTCCAAGGTGGGCTTCTAGAAGCTTTACCATTCAAAGGGGACAATGGGTTTAAAATGTCCAAGATGCTATCCCTATTTTTCAAAGGCCCCCCCCTCTTAATGTTTTTTTTATTTTGTTCCAAATCACATGGGGAATTAAATATGTTTTATCCCCCAAGTGCCCCTCCCCAAATCTAGATCTGAGGTTAGTTTAGGTCATTTTGTATTTCTTACAAATATCATGTAATTCCCATTTTACTAGAATTAATGAGAAGAAAATCAGAATTTACCTCCAAGAGCCCAAGGGCACCCCTCTCTCTCTCCCAATCCCTAGCTACTGTGAAAGCTGAAAATTTTTGAGGTATGAAGCCTCCTCCCCCTCCCCCTTCCTGAGTGTGAAGCTCAGCGCCGCTGCCGCCGTCACCATCGAGCCGCCATCGCACCGCCACTGCCACTCGCCAGAGTTTTGTCCAAATCAGGACAGAACCTCAATCCTGTAATTTTATTTTTTTATCTTGTTGTCTGATCGACCCCCAACTTTGAAAGTTCGTTCTCCCTGTCACCCCTAATCTCTAGTTCAAATTTCGTGCCATTTGGCCGTCTTTTGGTATTTTTCACGTATTTTTATTCTTCCCTTCAGTAATCTGCCATTTTGAAGATCTGCAGGACAGTGTCCTATTTTGGTATTTTTCCCACCCCCTTATCTCTCTCCAGAAAATCCACAAACATTACCAAGTGTTCCTCACATACACCCCCTTCTACCATAATTTTTATGGAGTCTAGATATTTCATTTTCTCTTCGGTAAAAATTCAGTTTTAGGGAAAACACAGTCTGTCCTGTGTGTCTGTCAATCTGGGTCAGAAAAAAAAATAGTGTTACAGTCATTTTAATTTTCAATCCGTTCACTTGATGGATCTATAAGAAATATATGCTGTAGATCTCTGAGTCCTCTATCCATAGATACCTCTTGTGCGTCGATCTGACATCGGATCTGGCCGCAGAAATTCATATCGTGGAGGCGCGCAGAGCAGATCCGAGCCAGGCCAGAAAGAAAGTATTGGGAAATAATTCCCAGTAAAATATCAAAGCTCAATTTCAGGAACCGCCACTTCAGAGAGTCGATCAGGGACATCCCGCCATCGTCCCAGCCAAGTGTCGCCTTCAGAAGATCTCAGGAGGATGACGTCCCTTTGGAGGCCCTTCCTTGCTGTCCTGCAACTCAGAATCGAGTCGGCGCAGCACCGAGTCGGACCAGCAGGCCGAGTTCGCCCCGAACGCCCGTTCAGCTTGCTGCCCGTCAACCCAAGATTGGTCCTCCCGGGCCCACTTGTAGCCATTTACCTCCCTACGTGGAGTGGGCAATATAATTCACTGTTGTAATTAACTTTTTACCAATGTACGGGGAGTTACCGTACTTGGCCGAGAAGTCTTCCCCACACCCGACAGGTGGAGGTAAATTCGCTCTCTCTCTCTTTCGCATTGTCTTTACCCATATATTTTTGAATACTGCTGCATGTGATAGGTAATTAGCTCGATATCTATTTTTATCACCGCTGCGAGAGAGTGAGTGTAACCCGTTCCGTGGCTCGATCCGAGTTCACGCGGAAAAGCTGATACCCGAGACTCATGGTCGGTTTCTCAACCGCTCCCGGTCCCACGTCTTCCCTCGCTTAGGGGCGATCACGAGTTAGAGTCCCATGTCGTGTGTCCGTCCCGCATCAATCACGCACAGTGAAAGCCTCCGGTCGGGCATAACCCGACTTTCTACTAATCACTATTTGATATACCGAAGAAGCGGCTCATGCAAGCATACAAGATAATAGTATTTAGTTTTATTGTTTATTATTTATTGGATCGTTTATTCATAATTTTAAAAAAGATTTCGGCAACGTCTCTCTGGCTTCGAGAGTTGTGGGGGCCTTCTTATTTTGAGACTGCGCATGGCATTACGGTACACACATATAGGCCCAAGAGGTGGGCCGAGCATGACCGTGTTTGGGCAGACTCATGTAATGTCGGGACAATGTATGCCGGGATACGGTAAATTTGTTGTTCAAGAATCGAGGGAATGCAGTGAAACCCGATCGAAACGAATTGAAGCCAGTGGATTATTGGCCCGAAGTAAAGTTACGCCATGACCATAATGGGATGGATCCCGTGGTCCGGGCATGACTTGTCAGGCACCATTAATGTTCCCCATACTCGGATCTACAGGAGGTGTGAGCTCCGGAGCGGGCATAGCCATGTTTATTATTTTCTATTTATTCTTGTTATTATTTTAGATGTGCGCCTGCACCTCTTCTTTTAATTCTTTGTTCTGATTTTATTTATGTTATCCCCCTTTGCATTGTTTATTTGTTTATTTTTACATTGCACGTATGTATTTTATTTTTTTTATTGCCCTTTGTTTGGTTATTATTTATTTATCATTCTTTTTATTCCGTTACCATTTTTATTCTCTTTGCTTATTTATTATTATTTATTTTTTTATCCTTTATTCGGCCATTATTCGGTTAGCATGGTTCGATCTATCTTCTTTTTATTATTATTATTATTTTTTTATTCTAACCATTTTTATTTCCCCAATTTTGAATGAGTGTATTTTTATGTATCTCATTATTGAGTTGTTTTATTTTGTTTTATTTTTTTATATTATATATACACATATGTATATGAAGTGGGGGTTGAACGCATGTGTGCTTAGCGTTAATGTTAACGTGAATTATTAAGCTTAAGAAATGCCCATGATTTTAACAATAGAAGGGGGGAAAACGTTGTATGGTTGTATTAACGTTGTGTGATTTGTGTTTTGTTAAGTGAAGAAACATGGCATGTGTGCTTAAGAGGTGCTTTAATAGTTAAAGGGTGTTATGAGGATGGTTGTTTTATATTGGAAAAAGAGTCCCTTTTTCACGTGGGGGGTGCTTTTTTTGGTTTATTAACTTTTAGGTGCCCCACTGACTCACACCGTGGATGAGTCGGTGGAGCATTTTATGTGACCAATTGTTTTCGTTGTTTTGGATTGGTGAATCGGTGGTGAGGGGAGCCATTAAGTGGCGTTGCCACCGCATCAAATGGGATGGTGGTTCGGGATTATAAGAATGGGTTGGACGTGTTGAGGATGTGCAACGATGCATGGCCGGGTCAGTGCAATGGGTGAGCGGGTGAAGCAAAGTCGGTGCAGCTTTGGCAAGCGGGCGATGAGGGTCGGTGCAATGCTGGTGGAGGTCGGTGCAAGATGAGGAGGGAGGCAAGGGTGGAAGGGGAGTCGGTGCAATATGCACTGAGGCGGCAGCGGAGAGACGAGGTCGGTGCAAGGGTGGAAGGGAGGTAAGGTCAGTGCAGGGTATGCACTGACGCTAGGGGCGATGCAAGATTAATAGAAGGAAAAAGGGGGGGTCGGTGCAATGTGCACCGATGCAGCAAGGTGAGAGGGCTGAGGAGGTCGATGCAAGTGGCGAGGTCGATGCAAGTGAGAGGTGGAGGCAGTGAAAGGTGAGATGGTGGGGTTGAATGAGGGTGATTAGTTTAATATATGTGTATAACGTGGATGGTGTGGGTGTTTAAAAGTTAATGGAAGGTTAGTGTTAATGACAAACCAATGGGGTGTAAATGTGTTTTTATATGCATGGGTGTGTTACGTGGATTAAGGCTGACGTGTTTTGCTCTGATGGAGTTTATTGTTGACAGGATGCTAACGGGTGGGAGATATTAGGTGAGACGATGGGAAGTGTAAGGTGAGACGGTGGGGTTATTATATGATACGGTGGCGTCGTCACCGACTCAACCCCTCGCTCCTTTTTGTTGTCTATTTGTTTCATTTGTTTTGTTTATTGTGTGTTGCTGTTATTTTTATTATTTTTATTATTTTTTCATTATTATTATTTTGTTTTGTGATTCAATCCAAAGTTCTCACGAAAATTTGGCAGCATCTCCCCTAGACCCGGAGTGTTCAGGGAGTAATGGGACATACACATGGGGGAAGCCGGTGTAAGTCTATAAAACCCGAGAGGCCAAGTGCGGCTGTCTCGAAACCTTAAATTGCCAATGAGGGACTCTGAGGGCTAGCCTACTAAGAGCCCTTCGCAATTCAGGGGTTAAATCGAGGGGCGACTGAATCAATGTTGCCATATGATTGGCATTCATGTCCACTCCATAAGAGGGGCTTCTAGGAGAACACTGCCATGGTATGGTAGACCTCCCAGAACCCAGAGTGACCAAATAGAAATCAATAATCGAGGTTGTTCCCCTCCCCAGTGATGGATCCGCAGACATAATTAAGAAACAATCACTGCGATAGGATAAAATCGAGAACAAGCATAAACAATCCAACTGTTCACACGACAGCCTGAGGGTCCCCTCCGGAGGCCAAAGCAGACGATCCTGGCAAAGGAAATGGGCTAGCGTCTGTATTTGAAAACACGGTAACGGGGAGGCTCAGTGGGATGAAGGCCCTTGGGGGTAAACCATCGAACACCCAAGGTGCATACACGGTTTTGAACATAGACAATACAGACGATGAAGCAATCGGATCCCGGGGAGGGGATATCACTGTCGCCCTGGTGGGCGTGGCCAGTGGCCATTGTCAGGGACTCATATGCCCGATCGATCCTGAGGTCTTTGGAGGAGATATATAGCCATCGGAGGAGGCCTCCTCACGACCGGAGGAAAAATGGAAAACCAAAGGAACAGTAAAGATGAAGTAGATAATGCACGCACCACAGGTCAGTGAACAAAAATCGAAGATGAGAGGAGGAACAAATTCTTTCTATTCCAAAATAAAAGGGCGAGGAATACAACAAATGACCCCTGATTACAGAGAGGCAGAAATTGATATATACATCGAAGCGGGGGGAGAATGAGCAATACAGGATACAAAATATCCTAAGACCCTACCCACCTTCCTCCTCCTATCGCTCTTCTCTCTTCGAAGGGCTCTCTTCTCTCTTTCTCTCTTCTGGATGCGTCCACCTCCGTCTCCTTTTCCTTATGGCTCTCTTCGTGTGTCTTCGTTCTCCTCCCTTTTCCAAGCTCTCTCTCGAATGCTGAGGGAAGATGCCCAATTTATAGGCGGGAGAACAGAGCATCGGTGGCAGGATGGGACTAATGTCCGCCACCGACTCGCCGGCCCGCAACGCCAAAGGCGCCACCAATTCATGCAGGAAGACTTCACTGTGCCACCGATTCAACGGCGAGAAGAAGAAGCCATCGACTCTTATGCAAGGCTCCACCGATTCCCTTTAAAGGGATGCCACCAATCCACTAAAAGGGTGCCACCGACTAACCTTCAAAAGTGCCAATTCAACTTCTTCAAAAAGGTGCCACCGATTCACACACATTTTTTAGCAATTCACCTTTGAATAAAGTGTGCCACCGACTCAATGGATGGCATTTTCGTAGTTTTTGTCATTTCACCTCAGAACTAGCCTGAATGGAAGCCTTACGTCAGGTACCACCTTGGGTTTGATGCAGTGGCCTCAGAGTATAGATTTCATCATTTTTGGGCCCGATTTGCAGTTCCCGGTGATTCCGGCGTGTGCCGAACCCGTGCTGATTTTCTTGAGTTTTGTCCTGATTCGGCCTTCGGCACTATAATTCATGCGGCCAACTCAACTTCGCATATGTGTGGGGTATCCTCATCGAGTGGACTATCCCTGGAAGTATTTTCATCCTGACTGGGTGTCCTTTCGGTAAATTACGGGCCTTTCCGGTGCGATGTGTACCCAAATCGAGTAACCCAGATTTTCTCCTGATTTGGTGTCGGCACGTTGATTCATATCGCCAACTCCACGTTGTGCACACATGGGGTGTCTTCATTAGGAGGGCCATCCCTTAAAGCATTTATGTCATGATCGGATGACTTTCTGGCCACTTACGGACCGTTCCGACATTTCGCGTGTGCTGAGCAGACTTCCCGGGTTTTTCGCTGATATCACCTTCGGCACCTCAAATCATGCCCTCAGGCCAGCTTCACGCCTGTAGGAAGCGTCTTCGTTGACTGGGCATCTGCTCCATATGTTCTCACCCCCATGGTATAATTCTTCGGCCACTTACGGACCACTTAGGCATTCCGCGTGTCTTGATCGGATCACTCAGGTTTTCCGCTGATTGAGCCTTCGGCTTCCCATTTTGGGGGTGTAGGGGCACTCGGCCAAAGTTTATGACCTGCAAAAGCAAAGGTCAAGAAAAATTAGAAATATTTTTAGTGTCAACATCCCCTTGAATATGATAAAAATATGACATCCATTCACCATGACTGTCATTTTAATATTTTTCAGTTTCCATCCATTTAGTTTATAGAGGACATCATTTATTCTTACAATTGGGTTATTTCTTATTATTTCCAGTGTCGTTATTCTTGTGTCATTCGTTGATTATTGGTCAATGTCAGGAGAGGCATCACAATCATATTTTGTATATTGGACACTGCTTGCGCATAGAGAGATGTAAGAAAATCTAGTTATTATTTTTTTCTTCAAAGAACCCTCATGAATTGGTTTAGATTTATAACTCAAATTAACATGTAGGGGTAAAATAAGCATAAAGTTATTGAAATTCAAGAAGATTGTATCTGAAATTCCTGATGAAGGAATATGGGGCCCGAGTTCAGGATCGGGTGTGCATCTACGAAGGTTAAAAAATATAGGTGATATATACACCAACTCAAGAACACAAGATAAGCTCGGGATTACATTGGTGATATATACACCAACTCTAATAAAGATGATGTTTGGGTTACTTAAAGGTAATATAAATCGTGTTATTTCTTTTGTTAAGTGCCTTATATGATTCTTCTGTTAATTTTGTTTCTGTGTTTGCACTACATGTTATGATTAATTATTGCCATTTCTCTTGTAGAAGAAATATGATATTGATGAAATGAGGAGGATGTGGGTCCTCAAAGATCTATCATAGAAGTGGAAATACTTCAAGTCCGTAAGGGGTACTTCAATCCAAAGTTGAGAGCTAGCTAGCAAAAGCATCCAAGTGCCAAAATAATCAACTTAGAGCAGTGAAAAGAGGCAGTCAAGGTATAGAGTGGAGAAAATTGGTGGGTAATTCACTATCAACCGTCCTTTTATTTTTTTTCAATCTGATTTCAGATCTATTATTGATTGGTTGACTTTCATAATTTGAGTAATTTATTCTAACTTCAATGTTGAAAATAAGTCAGATTAATAAATAGAATAACGGTAAACAAAAATGGTTCCATTGTGCTGGCACAAGGACAGTTGCAGATATCCAAAACTTGGAGGTTATATAATAATTTGGTTTTCTATTTTTTCTTTTGGGCTGCATCTAACAAATGTAAGGTTTCAACCAAAAGCGCAGCGGAAAACATTGAAACCCAAGATTGCATATCGTTGCCAGTTTTTCAAAATCGAACAAGAACGGTAAATCCCACAGTGTGAAGAATGATTCTTTACTTTTACGGGGTCGAAAATCTCCCAAAAGCTCAAAGACGGACGAGAGGATGATCCTAGAATCACGAGCCATCCAATCGTCTGGCCTCTAGACGTATCCACTATTAGGTGAGAATAGGTTGATCTAGAGGGGGGTGAATAGATCTGCCCCCAATCAAAATCAAAATTTAGTGATATAAAATGCAACTACTCTTGGCAGGTATGTAAGAAGCGTAGAACAGACTTAGCGATATTGATTGGCCCTATGCGTGTGTCTAACGAAGTGCGAATCAGTTACACAATCAAGCAAACCACGCAGAAGACAGATGTTTTTAAGGTGGTTCGATTTCTACCCAGAAACCTACGTCCACCCCCCACTCAACCAGAGTGAGGCTTCACTAGTGCCACACACTGAAATGGGGAATCACTCTCCTAAGGATCCGCTGATTCACAGCTTACAGACGTTGACGCATAGCTTGAGAACGCTGACACACAGCTTAGACCCAGATCTGAGCACCCACTGCTCGATCTGAACACTCTACTTCCAAAGTAGAGAACAACAACAGATGTAGTGAAGAAACTACAAAGAAAGAAATTTAAATGAAACTATAGATCAAGTGTAGAATGTCGGCCAATGAGTTGAATGTCATGATCTGAGGAAGATCTCCTACTGCAGCTCGTTGACCCTTGAGTTCTGCTTGTTACTCGGCTTGAACTTTCCAGCGAGGCTAGCTTGAATTCTGCAGCATAGCTGGCTTTAGTTCGACAGACTTTCTTACTTGAACCTTTCTGAACGCGTCTTCCTTTTGTACACCCTCCTATTTCTGCTTTTTCAACTTTCATCATTTTCCTTAACTGCTCCCGCCTCTTTTTTTTTAATTCAGTTCAAAGAAAATCCTTGCTTGTATATCTCTGGGTCGGTTGTAACAATATTTTAAAATTCCCAATTTTGAGCTTTCTTTTGGAGAAGGAATCTCAAGGCTCCGTTGACCCAGAAATAGGTTGAGACCTAACTGAAAATCCCACCTTTGGAACCATTTGACTTGAGTTCTAACGGATCCAATTGATTGGGCATCAGATCTCGTGCCAAAACGTATCCTTTTTAATTTGCTGAGGTGAGATTCCGGCACAAGTCGACTTGTGAAGATGTCCAGGTCAACTTGCCTCAAGTCCTGGACAACTGGCGATTCTAGTGCAAGGCCCAAGTCGACTTGTCTCAATGACAAGTCGACTTCCATTAGGTTCTGAAAGGAACTCGGTTCTGTTTTGTGGGACAAGTCGACTTCTGGGAATGACAAGTCGACTTGTGAGCTGTCCGCAGAGGTAACTTCTTTACTGGAAGCCGCTCCAAGTCGACTTGTTCTCTTTACAAGTTGACTTGATCTTCAGTTCTTGTTCTTTGACCCATTTTTACTTGGAATTCAAGTCGACTTCTTTCTTGACTTGATTGCTTGAATCAACTTGCGTTCCTTGGCCTATTTACTTAGAAGAGTCAGAGTGTTGCACTGTAATGAAGGTTTTTTGTTCAAATGAGAATAAAACCCAATGAATTATAGATAGTCATCATTAAAACACGTGATTTACAACATCCACGCGAGTAGAGGAAGCATATGGGATCTCCTACGCGATCTCTACACCCCGACCCGACCTCAACACCACCATCCACCATGGAGGGAGGAGAAAGAAGGAGGGTGCCCCTAGGAGAGAGAGAGAGAGGATAGAGGGTGGCCAGGGTTTGGTCTGGAGCTTGGGCCAAGGTTTCTCCCTTCAACGTATATTTATAGACTCCTGACATTTTTCATAAAAATTGAGTAATCGTCTATAAAGTCCATCCATCCCAATCTGTCCAATACTCTATTGTGTGTGACCCTGTAGGCCCAATAGTCTATTTGATTTTGAAGCCCATTAAGCTAAGAATCCTTCTTAACTTAATAAACTCAATCCATTAACCCTTAATGAAATTTACCAGCTTTCTGATCACAAAAGGCACTAAGCAACATCTCATGATCCCAAATGATATTGGGGATAAGCAACGCACATTGAAATCTTTCCGTCTATAGATTCCACATAGCTATAGATCTTCATTCATCCAAAGCCCCTACCAGGACTAGGTTATGGTTCAACTATCAAACCCTATTATGTCTTGGCTTAACTGAACTCTGTACTTCAAAAAGGTTCATTAGAAAAACTTTTTTTTTCTCAATGAACTCCCATACCTCAGCTAGGGGTTTTTCTGAGTACAGATCCATAGGGCATTATCTCTTTTATATCATACTAAGAGTGAATGATTCCTTGTTGTCAAACTAGTTGCCTTCATAAGAGCTCCACTGAGCCTGAACAACTAACTGTATAGGACTACTTAATAGAAGTCCATAAGTCAGTAATCAAATACTCAACAACTCTCATACAATACATCTTTAGTGACTCAGGTCTAAGATTCAACTATGCTACTGAGATAATAGAATTCCCTGATTGACAGTTAGTATTATTACCATACAGGTATTCTAGATCGAGTCAATTCAATGTACTCATTCCATTAATGAGCACCCACACACATACTTCAGTATCTCCACACTGATGACTATGAGAACAGTCATACCCATCATATGAATAAGTATCATGTGTGCCAGTCTATCTGGATCTTCAATGTCCTTTCTTAAAGATCTTATGACTAGGAACCTTTAGAGTATGTGCCTCTAGATGACTGATCTCATTATCATAATCTCATTATGATCCAGTCATCATCACACGGGTTCAGGGACTTCATTACATTCAAATCATGAAGACACATTAAATGCAACAAAGAAATGCCATTAATATAAATAAGAATAAGATATTACAAGAAATGTCACCATCACACATCATGTGATTGGCTTGCAGGGCATACATTTCTATCAATCTCTCACTTGCACTAAAGTCAATCACACATATGCTTGATCCCCATCAGCCCAAGGTGACGCTTAAAAACACTTTGAGTCAAAGACATAGTTAGTAGATCTGCCATTTTATCACTGGAAGACACTATGTCAATTACAACATCTCCTATAGCTATAATTTCTCTGATCAGATAGTAGCGCCACAGAATATGCTACGATTTCTAATGAGAACTCGGCTCCTTTGCTTGTGCAATCACCCCATTATTATCACATAACAAGTGGACCAGATCAGAGATACTTGGAACAACTCCAAGCTCTTTGATGAGCTTCTTCATCCAGATCGCTTCTTTGGCCGCCTCGGTAGTAGCAATGTACTCAGCCTCAGTCGTAGAATCAGTAGTGGTGTGTTGTTTGAAACTTTTCCAACTCACTGCCCCACCATTCAAGGTAAACACAAACCCTGAAGTTGACCTGCTGTCATCTTTGTCAGACTGAAAACTCAAGTAGATCAGTATAATCTCGAAGTTTCAAGTTCTCCCCTCTATAAACTAGAAACATATCCTTAGTCCTTCGCAAGTATTTACGGATATACTTCATGGCTATCCAGTGTTGTTCACCTGGATCTGCCTGAAATCTGCTCGTAACGCTTAGAGCATACGCTACATCAGGCCTCGTACATAACATGGCATACATGATGGACCCTATGGCAGAAGCATAGGATACCCTGCTCATACGCCCCCTCTCTTTAGGAGTTTTAGGGGACATTTCCTTAGAGAGGTAGACTCCATGTCTGATATGTATGAGATCTCTCTTGGGGTCCTCCATGCCAAACCTTTTAACAATTGAATGTATGTACATTGATTGGGAAAGTGTAGCATCCTATTTGATCTATCTCTATAGATCCTAATCCCCAATACATAGGATGCTTCTCCCAAATTCTTCATGAAGTGCTTAGATAGCCAAACTTTAACTGATGACAACATACCTACATCATTCCCAATGAGTAGTATATCATCAACATATAACACTAAGAATATGATTTCACTGCTACACTTCTTCTTATATAGATATGCTCATTTTCATTCTTAACGAAGTCATAAGACTTGATAGCTTCATCAAATCTAAAATTCCAACTGTGGGATTCTTGCTTCAATCCATAAATGGACCTCAACAGCCTACATACCTTATTTGGGTGCTCTTTGGATGTGAATCCCTCATGTTGTATCATATACACCTCCTCCTCAAGGTATCCATTGGGGAAAGTAGTTTTCACATCCATTTGTCAGATCTCATAATCGTGATATGCAGCAATAGCAAGTAAAATCCTGATGGACTTAGTCATGACAACTGGTGAGAAGGTCTCATCATAGTCAACACCTTGTCTCTGACGATATCCCTTCGTTACCAACCTTGCCTTGTAGGCGTCAACCTTTCCATCTGCTCCAACTTTTCTTTTAAATATCCACTTACTTCCGATGGGTACAATACCCACAGGTGGATCTACCAAGTTCCAAACTTGGTTGGAGTATATAGAATCCATATCTGATTTCGTGGCCTCTTGCCATCTCTAGGAGTCAATACTACTTATTGCCTCCTCATAGGTCTTAGGACCATCATCCTTATAACAATGTGTCTTGTTCCCACCATCAGAAATATGCCCTACATATCTATCCGGTTGGATAGGCACATGGCCAGACCTACGTACAGCTTATGTGTCAACCCGAACTAGTTCCTAAGACAATGCAACCCTATTTTGTGGTTCTAGATGTTGTATATCCCTGTGGTTTTAATTTGATGATGTCAAACACTACGAGATGATCATGACATATGTGTTGATGCTTCATTGAACTTAATGTCATCATGAGTCATAGTGCATTGATCTTGTAGCATTATTTTTATGCCTTGTTGAAGTCACATGTTGATGCATTTTTTGATCCTATCATGATCTAATCATATACAGAAGTGTGTCTGAAACAAGGTTGGACAGCATAGACAAACGTGATGAAGTTGATGAAGTCAAGCTAAACAGCAGCTTAAGCTCAAGGGCATAGTGAAGGCTCAGTGCAAATACATCAATCTATACAAGCAATCCTCAACAAACCTTCAGCTAAGTTAGCTATACAAGATCAAGCCTTAAGCTAAGTTCGGTCGACCGAAAAGATCATTTCGGTCAACCAAAATCACTAGAAGAGAAATCAAGAGAATCAAGTATTCTGGTTGTTATCAGGACATTGATGTATCAGAGAGGATGCATCGATGCAACGATGATCGACGTATCAGAGAGGATGCATCGATGATCACAGAAACAACTTCAAAGGCATGCCTCAACGCAGCTAGTACATTGTCTTGATGCATCGGTCCACATCCCTTTTGGAAGAATTCTGCCTCAACGAATCTAAAGCACAGGCCTCGACGCATAAATTCAGAACTTCAATTTCACTACAAAAAAAATAGGAAATACCGACGTAATTTTTCGATGACAATATATCTGTCGGAAAGACGTCGGAACTATTATAACTTTCCAACAGAAAATATTCTGTAGCAAATCCGTCGATAAATACGGATTGATTTCCGACCTATTATTTCGGGTGAAAATCTGTCTCTAAAAAGAGACTACTTTCAGACAATTTAAATTTCGTCGGAATTACGTTGGTAATTACCCACAAATTTTCGACAACAAAATTTTTGTCACTAATATTTACATATATTTATGTAATAATTATTAGAGATGAACAGAAATATGTGTGTAAATTCTGTCTTATTTCAGACTGAATAAGATTCCGTCGGAAACAGTTGGAATAGCTTATGTTTAACCGTAATACGTATATGAAATAAATAACAAAAATAAATATAAATATATCAATAGTTTAGCTAGATAATATTCGAATTCGAATCCGTATTAATTAGCAGATAGTATTCTAAATCGTATTTATTATTTCAGATACGGATAATATTCGAATTTGAATCGAACCGGATATAGGTATTATAATATTCGTTTCATAAAATATTCGTTCGTAATATAATATATCATATTATATATATATGTAAATAATATATTATAAAATATAAAATATAAAATATAAAAAATGATAAGATGGAAGATTGTTACACATCCCGAAACTATAATAACTATCCCATTTTAACTATTTGACTTCTAAAATTAAAACCAGCCGTAGTGAGACCCTTCGTCTTTAAAAATCTCAACTCATGACTAGTTGGCATAAGTTGGGAGAGACCCTTCATCTTCCATCGACTTTAGTAAACAAATACGAATACTTTACCAGCAACAAGAGTGTAGGACAACAGGACTAGAGGAGGGAGAGACATGTGCCAGGAGCCACTATTTTTTCTGTTTGTTAATGCCCCTCTCTCTCTCTCTCTCTCTCTCTCTCTCTCTCTCTCTCTCTTTCATTTGTCACCACTACAAGCTATTTTTCATGTTTAGACACCCATTTGTTACCCTTAGAAGCTATTTGTCACCCTTAGGACCGATTTGTTACCCTTCAAAGTATTTGTCACCCTTACGACATATTTCTTACCCTTAGAAGCCATTTATTTTTCCCCCATCCCTTGCTTTTCCCCCCTCGCCGCAGACCATCGCCACCTTGTCCCCGTGTGCCCACGGGTGCCCTGCACACCCTCCCTCTCCTCCGCGAACCAGCACCGCCGTGAGTGTCGGCCAGCCCACCGTCGTGCTCCCCCTTGCAGCCACTCCGGCAGAGCACCGCTTCCCCTCCGGTGCTGTGCCGTGGCAGCCGGCCGCTGTTCCAGCTAGACCCGCCCACCAGCTGCCGTCCAGCACCACTATAGCCGCCATCCTCGTCCGCCCATCACCATTCCACCACAGCTGCCCACGTAGGGCCTCTATAACATCACATCCAAGGTGTCACTGCCATGGTTTAATCCCTTATGTCATGATTCCTAATTTCATCTCTCAGTTCACATGTTGGATGTATTTTTATTTTGTTTAATATAATTTTTTCAGGATGTACAAAAGTGATAAATAGTCAATTTTTAAGGGAGATGATGTCGAAAATTTATAGAATACTCGCTCCATTCAAACCACAATTTTAAAATAAGCTCTTTTCTGAAGCAGGTATCATGATCTCTCTCTTTCGGAGAATCAGCAGCGACCAGCCTGTATGTGTAAACCTTCTTGGTCTGTCCTGGTCTAAAAGTAGGACCAATGGCTTGGCGAGATACAAAAGCTATTGTTCGTGCTTTTAGACCAAGACAGACGAGGAAGGTTTACACATACAGGCTGGTCGATGCTGATTCTCCAGAAGAGAAAGATTATGATACCGGCTTCAAAAAAGAGATTCTTTCAAAATTATGGTTTGAATGGAGCGAGTATTCTAAAAAATTGGTGTCTCAAAGGATTCTAGTGCCGAAACTTTTCAATCAGACGAGGGTGACACTACAGAGTTAGTTGCTTTTAATCTTTGTCTGATCGAATCTGCCGAGCCACTTCGGTTGTGTATAGAGGACGAAGTGGAAGAAGTCGATCCAACTGAGCTAAAGGAAGTAAATGTTGGGCAGGAGGAATCGTCTGAGAGAGGGGATTCTTCTGCAACTGGTGATCGTAGAGGATGATCCAACGGATATCTGTTGATTTGTAATTGTAATTGTAAAAAATGACACATTTGAATTAATGTAATTGTAATTTATTTTATTCATTGAGTTATATGTTGTGTGGATTTTATCGGGGGATGTATGTTTTATGTTGAGTTATGTAGGTTGTGTGTATAATTGTAGTTTTAAAGGGTGAAAAATGGATAACAGAAGTAAAAGATATATTTTGAAGTGAAACAAAGGCAATGGCTGGCGAGCGATAAGGGTGACAAATAGATGTTATGAGTGGCAAATAGCCGTTAGTAGTGACAAATAACTCTGTGACGGTGACAAATATCTCATGGCAGTGAAACTTGAAGAAACTCAAGTTCGTTTGAAGGGTTTAACCGTGTATGGGTTTCTTAACTCTACCAACATGGATCTGAAGCATTCCTAGTCATCAAACGGCACTGATTAAATGAAGCGAAATGTTTATATTATTTTTCTATCATTTTTCACAATTAGGTGGTTTTATATTATTGTTATAGCGTTACATTTATTAATTATTAAGTTTATATTTTTTGTCAATTTTATAATTAATTTATTAGTATACTAGTACATTTATTAATTATCATTTTTATGGTTTTTATCATTTTCACAATTATTTTACTATTATTATGTTGTTACATTTATTAATTATCATTTTTATATTTTTTTGTCATTTTCAGTTATTTCATTATTATTTTACCGATACATTTATTAATTATCATTTTTAATTTTTTTTAGTTTTTATTATTTTCACAATTATTTAACTATTATTATGATGTTACATTTACTAATTATCATTTTATATGGTTTTTATCTTTTTCATAATTATTTTATTATTATGTTATATTTATAAATTTTTAATTTATATGATTTTTAGTATTTTTATTTATTTTATTATAATTATAGTATTATATTTATTAATTATCACTGTTACATAGAAAGAAGAACAAGTTTTGGAGCCAATAAGTCAGATAAGCCAAAATCAAGTGCGACGGCTAACACCGCATTGTGGTGACAAATAGTTATCAGTGGTGAGAAATATGTTTCAAGGCTGACAAATGTCTCTTAAGGGTGATAAATGGATAATAGAAGTAAAAGATATATTTTGAAGCGAAAAAAAGGCGACAATTGGCGAGCGATAAGGGTGACAAATAGATGTTATGAGTGACAAATAGTCGTTAGCAGTGACAAATAACTATGTAAATGTGACAAATAGCTCAGAAAAATGAAAAATACCGTCGGTATTATCCGACTAAAAAGTTTTCGTCGAAAATATATCGGAATGATTCGACTTTCATGGTTTGTTTGTTATTTTCTTGCCTATGTGACAAATTATTTTATTTATTGATTATCATTTTTATGGATTTTTTTATTATTATATTTATTTTCTCTTTTGAGTTCACCTTCCGTATGTCAGAGCAGCGAGTAAAATGAATGATAAGGGTGATGAATGCATATTATTGGTGACAAGTAAGTTGACAGAGGCAACAAATGCACATTAGTGGTGACAAATAGGTTGACAAGGGTGACAAATGCGCATGAGGGGTGACAAAAGGCTCTTAACGGTGAAAAAATGCACAAAGGCGATGGCGCCCAGGGGCAAAGGTGACTGCTCCTACATGCTAAGAGTGAAAGATGCCTATTAGTGGTGACAAATAGATCAACATGGGGGACAAATGCGCATGAAGGGTGACAAATGGATCCTAATGATGAACTATGAGCATGAAGATAAGCCCTACTAATATTAGAATCATCGACAAACCCTGCTACTTATAGGGGAAGAACTCCCCTTCGTAAAGGTAACCCCTACCTGCGATGGATGGTATGCTTCATTTGACGGCAACCACATCACACAAAGATCAAGCATCCATAATACAAAGAAAGGTTGCAGAAAAAGAAATTATATTGATAGGGGAAGAGGGTACAAGCGGTTACTCGTCCTCTTTGGGACGGAACGTGTCAGGTTGGAGGCTCAACACCCCCTTGTTACAAAACAGGCGGTCCACCTTCGCCAAGGCATCCTGCCACCCTTGCAGGTACCCCTGCTTGTATTCCTCCGAAAAGTCACCGCCGCTGCTTTCCCTTGATTGCTGGTCCGACACCGGTAGGGCTTCCTTTCGGAAGCACAACCTTTTAGCGGGAACCGGCTCTGACGAAGAATCTGACTTCTCAAACGATGACATCTTCACGAGAGTGTCTTTGACCGCCAAAGGCACTTAGGATGTCCTTAGGGTTCCCCATAGAGTCTCTATTTATAGGAAGGAGACGAAACCCCCAGAGGGCAAAAGAGTCTTCGGGCCTCCCCAACTTTGTGGAAATTGAAGCGACGGGACCGCGAAGATCGTTCCATCTCCCCCATCTTTTCTGACTCTCGGTCCTTCATTTTTATCGGTCATGAGATCGCTTTGACCAAGGTTCCTTTCGTATGGATACATCAGCCGCATAGTAGACGAGAGGTCGGAGAGAGATACTGCAACGGCTAACACCGCATAGTGGTGACAAATAGTCAACAGTGGTGACAAATAGGCTTCAAGGCTGACAAATGTCTCGTAAGGGTGATAAATCGATAACAGAAGTCACAATATGTGATGAAGTGAAACAAAGGCGATGCCTAGCGAGCAATAAGGGTGACAAATAGCTCGTTATGAGTAACAAATAACCATTAGAAGTGACAAATAGCTCTGTAACGGTGATAAATAGCTCATGACAGTGAAACTTGAAGAAACTCAAGTTCGTTTGAAGGATTTAACCGTGTCCTAGCGATCCTAACTCTACCAACACGAATATGAAGCTTTCCTAATTATCAACCGACACTGATTAAACTCGACTTGTCTTTCTAACTCAACCTGCCTTTCATATGTTCAGACCTAAAATTGCACATATGCTCAGACCTTAGTGTGCGCTCATGCACATATGCTCAGACCTTAGTGTGCAACAGTGACAATATGCACCGACCTTTGCATGCAGCATTTTGTTTATGTGCACTATCCTGAAATGCAACACTGAACATGTGCACCGACCTTATGTGCTTACATGCAGACATGCACTGACCTCCATATGCGACATGCATGAACATGCACCGACTTGCATATACAATACTATGAGCATGCACCGACCTTCATATGCAGCACTATGAATATGCACCGACCTTCATATGCAACATGTATGAACATGCACCGACCTTCAAATGCAGCATGTATGAACATGCACCGACCTTAGTGAGAAACACATACACACTAGGATGAGAGGCTATAAGATACTAACAGTGTTGCCATAATGAAAAGTAGATTCGGAATATCACAATTTGCCAATATCCAAAAGCTGAAGACAAAATGGATTGTTGCCAATCATCAAAACTTAATTAGAAATTAAATTCAGAGAATCAAGTTAAAGGAGACACAACATGAGACACACATTATCCCACACAATCTCCCCACAACATCCGTCTCCGGATAGGTGGTGCCATCTCCCCATCTTCCAGTTGGTCTAAAATAGCCTCTTCAATGTCGTTGAACATTTCATCATCCTCCATTACAAATTCCATTACAATCCGATCAAAGTCTACACATCATACAAAGCACGTCCATCACCAAGACATCAAAGATGAAATAACCAAGTCGTTGTCAACGAGTAAAATATCCAGTACATTATTTCTGTATGTAGACCAAGCGTAGTACACTTCCTTACCTACAACAACAGTAATAACAAATCAACTAATATGAAGAGGAGCAACACTACTAGAGTATATAATAGAACAATAACAATACAAGGCACATTTGACATTTGTGTAGTCTGTTGGCGTAGTGCATGATTCCTTGAATCATAGTCAGGCCCGGGACTTGCATGATATGTAGGCATGGGCCTTTCCTATAGTTGAGGATGATCAACATAAGTATGCCTACAATTGCCAACCCTATTTATAGCAGCATATGCTTCCTCTACCGAGTGAAAATCCTTATAACGAGCTCCAGGGTATCCATTCACTTGGACAAAGCATTCGGGCCAACTATAATATACACCGGGTTCGCGACCAACCCACACTATATAGCATTTATACCTTCCCATTTTCTGGACCTCAATTCTCTGCATGTAAGGTGTTATAAAAGACAATAGGTATGACAGACATAATAATTGCAGAAAATATAATATGAAGTCAAATCCATAAGAGCATGTTTGTTGATCTGAAAGCATGTATGTTTAAGATTACACTGCATGAAGCATGATATATACGTGACGGTAAATTCAAAACACATGAGTTTGGCGGGGGCACGGAACAATAAGGAAATGGTCAACATGTGACCGATACGCCTCTGAGTACCTTTTCGCACCCCGATGTGGGCCTTTCAAGGTAGCTAGGATTTTCAACACGCTCTCTCTTCTTTTTATAGGAATCGACTTATCGGCCATGCAGCCCCATTGCTTGGCGATTAATCAAACATTTTCCCCTCTTATCACCGTGATCGACCTTTATGGCAAGGCGGGTCGCCAGGCCCGACCCGATGCCCACCATCGTCAACTTAGTGATCAGAAGGAGCGCACCTTTGGTTAGTCCAGACCATCCCAGTCTTGAAACCTGAACACATTGTCATACACATGATTGACATGCCCTATCGTGAGTAAAATCGATAAAAGATACAATGATATTTGATTATTATCTTGAGTGCTTCCACGTAGCATTCCCCACGCGGAGCCCTAGCTCCCGAAAATTCATTATAGACGTGACGGTAAATTCAAAACACATGAGTTTGACAGGGGCACGGAACAATAAGGAAATGGTCAACATGTGATGAATGAGCCTCTGAGTACCTTTTCGCACCCCGATGTGGGCCTTTCAAGGTAGCTAGGCTTTTCAACACGTTATCTCTTCCTTTTATAGGAATTGACTTATCGGTCAAGCAGCGTTTGACGTCCCGCTCCGGGATGCCTCGACCCGCACGTCCCGACCCTACCCAAGTGGTGGGCGGGACGCCCGGGTCGTGGGTCGTGACCGAGACACTTCATTATTTTAATATTTTATTATATATATATTATATATAGAGTCTTTTTTTACTTTATTATATTATTTTATATATATTATATATATAAAGAGTCTTTTTTTATTTTAACAGTTTACGAGATGGACCGACACGGAGCGAATATGCACCAACCCAACCCGTCCCGGGCCGTGACCAGGACGGGCGGGTCGGTCGAGACCACAAACCCTGCTTTCAAAGTAGCTAGGATTTTCAACACGCTCTCTCTTCTTTTTATAGGAATCGACTTATCGGCCATAAAAAAATTAAAAATTTCAAAATTACAGATCTCAAAATATTAAATAATAATTTTTTTGATCTAATGATATTTTTTACTAAGGGAGATTTTATCCTATTAGAAGAAATGAATGAATGACAAAAAATCATGAATGAATGAATGAAAACATGGCGCCAAATGAAAATATGGCGCCAAATAAAAAGAGGCAAGAATAGGCAGACAACCCCTCTCTTGTCCTCCTTAGTCCTCCCCCCTTCCTCCTCCTTCAACCACTGCATCCCTTTCCTCTCTCACAATCGCACCCCCCTCTCAATCTCTCACCGGGGGGCGGCGGAGTGGCGAGGGCGGGCGGAGGTGAGCTCCGGCAGCGACAGCGGTCAAATTCTTTCTGGCGGACACCCCCCCACCGCAGGTATTCCCCTCTCTCCCTCTCTCGTTGGCCCCCCTCTTGAGTACATATTACCCCCCAAGTAATATGTACTCAAGAGTTGCATGGAGATTACTTTTAAGAAAACCAACTGCTCCTTTGAGAATTTTAACCTTCATGCCTGATCTACAAGATCAACCTTTTCTCCTTATCACCTGGTGTACTCTTACAACATCAGATGAAATTCCAAGCCCCTGTTTTTATTGGGAGGGTGGGAAGAGGGATGTGGGTATGGATGTGTCTGCGTAAATGTGGATATGACCCTTTTTTCATTTTTGCCCGTTCAAGACTTTTGTTATGATATATGTGATTAGTATGCTTGGATGTTAATTAAATTAGTAGACAGGTGTGGATGCTGATATGTAAGAAAATGTGTATGTTAATGCAAGTATGTTAATGATTTTTTCCAGAAGATGATGTCTATGCCAACCATGGTGTGTGAATATGGAAGTGAAAGTGGATGTGGATATGGATGTATATGTGACCAAACAAGATGTACAAGTATGGAAAATAGTCAATATTTAAGGGAGATGTACACGATATTTTTTTAGATGTAGTGATAAGAAATATTGATATGAATTTTTTAATTTGTTAGGTAAATATGGCTAGAATTGATCGTTCATGGATGAATCACAGAGTAGTTGATGGAGTGGTGTCAGAGGAGTTTAAGGATGGAGTTGATAGTTTTATTCAGTTTGTATTGGGGCATCCAACAATAGTGGACCAGTGTGGTAACATCTGATGTCCTTGTTTACATTGTAAAAATAAGAGATTTCATTCGCTATGGGATGTGCAAGTTCATTTATACAGGAAAGGGTTCACGAAAGGTTATATGAATTGGGTGTGTCATGGTGAGGACTTCTGGTCATATGAGCCCGACAATGTTGCAAGCACAAGTACCTATGCAGACATGGTAATCGATGCTACTAGCCCTAACTTTAATGTACAAGGGGAACACGTGTACAACGAAGAACCACCAAACAAGTCGGCTAAAAGATTTTATCAGTTACTTCGTGATGCTGATGAGCCACTGTGGGATGGTTGTGAAAATCACACTCGGTTGTCTGCTGTCTCAGAGTTGTTGAATTTGAAATCTGAATTTCACCTTAGTGAGAGTTGTTTTGACCGTATGCTCCTCCTTATCAAGAGTATGCTGCCTCAAGATGAGAAGCTGCCTGAAAATTGTTACTGTGCAAAGAAGATTGTTAATGAGTTAGGGCTTGAATACCAAAAAATAAATGCATGCCCAAATCACTGTATGCTATATTACGAAGACAATGTAGATAAAAGATCATGTGATATTTGTCAGCATGATAGATTTAAACCTAAGAGAGGGGATAATTCAAAGCAGAAGGATGTGCCTTACAAGTCACTGCGATACTTCCCTCTCATGCCCAGATTGCAGCGGATATATATGTCGTCAAAGAAAGCTCGGCATATGATATGGCACACGGAGAGAGTACGTCGTGTAGATGATATAATCAGTTATCCCACCGACGGTGAAGCCTGGGGTCATTTCAATCGTATGTATACTGCTTTTGCTCACGAGCCACGCAATGTTAGGTTAGGTTTATGCACAGACGGCTTCAACCCATTTGGAGGTTCAATGGCTATTAACACCCATTTTTTACCGATAAGTTGAGTTGTTCCTCTTACTTCCATTTGTTGATGCCTCGAGTTGTCCATCACTCACTGGGTTATTTTCTGGCACGTTTTGGGCTTATTTTATGGGTGACCTCCCTCCTTGGCTAGGTCCGAGTTGATTCAGGGTTTAATGGGCCTTGGTTTTGATTAATCGAGCTTTTCTATGAACTTCAAGCACCCATGTACATGTGCGGTCAACCTCTAGCCATTCAACCATATGTTTGGTTAATACTGGGCCATTCATATATTTATGGGATATTTGGCTGATTTTCTGAATTATCACCGAAAAGAATATACACGGCCTGGACATAGCCGCATAAGCTCATTGTGCGATACCTCCTAAGCCGTTCTTCTTCCAGAGTCCTACGTTCAACTGGTTTTCAGATAATTATCTATTTATCTCATTTATATTGATTTTCCACTGACAGGGTTGAGCGGTTGCCTATTGGCCGCTCTTGTAGATGAAAGGTCTACTATCAGCCGTTCATCTATCAGAGTCCCACGGCGAAGATTTCGGTCAGTTCGATGGATAGTTGGATAATATTTTATATTTATTTGATTCCACAGACAGGTTGAACGGCCAAGGATATGGCCGCACATCCCGTTGGGTGGTCTATCGTGAGACCGTCCATCCTCTCGATTCCTGAAAGATTAGCAGGATTTCCTCTCTCTATCTATGGTTTTATCCTTCACTTCTTCTGATGATTTCTCCGTGAATCCTTAACCATTTCGAGTGCCGTTTCTTCCAGATGAAAGATAATTGAGTTATCTTCATCTTTTATTTGATAATCTCGACCTAAAAATGCTTCTAAACCCTAATTTTGAGCTAGGACTTTAGGTGTTCCTTTCCCCGCGTTGGGAGCCATAGCCTATCTCTCTAGTGCAACACCGTTGCTACTTTGGCCATACCATGGGTATACACAAAGGCCTTTTCTCTTCTCTACTCGGCCAAGTGCAGGGGCAGGAGATTGATGGATGAGATGACCAGTCTAGGCATTCCCCGATACGAGAGAGGTTTCAAATATGGGCAGTCTTGAAAGAAAGGAAAAGGGAATAAAGAAATGAGTGAAAAACACCATGAAAAATACCCCTGATCCTAGTAACCGGGCCTACTTCTCCTAACAAGAGTTGAGGTTCGTGTAAAACGGTGAAGGGTAGTGCAGCCTCATGCGAGTATCAAAATCAAAAGTGAGCGTTATTTCAATATCTGGCCGATAAGGGCTATGCAAAATTATGGTTGAAGACACAAAGCCCTGGCGCAACAGACATACTCTTTGAGGGGTGGTGCCCTGGAAGGAATTCGAGCCTTGATATCTCACATCTTGCACGAAGCTTGTCTCCAATTTTTCTTCTGCTTCTCCCTCTTAGGCTGGGTTGTATCCCGGGTATGGCTTAGAAGGGGCACCGTTCTTTAGAAGCGGTTGGTTGTGGTAAGCCACCCTCACATGCACGCCCTGCTTAAGGGAAGCCTTTAATAAAAGGGGTAGGAACGATGATCCATGGCCAGTAGTTTGAGCCCATCTTTAGGTGCTGCGGATTGCTATGTCAAAATCCAAAAAAAAATCAAATATTACCAAAAGTCTAAAAAAATCAAATATTGTCAAAAAAATCCAAAAAAATTAAATACTTCAAAATCTCAAAAAATCAAATATTTTAAAAAAATAAAATCAAATACTTCAAAAAATCCAAAAAAATGAAATACTATTAAAAATCTAAAAAAATCCAAAAATAATTTATAAAAATCCAAAAATATGTCTTTTATTTTTATGCATTTTTATCTTGAGAACAGATACGTAATCCGTTTGCTAAGTGTGCAAGTTGCAAGTACTCAAGCGTTCCTTGCTATATCTTTTTGCTCTGCCTCATGTCCACATCTTTGATCTATTTTTTCCTTCTTCGATCCACTCTCTCGATCTGTTCTGAAGCTCATATCCTTCTTAGCTTTTATTTGCAATGATCATATCTATTTGAGAGCGTTTTGTCTCACGATTATGAACCTGGCGATTCTGCTTCATTCTGATCTTGGGTTTTGATTGAAGTGCATATTTGTTCATATTTTTTATCCCGCCGTGTCCTTGTCACGTGTTTATGTCCCACCGTGTTATCACACCTGTTATTTTGTTCCTTACCACATGTTATTAGTTGTCTTGCATATGTTGATAGTCGTCCCTCTATGTTCTATGTGTGGTCCCAACCACATGATCATCCGTCATATTCTTGTCCCAACCGTGTGATTATCTGTCACGTTCTTGTCCCAACCGTGTGTTGTCCAGCCACATTGTTGTTTTATCACATCACGTTTATACATGATATTGTTTGTTTATGCCATTGCAGATATGCTTGTTTATGTTGCATTATCTCCCGTTTCATTTGTTCATCATGTTATGTCATGTTGTTTGTTGTTCGGTCAATCATTGTGTTATCTTTGCTATGTTTTTACTTGTTTGTCTTATTCATGAAAATCCATAAAAACCTGAAAATGAAAATCCAAAAAGTGTGCTGTTTCACCTTCACAGGTAAGTCAGGTATGGCCTTCTAACCATATCACCCTTATTGCATTACTATATGATATTATGTTATATTATCTCGAGAACCAGTTGGTTATCTACGTGTTCCAGGATCTGATGTTCCCCTTTAACAAAAATGATGATGATCCAGGTTCACGTGTTTAATCTTCGGATAGGCCGTTGGGTTGGAAAAACCTAGGGAGGATGGTTCTATCCTGCATGCTGTGGTTGCGGATGGTATCTTGACTCTGATTCTCCCAACTTAGCAATATTATTCTTGAGTATTTTATATTTTAATCTTTCTTTACATTTGTTATAACGATTTCTTTTATTTTAGCCCAGCATGCATCATACGCATCTTTTGAGCTTTCATGACCCATGGTTTGCCTGTAAAATATCCCACCAGTGATGGTTGGCTGTGCGTTCAGTGTTTGGGTAAGAGGAACTAATTCCACTCTGAGTTGGAAGGTTCTCTGTGGTCAATTCGCTTGGTCTGGTTGATTAAGAGGTCCCCGTCTGGAGCATTAGTCTGTTTCCTTTACTTTTACTGCCTACTTTTGGTCTCCTCATTGGACCGCGGGATTGTGTCCCCCATGAGGTTAGTCTTATCGATTTGTTTCATTTAATTTAGTTTAGTCCCTCCAAACTGGTGTCACTTTTGGTTTAATCATTCCTTGCGTTTGGTTCGGAGTTTTCCAAAAAATTCATGTCGCTTGTTGGTATAAACGGGTGTCGTTTTACCTTAACACCCGCTTTTCGGTCCGCTCCGCTTCATTTCCGCTTCATCTCCATGTTCCATGTCACTTTCGCTTCACCTCCGCTCGCTCCCCTGTAAAGAGGACGTTAAGGAGGGGCATCTGTTGACACTCATTTTTTACCGATAAGTTGAGTCGTTCCTCTTATTTCCATTTGCTGATGCCTCGAGTTGTCCATCACTCGCTGGGTTATTTTTTGGCAGGTTTTGGGCTTATTTTATGGGTAACCTCCCTCCTTGGCTAGGTCCGAGTTGATTCAAGGTTTAATGGGCCTTGGTTTTGATTAATCGAGCTTTTCTATGAACTTCAAGCGCCCATGTACATGTGTGGTCAACCTCCAGCCGTTCAACCATATGTGCGGTTGATATTGGGCCGTTCATATATTTATGGGATATTTGCCTAATTTTCTAAATTATCACCGACAAGAATATACACGGCATGGACATAGCCGCATAAGCTCATTGCGTGGTACCTCCTAAGCCCTTCTTCTTCCAGAGTCCTACATTTGACTGGTTTTCAGATAATTATCTATTTATCTCATTTATCTTGATTTTCCACCGACAGGGTTGAGCGGTTGCCTGTTCGCCGCTCTTGTAGATGAAAGGTCTACTATCAGCCGTTCATCTATCAGAGTCCCACGGCGAAGATTTCGGTCAGTTCGATGGATAGTTGGATAATATTTTATATTTATTTGAATTTCCACCGACAGGTTGAACGGCCAAGGATATGGCCGCACATCCCGTTGGGTGGTCTATCGTGAGACCGTCTATCCTCTAGATTCCTGAAAGATTAGTAGGATTTCCTCTCTCTATCTGTGGTTTTATCCTTAACTTCTTCCGATGATTTCTCCGTGAATCCTTAACCATTTCGAGTGCCGTTTCTTCCAGATGAAAGATAATTGAGTTGTCTTCATCTTTTATTTGATAATCTCGACCTGAAAATGCTTTTAAACCTTAATTTCGAGCTAGGACTTTAGGTGTTCTATAAATATACCCTAAAGGCTACCTTTGAAAGGGGGGAGGAGATTTTGGTCGACAGCGAAGCCCTACTGAATTCTTGAGTGACCTATCACCAAGGAGGGAGGCCTTCTACGTCCATATAGGCCTCCGGTTCAGGGAGTAGTCCTAGTCTTCAGTCTTTTGCATTTTGATAGTTCAGTTTCTTGTCATTGCATGTTTGTTTTTACACATCCATTCTCCCACGTTTTCATCGTTTGCACTATCATGCACACACCCTCCCATG
Organism: Amorphophallus konjac; assembly: GCA_022559845.1. Taxonomy (NCBI): domain Eukaryota; kingdom Viridiplantae; phylum Streptophyta; class Magnoliopsida; order Alismatales; family Araceae; genus Amorphophallus; species Amorphophallus konjac. The sequence goes on along the minus strand of CM040127.1, from coordinate 178,833,144 downwards.
TTTTCTGACGCCCTAGGGGTTTAAAATCCCCCAGGTATCCCCCATTCAAATACTTATGTTCATTTCCCTTCATTCGAGCATTTGCTACACTCCACGTTTCTAACTTGGGTTTTTCCTTGTGTTCTACACTTTGTTTTGCAGGTCAGCAACACGCTAACGTGAGGCCCATCATTTCTGGCCGGCCGAAAAGGGTGGAGGTTGGACCCTTTTGCAACTTCTGGCGTGGTGGTCTTGCGCGGTTCTCTCCCATCTGTTCAAGGAGACGTGTGGTGCGACCTGGACCGTCCTTCTTCTTCCTGCGGTCGTGATAGAACCGTTCAACTGCCAGGAGTGCTTCATCCCGCGTCCTCTACAGCGTTCTTAGATGGTCTGTCGTGAGACCGTGCATTATTATTGGCGGTTCCTCCTGAGCCGTATATCTTTGCAGCGCTGCATACCAAGCGAGTACCTCTCCCTCTTTCCAAGGTACGGCGTGTTCATCACGTTTTTGGCATCTTGGTGGCAATCACACTTATTTACATCCTTCTGTTCTCCTTCTACAGCATATTTATATTTTCTCATATCGATTTAGTAGAAGGGAAAGGGAGGAAAACATGTCAACAATGGCGTCTTACTCATGTTGGATAGTGTTCATGAGGCCGTACAACCTTCCGCCAGGCATGTGCATGAAGTGAGAGAACCTTTCCTTAACTTTGGTGATTCCATGTCAAAAAAATTTGGACATATATCTCAGGCCACTGATTGATGAGTTGAAAAAATTATGGAATGATGGAGTTGTTACTTATGATGCGTATAGAAAACAAAGTTTCAATATGAAGGCTACATTGATGTAGACAATAAGTGACTTCCCTACATATGGAATGCTATCTGGCTGGAGCACACACGGGAGGTTGGCATGTCCTTATTGTATGGCTGATACCAAATCCTTTGTCCTGAAATATGATAAGAAATCATGCTGGTTTGATTGTCATCGACGGTTTGTACCAATTGACCATCCTTTCCGAAGGTAAAAGGACTCATTCATTAAGAACACAATTGAAATGGATGAAGTAGACTTGGAACGGATGTCTGGTCGACAAATGGCGGCATAGGTGCAAAACTTACCAGATATAGTGCGATTGTCGGGTAGGACACGACATCTTCGTGGATTTGGAGAGGATCACAATTGGGTGAAGAAAAGTACCTTCTGGGAATTGCCTTACTGGTCAGCCCTTTTCATACAGCACAATCTGGACGTCATGCATGTTGAGAAGAATGTCTTTGATAATGTGTTCAACACCATCATGAACGTGAAAGCCAAAACAATGGACAATGCCAAGGCGTGAGCGGACTTGAAGATACTTTGCAAACGACCAGAGTTGGAATTGTGGCCGGTACGGGGCAAAGTTGTGCAACCTAAAGCAGGTTACGTGTTGAAAGACACACAGATCAATGAACTATGCCAGTGGCAGAAGTAATTAAGATTCCTTGATGGATATGCGTCTAACATAGCCCGTTGTGTGAATGTCAATGGGGGATAAATATATGGATTGAAAAGTCATGACTGCCATGTGTTCATGGAGAGACTTCTGCCCATTGCATTCCGTGACATATTGCCAAAGCCTATATGGGGAGCATTGACTGAGTTGAGTCAGTTTTTCAGGATTCTATGTGCATCAGAACTCAAACTTGGGGACGTGCAAACTATGGAATAGAATGTGGTCACGATGGTATGCAAGTTGGAGAAGATATTTCCCCCTGCGTTCTTCGATTCCATGGAGCACCTGATTATCCATTTGCCATACGAGGCCAAAGTTGGAGGACAGGTACAATTTCGATGGATGTATTGATTTGAGAGGTAATCAGTATGTATTTACTGATTATTTGATAGTAGTTACATGTGTCTGTCATTGTCACTGTATGTCATTGTCATATGAATTGTTGCCATAGGTGTATGCATGACCTGAAAATGAAGGTTTACAACAAGGCTAAAGTAGAGGGTTTAATTACCGGGGCATATATTATTGAAGAAATTTTGAACTCCTGTTTGATGTACTTCGAATCCAAAATTCAAACTCGCCGCAATCGACCTCCACGTAATGATGATGAAGAAGAGGTGGGTCCGTCTGACCGGTTGTTCATATTTAAGTATCCAGGACGTGCATTCGGACGTTGTTCGAATCGCATATTAGAGGATAGAGAGTTGTTGGCCGCAGAGATATATATTCTCCTAAACTGTGCTGAGATTGAACCATATGTTGAGTGAGTCGTCAACTCCGCAACTCCTGAAAATTTATAAGCATCTTGACGTTTTTCTTCCCATTTACGGTGATGTTGCATTCATCATTGCAGGTAATTTGATTCAGAATTAATTACCTAATGTCCACACCTCAATGACATGGAGGTTTAAAATGAACGAGAGAGATCTTTTGCCAGATGGCTTAAAGGTCAAGTAAGTGTCAATCTCTACCAATTCCACAAAGCTTGAGGTATATGCAAGTATCAAAAGAAAAGTAACGCGGTTTATATTCATAGGTTGAAGAAGGTTATGTTACTGATGAAAGAGTCCGGGTGATAAGTTATGGACCTTCGAAGGTCGCGCATGCCTATCCAAGATTTTTTGTGAATGGTTATAGATTTCACACTAGAGATTATGGATGAAATAAGTCTACGATGAATAGCGGCGTATGAGTGAAAGGTAGTACATACAATGAAAATGATATTGATACTATGGTATTCTTGAGGAGGTCATAGAATTATAGTATCTCGGACAAGACAAGCATATATTCCTTTTTAAGTGTCATTGGTTTGATCCTCATTTAGTTCAAAATGACGCAATATATGGGATTGTTGATGTCAAACATAGATCAAAATTGAATACCTATGAGCCGTTCATTTTGGCCCCACAAGCCCAGCAAGTGTATTATTCAAGTTATTCATCGTCCAAGAATAAAGATTGGTGGACAGTTTGTAGGGTAAAACCAAGGCTTGTGCCTAATGATGAGTTAGATCTGATTAAAGTTGTCTTAGAGGATTCTAGTGCCGAGTTTTTTCAATCAGACGAGGGTGACATCGCAGAGTCGGTTGCTTCTAATCTTCTTCTGATCGAATCTGACGATCCACTTCAGTTGTCTATAGAGGACGAAGTGGAGGAAGTCGATTCAAGTGAGCTAAATGAAGCAATTGTTGGGCAGGAGGAGTCCTCTGAGGAGGAAGTGTATGAATCTAGTGAGAATGGGGAAGATGACAAAGATGACAATGAGTTTGATATATCTTCAACATCTGAAGATGAAATAGATACTGATTGAATATTTTGTAAGAAATTTAACATATATACACTTCTTATCATTATTACTTACCACCTCTCCTCGTAATTAGTTGTGGACTAATATGCACTACTTTAATTGTTGTCAATAATTAGATGGTTCGAGGTCGTACCGGATCTTCGAGGAGAGGTGGTTCCGGAGGGGTTCTACCAGTATGTTTATTTAAATTCTTAGATAAATGAGTGGTGAATATATGCACTTTGTTTTGATGATGATATTTTATGTCTCTGCACCAGGTACATAGAGTACACTAGCCCCACCACGTGATGCGGGTCTGTTTATTTAAATTCTTTGACAAATAAGTAGTGAATATACACTTTGTTTTGGTAATGATAGTTTGTGTCTCTGCACCAGGTACACAGAGTACACTTCCCCCACCACCTGCTGCGGGTCTATTTATTTAAATTCTTAGATAAATGAGTAGTGAATATGCACATTATTTTGGTAATGATAGTTTATGTCTCTGCACTAGGTACACAGAGTACACAGCCCCCACCACATGCTGCAGGTCTGTTTATTTAAATTCTTAGATAAATTAGTAGTGAATATACACTTTGTTTTGGTAATGATAGTTTGTGTCTCTGCACCAGGTACACAGATTACACCGCCGCCACCACCTACTGCGGGTCTGTTTATTTAAATTCTTAGATAAATGAGTAGTGAATATTCACAATGTTTTGGTAATGATAGTTTATGTCTCTGCACCAGGTACACATATTACACCGCCCCCACCACCTACTACTGGTATGTTTATTTAAATTCTTAGATAAATGAGTGGTGAATATGCACTTCGTTTTGGTAATGATAGTTTGTGTTTATGGCACCATGTACACAGATTACACCGCCCCCACCACCTGCTGCAGGTCTGTTTATTTAAATTCTTAGATAAATGAGTAGTGAATATGCACTTCGTTTTGGTAATGATAGTTTATGTCTCTGCACTAGGAACATAGAGTACACCGACCCCACCACGTGCTGCGGGTATGTTTATTTAAGATCGTTCATGAATGAGTAGTGACTTAGCACTTTGTTTTGCTCATGATATTTTATGTCTCTGCACTAGGTACACAGAGTGCACCGCCCCCACCAACTGCTGCGGGTATGTTTATTTAAATCCGTAGTGTTTCAGCTCCATGTTTTAATGCTGTCAAAATTTAGATTCATGTATACTCTTCATGTGGATAGTCAATGTGTTTTGTTGATGTAGAATCATCCATGGAGCTATAATGATTTTGTGTGTGTAGTTTACTTCTAAATTGCACAAAGAATAGGTTGACAGTTGGACATAGAACAAGCTGAAAGCCAGTTATTTTATCAAGAAATGAAGAAAAGTCAACGTGATAACGTAGTCAACGCATAGTCAATGGAGCTAAGACAGTGGTCAACCCAAGTCTATGCAGTCAAAGTCTTAATTCTTTAGAAATGATGAACAAATCTATTAAGATTCATACAAGGGAAGGCAGGAAGATAAGGCAGACAAATGACTCATTAATGGTGACAAATTGGGAGGTAAGGCTGACAAATAGCTCTCTATGGGTGAAAAATATGTTGTAGCACTGAATATGTGTGAAGTGTTGAAGCTACATGAAGGGGAAGTCCACTTGTGTTTACCCGCCAGTAGAAGAAGCTAAGGATGACAAATACACACATAAGGCTGACAAATAGATTGCTATGGGTGACATATACCCTCTTAAGGGTGAAAAATAGGTATCAACGGAGACATTAGCTTAAGTGCTTAAGTGTTCGACGTATGGTCTATGCAAACTCTTGTTAACATATTGATCATTCTGTTTTAAAATTGGGTACCGCCAGATTTTTTTATTTTAATTTGGGCATAGTTTTTAATCGGGAGATATATTCACCACCCCTCTATATCCTATCCTTCCACACATCACTTAGATAAGTGAGTAGTGAATATGCACTTTATTTTGCTCACGATATTTTATGTCTCTGCACCAGGTACACTGAGTGCACCGCCCACGCCAACAACTGCGGGTATGTTTATTTAAATTCTTAGATAAATGAGTAGTGAATATTCACTTTGTTTTGCTCATGATGTTTTATGTTTACAAGTTTGAGTGCCTCTACATCAGGTCTATAGAGTACATCGCTTCCATCACATTCTACTGATATGTTTATTTAAATTCTTAGTTAAATGATAAGAATTCTATATGTTTACTTGTTGAATTTTTTTTTAATAATGTGCTAAATTCTGATTAACTACTTCTATTTTACTTGTAACAGGTATGTCGGGCACACCACCTACGATAGTTGGCTCGTCCACCCACTCGGGCACACAATAGGCAGACGATGCTGTTAGCCATCACGAGGGCGCGCAAGTGGTGTTGCAAGAGGGATGCAAGCCATGTTGGGTCTCTGGGTAAATATTTAAACTCATGGATTATGTTCGTTATCTATCCATCAACTATATATATAATTGTTGGCTATCATTTTAACATTTGTAATTGCAGGGATAAAGTAGACAGTGAGGCTTCTCGTTTTATTACCAACATTATTGAGCGACATGTGACCGGCCCAAATAAGTCATTTCGAAAGTTTCCTCAGGATATCCGCGATTGATTGTATGACGAGTTCCTCGTATACGATTTAATCTTTTAAATTACATATTTCCCAACTCCGCAATTTCAATCGACTAACTTATAAGATTTGAATTCTTGACAGCAAGGATACCAGTTTGTGAGGCGAGCTGACGTTGGACCAACTCGACGTGCATGGGAGGCCATAGGAACTGTAAATTATAAGCATCAATTACATAGCTGTCGGGACCATGCCAAGGCTCTAGCCGGAGGGAGTGTGACCGTGGCCTTTGGAAGGCACACGGCCCCACATGGATGATGAGGGAGCACTGGGAGGACCTCTGTGATAGATGGGTCGAGCCTAATTGGATTGCCAAATCCGTAAAAGCCAAAGCCAAACATGCGTTACATCCAGACATGCATCTCCATACTTCTGGATCCGTTTCCTTCGCAACCCAGAAGGATAGATTGGTAAGTAATCATCTTAATTTTATTATATTTTATTTCTTATATGTCCCTATTTATTTTTGATAACATGTATAACAGGAAAAGAAGAGGGGTGGTACGGTCTCGTACCGCAATTTATTTGCTACAGTTCACGAAAAGAAGGGGACGGATCAGTATGTGAGCGAGAGAGCTCGCTCGGTAGTGGTAAGATTATATACATACACATTACTTTTCTTTTTCTATTTTTAAATATGATTGATTAATATGACATTTATAATATTTTTTATTCAATTTGCAGGAGTCATATGACAGGCATATGACTAAAAAGTATGGGGACGAGGAGACGCAACGGTCACAACTAGATCCTGAGGCATGGGTAGAAGCAGTCGGCCCACCGAAGAAAGGATGAGTATACGGTTTTGGGCAAAGCTTGGACACCAGCCCGATTCTAACATCTTCTTCGGGCTCAGCTTCGTCCTACCCCGGTAGCAGTTTCTTCTCTACTCCCACCATCGGCACTACTACGAGCCAGATTACATCCATCGTCGAACATGCGATAGACCACATCGAGGAACGCATGGAGGCACGCTTTACGTGGGTGGTTGCTACCCTCCTGGCCCAGACGGGGATTTTGTCTCAGGGAGCACCCTCGAGCACACCATAGCCCTCTCATGTGAGTATTTAATTTAATTTTTAATTTCCTAGACTTTAGAGTTATAATAGAGGAGTATTTGTGATACCAATGTTGCGTGCTCTATAGGTAAAGTCGAAAGCAAGTATATGAATATGTGTGCACAGCAGGATCTAGAGGGGGGTTGAATAGATCCTATAAAAATTTTAACCTCAATTTTTAAGCCTAAGACAATTTAACACTCAGCTATCAAACCACGAGCTCAGATGATATCTGTGAGAACAATATAAATGAAAGTGACAAAAATGCACTAACTAAGAGAATGCTATCTCACAGAATCCACTCCGATCAGATAGATCTAACAGACTGTAATACAACCACTTAGCGTATAGGGAAGATCTGTTCATACGCAAACCTGTGAATAGAGGAAGATGATAAGGGCCAATCACACCAATGCAAATCACGGCACCCAGAATTTTTAGGTGATTCGATCTGCCACGCAGATCTACATCCACCCCACACTCAAACCTGAGTGTGGCTTCCCCTTGAAACAGTAATAACCACAGACTCAGTTTACAAACAAATGCTGACTTACAGTTTGACCTAGAAGAACACTCTCCTCTCTTCTTCTGATCAAATTACAAGGAACCGTGAGTAACACCCAATTACCCACAACCAGAGGACTAGTCCTCTCTTCCTCTGAAGCACAGAGGGAACCCCGTGAGCAACACCAAGTTACCCACAACCTGGAGATCAAGATCTCACTTCCCCCTTCCTCTGATACCACAGAGGGTTCGACGGAGGAAACACCTCCACTACACATTGGTTACCCAGAGCAACACACTGATAGTACCTGTGAGCAAACACCTTGAGTGCGCCGGGCACTCCAAGGCAATGAACACAAACTGAACTAAAATGAGAAAGAACAAAACAAAAGGTAAAATGTCGAGCACAATCGACACAGTGGTCATAGATCTGTATGCAAGCCATGGCTCCATAAGTCATCCAAACAGCCATAGCAGAATGCTGTATGACTGGAGTGCAGCTTCAACTAAACCCAACAAGGACACGGTGTCATGTTCAATGATTTCACCAATGAAGGCTAGGAGAACTAAAGTCCATGTCAGTTTCTTGACTTTAAACAAGGATCATCAGGGTCATTTGATGCTCAATGATTCTCCAGAATCATCATGGGGAAGCTGGGAACCTCATGGGCAATCATTCTCTTCAACCAGTTTGATCATTCTGCAAATGTCATAGCCATGAGCCACTTTACACCACTGAACAGCCATTTGACACTGCTATACAGCCATTTGTCTACTTTGTCCACCCATTTTCACCCTAAATCCGCAGCTAAAAAGTTATCTTTCATTCTGTGAATTCTTCTGTCAGAAGATGACTTGTAAGCTCTTCCGAGTCGGCTTGAGGTTCTTGGTTTTCAGCTGTTTCACACATGCTACCTATTATTCACCTTTGCACTGCTATTTGTCACCACTGTTGCCTATTATTCACCTAGTCCATCTATTTGTTACTCTTAAGGTAGTATCTGTCACCCGTAATGCACATTTGTCAGCCTTAAGGGATATTTTTCACCCTTATTCTTCAGCGGGTACAAAGTCTATCTTAAGGTGATATATCAGCTTGTTTCTTCAGCGATTGGAGGCTTCCTCTGTACAGTTGCTTCTAGGGCTGCTGAGACACTGCCATGCTTATGCTTACCTGAATTCTTCAGATATTACACTTCTTCAAACAGACATTCTTCAAGCATATAGACATAACTGTTCAAGCATTCGTAGCATTGACATTACAACTCTTCAAGCCTTCATATGAAAATGTTGTTCAAGGCATTAGAAAATATATGGACATTAGCCAGCACACATCAAATTCATGATATAAAAAATCATGATCATAATATGATTCATAGTGTTAGACATCATCAAAACCACAGAGCACAACAATAACATTACTACTTAGTTCAAAGAATTCAGCTTTGAGAGTGAAAGAAATCATCTTCATGTTCTCTACTTTCGAATTTAGAAAATCAAAAAGATATTTAACTAGATTTATTAATAATTATATTTATTTAAATAAATTTATTATTAATTTTTTGTGATGTAGGATCCTCTTGCAATCGGTGATGGTGGAGATGCTACGAATGACGAATGAGGATGATGCAGCGGATATCTCTTGATTTTTGTTAATGATATTTTGAAAAATTGATACATTTCAATTAATGTAACTGTAAATTTTTTTATTCAAAGATTTATGTGTTGTGGACATTCTTTATTGTAATTTACAATAGAATTTTATCATATTGTGTGTTGTATATGTTATTTATTGCATGTTTTATGTTGAGTTGTGTCGATTGTGGTGTATAATTGTAGCTTTAAACAGGTTTTAAAAATTTTAAAATATATAAAAAAATGTGGAGAAAATTTTCGATGAAATTTCGACCAACTAACAATTCGTCGGAACCAATTTCACGCACTTATTTCTTGACGTATTTATTCTCCAGCTCAAATAGGTCGAAAGGTTCAGACGTATTTTCGACCAACTAAATGTTCGTCAGATCTAATTTGAGCCACATGAGTTCCGACATATTAATTATCCGTCTCAAATATGTCGAACATTAACGACATATTTTCGATCCAAGGTAGGTTCGTCGGAACTAATTTGATCCACATTAGTTCCGACGTATTAATTATCTGTCTCAAATACGTCTAAATGTAACGACGTATTTTCGACACAATAACAGTTCATCGGAACTAATTTGACCCACAGGTTTCCAATGTATTACTTATCCGATTGAAATACGTTGAACATTAACGACGTATTTCTAACCAAACTAACTTTCGTTGGAACTAATTTAACCCAAAGGTTTGCGACGACATAATGTTTCTATCGTAAATTCGTCAGTAATTTTTGGCTCGTCGGAAATATTATGGCCCATTGTTTTCCGATAGAATAAGTGTTAGTCGAAAATATGTCAAAAATTTTAGACGTATTTTCAATTAAATTATTTTCCGTCGCAATGATTAATTAATTTCCGTATTATTAATTACCGACATAAATAGCCACTATAACTTCAACAATATAGTTTCGTCGGTAATTTGGGATGAATTGGCGACGCTATTTTAATACGTCCGAAATTTGTGACGTAAGCTTTCTAACGTCCATATTCCGTCGCAAATATGTCAAAAATATGTCAAAAATTCACTTTGTGACGTTTTTCCGACATATTTGTGACGGCAAATGGACGTCGGAATAACCTATTTTCCTTGTAGTGTTTAGAAGTCTGCAAAGTTGAAGCACCAAGAATTCTGGCCCGATGCATCGAGATGTCCCATATGCATTATTGCAAAGACAGGTCGATGCAGCAGTACAATCTACTGCTTGGACAGGTCGACGTAGCAGTACAATCTATTGCTTGGGCAGAGAAAGGTCGATGGAGTAGCTAATGCAGAAGGTGTTTTTCTTAAGCCTAAATTGATTCTGATTAAGATCATGAAATTGTTTTAGACTTCAGTCTGATGGTCTTCCAACGAGAAAATGTTGAACATGGCACCTGGTTCCTTGCTGGGTCTGGTTGAAGCTGCCCTCAAGATAAACATCATATTGCTATGGCTGATTGGATGACTTTGGGGCTCTGGCACATAAACAACATATTGTTATGGCTGATTGGATGACTTTGGAGCTCTGGCATGCATACATATACAGATTCATGAGTTTGTTCCAACACCCAGAGAAGAAGAACGACCTCGATGCAGTGATGCTCAAAGGAGCCATTTCCAAATTCTGCATCAACGCAACACAAGAGCTGCACCGATGCAACATGTCTAAAACCAACTCATAGCATCAGTGAGAATTATGCATCGACGTAACACAAGAGCTGCACTGATGCAACAGGTCGACACCACAGTAATTGGACATCAAAAACTTTGAAGCATCCAAGCACTGCATCGATGCAACAAGAAGGCACGTCGATGCAACCCCTTCTAATCTTCTAATTTAGAAGTACATGAGATGGACTTAAGAAGATAAAGGCATAATGAATGATTAAGAATGCCTTACCTGACAAATGGATCCGAAAGCCTGAAATGGGTCTGGGTTCATGATACCTTAAGAAGATCACGTGGGAGCCTCATCTAGCCTTGGCACGAAAATTACAACCCACGTGGCAGGTTCCTAGAAGATTCATATCATCTGAATATTGCTTTTGCCACATAGACCAATGGGAAAAGAAGAACCAATTGGTTTATCCATAAACATCTACGGAGCCTCTGCTCTATAAAAGAGACCTTCTTCTACCGAAGAAAGAGAGCGACTGTGAGAAAGAGAAGGAGGCCGTCTTCGAAGTATACAAGGAAATATCTGAGAGGAAGAAAAGCAACATCGAGCCAGAAAGAAAAAGAGAAGATTAGAGAGATGATCTGAGAGAGAATGAGAAGAAGAGAAAGAGGCAGAAGCAGCTAGTTTCGTGAGAGTGAGTGCAGCCAAGGGCTCAATTGAAGATCTGTGCTGTTGTTTAGCTCGTGGATCAAATCCAAAGCTATTCTACTCTTGAGGAGCTATAGTTTTTCTGTTCATTCTTTTGTGTTTTCTTTTCGCTTGTTCTTCATCTTTTCTTCTTATTTTTCGATACCCTATTTAGGGATCGGGGTTCCCTTTGAGGTTTCAGAGGAAGGGAGAGGTGTTCTCTCTGGAGTACCCTTTGTAGGTTTAGAGGAAGAGAGGTCTCCGACGTCTGGTTGTGTGAGCTACGGGGCGCAGTTCACGGGGTTCCTTCTGTGAAGACAGAAGAAGGGAGGATTGTCCTCCGAGTGCTACATTGCGCAGTGTGCTTTGATCTCTACTGGGTGTAGGATCGAAGGTCAAGGGACTTGTCTCCCTTGGGTCTTAAGCTGTGTATCAACAGTTGTTGCAGACTGAGTCTACGATCTTACATTTTGCATGGGGAAGCCTCACTCAGGTTGAGTAAGGGTTTGATGTAGATCTGCAAAGCAGATCGAACCACCTAAAAATCCGTGTGTTCTATGGATTGTGTGTGCTTTCATTCCTTATCCTCTATCCCCTATTCGCAGGTCAGTACGTGAGCTAATAGTCTTTTATGTTCTAAATTGGTTTGACTAACTAGTGTTCGATAAACTGCTCTATTTGAATGAATGCTTAATTGATTTCTGACCGATCACCTCTGTTAGTGTTTGCCAAGGTCAGCGTGTGTTTAGCTCTATCATACCATTATATGTTAGATGGTGGATCTGTCTGAACCCTTGATTGTTGTTTGCTTCTACTTGGAGTGGTGTAATCGTGTCCCAAGCGTTCGAGTTCAGTTCCATGAGAACTATTAGTCTTCCGTGAGCATATGCATTATGGGCGTTTACCTTCTTGCCATCTGCAGCTTTCTTGTTTCAGTTTGCTGCATTTTATTTCTTGCTTTTGTATTTCAAATTGGGCTAAAATTTTGTAGTTAGATCCATTCACCCCCCTTTGGATCTCTCTGTGCACCCATCTATTTCCTAACAATTGGTATCAGAGCGGGTTGTCTGGTTGATCAGATCTAGCGATCTGCAGAGAAGATTTTGTCACTTGGGTTGTGTGTTAGTTCTTGGGTGGTGTGTTAGTTTCATCCGGGTTTATTATCTGAATTGAGCGATGGACTGTCCACCGGTTTTTGATGGTGCTAACTTCAATGAATGGCTAGGCGGCTTGTGTGTTTTTAAAAACTCCATTGACCCTAATCTATGGAGTTTTGTATCTCACGGCCCATATCAACTGCCTCATGATCAGGCCAAGTGGTCTAATGAGGACAATTTGAAGAACCGTGATAATGTCACAATTCTAGATATTTTAACTACTGCAGTTGATATTGACATGTTTCCTTCTGTCCGCAGATGCGCATCTAGAAAGGAAATTTTGGACAAAGTGATTGCCATCCATGAGAAGAAGGAAGAAGAATGCTTAATGGCAAACAAGAATGATCACAGCAGTGATCAAATAAATGATGATTCATCGTCTCAGGTAAGCTCCGAATCTGAAGAGATTTCATTTGATGAATTAATGAGCATGTATGAAGAACTCTCTAATAGATATAAGAAAATAAAAATGAAAAATGAAAAAATGAAAAAGAAGGTTGAACAGAACAATTCTAACTCTCCTTGTAGAAAGTGCTCACAGCTGGAAGAATTAAATAATTCTTATGAGTTAGACGTTTGAATGCATAAGGAACATATTTGTTTGTTGAAAAATGAAAATCAAGAGTTCCTAAATAAAATGTCTGAACTAGAAGAAAAACAGAACATGTTGAATGATGATCAAATCTCAGTCATTGGAGTAGTTCAGAATGGGGAGTTCATAAGGGAAATTGAAAGACATAAAAATGAAAATGAAGAATTGAAGCAATTGAACACTGCTATGTCTGAAAGGCTTCTGACTTTGGAAAAAGGAAAATGTCTATCTGATGATGAACTTGAGAGAGTGAATGCGTTGATGCAAGAAATTGAAAGCTATATAACCATAAATGCCATGATGAATGATAAAATAGCTAAATGTGAGGAAGAACTAGCTAATTCAAAATTGCACATCTCCTCACTACAAATTAAAATTCATGATTTAAATACCTCACTGTCTAAATTTGGTAAAGGCAAAGAAAATTTTGAAATTTCCTTGGAAGATGAAGTGAGTGATCAAAGAGAGGGGATAGGTTATATTTCAGGAAATGAAAAGGCTGTTAGGAGTCAGCTGTACTCTACTTTTGTGAGAAGCTCAGAAGTGGTTGGCACTTCCAGTCAACCCATAAAATAGTTTGCTGTTGAGAAAGCTAATAGACAGGATAAATTTTAGAAAAGGGAAAACCATGTACATCAAACACATAAAAAGGGATTCAACAACATGCATTCTAAGAACTCTTATGTGAAATATCATTCTTCGAAACAAAATGATGTTAATTGCTTTTATTGTGGTAAGCATGGACATATGATGCATGATTGTAGATTAATGAAACAAGATGATCAAACCGTTGATAGAAAACATGCTAGGTATTATCATGCTAAGAAATTCCCTGCCACTCAGAAAAAGAACATCAAATGTTTTCAATGTGGTAGATTTGGACATGTTGCAACTCAATGCTGGTTTGCAAATGGTAAGAAAAGTTCACAGCCAAATCATGCTAAATTCCCTACAAGCTATCATGTTTTTAAGGAGAATAAATCTTTTTTAAGAGGCCAGCATATGAAGTGCTTCAATTATGGGAAGCTTGGCCATAGGGCTAGTGATTACTGGTCGGCTGTTGAAAGAAGAAGTTCTTTTTATTGTTTTAATTGTGGAATGTATAGGCATACAATCAAGGATTGTTGGCATGCAAAATAGAAGAAAATGTTTCATGATAACAATTCTGGTTATTCACAGAATTTTAGAAAACATACTTATCAGAAACCGATGAAAAATCTCGGATGTTGTTATTATTGTGGTCAATATGGACATTTCATAATTGATGGTAAATTGCTGAAACTTGATAACATGAATGTTCTGAATTCTTGGAGAACACCTAGGAGAGGTGTTACTAACCATGGAGGACCCAAGAATTCTTGGGTAGCCATGTACACAAACTGAGAATTGTGTTGCAGGTGTGTCTTGGGGCCAAGGAATAAAAGGGGGTTCTATAAGCCAAGGCACACGAGTATGGTAAAACCCCATTTCTGCATTTTACTAGTTTAGATATTTGAGCTTCCAATAACTCTTTTCAGATGGCTGCATATCATGCTTTATTTGTTAGTGAAAATCAGTGCATACATATTTACATTTGCATTTGACATTTGCAGTGTGTTTTATTAGTCTCTCAATGTATATGTTGAGTTATTTGAGCATACATTAAGTTGAGTATGAATTGCATTTCATAGTCTAAAAATCTGTCAGATTAATCTTAGTTGTTCATCTTGCTTAATTAGTTCCAACTGAGTGAATGATTGAAGAGGAATTCACAAACTTGCAAGTGATTAAAATTTAGTTTGTAGATTGAAAATCTGAATTGCAAGTGGTTGATGCTTGCATGTATCATATTGCATATCCTACACAATCACTGAAAATCTATTGCATATAATTTTCATCTGCATACATATGTGCTTAGCCAAAAGTCATTTAAAAATTTGAGATGCACATAGGACTGTATTTGCACTATATTTTCATACATGACCCCTATGGTATATAAAATGGTATGTTGGGAGAAGGGCAGATCATTTCTGTCTGGAAACCCACACTATGTGTGAGGTGGTCTTAAGACCTAAGTGTTGACACCCGTTTTTAGCCTGCAAGTCGAGTTATTTCTCTTGTTCATCTTCCATGATGTCCCGAATTACCCATTGATTTGGAGCATTCCTTGATCTGATTGTGAGCCTATTTCTTGATCATTTTTCTAGCCCTCTGAGCTTGGAAGTCATTTTTCATCAGTTCCTAGCTATCTCCCGAGTTCTCCCAAGTTTTAGAATCATTCCCCATCATCCTTGACGGTCGGAATACATTGAGCTTGCAGTGGGAAGGTGGCGGCCCTTTACTAGGCCGCCAAGCTCATTGGGGTGGTCTTTTTTTGGACCGTTGTTGGCAGCCGCTTCTTTTCTTGAATTAATCAAGGATTAAGCGTAGGGAAATACCCCCTAAATAGAGCAAAACGGCACATCACCAAAGTTGCTCTACTAGTCAACTTGAGCTCAAAAATCAAGACACTTCACCGGGTCAAGCGGCGCAACATAACAACCGGGCATCGGCCCCGAGCAAATGGCACTATGCCAGCCAGTTTCTCGACAACCGGGTCAGTTTCGGGATTCGGGACAACCTACCGTACCTTACGGCACTCTGTGAAGATTCAGGGTTTACCCCCGGACACCCTGCATATGGTGTCACACCACCAACGCTTCAACAATCGGGTTAACTCGGGACTCAGAACAGCCTGCCGCATCAGGCGACTCTTCGTCGAGGAGCGAGGGTCACCCCGACCACCAGACAAACGGCTTCGTCATGTCGACGCCCTAGTCACCGGGCCCAACCAGGGGTCCTAACCAGCTAGCCGTGACCCACGGTAACATCAACGATCGATCGGCTCCACCCCCGATCACTCAATTCGCGGGTTTACCTACGTTCAACACAGCCACCGGAGCCGACCCGGAGGTGCCCTGACTACAAGCCATGCCATGTGGCACCCAGCAACGAGGTCAGGGTCTACCATCGAGTTGCCTCCCTCCAGCCCTCTGAAGTCAAAGGAAGTCCCGTCAAGGCCAACCGCAAGCTTCAGGAGCTCACAGCACCCATATACGGCCCGCACACGCGTGTCAGGAATTTCCCCGAGCACCTGGTAGGCACGTATGCTCCAGCCACTCCACAGCAAGTCTGAGCCCAACTCGGGACTCCCAGCAACCCATCGCGTCATGCACCACTCTTGTGCGCCCTCACACGCGGATTGGTGTCTTTCGATACTCTGACCCAATCGAACCCAGTCAAACCCCAGTCAAACCCAGTCAAACCCCGATCAAACCCAGTCAAACCTCGGTCAAACCCACGTAAACCCCTCTGGGGGAGGGGCTTAGGCGGACCAGCCTCACCCCCAAGGCTGGTCCGCCTAAACCCCCATTAAACCAAAAAAAAAAGCTTTTTTAATTAAAAAAGGTGCCCAGCCAGTCCCCCCAAACCCCCCCTGGGGGAGGGTTTAGGCAGACCAGCCTGGACCCCCAGGCTGGTCCGCCTAAACCCCCTGGGGGAGGGGGTTTAGGCAGACCAGCCTGCCCCTCAGGTTTGTCCGCCTAAACCCCATCCAAAACTAAAAAAAAGTATTTTTTAAACAAAAATAACCCCTCCGTGAGGGGTTTAGGCGGACCAGACCAGCCCCTTGGGCCGGTCCACCTAAACCCTCACTCCCCCACTCCGTAAAAAAAAAGTATTTTTTAGTGTTCACCCGGACCAAACCCAGCCCTCAACTTGGTCCGGGTAAACCCCTTCCACCCCTTCACCTTCCACTATAAAAGCCCCCCCTAGGGAGCTCAACGAACATGCAATGAACATGCAATGGAAATGGAATGAAGGATGCAATGCAACACCCTCCGACCTAACTGCCGCGCCCTCGGACTCCCGAGGCCTTCGGCAAGGGTCAGGGACGCGAGGAACTAAGTGCGCGTGTGGTTGGATTGTCATTGGCTTATACACGCCGAGGGTATGTCATACATACTTCTCTCACGCGGCGTCTAGCCATCTCACACAAGTCCATGCCCGTCGCACGAAAGGCACTATGGCGATGGCGAATACACCCGCATCCCAGGTCCGCCCGTCTGTAACAACCCACGATGGCTATACACACGCCCTGATGCCGCACCTACTTCTGACACAGAACTACGTGCCCACCGCCCGCTCTGAGCTAGCCGCCGACCGCTCGGACTGATGACTCGAGTTACCCGGACCCTTGCCCGGGAATAATATCCCCGGGGCCGGCCTCGACTCCCCAGCATGACGACATTTGCCTTCCGGGGCCTGGACCTGACCACTCACCTTGAGCCGCGTCCAACCTCCGTCAGGCGCCAGCCCACGACCGCCCCTACCACATAGGCAGTCGGGCTTGTTTCGATCTCCTCATGGAGAGCCTCTGTAAAACACGTGGATATCCGCCTTATCCAGCATCGAACCGGAGACCGACCTGCGTGTCGAAATTGTCCCGTGGCTTGCGCCAGTTGTACTTTGGCCTCCTTGGCCCATTTGTAAAGCCCACATGGCTCTCATATAGCATGAAACCAGTTGAACACATGCACCGGTACTCGAGTCTCAGCCTCTTCATGGTGCCCGCCTCCTCCAGTCACAACGGTGCCTCCGGCACCAAACTCTAGTCACATCGAGCCCCGAGCACGACCATCGAGGTCTCCCGGCGCCCGCCTCCTTTAGTCACAACGGTGCCTCCGGCACCCGACTACCAGTCACATCGGGCCCCGAGCATGACCATCGAGGTCTCCCGGCGCCCGCCTCCTTCAGTCACAACGGTGCCTCCAGCACCTGACTCCAGTCACATCAGGCCCTGAGCACGACCATCGAGGTCTCCCGACGCCCGCCTCCTTCAGTCACAACGTTGCCCCCGGCACCCGACTGTCAGCAACTCCAGTCGCAACGGTGCCTCCAGCACCCGACTCCAGTCACATCGGGCCCCGAGCACGACCATCGAGGTCTCCCGACGCCCGCCTCCTTCAGTCACAACGGTGCCCTCGGCACCCGACTGCCAGCTACCCCAGTCACAACGGTGCCGCCGGCACCCGATTACCCAGCTACTTCAGTCACAACGGTGCCCCCGGCACCCGACTGCCAACAACTCCAGTCACAATGGTGCCCCCGACACCTGACTGCCAGCTACTCCAGTCACATCGGGGCCCGTGGCACCCGACCACTCAACTTCCCAAGCACAATGGTGCCTACGGCACCCCTACTGCCCCGACCTCGACAATGTCTCATGTCGGGAATACATTGTGATGCCCCTCTGGCGCCATCCTGCTCAGTCACCGGTCCTCTGATGGACACTACGTATAGATACGGAACTACCCATACAATAACGCAATGACCCGGGGACCGTCACAAATGACGGAATTATCCCGCGGCTTGCAAGTACTTGTAATCGGGCTCTCACGCCCCCATATAAATGCCTTTCATGGCATATAAGTCATGTAATCCAGTCAGGGAGCGGATTCCCCTCCTCATTGGAACCAGTCTCTCTGTCCCCAGTAATCCCTATTATGTTACTGTTGCCCTGTCGCTGTTGAACGGACTACGCCTTCCCGACGTCGCGACTCCCAGGGTCCCCGACTCTTTCTTCGGTAGTAGAAACAAAGGTATTCGGATTCAATTCGATGTAAAATAAACACCGATTGCTTGCGACCGGTGGGGAAAGACGTCCAGTACACGAATCCCCATAATCGCCTGCGCACTCGCACCCATGGAACCCCTTCTATCCACGTGTCACCCGATCCCTCGAGCCACGTGCCACGTCTTGACGACGTTTCCCCGGTCAATCATTAGTTCCATAGGTGATCGTCGAGAAATCGACTAGCACGCCCGCATTCCACCCAGCCATCCATGTCTCAGTCTCACAGAATGATGAACCATACGCCATACCTTCCAATGCGTTCCCATCGTTCTCGCTGCCTTCTTTTCAATACCCCTAGAATGCCCCCGTGCCCAGTCAGCCTATCTCGACCTTCCGTAAAAGGCGAGTCTACACCCTCGCCGCGAGGACAAAACGACAAGTGACTCTCCCGCGGTTGCAAACAACCGCCAAGTTCCAGAAGAAGGTCATCTGCTAGACCGCCTTTCCTATGAGTAGCTGCCCTCACTGGGCCGCCAAGCTCAATAGTGGCCCAGTGTTAGACCGCCTCTCTCTTGTCTACTCCAAAGTCTCGTGGTCATCAACGTTTGTTATCCTATTTTCTAGTTGCGGTCTAGTCATGACCGTGTCTTCTTAGTAGCGGCCCCGCGATAGAGCGTTTCTATAACAGAGAGTCCAGATGATCCTGAACTCTTATTCCTTCGCCGTAGGACTCTCTAGTCGATTTCTACTTGCCGGGTCACCTTCTTAGGGCTCTATCTTCCAGAATATTCCATCAAAGCGACACATGTTTGTTTCTATCTCTTCTCCCCACTATTATACCGAGTTTAAGCCATAGAACTAGAATTTTAGTGGAGTATATTTGCGGGAATTGTGGGTGAAATTTCTAATTTTATGCATTTTCGTGCAACCCAAACTCTTCCAGATTAGGCTTCGGGGCTCCTTTCTAGCGCGAATATCTTCTAGATCCTTCCACCAAATAGAGTCCTATTTGTTCCTAGCTCTTATCCTAACTATTATCTCGAGATTGACCCATAGATCTCGAGATTTGGTGGTCTCTGTCCTTTGAAATCGAGGGAGAAAGTTATGGATTTCTACATCTTCTATATAAAGGACCTTGTGCAACCCGGGGGGGGGGGGGGGGGCTTTATTTGGAATCGGGGCGAAGCCATGCTGGATCATCTACCTTCAACTTTGACTCCACCTTTAAGAGGGAAGTATAAGCTTTTATTTCCATCTCTTTGGGCTCAATTTCATCGCTCCTATCCTTAGTTCTTCGTCCTCCATTTCTCACTTTTATCACAAGTCGCACTTTTCTGCTGCACGTCTGCATTTTTCTTCATTTTGCACAGCACTTTTTTCTTTATTCTCTCCATCAATTTACATGATTTCAAATCCTTTGCATGCACAACACACCCACCTTTATTTGAACCCGTTTACACGGGTTAAAAATCCTCCCCCGGTGTGTTCTCCCCTTTTCTTTCATGCTATTTTATCACTTCTGGACATATGCTACACTTTCACGTTTCTAATGGGTTTTATCTCCTTTTGTGGCTTTGTTTTACAGGAGAGTACATTTGGATGTGTGGCCCTTGCTTTCTTTTCGGCTAGAAGGTGAGGAGGTGCACCCACGATCGGTTCCCTGTATCCCTTTCAAAGCGCGATCACGTTGTAGCGGTTCATCTTCGGTCCGCATCTTCTTCCTCATTTTCCAAGGTGCACGACGCCGTCTTCATCCTTTCTTCATCATTTTTGTGCTATAAAACCTTGGTGGCGATCACGGTCAGTTTCCCTTTCTTCATCGCCCATTTTCTCTTAATGTTATTCCTTGTTTATATGCATGTTTACATGTTCATAGCTTGGGGGCGGGGTAGATTAATCTATATATATCTCTATTTTTTGGCGATCACGGTGGGACGCCTAGTGCCCATCTCATTTTCAGTGCTCTTCTGCGAGTTGGGTGGGTGTTCGTGCATGTTTGGATAGCATTCCTTTCATTTTTTCACTGTTCTGTTCAGTTTTGGTTCTGTCAGAGGGTAGCGGTCTACCAGAGGACTGCCAAACACTTTTAGCGGCCATCCTGGGACCACCCCACATCTTTGGTAGGATTACGGCCTTCCCAGGGCTGCCCAGCACCTTGGCGGTCTTCGAGTGGACCGCTACTGTGTTGGAAACGGTCATCCAGTGACCTCTACTTGGTTCTGGCAGGACAGGCGCACTGCTCAAGGGGCCTTGTTCATTCATGCACAACTTTGTCTCCTGACATTGGATTGGGCTGATTTTTATTTTTTTGTGTTCTAATTTGTATTATCTTTACATCCATATAAAGTTTGCATCATTTGGACATCATTTGCATATTTAAAACATGTATTCATTTCTGCATTTTGTGCATCAAGTCTGCTGGCAGACCCGAGACAGATTTGTTGTGCCCCTGTGGTCTTGATGATTGGTTTTGATGATAGCAAACACTATAAGTCACCATATGCATATGTGCATGAAAGACCTTGTTGATTCATTTAAGTGCATTCATATGTGTTCATGTATTTGTGAAGCATTCATATGTGTTCATGGATTTGTGAATGTGTGCTTGTGAATGACATTCCATCATATTTATCTGACATCTGGTCGATGCATTCATATAATAGAGTCAGCACAATTGCATTGAGCATACAGTCAGTACACTGCATGTAGAAGTGGGTCGACCCCCTTCTTAGATGGGTCGACCCCCCTAGACTTCCAAGTCTATACACTGCCAGCACACACGTTCAAAGTCTCTGCATTTGAAGTCTACACAGCTGTAAGCACTTCAAAGTCCACACACTGCATCGCATGCGAGACCTTAAGTCTGTACATTGGTCCATTGTCGTAGACTAAGTCTATACACTGCTTGCATCCTCTTCAAGTCTGTACATTGGTCTTGGCATATGCATTCATAAAGTCTATACACTCTTCGGTTGGCTTCAACTGAAGTCTGTACATCGGCATGCATTACTTCAAGTGTGTACAAAGCCGTTTGCATCGTTCATAAAGTCCATACATTCATTGTAGCTTACTTAGCTGAAGTTTGTACATCCATCATCTCATAAAGTGTGTACATTGCATCACATTGGTAAAGTCTGCACATTGTGCTTTGAAGTTGCATCAAGTCTAGACATTGTCTCTTATCAAGCACGAAGCCAAGTCTGTACATTCGTCAAGGGGCCAAGTCTATACATTGTGTCGTTCACATCTTCAAGTCTGTACATTGCCCAGTCAGCATCTCGTAAAGTCTATACATTGGACCGTGCTTCGCAAAGTTTATACATTGGACTGTGCTTGTAAAGTCTATACATCCATCGGTTCTTAGTTGGGCCAAGTCTATACATTGGCAGCACTGTGCAAGTCTATACATTGGCAGTGTGTCTGTGTTTCAAGCCATTCGTCAAGTCTATACATTCCCAGTCTTTACCTACGTTGCACTCTCAAGTCTGTACAGCCAATCGTCTCAGTCAGCGTCTCACGCTTTCAAGTATATACATTGGGATATGCATTCACTGTGAAGTCTATACATTGGTCTTCACTTTAAAGTCTGCACATTGTGCCTTGAAGCTGTTCAAGTCTGTACATTGTCCCCGTGTTCACTTGCCCTAAAGTCTATACATCGTGGCCTTCAAGTCTTCAGAGCCTGTACATTCTTCAAGGGCCAAGTGTATACAGTGTCTCGCTCACATCTTCAAGGGTGAAGTCTATATATTGGTTAGACTTGTTCATGCTAGGCTTGTTCATGCATCGTTCTTCTCAAAGTCTATACACTGGTGTCTCATGCATTCTAAAGTCCATACACTCCTCCATGCATAGTCAAGTCTATACAGACTTAGCGAAAGCATTCAAGTCTGTACTCTGGTGCCATCGTCTGCATGGTCAAGTCTATACAGACTTAGCGAAAGTTAGCTAGTCTGTAAATTGGCCTCTCAGGCATGTAAACACCAAGTCTATACACTCCTTGTTTCATGTCTATACATTCGGTTGTTCCATGCATTCTCATCAAGTCTATACAGAGCTTGCCTCAAAGTCTGGACAGCGTTCGCCTCAATGTCTGTACAGCTTGTGTGTTGAACGAACACAAGTCTGTACATCGTCCAGCGCTTCATGTGAAGTCTGTACAATGCCTTAGTCTTCTACACATGAACTCTATACATTGCTGTTGCATTCACGCCATGTCCATACACTGCATTTGTGCATTGTTCACAGCAAGTCTGTACATAGAGTTCTCATGCATGTAAACATCAAGTCTATACACTCCCTTGTTGCATGTCTATACATTCGAGTGCTTCATGCATCACACAGAAGTCTGCACATCCCTTTCTGATAAGTCCATACATCATTTGCCAAGTGTGTACATTGAGGTCGCTTGAAGGGCTTCAAGTCTATACACTCTCACGTTGTTCATACTTGCTTATTTGCTGCTTCGAAAGTCTATAAACACTGTGTTAAAAGCCTGAACTAACTAGTTACATCTCTTTTGTCTTTGCCTGCAGATGATTCAGGTTGATGATTGGGCACGTGATCCGAGGATGATGCTTGACACGTGATCCGAGGATGCTCTGGAAAAGGAGGGAACGAGCCCCACTCATGCCACTCGTGTGAAGTCATGGTATTCAGGTCGGATGCCATATAAAAGGTGTCTTCTGTGATCAGAAGGATAGAACTGGAGGAAAAAGGCTGAGAAGAAGAATCCCTGAGTAGAAGAAGAAAAGAGAGAGCCTCCACGTTCCAGAGAGAAGACAGAGAGAAAAGATTTGAGAGTATTGATCTGAGAGAAAAGTCTGAGTGAGAGAGTAGAGTTTAATTTGCTTCTTCGGAAGCTACATTGTTTCCTATTTTCAGAGAGGATTTTTGTGCTTTGATTTTCGTGTTTTCATTTTTCATTTCATATTCCTTATCGAATATTGTTACCCTCCTGTGATCGGAGGAAGGGAGGATTGATTCTCCAGTTTCCAAGTGACAGGGAGTCGCTTGTGGGTTCCCTCCTCGGTGGAGGAAGAGAGACCTCGGTCTCTAGTTTGCTAGTGACTGTTGTCACTGGTTGTATCCCTCCGGTGTGGAGGAAGAGGGGAGGCTGTTCCCCTGGTCAAGTTGTGTGACAGCATTTTGTTCGCAGACTGAGTCTACAGTTTCTAGCCGTGGCTAGTGGAAGCCTCACTCTAGTTAGAGTGAGGGGTGGATGTAGATTGTGGATTACAATCGAACCACCTTAAAAATTCTTGTCTCCTCTGTGGTTTACTATTATCGTTTGTGCTCTCCATCTGCTTGGCATTGTGTTTGATTGTGGACAATTCGTTCAATCGCTCTTACTTCTTCTGTCTTGGTTATTGACTGCATTAGTAATACTCTTTGTGCTGTTTCTGAAGGGTTGTAAACCGTTGAACTAATATTCCGCTGAAGTTTTTTAAATCGGGAGTGATCTATTCATCCCCCCCTTCTATATCACTCTTCGCTGCGCTAACAAGATCCACATGCCTATTTTCTTTGCTGATTTAAATTACCTTCCATGGTTTGTTTAGGCTATTTTTTGGTTCCATTGCATAGTTTTTTGTATTATCTTCACATCTATATATTATTTGCATGCATTGGACTCCATATGCATAGTTAAAGCTTGCCTTCATTTTTGCATTTTATGCATAAAATCCACTTGTAGGTCCGGGGGCAAACACAAAGGTACGTTGTTCCTTTAGCTCCGCTTTGGTTGGAGATCAAATATGATCCGGTTAAATTTAAATAGTTTAAACACTTTAATACTTAGCACTTTTTGCTTTGACATGGTATAGGATTAAATTATCCCACCTGTAGAGGTGGGATGAGTTAATATGACTCAAGTTATGTTAAGTTATTTTTAAGTAGATTACTAAAATTTGGTCCCGCCAAATCAAAAGGACTTAAACTTAGACTAAAAAGTGAATAACTATGGGATAAATCCCAAACAAAGCGGAGCTTATGGTTTTTCTTATCTTCTAGTACCTAGTTGTCCCTGTTTCTAGCATTGCATTATTGTTCTTCATATTATCTTGCATTTTTCATGCATTTTGTTATGATTGCATAATTTCATTATTGTCTTGATTTGTTAGTTTTAGGCTAGAAATTGCATGCACTCCGGTGCACATAGGATCACACATATTTTCATATTGTAGTTGCATTCCCCCTTGGTAGATGATCCTCTCGCTACCATATTCCTTGGGCTCGACTAGGTGATCTTATCTGAGACCTCCGTAAGTGTAACGCCCGAGATTTTTTTAGGAATTTTTTAGATTTAAAATATAATTATTAGGCATATTTAAAAGGCTTAATGGGCTAATAAGAAGAATTAAAGATTTATTTAATCCATTTAAAAGCCCTATATCAACTAAAGGGCTTAGCCCAACTCAAATAGGTCCAAAGATCCAATTTTCAAGGCTTTTAGACCCAAGCCCATTAATAGAAATGTAAATTAGGTAATTTACGAATTTTTATTGAGATATCTACAACAATTAGGGGATAAATGGGGGGATAATAAGAAAATCTGAAAATTTTGGAATTTATGAAGCCTAGAGGTCTATCGCGTGACCGCCAGCCTAACCTTAGCGGTCCTCCCATGACCGCTAAGCCCTTTTAATTCCGTGAATGGGAAAAAAACGTGGAAAGCTAGGATTTTTGGCGATCAAATCCCCTTAGATCGAAGCTACCTGGCATGGAAGACTCTCTAGAACTCTCTAGGGATTAACTCTACTCCAATTTAGGACTCTAGGTTCGTTCAAATCTTCAAAACCCTAGTTAACCCTATAAATAGATCCCAAGTTTCACTTGTGTGACCCTTACTTTTGGCTCGCGTGGAACTAAGGTAAGGAAACATTATTTGGGG
Organism: Amorphophallus konjac; assembly: GCA_022559845.1. Classification (NCBI taxonomy): domain Eukaryota; kingdom Viridiplantae; phylum Streptophyta; class Magnoliopsida; order Alismatales; family Araceae; genus Amorphophallus; species Amorphophallus konjac. The sequence goes on along the minus strand of CM040127.1, from coordinate 178,807,514 downwards.
TAAGTTCTTTAGAAGATTTCATTTATTATAGTAAGGTCTAACTGTCCTCAAAATTTTGTTTTAGGAGATCAAGCCTACAAGGAGTTAGAAGCCTGGAAAGACGCTGGTTCATCACAAGCAACCCAGGAACTTGTGCAAACGACCCAGGAAGACCAGCAAATTAGAAGTCCAAAATGAGGTAATTTGAAGTTGGTTCTTTAGACTTAATTGTTTACCTTAGTACCCTCTTTCTACTCTCCAATTTTTGTTGTCATAGGTGAAGGGAATCAGGAGTTAAAAAGGCAAGAAGTTGCTGGTTCGGTTCAGAACGAGCAGAAACTAGGGTCAACTTCCAGCTCTAAATTCAAAGATTAAAGCCCAGTCTAGAGGTAGGCTATCTCATGAATGGTTTAAACTTGATCTTAGGAGTAAAAGCCCTCAAATTGCAATCGATTTCATGTATTATACTTAGAGTATTTATGATTTTATTAAGACTGTGCATCTAGTGTTATTTTACATGCATGAACTTAGCCCTATTGCAATTAAGATGAAAATTCTTGGCTAGTTCACACAAACCCATGCATGTTCTTGGTCTATTTTCCTTGTAGCATGTTTTAAAGCATGTTTTCATTGATTTCCATGCATGACTTGTCCCAGTTAATATTTATTCCTCGTGTTATAATTTCTGTCAGCCAGACAGAACGCGGCCTTAAACGGACCACAAAGGAACCTTAACGGTTTAACAGATGATCGTATATACCTTTTTCAGCGGTTTATCGCGAGACCGTTTTCCACAATATGGCGGCCAGTTCATGACCATTTTCTGGTTCTGAGAACTAGTCCGAGCATAGTCAAATTATGCATATTAACAACTTTATAATTACATTATTATGTTTGTTGCGCCCCGGCGTATTTTGACGAAGACAATTTGTCCTATGTTATGTTATTTGCATTACAAATCCTTTGTTCAGTGTTAATCAATTTGATAGGTTTCTTGACTGGTTTTTATTGAGCCTAGCACAATAGCTACATTTGTTGAACTATCATTCAATTAGCCTTCAAATCTGGAATTCAGCTTGCTTTGGGTTGATTTGGAATTCATGAGTGGTTTGGTTGTATTCAATTCAGAAATGGATTGTTTAAGTCTAATTGATATGTGTGGGTTGTGAAGGTTCAGTTTGTTGTGGACTGAATCAATGTCTGATTTGATTTGAATTGCAAATGGCGCTTACATGTATGAAGCTATATTCGTACAGCATTGGCTTAAAATTAAATTAACTGAATTGGTTGTGGCTAGTGCAGGCTTGATTTACAAATTTATTTCAATCAATTGGATCCATGGTAAGAATTCATGCTTGAATCTACTTCAATATGCCTTGATTGGACTTGATGCATTTTTAGAGTTTTATTGGCTCATAAGGCTGATTTCTTATTTTGCTCTGAATGTGTCGACTCTGAGAGTCGACACTTATAGGTATATGCTTGCTGTTCAACGCATCCAGAAGGATTGGCAGAAAGTGTCAACTCTAAGAGTCGACACTTATAGGCTAGGGTGTGCTTTTTGTTGCAGACAGAACGTTTGCCAAAAAGTGTCGACTCTGAGAGTCGACACTTTCTGCTTAGGTTTGGTTCTTTTGAATGAAACTGAACTCCTGATAAAAATTGTCAACTCTGAGAGTCGACACTTTCACCCTGTGTTCTATTTTTCTTCTTCTGACAGAACAAGAGTCGACTCTGAGAGTCGACACTTGTCCCGGGCGTCCAGAACAGGTCTGTCAGTTTTGGTTTCGGATCCCCCATTACTTGATCCGTTTGCCATGGTTTTTTACCCCATTACCCTTAGGGTTTCTCTACTTGTTTGTGTGTTGATTTGAGAAGGTTTTAAGATGGGCATTCATGTCTTTTGGCATCTCTTTTCCTTGTGTATATATAACCTGCGATCTCCATCGGAGGAGGTAATTTTCCTTTTGGGCTAATATTGTTCTCTTCTTGCAGGAACGGAGGAGAGGGCATCGCACCATCACTGGAAGAAGGAAGACTGCTGGTGGACGACGCCATCCACGAGCTACTCTGGCCCATCTGAAGATTGCTCGTGCTGCTTCTTCGTGGGTTCTTCTTTTGGGTGCTTCCTACAAGATCGGCATCTTCCATTCCAGGATCAAGTCTAGCGCACCCTACTACCTCTATCTCTGGGATTTCTTGAAGATTTGAGGGGGATCTCTTGTTCTCTTACTTATACATTTATATTTGAGCATAGTTTATCAAATCTGGACTGGGCTTTGTATTTCCATATATTTCTCTTTCATAGATGATTTTGGAGCATCGACTCAGTGTGCGTGATTTCTCGTCGTCGTACGAGAATGCACTTGTGTGTGGGGCCGTTGTGCCCATGTGTGATCCTTGTGGTCATTTTGCTACCGTCGTGTAGCGTTTCTAGTGGAATCCTCTCGGGTTGAGAGGGGTGGACGTAGGACTGCACTCGGGTGCGTCCGAACCACCTAAAAATTCCTTGTGCTATGGTTTGCTGATTGTGTGATTGATGTTCCATTCTATCCGTTCTGATTTACGAGTGTGATGCGGTGAGCAGAGAGTTCATACAATATGTCCGCTCTTTACATTCTATACGAGTGGGTCATCAAACTTCGCTGGAGAGTTGTGAGAGGTTGCTTGTTCTTCATCATATTTAAATCTTTTTGGTCAGCTTCTAGATATCTTATGTCATCTCTACACTTAGTTTTGAAAAAGGTGGCTCAATCAATTCACCCCCTCTCGATTGCTTTCCTAACCGGGCCAACAATTGGTATTAGAGCCTCAGCTCTATTTTTATATAGAAACCTTGCGATTTAGAGTGATCTGTTAGGAATGGCTAACAAGGGGTTGATGCCCGAAGGACATTCGATACACAGGCCTCCTTACTTTGATGGAAATAACTATAGTTATTGGAAAAAATAGGATGATGGTTTTCCTCCGTGCTCAAAGCCATGAAATATGGACCGTTGTTAACAAGGGTCCACATACCTTGCCGAAAGATGAGGAGAAGTGGAATGAAGAACACATTAAGAAGTCCACTATGAATTTCAATGCTTTAAATATTATTCAGTGTGCCTTTCACCCGACTAAATATGCTCATGTGTCTATGTGCAGAAGCACAAAAGAAATGTGGGATAAGCTAAGGTTAATTTATGAAGGCACTTTGGAGGTCAAGGAGACAAAGGCTAACATGCTTATCTGGGACTACGAGTTGTTCCACATGAAAGATGAGAAGACAATCTCCGAGATGTTTGCACGTCTCATGGAGATAACAAATGGGTTGAAGTCACTCGGGAAAGAATTCAAGGACACTGATTTGGTCAGGAAGGTGCTGAGGTCATTGTCACCTAGTTGGCACACCAAGGCTATCGTGATAGAAGATTCAAAGGATCTTTCTACGCTCACTTTGGATGCTCTCATAGGGTCTTTAATGGCCTATGAGATAAACGTCAAGAGAACGGAAGAGGATACCAAGAAGAAGAAGTCGATCACATTGAAAGCAAACCAAGAGTCTATCTCAAGCAAGGAGGATTCCATGGACAATACAGATGATGAAGAGGTTGTCATGATTACAAGGAAGGTTAGACAGTTTTTGCAGCAAAGAAGAAGATTTTCTGTGAAATTCAGAAAAAGGAAGAAGCAATTCAAGCAGAAAGGCGAGCCATCCAAGTCAAATGAGATCATGTGCTATGAATGTAAGAAGATGGGACATATGAGAGGTGAATGCCCCGAATTGTAGAAAAAGTCTAAGAAAGACAATGGCAAGAAGCCAAGGGCCATGAAGGCCACTTGGAGTGACGAAGATGAGGATGAGCCTACATCTGAGGAAGAAGATGATATCGACGAGATAGTCAAGAACTTGTGTCTTATAGCACGAAGTGATCAAGAACAGGTAATTTCTGACTCCGAATTTATTACGAATGATCAATGGGAGTTAGCCTATGAGGAATTGTATGAAAAATACAAAAAGATCAGAAATGAAAATAAAACATTGAGGAAGAAGATTCATGAAATTGCTCATTCACCTAACTCTTGTGAAAAATGCAGTTTGTTTGAAATTCAAGTTCAGAAATTCAAAAATGCTAATGAATCACTTGAATCAAAATTGACCTTGTTTGAAGATGAAATTTCTTGCTTAGAGGTAGAAAAACAAAATGCATACAAACTCAAAGAAGAATTTCAAGAGAAGAATGAAATGTTTAAAAAGGAGCTAGATGAGGTTAATGTGAAAATGAGTGAGTGTGAGAAAGCCAAGGATGAGGTAGAAGACAAAGTTAAATCCCTAACCACTCAATTGAATGAGATGTGGAGAGGGGAAATCTAACCGCCCGAACGGAGAGGCCAAACGAGGTCCAATTTGACCAATCGAGGCACAAATCCTTGAAGTGGCAGCCCCTGGGCCCACTAAATATAAGCCTCACTCAGATCAAGCACTTCCTAGGCAGCCTTCGGGTTGGGAAGTCTGAGCATCAGTTCGATCGGGAGAGCTCTTTCGGAGCCCCGTATTCTCTGCCCAAACCACGCACTCATCGCTCGGGAGACCTCTCCTGGGCCAGTGCCTCATGCTCGGGCCAACTGATGGAAGCTTATCTGTATGGCCGTTACGAGTCCCTTAAAAGCTGGGAGCTCAAAGGGATATATAGGAGATATCAAGAGTCTGCATGCTATAAAGAGCCCGCAAGGAAGACGTAACCCCCCCTGAAACCCCTCAGCTTATGGGGATCATTCACTCAACGAGATACTATTTAAGCTGGAAGAGCCCTATTGTACAGAGGTAAGCCAAAAACCCTGAGCAGGAACCACTTCACCTTTTGGTGGAGAGGGATCTCGTGCTCTCAACTTCCTCCTAACTCTTCAATGCGCACCATTGCTCTACTACGTTTACTAACTTAGGCATCGGAGGGTCTTCCCTGGGGATTCATCCCTGGGCACCTATGACTCATTTCCTTTCTTGCAGCTCATACTTCAAGGATACGTGGTCATCATCCTCCCCGCTCAGGGCTAGCGCGAGATCGCCCCTCTTCATCTGGCATCGTCTGTGGGAAATGAACAAAGAGCCATCATAGTGCGAAGAAGTTCTGGAAGGAGGGCTACCAACGACAAGGGAAAGGCCCTGGGGATGGAAGAAGGCACACCTTCCCTCCCCACGGAGAATTCCCCATCAGGCAACCACGCCAATGAGATACCTCCGTCGGTGGCGGGGGAGCAGCTTCCCGACGGGAGTACCGACGCCCTCCAAGCCCTCAACGTAAAACTGGATGTCCTTGTGGATCTCTTGAGGTCCCAGTCGGCCAGGGAGGAGAAGTCGCATCTCCCCCGGTAGAGCCCCCCCCCCGTGGAGATGCCTCCCAGTAAACCGTTTGAGGCCGTTTTACCCTCTGGGGCGGTGGCTCATCCGCAAACCAGTCGGGAGGACCATCACATGCCCCTCCCCCGGAGCAGGAAGCCTCCTTCACCCCCTGGAGGGAGAATTCTGGAGCACACCGATAGTTCCCGGAGACCAAGGCCCCTGAGGAGCACCGGGACAGCATGCAAGTGCGTCCCCCTAGCCCCTCGGGCCAACGACAACCGGAGTTGTCCCTCCGATTGCGAGACTTTGAGAGGCATTTCGCAGAGCAAGAGCGTGCCCTCCGCGCCTTGCAGAAGATCTCTCCTGTGGAGGACGAGGAGCGATCCCCGTTCTACTATTATATATTGAAGGCCGAGATCTCCCCCAGGATCTCACTTCCGACCTTCAAGTTGTATGACGGCCAGGGAGACCCGGCCGATCACTATGACAGCTTCGATGCCCTGATGACCTTGCATGGGGCGTCAGACGTGATCAAGTGCCAAGCGTTCGTGACCACTCTTGTAGAAACCCGGTAAATAAAGATGAGAAATAAAAATTTCAATTTTATTCTATAATTAAAATTTTCATGAAATAATTATATTATATTTTACTATATGTAATAAACTAGATAAAAACATCGAAACTTAATGTTTTCTGCCAAAAAAAATCGAAAATTAGTGCAAGGTCATCAGTAAAATGAAACAATTCAATTTTATCATCCTATCAGTAAGTTAATGTATGCGAATTATTTTAGCATGTTAAGTATAAATTTTAACATGTTAAATATTAATTTCCAGCATGTTAAAAATTAAATCCAGCATGAAAAATTTATTTTTATCATCTCATCAGTAAAGTAACATATGAAAATTATTTTCAGCATGTTAAAATTATTTTCAGCAAGTTAGAATTAATTTCAGCATAAAAATCTATTTTTATAACAAAATTCTAATTTTTATAATAATAAATCACCGTTTTGGCTAAACTAATGCATCTCTAATGTACAAAAACTTCCTAAAAACATGTCTAAATACTTGTAAACCAAATTCACACAAGATTAACCCATGGAATTAAATTAATTCTATTAAACTCTAATTACTTGAATTTTCTTCCTAGTTATCGTTCTTTCTTGAATTCCACGACTTAATGTCGTTAAACATGATGCCTTAAAATTTTTATTCACTCCTCTTGCTACTTTTGAGATTTTGCCAGATCTGTACTTTTTACAAATGAGCTTATTCTTGAAATTCATTGGCCATAGTGTTAAGTGGATGTCTAAACATACTTGAGATCTTATGATCCACTGACCCAATGTCTGGCATTAATGGAGCCATGTCTGGTCCTAGGAGGAGCGCCCGAAAGTACTTGTGCCCATGGGAGTTGATTGACAACGGTGTGGCATTACACCGAAGTGCATGACTTGCTAGATTATTTATGGCATTCCACATTTCGTTATTGTACTTGTTTACTTGTTACTTGAAATTGCTTGAAATTACATGATATATTTGACTTGTATGAAATGGCCAAATTCTTTCATGATATTCTTTACATGTTCAATATTCAATACTTGAAATTATCTTGGAACATTGTTATCATGTTATTTCTTGAAATTCCGTATACAATTTTCTACTTGCTATTCATGATCTTAAACACTTCCCGATTTACTTGAAAAAAATATCCAAAATGATAAATACTTAAATATTACCCGATTATAGAGAGATAAAATCCTACTGAGCTTTTTGCTCACCCTACCTTTTGGTAAATTGTTGCAGGAAATGAAATTAAACAAGGGAATGGACAAGAGTGAAAGAGTGTTTTTCTTTTCCTTAGGATTTATATAGGTCATTAGTGATTTTACAAGAATGTTGTATTTTGGAGTTTAAAGATTATAATTGCCTTTATGGCTTATGAATTAGTGATGTAGACTTCATTTTGTGGAATAAAAGTATCATTTTCTCATCTATCTTTCTCTTTAGAAATCAAATTGTACATGCTCTGATCGACACGCTTGTTTACGACTCGCTCACGTTCCCGATATTTCACGTCGGGGCGTGACAACTCTGGTCCAGGGCACTCAGGCCTGGTTCAGGGCCCTCGCCCCTGGCAGCATTCACAACTTCAAGCAGTTCGGGCGAGTGTTCAAGGAAAGCTTCGCCGGCAGCAGTCCACCCCGGTCAGTATCGGGATTATTGGCCCTCAAGCAGGAGCAGGGGGAGAAGTTGCGGGCTTATATCAACCGATTCAAATCGGAAGCCCTGCGCATCCCCCGCCTGGATGTTGCCTCGGCTATCACCGCACTGACCGAGGGTACCCGTGATGAGAACCTACGTCGCGAGCTAGTGCTTCATCCTCCCACCTCCCTCGCCGAGCTAGTGACCCATGCCCTATGCCACGCAGAGTGCGAGGAAGTCCTCAGCGCCTGCCGAGGCACGACAGGCTCGGGTTGGGAGGGGGACAAGAAGCGATCATCCGAGCAAAGGACGGGCCAAGGAAAAAGGTGGAACCAGGACGGAGACCACAAAGAGCCGTCCCGGAAGTATGTGCGGTATACCCCCCTTACCGCTCCCGTCTATGAAATTTACGAAGACATCAAAGGCTCGGGTCTCCTCCACCAGCCCAAGCCTATGAAGGCCAAGCACCGCAATCGCCGCAAGCATTGCCTATTCCACAGTAATCACGGGCATCACACCAGCGATTGCCATCAACTTCAAGATGAGATCGAGTGCCTCGTCCGCCAGGGACACCTATCTTGATATGTGTCCGGGCAGAAGGAAGACCGAGGTGCCCCCGAGGAAATCGACAATGCCCCCCGTAGAGTCCACATCAATGTCATCACGGGCGGCGCGGCATCAGGAGGAGATAGCAGCCGAGGAAGAAACCGTCATGCCGAGCGGGCGAGCCGAGCCTCTGTCGAGGGCCCTAAGGCCCCGCAGGCGAGCGAACCGTAGGCCCTGGTATTCTCCGACCAGGACATGGAAGGGTTAACCACCCCGCATGACGACGCTCTCGTTGTATCGGCTACAATAAACCATTGTAACGTATATAGGATCTTAGTTGACAATGGCAGTGCCCCTGATGTATTATCGTATGAATGTTTCCTCAAGATGGGAGAGAATCCACCTAAACTCCGCCTGATCCAAACCCCCCTTTATGGGTTCAATGGCCAGGCAACTTATCCCGAGGGAGCCCTGAGCTTGCCAGTTACTATCGGCACCCCGCCCACAACCGTTACGGTTATGGTGGACTTCATCATGATTAAGGGGATGATGGCATATAACGCCATTTTCAACCAAGGTATCATCAGCCGAATGAAAGCGGTGCCCTCTACCTTTCACCAAAAAATGAAGTTCCCTACCAAGTATGGCGTGGGGGAGGTCCGGGGTAACCAGGCATTGGCTAGACGGTGCTATATAATCTCAGTCGAAGCCACGAGGCCGGAAGGGAAAAACAAAGGAGTAAAGGGAGCCGAGGAGGGGCCAGCAACATCTGAGCCTGGTGGCGAGTTGCTAACGGTCTTCCTCAATGGTGACCCGACTCTAGGAGTCAATATCGGAGCCGATCTACCACTTGAGGAACAAGAAAAATATAAAGATTTCCTTTCCCAATACATTCAAGTCTTTGCATGGTCGGACGAGCATCTTCCCGGGATCCCGGGAGACATGGTGACGCAAAAGCTCAACCTTGACCCTGTTGTGCCCCTGTGGTTTTGATGATAGCAAACATTATGAGTCACCATGTGTCTGTGTATGAAATATTGAATGATGCTGCACTAATGAGGATTGCCTGCTGCATACACACATTCAGAGGATCCATATTGCTTTTGTAATGCACACACACTCAGAGGGTCCATGCGTACTTACTGAGTATATAGAAAGTGTCGATATTCATCATGCATATGTCATAACTCTGTCTGAATATTAGGCCAGTGTATATGTTCAGGGTCAGTGCACCTCTTAGTGTAGTTTTTTGGTCTGTGTACATGAAGACCGTGCATAAATTGCTAAACTTGGTGATTTAGCTCATATGCATTTTAGGGTCAAGGTTCGTGCATATCTCAGTTAGGCTGCACAACAAAGTTAGTGCATGTCACTGTTCATGTGCATCTAGGTCTGTGCATTCAAGTTCATGCACACTGCCTTGGCAGATGCAAGTCGGTGCACATCATAAGTGACCGAGCATAAGGTCGGTGCAACCCTTGTTGGTGCACGTTGGATAGGTCGGTGCAAGGTATGCTTTGCATGCACCAAATTGGTGCATTCTCTTGGCCGCTCATACACACGGTCGGTGCACATCTTCCCTGTGCACTATGCTAGCTTGTGCATTTTTGCTCGTATGTCACCGAGGTTTGTTCATCGTTTCATGTCAATTGGGATTAGGTCAGTGCATATCTTCTTTATTCATAAAGTGAGTCTATGCATGTCTCACTATAATCACCCCAAGGTCTGTGGACATCTTCCATACATGCCCAAAGCCTGTGCATATTTTCACACCGATTGCTATTGGGTCTGTGCATATTTTATGCTAGTGGTTATAATGTCAGTGTACACTTTAGCTTGATGAAAACAAGGTCCATGCACATTAGTTCATATACGTCATCGAGTCTGTGCTATTTCGTACCTGTTTAACTGTTAAATGTTTTGACATTTCAACAGGACAAATGTTCGTGACCTGTTAAGAAAGGCACGTGATCCAAAGCGAACTGTCCCTGAAAGAAGTATCCACGTGGATTGTCAGATCTAGATTTTGACATGTGGCTAATACATTCCGGAAGCTTCTTGGCGGGAGTGTTCCCTCCACATGCCTAGGGTGTGAGCTCGTGGGTCCCAGATTGAAGCTTTATATAAGACCCTTCTTTTGCGCAAAGAAGAAGATGATGGACTGATAGAGAAATTAAGAGAAGAAAGAAAGAGTACGAGGAAGAAGAATAGAAATAGTCTGAGAGAGAAAGAGCAGCAGTGAGAAGAATAAAAAGGAAGAAAGAGTGAGAGAGATCGTGAAGAGAAGATTAAAGCAGCCTGAAGACCTATTCTACTGGACCTCGGATCAAATCCAGGACAGTCAGCTCCTGCGAGAGCTATAACTGATTAGCAATTTCTTTCAACTTTTCGATGCTGTGATTCTTCATTTCTTATTTTTTTGTATACCTTTGTTTCAAGCTGTAAGTCAGTAGAGCAAGCTGTGTTGCTCAGCGGTTGCGGAGGATCGGTTCCTCTGGTCGGCTAAGCTGTATTGCCTAGCGGTCAAGCTGTACATCAACGGTTGGCTCAAGCTGTAATGTCCAGCGGTTGAAGCTGTGAATCAGCAGTTGTAGGCAAGCTGTGAGGCCTAGCGGGTTAAGCTGTGTATCAGCAGGAATCCACACTCTGGTTTGAGTGTAGGGTGGACGTAGGTCTGGAGGACCGAACCACCTAAAAACCTTCTGTCCATCGTGGTTTGATTGCCTTGTCTGATCCGCTACATGTATGATTAGGCTCGATCTATATTTCCCATTTAGTGGGTATTTAGTTTGCACACCAAGCATTTGACTCTGGTCTCGAGAGAGAGAGCCTATCTGATCAAACGAACTGAGTCATCTCTTTAGTGTATATAGAGTTGATCAAAAGGTCATGCTATATGATCTTCCTCTCGTCATTCGAAGAGAGCATCCAAGTCAATCAAGGCACCTGTTTGCTTTAATTCTGCATCTCTGTTTGTTATAAGCTTTAATTGGGCAAAGTTTTAAAGAGGGATTCATTCACCCCCCCTCTGAATCCAGACCTTGCACCCTATCACTTGGTATCAGAGCGGGTCTCTGACTTTCCAGATCCAACGATCTGCAGAGTATCCTACTATTTTCGGTGCTATTCTTGTTGTGGTCTAATCAATATTGATCAATTGCTTTTGGTGCATTACTCATCGATTGCTTTAACCGTTGAGTTTGTTTGCTATCCGCCATAATGGCTCGTCCTTCTACTTTTGATGGTTCTAACTTTAGTAAGTGGTTAGGCGGTCTATGTGTCTACATGAATTCCATTGACTCTAATCTATGGAAATTAGTTTCAAAAGGCCCATATCAATTACCTCATGATGAGACCAAGTAGTCTAGACAGGACAGAGTAAAGAACCGTGATAATGTCACAGTTCTTAATATTTTGAAAGCTGCAGTTAATACTGACAGATTTTCTTTTGCTCTCAGGTGCGATTCTGGGAAGGAAATCTTGGATAGAATAACTGCTGCAAATGGGGAGCAAGAGGATCAATGCTTGATGGCCAATCGGGGTGATCACAACTCTGATCAACAGGAGAAAACGTCATCCAAGGTAAGCTCTGGATCAGAAGAAATTTCGTTTGATGATTTATGGAATATAAATGAAGAACTTACTGATAGATGTAGGAAATTAAAATCCGAAAAAAAAAGTTGAAAAAGAAAATTGATCAGAACAATACTAACTCATCATGTGAAAATTGCTTGAATCTGAAACAATCGTATGATACTTGTCTATGTGATGTCCTTAGGCTTAAGGAACAAATCTCATGGCTGAAAAATGAGAACAATGAATTTGTTGTTAAGAATTCTGAACTAGAAGAAAAGTTGAAATTCTCATATGATGATCATGTGTTAGTCAATGAACTTGTTCAGAATGAAAGGTTAAGAAAAGAAAACAAAGATTTGAAGCAGCAGAATATTGCTGTGTCGGATAAGCTTCAAAAGCTTGAAAAAGGAAAGTGTGCTTTTGAAAATGAAAGTGAGAAAGTGAATGCTCTAATGGAAGAGATAGACAGCCATAAAACCATCAATGCTATGCTCAATGAAAAGGTATCTAATTCTGAATTGCTCATTTCTTCTCTGAAAAATGAAAATTTAGAATTAAATGAGAAATTGACAGCTATGGATCAAGGCATTTTGATTGATGAAAATAAAATGTTGAAAGATCAAAATAAGAAGTTGATGGTTTTGAACATTGTGGCTACTGAAAGATGCATGACTGTTGAAAGAGAAACATGTGCTAAGAATAAAACAAATGATGGAAAAGAATAAAAATTCTTGCATGAGATTCAAATTCTGAAAAATCTTAATGATGCTATGCAGAAACAGATTGTCACTTGTGAAGAAGATCTAGTAAGTTCTAAAATGCAGATTTCTTCACTCAAACATAAAATTGTTGAACTGAATAAAGCCTTGTCCAAGTTTGTTAAGGGAAAGGAGAATCTGGATAAATTACTAGGAAATAAAGTGAACATTCAGAAGGAAGGATTAGGCTATAATCCAGATAATAAAAGAAACACAAAAGGAAAAGAAAAAATTATCTTTGTGAAAGGTTCAGAATGTGCGAGTACTTCAAAGTCTGTTTCACCTAAGAAATCTCAAAATACTCATAGGCACAAGTCTGAACAAAAGGAAAAGCACAATATCTGTGAAAAATCTTTTTATGTTAAGAAAACTCATGGTGTTCAGAAAAAGAAGGATAAATGTTTTTATTGTGGAAAATTTGGCCATGAGATGGTTGATTGTTTTGTTATGAAGAAGGATGATTTGAAGAATAGTAGATTTCTTGCTAAGAAACCTTCTTTTGGTCAAAAGAAGAGAATTCAATGCTTTTATTGTCATAGAATTGGTCATGTCATGCATGATTGTGATTTAATGAAACAAGATGACATGAAAGCTAAGAAATATCATGCCAAGAATCATGCCTATTTGAATAAAAAGATTCACTGTTTTAATTGTGGCAAATTGGGTCACTTTGCTACACAATGCTGGCATGCACAGGGGAGAAATAGTCAACATGAATTTGTTAAAGCCCCTATGTATCAAAATCTCTTTGATAGAAATAAATCTCGTTTTAAAAGACAAATTGTTGCATGTTTTGAATGTGGAAGACCTGGCCACCGAACTTCTGAATATTGGTTGGCAGGTTATAGAAAATGAGATGCTCATTTTGTTAACAAAAATTTCCATAAGAATGCACAAAGGTTCCATGTTAATAATAATGTGCGTAGGAAAAATTCTTGAATGGATGCATCATGTCATTACTGTGGTCAGTCTGGACATTCCATGTCCAATTGCAAATTGATGAGATTTGATGACCTTCATGCACAAAAACTGTTTAGAACACCTGTTGGTGGTAATACAGGACCCAAGGCTGCTTGGGTTCCTGCCGGATCAAAATAACCCAGTTGTTGCAGGTGGGCCTTGGAGAGGAATAAAGGGGTAATAAACCAGGGCACCTGAAATGACCCCATTTCTGAGCCTTCCAGGTAAATTCACTGTATTTTCAGTCTTTACATTCATTGCTCAATTTGTTAGCTAAATTGATTGATTGCATAGCATGATAAATTTAGCTCAGCACTATATGCATTGCATATCACTTGCATACCACATTAATTCATCTGTGCGTCTTCTAACTGATCTTCTCTGAAAATCTGAATTAATCATCAAGATTATTGTAGCTTGTCTCAGTTGGAAGTGCATATTTGTTCCATGAGCATAATTCATGATGTTCCTATGATTTGTGTGTTTGTAGTACTTAAATGATTGTGTCAAAATGCACATAGTCAGGGGGAGTCAAAGCATTCCTTGTGTATCATGCATACTTGTTTAGGCTAATTTCTTGCATGGTTTTCATGTCTTTCATGAGTGGTTAATGCACTTGCATACATGTAGTAAATTGCATAGCATTTCATTAATTTTGAAAACACCAAAAAGAATGTTAAGTGCATGCATTCATGTCAGTTTTCTTCAGAATAAGTCCCCTGCATGGTCCTTTTTGTTGCATATGATGGTCCAATGCATTCAGCTAGGGGGAGTTAATCCATGTGCATATATGATTGCATACCATCATATTGAAAATTTCAAAAAGATTGACTCATTGCATATAGGCAGGGGGAGCATATTAATTTCATATATTTCTCATTGACTAAAACTTCTCTGCCTAGCAAGCCTGACCGTTCTACCTCACCTCTCTTGCTAGTGACTCACATCCATTTGACTCCAGTCAATTCCAGCTGTCTCCATCAATTCCTTGGACCCATTTTCTGGTATCACTATGGGTTGTTCTCACTATTGATGATTAAGTCAGTACTGGTTGCTTGCTGTGATTTCTCTTGTCAAAATGACCTGACTAATCTTGTTCTTCGTTGTGAATACTGAAGAATTCTTTTGCTTTCTGATTGATGCTACTTTGATCACACTATGTGCAAGCCTAAACCTCACAAATGCTTTCATGATAACTGATCATTGTTTCTACTGATGATAGTTGTTTAGATATATTGATTGAACTGATCATAATTATGTTGAGTAACTGGAGATTCCTGCCTCTAATCAAGGTGTCTCCTCATGTAAAAAGACACTTCTATTGGTAACTCTATTCTCATAATTGAGAGACAATACAGTTATCACACTGAGTAACTAGGTCACTTCACCTGAGACGTGTTGTGCCTCATGTAAAAATGTGTTGATCAACTAAGATTGCTCAGGAAAATAAGTTGTTGAACAATAGAAAAATTCAAAAAAACCCTGTAAAATAGTTAACTTCACATACCATTGAAGGTGTTTAACCTCAATACTACAATGTGTAACTCCTAAAGGAGTCATTGAGATTAATTGAGTAAGATGGAAGAGGATTGAACTGGAATGTTATATGAATAATTGGTTCACCTTTATTAAAACTCAGTTTTAGATATGAGTATTGAATATAATTGATAAATTTGGTATACATCATGCTTAAACCCATTTTATCATGAAGTTTAATACATAACCCCTTATGATAGGAGAGTCTATCGATACCTGGGTTTATAACAATGGTACCTGCTATAAAATTCTTCTGATCAGTTACACTATTGACAACTTCATCAACTTGCATATAAGTTTCATGATCATCACTTGAACCTGCTCACTGTTTCAGCTGAATTGTTCTTGAATGACTTTTCTTCAATCTATTCTTGACATACTCCTTCCATACCTTCTTCAAAGTCTTGTTTCATTCTGAACAAGGAGCATTGTCTTGTCTTCAAGAGAGGATAAGTGTTGAAGTAGACTGCATTTATTCCGTCTTAAAAGGGGGAGGATTGTTGCTTGATTGTCTAACTGCCCCTGTGCTTGTTGATTGTATTCCTTTATTCAGGGGGAGTTTCATGTATGATTGAATATGTGGTGTTATATTGCACTTTGGGGGAGAATAGCTTTTATGTGCTTTCATGAAGTCAAAAGGGGGAGATGTTATATCAATCCTTTCACACCTGCTTATTTTTCTCTCTCAAACTATTTTCTTTTTGATGAAGTCAAAGGGGGAGAATAGTTTGAGTTAGTGAGACTCATAATGTTGCCATCATCAAAATGGGGGAGATTGTTGTGCCCCTGTGATTTTGATGATAGCAAACACTATGAGTCACCATGTGTCTGCGTATGAAAGATTGAATGATGCTGCACTAATGAGGATTGCTTGATGCATACACACATTCAGAGGATCCATATTGCTTTTGTAATGCACACACACTTAGAGGGTCCATGCGTACTTACTGAGTATATAGAAAGTGTCGATATTCATCATGCATATGTCATAACTCTGTCTGAATATTAGGCCAGTGTATATGTTCAGGGTCAGTGCACCTCTTGGTGTAGTTTGTTGGTCTGTGTACATGAAGACTGTGCATAAACTGCTAAACTTGGTGCTTTAGCTCATATGCATTTTAGGGTCAAGGTTCGTGCATATCTCAGTTAGGCTGCACAACAAAGTCAGTGCATGTCACTGTTCATGTGCATCTAGGTCTGTGCATTCAAGTCCGTGCACACTGTCTTGGGAGATGCAAGTGGGTGCACATCATAAGTGACCGAGCATAAGGTCGGTGCAACCCTTGTTGGTGCACGTTGGATAGGTCGGTGCAAGGTATGCTTTGCACGCACCAAGTCGGTGCATTCTCTTGGCCGCTCATACACACGGTCGGTGCACATCTTCCCTGTGCACTATGCTTGCTTGTACATTTCTGCTCGTATGTCACTGAGGTTTATGCATCGTTTCATGTCAATTGGGATTAGGTCGGTGCATATCTTCTTTATGCATAAAGTGAGTCTGTGCATGTCTCACTATATTCACCCCAAGCTCTGTGGACATCTTCCAAACATGCCCAAAGCCTATGCATATTTTCACACCGATTGCTATTGGGTCTGTGCATATTTTATGCTAGTGGTTATAATGTCAGTGTACACTTTAGCTTGATGAAAACAAGGTCCATGCACATTAGTTCATATACGTCATCGAGTCTGTGCTATTTCGTACCTGTTTAACTGTTAAATGTTTTGACATTTCAACAGGACAAATGTTCGTGACCTGTTAAGAAAGGCACGTGATCCAAAGCGAACTGTCCCTGAAAGAAGTATCCACGTGGATTGTCAGATCTAGATTTTGACATGTGGCTAATACATTCCGAAAGCTTCTTGGCGGGAGTGTTCCCTCCATACGCCTAGGGTGTGAGCTCGTAGGTCCCAGACTGAAGCTTTATATAAGACCCTTCTTCTGCGCAAAGAACAAGATGTTGGACTGATAGAGAAATTAAGAGAAGAAAGAAAGAGTGCAAGGAAGAAGAATAGAAACAGTCTGAGAGAGAAAGAGTAGCAGTGAGAAGAAGAAAAAGGAAGAAACAGTGAGAGAGATAGTGAAGAGAAGATTGAAGCAGCCTGAAGACCTATTCCACTGGACCTTGGATCAAATCCAGGCCAGTCAACTCCTACGAGAGCTATAACTGATTTGCAATTTATTTCAGCTTTCCAGTGCTGTGATTCTTCATTTCTTATTTTATTGTATACCTTTGTTTCAAGCTGTAAGTCAGCAGAGCAAGCTGTGTCGCTCAGCGATTGTAGATGATCGGTTCCTCTGGTCGACTAAGCTGTATTGCCCAGCGGTCAAGCTATACATCAGCGGTTGGCTGAAGCTGATATGCCCAGCGGTTGAAGCTATGAATCAGCAGTTGTAGGCAAGCTGTGAGGCCCAGCGAGTTAAGCTGTGTATCAGTAGGAATCCACACTCTGGTTTGAGTGTGGGGTGGACGTAGGTCTGGAGGACCGAACCACCTAAAAACCTTCGGTCCATCGTGGTTTGATTACCTTGTCTGATCCGCTACATGTATGAATAGGCTCGATCTATATTTCCCATTTACTGGGTATTTAGTTTGCACACCGAGCATTTGACTCTGGTCTCGAGAGAGAGAGCCTATCTGATCAGATGAATTGAGTCATCTCTTTAGTGTATATAGAGTTGTTCAAAAGGTCAGGCTATATGATCTTCCTCTCGTCATTCGAAGAGAGCATCCAAGTCAATCAAGGCACCTGTTAGCTTTAATTCCGCATCTCTGTTTGTTATAAACTTTAAGTGGCCAAAGTTTTAAAGAGGGATTCATTCACCCCCCCTCTGAATCTAGGCCTTGCACCCTATCACTTAGTATCAGAGCGGGTCTCTGACTTTCCAGATCCAACGATCTGCAAAGAATCATGTTGTTTTCGGTGCTATTCTTGCTGTGGTCTAATCAATATTTATCAATTACTTTTGGTGCATTACTCATCGATTGCTTTAAGCGTTGGGTTTGTTTGCTATCCATCTTAATGGCTCGTCCTTCTGCTTTTGATGGTTCTAACTTCAGTAAGTGGTTAGGCGGTCTATGTGTCTACATGAATTCCATTGACTCTAATCTATGGAATTTAGTTTCAAAAGGCTCATATCAATTACCTCATGATGAGACCAAGTGGTCTAGAGAGGACAGAGTGAAGAACCGTGATAATGTCATAGTTCTTAATATTTTGAAAGCTGCAGTTAATACTGACAGATTTCCTTTTACTCTCAGGTGCGATTCTGGAAAGGAAATCTTGGATAGATTAACTACTACAAATGGGGAGCAAGAGGATCAATGCTTGATGGCCAATCGGGGTGATCATAACTCTGATCAACAGGAGGAAACGTCATCCAAGGTAAGCTCTAGATCAGAAGAAATTTCGTTTGATGATTTATGGAATATAAATGAAGAACTTACTGATAGATGTATGAAATTAAAATCTGAAAATAAAATGCTGAAAAAGAACATTGATCAGAACAATACTAACTCATCATGTGAAAATTGCTTGAATCTGAAACAATCGTATGATACTTGTCTATGTGATGTCATTAGGCTTAAGGAACAAATCTCATGGCTGAAAAATGAGAACAATGAATTTGTTGTTAAGAATTCTGAACTAGAAGAAAAGCTGAAATTCTCAAGTGATGATCATGTGTTAGTCAATGAACTTGTTCAGAATGAAAGGTTAACAAAAGAAAACGAAGATTTGAAGCAACAGAATATTGCTGTGTCGGATAAGCTTCAAAAGCTTGAAAAAGGAAAGTGTGCTTTTGAAAATGAAAGTGAGAAAGTGAATGCTCTAATGGAAGAGATAGACAGCCATAAAACCATCAATGCTATGCTCAATGAAAAGGTATCTAATTCTGAATTGCTCATTTCTTCTCTGAAAAATGAAATTTTAGAATCAAATGAGAAATTGACAATTTTGGATCAAGGCATTTTGATTGATGAAAATAAAATGTTGAAAGATCAAAATAAGAAGTTGATGGTTTTGAACATTGTAGCTACTGAAAGATGCATGACTGTTGAAAGAGAAAAATGTGCTAAGTATAAAACGAATGATGGAAAAGAACAAAAAAATTTGCATTAGATTCAAATTCTGAAAAATCTTAATGATGCTGTGCAGAAATAGATTGTCACCTGTGAAGAAGATCTAGTAAGTTCTGAAATGCAGATTTCTTCACTCAAAAATAAAATTATTGAACTAAACAAATCCTTGTCCAAGTTTGTTAAGGGAAAGGAGAATCTGGATAAATTACTAGGAAATAAAGTGAACATTCAGAAGGAAGGATTAGGCTATAATCCAGATAATAAAAGAAACACAAAAGGAAAAGAAAAAAATATCTTTGTGAAAGGTTCAGAATGTGCGAGTACTTCAAAGTTTGTTTCACCTAAGAAATCTCAAAATACTCATAGGCACAGGTCTGAACAAAAGTAAAAGCACAATATCTGTGAAAAATCTTTTCATGTTAAGAAAACTCATGGTGTTCAGAAAAAGAAGGATAAATATTTTTATTGTGGAAAATTTGGCCATGAGATGGTTGATTATTTTGTTATGAAGAAGGAGGATTTGAAGAATAGTAGGTTTGTTACTAAGAAACCTTCTTTTGGTCAAAAGAAGAGAATTCAATGCTTTTATTGCCATAGAATTGGTCAAGTCATGCATGAGTGTGATTTAATGAAACAAGATGACATGAAAGCTAAGAAATCTCATGCCAAGAATCATGCCTATCTGAATAAAAAGATTCACTGTTTTAAGTATGGCAAATTGGCTCACTTTGCTACACAATGCTGGCATGCACATGGGAGAAATAAACAACATGAATTTGTTAAAGCCCATGTGTATCAAAATCTATTTGATAGAAATAAATCTGGTTTTAAAAGATAAACTGCTACATGTTTTGAATGTGGAAGACCTGGCCACCGAGCTCGGCATTTCGTCATGCTGGATGATGTCTTGTACCGCAGATCTTTCTCCGGTCCCCTCCTTAAATGCATCGGTGCTGAGGAAGCCAATCTAGCGGTTCAAGAAGTACACGAAGGCATCTGCGGCGCGCACCAAGGAGGAAGATCACTCGCCAGGATCTTGCTTCGGCAGGGTTACTAGTGGCCCACTCTCTAGCGCGACTGCAAGACCTACGTACAGAAGTGCGACCGATGTCAGTGCTTCGGCCATCTGATCCACCAGCCCGCCATGGAGCTCATCACCCTTGCCGAGCCATACCCCTTCGCTCGGTGGGGAATAGATATTCTCGGGCCGTTCCCCACGGCCCAGGCTCAGAAGAAGTACGTCATCGTCGCCATCGACTATTTCACCAAATAGATCGAAGCCGAGGCCACCACCAGGATCACTGAATCAGTCGTATGGAGTTTCGTTTGGAAGTCGATCATTTGTCGTTTTGGTGTCCCCCAAGTGATCGTGAGCGATAATGGTCAACAATTTGATTCTCATTACGTCAGAGACAGATGTGCCGACCTAAACATTCGCAATCACTTCACATCGGTAGCCCACCCTCAGGCTAACGGACTGGTCGAAAATGCCAACAAAACTATCTTGAAAGGCATCAAAACCAGGCTCGGTAAGGCCAAGGGAAGCTGGCTCGAGGAATTACCTAGCGTACTGTGAATGCACCGAACTACTCCGAGAACGGCTACAGGTGAAACACCTTTCCAACTGGTGTAACGAAATCCATGATTCTATTGGAGGTCGGCAATCCTTCTCTCCCAGTCGTCCACTTCAAATCTGAGGCGAACGAGTAGAAACTACTGGAAAACCTCGACTTAGTGGATGAGACCGAGAGATTGCACATATCCGAGCAACGGAATACCAACGGCGCATCACTCGATACTACAACTCCAGAGTCCGAGACAGACATTTCCAACCAGGAGACTTCATCCTGAGAAGGGCTGAAGCCTCTCGACCACTAGAGGCGGCGGGGAAGCTATCCCCTACCTGGGATGGCCCCTACAGAGTGGTCAAGACGCTCGGGAAAGGGGCGTATCGACTGTCCACCATGGAAGGAACACCCGTCCCTCGGACATGGAACGTAACAACACTTCACAAATTCTACTTTTGAACATCTGGCAAGCATACACATGTAAGCAAAGTAGAATAAATATCATCCTTTTCTTTTCATTAAACTCTGGTGTATATCAAGTAGGCCGCAGCCAATACAATACAGTTCGGCAAAAAGAAAACTTACATCCACTGGTACTATGACGTGAGCAGAACACTCGGCCAACTCGGTAAGCACTCCTACGTCCAGCCACTGACTCTGCCTAGTGCGAAAACTAGCTCGGATAAAGGATAGCCGGCCCCGTTGGTTTGAGATGCTCGGAGGAAAGGTGCCAAAGGGATTGGAAAGACAATAAGAGAAGGCCTCCCATGCCAACTCTTTGGAAGGAGGACGGAAGCCGAACAGAAAGCAAGCACCCCCTAGCGGTGTGAGCAAGGAAAGAGGAAAGGAGGGGCTCGGTGATCAGAAAGGAGGAAGCTTAAAGAGCTTCCCCTCCCCCAAAGGATGGCGTCGGCGAGTCAGGGACAGGAAGGCGACATGCTCTAGCATGTCGAACCCTCTCCCAAACTGACCTCCAACTGTCGAACCCTCTTCCAAACTAGAGTAGCAGGAGCTTCCCTCCTATTTCTGTCTGCATCATCATCTTCTGAAGCGCTTTCCATGCTCCGTCGAGATCGACAGCACAACGCTTTCACGGAAAGGGAAGAAGAAACCGTCAAGGATGGCCTTAAGCGATGGAAGGAAGAGGAGACGTCCTTCGGACCTTTTATAGGACGAAGGGGGAGCTGATCGCCTTAAATGACTCTCCCCTTAAAAACATGCTAAAGGAGCCTTCCCTAAGACGGTTACCTTATTTCCCAACATCCCCCCCCAGCGGAACGCGCGAAGCTGCAAGTCATTTACGGCGGCATGGAAAAGCGGAACGGTGCCAGTGCCATGACAGTTATCTGACAGATCGACACGCGTAATATCTGCAGATAAAATAGGCGCCTTCCCCAATGACTACGGATATGGTAGTCAAATCACACCAAAAGCAGTAAGAAACAATCAATTCAGCACTTATTATTGCCGTTACTATACTTTCCAAAAAACAAAAAGGTCTTACATGGCTACAAAAGAGAAAGAACGAAAGAGCTTGTACATCAGGCCTCGGGCCCATCTCGAAGCTCGGTAGATGAGGGCCCCTCAGCACCAGATGATCTGCCCCCGGTACTCTAGGCGACGACCAACCCAAGCACTGACCCCACCTGTGTGGGAACTATCTCGGTCATGTGCCCTCTCGAGGCTACTGGAGTTGGCGATTGCTCGGGTGAGGTCGAGGCCGCCCGACCCTCCTCTTCGCTCGACGTATAATGGGAAGAGTCGGTGGAACCCCAATCCGAGTCATAGCATTACCCGGAAGGAAAAACGAGCCCAGTCGCTTGGGTCTCGGCCTCTATGATGGCCCGATTGAAGCCCTAGGAGAAGCCCTTCCGAAGGCCGCGACTGTAGCCTGACTCATAATAGAGGAAGGCAGATTGCTGAAGAGCCGCGTGGTAAGCCTCTAAGCATTTATGTCGCTCGAGTGCTTCCACCCCGACCAGCTCTACCTTCCTCTCGAGCTCGGCTATCCTCTGTTCTGACTCGAACAGTTTCCTCTCAGCCTCGGTCCGCGCATCCTTGGCCCCCCGGACACGGCCCTCGAGCACCTCCCGCTCGGCCTTCCATTGCTCGCCACGCTCAACCTGAATCCTGCGCTCTGCCTCCAAGAGCTCATTCTTCCGATCGACCATAGGACCGGCCTGGGCCAGCTGCTCCGCCAACGATCGAGCCTCCGCCTGGCTCGACTGCACCTGTGCCCGGAGCGGAGCCACCTCCCGTCGAAGGTCCCCAAGATCGAGGGTCAAACGCTCGACCTTTCTATCAAGCGAACCACGGGCCCATGAAAGAGTCTCCCACTCCGACTCCACTCGAGCGTACACGTCCACTGCCTCAGCTCCTAGCTGCGCCAAGATCAGGCCGCCTTCCATAAGTTGCTCGAAAAGCGTAGAAGGGCGGCCCTTTCGGAGTCTCTCCCGCACGGCTCCTGAAGCGATGGAATGGCACCTCCAGTACTGAGAGGCCCGGATACTGAAGGCATTGGTCGATGGAGGCGAAATCCTCTCCAGAGCGACTGGGATTGGGGCACCTCCCCCGAGGGATCCCGCCTTGGGGGCCCCACCGGTTAGCTTGGGTTGGGCAGCCTCACCGCGTACCTCCCCGGCCTCGGTCGGCTACAATTGGGTCGCTTCATCCTGCGACCTCCCAGCCTCGACCGGATCGGATCGGACCCCTCCATCTTGCGCCCCCTCTATTTCGCTCGGCACCCCGACACCGGCCACGGCCCCTCCGTCATCCGCTCCCTCTCGCTCCATGGAGAGAGAAGGCAACAGAGGAGCCTCATCGGCCGGGCCGGTGACCTCTGCCTTCCTCGCCCATTTCATCTCGGTAGACAGAGCCTGCAATAAAGACCTCAACAACTTCACCACGGGATCCTTGCACTTAACCCCCGGGCATTTGGAAGCGTCATCCCGGGTGACCCTCTTGGCCTTGTCTCGGGCACGGGAGGAACCCTTCGATGCTTGAAGATCACTCGGGGCTGGCATATCATCCACGTCAATGACCTCCAACTCAGCTGGCAGTGCCTCATCCTCAGTCACTCTCCTCAAGTCTGAACGAAGGATAGCAGATTGTGAAAAGGAAGGCACTCACCTGATAAGAAGAGAACGAGCCCCTGATACCCTTACCGATCGACAGCAGTGCTCGAGAAAGGTACTCCTCGATGTTGGATGAGGTCACCAACTCAACAGTCACCTGGCGATTCTGCTGAAGGATAGCAGCATCCCTCTCCACCTCTGGGGAGACCTCCGTTTGCTTTGGAGGGATATTCGGGTGAAAGTTGGGCACCATCGGGAAATCCCAAACTACGCCAACCGCGGATGCGCCCACCCAAAAATATTGGGTCTTCCACCCCTTATGAGAAGTGTCCTTCATGGAAAGGGACACGCAACTCCTCTTTCGCTTCGCCTAGATGAAGAAGAAGCCCTTCCCAGCATAAAGGTTCTCCTTCAGCTCAAAAAAATAATGGAAGAGGTCCAGCGAGGTATTCACCCCACTCTGGCCACGGAGAAAAATAAATGAGAAGATAAGGGTATAAGCGTTGGAGAACAGCTGAACCGGAGCCAGTCGATAAAACCGAACCAAGTTGGTGACAAAGGAATGGAGGGGTAGGCGGAAGCCGCTCCTCCAGGCCAAGAGAAAAGAGCAGAAGAGACCAGAACGAGTGGACAAACTGGACTCGTGCGGTTCAGGCGCCAAAAACTAGAATCGCCAAGGCAACCCATACTGGTTCTCCAGTCGCTTCACGTCAGCCTCCCCTAGCTCGCTGCGGAGAGGCTCCAACGGTACCAAGAAAGGCCTTGGGGCCTGTCCTTCACCCCGCCCATTGGCCTCAAACTCTAGTCCGCCATGGAACAGACAGAAGAACTTGAAGAAGAAGGGGAAAGCTCTAGACTAGAGGACTCTGGAGGAGAAGGGAGCTGACGGATCGCCGCCGTGGTAATCTCTTCTAGCTCCGCGAAAGCCGCTGTGATTCTCCGCTCCTCCGAACTACTCTCACGCCGCATGAGCCCCCCTCAAAATATAAATGCAATAGAAGGCAAAACCCTAAACCCCGGAGATAAAGGGATGAAAACAACGCGTAATGCTTATAACCCTTAGCTGGAAGCGGCGCGGCGTTCCTATCTTCCGTAAAGGGGCATTCTTGGAATAATTTTTAAAATTATCATCATGACGGACGTATTTTCAGGGCAAGCCGCATCATGTGGCCCCTACTAGAGAGAGATCTCTACCCAACCAGAGCCACAAAAAGTCCAGCCCAAATGCTACTCATCCGAGCCTAATTTTGGCTCAGGAGTAGGAGGGGGACAAGTGGAGAGGGAAAATCTAACCGCTCGAACGGAGAGGCCAAACAAGGTCAAATTTGACCCAACGAGGCCCAGCTCCTTGAAGTGGTAACCCCGGGCCCACTAAGTATAAGCCTAATAACTAACTCGAATCAAGCACTTCCTAGGTGACCTTCGGGTTGGGAAGTCCGAGCATCAGTTCGATCGGGAGAACTCCTTCGGAGTCTCGTATTCTCTACCCAAACCACACACTCGTCGCTCGGGAGACCTCTCTTGGGCCAGTGCCTCATGCTCGGGCCAACTGGTAAAGCTTATCTGTACGGCCATTACGAGTCCCTTAAAAGTTGGGAGCTCAAAGGGATAGGGGAGATTAAGAGTCCGCATGCTATAAAGAGCCCGCAAGGAGGACGTAATCCCCCCTGAAACCCCTCGGCTTACAGAGATCATTCACTCAACGAGCCAATATTTAAGCTGGAAGAGCCCTATTGTACATTGGTAAGCCAAAAATTCTGAGCAGGAACCAATTCACCTTTTGGTGGAGAGGGATCTCGCGCCCTCATCCTCCTCCTAACTCTTCCCTGTGCACCATTGCTCTACTACGTTTGCTGACTTAGGCATCGGAGGGTCTTCCCCGGAGATTCATCCCTGGGCACCTCTGACTCGTTTCCCTTATTGTAGCTCTAACTTCAAGGATACGTGGTCATCATCCTCCCCGCTCAGGGGTAGCGCGAGATCGCCCCTCTTCAAGATGAAAATAGCTCATGAAAACCTTGTAAAGGCAAAAGAAAGTCATGGTGAGAAAAATTCAAGTTTCATGCATGGCATCAAGAATACTTTTCAATACACAATCAAAAGTACACAAAATCATGGAGAGTGTTCATACACAGACACAAAAACACAAAATGCTCATTTTAATTTCCCCTCTACTTTTAGGAGTGTAAATAAAAGAAACAATTTTAGTAGGAAATCTAGTTTTATTGTGGGAGATTAGGTCATGACATGTGTATATATGTCAGTTGATGAAGTATGATGATGATTTGTTTTTGAAAAAGTATAGTCATACTGTGATGAATGCTAACACCAAGGGACCCAAGCTTGCTTGGGTGCCTAAATCAAAATGAGATTTGATGTTTGTTCTTGCAGGTCTGCATGAAAGCAATGGAAAATAAATGGTACCTGGACAGCGGATACTCCAGGCACATGACTGGAAATAAATAACTTTTTGCAGACCTAGCAGAGAAAGATGGAGGAATGGTAATTTTTGGTGGACAGGACAGAGGTAAGATAATTGGCACTAGGAGAATTGGTAAGGATCTCAGACACTGTATTAAGGATGTTTTGCTAGTAAAAGGTTTGAATCATAATTTGCTTAGCATTAGTCAACTTTGTGACAAAGGTCACAAGGTTGTTTTTGAATCTTCTCACTATTCTATAAGTGATGCAAACACTCCTGAAGTTAAGTTCATAGGAGTGAGAAGTAACAACACCTATCAAGTTGATTTCAATGAAATTGCTTCTGAAAATTTGTGTTTGGTTGCTAACAAAAATGATGATGTTTGGTTATGGCATTGCCGTCTTGGGCATGCCAATTTTAATGTCCTTAGGAAATTGTCAAGAAATAACGTAGTTAGAGTGTAGCAACCCTGGTAAAAATAAAAGGAAATAAAAACCCCAATTGATCAAAATAAGATTAAAAGATTTAAAGAAGTGAATAATAAACCTAAAATGTGAATAACGCCTTGATTAAAGGCGCTACTTCAAAAAGAAACGCCCTTGTACAAGGCGCGAATTCCAGAAAGGACGACCACAGAAGATGTCGTCAATTCCCAAAGGGCCAAAATAATAAAAAGGACAAGTAAACGTGACGCCCTCCACATGGACGCGTTTTACATAAGAAATGACATTAACCAGGGCGTCAATTTAAATTAACGCCCTAACGTAAGGCGTTAATTCCATTTGTGTTTCGTTCGAGTTTCGTTCGAACCAGGAGACTCTCCAGAGCAAGTTTCTGGATAACTACGGGGGAGATTGATTATGGCAAGGACTCTATGAGGGAAACATTACTTCCAATACAACACTAACTCCATTAAGATTCTAAAAATCCTATAAATATCCTGCTGTTCGACCCAGACCGCTGTTTGGCGTTCTGTGTATTGCTGCTGTCATCCGTGAGGAACGTAAGTTGTTCTTCATTATTTTGCTTCCACCTTCGGTTATGTATGAGTATGAAGACTAATGTCTTCATCTTATTTCATATAGGAAGTTTACAGTAAGTAGCAACTCTCGTGTCAAAGAGAAGATCGTGGGTTCTTCGTCAAACGATCTATTCATCCTTTTTGTGCAGGTTGACTGCAACAGGGAAGAGTTGTTACTGTTACCGTGTGAAGAACGTAGATTGATCTTCACCTTCCTTCTTCCTCTTGCAGCCAAACGACCGTGAAAGGAGGAAGCTTTCTTCTGCTTCTACAAGGGGCTGCTTCTTCTTTCTGCTATTGCTGTCTTATATTAAAACAGAGTATCATTCACCTCCTTCAATCAATCTTCACGTCTGTCAACCAATTCAAAAAGGTAGGTTTTCTCAAGAGCGTAGCCCAAACTAATATAGATTCTGAAATAAATTCATCCATGATCTCATGCATATAGTTTTACTACGTTTTCAAATGTTTTTGGTGAATTTTGAATAAGGCGACCCTTCAAAGGGCGCTAATTATTATTTTGACGCCGGACCAGGAGTCGTCAATTTCATATAATTAATAATTACCCATGTTTAAAATTCTGTATCTATGAAACCATGAATCTAACCTAATGCATGATCATCCTAGTGGAATCCTGCTATTTTTCTGGTCCTCACTATATAATTTGTTCTTGAAATTTTATTATCAGAAATCTTGGAAAAGGTTGAAATAACGACCCGATGCAGGTCGTCTCTTATTGAACTGACGCCCCAGAACAGGGCGCTAATTGAAAAGTAACGCCCCTGTCCAAGGCGCGTTTTTATTAAAATTCCATATTATCTAAATTCTGCAAAATAGAAATACAGAATGGACGACTGCTGAGCAAGCCGTCAATTTATAAATAAACGCCCCTATATAAGGCATTAATTCCATGATTAATGACTTTAGATAAGTCGCTATTTTCCTGTGATACTATTTTACACTGTTACTGTTAACCGAGGGTTTCATATGTATATTAATATATATATATATATATATATCGGCACTATATTCCACTCCGTGAATATAGTCCCATATTTTATGATATTTTATCGTTTACCTACTAACTCTCAGTGACATACAAGCTCTCCATTGGACATTCCGTTCCTTTGGACTAGCGAGTTAGTCATAGAGACCTCCGTAAGACTCCTCGAGCCTTAGATTCCCTCAAGGCCGACTGAGCTGGTTGTACCATAAAAACCTATCACACTATTTTTACCATGTCACTCTATAAGAAACATGGTATACCGGCCCTCATGTTATGCTATATGTATAATATGAGAAGTATCTAAATAAACGGGGAAAGCATGTCTTTATTGAGATGTTCTTGTGGACCCCAATTCTATATCAACATTATTATGATGTTCTTGTGGACCTCAATTCTATATTAAAAGAGTGACCGTCTACTTGCGGGCACTTACTTGTCATGGTACCCAAGTTAGGGAACCAATTCCTCCTAGTTTTATCGATACTCGTGATTGCACCATTATTATCGTCATTATGGTCATGTTCAAATCCTTGAAATGATATCTACCTCTAAGTTCTTACAAGTTCTTTATCCTTGAAACTCCATATTGGCTATACACCAAGTGGATGTCAAAATACATGATCAATGCCTGCGCATATAGGGCCCGATCTGGTCCTGGGAGGAGCACCCAAAAGTACTAGTGCCCATGGGAGTTGTAATGATAATGGTATTGGCATTGTACCGAAGTGCATGACTAGCTTGATTGGACATTCCACAAAAATCTCGTACTTGACTCAACTTGACATGACATGACTTGCTTGACCCGAAAAAGGGTAATTTATATACTTGCTTGCTTGAAACGTGATAGCCAAGTTCTCAACATGGCATGATGAAATTACTTGCTTGCACATCCTGACATCTATTACTTGAAAGTTCATGAATAGTTCACCTTGTTATCTTGTTGATATACTCTCTATCTTGTCGTTTTACGCGAGCATGCATAGCTATAGTGCATTCATGGAAAGATGTAATTACTTAAACCCCTTGCTAGTTCTTGAGATATAATTTCCTACTGAGCGTTCGCTCACTCAGTGTTTCCATACTTTTCAGGTAAGTCCGATGACGAGACCCAAACTGACGGGGAAGGTCAAGAGTGAAAGAGTTAGAGCTATTCAAGCATCCATCAGTCCTGTCTTCTCTATATTTTGTTGAGTCGGAAATGTACCTTTCTTTTATTGAGTCTAGTATTTACAAGGGTTTGTAATAGACATATTCTTATTAAAGGAATAAATGAATTAGGTTATCTTTATATTTCCGCACTCTGTCTTTGTGTGTCGAATACACTACTTCTCTGATTGACATGATTGATATAAACTCGTCACGCATCTACGAGTATCTTCCTCGCTCGGGGCGTGACAATTTTTGTGGTATCAGAGCCTAGGGTATTCAATTCCTAGGAAACCCAAGTCCAAGGATAAGTCTGAACCTTTAACCAGTGAGATTGGGTAGAACCAAGGGCTAAAGTCAGCATAGAATTAAAAGCCTTTGAACGCAATCACATACTAATAGCTATTATAATTGTAGGACAATGGCTGCCGAACGTGCTCAATGGTGCAACATGCAACGCACTCTCCAAGGCATGACCCAGGCACTTCAACAAGTGGCACAAGGAGGTGCACATCGTGGAGCAAGAAATCTCCACCAAAGCTTCAAGAACATGAACCCTCCTAAGTTCATGGGATCCACTAATCCAGATGATGCCGAACATTGGATCCGAGAGACGGAACGTGTTTTTAGAGTCATGCAATGCTCGGACCAAGAGAAGGTCCTGCTAGCCACATTTCAATTAGAAAGAGATGTCCGATGCCGGTGGGAGTCGGTAGAAGCCACATTAGATCCAGGACAAGTTACTTGGGAGGAGTTCGTTGAACATTTCAACAATAAATATTTCTCAGATCGAGTTCAAGAGAAGAAAGCCGCTGAATTCGCTGCACTTAAGCAACGATCTTTGTCGGTGGCTGAATATGAAGCGCAGTTCTCTAGGCTGTCTCGGTACGCTAAACACTTAGTTAGTACTGAGAAGATGAAAGCTTGAAGATTCCTTAATGGGCTCAGGCCCCAATATATCACACAATTGGCACCGATGGACATACAAGTCTATTCGGAGATGGTTCGACGAGCTCAATTACTAGAAGATGCCGCGGAACTATCTGATAGGATCCGTGGGAAAGACAAGAAGGAGAATGTTACTAGCTCCGGCACCTTCAAACCTAATTTCAAGAAGAGGGCAAGTAATGGAGGCATTCCCTCCCAGGAACAAAAGTTCAAGAAGACCAAACCTTTCTCCATCACCACTACACCTGCTAAGGTGGTATGTAAGCACTGTGATAAGGCCGGGCACAAGGCCGAAGAATGTTGGAGGAAACTTGGAGCGTGTCTCCGTTGTGGGAGCCGTGATCATCGGATTCCCGACTGTCCCCTACTCAACGATCAAGCCGGTGACGGAAAGCGCCCGGTAACAAAGAATGCTCGTCTCCACGCGATTAAGGAGACCGAAGAAGACGAAGGCGGACTAGTAGAAGGTACACTGAAAGTTTGTTCCAAGTCTGCACATGTCTTATTTGATACGGGTGCATCACATTCTTTTATCTCCAAGAAGTTTGCTAACCCACTGCCTATGGAACCGGAATGGATGAAAATATTTTTATCTACTCCTCTCGGAAACGAAACCGATATTACTCACCATTATCAAAACTGTGAAGTCTTAGTAAAAGGAAGAAATCTTCCTATCAATCTCATATGTTTAAACCTAACGGAATATGATGTCATATTAGGAGCAGATTGGTTATCTAGGTATCAGGCAACTGTGGATTGCCGTAACAGCAAAGTTACTTTCAAGGACTTTCCAGAACTAGTCTATTCTAGCCCTAAGAGTCGGAGCAAGTCACCTCTTATTTT
Organism: Amorphophallus konjac; assembly: GCA_022559845.1. NCBI lineage: Eukaryota > Viridiplantae > Streptophyta > Magnoliopsida > Alismatales > Araceae > Amorphophallus > Amorphophallus konjac. Next base: position 178,776,522 of record CM040127.1, on the reverse strand, counting down.
GGCTCTCCGAGCTAGCAAGCTAATAAGGAAAGGATGTGTATCTTTCCTTGCATTTGTCACCATTAAGGAGACTAAGTTAGAAGACATCCCTGTTGTGCAAGAATTTCCGGAGGTGTTTCCGGAGGACTTGCTTGGATTACCCCCACAAAGAGAAGTGGCCTTCACCATCGATTTAGTCCCTGGTGCTGGACCAGTTTCTAAGGCACCATATAGGATGTCCCCTGCCGAACTCAAGGAGCTGAAGGAGCAATTGATGGAACTTCTCAAGAAGGAATTTATTAGACCAAGCACTTCCCCGTGGGGAGCACCTGTGCTATTTGTAAAGAAGAAAGATGGATCCATGAGGTTATGCATCGACTATCGACAGTTGAACCATCTCACTATCAAGAACAAGTATCCACTGCCAAGAATCAATGAGTTATTTGATCAAATATCTGGATCCAAGTATTTCTTAAAGATTGATCTCAGGTCAGGGTATCACCAACTAAGGATCAAGGATGAGGACATTCATAAGACCACATTCAGAAGCAGGTATGGCCATTATGAGTTTGTTGTTATGCCTTTCGGACTAACAAATGCCCCTACTACCTTTATGCAGTTGATGAATAGTATATTCAGACCTTATCTAGATCAATTCGTGGTGGTTTTCATTGATGATATATTAATTTACTCCAAGACCAAGGGAGAGCATGAGGAACATTTAAGGATGGCATTACAGATGTTGAGGACAAATCAGCTATACGCAAGCTCAGCAAATGTGAATTTTGGTTAAGAGAAATAGCTTTCTTGGGGCATGTTATATCAAAAGACGGTTTATCCGTAGATCCATCAAAGGTTGAAGCTGTAAGGAATTGGGAAAGACCGACCAATGCTAGCGAGGTCCGTAGTTTCTTGGGTCTTGCGGGCTACTATCGGCGATTCATCAAGGATTTCTCCAAGATAACCGTACCACTCACTAGGCTAACTCGCAAGGAGATACGCTATGAATGGAGCGAGGATTGTGAACGAAGCTTCCAAGCTCTCAAGGATCACTTGACTACTGCCCTAGTCTTAGCTCTACCAATTGAAGGAGAAAAGTTCAAGGTATACACTGATGCATCTGGCATTGGCCTCGGATGTGTTTTAATGCAACAAGGGGAGGTTATAGCCTACTCTTCGCGCCAATTGAAGAAGCACGAGGAGAACTACCCAGTTCATGATTTAGAATTGGCTGCGGTAGTATTTTCACTAAAGATATGGAGACATTATCTGTATGGAGTGCAGTTTCTTGTATACTCCGACCATAAAAGTCTTAAGTATCTCTTCTCTCAAAAGGAATTGAATATGAGGCAAAGACGTTGGCTAGAATATCTTAAGGACTTCGACTTTACTATACAATATCATCCTGGAAAGGGTAATCCGGTAGCTGATGCCCTTAGTCGAAAGCCGAGAGCATTATTAGCCAATTGTATGATTCAGGAGTGGAAGTTGCTAGAACAATTTACTAGACTTAATATATGCATGGACAAGGACAGTAGGTGTGTCACCTTATCCCACATGAGCATACATTCAGATTTGCTACCTGAAATACAAGGACTTCAAGGTAGTGACCCGGTATTAGTGGAAATCAAGGGCAAACTAGAAGGACAATCTGTGTTCCAACTAGCTTCAGATGGAAGGTTGTTATTCCAAAATAGAACTTGTATACCGGATTGTCAAGAATTAAAGAAGAAGATCTTAGATGAAGCTCACAGATCAAGGTACACAATTCATCCTGGATCTACTAAGATGTACCAAGATTTAAAAAGGAACTTCTGGTGGCCTAATATGAAGAGAGAAGTCACGGACTTTGTGTCTCGCTGTCTCACCTGCCAACAAGTTAAGGCTGAACACTAGAAGCCAGCCGGAAAGCTACATCCCCTGGATATTCCCAAATGGATGTGGGAGGATATTGGTATGGATTTCATCATGGGTCTAACTAAATCAAAAAGATGATATGATGGAATATGGGTTATCATTGATCGATTGACCAAATCAGCGCACTTCTTGCCAATCAAGAGTCGATGGTCAGTTGATGTTCTGGCTGCATTATACATAAAAGAGATAGTCAGATTACATGGTATCCCTGTCTCGATTGTGTCGGACAGAGATCCCCGTTTTACTTCGCATTTTTGGAAAGGACTACAATATTCGTTGGGATCGAGACTTAACTTTAGTACAGCTTTTCATCCTCAAACGGATGGTCAGACCGAGAGAACTAATCAGGTGGTTGAAGATATGCTTAGGGCATGCATCATTGATTTTGGAAGAAGCTGGCATGATCACTTGTCTCTAGTTGAGTTTGCATATAATAATAGCTACCAGGTAAGTATACAAATGGCACCTTTCGAAGCCTTATAAGGAAGGAGTTGCCGATTACCCTTATGCTGGGACGAAGTTGGAGAGAAACAACTATTAGGTCCAGATATGGTAAGGGATACCACCGAGAAGATACAGTTGATTAGAGAAAGACTGCAAGTAGCTCAGTCTAGACAAAAGACTTATGCTGATACAAGAAGAAGAAATCTCGAATTCCAAGTCAGAGATCACGTCTTTCTCAAGATATCACCTGGACGTGGAAAAAGGAGATTTGGTGTTAAGGGCAAGCTTACACCAAGATTCATTGGACCTTTTGAGATACTGGAAAGAGTTGGCGAGGTTGCTTATCGCATCGCATTGCCTCCTCAATTGTCTGAAGTTCATAATGTATTCCACATATCAATGTTGAAGAAATATGTGCATGATCTGTCACATATCATTGATCATGGAGACCTGGTGATTCAAAGGGATCTCACTTATGAACAAAAACCCATGAAGATCCTTGATCGTGAGGTACGAACATTAAGAAATAAAGTTAGCCCCATGCTAATGGTGCAATGGAGTAAATGTTCAGAACACGAAGCCACATGGGAGACCGAGGAGTCTATGAGGAAACGATTCCCGGACTTATTAGGTATATAACTCTACACTCTCCATATATATATAAATATATGCATTGAATTTGGGGACCAAATTCTTTTAAGTGGGGGAGGGTGTAGCAACCCTGGTAAAAATAAAAGAAATAAAAACCCCAATTGATCAAAATAAGATTAAAAGATTTAAAGAAGTGAATAATAAACCCAAAATGTGAATAACGCCTTGATTAAAGGCGCTACTTCAAAAAGAAACGCCCTTATACAAGGTGCGAATTCCAGAAAGGACGACCACAGAAGATGTCGTCAATTCCCAAACGGCCAAAATAATAAAAAGGACAAGTAAACGTGACGCCCTCCACATGGACGCGTTTTACATAAGAAATGACATTAACCAGGCGTCAATTTAAATTAATGCCCTAACGTAAGGCGTTAATTCCAATTGTGTTCCGTTCGAGTTTCGTTCGAGCCAGGAGACTCTCCAGAGCAAGTTTCTGGATAACTACGGGGGAGATTGATTATGGCAAGGACTCTATGAGGGAAACATTACTTCCAATACAACACTAACTCCATTAGGATTCTAAAAATCCTATAAATATCCTATGTTCGACCCTAGACCGCTGTTTGGCGTTCTGTGTATTGCTACTGTCATCCGTGAGGAACGTAAGTTGTTCTTCATTATTTTGCTTCCACCTTCGATTATGTATGAGTATGAAGACTAATGTCTTCATCTTATTTCATATAGGAAGTTTACAGTAAGTAGCAACTCTCGTGTCAAAGAGAAGATCGTGGGTTCTTCGTCAAACGATCTATTCATCCTTTTTGTGCAGGTTGACTGCAACGGGGAAGAGTTGTTACTGTTACCGTGTGAAGAACGTAGATTGATCTTCACCTTCCTTCTTCCTCTTGCAGCCAAACGACCGTGAAAGGAGGAAGCTTTCTTCTGCTTCTGCAAGGGGCTGCTTCTTCTTTCTGCTGTTGCTGTCTTATATTAAAACAGAGTATCATTCACCTCTTCAATCAATCTTCACGTCTGTCAACGAATTCAAAAAGGTAGGTTTTCTCAAGAGCGTAGCCCAAACTAATATAGATTCTGAAATAAATTCATCCATGATCTCATGCATATAGTTTTACTACGTTTTCAAATATTTTTGGTGAATTTTGAATAAGGCGACCCTTCAAAGGGCGCTAATTCTTATTTTGACGCCGGACCAGGAGTCGTCAATTTCATATAATTAATAATTACCCATGTTTAAAATTCTGTATCTATGAAACCATGAATCTAACCTAATGCATGATCATCCTAGTGGAATCCTGCTATTTTTCTGGTCCTCACTATATAATTTGTTCTTGAAATTTTATTATCAGAAATCTTGGAAAAGGTTGAAATAACGACCCGATGCAGGTCGTCTCTTATTGAACTGACGCCCCAGAACAGGGCGCTAATTGAAAAGTAACGCCCCTGTCCAGGGTGCGTTTTTATTAAAATTCCATATTATCTAAATTCTGCAAAATAGAAATACAGAATGGACGACTGCTGAGCAAGCCGTCAATTTATAAATAAACGCCCCTGTATAAGGCGTTAATTCCATGATTAATGACTTTAGATAAGTCGCTATTTTCCTGTGATACTATTTTACACTGTTACTGTTAACCGAGGGTTTCATATGTATATTAATATATATATATATATATCGGCACTATATTCCACTCCGTGAATATAGTCCCATGTGTCATGATGTTTTATCGTTTACCCACTAACTCTCAGTGACATACAAGCTCTCCATTGGACATTCCGTTCCTTTGGACTAGCGAGTTAGTCATAGAGTCCTCCGTAAGACTCCTCGAGCCTTGGATTCCCTCAAGGCCGACTAAGCTGGTTGTACCATAAAAACCTATCACACTATTTTTACAATGTCACTCTATAAGAAACATGGTATACCGGCCCTCATGTTATGCTATATGTATAATATGAGAAGTATCTAAGTAAATGGGAGAGCATGTCTTTATTGAGATGTTCTTGTGGACCCCAATTCTATATCAACATATTATGATGTTCTTGTGGACCTCAATTCTATATTAAAAGAGTGACCGTCTACTTGCGAGCACTTACTTGTCATGGTACCCAAGTTAGGGAACCAATTCCTCCTAGTTTTATTGATACTCGTGATTGCACCATTATTATCGTCATTATGGTCATGTTCAAATCCTTGAAATGCTATCTACCTCTAAGTTCTTACAAGTTCTTTATCCTTGAAACTCTATATTGGCTATACACCAAGTGGATGTCAAAATACATGATCAATGCCTGCGCATATAGGGCCCGATCTGGTCCTGGGAGGAGCACCCAAAAGTACTAGTGCCCATGGGAGTTGTAATGATAATGGTATTGGCATTGTACCGAAGTGCATGACTAGCTTGATTGGACATTCTACAAAAATCTCGTACTTGACTCAACTTGACATGACATGACTTGCTTGACCCGAAAAAGGGTAATTTATATACTTGCTTGCTTGAAACGTGATAGCCAAGTTCTCGACATGGCATGATGAAATTACTTGCTTGCACATCCTGACATCTATTACTTGAAAGTTCATGAATAGTTCACCTTGTTATCTTGTTGATATACTCTCTATCTTGTCATTTTACGCGAGCATGCATAGCTATAGTGCATTCATGGAAAGATGTAATTACTTAAACCCCTTGCTTGTTCTTGAGATATAATTTCCTACTGAGCGTTCGCTCACTCAGTGTTTCCATACTTTTCAGGTAAGTCCGATGACGAGACCCAAACTGACGGGGAAGGTCAAGAGTGAAAGAGTTAGAGCTATTCAAGCGTCCATCAGTCCTGTCTTCTCTATATTTTGTTGAGTCAGAAATGTACCTTTCTTTTATTGAGTCTAGTATTTGCAAGGGTTTGTAATAGACATATTCTTATTAAAGGAATAAATGGATTGGGTTATCTTTATATTTGTGCACTCTGTCTTTATGTGTCGAATACACTACTTCTCTGATTGACATGATTGATATAAACTCGTTACGCATCTACGAGTATCTTCCGCGCTCGGGGCGTGACATAGAGGTCTTCAATGCTTGAATTTTGAAACTTCAAACATTTGTGAAGCATGCAATAAAAGAAAACAAACCACTATTTCATTCAAATGCAAAAACATCGTTTCAACTGAAAAACCCCTACAATTGCTACACTTGGATTTGTTTAGTCCCACCAGGACTCACAGTCTTGGAGGGAAACTATATGGATTTGTAATTATTGACGATTCCTCTAGATATGCATGGGTATTATTTTTAGCTAACAAAAGTGATGCTTTCAAAGAATTTGTTGATTTCTGTGTGAGAGTTCAGAATGAAAAAGGATATGCTATTCAGAAGATTCAGAGTGACCACAGAAAAGAGTTTGAAAATTTTGATTTTGATGAATTTTGCAGGAAGCAGGGGTATGAGCACCAGTTTTCAACACCTAGGACCCCACAACAAAATAGAGTGGTCGAAAGGAAGAATAGAACGCTCGTGGAGATGGTGCGTACCATGTTGGCGGAAAAAGGTCTTCCATGGTACTTATGGGCAGAAGCAATAAACACTACTTTCTATATCACCAATCGAGCTATGGTAAGACATATCCTTAAGAAAACTCCCTACGAGTTGTATAAAGGTAAGAAACCCAACATATCTCACTTTAAGCCATTTGGATCCATTTGTTACATCCTGAATAATGGTAAGGATAATCTTGAAAATTTTGATGCTAAAGTGATAAAGGGATTTTCCTCGGGTATTCCATGACATCTAGAGCCTACTGAGTGTATAACTCTAGAACTCTTGTAGTCGAAGAGAGTCCTCATGTTGTGATTGATGAATTTACTCTGAGAAAATCTAATGATGATCAACATTTTCTTGGTTCAGGTGAAGGTGAGATTGAGAAAGGAGAATCTAGCAAACAAGGTGAGGCAAAAGGTGAAGAAAAGAAAGAGGAGAAAGAACAAGAAGAGGAGCAAGTACAATCGACCTTTCCACACCAATGGACCACGCTTAAAGATCATCCCTTGGAGAATGTGATTGGTGGTGTGGATGAAGGGATAAGAACCCGGGCTTCAATTAGGGAAGTTGAACTTCATGATAATTTAGCTTTACTTTCCAATATTGAGCCTAAATCTTTAGATGACGCACTTAATGATAATTCTTGGGTTCTCGCCATGCAAGAAGAACTGCACCAATTCCAAAGGAATCGGGTGTGGTTCCTCGTGCCCCAGCCTGATGATCACCCAATACTCGGAACTAAGTGGATTTTTTCGAAACAAACTTAGGAAGACGGGGTGGTTGTGAGGAATATGGCAAGATTAGTAGCTAAGGGATACTCTCAAGAATTTGGCATTGATTTTGATGAATCGTTCGCTCCTGTGGCTAGATTAGAGGCGGTAAGAATTCTTCTTGCTTATGCATGTCATAGGAACATCAAGCTTTTCCAAATGGACGTGAAGAATACCTTCCTCAATGGAGTCATCAAGGAAAAAGTATACATGGAGCAATCACCGAGCTTCGAGGATGAAAATTTTTTGGACCACTTCTACAAATTGGACAAGGCAATGTATGGGTTAAAACAAGCTCCCCGGGCATGGTATGATCGATTAAGTTTATTTTTGATTGATAATGGCTTCAAACAAGGTAATATAGACCAAACGTTGTTTACTAAGACTTGTGATGACCATGCTTTACTTGTGTAAGTTTATGTGGACGATATAATTTTTGGAGCCACGAACCTCAAAATGAATGATGATTTTGCTCAACTTATGTAGGGAGAATTCGAGATGAGCTTGATGGGCGAGTTAAACTTCTTCTTGGGGCTTCAAATAAAACAACTGAACGATGGAATATTCATAAATCAGAAGAAGTACACACAAGAAATTCTGAAAAAGTTCCAACTAGAAAATGCCAAGTCGTTTGCTACACCAATGTCCACTTCACTTAAGTTAGAAGATAAGAAAGGTAATATCGTTGATCAAAAACTTTTTAGGGGTATGATAGGCTCATTGTTATATCTTACTGCTGGTAGGCCTGACATAGATTTCACCGTGTGTCTCAGTGCAAGATATCAATCTTATCCCAAGGAATTTCATTTGTCAGCCATGAAAAGGATTTTCAGGTATTTGAAAGGTTCTATTGATCTTGGTTTGTGGTTTCCTAGAAATAATTCATTTGGTTTGATTGCATATATTGATTCTAATTATGCTGGGTGTAAAATGGATCGTAAGAGCATAAGCAGTCACTGCCAGTTTCTAGGGGGCTGCATGGTTTCATGGACCTCAAAGAAACAACAATGTATGGCTTTATCAACTACTGAAGCCGAATATGTGGCTGCAGGCAGTTGTGCGGCCCAAGTACTCTAGATCCAACACCAGTTGTTAGATTTTGATATTTCTTTGAAAAAGACTCCTATCATGTATGATAACACTTTTGCAATAAATCTTTCCAAAAATCCTGTCCAACACTCTCGCACAAAGCACATAGAAGTTAGACACCACTTCATTAGAGATCATATTAATAAAGGTTGTTGAGTAGTGATCAGCGGATCTAGAGGGGAGGGGTGAATAGATCAGCCCCTTCTTTGCCCTTCTTTTGCAGAAATAATAGCTAAATAAAAACTGAGAGCAATAAGGCAAGAAATAGTTGCTAGCTAATGAGCTAAATGCATGAGTGATGATCAACAACGTTCCTACCAAGCATCTAGCGTCAAGTCACACTAGACAACAAACCATAGAACACAAGTTTTTAAGGTGGTTCGGTCTCTATCCAGAGAGCTACGTCCACCCCTCACTTAAACCAAGTAAGGCTTCACTAGTGCAAAGGCACTACCACTGATACACAGCTTCTAACAGAGAGAAGACTCTCTCTAACCGCTGACAAACAGCTTGAGGGTATGCAACCCAACACCCACGGACCAGTGAACACACTATCCGTCTTCCTACTCACAGGTAGGGAACAAATATAAGAGTATGTGTTTTGAAGAAAAAAATAAAAGCAATGGTGGATGAACCAGACAAGGTATAGCAATGACACTCTACGAGAGAAGAGAACTCCTGTCTGGAGAAGAGTGGACAAAGTATGGCTTCTCTTCGTCTTGTTCCTAGGTCTTCACCACGACCGTAAGAGGAACGATGGATAAGCTCCTTAGCTTTCACTGCCACCTGATGAAGCTATGGATGGATGCTATCTCCTTGTTGTGAGAGCTCATGAAGTAGTAGAATACAGTCTGCTACGTTGCCCTTACGCCAGCAACATAAGGAAGGAGAGGTCTCTCCGAGCTTGCTTCCCGCTGCTCTTGCCTTCTCTTCTTCTTCTCTTATCTCCTTTTCGTGTTCTTTTTTCTCGCTCCCATCAACTGGAGCTCCTGCTCTCTTTTCTATATGTGGCTCACGGCATCTCCTGCCATGTCCCCTGCAGACTCCATACCCAGGACGTTGCATCCCCATTATTTGATTTGCTTCCTCAACGCCGTTGACTTTTTTCTGTCGGCTTGCAAGTACGTGGGTAGGTAGGGACCCAAGTCTGCAATGGTACTAGCAACTTAGAGGATGTCTCTACCAGAAAATTAGATCTTCTGACAAGGTGAGCTTCCTGACGGCTTTTCAAGTGTGAACAGATCCTCCAAGATAGGTTCCGGATGTTGAAAAGCGGATGCTTCCGATTTCAGATCCGTTCTGGGCGATCATGAACGTGTCGACACTTTCAGACAGTGTGTCGGCACATCTCATTAATATCTTGAAGAATCATGGCTTTCACGCAGAACAGGTTGACACTTCGATGGACAAGTGTCGACACGGCGCCATACTTGCATGCGGATCGTGCCACCGTACCGGGACTTCAATAGGAGGTGTCGAGACATTTGCGCCAAGCAGAGATGAAGCCTGTTGTGCTGAACCCAAGGTGTTGACACTTTTTCCATAGGGTGTCGACACATGGTGCCAAATAGAAGCCAGCTAGAGACGGCTCAATCACAAGTTTCTTCTACACGTGTCGACACGTTGTAGGAGGTGTCGACACTTTGCTCAAGCCAGAGCTCAACCAGAATCGGTTCAAGGATGGTTTCTTCATGGATTATCAACACGTCCGGATGATTGGTCGACACTTGAGTGTCCTTCACCTGAGCTTGTCCAAATCACAACTAAAATAAAATCATTAAACACACCACATGGATTCAACAATAAACCGTGGTTTGTTATCATCAAAACCAAGAGACACAACATTCTCCCCCTTTTTGATGATGACAACCATGGTTCATTAGTTACAAGCATTCATAAGCATTTAAGGCATTTACAAAACAAACTTTTCATTCACACGAACAGAGTTTCCTACAAGGTCATGAATTAACCAAAATGTTTTCCATTGATGAACCAAAAGGGTTTTTCAAACAAAAGTTTCATATACATTAATCAAAGAGCTATGCATAGGAAAACTTGATGCCTGAATCTATATGCCTAATGCTATGTGAAAGTCCACGCTTGTAGTAGACATTGAGTTGTCTCCCCCTTTGGCATCATCAAGGAGGGGGTGAAGGAGGAGGCTACTGTGGTGGAGGCATTGTGTTGGAACTGGTGCTTCTTGGGAATTGAAGTTTCAGTGCCTCATTGAATTGCTGTTACAATTGCATGACTGTTGCTGCCAGAGAATCTACCTACTCAGTCAGTTGCTCATCCCTTTGTTTCACAAACTTGAGGAGTGACTTGATATGATCATTGATTACATTCAGCCAATTGTGTAGCATGCCACATATGTACTCTGTCTGTGCTTTCTGTTGAGTCCCTTTTGGTGATACATAAGAGGAGGTAGCTTCAGTGGGAGGAGGACACCATGCATCACTTGTGTCTTCTAAAGCTAGTTGGAGTTGAGCTTTATGTAAACGAATCAATTCCAGAATCTCAGTTCCAACCATATCCAGTTTGTCGTAAACAACATTCATTTTTGCTTCAGCTTTAGTGGAGCTGTTCACCATGATTGTTGTGTCGGTGTGGACTTGCTCTACAAGCTTTGAGGAGGCATCAAGGAGCTTGTTGGAGTTAGAATAAATCTTTCCTTTCATTCTGTTGGAAGAATCAAGTAGCCGTGCAGCAGTGGCATTAACTATTCTTTCTATATTAGATGTTGAATTGACAGTTCGAGTGGTCTCAGCGACCACTTGTTCTCGGATTGATAATGTCCCTGCAGCCACTTGTTCTGCTATGTGAGTTGAGGTGTCCATCAGCTGTGCATACTAAATGTTTAGATTCCTTTTATCTTCACGGATGTCATAAGCATGCATGACCATTTCACTTATTTTTTCTTGGGTTTCAGCATGAATTTCTTGTAGTCTTTTCATGACTCTCCCTGCTCTTTCACATACATTTATCAGGGAGTGCATAAATGCAGACAGTTTACCATCAGACTTGTGTTTGTCTATGACAAATTTCTCCCATCGACTGTTCTGAACTTGTTCACCATGAACAAACCGCGCATCTAATCTGTCAACTTTCATGTCAAGCTGCATTATGGAGGAGTTGACATTGGCAAATTGTGCTGTCAGGAATCTGATTAAAGTTGGGTAAATTCCCATTGAACCTTATGTGGCAGCAGATTGAGGCCCTCTTGAGGATGAGGCTTTAGTGTGGAATTGAGGAGGAGCCTCTTCTTCAGTATCAATTGTAGGGTCAGATGGAGGAGTCCGAGGGGGAAGAGTCACAAATGGTATGATGGGACCAAAATATGTGTTCTCTAGTACATCATGCTGCTGCTGCTACTGTTCAAGGTGTGTATCCATATGAAACTGTTCTTCAAACTAATCTAGATGCTCATCTAGAGCTGGCTGTTCCTGTTGAAGTGACGATGCTTCTTGTATAGACTGTTCCTGTTGAGCTGGCTATGCTGCAGCTGCTGGAGGATCAGACTGGTGACCAGGCAAGTCCCTGACTATTCTGTCTCCTTTCTTCTTGAAATGCATGTAATTTTCAATAAATCTCATGCAATAAACATTACTCCTAGGGATGTCTTTCACCTTATCAATGTCTATAGGAATGCCAACTCTCTGAAGTATGGCTGTCAGATGTGCAACATAGGGTAGACTACGCTTGTGCCCTATACAGCTTCCCATAAGCTGCAGAATAATCTCTGGAGGACAGAGTTGGACATTGTTGAATATGCAGAAGAAAATGAATCTTTGGATTTCAGTAAGACGACTCCGACCACCCCCTTGTGGGGTAATTATTGTGGTGCACATGTGGTGCAATAGACGCTGCAAGGGGGGAAACTGGTTGGTGTCAAAATGTTTCTGTAATGCCCCAGAATTTTTATAAATTATTTTTGATGAATTTAGGAATTTTTTAGAAATTATTAAAGGCCCAAATGAATTAATAAATAAATATAATGTTAAATAAATCATTATTTAGGCCCAATTATGATAAACAATTAACATGGCCTAATTAATTGAAGCCCAAAGGATTTAAGGACCAAGCCCATGAAGTTCGGCCCATGTTCTAGAAGGTTAAGTAGCCTATTCACAGAACTTAGGGATAAATAAACCTTGAATAGATAATAAAATAGATAAAATAAAATTAGAGTTTGAACTCATTTCAAATTTGGCCCCCAGGATCTGTAGCGGTCTATCGTAAAACCGCTAAGGCACATATGGCGGCCCATTAAGTGACCGCTACATTCTGTCTATTCCGTGAAGTGAAGAAAGAGCAAAAAGATTGGATTTTTGATGAGTTATCTCCTAGAGATTGAGATGGGTGGACTAGTAAAGATTTTAAGGACTCTCAGAAATCGATCTAAGGTTTAATAAGGACTCTAGGATTGATCTAATCCTTAAACCCTAGCAAAACCCTATAAATAGAACCTAATTTTGACCTGTGCGACCCTTGCATTGGCTCGCGTGAAACCAAGGTAAGATGATGTTATTTCAGGTAGGTTCTTTAGAAGCTTTTATTGTTAATATATAGGACTAACATCTCCCAAAATTTTGTACTAGGAGATCAAGCACACAAGGAGATAGAAGCTTGCAAAGTTGCTGGTTCCATATTAGCGACCCAGGAAACTGTGCAAAAGTCCGGTGAAGATCAAGGAATTAGGATACCAAAATGAGGTAATTAGCACTAGTGCTTTTATAACTTTTTGTTTCCTTTAATATCTACTTCTTACCCTCCAAATTTCATGTCCTTAGGTCAAAACAGTAAGGAGTTAGAGCAGCGTGAAGTTGCTGATTTACCACAGGAAGATCAGGATTAGGGTTAACTTCCAGTCTGAAATTCCAAGGCTAGAAGTCTTAGCAGAGGTAGGTCATCTCATGAACGGCTGAAATATCATTTTAAGGATAAAATCCCTCTGGTTTTACTCGATTTCATGCTTTATGTATGGATAATTTCATATTTCAATAGGACCTATATATGCACTTAGTATGTCATACATGCACATCTCTTAGCCCTAATGAACTAAAGTATTTCTTTTGTCATGATACATGATTCCCATGCATATTGTAGCCTATTTCTCGTTCTATCATGTAGAAGTTTTGTAAGTATGTTGATTTCCAGACATGATGTGTTAGACATAGTTTCTTTTTATTTAAGTTTACTGTCAGTCGTGCTCTAGCAGCCTAAGGTTCGACCGCCAACCTCGTGTAGCGGGCCTACGATAAACTGCTAGAGATTCTGTAAACTCGTTTGTTTATGAAATCTCTAGTGGACCAGAAATAGACCATTTTTATCTCTCTGGCGGCCTTACGATAAACCGCCAACTCTCTGTAATGGATCTATGATAGACCGCCAATGTTCGATTTTTTGTCAACCCGAGATAGATCAAGAGCAGTCCATTTAACTTATAAGTAAGCCTATTTAACTATGTTTTAACCTGTTTTAATGTTATGAACTACTCTGATTTTTATTTTACTGATTCATAACAGTGATATCATGTTCTTTATGGTTTTTAGGATTATTTTAAACATATGATAGTTTCATGCCAAAAACTATATAGTCTTGTATTAAATAATGGTTTAAGTGCTTGTATGAACGAGATTGAATGTTGGTTTCTCACTGTACACATTCTATTCCTATCTCAGAGTCATTTCTGTAAGTTCATGACGTATATTCCGGTATATGGTCATTAGCTACACACTTTGCACTTATAGGAACATAATCTTGAACATGATAACGTCTCCTTTGGATATTCCTTCCAATGGAGTAGAAAATCTTGTTTCAAGGCCTCCGTAATTCTCCGCGAGCCTGGGATTCCCACTAGGACGCTGAGTTGGTTGTACCGTTAAAACACAATTGTCTAGAAAGCACTACCGATATTTTTTGATTTTGATTCTGTAACGGTTCAATACTCGACCGCTAAAGCCCATTAACGGTCCAGTATCTGACCGCCACGTCATCTAAGTCCAATTGATTTCTTTCTGGATTTAGCCCATTCTAGCGGCCCAATACTAGACCGCCATATAAATATAGCGGCCCAGTTATAGACCGCTAAGTTTCCTGAGTTCTGTTAACCCAAGGTTTGACCAAGGGTTAATATCTATATGATCCTAGAAAGACTATTGAATTTCTGGGACATGTCACCTTAATCAAAAATGATTTGACTAAATTATGAAACTTAAGAAAAGTACAGTTATGCTGCCGATTTATTTCCAAGGCATAACCTAGTTATTTAAGGTGTTTATTAAAATTCCTTATTTCCTTATAGAAGCGTTTGGATTTTTGGTTACTTTATCATGAGTTTATCATTGAAATTATACATTCATGGCCATATTATTTACATGCGTGGAAGTAGCTTGATTTATACTTGAAGATGTGATTCGAGTAGTGATTGTGTTCTAGGGCTCTATGCTAGTCCCCTCGGCTGATTGTCGGAAACATACTATTATAAACCATGGGGTATGATGCTACTGGCTTCGCATTGCGTTGGGAGTACTTTCTTTATAAATAAGTGCAATGTCCACGGTAATCACGGAAATATTCAAGACTTGTGAAAATATCCACAGAAATTCACGAAGTACTTGTTACTAAGTGAAGAATACATCCTTGCTTGACTTGCTAGTACATTCTTGCTTGATCATGCTTGCTCAATCTTATCTTAACTTGGTCATGTCTTGTTACTTTGGTTTATTTACATGATTTACCGCATTCGCATGCTTTTACCTTATTCTTTAGAGCTAAAACAATAATCACTTTAATAGTGCCAATCATGTTGATGCGAAGATACCTACTGGACAAGTGTGCTCATTACTTACTTTTCAATCTTTTCAGGAGATGCAAGTAGTTCAGATTCGGATTCGAGTTATTCAAGTGATGGGTTCGAGTGCGAATGAAAGTCTCATAAAATTGAGAGAGAAGACTTAGGAAGTCAATAATGTCTAGATCGAGTTCATGTAATTTTTCTCTTTATTGAGTCAACTAGATTTGGAATCGTCTATGTACTTGGATTTTTATTATCCTTATAATTAATGGAAGGAGAAGTTGATTAAATTATTGTGCAATTACATCTTATGTGTGATTGTCCTACGCTCTGATTATTCTTGCTTGCAAGAGGCTTACCATGTTGGCTGTGCACGATTCCCAGAATTGTCTTCTGCTGTATTAAAAGCTCGGGGCGTGACAGTTAAGTTGGTATCAGAGCCTAAGTCCAAGGACTTAGGCTGAAAAGTCATGTCATAGGATAAGTCCAAGGTTTAGGACCCTTACCTATGAACTAAGGAGGAAATTCCCCAGTCATGTAAGAATTGGGTAGAGCCTGGGATAAGATAATAGTTTAGCTTTAGATTAACCCTTTCAAAATTTCCATGAGAATTAACAATTTGTTATTCTCTCAGGTACCTTATTCTTATAATGGTTCATCGCGTAGACTAGGATGGTATGTAGCAGACTATTGCGGACCTCACTCAGGCGCTGCAAACGATAGCCCAAGCAGGCACTGGAGCAAGAGCTGAGGACTTGCATCGTAATTTTTGAAGCTTAAATCCTCCACGTTTCTATGGTTCTTCGAATCTAGACGAGGCCGAGAACTGGAACGATGAAATGAATCGTATATTTGACGTCATCCAGTGTACAGACCAGGAAAAAGTGTGCCTAGCTACTTTTCAACTCAACAAAGATGCACGTACTTGGTGGAAGTCGGTTCCGGCACCTCCAGCTGATGCACCACACACATGGGAAGGCTTTCTTACCTTATTCCGTGCCAAGTATTTTTCAGAACACGTTAAGGAGAGAAAGGCTATGGAGTTCGCTTCTCTACGTCAGGGAATGATGACAGTTATCGAGTATGAACTACAATTTTTCAGGCTAGCGCCATATGTGACTCATCTGGTCAGTACCGACCTATTGAAGGCCAATCGGTTTATGGACGGGTTAAGACCCGGTTATATTCAGCAGCTCGGGACCCAAAATATCCGTACTTATGCGGAGATGGTCCAACGGGTGTATCTCTGTGAAAGGACCTTGGAAAAGGTCAAAAAATTAAAGGGCAAAAGCGAAGAGTCAAGCCGACAGTCGGATCGGCGTAGTAAGAAGGAGAAATTTAACATCACGGAGCCCTACAAATCTCGTGATAGCAGGAAGAGGTCGAGGAATGGGAGCGGGAGTAACTCCCAGAAACGTAAGAAAGTCAAGGAGGAGGATAAGCAAGTCATGGCAGCTTGCACCTTTTGTGAAAAGTTCGGCCACTCGGCCGTGGAATGCTGGAAGTGCCTCGGTGCTTGTTTAAGGTGTGGTAGCCGTGAGCATCGCATGCCAGACTGCCCTCTCATGAAGGAACAATCGTCTGGTGGTGGACGTAAGAGGCAGGCCCGCCTCAATGCTGTTCTAGAAGATAATGAAGCGCCCCCAAATGATGGGCTTACGGAAGGTATTGTTCACATTTATTATCGTCCTACATTTATGCTATTTGATACCAGTGCTTCTCATTCTCTCATATCCACCGCTTTTGTAAAAATATTGCCAATTTCATCAGTTCCCTTACCTTCAAACCTTGCTATTACTACACCTTTAGGCCCTGGAACCAAACACACAAACTATTACCCCGATAGTGAAGTAAGGGTGAAAGGTCAAAATCTACCTGCAAACCTCGTATGCCTTGACATGGAAGGTTATGATGCTATTCTAGGGGTAGATTGGCTTGTGGATCATGATGCCGATATTAATTGCCGGAATAGGATAATATCTTTTCGCAAAGCATGTCTACCAAGATTTTCCTTCCTTGGTATCAAGTATAGGAAACATCCTACCATCATTTCTTCCCTCCACACTTGCAAACTTATTTCGCAAGGATGTGAAGCTTTTCTCGCTTCTGTGATCGTTACCAAGTCTAACGAGATCATCTTAGCAGACATCCCCATTGTAAATGAGTTTCCTGATATATTCCCATCAGAGTTACCCAGTTTACCACTCGAGAGGGAAGTAAACTTCTCCATTGAACTCATTCCCGGAGCGACACCTGTTTCTATAGCTCCCTACAGGATGTCCCCCACAGAACTTAAGGAATTGAAGATGCAGCTTCAGGAATTATTGGACAAGGGATTCATACGACCTAGCACATCCCCTTGGGGTGCGCCAGTCCTTTTTATCAAGAAGAAGGATGGATCACTCAGGCTTTGTATCGATTACCGGCGACTAAATCAACTTACAATTAAGAACAAGTATCCATTGTCACGTATCGATGAACTCTTTGATCAGCTTTTGGGAGCAGAGTATTTTTCCAAGATAGACCTCAGGTCAGGTTATCACCAGCTCAGAATTAAAGACGAAGACATATACAAAACTGCTTTTCGAAGCTGTTATGGTCATTATGAGATTGTTGTAATGCCGTTCGGGTTAACCAATGCCCCAGTAGCATTTATGCAACTCATGAATAAAGTTTTCCAGCCTTATCTGGACCAATTTGTAGTCGTCTTTATTGATGACATTCTTATTTACTCCAAGACAAAGGAAGAACATGAAGAACATTTGAAAATAGCCTTGCAGATTCTAAGAGAATACAAACTCTATGCCAAACTTAGTAAATGTGAGTTCTGGCTTAAGGAAGTCTCATTTCATGGCCATATCATTTCAAAGGAGGGTATCGCTATGGATCCTTCTAAAGTGGAAGCTGTCAAGAACTGGAGCCGGCTAACGACTGTGTCAAAAATAAGAAGTTTCCTAGGGCTAGTTGGCTATTACAGGAGATTTATTAAGGATTTATCTAAAATTGTTGTTCCTTTCACAAGACTTACAAGAAAAGAAAATCTTTTTGTATGGTCGAAGGACTGTGAAAAGAGTTTCCTAACTCTTAAGCAACATCTCATGACAGCCCCTATATTATCATTGCCCATTGAGGGTGGTAGATTTGAAGTCTATACGTATGCATCTGGCATTAGCCTAAGGTGCGTTCTGATGTAAAATGGGAAGGTAATTTACTTTTCTTCAAGACAATTGAAGCGTCACGAGGAAAATTACCCTGTGCATGATTTAGAATTGGCGGCTGTTATATTTGCCTTAAAAATTTGGCGCCACTACCTTTATGGAGAGAAATTTACAGTTTATTCAGACCATAAAAGTTTGAAATATTTGGTCTCCCAAAAGGAGCTAAATATGAGGCAAAGAAGATGGTTGGAATATCTAAAGGACTTTGATTTTGCTATTCAATATCATCGTAGCAAAGCTAATGCTGTAGCGGATGTACTCAACAGAAAACCAATGGGAAAGCTATCCAGTCTTATGATTAGTATGACTAGTCTCATTTCTCAATTTGCTCAGTTGAACTTAGATATTGACATGAAGGAAGAAGATTATTTTATGGCCAGTATTCGAACTCAACCTACATTAATAGAAGATATGGTCAAGCTACAAGTCGATGACCCAGTATTACTGGAGATTAAAACCAATATTGAGCAAAGGCCTGATTTCTCTATTGCCAATGATGGAAGATTGTTATTTAAGGGCCGAATTTGTATACCAGATCATGTGGATACTAAGAAACTGATCCTGGAAGAAGCTCACAATTCCAAGTATACCATTCATCCTAGTGGTACTAAAATGTATGAGGATCTTAAAAGGAACTTTTGGTTGCCCAATATGAAAAGAGAAATAGCAGATTTCGTGTCCCGCTGTCTCACTTGTCAACAAGTAAAGGCAGAGCATTTAAGACCCGTAGGTAAATTACACCCGTTGAATATTCCCGAATGGAAATGAAAAAGTATAGGGATGGATTTCATCATGGGTTTACCTAAGACAAGAGGAGGACACAATGGAATATAGGTAATCATAGACCGATTGATAAAATCTGCACATTTTCTGTCAATTAAAAGTCGATGGTTTGTGGATATTCTAGCAGCATTGTACACAAAGGAAATCGTCAAATTACATGGTGTCCCTATCACTATCATATCGGATCAAGATCCTCGATTCACATCACAGTTTTGGAAGGGTCTTCAACATTCTTTAGGGACCTGACTAAACTATAGCACAACATTCCATCCACAAACAGATGGTCAAACGGAAAGGACGAATCAAGTGGTGGAAGATATGCTAAGGGCTTGTGCTATTGATTTTGGAGGGAGTTGGCATGATCACTTACCATTAGTGAAATTTGCATACAATAATAGCTACCAGTCTAGTATACAAATGGCACTATTTGAAGCTCTATATGGAAGAAGCTGCCGATCACCGATATGCTAGAATGAAGTAGGAGAAAGGCAATTTCTAGGTCCCGACATGGTCAGGGATACTACTGAAAAGATAAAGCTTATTCAGGAGAGGCTTCAGATGGCATAAGACCGACAAAAATTTTATACTGATAATCGAAGGCACGACTTGGAGTTCCAAGTGGGAGACCATGTGTACCTTATGGTTTCTTCGGGTCGTGGTATTCAAAGATTTGGCATTAAAGGCAAGCTTACTCCAAGATTTATTGGCCCATTCGAAATTCTGGAAAGGGTCGGTGAAGTGGCTTATCAACTGGCTTTGCCTCTACAACTAGTAGGAGTTCATGACGTATTCCATGTTTCTATGTTGAAGAAGTATGTGTATGATCCTTACCATGTTATCACTTATGATGATTTGGAGATACAAAATGATATAACGTACGAGCAAGCACCAATTAAGATTCTTGAACGTGAAGTGCGTCAACTAAGGAATAAGGCCATTCCTATGGTCAAGATTCAATGGATGAAATCATGACCCTTTGAAGCAACATGGGAGACAGAGGAAGCTATGCGCAAGAAATATCCAGAGTTATTTAATTATAAGTATACTCTCCATAAAATCTACATATATTGAATTTGGGGACCAAATTCTCTTAAGTGGGGGAGGGTGTAATGCCTCAGAATTTTTATAAATTATTTTTGATGAATTTAGGAATTTTTTAGAAATTATTAAAGGCCCAAATAAATAAATATAAGATTAAATAAATCATTATTTAGGCCCAATTATGATAAACAATTAACCAAGCCTAATTAATTGAAGTCCAAAGGGTTTAAGGACCAAGCCCATGAAGTTTGGCCCATGTTCTAGAAGGTTAATTAGCCTATTCACGAAATTTAGAGATAAATACACCTTGAATAGATAATAAAATGTATAAAACAAAATTAGAGTTTGAACTCATTTCAAATTCGGCGCCCATGATCTATAGCGGTCTATCGTAAAACCGCTAAAGCACATATGGCGGCCCATTAAGCTACCGCTACATTTTGTCAGTTTCGTGAAGTGAAGAAAGAGCAAAAAGATTAGATTTTTGATGAGTTATCTCCTAGAGATTGAGATGGGTGGACTAGTAAATATTTTAAGGACTCTCAGAAATCGATCTAAGGTTTAATAAGGACTCTAGGATCGATCTAATACTCAAACCCTAGCAAAACCCTATAAATAGAACCTAGTTTTGACCTGTGCGACCCTTACATTGGCTCGCGTGAAACCAAGGTAAGACGATGTTATTTAAAGTAGCTTCGTTAGAAGCTTTTATTGTTAATATATAGGACTAACATCTCCCAAAATTTTGTGCTAGGAGATCAAGCACACAAGGAGATAGAAGCTTGCAAAGTTGCTGGTTCCATATTAGCGACCCAGGAAACTGTGCAAAAGTCCGGTGAAGATCAAGGAATCAGGATACCAAAACGAGGTAATTAGCATTAGTGTCTTTAGACCTTTTTGTTTCCTTTAATATCTACTTCTTACCCTCCAAATTTCATGTCCTTAGGTCAAGAGAGTAAGGAGTTAGAGCAGCGTGAAGTTGCTGATTTACCATAGGAAGATCAGGATTAGGGTTAACTTCTAGTCTGAAATTCCAAGGCTAGAAGTCTTAGCAGAGGTAGGTCATCTCATGAACGGCTAAAATATCATTTTAGGGATAAAAGCCCTCTGGTTTTACTCGATTTCATGCTTTATGTGTGGAGAATTTCATATTTGAATAGGACCTATATATGCACTTAGTATGTCATACATGCACAT
Source organism: Amorphophallus konjac (assembly GCA_022559845.1). NCBI lineage: Eukaryota > Viridiplantae > Streptophyta > Magnoliopsida > Alismatales > Araceae > Amorphophallus > Amorphophallus konjac. The sequence continues at coordinate 178,755,146 of CM040127.1, read as the reverse complement.
CTCTTAGCCCTAATGAACTAAAGTATTTCTTTTGTCATAATACATGATTCCCACGCATATTGTAGCCTATTTCTCGTTCTATCATGTAGAATTTTTGTAAGTATGTTGATTTCCAGACATGATGTGTTAGACATAGTTTCTTTTTATTTAAGTTTACTATCAGTCGTGCTCTGGCGGCCTAAGGTTCGACCGCCAACCTTGTGTAGCGGGCCTACGATAAACCGCTAGAAGCTCTGTAAACTCGTTTATTTATGAAATCTCTAGCAGACCAGAAATAAACCGTTTTTATCTCTCTGGCGACCTTACGATAAACCGCCAACTCTCTGTAACGGATCTATGATAGACCGCCAATGTTCTATTTTCTGTCAACCCAAGATAGATCAAGAGCAGTCCATTTAACTTATAAGTAAGCCTATTTAACTATGTTCTAACCTATCTTAATGTTATGAACTACTCTGAGTTTTATTTTACTGATTCATAACAGTGATTTCATATTCTTTATTGTTCTTAGGATTATTTTAAACATATGATAGTTTCATGCCAAAAACTATATAGTCGTGTATTAAATTATGGTTTAAGTGCTTGTATGAACGAGATTGAACGTTGGTTTCTCACTGTACACATTCTATTCCTATCTCAGAGTCATTTCTATAAGTTCATGACGTATATTCCAATATAAGACCATTAGTTACACACTTTGCACTTATAGGAACATAATCTTGAACATGATAACCTCTTCTTTGGATATTCCTTCCAATGGAGTAGGAAATCTTGTTTCAAGGCCTCTGTAATTCTCCGCGAGCCTGGGATTCCCACTAGGATGCCGAGTTGGTTGTACCGTTAAAACCCAATTGCCTAGAAAACACTACCGATATTTTCTTATTTTGATTTTGTAACGGTTCAATACTCGACCGCTAAAGCCCATTAACGGTCCTGTATCTGACCGCCACGTCATCTAAGTCCAATTGATTTCTTTCTGGATTCAGCCCATTCTAGCGGCCCAATACTAGACTACCATATAAATATAGCGGCCCAGTTACAGACCGCTAAGTTTCCTGAGTTCTGTTAACCTAAGGTTTGAGCAAGGGTTAATATCTATATGATCCTAGAAAGACTATTGAATTTCTCGGACATGTCACCTTAATCAAAAATGATTTGACTAAATTACGAAAGTTAAGAAAAGTACCGTTAGGCTGCCGATTTATTTCCATGGCATAACCTAGTTATTTAAGGTGTTTATTGAAATTCCTTATTTCCTTATATAAGCGTTCGTATTTTTGGTTACTTTATCATGAGTTTATCATTGAAATTATACATTCTTGGCCATATTATTTACATGCGTGGAAGTAGCTTGATTTATACTTGAAGATGCGGTTCGAGCACTGATTGTGTTCAAGGGCTCTATGCTAGTCCCCTCGGCTGATTGTCGGAAACATACTATTATAAACCATAGGGTATGATGCTACTGGCGTCGCATTGTGCTGGGAGTACTTTCTTTATAAATAAGTGAAATGTCCACGGCAATCACGAAAATATTCACGATTTGTGAAAATATCCATATAAATTCATGAAGTACTTGTTACTAAGTGAAGAATACATCCTTGCTTGACTTGCTAGTACATTCTTGTTACATTCTTGAAAGGCCATAATTACATTCTTGCTTGATCATGCTTGCTCAATCATATCTTAACTTGGTTATGTCTTGTTACCTTGGTTTATTTACATGATTTACCACATTTGCATGCTTTTACCTTATTCTTCAGAGCTAAAACGCTAATCACTTTAATATTGCCAATCATGTTGATGCGAAGATACCTACTGGGCAAGTGTGCTCATTACCTACTTTTCAATCTTTTCAGGAGATGCAAGTAGTTCAGATTCGGATTCGAGTTATTCAAGTGATGTGTCCGAGAGCGAATGAAAGTCTCATAAAATTGAGAGAGAAGACTTAGGAAGTCAATAATGTCTAGATCGAGTTCATGTAATTTTTCTCTTTATTGAGTCAACTAGATTTGGAATCATCTATGTACTTGATTTTTATCATCCTTATTATTAATGGAAGGAGAAGTTGATTAAATTATTGTGCAATTGCATCTTATGTGTGATTGTCTTGTGCTCTGATTATTCTTGCTTGCAAGAGACTTACCATGCCGACTGTTCACGATTCCCGAAATTATCTTCAGCTATATTAAAAGCTCGGGGCGTGACAATTTCACTAGGAGTTGAGTTTCATCCTAAGGGTTTCTGGGTTTTCCCGTTAGAATGGTGTTTGCAGCAGACAAGTCAACCTCAAATTCAGATTCTAATACTCCTGCCCGCGGAATACGCAAAGCCTTATGAAGAAGGTTGTTGGACAATTTTATCTGTACGCCCTTAACTTCAGTCCTAAGGGCTTTCTGATTTTGGTCATAAACTATATTCTTATAGTACTGCTGTACCAGAAATGTGTAGTACACCCTATGTGCTGACAAAAAATTCTTCCATCCTTGGAACTCGATGAGGGGAAGTAGTTCAGGAAAATTGTCAAGCATCTGGTGATCACTGAAATCCACATACCTAGGAAGCAATATCCTGGTTGGGTCACTTTCCTCGTCCCTGACTGTTTGAGTGGCACTAGGCTGAGGAGGAGCATGCTGCGTCTTTTCTTTCTCTTTTTCGGCTGTGGACATGCGTTTCCTCTTGGTCGGAGGTGCTTGCACCGTGCCCTTGTCGTTGTTTGAACCCTATTCTTTGGCGGCTCTTTTTTGCTAGTTCAGCAGTTGGTCTATCCTCAATGCTCTTTGAGTGCCCTTCCTTGTGCATTTTGTTTTCTACAGGACCTTGAGCAGCGGCCTTCTTGGAGGTTGTCGCATCCTTCTTCTTGCCACGGGTGACCGGAGGAGTCATGGCGAGGGCGAAAAGAAGGAGTGGAGGGTGATGGAGGGCTGCTGGAGCTAGCGGGAGAGGTGGTAGCACAAACAGAGGGAGACAGAGAGAAGTGTCGACCTCCGCGGCGAGGAAGTGCAGACGCGTCGGAGAAAGGGTTTGCGAGAGAGGGTGTGAGAAATGGTAAAGTGAAGGATAGACATTCACCGACCGGTTAAAAAGGTGAAGAGGAGACTTTTTCTCATTTGAAAAGAACACCCTTTTAGATAAGGAATGCTAAAATACCCCTGTTGTTATTTTAAACGGTTTAAGGCATATAAGCTCAATTTAGAGGAATAAATATTTAAGAAAACCATTTTTACAGCAAAAAATAAAATTAAAATATTTAAAAGAAGTCAAAGGATATTACCAAGCCTATTTATCTTACTCGTTAAGTTCATTAGGCAAGATTGGGGGAAAATTAATCAAGTATTGAAAATAAACAAAAACCCTTTATTTTTGAAGTAAAGCCCAGAGTCACCCCCAAACCATTTTTTTTTAATTAAGCAGTCGGATATAGCATTCACTTTTTGACACAAGGAAACACGTTGTTCAGACGCCAGAGTCCCTGATTACTCAGTGTAGCTTATCTTCCTATTCTCTTTTGAGCAGAGTTAGCAGTCTTCATCATGACTGGATTTATCTGCATTTCATTGAGACATGATCCAGTTTCTCTGAAGATAGTGCCATTGCTCTGAAATTTTTGCAATGTAGCTTTAGGAGGCGTATTCACTAGATGACTTCAATTTAGGTGAAATTTTTAAAGATAATACAAGCAATGATTCCTTATCCAAAGAGGCCTTTTTACTGTTAACTTTCAGAAGTTTAGGCCATGGGGATTATCAAAGACTTTGATGAATATTTTAACATTATTATGAGTGCAAAGTTGGTGCAACTTAACACGATTATCAACCAAGTTGAGAGTTATAAACATCAAACCATTTCCTTAACAGAGGTAGAGCAGAATGACTTAGCCAATGTTGCATGAAGGATTTAAAACATTCTCAACTCCCCCTAAATAAATGACCGGTGAGCAAACAATGATTTGAAGCAATGGTTCAGAAGTAAAAGATGTGATGAAGGAATCAAGAAGGCAGTGATAAGGTAGGGTGAATAGATCAGAATGACTCTCCATTGGATCACATACCCAAGAGTGGCTGAGTGACAATGTCGACATTTCCTGTAAGGGTGTCGACTTGCCTAGAGTGAGCTTAGACCTTGTCTTCAAATGTGCACTTACCTTATCTTACCAGTGGGTAAACCTGCACAAACCTTGTCTACTTGCTAGCCAAAAAGAGTGTCGACCTTCATTTGGATATTGGCCTGTATGTGTCGGCACATTTTCGGAGTGTGTCGACCTGTTCAGCAACCTTTTCTCACCGAGTGTCTCTGATTTTTATCTTTCTTTGTTTGCTTCGTTTATGAAACACTTTTGCCAAAAACTGATAACAGTGCCTCTGATTTTCTGATTTGAGACAGTCATCCACAAATTTTACCTTCTTGCTGCCAGTGAGAAGTGCTTTATTTCATGTTAAAGCTTTAGGCATGCTTATGCACTAAATATAAACTATGGAGTTCTTAATATGCAATTCTGACTCATGGTATAGGGCGGAGGTCAGTTCTCACGCATGGTGAGAGTTTCCTGACAGGCGTAGCCTGACTTTCCACAACTCAGCATTTGATATACCATGTAGTCAAAATATGATATGCAATTTAAGACAATCAAAATGCACACAAGCTCCCCCTGAATGTGACCATCATTCATGAAACAATTCATTCAAACAAATAGACCATTTAAAGACAAATCAGATAACTAGCAACCATCATAGCAAGGACAAGTATCTTGAGCATCAAAAAGGAGTGAACAGCTCAAACCTGAGTTGATTGAGGTCTGCATAGACTTAGATCTCTCCTTAAGGTAGAGAACCTGTCATTGCTTAAAGGTTTTGTGAAGATATCTGCAATCTGATTTTCTGAGTCAACAAAAAATTAGCTCAAAATGATTTTTAAGGACTTCATCCCTAATGAAATGATGCCTAATTTCTATATGCTTAGTCCTAGAATGCATGACTAGATTTTTTGCAAGGTTTATAGCACTTGTGTTATCACACAAAATGGGAATACATCCAAGATATATTAGATAGTCTTGGAGTTGGTGTTTGATCCACAGCACTTGGGTGCCACAACTCCCTGCAGCAACATATTCTGCCTCTGCAGTTGAGAGGGCAACCAAATGCTATTTCTTGGAGGCCCAAGAAACCAAACACCCACTAAAAAATTGGCAATAGCCACTAGTACTCTTGCGATCCAGTTTGTAGTCGGCATAGTCTGTATCTGAAGAGGAAATGAGTGAAAGCTCACAGGATGTAGGGTACCATAATCCTAGATCTTGAGTGCAAGCAAGGTATCTAAAGATACGCTTGACAGCAGTCAAGTGGGACTCTCTAGGACTAGACTGAAATCTAGCACAACGGCAAACACTAAATTGAATGTCTGATCTAGATGCAGTTAGATAGAGTAATGAACCGATCATACCTCTATACTTCTTTACATCCACAAGTGTACCTTGTTCATCTGCATCCAGTGAAGTGGCAGTCCCCATTGGAGTTCCTAAGGGTTTACAGTTGATCAGGTCAAATCTTTTCAGCAACTCTTTCACATATTTGGCTTGATTGATGAAACAGCCTTCATTGCTTTGACTTATCTGCAAGCCAAGAATGAATTGAAGCTCACCCATTAGACTCATTTCAAATTCATTGGTCATGAGTTTAGCAAACTCCTCACACATTTGAGGCTTTATAGACTCAAACACTATGTCATCCACATAAATCTGAACTAACAAGATGTCCTTACCTTGTCTCTTCGTGAATAATGTCTGGTCTACATTACCTCGTGTATACCCTTGTTCAATGAGGAATGAGCTTAGTCTATCATACCAAGCTCTGGGTGCCTACTTCAAGCCATATAGAGCCCTGTCCAACATATAACCATGATCTTTGAAATGTGAACATTCAAAACAAGGGGGGCTGCTCTACATATACATCTTCTTTAATCAACCCATTTAGAAAGGCACTCTTTACATCCATTTACTGTAGTTTGATTTTATGAGAACATGTAAATGCAAGTAAAATCTTAATGGCCTCCATTCTGGCTACAGGGGCAAAAGACTCTTCGAAGTCTATGCCAAACTCTTGATTATACCCCTGAGCCACCAATCTGGCTTTATTTCTAATTATCTTACCATCCTCACTTAGTTTGTTCCTAAAAACCCATTTAATACCTATGACAGATTTTTCTTTGGGCCTAGGAACAAGATGCCACACATTATTTCTTTCAAACTGGTTTAATGCATCATGCATGGAATTTATCCAGTTGTCGTCTTTTAAGGCCTCTACAATATTTTTAGGTTCAATTTGAGACACAAGAGCCAGTTGTTAAATTTCATCCATAATTTTAAAATGAGACCTAGTTTTAGTTGGGTCACGCAGATTACCTAAGTTGTTTTCCAGAGGATGATCTTTTAACACTCTTAAATCAGTTTGAGTGTTACCTTTATCTGCATCATTGACTGGAGCATTGCTTGACTCTCCTTGGTCTTCATTTGCTTGTGTCTCCTCGTGTGGAAGTTTTTCCTTTCCTCTTATGTTCAGAAATTCCCTATCATCATCTTCCCTGCAAGTATTGTCATGATTAGTCTCATCAAAAGTGATGTGAGGTGACTCTTCCACACATATGGTCTTAAGATTATATACTCTATAAGCTCTAGATCTATCTGAGTATCCAAGAAAAATGCTTTCTTCACTCTTTGGCTTAAATATGTCCAAAACCTTTTTATCATTATTCTGAACAAAACACTTTGAACCAGATACTCTCAAGTGAGAAAGAGATGGCTTCTTACCTTTGGTCAACTAATAAGGAGTCATTTTAGTGAATGGCCTTACCATTGAACGGTTGATGATATAGCATGCCGTGTTTACCGCTTCTGCCCAAAATCTCCTTGGTAGTTGCTTTTCAACAAGCATTGTGCGTGCCATCTCTATGAGAGTTATGTTCTTTCTCTCGATCACCCCATTTTGTTCTGGGATTCTTGGTGATGAAAACTTATGATTTATTCCTTCAGTCCTGCAAAGATTATCAAAATCAGCATTTTTGAATTCACCACCATGGTCTGAAAGTTTGTTGGAAATTTTGAACTTACCATCTTGCTTTACTTGCATGAAGAGTGCCTGAAACTCATCAAATGTGTCATTTTTATGTGCAAGATAAAACACCCAAGTGATTCTAGTAAAGTTATCTACTAAAACATAGCCATATCTTTTACCACTTAAGCTACCTATTTTGGTTGGACCAAACAAGTCCATGTTAATTAATTCAAGTGATTTGGATGAAAGGCTTTCAGTTCTGCTTTTAAATGATTTTCTACTTTGTTTTCCTTGAGCACATGCATCACAAATTTTAGAGTTCAGTTTGAATTTAATTTCAGGCAATCGCTTAATAATAGAATGCTTCACCAATTTATGAAGGGTATTGTAGCTAGCATGACCTAGTCTACGATGCCACGAGCATGCTAATTCTGATTTAGGTGCAGGAAGACAAAGATTTATGTGACCAGGGTCATCTAAGTCAATCATGTATACATTGTTGACTCTTTTATCAGAAAACTTGGTTTCTTGTAAATTAGGGTGCAATATCCTACATTCATTAAAGTCAAAGACCACAGTATGACCTTTATCACAAAGCTGACTTATGTTCAGCAAATTATATTCCAAACCATCAAGAAGCAATACATTTTCAATGGAGTTGGAGGCGTTCTTACCAACTTTACATGTACCAATGATCTTTCCCTTGTTGTTCCCTCCAAACGTTACATATCCAGCTTCCTTTTCTACCAAGAGATAGAATTTGGTTCTGTCCCCAGTCATGTGTCTTGAGCAGCCACCATCAAGGTACCACCGGTTGTGCACGGCTGCAAGACACTCCTGCACAAGGAATTAGGTGATAATGTTTGGAACCCAAGGACAATTGGGTCCCAACAATCTTCTCATCTCTGTAAAGCAAGACAACATGGGCTTTGAAATCCAGACTTTCTTAGTGTTTTTATTTTTCTTACTTGGTTGGAAGTTCTGGTCTTTCTTTTCTTCATTAACATTCCTTTTCTCTCTTTTAGTCTCTTGGGATTCATGGGTTTTAGGAGTGTTGGAAAAGGATTGTTTTTTGGACCATTTGTTCCAGTTGGTTTGTCTGGAAAGGTAAGAGGTGGCATAGTACCTAGGTTGTTGAGGTTGAGTGAACATGTGACCATAAGGTGCATAACTACCCCAGACCCATGAAGGTGTCGACCTGTAGGACATGAAGTGTCAACCTGTCCCTTGTTTTGACCATCTCTAACGGTCTCTGGATGAGGGATGTGTCGACCTCCTGTCATGAAAGTGTCGACCTGTCTCATGTTCTACCCATTTATAACAGTCTCTATTTGAGAGATGTGTCGGGTCCCTGTAAATTGAGTGTCGACCTATCGGTGCAACTGACGGGTGGTTGACCATGAGGGTGTCGACCTGTCCTTGGGGTAGTCTCGACCTATGCCATTTTTGAGATTCTTTCTACCCTAAGGATGTGCAGACTTGGACTTGGGTTGGTGTCGACCTGCTTGGTGTTGTTGGTGAGCCTTTTTGGATTTTTCAGGATTGTTCTTTATAGGCTCTCCCACTTTCTCTTTTCCTTTGTTTCTAGCTTTTTCTTAGTTTGGTCTAGGTGTTATTTTAGAAGTTGATGCTTCAGAAGATGAGACAAAAGTTGTTATTTTCAAGCCAAAAGTCTTTTTCTTAGTTGGCTCATATCCCAACCCTTCCCTGTTGAAGTTCATTTTAGTCCTTAGTAGAGCATTCAAGTTATCACTTCCATCAACGAATTTTTCAAGGCTTGTTTGTTTATCTACTAGGTCTTTTTGAAGCTTTTCATTTTCTTTCAATAGTTGAGAGTTGACTTGTTTAAATGCATCGGATTTTTCATTGCATAAATTGTTATCTTTTACATAGCTTTGCATCTTTAATCTCAACTCATCAATTTCATCTCTTAGGTTTTCATTTTCATCTTCCAAATCCCTCATTTCTTTTCTTCCCTCTTCCAGGTTTTCATTCATTTTTCTTAGATCCTCAATTTCAGTTTCCAGGGAAGTAATCTTTTCATTTAAGGTTTGATCATGCACAATGGAGTCAGTCTTTTTCTTTAGGGCTTTGTTTTCTTTTCTATACGCTTCATATTTATCCATTAATTCAAAGTAAACCTCTTACCAATCCTCAGTAGTGAAATGTTCAAAAGGAGACTTTACCTAGCTATTCTTTTCTCCATTGGCCATCAAGTAGAGATCATCTTTCTCTACTTCAGAGGAGCTTTCTTCTGTTTCTTCCTCTTCTTCATCACTCCATGTACACAACATGGCCTGTTTCTTCTTGCCCTTCCACCTGGGCATTGTTTTCTTAACTCCTTTTGGACACTCAGACTTGATGTGTCCTGGTTTCCTGCAGGAATAGCAGACAAGCTTGTCAAACTTTTTAGCATTTTCAGGTCTTGGTCTGAAACTTCTTTTTACCTAAGGCTTCCTCCTTGTGAAGCCTTTACCTTCCTTTCTTAAGAATTTTCTGAACTTCATTGTTAACATAGCAACCTCGTCCTCTTCTGAGTTGCTACTTGAAGGCTCTTCATCTTTAGAGATGTCCTTGGTACTTGGCCCAGCTTTGAGAGCTAGAGGCTTCTTCTTGCTTACCTTAGCCTCTTTGTTCTTCAAATTAATCTCATAGGTCATCAGGGACCCTATGAGTTCTTCCACCTTCGTGGTAGCCAAGTCTTTTGACTCTTTGACCACTGTTGCCTTTGTATGCCATGCAGGAGTTAGGGATCTTAATATCTTTCTCACGATCTCCTGCTCGGAGTAGGTCTTACCTAACTCAGTTAAACCGTTAGTGAGCATGGTTAGCCTAGCATAGATATCAGAAATAGACTCTTCAGAATTCATTCTGAATTTTTCATATTCAGAAAGAAGCATATTGGCTTTAGTTGCACGTACATGTTGTGTCCCTTCATATATTACCTCAAGACGGTCCCATATTTCTTTTGCAGTGGCGCAAGTTGACACTCTTGAGAATTCTGTAGGGTGAAGGGAGCACTGCATTATGTGCTTGGCACCCGAGTTCAGTGTTGATGCACTAATCTACTCCTTTGTCCATGTTTCCTCATCTTTAGGTAACTCAAATGGACCTTTGCTAATTACTCGCCAGATTTCATGATCCTGGGCTCTGATGAAAACATGCATGCTATTTTTCCAGTAAGGATAGTTTGTCCCAGTGAAAAAGAGAGGTTTATTTATGGAATGCCCTTCGGGTATAGGACTCTTTGTCGCCATATCACCAGTTCTCTCAAGGTCGTTAGACCACATACAGAGAGACTAGCTCCGATACCATGTGTTGAGTAGAGATCGGCGGATCTAGAGGGGAGAGGTGAATAGATCAGCCCCTTCTTTGCGGAAATAATAGCTAAATAAAAAATGAGAGCAGTAAGACAAGAAATAGTTGCTAGCTAATGAGCTAAATGCAAGAGTGATGATCAATAGCATTCCTACCAAGCATCTAGCATCAAGCCACACAAGACAATAAACCACAGAACACAGGTTTTTAAGATGGTTCGGTCTCTATCCTGAGACCAACATCCACCCCTCACTTCAACCAAGTGAGGCTTTACTAGTGCAAAGGCACTACCGCTGATTCACAGCTTCTTACAGAGAGAAGACTCTCCCTAACCGCTGACAAACAGCTTGAGGGTATGCAACCCAACACCCACGGACCAGTGAACACACTGTCCGTCTTCCTACTCACAGGTAGGGAACAAATATAAGAGTATGTGTTTTGAGGAAAAAACAAAAGCAAAGGCGGATGAACCAGACAAGGTATAGCAATGACACTCTATGAGAGAAGAGAACTCTTGTCTAGAGAAGAGTGGACGAAGTCTGGCTTCTCTTAGTCTTGTTCCTAGGTCCTCACCACGACCGTAAAAGGAACGATGGATAAGCTCCTTAGCTTTAACTGCCACTTGATGAAGCTATGGATGGATGCTATCTCCTTGCTGTGAGAGCTCTTGAAGTGGAAGAAGACGATCTGCTACGTTGCCCTTATGCCAGCAACACCAGGAAGGAGAGGTCTCTCCGAGCTTGCTTCCCGCTGCTCTTGCCTTCTCTTCTTCTTCTCTTATCTCCTTTTTGTGTTCTTTTTTCTCGCTCCCGTCAACTGGAGCTCCTGCTCTCTTTTCTATATGTGGCTTACGTCATCTCCTGCCATGTCCCCTGCAGACTCAATACCCAGGACGTCGCATCCCCATTATTTGATTTGCTTCCTCAACGCCATTGACCTTTTTCTGCCGGCTTGCTAGTACGTGGGTAGGTAGGGAACCCAGTCTGCAACGGTACCAGCAACTCAGAGGATGTATCTACCAGACAATTAGATCTTCTGACACGGTGACTTCCTCGCGGCATTTCAAGTGTGAACAGATCCTCCAACATAAGTTTTGGATCTTGAAAAGCGGACGCTTTTGGTTTCAGATCCGTTCTGGGCGATCATGAACGTGTCTACACTTTCAGACAGTGTGTCGGTACATCTCATTAATATCTTGAAGAATCATGGCTTCCACGCAGAACAGGTTGACACTTCGATGGACAAGTGTCAACACGGGCGCCATACTTGAATGCGGATCATGCCACCGTGCCGAGACTTCAATAGGAGGTGTTGAGACATATGCTCCAAGCAGAGAGAGATGAAGCTTGTTGCGCTGAACCCAAGGTGTCGACACTTTTTCCATAGGGTGTCGACACATGGTGCCAAACAGAAGCCAGCCAGAGACAGCTCAATCACAAGTCTCTTCTACATGTGTCGACACATTGTATGAGGTGTCGACACTTTGCTCAAGCCATAGCTCAACCAGAACCGGTTCAAGGATGGTTTCTTCATGGAGTGTCGACACGTCCGGATGACATGTCGACACTTGAGTGTCCTTCACCTGAGCTTGTCCAAATCACAACTAAAATAAAATCATTAAACACACCACATGGATTCAACAATAAGCCATGGTTTGTTATCATCAAAACCAAGAGACAAAACAAAGGTGATTTTGAATTGACTTTTGTAGATACAAAACATCAACTTGCTGATATCTTTACAAAACCTTTGAATTCTGATCTATTTTGGTTTCTTAGGAGAGAATTAGGTGTATGCAGATTAGATAGTTAAAGTCATTTTGATTGGCTTTGTACATACTCTCTTAAAATTTCTAATAAAGCAATTGTGCATTCTGGTTTACTCTCTTGCACATAAGAATATTTTCCACTGCACTTACGTTTCAATCATTCTTCTTTGTGCATACCACATTAAATAACATTTGATTTTCACTTATATTTTCGTTCAGTTGCATCTGCATGTATATAACTCCATATACTTTATACAAATGCGTGCATGGATGTCATGATTATCAGGTATATCAAATGTCGATTGCGGAAGGTTGGATTATGTCCAGCTGGAAGCTTTCCCCATGCCTGAGGGTGGTCTTCGGATCTATGTTCTTCGCCACGTACCGGTAATCAACCTGTGTGAAAAATTCATCTCAGTGCATGTTTGAGTGTATATAATATATCACCATTCTTTTTGATTTTTCCTATGACCTTGTTCCCTTGCTAAATAAAAATGCATTGATTCAGACATGTTTGTTACATGGCACACATTAAGGGGGAGGTTCTTTTTATAACTATGCATACACTTAGGGGGAGACATAATAATGATTAGACTAATTCATCTCTTACATTCAATACAATCTCTCTACAATGTGCTCTTTTGAGAAAAATGACTCTGTTTAATAAGGATTTCAGTTATTCCACTCAACACATTTGAGGGCTCTTGAATCCCTACATCAAAGTCGCGTGTCTCGTGAGGAAAAGCTGCTAGCCCCACCGTAAATTCAATAAGTGGATTTGGAACCGAGTAGCCGAGAATCCTTCCTGAAACAAAGGAGGAAACTCGGATCGAAAAGTGACAAATATCCACAATTCAAATAAGTGACAAAACTGAGTAACCGGGAAATGCCTTTGAAACAAAGGGCATGACTCGTGTCAAAAATTTAGTCATCTTGTTCATATCAAAAAAAAATTGGGGTTGTGCGAAGCTACCAAAAGTCGAGCACTGTGTATGAAAGTGTGGGGAGGAAAGGTTCTTTCTAGTGTTCTTTCGAAAATCTGTTAATCCATATTCATATGGATTTCATTGCTCATTTCTCACTTCAAGTTTGATTGTGTGAAGTTAACTTATGAATTAGTCGTCGTTCATGGTTAATGCAGTACCATCTCTTTGTAAGCACATCCTTCTTAATATTGTTCATGCACATCATGCTCAAAATCGATTGCATGTTTCTTAACCCATCCATAATGGACTTTATTGATTCTATGTCTTACTATGGATGCATGTGTGCTTGAGTGATCATCTATTCCACTTCACATGCATTACACTGAGTTAACTGTAAATATGAGGCATTCTCTCTAATTTCCATCTTTACTAATCCCCTGTTTGACTCTGACAAAAAGGGGGAGAAATAAATGGTCCTTGCATGTCTTGCATGATATTGTGAATGGGTTGTGAATGGGTTGTTGAAAATGGTTTTTGGTTGTTGATACAGAAAAACATGCCTTGTGGAATGCTTTGTTGAAAAGGGGGGAGAAATATATGTAGATGCTTTGCTTAGTTTGCTCATCTATATTCCGCTGGTTGTTTCAATGGGTGATGGTCGTCTTGTATCACTCATGCAAATCTTTGTAGTATTTCAAGGAGTTTTATCTTCATCAAAAAGGGGGAGAATGTTGTGTCCCGACGTATTTTGACGAAGACAATTTGTCCTATGTCGTGTTATTTGCATTGCAAATCCTTTGTTCAGTGTTAATCAATTTGATAGGTTTCTTGAATGGTTTTTATTGAGCCTAGCATAATAGCTACATTTGTTGAACTATCATTTAATTAGCCTTCAAATCTGGAATTCAGCTTGCTTTGGGTTGATTTGGAATTCATGAGTGGTTCGGTTGTATTCAATTCAGAAATGGATTGTTTAAGTCTAACTGATATGTGTGGGTTGTGAAGGTTCAGTTTGTTGTGGACTGAATCAATGTCTGATTTGATTTGAATTGCAAATGGCTCTTACATGTACGAAGCTATATTCGTACAACATTGGCTTAAGATTAAATTGACTGAATTGGTTGTGGCTAGTGCAACCTTGATTTACAAATTGATTTCAATTAGTTGGATCCATGGTAAGAATTCATGATTGAATCTACTTCAATATGCCTTGATTGGACTTGATGCATTTTTAGAGTTTTATTGGCTCATTAGGTTGATTTCTTTATTTTGCTCTGAGAGTCGACACTTACAGGTATATGCTTGCTGTTCAACGCATCTAGAAGGATTGGCAGAAAGTGTCGACTCTAAGAGTCGACACTTACAGGCCAGGGTGTGCTTTTTGTTGCAGACAGAACATTTGCCAAAAAGTGTCGACTCTGAGAGTCGACACTTTCACCCTGTGTTCTATTTTTCTTCTTCTGGCAGAACACCCGGGAACAAGAGTCGACCCTGAGAGTCGACACTTTCACCCTGTGTTCTATTTTTCTTCTTCTGGCAGAACACCCGGGAACAAGAGTCGACTCTGAGAGTCGACACTTGTCCCGGTCATCCAGAACGGGTCTACCAATTTTGGTTTTGAATCCCCTATTACTTGATCCGTTTGCAATGGTTTTTTACCCCATTACCCTTAGGGTTTCTCTACTTGTTTGGGTGTTTATTTGAGAAGGTTTTAAGATGGGCTTTCATGTCTTTTGGCATCTCTTTTCCTTGTGTATATATAACCTGCGATCTCCATCGAAGGAGGTAATTTTCCTTTTGGGCTAATATTGTTCTACTCTTGCAGGAACGGAGGAGAGGGCATTGCACCATCACTGGAGGAAGGAAGACTGCTAGTGGCCGACGCCACCCACGAGCTACTCTGGCCCATCTGAAGATTGCTCGTGCTGCTTCTTTGTGGGTTCTTCTTTTGGGTGCTTCCTACAAGACCGACATCTTCCATTCCAAGGATCAAGTCTAGCGCACCCTACTACCTCTATCTCTAGGATTTCGTGAAGATTTGAGGGGGATCTCTTGTTCATTTGCTTATACATTTCTGTTTGAGCATAGTTTATCAAATCTAGACTGGGCTTTGTTTTTCCATATATTTCTCATTCATAGACGATTCTGGAGCATCATCTCCGTGTGCGTGATTTCTCATTGTCGTACGAGAACGCGCTTGTGTGTGGGGCCGTTATGCCAGTGTGTGATCCTTGTGTTCATTTTGTTGCCGTCGTACATCGTTTTTAGTGGAATCCTCTCGGGTTGAGAGGGGTGGACGTAGGACTACACTCGGGTGCGTCCGAACCACCTAAAAATTCCTTGTGCTGTGATTTGCTGATTGTGTGATTGTTGTTCCATTCTATCCGTTCTAATTTACTAGTGTGATGTGGTGAGCTGAGAGTTCATACAATCTGTCCGCTCTTTACATACTATCCGAGTGGGTCATCAAACTTCACTGGAGAGTTGTGAGAGGTTGCTTGTTCTTCATCATATTTACATCTTTTTGGTCAGATTCTAGATATCTTCTATCATCTCTGCGCTTAGTTTGGAAAAAGGGGGCGCAATCAATTCACCCACCTCTCGATTGCTTTCCTAACCGGGCCAACAATGTTTTATTTTCCTATTAAATACACAGATTTAGCATGAGCATGGTTAGGACTTTATTTTTGGCTATTATGTAATTTCATGCCAAAATGTTATAATTTTGTAATTAAATGATTTCCATGATATGGACATAATCTACGTAATGTTAATATCTCGATTTTTGTCCATATGTTTCACCGTTTCACTCTCATCTCTTGAGTTATTTTCTTAAGTACATGGCGTATGCTCCAGTATGTGACCATTAGATACACTTTGCACTTATAAGCACATTTCTTGGACTTGTGAACCTCTCCGCTAGGTAATCTGTCACGCCCCGAGCGTGGAAGGTACCCGGAGATGCGCGACGAGTTTATATCAATCATGTCAATCAGAGTATAATGCCAATACTATGATCAATCATGTCAACCATTTGTGGAATGTTCAATCAAGCTAGTCATACACTTCGGTATAATGCCAATACCGTGATCAATCAACTCCCATGGGCACAAGTACTTTCGGGTGCTCCCCCCAGGACCAGATCGGGCCCTATATGCGCAGGCATTAATCATGTATTTTAACATCCACTTTTGTGTATAGACAATATGGAATTTCAAGAGTAAAGCTTGTAGATACGTAGGATAACTTGGATAGAATAGAGTCCAAAAATATGACACTTGACATAGAATGACGATAATAACGGTACAATCACGATTATCGATAAAACTAGGTGGAATTGGTTCCCTAACGCGGGTACCATGACAAACAAGTATGGACACTCTTTATATAGAATTGAGATCCACATGAACAGCACATCAATGGCAAGACGTCCTCATTCTTAATATAGAATTGAGGTCCACAAGAACATCATGTTGAATATAGAATTGGGGTTTACAAGAACAGCATAACAATGTTGATATAGAATTGGGGTTTACAAGAACAGCATCAAATGGCATGATAACCTCATCCCATGAAGAAAATTCTCATGATACACACTTTGCATAACATGAGAGCCAGTATACCATGTTTCTTTAGAGTGACATGTCAACATAGTGTAATGGGTTTTTATGGTACAACCAGCTCAGTCGGCCTTGAGGGAATCCAAGGCTGCGAGGAGACTTACGGAGGTCTCTATGACTAACTCGCTAGTCCAAAGGAACGGAATGTCCAATGGAGAGCTTGTTTGTCAATGAGAATTGAGGGTAGTGCGATAAAATATCATGAAACATGGGACTATATTCACGGACTGGAATATAGTGCCGATATATATAGATATATATATAAAACCCTTCGGTTGACAGTAACCAGTATAAAACAGTAATACAGAAAATAGCGACTTACGCTAAGTCATTAATTATCCAATTAACGCCTTCTATAGGGGCATTTATTTACAATTTGACGACTTGTACATCAGTCGTCCCTTCAATATTTCTATTCTGCAGAGAATCAATATTCTGGAATTTTAACAAAAACGCGCCCTGGACAGGGGCGTTACGTTTCAATAAGCGCCCTGGTATGGGGCGTCAGTTCAATAAGAGACGACCTTGTGCAGGTCGTTAATTCAACAATCTATAAATTTTCAGATAATAAAATTTCAGGAAAACAATTTCATGGTCAGGACAAGAAAAATAGCAGGATTCGATAGGTATGATCATGCATTAATTTAGATTCATGGTTTCATAGTTATAGAATTTTAAATATGGATAATTATCAATTATATGAAATTGACGACTCCTGGGTAGGGCGTCAAAACAAGAACTAGCGCCCTTGTCTGGGTCGCTTCTTTAAAATCACTCAGAAAACATTTGGAAACGTAGTAAAACTATATGCATGAGATCATGGATGAGTTTATTTCATAATTTATACTAGTTTGGGCTATGTTCTTGAGAAAACCTACCTGGTTTAGAGGAAGATACGTAAAAGATGTGAAGAGATGATACTCTGTTTGCAACAGAGTTTCCTGATCGTCGGAAGAAGAAAACAAGATGAAGAACTTCTCGTCCTTCAACTATATGAGAGTTTCTTCACGTTGCAGGCAACCTGCAGAGGAAGAAGGAAAGACGAACGATCATTATCTTCCTTAAACCGTGACTGAAGGAAAAGAAGAACACTACCTGTTCTTCGTGTACGGCAATAGCAGTCGAACGCCAAAATAGCGATCAGGGCTTGATTAGGGAGTATATCTATAGGATTTTGGGGATCCTAATAGGGTTAGAGTTGTATTGGAAGTAATACTTCCATGATAGAGTCCTTACTATATTCTACCAACTCGTACTAATCCATAAACCTTCCCTGGATAATGTTCTGGTTCGAACAGAACACGAACAGAATTAGCGTCTTAAGTGAGGACGTCGAATTTAAAATGACGCCTGGGCGAGCGTCGTTACTTATGTAAAACGCGCCCAGGTAGAGGGCGTTTCATTTCCTTTCCTTAGTTTTATTTTACCATCGTTTGAAATTTGACGCCCTATTGTCTAGGCGTCCCTTTCAAATTAACGCCTTATACAGAGGCGTTTGCTTTTGAATTAGCGCCTTGATAAAAGGCGTTATTTTCCTCTTGATCAATGATTTACCCTTTAGGCTCTTTGTCATCTATTTACTTATCTTTTATTTTTTTAATTTGATATATTTAAAAATCTTGTTTTTATCAGGGTCACTACACCCTCCCCCACTTAAAAGAATTTGGTCCCCAAATTCAATAGTATATATAAGTGGAGAGTGTAGAGTATATACCTCAAAATAATTCTGGAAATCGCTTCCTCATGGATTCCTCGGTCTCCCATGTAGCTTCTTGTTCGGAGTTCTTATTCCATTGTACCTTAAGCATGGGAATAGCCTTATTCCTTAGGGTACGTACTTCACGATCTAGTATCTTCATAGGCTTCTGCTCATATGTGAGATCCTTCTGGATCACTAAGTCTCCATGATCAATAATATGTGATGGATCGTGTACATACTTCTTCAACATAGATATGTGGAATACATTATGTATATCGGACAGTTGAGGAGGCAATGCGATGCGATAAGCAACTTCGCCAACTCGTTCCAGTATCTCGAAGGGTCCGATGAATCTTGGTGTAAGCTTGCCTTTAACACCAAATCTCTGTATGCCACGTCCAGGCGATATCTTGAGAAATACATGATCTCCAATTTGGAATTCAAGATCTCTCCTTCTTGTATCGGCATAAGCCTTTTGCCTAGACTGAGCAACTTGCAGTCTTTCTCTAATCATTTGTATTCTTTCAGTGGTAACCCTTACCATGTCTGGACCTAGCAGTTGTTTCTCTCCAACTTCGTCCCAGCATAAGGGTGATCGGCAACTCCTTCCATATAAAGCTTCGAAAGGTGCCATTTGTATACTTGCCTGGTAGCTATTATTGTATGCAAATTCCACCAACGGCAAGTGATCATGCCAGCTTCCATCGAAATCAATGATGCAAGCTCTAAGCATATCTTCAACCACCTGATTAGTTCTCTCGGTCTGACCATCCGTTTGAGGATGAAAAGCTGTACTAAAATTAAGCCTTGTTCCCAACGAATGTTGTAGTCCTTTCCAAAAATGAGAAGTAAAACGGGGGTCTCTGTCAGACACGATTGAAACAGGAATGCCATGTAATCTGACTATTTCCTTGATGTATAATGCAACCAAAATATCAACTGACCATCGGCTCTTTATTGGCAAGAAATGCGCCGATTTAGTCAATCGGTCAATAATAACCCATATTCCATCATGTCCTCCTTTTGATTTAGATAAACCCATGACAAAATCCATGCTAATATTCTCCCACTTCCATTTGGGAATATCTAGAGGATGTAATTTTCCAGCAGGCTTTTGGTGTTCCGCCTTGACCTGTTGGCATGTGAGACAGCGCGCCACGTAGTCCGCTATTTCCCTTTTCATGTTGGGCCACCAAAAATTCCTCTTCACACCTTGGTACATTTTGATAGATCCAGGATGAATCGTGTACCTTGATCTATGAGCTTCATCTAATATCTTCTTCTTTAACTCGGGATAATCCGGTATGCAAGTTCTATTCCTGAACATTAATCTTCCTTCACAAGTTATTTGGAAATCAGATTGTCCTTCTAGTTTGCCCTTGATTTCCACTAACATTGGGTCATTATCCTGAAGTGCTTGTATTTCAGTTAATAGGTCTGGCTGAATGCTTATGTGAGACAATGTGACATATTGAAAGTCTGTGTCCATGCTTATATTGAGTTCAGAGAATTGCTCCAGCAACTTCCATTCTTGAATCATACAATTGGCTAACAGTGCTCTTGGCTTTCGACTAAGGGCATCTGCTACATGATTACCCTTTCCGAGATGATATTGTATATTGAAGTCGAAGTCCTTGAGATATTCTAGCCAACGCCTTTGCCTCATATTTAGTTCCTTTTGAGAGAAAAGATACTTGAGACTCTTGTGATCGGAGTATACAATAAACTGCACTCCATATAGGTAATGTCTCCAGATCTTTAGTGCAAATACTACCGCGGCTAATTCTAAGTCATGGACGGGGTAGTTCCCTTCATGTTTCTTTAATTGACGAGAAGAGTAAGCTATAACCTTTCCTTGTTGCATTAGAACACATCCGAGGCCAATGCCAGAAGCATCAGTGTATACCTCGACTCTCTCTCCTTCCATTGGTAAAGCTAAGACAAGAGCTGTAGTAAGATTATCCTTGAGAGTTTGGAAGCTTCTTTCACATTCCTCACTCCATTCGTAACGGATCTCCTTGCGAGTTAACCTCGTAAGTGATACGGCGATCTTAGAGAAATTTTTGATGAATCGCCTGTAATAGCCGGCAAGACCTAAGAAACTTCGGATCTCGCTAGCATTGGTCGGTCTTTCCCAATTTCTTACCGCTTCAACTTTTGATGGATCTACTGATAAGCCATCCTTTGATATAACATGTCCGAGAAAAGTCACTTCCTCAAGCCAGAATTCACACTTGCTGAGTTTTGCATATAATTGGTTTGTCCTCAATATTTGCAATGCCATCCTCAATTGCTCCTCATGCTCTTCCTTAGTCTTGGAATAAATTAATATATCATCAATAAAGACCACCACGAATTGATCCAAATAAGGCCTGAATATACTATTCATTAACTGCATAAAGGCAGCAGGGGCATTCGTTAGTCCAAAAGGCATAACAACAAACTCATAATGGCCATACCTGCTTCTGAATGCAGTCTTATGAATGTCATCATCCTTGATCCTTAGTTGGTGATATCCTGACCTGAGATCAATCTTGGAAAAGTACTTGGATCCAGATATTTGATCAAATAACTCATCGATTCTCGACAGTGGATACTTGTTCTTGATAGTGAGATGATTCAACTGTCGATAGTCGATGCATAGTCTCATGGATCCATCTTTCTTCTTTACAAATAATACAGGCGCTCCCCATGGGGAAGTACTTGGTCTTATGAATCCTTTCTTAATGAGTTCCATCAATTGCTCCTTTAACTCCTTGAGTTCGGCAGGGGACATTCTATACGGTGCCTTAGAAACTGGACCCGCACCAGGAACTAAATTGATGGTGAAGGCCACTTCTCTTTGCGGGGGTAATCCAGGCAAATCCTCCGGAAACACATCCGAAAATTCTTGCACAACTTGGATATCTTCTATCTTAGTTTCCTGAGCCTCCTTAATCGTGACAAATGCAAAGAAAGATACACATCCTTTCCTTATTAGCTTGCTAGCTCGGAGAGCCGAAATAAGAGGTGACTCGCTCCGACTCTTGGGGCTAGAATAGACTAGTTCTGGAAAGTCCTTGAAAGTAACCTTGCTATTGCGGCAATCGACTGTTGCCTGATATTTGGATAACCAATCCGCTCCCAGTATGACATCATACTCCTTTAGATCTAAACATATGAGGTCGATTGGAAGATTTCTTCCTTTTACCAAGACTTCACAGTTTTGATAATGGTGAGTAATATCGGTTTCGATTCCGAGAGGAGTAGATAAAATTATTTTCATCCATTCCGGTTCCATAGGTAGGGGGTTAGCAAACTTCTTGGAAATAAAAGAATGTGAAGCACCCGTATCAAATAAAACATGTGCATACTTGGAACAAACTTTCAGTGTACCTTCTACTAGTCCGCCTTCTTCTTCTTTGATCTCCTTAATTGCGTGAAGACGAGCGTTCTTGGTTACCGGGCGCTTTTCGTCACCGGTTTGATCATTAAGTAATGGGCAATCGGGAATCCGATGCTCACGGCTCCCACAACGGAGACATGCTCCAAGTTTCCTCCAGCACTCTTCAGCTTTATGACCAGCCTTGTCACAATGCTTGCATATTATATTCGAAGGTGTAGTAGTGATAGAGAAGGGCTTGGTCTTCTTAAATTTTTGGTCTTGAGAAGAAGTACCTCCAGTGCTAGGCCTCTTCTTGAAGTTGGGTTTAAAGGAACCCGAACTTGTTCCTTCTTATCCTTCCCACGGATTCTATCTGATAGCTCCGTGGCATCTTCTAACAATTGAGCTCGGCGTACTATCTCTGAGTAGACCTGAATATCCATTGGCGCCAGCTGGGTAATATATTGGGGCCTGAGCCCATTAAGGAACCTCCTAGCTTTCATCTTCTCGGTGCTAACTAAGTGCTTAGCATATCGAGACAATCTAGAGAATTGTGCCTCGTACTCCGCCACCGATAATGACCGTTGCTTGAGTGCGGCAAATTCGGTAGCTTTCTTTTCTTGGACTCGGTCTGAAAAATATTTATTGTTGAAATGTTCAACAAATTCTTCCCAAGTAATTTGGTCTTGTTTTAAAGTAGCTTCTATTGATTCCCACCAGCATCGGGCATCCCTTTCTAGTTGGAAAGTAGCTAATAAGACTTTATCATGATCCGTGCACTGCATAACATGGAATATATGCTCCGTCTCCCTGATCCAGTGCTCTGCGTCATCCGGATCAGGAGAACCCATGAATTTGGGAGGGTTCATGTTCTTGAAGACTTGGTGGAGACTTCCGGCTCGTTGTGCACATCCATGTGCTACTTGTTGCAGCACCTGCGTCATGCCTTGAAGTGTACGCTGCATGTTGCGCCACTGAGCACGTTCGGCAGCCATCATCCTACAATTACAATAACTAGATCAATACGTGATCTCATTTAGAAGCTAGCATTTCTATGTTAACTCAACCCTTGGTTCTACCCAATCTCACTGGTTAATGGTTTAACCTATCCTTGGACTTGGGTTTTCCTAGGAATTGAATACCCTAGGCTCTGATACCACAAAAACTGTCACGCCCCGAGCGCGGAAGGTACCCGGAGATGCGCG
Organism: Amorphophallus konjac; assembly: GCA_022559845.1. Classification (NCBI taxonomy): domain Eukaryota; kingdom Viridiplantae; phylum Streptophyta; class Magnoliopsida; order Alismatales; family Araceae; genus Amorphophallus; species Amorphophallus konjac. The sequence goes on along the minus strand of CM040127.1, from coordinate 178,732,200 downwards.
ACGAGTTTATATCAATCATGTCAATCAGAGTATTAGTGTATTCGACACCAAAAATCAGAGATGCGCGAAAGTAAAGATAACCCAGTCCTTTATTCCTTCATAAGAAGATGTCTATTACAAACCTTGAAGTACTAACTAAAATAAAAGAAAAATACAAGGTTGACTCAAGAAAATATGAAATAGACTAGATAACACGGAAGAAGCTCTATCTCTTTCACTCTTGATTTTTCCCATCCGTTTGAGTTCCCTCATCGTCGGACTTACCTGAAAAGTACGGAAAACACTAGGTGAGCGAACGCTCAGTAGGAAATTATATCTCAAGATCTAGCAAGGGGTTTAAGTGATTACATCTTTCATAAATGCACTATAGCTATGCATGCTCGCATAAAACGACAAGATTGAGAGAGTGTATAACAATACGATAGCAAGAAGAACCAGTCATGAACTTTCAAGAACTTATATCAAAAGATATCAAGATATTCAAGCAAGTAACTCATCATGTCACGTTGAAATTTGGCTGATTTGTTTCAAGTCAAGCAAGTATACAATTACCCTTTTTCGGGCCACGCAAGTCATGTAATATCAAGTCAAGTACAAGTACAAGATTTGTGGAATGTTCAATCAAGCTAGTCATGCACTTCGGTATAATGCCAATACCGTGATCAATCAACTCCCATGGGCACAAGTACTTTCGGGTGCTCCCCCCAGGACCAGATCGGGCCCTATATGCGCAGGCATTAATCATGTATTTTAACATCCACTTTTGTGTATAGACAATATGGAATTTCAAGAGTAAAGCTTGTAGATACGTAGGATAACTTGGATAGAATAGAGTCCAAAAATATGACACTTGACATAGAATGACGATAATAACGGTACAATCACGATTATCGATAAAACTAGGTGGAATTGGTTCCCTAACGTGGGTACCATGACAAACAAGTATGGACACTCTTTATATAGAATTGAGATCCACATGAACAGCACATCAATGGCAAGACGTCCTCATTCTTAATATAGAATTGAGGTCCACAAGAACATCATGTTGAATATAGAATTGGGGTTTACAAGAACAGCATAACAATGTTGATATAGAATTGGGGTTTACAAGAACAGCATCAAATGGCATGATAACCTCATCCCATTAAGAGAATTCTCATGATACACACTTTGCATAACATGAGGGCCGGTATACCATGTTTCTTTAGAGTGACATGGCAACATAGTGTAATGGGTTTTTATGGTACAACTAGCTCAGTCGGCCTTGAGGGAATCCAAGGCTGCGAGGAGACTTACAGAGGTCTCTATGACTAACTCGCTAGTCCAAAGGAACGGAATGTCCAATGGAGAGCTTGTATGTCAATGAGAATTGAGGGTAGTGCGATAAAACATCATGAAACATGGGACTATATTCACGGACTGGAATATAGTGCCGATATATATAGATATATATATAAAACCCTTCGGTTGACAGTAACCAGTATAAAACAGTAATACAAAAAATAGCGACTTACGCTAAGTCATTAATTATCCAATTAACGCCTTCTATAGGGGCGTTTATTTACAATTTGACGACTTGTACATCAGTCGTCCCTTCAATATTTCTATTCTGCAGATAATCAATATTCTGGAATTTTAACAAAAACGCGCCCTGGACAGGGGCGTTACGTTTCAATAAGCGCCCTGGTATGGGGCGTCAGTTCAATAAGAGACGACCTTGTGCAGGTCGTTAATTCAACAATCTATAAATTTTCAGATAATAAAATTTCAGGAAAACAATTTCATGGTCAGGACAAGAAAAATAGCAGGATTCGATAGGTATGATCATGCATTAATTTAGATTCATGGTTTCATAGTTATAGAATTTTAAATATGGATAATTATCAATTATATGAAATTGACGACTCCTGGGTAGGGCGTCAAAACAAGAACTAGCGCCCTTGTCTGGGTCGCTTCTTTAAAATCACTCAGAAAACATTTGGAAACGCAGTAAAACTATATGCATGAGATCATGGATGAGTTTATTTCATAATTTATACTAGTTTGGGCTATGTTCTTGAGAAAACCTACCTGGTTTAGAGGAAGATACGTAAAAGATGTGAAGAGATGATACTTTGTTTGCAACAGAGTTTCCTGATCGCCGGAAGAAGAAAACAAGATGAAGAACTTCTCGTCCTTCAACTATATGAGAGCTTCTTCACGTTGCAGGCAACCTGCAGAGGAAGAAGGAAAGACGAACGATCATTATCTTCCTTAAACCGTGACTGAAGGAAAAGAAGAACACTACCTGTTCTTCGTGTACGGCAGCAGCAGACGAACGCCAAAATAGCGATCAGGGCTTGATTAGGGAGTATATCTATAGGATTTTGGGGATCCTAATAGGGTTAGAGTTGTATTGGAAGTAATACTTCCATGATAGAGTCCTTACTATATTCTACCAACTCGTACTAATCCATAAACCTTCCCTGGATAATGTTCTGGTTCGAACAGAACATGAACAGAATTAGCGTCTTAAGTGAGGGCGTCGAATTTAAAATGACGCCTGGGCGAGCGTCGTTACTTATGTAAAACGCGCCCAGGTAGAGGGCGTTTCATTTCCTTTCCTTAGTTTTATTTTTCCGTCGTTTGAAATTTGACGCCCTATTGTCTAGGCGTCCCTTTCAAATTAACGCCTTATACAGAGGCGTTTGCTTTTGAATTAGCGCCTTGATAAAAGGCGTTATTTTCCTCTTGATCAATGATTTACCCTTTAGGCTCTTTGTCATCTATTTACTTATCTTTTATTTTTTTTAATTTGATATATTTAAAAATCTTATTTTTATCAGGGTCGCTACATAATCCTTCTGTCGGACTAGGTGATCTTGTTTCAAGGCCTCCGTAAGACTCCGCGAGCGTGGGATTCCCTCTAGGATGTCGAGCTGGTTGTACCTTTAAAACCCAATTTGTCTAGAATGCACTCACATGACCGATGGTTTCATTTATGTGCCCTGGTCTATAGCGGCCATATAGGGGATCATAATTGTCTATTAACGGCCTTGATCAGACCGTCATCGACATGCAGCGGCCACCCTTGAGACCTTCATTATTCCAGAATTCCCTAAGTGTCATCTTTTTGGTCTTCTGGACTCTGTCTAGTTGCGGCTTTTCTTAGACCGTCAAACTCCTGTTTGTGGTCTGTATCTGACCGCTATTGTTATAGAAACGGCCCTGTCAAGATGGCTAGGCTATGAAACGGTTCTATAGATGACCACCGTTCTCTGACATGTTTTAACCCAAGGTTTGACCCAAGGGTTGTTCTAACTCTGTTCTTAGATGATCTCTTAATTATCTGAAACCCAAAATTTCTGTTTAAGAGGTCATTGATAAGTTATGGAACTTAATTAATATATCATTATGTTGCTGGAATGCCGTCGTAGCATAATGTCCTTTCTAAATCCTTTTTGAATTCTCATGATCGAGTTTTGATGCGTTCTATACCTTGATATTTGTTATCATAGTTTGAAATTGTTACATTAATGGCCATATTTCTCGTGGAAGTAGCTTGATTTATAACTTGAAGATGCAAGAGCGGGCACGGACAGTGTCCAAGGGCTCAACTCTAGTCCTCTCGGTAGATAGCTGAAAATATACTATAAACCATGGGGTATGATGAACACTGGCGTCGCATTACGCTGGGAGTACTTTTTTTATAAACGGTGAAATCCACAAAACTCACGAGGCATTCTTGTGAAACTACATGCTTGCTAGTACATTCTCGTTACATGACTTTCTAGTGCATAACCATTATGGTTATGAAAAAGTACATTCTTGTTCATGAAAGGCCAAATTTCATTCTTGTTATATTCTTATCATGATCTTATCGTGCTATTATGTTCTTGGTTTTATACGCATGATTTGTCGTATTCTCTTTTATCTTACACTCTAGAGCAAAAATATTAATTACTTAAATATTACCTTCATGTTGATACGAAGATACCTACTGGGCATGTGTGCTCATTCCCTACTTTTTCAATCTTTTCAGGAAATTCTAGCGGGTCGGATTCAGTATATTCAATTGATGGATCCGAGAGTGATTAAAGAAGGAATGAAACTTTAGATTGTCATTAGTTAAGAGTCGCTATGTAATTTTCTACTTTTATGAGTCTAGTTGTCAAAGAGTCAAGAGTCAGCTTGATGTACTTGATCATTACTATCAATAAAAGTTAATTTTTATCCAAAATGTTGTGCATTCATTTCTTATGTTTGAATGTGTTAGCGCTCTGATTATATTGCTCGCTTGAGGCGTACTAGCCGACTATTCACGTAACCGATTATTTTTCGCTACATAATCTCAGGGCGTGACAGTTAAAGTGGTATCAGAGCGTAGGTCTTATGACTTACTTATTCCAGAAAAATGTCATGTCATAGGCTAAGTCCAAGGTTTAAGGACCCATGCCTATCAAACAAGGAAAGAAATTTCCAACCCTGTGAGAATGGGTAGAGCCGGGATGAGATAGTAATTAGAAGATATCTATAGGATTTACCCCACCAATTCCGTGGGAGTTGACAAATTTATTACTTTTCTCAGGTACCACATTCTTACAATGGCTCACCGTGTTGATTGGGGTGGAATGCAACAAACCGTTGCGGGTCTCACCCAGGCTTTGCAAAATATGGCTCAAGCCGATGCGAGGGATGGTGCCGGTGATCTACTCCGCAATTTTTGGAGTCTAAACCCTCCGCGATTTTCTGGTTCTTCCAACCCAGACGAAGCTGAAAATTAGATCGATGAAATGAACCACATTTTTAAGGTCATGCAATATGCCAACCAAGAGAAGGTTCGTCTCGCCACATTCCAACTCAACAAGGATGCGCGTACTAGGTGGAAGTCTATTCTAGCACCACCTGCAGATGCACCACACACTTGGGTGGGATTTCTCATCCTCTTCCAAGCAAAGTACTTCTCCGAGCATGTAAAGGAGAGGAAGGCGGCAGAATTCGCATCGCTACATCGAGGCATGATGACGGTAGAGGAATATGAATTACAATTCTCTCACTCAGCACCCTATGCTCAGCATTTAGTGAGCATAGATCTTCTAAAAGCAAATCGCTTCATAGATGGGTTGCGGCCCATTCTTATCCAGCAACTTGGCCCACAAAATATTCAGACCTATGCAGAGATGGCCCAACGGGTACACTTGTGTGAACGAACCTTGGAGAAGGTTGATAAACTCAAAGGCAAAGGGGAGGAGCCGAGCCGAAAGTCTGATCGGTGAGGAAGAAAAGAAAAAAAATTCAGCATCACGGAACCTTATAAATCTCGTGATAGTAAGAAGAGATCCCGGAATGGGAATGGTAATGGCTACCACAAAAATAAGAAGGCTAAAGAGGAAGATAAGTAAGTCATGACGGATTGCACGTTCTACGAGAAGTTCGGTCACTCAGTCGAGGAATGCTGGAAGCGTCTAGACGCTTACTTAAGATGTGGAAGTCAGGAGCACCGCATGCCAGATTGCCCCCTCATGAAAGATCAATCTTCCAGCGGTGGATGCAAGCGATAGGCGCGTCTTAACGCTGTTCTAGATGATGATGAAGTGCCTAAGAATGATGGGCTAATGGAAGGTACTATTCAAATCTATTCCCATCCTCCATTCGTGTTATTTGATACGGGTGCTTCTCATTCCTTTATATCAACTACTTTTGCAAAAGCCTTGCCGGTGTCATCAGTTCCCTTACCATTGGACCTAGCTATCACCACAGCCTTAGGTCCCGGAACTAAACTTACCACCTACTACCCCGATAGTGAGGTAAATGTAGAAGGTCATAATCTTCTGGAAACCTCATATGCCTTGACATGGAAGGATATGATGCTATCCTAGGTATGGATTGGCTTGTAGACCAGGACGCCTAGATAAATTATCGCAATAGGATAATCTCTTTTCAGAAACCAGGTCTTCCAAGATTTTCCTTCCTTGGTATCAAATATAGGAAGCATCCTACCATTATTTCATCTCTCCATGCTTGCAAACTCATTTCGTAATGATGTGAAGCTTTTCTTGTCTCCGTAATCATTACCGAGTCCAAGGAGATAATCTTAGAGGATATTCATATTGTGAATGAGTTCCCCGATGTATTTCCATCAGATTTACCCGATTTACCACCCGAAAGGGAAGTAAATTTCTACATTGAACTCGTTCATGGAGCATCACCTATTTCAATAGCTCTCTATAGGATGTACCCTACAAAACTCAAGGAATTGAAGAAACAACTTTAGGAGCTACTAGATAAGGGCTTCATCTGACCTAGCACGCCCCTTGGGACGCGCCAGTTTTATTTGTCAAGAAAAAGGATGGATCTCTCAGGCTATGTATCGACTACCGGCGACTGAATCAACTCACTATCAAGAACAAATATCCGTTGCCGCATATCAATCAGCTCTTTGATCAAATTTCGGGAGCAGAATATTTCTCCAAGATAGACCTCAGGTCGGGTTATCATCAGCTCAGGATCAAAGATGAAGACATATACAAGACTGCTTTCCGGAGTAGGCATGGGCACTATGAATTTGTGGTAATGCCGTTCGGGTTAACCAATGCCTCGACAGCATTTATGCAACTTATGAATAATGTCTTCAGACCTTATCTCGACCGATTTGTGGTCATATTCATTGATGATATTCTGACATACTCCAAGACTAAGGAGGAATATGAAGAGCACTTAAGAATAGCCTTGCAAACCCTCAGAGAACATCAACTCTACGCAAAGCTTAGCAAGTGCGAGTTCTGGCTAAAGTAGGTCTCTTTCCTTGCCCACATTATTTCAAAGGAAGGTATCGTTGTCGATCCTTCTAAAGTAGAAGCTGTTAAGAACTGGAGCTGGTCGATGACTGTATCGGAAGTAAGAAGTTTTTTGGGTCTGGCAGGTTGTTATAGGTGATTCATTAAGGATTTCTCAAAAATTACCGCCCCTTTGACTAGACTTACAAGAAAGGAGAACCCTTTTATCTGGTCAAAGGATTGTGAAGAAAGTTTCCTAACTCTTAAAGATCATCTCACTACGGCCCCCATCTTGGCACTACCTATTGAGGGTGGTGGCTTTGAAGTCTATACCGATGCATCTGGCATTGGCCTGGGATATGTTCTTATGCAAAATAGAAAGGTGATCTACTATTCATCGAGACAGTTGAAGCGTCATGAAGAAAACTACCCCGTACATGATCTGGAACTAGCTATGGTTATATTCGCTTTGAAAATTTGGCGACACTACCGCTATGGGGAGAAGTTCACTATATTTTCATGTCACAAAAGTATGAAATACCTCTTCACCCAAAGGGAATTGAACATGAGACAACACAGATAGTTGGAATATCTCAAAGACTTAGACTTTACTATCCAATATCATCCAGGAAAAGTAAATACTGTCAATGGCAACTCTAGCAAGCCTCAGGAAAGGTACGACTTATCTTATTGAGGATTTTGCTCATTTAAATCTCGATGTTGATAAGGAAGCGAAGGGATGTATAATTACGAATATAAGGTCACAACCTACATTGATTGAAGACCTAGTCAAATTAAAAGAAAATGACTCCACATTGATGGAGATCAGGGCTAATATTGATAAAAGGTCAGAATTCTCCTTTTCAACTGATGGAAGATTATTGTTTAAAGATCGAATCTATGTTCCGAATCATGTCGACACTAAGAAATTGATCATGGAAGAAGCACATAAATCAAGGTATGCTATTCACCCTGGAGCTACCAAGATGTACCAAAACTTAAAAAGAAACTTCTGGTGGCCCAATATGAAAAGAGAAGTAACGGACTTTGTATCCCGCTGCCTCACGTGTCAGCAAGTAAAGGCAGAACAATTAAAGCCCGCCAGGAAACGACATCCCTTGGATATTCCCGAGTGGAAATGGGAAAGTATAGGAATAGATTTCATCATGGGTTTACCTAAGACAAGAGATGGACATGATGGTATATGGGTGACTATAGACCGATTGACTAAATCTGCACACTTTTTGCCAATCAAAAGTCGATGGTCTATGGATGTATTAGCAGCATTATACATCAAGGAGATTGTCAAACTACATGGTGTCCCTATCACCATTATATCTGACCGAGACTCTCGGTTCAGATCACAATTTTGGAAAGGTCTATAGCATTCATTAGGGACCCGACTCAACTTTAGCACTGTGTTCCATCCACAAACTGATGGTCAAACAGAAAGGACAAATCAGGTGGTGGAAGATATGCTAAGGATATGTGCTATTGATTTTGGAGGGAGTAGGCACGATCACTTACCTCTAGTGGAATTTGCATACAACAATAGCTACCAAGCTAGTATACAAATGGCACCATTCGAGGCACTATATGGTAGAAGCTGTCGCTCACCTATATGTTGGAATGAAGTGGGAGAAAAATAATTTCTCGGCCCCGACATAATCTGGGATACTACCGAGAAGATAGAGCTTATTCGGGAGAGACTCCAGATAGCTCAAGACAGGCAGAAATCATATGCTGATAACTGAAGGCGCGACCTGGAATTCCAAGTAGGAGACCATTTATTCCTTAAGGTGTCTCCGTGTCGAGGTATTCGAAGATTCGGTATCAAAGGCAAGCTTACTCCGAGATTCATTGGCCCTTTTAAAATTCTTGAAAGGATTGGTGAAGTCGCATATCGAATAGCTTTGCCCCCTCAATTAGTTGGAGTTCATGATGTATTTCACGTCTCAATGCTCAAAAGGTACGTCTCCGATCCATTCCATGTCATAACTTATGACAACCTGGAGATTAAAAAGGATTTGACATATGAGCAAAAGCCAATCAAAATAATTGAACGGGAAGTACGTCAACTTCGGAATAAGATTATTCCTATGGTCAAAGTCTAATGGACCAAATTATGCCCACACGAGGCAACATGGGAAACCGAAGAAGCCAGGCGTAGAAGATTTTTGGAGGTATTTGAATGTAAGTACACTCTCCTGAGCAAATCTTATTACGATGAATTTGGGGACAGAATTCTTTTTAAGTAGGGGAAGGTGTAACACCCGAGGATTTTCTAAGAATTTTTTGGATTTAAAATATAATTATTAGGCATATTTAAAAGGCTTAATGGGCTAATAAGAAGAATTAAGGATTTATTTAATCCATTTAAAAGCCCTATATTAGCTAAAGGGCTTAGCCCAACTCAAATAGGTCCCAAGACCCAATTTTCAAGGCTTTTAGACCCAAGCCCATTAATAGAAATATAAATTATGTAATTTACGGGTTTTTATTGAGATATCTACAACAATTAGGGGATAAATGGGGAGATAATACGAGAATCCAAAAATTTCAGAATTTATGAAGCCTAGCGGTCTATCACGTGACCGCCAGCCTCACCTTAGCGGTCCTCCCATAACCGCTAAGCCCTTTTAATTCCGTGAATGGGGAAAAATGTGGAAAGCTGGGATTTTTAGCAATCAAATCCCCTTAGATCGAAGCTACCTGGCATGGAAGACTCTCTAGAACTCTGTAGGGATTAACTCTACTCCAATTTAGGACTCTAGGTTCATTCAAATCTTCAAAACCCTAGTTAACCCTATAAATAGATCCCAAGTTTCACTTATGCAACCCTTACTTTTGGCTCACGTGGAACTAAGGTAAGGAAGCATTATTTGGGGTAAGTTCTTTAGAAGATTTCGTTCATTATAGTAAGGTCTGACTATCCTCAAAATTTCGTTCTGGGAGATCAAGCCTACAAGGAGTTAGAAGCCTGCAAAGACGCTGGTTCAGCACAAGCAACCCAGGAACTTGTGCAAACGACCCTGGAAGACCAGCAAATTAGAAGTCTAAAACGAGGTAATTAGAAGTTTGTTCTTTGGACTTAATTGTTTACCTTAGTACCCTCTTTCTACCCTCCAATTTTTGTTGTCATAAGTGAAGGGAATCAGGAGTTAGAAAGGCAAGAAGTTGCTAGTTCGGTTTAGAATGAGCAGAAACTAGGGTCAACTTCCAGCTCTAAATTCGAAGATTAAAGCCCAGTCCAGAGGTAGGTTATCTCATGAATGGGTTAAACTTGATCTTAGGAGTAAAAGCCCTCAAATTACAGTCAATTTCATGTATTATACTTAGACTATTTACTATTTTATTAAGACTGCGCATCTAGTGTTATTTTACATGCATGAACTTAGCCCTAATGCAATTAAGATGAAAATTCTTGGCTAGTTCACACAAACCCATGCATGTTCTTGGTACATTTTCCTTGTAGCATGTTTTACAGCATGTTTTCATTGATTTCCATGCATGTCTTGTCCTAGTTAATATTTATTCCTTGCATTATAATTGCTGTCAGCCAGACCGAAGGCGGCCTTAAAGGGACCGCAAAGGAACCTTAACGATTTAACAGATGACCGTCAGTACCTTTTTTAGTGGTTTATCGCAAGACCATTTTCCACAATATGGCGGTCAGTTCATGACCATTTTTTGGTTCTGAGAACTAGTCTGAGCATAGTTGAATTTTGCATATTAACAACTTTATCATTACATTATTATGTTTTATTTTCCTGTTAAATACCCAGATTTAGCATGAGCATGGTTAGGACTTTATTTTTGGCTATTATGTAATTTCATGCCAAAATGTTATAATTTTGTAATTAAATGATTTCCATGATATGGACATAATCTATGTAATGTTAATATCTCAATTTTTGTCCATATGTTTCACCGTTTCACTCTCATCTCTTGAGTTTTTTTCTTAAGTACATGGCGTATGCTCCGGTATGCGACCATTAGATACACTTTGCACTTATAAGCACCTTTCTTGGACTTGTAAACCTCTCCGTCAGATAATCCTTCTGTCGGACTAGGTGATCTTGTTTCAAGGCCTGCGTAAGACTCCGCGAGCCTCGGATTCCCCCTAGGATGCCGAGCTGGTTGTACCTTTAAAACCCAATTTGTCTAGAATGCACTCACATGACCGATGGTTTCTTTTTTGTGCCCTGGTCTATAGCGGCCATAAAGGGGACCATAACTGTATGTTAACGGCCTTGATCAGACCGTCATCGACATGCAGCGGCCACCCCTAAGACCGTCATTATTCCAGAATTCCCTAAGTGTCGACTTATTGGTTCTTTCCGGTCGACTCTGTCTTGTGGTAGTTTTTCTTGGACCGTCAAACTCCTGTTTTGGGCCTGTATCTGACCGCTATTGTTATAGAAATGGCCCTGTCCAGATCGCTAGGTTATGAAATGGTTCTGTACATGACCGCCGTTCTCTGACATGTTTTAACCTAGGGTTTAACCCAAGGGTTGTCCTAATTCTGTTCTTCGATGATCTCTTGATTATTTGGAACCCAAAATTTCTATTTAAGAGGTCATTGATAAGTTATGGAACTTAATTAATATATCGTTATGCTGTCGGAATGCCGCCATAGCATAATGTCCTTTCTAAATCCTTTTTGAATTTTCATGATTGAGTTTTGATGCGTTCTATACCTTGATATTTGTTATCATAGTATGAAATTGTTATATTATTGGCCATATTTCTCGTGGAAGTAGCTTGATTTATAACTTGAAGATGCAAGAGTGGGCACGTACAGTGTCCAAGGGTCAACTCTAGTCCCCTTGGCAGATAGCCAGAAATATACTATAACCCACGGGGTATGATGAACACTGGCATCGCATTGCGTTGGGAGTACTTTCTTTATAATTGGTGAAATCCACGAAACTCACGAGGCATTCTTCTGAAACTACATGTTTGCTAGTACATTCTCGTTACATGACTTTCTAGTGCATTGCCTTTATGGTTATGAAAAAGTACATTCTTGTTCATGAAAGGCTACATTTCATTCTTGTTATATTCTTATCATGATCTTATCGTGCTATTATGTTCTTGGTTTTATACGCATGATTTGTCGTATTCTCTTTTATCTTACACTCTAGAGCAAACATATTAATTACTTAAACATTACCTTCATGTTGATACGAAGATACCTACTGGGCATGTGTGCTCATTCCCTACTTTTTCAATCTTTTCAAGAAATTCTAGCGGGTCGGATTCAGTATATTCAATTGATGGATCCGAGAGTGATTAAAGAAGGAATGAAACTTTAGATTGTCATTAGTTAAGAGTCGCTATATAATTTTCTACTTTATTGAGTCCAGTTGTCAAAGAGTCGAGAGTCAGCTTGATGTACTTGATCATTATTATCAATAAAAGTTAGATTTTTGTCCAAAATGTTGTGCATTCATTTCTTATGTGTGAATGTGTTAGCACTCTGATTATATTGCTCGCTTGAGGCGTACTAGCTGACTGTTCACGTTTCTGTTGACACTAAAAATATTCCTAATTTTACTTAACTTCTGCTTCTGTAGGTTTCAAGCTCTGTTCGAGTGCTCTCGTGCCGACAGAGAAGAAAAGAAAGAAAAGAAGAAAAAGAATGGCAGAAGTCGAATAAAAGATGAGACCAAAGAAAAAGAAGAAAAGAAAAGATGCTCGGTTCCAACGGACAACCGCTAAAAAAAGACCCGAGAGCTCGAAAGAATATTTGGGACCATCCTCGAAGAAATAAGCAGAAGCCTGCACAACGAGTACAAGCCGGACGCTTGGCCAACCCTCACAAAAGAAGAAAATAATCACATATGGGCCTAGACAAGTTAAATGGGCCAAAAGATGCTGGAGATAGGATGGAGGAGCCCCTAATCCGGCGCGCTCCAAAGCTCCTAATCTGGCGCGCTCCAAATCTTTTAATCCAGCGCACATGAGGTAACCTTGGCTAAACTGGCGCGCCCATATGCACACCGGGTGAGGCCACGCCGGTTAAGGCTATAAAAGGGGGATTTTGACCAAGAAGAAAAGGGGAAGAGGACACACGGGGAGAGCGCCAATCGTCTGCAAGAAGAAAAGGCTTGGGGAGGAAGAAAGGGCCGTTTTCTGAGGGAGCAAGCTAGAGAGCGACTACCTCTCCCGTCCGTCCACCTGAATTAGCCCAGCATCAGGGAAGGGAAGCCTCGTTCCGATACTCTGTTTCCGCAGTGAAAGAACTAGGTGGGTTCCGACGACTTCTCCCGGTCATACCCACTATCTTCTCTCTCATCAGTGTCTCCGTGTATGTATACAGTCTAGGGGGTGATGATATGAGCCCGTCTCCTTTTGCTTTCCTACATCTCTTTCCCCCTCTATAGCTGGGATTGATTCCCTTATGTGATACTGGTGGCCGGCTCATGAGCGACAACGCCATGCCGCGTCGTAGGCATGTTGTATTGGGCCTTTTCCGATAATGAAATGGATGATGTTGGATGTGGCAATGCCTTTGTATGCTTCTTCCCCTCCCTCTGAGTCCATTCGATCGACCATTTCTTCAGCGTGACTACTCGATTTCCTCCCGTCGACACCGAGCGAGCCCTGGTTCTCTCCAGGGCAATATTAACATTGTATCCCCCTTTCCCCGGGGTCTCTCCTCAATGGAATGGTCTCGTCGGGTTTTCTCGTGTTTATCAAGGCTTTATCTCCAGAGGCACACGCATATGTGCATTTCTGGCTACCTCTGGGACTGCCCCTTATAGTTCGTCCAGTCATTGCTATGAATCGGAGGGAATACGATTGTCCCTATAATCTGGGCATAGGGCCCTCTCATATGATCGCCTCTCCGCATACTACCCAATGGTTGTTCGAGGATTTGCCTCTACTAATCTCCGTAGCTCGTATGCTAACTTACAGAGTTCGCAGACTAGCCTGCTATCTTCCTAATGCCAGCCCAACAACACCCTCATGCTAGCTTGCTAACACCCATGCTAATCCGCTAACCTGCTGACTAGCTGACTGGCTAACACTATTATATGTACATCTGAGTCTAGGTGGGCTAATGGTTAAATTACTACCTCTTACTACGTACGAATAATGTCGTGTTTTATTGCTATCCCTGTACATGATGGTCTAGCGGCCCGGGGAGAGGGGGACATTCCCCATCAACATTCTTGAGTCACCATTGGGTCATAGGTGTATGTTCATTGATGGGATATTCCCTTCTGAGCCACCAGAGGTGAATATTAACGGGTTCATCACCCAACATTAAACCCACTGCCCTAAGGGGAATAGTGGTGGCCATGGGTTGTATGCCCCTTGTAGGCTAGCCCTCGGGGTTTCCTCCCTCACTGGTCATCCCTCTTAATCGTGTTTCGGCCCATGGAATATTGGTGTCCCTCGTAGGCTAGCCCTCGGGGTCTTCCATCCATTCGGGTCTACCGGCCGCCGTTGTGCCACCCAGTATTAAGGTGCTTACTCCAATTATGTGGGTATGCCTCCGCTTCCCCCCCGTAAACCTCTGGGGATGGGGAGATGCTACCCAATTTTTGCCAGACTTGTTTGACTAATTTGCCCTCATAATTTGGGCCTAATGAGACATGTTTCCAAAATAATAAACTTCCATGCTTGAGTATGAACCTCGCACAAGTCTCAACCCTATCTCAAGGGCATCCTGGACCCCAATTCACTCATTAATTAACATCAAAAGTGCCAACAAACAACTTTATCATTCAAATAGATTGAAAACGGCAAGAAAATGCCCTAAACCGGCGCGCTCCTAATCCGGCGCACCATAATACGGCGCGGTACCCCCCCCCCCCCCGCGTCGAATTAGCCCCACACTCAAACTCATGAAATTTTGAATGGCCTCCATCCGACGCGCCCTATTCCGGCGCGCACCAAGCCACCCGCGCCGTTGGAATCCATCTGCCCATACCGCGCCGTTTTAACCCTATACCTACGCTGCCCCGCGCCGTGGAAGGTTTTACCTACGCCTCTCTACGCTATTTTAAGGTGATTATTGTCCCGCCGTTTCAAGGTGATTTTTGTCCCGCCGTTTTAGGACATCGTTCCACACGGTTTTAAATGATCACTCTCTGGGTGAATATTAACCGCCTTAATGATGAACAGTGTCTCGATCCGGATATCCCATGGACACATGGAAACCCCTTGTAGGCTAGCCCTCGGGGACCGTCCATTGGGGTGTTTGTTGGATTTACGATTACAGACCCGTGGAACATCGGTGCCCTTCGTAGGCTAGCCCTCGGGGTCTCCGTCCATTTGGGTCCACCGGTCGCCGTTTGGCCTCCCGACATTTAGGAGTCCGTCGTCAAGGGCATACCTCCACTTATCCCCAGACACTCCGGGTTTAGGAGAGATGCTGCCGGATTTTTGCCAGGACATTTTGACTATTTGCAAGACCGGGAATAAAATAAAATGAAAAAAAGAATAAAAAATGATGAATGAAATAATAATAATAATAAAACAACAACTAATAATAAGAATAATAATAAAATAATAATAATAAAAATAAAACAAACAAACATAATAAAATAAATAAATAAAACAAATAAAACACACTCACCCTTATCCGGCGCGGCCTTAACCGGCGCGCTACCCCCGCGCCGTTTTAAACTCCTCTACACCCGTCGACATTTCTCCTTTATCAATATAAAAAAAACAAAGAGAAAAGCGCGCCGTTTATCTCCCACATACCACCACGCCGTTTTAACCGCACGAGCACCCACATCCTCTCCACCGCGCCGTTTTCATCACACTTACGCACACATGCATGAACTCACGTAATGCACACTTAAACCACGTAACACATCCATCTCCACCATATTCATACATACAAACACCATTAATACACGTGATACATACACTCTCACATATACCCATTAACACTTAACAGTCACACACAAAATCATATACGTCCACCCCACATATCCCATATGTATATATATATATATATATAAACAAATAATAAAACAAACAAAATACTCTCATTCAAAATGGAGAAACAAAAAATGGCTAAAATAAAAATAAACAAACAAATAACGGGTGACAAAATGACAATAAAAATAATAGAATAATAAATAATAAATATAGGAATAATAAATAATAAAGAATAAAGAATTGATTAATGAATAATTATCGAATAAATGCCTGCAAAGGAAATAAAAATGCATGCATCCAATATAAAAATAATAATAATATAAAAAACAAATAAATAATAAATAAAGTGCATTCATGCATTTAAAATAATAACAAGAATAAATAAAGAATAATAAACATGGCTGTGTCCACTCCGGAGCTCTAACCTCCTCTAGACCCCGGGCATGGGAATATTGATGATCCCCTGACAGGTCGTGTCTACACCTCGTGATTAATCCCATTATGGCCATGGCATGACCTTGTCCTGGGCCGATAAGCTATTGAATTCAATTTGTCTCGACCGGGTTTTAACTGCATCCCCTTAATTTTTAAATATCAAATTTTCCATACCCTGGCATACATTGTCCCGATGACACACGAGTCTGCCCGAATACGGTCATACTCGGCCCACCTCATGGACCCATATGCATGCACCATAATGCTATGTGCAGTCTCAAAATAAAAAGACAATGACAAATCGATAGCCCTGCGAGTGACAGGGATTATTTTTCGCAGCATAATCTCGGGGCATGACAGTAAGTCCCCGCGAGCCATGGATTCCCACACGGACGCCGCGGCGGCTGTACCTTTCCACCCCTTAGGCTTGCATTTTGTAAACATTGTGAGGGAGTTAACCTTAGTCAAACCCAAAATTTGGACCTTATTCCCATAGGATACCTATCTTGAGGGAATGGTGCTCAATTTAAAACATTAAAAGCCACTTTGGTAACGGGTTAAGTCGGGTTAGGGTGAGTTAACCGGGGTCGGGTGGGTTATTCCCTATTTGATATATTTTTTCTTAACCCGGGTCGGATAGGGTTAAAGTGGCTTAACTCATTCCTTGGAAATAGGTGGAATGAGTTAATCCACCGGGGTTAGGATTAGGGGTGGGGTGGGCTAACCCGGGTAAGCCACCCGCCCCTAACCTAACCCGTTACCAAAGTGGCCCTAAAAGGCCCACCAAAACTTTGACAATAAAATATTTCCCATCATATTAACTTGTTTGACTTGGGTGAAATCCTTCATATTGTTTGTGTTGTTTGGACTTGTCTAATCCCATTTGTGGTGTTTTGTGTTGCATCCCCCATCATTCATATAGGTTTTGTTGTAAGGCCCATTTAGGCTAGACCATTTTGTGTGTCCATTGTCTAGCCTCATTGTCCTAGGTCCTTTTTTTTTCCTCTGCATTATTGAGTCAGCCCCCTCCTTGATCTTTGAGCCCTTACTTCCCTCATTGTATTTCCTTAATTTTACTTGTATTAAGTCTCCATTTGCCCTCATGGAGCACCACCCCAATCCCATGTATCCTCCTTCATCTTCCTATTCCCGCGTGGATTCCTCTTCCCAAGCGGGCTCATCTCCTCGTGGCCTCTCCGACCTGTCAGAGGAACAAGGCAATCTCTTGGCCCACTTATCATCTCTTGTTCGACAAATGGACACGGCCCAGGCCCAAAAACTCATTACTAATCATTTTTATGGGCTTCATTCATCACATGGGCCTCATTCCTTTAATGGGCCATCTTCCTTGAGTGGCCCATCTTCCTTCAATGGGTCCCATTCTCTTAGTGGGCCCCATTCCCTTCATGGTCCTTCTATTCCTAATGGGACCCCATCCTTTAATAGGCTGCCATCTTCCTCCAATGGGCCTATATCATTTAATGGACTTTCCTCCTTTAATGGCCCCACTCATTCTCTTAGTAGGCCTACTCTTCTTAATGGGCCCACTCCTTCTAGCCATGTTGCTGCTGGCCCAATGGGTCCCCATGTTCATGATCCTTCTAGGTCCAGGCATCCTTCTACTCTCGAGATGGGCCTTCCTCATTCTTCTCAGTCTGGATCCCCTTATCCGGCCCAATACCATGGTCTTGGTCTAAATTCACATTCTCTTGCTCAGGTTGGCCCACATTCTTCTCGATCTCTCCCTACCCCGGAGATGATTGCTCAAGCCCAACGCCAGCTTGATAAGCTACAACGTCAGATCGATCCCAGATCCTCCTTGAGTGTCCCGCTCGCATTTCAAAATCTTCGACTACCACCTCCCTCTCAGATTCCCACATAGCGCCGTTATGGTGGAGTCGGTGACCCATATGTGCACTTGAAGGAGTTCCTCTATGAGTCAGCCCAGTTTCGACACGACCAACGTTTGATGGCATATTTGTTCGGTCTGTCATTGGAGGGCCTGTGGACA
Source organism: Amorphophallus konjac (assembly GCA_022559845.1). Taxonomy (NCBI): domain Eukaryota; kingdom Viridiplantae; phylum Streptophyta; class Magnoliopsida; order Alismatales; family Araceae; genus Amorphophallus; species Amorphophallus konjac. The sequence goes on along the minus strand of CM040127.1, from coordinate 178,714,092 downwards.
TGTAAAATTGCACGCCCATACGTCCCAACTAGTCTAGCATCAACAACAACTCCAAATAGAAAAACCCACGGAGAAGATGGGCCATTCGGACTCTCCAAACAAATGCACACATTACCGTGAAGCCGTCTCCGGAGTCACGACAGTGAAGAGGAATCAACCACCAAGAGTCTTATAATCTATGGGCCTCGAAGAAAATCGAATGGGTCACAACTCGCGCTCTCAACAGGCTCAAGACTGTCCATTTAGGCCTTCAGCGGCATGCTCTCAGGCCCCTCCAGCGGCACGCCTTGAAGCCTTCAGCGGCACGCCCTGGCAGCCCCCTCAGCGGCACGCCTTGGCGGCCCTTCAGCGGCACACCCCCTGTGTGCCCCCCTCGCCGGCACGCCCCTTCTGGGATCTTCAACGGCACACCTCATGCCCTTTTCAGCGGCACACCCCACGGGCCTCTCAGCGGCACACCCTCTGCCATGTTCAGCGGCACAGCCTTGAGCTCTTCAGCGGCACACCCTGGCAGCCGTTCAACGGAACGCCCTGAGGCCCCTCCGCCGGCAAGCCCGCAAGAGTCTCCACCAGCACGCCTGCGGTAGTCTCCACCCGACACACCCGTGAGGGGCTTCGCCCGGCGCACCCGCGAGGGGCTTGCAGCAACCACTACCTCTGCTCCCTCCGCCGGCTACCCCTGCATGTGATGGGACACCGACCAAATACGGTACTCTATTTTTACTTGGCTTTTGTCCCCCGCCGTGCTTGCCATGCGGCAGAGGGCTTGCTCGATGGGTCTTCGTCTCCGACGTCAGCCGGCCGTGCTGGCCCTTCCACCTCCCTTTCAGTGCAAATCGCTGGGAGTAAAGTTCATTAATGGAGATTAAACTAAGGAGTGGAGCCCCCCTTGCTGTTGACGGCTACATTTTCCTTGGAGCGGCATTCTCAACTGCTAAGGGACTGGATATTCACTTGTGTAAGCCACCCGAGGAAGGGGTTGATCGCTCCAGATCTTGAAATGTCCCCTGATATACCTCTGGAGAAAGCAGCAGAAAGGGACGACTATGGTGTTGAGAGATTCGAGCGCACCGAGTTTCAAAAAAAGGGGGGGTTGCTGCTCACCATCATAACTGTCAAGATGCTACTTGGAGTCTATAAATGCCTGCCTTCCCACGAATGGCACAGAACGGTAGCAATAGGGATTGTCCAGCAGCCTCGTCAGTTAAAAAATAGAGCCACCCCTGTAACCGGCACACTCCTGCCAACTCTCACCCGGTGCACTCGGTAGGCCCCTCCATCGGTATGCTACCCAGAGGTCTCCACCGGCACGCCTCTGGGTGATCTCCACCGGCACACTCCAAAAGGCCCTTGGCCGGCACACTCTCAGGGTGCTCCACCCGGCACGCCTGCTGCCCACTCCACCCGGCACGCCCCAAACAGGCTTTGGCCGGCACACTCTCAGGGCGCTCCACCCGACATGCCTCAAGCGGGCTTCACCCGGTAAGGCTGGCAGCCCTCCACCCGGCACAGTTTATTTTCATATTCACCCGGCGCAGTCCAAACACCCTCCTGGCCCTCAGCGGCATGCCCATTTGGGGCTTCGGCGGCACGCCCGTTTGGCCTTCAGCGGCACGCCCATTTGGGCCTCCAGCGGCACTCCCATTCGGGGCTTCAGCGGCACGCCCGTTTGGCCTTCAGCGGCACGCCCATTTGGGCCTCCAGTGGCACGCCCATTTGGGGGCTTCACCGGCACGCCCTTTTGGCCCTCCTGCGGCACACTTATTGAGCCTGCCAGCGGCACAGCGTGAAGGCGTTTAACGGTCGGACGATGTGACGCCCATGCCCTACGTATTTTTGGCGCGCAGTGAGCTGTCCGAGGTGTCAACCAGAGGTTGGGCCACGCAGGCTACTCCCCTGACAGCCATGACGGGGGAAGTCAAACCCCATCATGACCAGCTACTTCCCGCCTCCGACTGCCGTGCTCGAGGACTCCCACTGCTGGGAGTATAAAACCACTCCCATTCCGGCAGAGGAGAGGGAGACAGACAGACAGACGGAGAAGAGACCCCCAGGCAGAGAAGAACAGGCACAGAGCCACCTACGAGAAGAAGGAAAAGAGAGAGGAAAAGGGAGAGGGCTCCGGCGTGGAGTCTTCCGACAACCACTAAGCAAAGAGTAGAGAGTAAGAGAGAGAGAGGGATTGATGTAGCAGGGGAAGGTGGGGGAAAGAGCAGTGGACGATCGTCCCTACTTCGATCCCTAACACCTCCTCCTCTTTTATTCTTTGTTTTCCCCCTCTCCATTCTTTTGTTCTTTGGTTTTCTTTCTCGCCTATAGCCTTAGCTCGGGCATGCTTTGTAATGTATACGGGCGGCTACGGCCCTTTGTTTCCCATGAATGAAGATCTTCCCCCCTCAGTGGGTTTTCTCTTTGTCTCGTTGTTTTGGGCCATAGTGCATTTGATCATCTTTCCCCTCGCTTTTCGGTTTTTGCATTCATCCCTCATGTCGACGGTTTCCTCCGGATGTGGCACCATCTTGAATGGTTTGAGGTCACGAACCTCCTCCTGTAAAGCCCAGTGCCTTCACCTGTGTCTGCCCCTTTGAAACGTTTTCCCTCTTGCCGGAAGTCCATGTGGGCTTGATCGGTCCAACACCCCACCCCGTTAGAAGACCAACCCTTCTGGAGCCCTGTCCGGTGCACCAGCACTTTCCCCCAGCGGCACACCCTTCCGGCGTCTTGGCCGACACACCCATAGTGTCCCCCAGCGGTACATTCCCCCCCTTGGTGCCCCAGCGGCACACCTGGCCTCTCCCTAGCCCGGTACACCCCTCAAGCACCATGTGCTCATCCTTGGCCGGTACGCCTTGGCCACCCCCCCCAGTACACCCTGTCCAGTCTTAGAGATCTTCGGCTCGTTGTTTTCCCAGTGTTTTCTGACGTTTTCTTAAGGTGTTGCCGCCCTCAGGCTCCCACCTCCAGTTGTCGGGTTCCACCACTCCATGTGGGCGCGTTCCCTGTATCTCCCTTACGCTCGGGTCAAGGGGAGATGCTGCCGAATTTTTGTTAGAAAATAGCAAGACGTTAAAAGGCAAAAGATGCAACAAATAAATGGGATAATAAATACACACCAAAAGACAACAAAAGCAACAAATAAATAGAGCAACAGCAGATTGCAAGAAGAAGAAGAAAAGATTTGTATAAAACTACATAAAAATCAAAGAGAATAAGAAAAGAAAAGCCTTAAAAACAAGTAACAGAGGAGTGGGCCTTCATCGGCACGTCTATCCTAGCCTTCGCCGGTACGCCCTCTACCCTCATTGGCCGGTACACCTCTAACCTTCCTTCAGCGGTACACTCTAACAACCCTTCAACGACACCCCTTCTCGGCCCTTCAGCGGCACACTCCTCTCACCCTCCAAAGTGGAACACAATGTATAGACTTTGAGCTGCAATGTACAGACTTTGAGCTGGCCAATGTATAGATTTTGAGCTGGCCAACGTACAGACTTTGGGCTGGTCAATGTATAGACTTTGAGCTGCAATGTATAGACTTTGAGTTGGCTAATGTACAGACTTTGGGCTGGCCAATGTATGGACTTTGAGCTGCAATGTACAGACTTTGAACTATAATGTATAGACTTTGAGCTGGCCAACGTACAAACTTTGGGCTAGCCAATGTATGGACTTTGAGCTCCAATGTATAGACTTTGAGCTGCAGCCAATAGACAACGTACAGACTTTGAGCTGAAGGATGTATAGACTTTGTGTGCTGGTGGCCAATGTATAGAATTTGAGCTGCAGCCAATAGACAACGTACAGACTTTGAGCTGAAGGATGTATAGACTTTGTGTGCTGGTGGCCAATGTATAGACTTTGAGCTGCATCAAATAGACAATGTACAGACTTTGAGCTGGCCAACGTATAGACTTTGAGCTGCAGCAAATAGACAATGTACAGACTTTGAGTTGGCCAACGTATAGACTTTGAGCTGCAGCAAATAGACAATGTACAGCCTTTGAGCTGGCCAATGTATAGACTTTGAGCTGCAGCAAATAGACAATGTACAGACTTTGAGTTGGCCAATGTATAGACTTTGAGCTTCAGCAAATAGACAATGTACAAACTTTGAGCTGGCCAATGCATAGACTTTGAGCTGCAGCCAATGGACAACGTACAGACTTTGAGCTGGCCAATGTATAGACTTTGAGCTGCAGCCAATGGACAATGTACAGACTTTGAGCTGAATGATGTATAGACTTTGTGTGCTGGTTGCATAGACAATGTACAGACTTTGAGCTGAAGGATGTATAGGCTTTGTGTGCTGGTTGCATAGACAATGTACAGACTTTGAGCTGAGGGATGTAGAGACTTTGTGTGCTGGTCGCATAGACAATGTACAGACTTTGAGCTGATGGACGTACAGACTTTGAGCTGATGGACGTACAGACTTTGTATGCATGCGACCGTCCGATGTACAGACTTTGTATTGCAGCAACCAGCCAATGTATAGACTTTGGGCTGATGAATGTACAGACTTTGTGTGCATGCAACTAGCCAATGTATAGACTTTGAGTTGCAGCAAATAGACAATGTATAGACTTTGAGCTGATGAATGCAGCCAATGTATAGACTTTGGGCTGATGAATGTACAGACTTTGTGTGCATGCAACTAGCCAATGTATAGACTTTGAGTTGCAGCAAATAGAGAATGTATAGACTTTGAGCTGATGAATGTAGCCAATGTATAGACTTTGAGCTGATGAATGTACAGACTTTGTGTGCAGCAACCAGCCGATGTACAGACTTCGTGTCGCAGCGACCAGCCAATGTATAGACTTTGGGCTGAGGGACGTACAGACTTCGTGTGTACTAGCAGCCAGTGTATAGACTTTGAGTTGCAGCAAATGGATAGTGTACAGACTCCGCGCGTGTGCTAGCAAATGTTGTACAGACTTCGAGTTAGCCCGACACGCTCGCCAACTCCCTCCCCGGCACACTCTCTCGGCGCTTCTCCGTCACCCTCTAACCTACCCGGCACACTCTCCCAGCCCCTCTCCTGCACGCTCTCCCTGCCTTCGCCGGTACACCCCTTTTTACCCCCAACGGCCCACTTTTCCTTCTGAAATAAATATATATAAACATATATAAATATGTCATGAAAATGATAATGATAATAATGATAATAAATTAATAAAAATTATGGTAAATAAATAAACCTGAATATATATATAAGAAATAAAAAGAATGTGAAATAATAATAATGATAGGAAAAAAGGAAAGGGAAAATATAATAGTAATAATAATAATAAAAATGAAGAAATCATCCAGAATAAATATATAAAAGGGAAATAAGCGATAATATATATATGCACATAATTTAAAGCCCAGATAAAGAAAATGGTAAAATCTATGTTGCAGTCCCGTCTCTCCCGTGACCCGGTGCCGAAGGAACAATGATGCCGCCCTTTCGGGTTGGGCCTGAGTCTTGGGAATTATCCCGAAATGGCCATGACCCGACCTCGCCCCGGGCTAACATTCCGACTAAACCGGACTCGTTTCTTAGGCCGGATCCCTTCCGAGCCGCCACTAGAATTGCCGCACATTCGGCAGACATTTGAACGGGTTCACCTCGATTCCCGTCACGTTTCTACTACGGACCCGTGTCCGAACATGAAAAGACCCGTGAGCGACCAACATGGCCTACGGCTCGCACCCCGACATGGTCATAACCCAGCATTGCTCTGGGCCAATAACCTTTCGAATCGGATTCATCTTAATGGGATTTGTTCCCGCTCTTTCATTGAAGTTGCCGTGAACTCGGCGTACGTTTGTACGGGGTTGCTTCTATCTACGTCGTACCTTCAATATGGACACTTGTCCGAATATCAAGTGGTCCGCAAGTGACCGACAGAAATCGGAATAGAACGGGACGGCTCCCGTCATCCCAGGACCCTACACATGGGGATATCAATAAGGCCTTCGTGGGCTATGCTGGGACCTCAGGTCTGTCACGATTATGGTCATTGTCTGACCCATATCCTCGGCCTATAGCCCGCTCCCTTTGAACACATTTTCAGTTTTGCAATCTAGTCCCGGGACTCTTCCTCGCTGCCCTCCGGCACCGAGAATATTAATGATGCCCACGCAAGCCCTGTTTAGACCGCGGGAGGCGCCCCCGGTATGGTTTCGACTCGATCTCGCACCGGGCCAATAAATTTGCTAGTTTCGTGCTACACTAATAGAGATTTAACCGAGGGTTTTCAGTGTCTCGGAATAACGTATTTGCCGTATCACGGCATACATATGTTCCAGGTCCTCCTGCGATGATTATGATATTCTCAAGTCGGACACCCGTCCGAATATTAAACGGTCTCCCGAATGACCGACACGTTTCGAACGTCCGCTTCCCTAGACACAGGGCTTTTCAGCCGATTCAAGGGATATTCCCTTGTTGCCCCTTTGCATCGGAAATATTAATGACGTTCATGCAAGTCTTGTTTCGACCGCGGGGGGCCCACCGCTGTATGGTCGCAGCTTGCTCATGCACCGGGCCAACAGATTTACTGGTTTTTGATCGCTACAACCGAGGCTCAGCCGAACGTTTTCCGCTCTTCCGAACAATAAATTTGCCATACCTCGGCACACATGCGTTTCGGTTTTCCCGCGACAACTGTGATTTTCTCGAGCCGGACATTCGTCCGAACATTACATGGTCAGTACACGACTGACATGACCGTGAATGGTTTTCTTCTTACCCCCGCGCGAGGATTTCAATACCTCGTAATAGACCTTTCATGCAATTAATTTCTTGGCCATGAGACCCAGAATCCCGACGATTAATCAAGGGTGTTCTCTCGTATGGGGGATGTAAATGACGCCGTGACCTTTATGGTGCGGCGGGTTTTGGTCCCGACATGAACCACACAATCGTCTGACGAAGTCAGATCGAGCGCACCATGGGCTCTTCGGGGCCCGAATAAATTGTCACTTTGTGACTGGCACACCCACGCACTTAATAGATGAATCAACCATTCCCGAATAGATGAACCACTTGAATAAGCGAATTTTAGTGCGTCCACAGGGCCCGGCTCGGGATTGGTTCTTTTCTCTTCCGCAAGAGCAGATCGTCAGTTTTCAAGCTATACAAGACAGATTCATTCGGCACTATCAGGACCAGGTTGGGCCCAAGTATTCTATGATGGATCTGGCCCATGAGAAGATGAAATCCGATGAGGATTTCTCCACCTTTGTTGACTGCTGGCGTTGCCTCGCCGCGGAAGTCCCGGGACATATTCCGGAGAGAGAGCAGGTCAAAATGCTCATTTCCAACGCAATGCCCGAGTATCGGTTCGTCTTAGCCCTTAATGATATTACCTCCAAGCAACAACTTTATAGTCGAGCCCGCTTCATCCGCCAACAACTCCAAGGTTCCCTTGACCATGAGTCTCCTTCACCTTCTACACCCACATACGCCATCTATCCATCATCTCCCATGAGTCAGCCCTCCACGAGTTAGCCCTCCACGACATATCCTTCCATGAGTCGGTCTTCCGCTCCTACATACCCGTACACCCCCGCATATCATTCTTCCACAAGTCAGCCTTCCGCTTCCTCGCACCCCCATGTGTCTCCGCCTACGTCTCCACCCCCAATCAAGGGAACACCACATCCCGAGCAGGTGGATGCCATCTATATACCTCCCCACTCTGCTCATCATGCACCTTCATCGATTCCCTCCACTAGTTGCCATGCGCCATTGCCTACGCAACCCCCGCAACCATCCCCATCACCTTCCTAGATACCTCGACATCCACCTTGCCCGAAGAGGGCTCCTCATTATCCTCCGTTGCTGGAGTGTTTCACTGATATTTTTTGGGCTTTGATGGCCACTCACGTGTTGCCGCTCCCTCCGGTTGTGCCTTGCCGACCCGCGGTCGGGAATATGCTCCAATTCTGTGATTTTCATCGCCAGTAGGGGCATTTGGTCGAGGATTGCCCCGAGTTCTGGGAGTATGTTTATGGCCTAGAAGATGAGAAGAGGATCGATTAGGCCGTAATTCACAAAGTTATTCTATATCTTCGCAGCAAACAACAACAACAAGCGCCACCCAGGCAGCCATCTCCGTCATTACAAGACCAGGGGCACCCCTGTGATTCTTTAGCTAGTCTGTTACACCGGCTCCGTTACTGGTGGGGGCATCACTTACCCCTCCACTTTTTGCGAAGCTCTGATGGATCGTCAGTTTGCGCCATTGTGTTCTCCACATTTTTTTGAGTCAATCCATGTAATTTTCATATTTTATTTGAGTCATAAACTATGTAATTTTCCCTTTATTTGAGTCCGATACCTAGGTATAAGTGTCATTTACCTAAGTCTTGAGTCATGTGATTAATTAAGTAGTCTAATGGGCCCAACTAGTGGGCTAAGCCCAGGGGCACCCCCCCCTTAGACTTGTCTGGTCATTTAGTCATTAGTCAGGGTCAGTATGGTCATGTGAAAAGTCGAGTCCCTATAAATACCCCCCTTCACCCCCTCATTTGTAATCTTTGATCAATCAAAAAAATTGAGTGAATTAATGTATTATTGGAGAGGATTCTCCACTTCTCTCTCTCTCTCTATTGGGGTGGATTCCCCTTCTTTCTCTCTCTTCTTTCTCTCTCTAAAGAGGGGTGCGCCCCTTTCTCTCTCCTCCCCTCCCAACCACCTTTCTTTCTCTTCCCCCCCCTCCAATAACTCATCCCCAACTCCCCACCACCCCACCTTAACTCCACCCCAGCCCTAAGGGAGATTCCACCACTCCCCACTTCACCCTCCAACCACCAACCACCCACTCCCCTTCCCCAAGCACCCTCTCATCTCCCAAGGGAGAATTCCCCACTCCCCAAGCCCCCGCTTTACCTCCCCCACACACCATTTCCCATCCCCAAGACAAGAAATTAATCCCACCCTTAAACCCATTTTCAGTTACCCTTTCCCTCTCTCCCTTCCAACCAAATTCGCAGCTCTCCATCCCTCCACCTGCTAGACCTCCTTCTAGGCCCCATTCTGCCACTCCCACACCTTGGAGCACCCCAGACCCCCTCATAGCCAGGGGTTACCTCCACACACATCCACATAATTTCCCTGCCCATCTACTCCCATTTCCCATCACCTATCACCACTCTGCACAGGCCAGTTCACTGGCAGCAGTTGTCACGCCCCGAGAGTGGAAGATACTCGGAGATGCGTGACGAGTTTATATCAATCATGTCAATCAGAGTAGTAGTGTATTCGACACCAAAACAGAGATGCGCAAAAGTAAAGATAACCCAATCCTTTATTTCATAATGGATAGACTATTACAAATCCAATACTCTATTCAATTAAAAAGGAAAAGTACATAGTTGACTCAAGAAAATAGGAAAAAACTAGATGACACTTAGAAAAGCTCTAGTGCTTTCACTCTTGACTTTCCCCATCAGATTGACCTTCTTCGTCGGACTTACCTGAAAAGTAAGGGACAAACACGGAGTGAGCGAACGCTCAGTAGGAAATTATATCTCAAGCGCTAGCAAAGGGTTTAAATAATTACATCTTTCATGTATGTACTATAGCTATGCATGCTCGCATAAAATGACAAGATAGAAAGAGAATTTATCAATAAGACAACAAGATGAACTAGTCATGAGCTTTCAAGAAAAGATAACAAGATATTCAAGCGAGTACTTTTTAGCAAGTCATGTCAAGAACTTTGGCTATCATGTATCAAGCAAGTAAATAATTACCCTTTTTCGGGTCACGCAATTCATGTCATGTCAAGTACGAGTCAAGTACAAGATTTGTGTGGAATGTCCAATCAAGCCAGTCATGCACTCGGTATAATGCCAGATACCTTATCATTCAACTCCCATGGGCACAAGTACTTTCGGGTGCTCCCCCCAGGACCAGATCGGGCCCTATATGCGCATGCATTTATCATGTATTTTGACATCCACTCTTGTATATATTTATAGCCAATATGGAATTTCAATAAATTAAGCTTGTAGACACGTAGGATAACTTTGATAGAATGGAGTCCAAAAATACGACATTGGACATAGATAGGCGATAACAACGGTACAATCACGATGAACGATGAAACTAGGTGGAATTAGGTTCCCTTAACTCGGGTACCATGACAAGTATGGACATTCTTTATATAGAATTGAGGTCCACATGAACAGTACATCAAAGGTAAGATACCCTCATTCTTATTATAGAATTGAGGTCCACAAGAACATCAACAAATGGCATGATATCATCATCCCATTAAGAATTCTCATGATATACTCTTTGCATATCATAAGGGCCGGTATACCATGTTTCTTTAGAGTGACATGGCATTCAATAGTGTAATGGGTTTTTAGGGTACAACCAGCTCAGTCGGCCTTGAGGGAATCCAAGGCTCGAGGAGTCTTACGGAGGTCTCTATGACTAACTCGCTAGTCCAAAGGAACGGAATGTCCAATGGAGAGCTTGTATGTCAATGAGAATTGAGGGTGATCGATAAAACATCATGAAACGTGGGACTATACTCACGGAGTGGAGATATAGTGCCGATATACATATATATATAGATATACTGAAACCATCGGTTGTCAGAAACAGGTAAAAACATTTTTACTGGAAAATAACGACTTAAGTAAAGTCACTACTCAAGTAATTAACGCCTAAGGTTAGGGCGTTTATATATATTTCTATTTTACAGAAATTTTACTAAATTCAGTATTTTATCAAAAACGCGCCCTGGACAGGGGCGTTTTCTTTCAAGTTGACGACGTATGTCCTGGTCGTCCTTTCTTTGGGTTTAATTTTTCCACAATATATATTTTTATGAATTTTCAGAAAACGCGCCCTGGACAGGGGCGTTATATTTAGATTCACGACCTGCTCAGGGGCGTTAGTCAAGTGATAGACGACCTATACAGGGTCGTGAATTCAAGAAATTTCAGAAAATAAAATTCCAAGAGACAAGAGACATGATCATGACAGAAAATTAGCAGGGATTCACAGGTCAAGTCATGCAATATATATTAGATTGGATATTTCATATCTATTGAATTTTTAACGTGGATCAATTATTAATTACATGTGATTTTCATGAGATTAACGCCTACAGGGCAGGGCGTCAAATCTGAAATTGACGACCTAGTGCAGGTCGTTTCTTTAAAGTAGCGCCCTGGACACGGGCGTCTCTAGCAAAAATATTACAGAAACGTGTATAAACCATCAGGAAACTTATATACATGACATGCATGATGTGTTACTATGAATTTAACTTGTTTGGGCTACGTTGCTTGAGAAAACCTACCTTGATAAAGATTTGAACGGATGCATGTTCTGTGAACGGAACGATACTCTGTTTTATAAACAGAGTCTTTTGAAGCTTTCGATCCTAATAGCAGCAGCAAGGGTAATTAAGAGGATGTAGATGAAGAACCCTCAATTCTTCAATCGATCGGTTTTACTTCTACAGGAAACCTGTAGAGCCAGAAGAAAACGAAGGTATTATTCTTCGTAAGAATTAACAGAAGGTAAAGAAGGAAGGAGAAGAACTTACCCGTTCTCCAGATGACAGAAGCTTTCAACCTGTAATCAGAAAATAGATGAAGAATCTTCAGTATTCTTACAAATTCGATAGACAGAGTAAAGAAAAGAACATGCTGTTCTTTACGTACCTTAGAAGAGTCCGAATGCCAAATAGCGTTCTCGGTTCAAGCAGTAGGTTACTTATAGGATTTCTAGAATCCTAATAGATTTAGTGTTTGATTGGAAGTAACACTTCCATATTAGAGTTATTACTACATTCGAACTCTTTCTCGTAGTTATCAACTTACCCTGGATAGACTCCTGGGTCAAACGAAACTCGAACTGAATTAACGACCTAGGTCAGGGCGTCGAATTTAAATTGATGCCTTGTCAAGCGTTGTTTCTTGTTGAAACGCGTCCACGCAAGGGACGTTACGCTAACTTGCCCTTTTTATTTATTTTGGTCGTTTGAAAATTTGACGCCTTGAAGTGTGGGCGTCCTTTCTTAAAAACACGGCTTAGGTAAGGGCGTTTTCTTATAAATTAGCACCTTTTCTTGAGGCGTTATTTTCATCAGGGTTTAATTCTTTTTATTCCAAAATCTTTTAATCTACTTTGATTTATTTATTCCTTTTTATTTTATCAGGGTTGCTACAGTAGTGTACCAGCAACTTGCAGTAGTGGCCACGGCGTCATTGTGAAGCTTCAGGAGGGGTACCATATACCGTTGGAATCTTCATCCCGTCAGCTTTGTAGCCGAGGTAGTTTCATCTTCGTCCAAGTACCGAGCTGCCCGTGAGAGCGATTCTTCCTCGACTGCGCAGAACCACTTAGGCAGAGAACCAGAGCTCCAGATCAAATTCAACCATGACCATCCTCTTGAGGATCTAGAGGCGGCGCTTGGCTGAGATCTTCTAAGACAAGTCTACTTCTAGGATCAAGAAGCGGAACCCCGTTCGGCATCCGGAGCTAATAGTTCTCATTTTTCTTCCCCGGGTGCACAGTTTTATTCCTCCTAGGACTAAACAGACACCCGATCACTGTTCGGGCTGTCTCTATCTACTCCAACCTCCTCCAGCATCCCCGTAGGTCTCCATTCGAAGAGGACTCGACAAAGAATCCAACGACTCTGGCCAAGCCTGAATCGGAGCTGAGGACCGTCCATGGTAGCCTCATCTTCCAGCTGTAGGGGTGCAGAAGCTACCAGAACCAGCAAGCAGAGCCCCTGTTCGCGCCTCTGCCCCGACCAGCCCCGCCTTCCAGAAATTCCCCCAAAAATTGGATGTCTTCCTGGGTCAACTACTAAGGATCTCCAACTGGTTTCATCGACAATGGAGTTTGGGAGAGGCCACAGCGGCGCCGACTTTGATCGCCTATCCTCTGCTCCAGAGGGCGGATAGAACCGTTGTTTTTCTATCATTAAGTTCCTAGATTGATTCACCCCTTCCCGCCTGGCCGGCTTACCACCCCTCCCTACGTGGAGGTAGTGTTTGACTATATCACATTATCCCCAACCCCTTGTCCAACCCTCCTGCATGAGGAGTAGTGGTGTACTCTATAAATTTTCAGGTCAAGCGGCATCGACGCGGCGTGTGGGTGCATACCCACGCCACCCCACTCGCCCTCGTCTTCGGCTGGGGTCGGCATCTTTACGCCGACCAGGTGAGCTACTGAACACTTCTCTTTGATGGTTTCATTTACTTAATTAGTATTGCATCTTAGTGCCGTCGGCGGTGAGTGAGTGCCCGATCTCGAATTTACTTATAATTGAGCGACTACCACGGGCGAGTTACGAGAGAGCCATTATATCCCACGCCCTCGGCGTGCTGGCCGCCGGCGAGAGTGGGCATCCCAGGACCCTTGGGGGTTCAATATTAAACTAGCCAACCCCTGGAATATCAAGGTCCAACCACGGACCCTCATCCCCATCGCCGGTCCACCTACGGACCCGGGTGCGCGCTACGCGGGTGAGTCCGCTCGAGGGAAGTTGTCGGTCCGTTGCATCGCCGGTCCACCAACCAGAGCTCCAGATCAAGTTCAACCACGGCCACTCCCTTGTAGATCTGGGTGTGAAACTTGGCTGAGAGCTTCTCCTTAAAGTCCTCTCCCATCCCCAAGAAGCATAGCTAATTTTGGACCTCGGCATCAAAAGTTCCAAAGTTTCCATTCCAAGTGCGTCAGGTCAGTTTTCCTATGCCAGAACCGACACATCCCTATTGTTCAGGCCTTCACGATCATCTCCGACATCTGTCGATGGCGCTGTTGGTCTTGACGGAAAGAAGACTCGTCCACGGATACATAGGTTCTGCTCTGACATCATTCGGACATCGGGAGTGTTCGTGGCGCCCCCGTCTTCCAGCAGCATCACCCTGAAAGCAACTAGAACCAGTGTAGGACAGCCCTGTTCTAGGCTCTGCCCCGGCCAACGACATCATCATGAAATTCCAAGAAAATTCAGGCGTCCTCCTGGATCAAGTTAGAAAATTTTGGCACCCGTTTCACCCATTCGGAGCTCGGTAGTGATCGTGGCGGCGCCATCTTCAACTGTCTGTCCGGTGGTTCCAGAAGCTGATAGCCCCGGCGGAGCTCGACATAATGGCTTTCTAACTTCACTCCCTCTCCCTACCTGGCTGGTTTACATCCCCTCCTTGCGTGGAGGTAGTGTTTGGTTCTAAATCTCTTAACCCCCACCCCGATATCCCCCCTCTGCGAGGGCATAGTGCTTATACTAGCAGGTCAGCGGCTAAAGCGTCATCCGCGCGGCGTGCGGGTAGCCCACGCTTCCCCGCTCGCCCACATCTCCGACCGGGATAAGTGTATTCACGCCGATCAGGTGAGCTTTGGAACACTTCTCATTGCTGTCCCTTAATTGCTTAGTTTAGTATTATTTTTGGTTGCTCCGTCGGCGGTAAGAGAGTGCCCGATCCTGAATTTGCTTATAATTGAGCGACCACCGCGGAGTGAGTTGAGAGAGTGACCCTACAACCCACGCCCTTGGCGTGCTGGCCGCCCGTGGAATTGGGCATTCTAGGCCCTTAGGGGTCCATCCCAAGCTAGCCAAATCCCCGGAAAGGTGAGGTCCCACTTCGGACCCTCTCCATCATCACTGGTTTGCCTACGGGCCCTAGAGTGCGTCAAGCGGGTGAGTCCGCTCGAGTGAAGTTGACAGTCCGTTGCATTGCTTGCTTGCTAGGTCCGAGGGGTCTTCGGTCTTGTGATTATCACCCGCAAGGTGATTTCACATCAAGTGGTATCAAAGCAAGTTCTCAACTTGTCTCTACAAGTTGGTCCTAGGGCGCATTTACATTCATCACCCAGTGCATCAACCTTGCCCACTAGCATGGCTATTTCATATTGGTCACATCTGTCCTACTCGGCCCTCCACAAGGGTTCGATTGACACCCCTTTGGAAATAGTCTTATTTGAGGACCTTATCTTTGACGGTACCACCCTAGTGCATATCTAGAGTGGGAGGAAATCATCGATAAATACTTTAAGAGGACTCCAATGACTAAACCCATGAGAATCTACCTTGCCAAGAGTCGGCTTGTGCGCCATGTCAAGGATAGGTGGCAGCTCATTGAACGATTAAGGAAGGTTATGAGGCAAGAGCCTATTAACACATGGGAAAACATGAAAGCTAAACTTAGGAAAGTCTACACTCCCCGACCTTCTCCCTTCTACTCGGATCACCAAAGCCCAAGAAGCACTTCAACTCCACCATCCCCACCTGGCCAACCCAAGACTCCAATTCCCCAATTCCCCACAATGTAACCAAAACCCAATTCCACAACCCACCTTACTCAAGCCCCTTTGGCCCCCACCTCCACCTCGACCCCTCACCTTACCCCTTCTCAAAAAGGAAAATGCCCTATGGAGATAGAAGTGAATGAGACAACCACGGGTGAGTGCGAGCCGGAATGTTATAGGTGCCACCAATTGGGGCACATCGCCAGGCAATGCCCCACTAAGAAGCATCATTTGATGCCCATAGTGGTTGAAACCGCTCCCACACCGGCCACCACTACCCCTACAATGTCCCCCAAAAGGGACAATCCTCCCAAGGCCAATTCCCCCAAACCCCCTCAACCCACCCATCTCCCTCTCCCTACTCCAATCCAACCCCAACCAAGGCCTCCACTACTTCGCCTACCAAACCCAACCCAAGTTCAACCTTGCTCACCATCTCGGGTGCACCATGTGTCGGCCACCACCACCCCAACCCCAAATAACCATCCCAACCCTTTGGTAGAGGAACCCATGGCCCACACACCCAACCAAGCAGAGATGGATGCCAATCCAGATCCACCACCCACCATAAAGAAAATCCAAGAGTCACGCATCTCTCCCACCCCTAGATCGGATCCTCAAGAGCCATACACCCTCACCATGAATGAGTCCATACTCCAATGGCTCAAACGAGGACCCACCATTCTTAGCTCAGCCCCACCTCTTTCACCCTTGGGATACCAATCCCAAATTGTGCCCATCCACTCCTATCACACCACGATCCAAACCTACTATGACGTAGAGGGTTTTGACGATCTCATCAAAGGCCTACAATGGCAGCTTGAGCTGACTTGCTTATTGCCCCCATGGTTGGCCCGTCCCAAGAGCCTTGACCACATCCACTCATGTGACGGGTCTATCACCTCGATTTGCACTACTGCTTGCTACACTAGCGACCTCCTTTTTCTTCTCCCCATGGTGGAAGAACCCATCTCAGTCCACTCCCCTACCATTGAGATCCCAAGGACATTGGCCAACCCACCCACTCACTACACCGGCCCAATCATCCCAATAGATGAGGATGACCCACCTTGTGAAGACCTTGAGGACATAGGGCACTTCTCCCTAGGAAGCCCAATCCATGACCCCTTTGATCCCTTCCAATGGGAGCCTAGTTACCCATATGACCCACTCACCTTACCCACAACCCACCTTTCCCTACCCCAACCAACCATGTTGGACCAAGTTCACCTCTTCCAAGACTCGGGCCACACAAAGGGAACCATCGCCATAAGCAACATATGCCTAGGAAGCAAGGAAGAGCTCCTCTCCATAATGCCCACCTTCCTAGATCCCTTCAACCCTTTCACATGGAAGTTCAAAGGCCATCCCACACCCATACACATCGAAGTCATCTTTGGGATAGGAGTGCATAAGTCTTGGCACAACACACTACTTGGCATGATTAGAAAGTCGGGTCCATTCATTCACATCACCCACATGTCAAGTAGGAAGCATGAGTGGTCCCTATTTGGGTGTAACAGTCCTCCCCAATTCAGCATTGGTCTTATGTATGCTAGGAGCCTTCATGGATGTCCGGGTCCTCCGGCATTCATCACACCCATGCATAAGAGGGAAACCTATGGATGCCCCGGTCCTCCCAAATCATTCAAAGTCTTCATAACATCAATGCATGATAGGTCTATATGTGGTTGTCCTGGGCCACCTTTGCATACCACACATTTCCCACTTACACTGCATCATAGTGCATGGCATATGCATCCAAGCAAGCATCAACAAACGAGCGGTGAGAATCACAAGAAGTGGGCAAAAGGTCACGAGCGCCACTTGGAATTCCAAGTTGGCAACTTGGCGATGATGACTTTGGAGTGGCTCTATCTTAGGGTCACCTCCAATTTGAGGGCACGAGGACTTGGACCTTGCCAAGTTCCGAGTGGCTTTGGCAACCCGGCTTATGGGTTGGACTTACCGATGGGTTTTGGGATTCACCCCATTTCCCACATGGCGGATCTGGCACCCTATATGGGCACTGCAGTGGATCCTAGTGAGTGCTTTGAGCCTATACCTTCCTTTAAGAGGGACACCCCCGGAGAGCTACCACGAATTAGCCTGAGAGCCCGACGTGTGCACACGAAGGTAATACTAGGTAAGCAAAATATCATTGCCAGCCATGAGGGTGTGTCAGTGCCGCTTTGTGAAGCGAAAGTGCCATCCCCCGGCCATGGACGCGGGGTTGAGTTTGAAGATCGTGACTCACCCGGAGCTGCATTTGGTGTACCACTGTTGACACCTAAAATATACCAGAAGAGACCAAAGCAGATTCACAGCTTTGAAGATCAGTCGAGGGCACAGTTCACGTACCATCCCCGGAAGTTCTGAGAATCAGAATAGAAGAGACCCGCTATTCCTAACACTTTGTTCTACTAAAGCCATCCCTGGCTAGGCCGCTGTCCAGTACGGTTATCATTCAGGTAGCCAGGCTGATAAAACCATACCAACATACAAGCAATCATCTATCTGCTAAGAAAGGATGCTCGGATAATTCTGATTCTCCGAAGGCGAGATGCACAGTGCCTCACACGTGTTTGTGAATGCAAGGTGTTAAATAAGCCCCACGGAGACTTAATATATATGCCAAGAATCCCACTGTCGAAAGGAGTCCACTAAGTGGATCCTGTGCCGAATGACAGGAAAATGGGCCAAGCCCAAATGTAAAATGAGACGCGCCGAGGGCTGCCCACGTCGGGAAGATGGACGCTGGCGCGTCGGGAAGCTCAGGCCGAGAGGATGAGGGTCGTCCCTCTATAAGAAGGCTGCCCTTCGAAAAGAACAGAAGAGAACATAAGAAGAAAAAAAAAGAGGCAACAAGGGAGAGAAAAGAGAGAAAGAAAAAGGAAAGAAAGGGGGAGCTCGAGGGCCCTTCATAGAAGAAAAAGAAAAGAGAGAGACATGGGCTCGAAGGAAGAAGTCAGGTGGGGTGTGACGTTTGATGTCCAGAGCAGCTGCAGCTCCTTTTCCCTTTCTCTCCTCTGTCTGAGTATCGTTCCCGTATCTCTGTTTTCGAGCATCTCTGCTCTTGTAGCATTGAATGCCAATGTAACCCTGTCCTCAGGGATAGAGTAGGCGTATGCTTCTTCTTCTCCCGAGTTGAATTCATGTATGTTCACTTTTTCTTTCCGATGAAATAGTTAATGACAGATGGGTTGAGTTCTCCCCCATTACTATTCCTTTGTTTCTGCTTCTGCATTATATGCTATGGATATTGATGGCTGCACCTCTATGCATGCTTTACTGTTCCTATTTTTTTTATTATGTTAAACATTCTTCCATCGTATGATTCTTTCAACTCTACACTCACAACGAGAGCCTGAGACAACCTATCTCATGGCTTCTCGTATGTGAAACGAGAAGGGACGAATCCGGATCGTGAGGTTTCCGTGAATGGTTCTGCTCCTAGTGAGGCCCCAGAAGGAAGGGTGTCTCCACCCCGAATCACCCTCTCTACGATCATCCAAAATGGTCTTCAAATTGTTGAACAAACCCCTTTTCTTCAAACGCCCAAAACCAGGCCTTAAAACCCTTCCAAAAAAAAAACCCTCACCTAAGCCTCCTGGCGCGAGTACCTCTCGGCGCAAGTCTCGCGCCGAGGGCTTGCCGCGCCGGTTGGGTTTCCGTCTTCGCGCCGAGGCTTAACACCTTCTTCGCGCCGATACTTTTACATCTTCTGGCCATGTCAATGCGTTTGTGCCAATGCCGCCAGGCAATGCCAACTTTGCTCATCATACCCTACCCTATGGAGATGTACTACCTTTCCCTCCATTCTCATGGGAGCCATATTAAAGGGGTTCATTCCCCTACATTCTACAACCCCATCAAGTCACGAGGCCCTGCCATTGCAGGTTATCCATTGACTGCAGCGGGGATATCACAACAGGGGGATAAAGTCACATATGATTTAGATCCCTTGGATCTCGGGCTACGCCCGGCTCTCATTTTGGTTTCCACTCCGACAGTTCGTGAGTGGATGACCTGTTATACCCTTTTGGCACGCTCCCAAAATAAAGGGAGGTGCTGTCAAAATCTGTTCAGACTGTTACTCGATGGCATAGTATGATGTTTTCATCGGAATTGTGCATTTAACCCCCTAACTACGTGGCAAGAAGCTGAGCTATGTCATCTCATGGTATCTTGGCCACCACAGGGAACATATCTTACAGTTACATGATCTCCTTGGACCCCTTGGTTAATGAATCCACCCTCATCTTCTATTTCATCCTATTATTGCCACGAAATCCCCATTGAATACAGAAGATCCCCTTGAATTCATCAGAACCCCTCATGATATCTGAAGAAAACCAACAAAATGGCCACCGGCGCCACTTCCTCCCGGCGCCATTGCCTCCCGGCGCCACCTCCTCCCGGCGCCAAACCCGCGCCGGGTGAAGGGCGCGCTGGGAACCCTCCCGCGCCGTATGCCTTGCCGCGCCATATACCTTGCCATGCCGTCTACCTATATTTCTAGCCACGCCGGTTTCCCGTCGCGCCGGGATCCCCTCGCACCGACTCCTATCTGCGCCGTTTCACCTTATTAACAGGTGCCATCCAAAACCTGATATCTTAACAGTCCCATTAAATCCAAAAGCAGTCCAAACTCAAATGTCCCATTCTTATCAACTTCTATATTAACCTTCGTCACCTTACGAGGGAATTATGGTTCTCCACCCTGGTCCATGGAGACATATTAATGGGGGGTTTTCCCTACATTATACCGAACACGATGTTTCTTCCGTCACCCCATAGACCCTCGGAGTTCTGCCACTACATGTCCTCCAATGGTCCTTTGAAGGGAACATCAACAAACGATATGGTAGCGAACACTATCCCGCCACATTCAAATCCCTTTGGATCTAGGGCTACGCCCGTCTCTCTTTTGGCTTTCATCCCGACATCTCGTGGGTGAATGACCTATATTTCCCTTTGGCATAGCCCCAGACAAGGGGGCATGCTGCCAGATTTGCAACATCATTATCGTGTCCCGTATAGTATGTTTCCCATGCATGTTTCGCGTCCCGTTAGCGGAGTTGGCATAATAGTCGTATCTCATTTTGCCCCCGAGACATCCCTTCTTGGCAACTAATCAAGGGTTTTCCTTCCCCGGAAGGACGTAATTAACGTCATAGCCTTTATGGTATGATGGACTTTCGGTCCCGACATGAATATCACAATCGGCTGACTGAGTCAAGTCAAGCGCACAATAAATCATCACCCCGGTGACTGGCACGCCTAATAAGCCCAGTAAAATAAACCTAAACAAAAAGCATCCCCACAAGTCTGGCACGCCCGGTGGGACCAAGTCTCCCTTCATCTCTTTGCCAAGAGAGGATACCTTCGGGGGCTTACCCCAAGAATGCTGGTTGTTTGTCTGTTTGTCTCAGGCAAACGATGACGTCATCCGGACTCACTGGTGTTGGCTTCGGCCCCGCGATCGTAGCCGACCACGCGGAGCACAGGTACTTGGCGGTACCCATGGTCTTTGGATATTTCCCACCAGCTGTAGGCTTCCCCAACTTCTTGGGGTTAGCCTTCGTCGACATGTTGCAGACAGAGTCCCTGGAGACCGTCGAAGAAAAGGCCGCTAAAAAGGTCGAGGCCCCGAAGGCTCGACACTGTGACAACTCATCTGCAAGTCCATCCCAAGTCGCCAGCTGCATGGTGCATCACATTGCTCACGGGGCCCGCCCCGTCCCTGCCAAGAGCTTCGGGAGACGTCAACACCGGAACCCCCGAAGGAAGAATGATGCTACTGTGACCAGACGGCTCTCCACATCCGACAAGTCTATGCTGGTCGGTGGCCTCCGTGTCTTTCTGGACGGGCGCAAGGCTCGAGTGAGCCCGGACCGGGTAATCCCTACTGTGCCAGTCCGCAACTCCTACCAGGCTCTTGCTGGAAGAAGGACCGAAGAAGAAGAAGCCGGCCGTCATGGCCAGAGGATGTTGGCTCCTAAGCCAAGAAGATTCAAGCAGGTTTGGGTCCCCAAAAAAGTCCAGCCTATCCAGCAAGAAGCTCTAGTGCAGTATCACCCCAGATCCACCAGAGCAGAAGAAAACAACAAAAGGAACCTTATCACAAGGAAGGAAGAGACAATCGTGGATCCGCCACGCCGAGAAAGCTTTAGGGCCTGCGCCCGACAAGCCAATGTCCCCATTGTGGGAAGAAGATTATAGCAAACTGTCGAGAGGGCTCGGTTTACTCACATTCCTCCGATGAGAGGTCAACAACTGTCTCCGACCCCGCACTCGGGCCGAGGGCAAGATGAAATGACCAATATGGTCAGAAGCTATTTTAGGGGGTTGGGCAACCCCTCTTTCGGCCAACAACGGTTGCTGCAGGCAGCCGCAGCTGAAGAAGACCACTATCCATCAACGGTAGTGGAAGGAGAAGAAGACAACTGGAAGATGGCGTCATTAGTTGATGATAATGGATATGAAGGAGGCTCTGATGATCAAGCCAATGACATTACCCCCTTTCGGGAGGAAAAGAAAAGGGTCTCTGTGTTCGAAAGGCTTACCTTCCCGGAGAATGTCAAGAGGAGGGTTCGCGGATGGAAACACATGATGCACATCTTCACATGCAATATGGCCGGAATAGATGGCCGCTATGGAAAGTTGCCTGAGGAGCCTCGGGAGTTGGCCTGGCTAGCCGAAAGATCAGGGCCGAGCACTCGAAGAGTGGAGGCCGCAAAACAGAAACTGGCGGTGACTGAAGGAAGGCAACCCTTACCTCACCTCCAACAACATGATAAGAACGTTATTCTCACAGCAAATGTGATAACGGCAGATGAAGAAGAAGACGTCTTGCTTGACATCCTGCCTGAGGGTGTATCTGGCGAGACGACAGAAGCCATCCCTAGCACAGCAGCTATGGACCTGGCCGTGCTGATGATACTCCAGAGGTACCGCCAAGAAATAGAGCAACTGAAGAAGCAATTGACGGAAAAGACAGAACAGTCCTCTGCCTCCAAGCGGCCCGATGTGCAGGCCGAATCATCAAGGGGAGTCATCAACAAAGGCGACTTCCCACCACTCTACACCCCGCCTACGCAGGCGGAGCCAAACTTGGCGACAACTCAACAATGCCCGTCACAGCCACTGGCTCCCCCAGTGCTGCCACAGGTGCTCCATGCGCCTCTGCTGCTGCATCCTCCTCCACAGACGACCACCCTGGTCACCCCCTACTCGCAGCCGGCGCATTTCTACCCTGAACCGATCGACCCAACCACCGTGAGCCAGATGATGGTGGAAAGGATGATCGAGATGAAGCTCGCTGAAAGGGCTGAAGGTGACTATGTTGTATTTGATGCGTATAAGGTTCCATACCTGCCGCATCATGCTGCCAAGTGGCTCCCTCCCGGGATTAGCAAGCCGCCGAAGTTCGACAAGTTCAACGGGAAGGGATCCCCGAAGGAACATGTCGCCTACTACATGACCGTCATGGGTGACTTAGCCACCGATGAGTCATACTTGTTGAAGTTCTTCGGGTCCTCACTCACAGGGCTCGCATTTGAATGGTATTCCAGCCTCAAGGCCAGGTCGATCAGCGACTGGTTGGACATGCAATGGAAGTTCAGAGAAAGATTTCATGTTATAGAGAGGGAGGTCACAGTGGCTGAACTCTATTCAACAAGACAGAGGGCAGATGAGATCGCTCTTGACTACATCAAGAGGTGGAGGAACCTCGGAATGAGATGCAAGCGGCCCCCGCACCAGAAGGACGCTGTGCAGATCTGCAAACAGAACCTCAGGAGAGAGGTGCTTGAAAAGATGATTGGCATGGAAATCCGGTCGTTCGACCGTCTGAACAATATTGTGGCCGAAGTGGAGGCTTTCCTAGCAAAACCAGCCCCCACACCAAATGCCCGCTATAAGAAAATAGGATTTTAGGGGCATTTTAGAAATGCCCCAAAAAATAATTTTGATTAGCTTTAGGGGCAGATTAAAATGTGCCCCTACTGCCTCGGTCCCTAAACGTTTTTGGGGCACTTTTTAAAAAATGCCCCTAATGTTGTCATTAGAGGCACTAAAAAGTGCCCCTAAAAATTTTAATAGGGGCAATTTTGTTGACCAAATGCCTCTAATGAACATGATTTAGGAGCAATTACACTTTCAAACTGCCCCAAATAGCCTATTTTAAAAATAATAATGTAATAAGCACCCTATAATAATCGCTTATAAGAACGTGTTTTAAGGGCATTTTCTTTTACAAATTATCCCAAGAACTAACAACCAATCTACAACGGCTCTAATTTTTAATTATTACACGAAAATAACCATCGTAAAATATAAAAATTAAAGTCAACATTTGTAACATGCAATCAATACACAAATCCTATTCTTTTTAATTCATTGGCATACACAAACTCCCACAATTATACAACACACGTGTATATCAATTGTCTGCCTTTTAACAGAAACATAAATAGGACATGATACTCATTGAAAAAAGCAATGTCATAATAGAGCTATATTATAAAATAAAATCATGAAAATTATCCCAATTACAAAAGACATAACATTCATGACTTTGAAATACAACTCAAACCATGGGAGCTAAAATTTTCACTCTGTGACTAAAATATAAAAAATAGTTTCCCCTTGGTGCTCTTTAGGTACAAACATTTTCTTGCTAGTAGACAAATAGTAAGGGAATTCAATTAACTGGATGATTTGACACGCAACCATGGCACTTGTATTCTTATCTACCAATGCATTGCAATCTACATTCTTGTTTGGATGCCACTGTAGAGCAAGCTTCTTGTAAGAATGTTTAATTTCGGCGATGGAGACCGTCCTTGAGATGCCCAATATCTTGTACCAATCCTTGCGCTTACTTAATTTCAAGGTTTTTTCAACCCTCATCAATGTTTCTCAAACACTCATGTCCTGCAAATTTGAATATATCAAGAATTTATGAGGTTGTCAACCATGACTGCTAATCTGAAAGTCAAAAAAATAAAAAAGAATATGTTATTTTACTTTTTACAACCAAAATAATGTTTCCTATCAAATGGCACCTTGTAGAAGTCAAATTTTTTTCCCGAGATATGATGAATGCATACATATAAGAAAAAAAGTTATTAATTAATTAATCTGGAAATTCTGTGTTCATAGGAAAATCAAAACCCTCTAAAAGTTCAGTGCAGATCCTCTTTAATATTTTTTAAAAAAGACAGCCTTTAAGTGACATATAAGAAGTATTTTAGACTACACAAATTTCAGCTGCACATCTGAAAGTATATGTGCATGCAAGTATGTAAATAGAATAAAGAGATAGAGAATACCTCCTTCGCTGCCTCTGTACTTCGGCAAACAAATGTTGATCCAAATACAAAGGCCATTGCATTCTACATAAAAAACAATACTTAGAAGCTACCCATGTAAACCAATGAGCCATCCACAGTTTTGCACCATTCACATAGTATTTTGCTCAAAACCAACAAGGAGATGAGATCAAGGCAATTTGAATTATCTGGTGTCCCCATATCAATGTATATTGCACTGCACTAATGCAAAAAATTAACGTTTAAACTGACAACCCAAAAATCAAATTAATAGAATATCTTCTTACATTGAAATAGCGTTCAGAAAAGCAAAGATAAATGCAATGACATACAACATAAGCATGAGCAGATACACAGATATGTTCATTTTGGCATGCATGTTCATGTGAACTCAAATAATGTCATTTTAACCTTTGGGGTTAGCCTTGCCATCCACACTATCCTGCAACTATACATTGTTGCCAAAATGCACAAGCATCTTACACGTGGATTATGATCTTAGTAAAGAAGAATAAAAAATCAAAGAGTGAGGAGAGACAAGAAGAAACCAGAAATAAATATAAAACACGAAGAGCTTAGTGCCATTCTATAAATTTGATAATGGTTATAAGTCCTACCAGAACACATTACCTGAATTGAGTGGTTGTTAATCTGCACAGAACACATTTCCTTTTCAGAACTCCCTTGGGAAATAAACGTAGGATGCAGTTTTGTGCACCTCTCAGAAATATCTCACCTTCATTTGTGCAATACTCCTTCTATGGAGCTCGGCATGAGTAATGGCAATCTGTGCTGGCTACATCACAAAATAGAACATCCTTAGTGAAAGCATAATAAAATTCTTATTATGACCTTAAAAAGTTTTAAAAAAATAATAAATTGCACAAGGTATGACTATCACAAATGTTGAGACATCTTTGTACGATCTTTAAGCTATTGGTAGAAAAATCTCCACAAGCAGCAAATTACATCATCACTTGACTTTCCTGGGATAGAAGCTTTGCCCAGAACACTGTGGTGAGAAGATTCATCAGATCCACTTCTCAAATACCGATGTGGAATCTCAATCTTCGAATGAACCATCCATATTGACCATTCTATTTTTCTGTCCTTGGCCCATGCATCACGAAGGTGTTCCAATATCTTAGCTCTATTGCTCCTGGAACATAGAATGCATGAACTTTTTTATGTATTCCATGAATGATTAGCACATTGAATCGACTACAATATCCTTAGACGTGTTGGCAACATGTCATGACAAACCACTAAACTATTTCAATTGTATTTGTGCATAGAAATTAATCTTTCGTGTGAGTGTAGAGTGTACAGGTGTGGTGTATGTATGTATGCATGCAGGTCGATGAGCAAGTGTGCATGTGCGTTGGCATATCTTTTTGAACACATGCAAAGCACAGAACAATAACTTTCTTCAGGGGGTTTACATTTCTGGACTCAGATAGCATCTCAGAATGGACGGGGGAAAATCCAGATTCGCTGACTTCAGGACCATGTCTAGTAACAATCATTGTAGCAGAGTGTCTAGCCACAGCCAGAGGCATGCCAAAAGCACGCCTAGGAGGCCAGCTAGAGGGGGGGAGAAGTTGTGAAGATCAAATTCAAGAAGCTCAATTGTAGATGATGGCAATTGGCAGGTAGTGTCTACTTTTGTGACCAAATAGGATTTTTACACTAAAATAGTGCCATTAAAGGATGCTTTTTGTAGAATTCCAACTTATTGGTTAGAAGGAAAGAATAATTGACCATGAACAAATAACATAAGACAAAAATTATACCACTGCAAGAACTAGATCAAAGCAAAGACAATTGCATGACAAAAAAAATTCATACCTATGAAACTTCAAAAACATGTTCCACAGAAATGAAAGCTGGTTACCCACAAGATGAAAAGTATCTAACAGTTCTTCCTTGGATAATGAATGAAGCAACACATCATCTCCAATGTCTATAAGACCATTTGATCTTTGTACAAGCATACAATTGAAATAAGTTCATCTGGAACCAAAAAATAGCAAAGGCACATCATACAACATATAAACTAGAGAGTACCTGCAAACTACTAAGAGCACCCCCTGCCAATTGTCCACCACCCATCCTTAACCCAGAACTTTTAGCATCAGCAACAATCGGTTTATGCATATCTAGATTTAACTGAGATTCAGTCAAATCATCAAGTTTCTGACCAATTGCCTTGCTTATATTTTGTAGTTCTTCAAGAAGGATATCGCGCGCAATTGACAATGACTTAACAAGATCAATAGCACCTGAACCCACATGAACCGCTGGAGTCCATACCTGAGCACAAAGTTAAATTTATTAGTTTTGATCATCTAGCTATTAATACAAGTAATTAACAGAATTAATTATTTTCCCCAGAAATAAGTGTCCAATCCATTCCATTGACTACTGAGTTACAGTGAAACAAATAAGAGATGTTAACAGCAATGTAGCAACAACAGCCAATTTCTACCATCGTGAAAGCTCCATTATGTTACCAGCTGTGCATTAACAGCTTTTTTAAAAATCAATTTCACAGTTCTAACATCTAGGATTTAATAGAACTTTTTATCACCCAGAGCATATCTGATAAGCCAAACAAGATGGTAGAAAAGCCTAGGAGGAGCCAAGGTGACTGACACTAGGTGCTTGGATGGCTAACTCAGTAGTGACTATTGAGTGGATATTTTTGCTCCTGCTCTCTTTCTTGATAAGTTGTTTCAAAGATATGCACCCAATTCACTACATTACTCAGCACTATATCCACATGCAAGTTCTTTTCTGTATATGTCATTTATTTCATGCAGCCTTGACCATTCCATGTCAACTTCACACCCATCCACTTGGATAAGCCATCACTATAACCTATAATGCAGGATTCAACCACATTACATTGTTTGCACATGAATGGCACCTGACTGTTTCGTGTACCTCCTTGGCTCTTGAGTGGGTGGAGAATAAGGACATGTATATATACAGGAGAAAGCTCTGAAGATGATGACGATTAACAGCTGAGCCAGACCAAATGGCCTGGTAAAATAGTAGCATGCCCAGCATTTCAATCACACTGGACAAGGCTTTATGAAGATGATATTCATCCTCCCAAGGTTCACCTTATTTCACTTCTACACCCACAGTCACTTACATATACATCAACACATATCTATAAGCCTATCTGCCATTGCTATATTTTTAATTTGCCTTATGCAGCATGACTATTTTGCAAATTTATTGCATGTCCATTTTCTCCAACTAAAAATTATAATAATAAAAAAGTGAAGGTGAACAATTACTTATAATGCATTGTCTAGATGCCAGATGACTACACTTCCCACATACCTATGTATGCAAGTTTTAAAGACAGCTGCCATAAGAGACATAAAAATGTAAAGATTATTAGGTGAAGAGGCATTCTCAAATATAGTTATATAGTCAAGAACAGGGAACCTCAAAGGCATCACCTACTTGGTCTTGTCCATCATACTGGTCACCAAGAAAGTTAACTTCAGTCTGGAAAGACCATGAACAAGAACATTAACAAAAGATAAAAATATCACAAATATCAAATGTTTCTAACAGTTCTGTTCATGAAGCTATCACATCTTTATATAATAGAACAAATGGCTAAACAAAAACCATGGACAAATTTTTGTTCAACAAAAATCCTGAAAAACCTTCTAAGATGAGCAATAGCATGTTACCATTAATGAATAGACTCTTTGCCGAATTAATCCAGTTGATGATAAATTATTAACCAGATGCGAGATTAAGACATCAAATTGATTGCAAAAAAAAGGCCAGCAAGTTAATGCAACAAAGTACTGCTAAAGTTCCAAAAAAGAACCAAAATGTAAATTAATGCTTGTTTTACATTTTCAGAGTTGTCAGTATGAACCAATTTATTCTCCTCTAAAATGCCCTACTTGTTCTTACAATCTCAGTTAAGAATAGGAACAAAAGTAACATGGGATGTGATAAACAAAACCTACCGCATAAGCAAATACTGAACCAAAAATAGTAGAAGGCATGAGCATCCCTTAAAGACAAGCGTGCATTTTCACATGAACTAAATCACAAATATCAAATCGAACTAAATCATCCACAGAGAAAAAGGATTATAGAAATAGAAAATATACCAACTTCATATTGGGCAAGCATATTTTGGAGGATTGTTAGACATTATGAACTGTAAACAAATCTAGTATAATAATGCAGCCATGTAAACTAGCAAAGATGCAAAACAGGCCAATATGCCAAGAAGACTATGCATGGTTTTCACTGTTTATTCTGTACAGACCTGGCCTTTGATCAAGCATCTATATGCCAAGAAGACTTCATGCCAATTAATGCATGTGTTCTACCGTAGGGGCTCTAGAGTCCTTTGATTACATACAGAAGAGTCCTTTAACCTTATCAAGGAATATCTTCGGTGCACTTGATGGAGAAACAATTGGCTTACTTGCATGCTGATTGTTGACTAGATTATGAAAAGCTAGCACAGTTTTCTTGTTCTGATTATTTTTATCTAATTTATTATCTCAAGGTTTTAGTATATGAATATATGACAATTGGGAGGATTACCCATAAGTGGCCAAGTTAAGTGGACTTCTAAGTGCGTATGTGTCCAAGGTGCCGGAAGGGTGCCTTGGGCAGTTGAAAGTTCATTTGATTTATGAAGAGTGGGAAGGAAAAAGTTTTTTTATTCATTTCCAACCCCCCCTCCCCCCCCAAAAAGCTTTATTTGTTCTTGTTTCTTGTTTCATCTTCTTCATAGTTGCGTCTATATAAAAGACATAGTGATGGAATTTATCATTTATGATACATGATGAATCTACATATGGAAGTCTGGGATTTATTTTTCTTTTTAGTGTCTTGTTTGGGTGTATAACTAAGTAGTACCACCATGGTTCTTCTCACCCTGTCAACAAGACAGCATAAATATCTAAGATGAAAATGGGGTTGTTTTCAATATGGTAGGCCACTTCAAACAGGTTATCATGTGCTTCCTTCGCAATTACTTTTGTCCCCTACCCTTTCAGGGTACTGGCCTCTGGTTCTCTTCTTTCTTTTTGTAGGGGTTTGTGTGGTTTACATTTTAAAAAAGGATGACAAATGTTTATATCTGCCATGTAGCCATGCCTTGACAGACTTAGTCAAGAGCCTGTGCTTGTTGAAAGACAAAGCCTCCTCCTAACTGATGTGAAAATTTTCATCTGGATGAGAATGTGCTCCCTTCCCTTCACCATCTGGATGAGAATGTGCTCCCATGTAAGTTGGGTTAGGTTGGCAAGCACCTCAGGGTAGTATAACAGGAGAACAATGACATCAAGATGGAGGAGGTGCTGCTGAGGATTATCATGGTGTGTGGGGATATAGCAGTCACACAAGTAATGCTTGTGCTTCCCGCATAGGACATAATCTGAAAATAATGGATAGGTGGTGTCAAAAAAATATGGTGTGCAGCCCAGTCATAGGTATTTTACTTCAGGGACAAAGCAGCTGTCCTCTATTTGTGACCGAACCAAGGATTGGACAAAGATTTTGGGAGGAACATGTGTTAATAGTCATTTTGCTTTAACTAGTTTCTGTAAGTAACTCAGCAATGCCACCTTGTAGGGGTCTTATAATGGGGTTAAATTTTTGGCAGAGAGCTTTGTACATGGAAGGATCTATTTTGGGAGAGCCTTTATAATTGGAGTTTTGGGGGGTTTGGAATACCTTTTCTTTTTTCATACTTGTAAACCTTTTCATTTTAATTAATACATTTCAAAAGGAAATCTAAAGCTTACATTTCCACAATAGATCTGACATACTAATGATATTCAATTCCTAGTCCTAATATTTTATTAATCAATCTAGCTACCCATCAGAGTTGTCATCGATTCACCACCATCCCTTGAATAATCAGTTTGGGCCAAAAATGGATAAAATATATCTTCATTAGTGATCTCATGTTGATCTTATAGCATGCTCAATTGCAAGTTATAGTCTGACCAAGGTTTTTAATATGCTACATTGTCAGACTGAATCTGAGATAAAGACTGAAAAATCAAAATAAATAGAAAAACAATTAGCAGTTAGTGATAACAACGAAAATTGAAATCAAGGCGTACTTTCACTCGTAATGTAATCTTCAGAAGACCAACTCCTCAGCCACTAGTCATATAACATATTAATATCTCCTCTATATCACACTTGATTAGGTATTGTGTTTTAAGATCCTAGGGTCAATATGACTGAATGTCTGTGCACTGCATGCATCAAAAAAACATGCTCATAGCCACATATGCTTTTTTTCTGAAAGTGGATGGTACAACAATTATATTAAATATCCATAAACAGATCATTTTGATGTTCATTAAGATGTCCATAAACAGATCATAAGACTACAAAACTCTATCAACTCATGCTTGCTTAATATAGATATTGTCGCCAATAACAAAACAGAACTTGGGTTAACCAGATAAAAGCTGCTAATTGCTAATATTAAAAAAGGATGTAAAAATATAAAGTAGATAAATAATCCCATAGACTTAAAGAGGAGCAGCTGTTAAGTGTTCTAGTAAACAATAAAAAAGAAATACTCACGGCACTGTGAAAGTTCATATAAAATTACATAAAACAAAGTTAGGAAGAGTTAATTAAGAGACATATCGAGAGAACATGAAGTTACAAGTAGAAGTGGAAGGATTTCCATAGTGTAGGGACACCACAAAAGAAAAGACCCCGACTGAAGACAAGACCAGACACTTAGTTCGAGCCGACACCAAGCTAGGAGATCAAATGTAATATGTAGATACATTAAGAAAAAATACTCCAGAGCATCCTATACCTTCACAGTGTCATAGGTGAGTAGGAATCGGCTGCTGCGGCTAGGCCCGGTGATTGCTGCGGCTAGAAGAATAAGATGGAGGAAGAATGGGGGTGCTGGTGCAGGGGCGACGACGAGCAACGCGGTGGCGTAGCAGCAAATCCACGGCGACAGGCCAGCAGGAAACGTCACCCCGCGCCGGTTGCAGCTCCTGTGGCGCTCCTGCAGAGGTGGGTGGAGAAGGTTCGGCAACTCCTACGGCGCTGCTGAGGAACGGTGCCGGGGGAGAACAGGCCAGGGGATTGATGAGGCAGAGGAGGCCATATGCAGTCCGCACAGTCTTTGAGGAGGTGGCGATCGAGGTGGATGAGGAACGACCGAACGAAAGATCTGCGTGCGGTGGAAAGGGGGATAGAGAAGCGCCGAGAGAGGAGGTGGAATAGGGTGAGGATCGCGATCAATCGCCACGTTCTGCGGGGCGCGGGTGTGGTTACGTTTGCGTGCGGGAGGAATTGAAGATTCCTTCGGAAATTTTTTGGGGCAGTTTAATAAACATTTGGTTTCCTTTTATAATAATTAGAGGCAATTATCAAATGCCCCTATACATGATTTTACATGAATAAGATGTTTAAAATATTTTAAGGGTAGTTTTAAATATAAAATGTCTCTAATTATGGTTATATTGGGGCAGTTTTAATAAATGTCTCTACATAAATTGCCCTTATATCTCTATTTTTTTGTAGTCTACTGCACAAAAGGGCAAGGCAACAGAACGGTGCCAGGCACCGAAAGAAGCAAATGCCCTTGATATCAAGACATTTGAACAGCAAAAAGATAAAGGCAAGAAGACAGCTGCTCCTCAGCCTGCCAAGACCGGAGACGGCGAAGAAGGCCCATCCCTCCGGGATAAAATGAAGAAGCCCTACTCTTTCCCAAATGAGAAGACCAAGATCCTATTTGACTGGGTTACCCAGTATGATAAGGTCACCCTGCCTGAGCCGAGGAGGCCGGAGGACCTGAAAAGAAGAGACAGCCCAAGATTCTGCCCTTACCACCAGATGGTGGGACATCCGATCGAAGATTGTTATGTTTTCAAGAATATTATCGAAGGCATGGTAAAGAAGGTTGACCCTCCACAACCACATGCGGCGCCCGTAAGGAGAGCTGCCGTCAATATGGTCTCTTTGTATCAAGCCTTGCCTGAGGAGACCGCAGAAGTCAGTACTCAGCATACATATCAAACCTGCTTTCTGGCACCAATAAAAGAACAGGAGGGATGGCAGCAAGTCCCTGCAAGAGCCAAGAAAAAGGCTCTGCCTCGCCCGGCACCGGGGGCACATATTCGTGGCATCACACCACGACCCCCTTCACTAGCGGTAGCACCTGTATGGACCAATCCGCCAGCCGTCATTCGGATACGTACCCACAATCGGAGGAGGTAGACTCCGTTGCCAGTGGTCAGGTTGATCAGTCCAGAAGCCCATCGATTGTAGGACTACATAAATGAACTGGAAGAGTATGTACAGCCTAAGCTAGAACGTTTGCTGGTACGGGACCATCTTCCGTGGCAGGAGCTGGAACAACTTTCACTAAAACAGGAAGAAGAAGCTGACAAAGCATCAAACAGGGATGGCAGTCTGTTCTGGGGGCAAGCGCTAGCCAAAGAAAAGAAAAGAAGACAAAGAAAGAAGGGAAAGGCCGGCAAGGCTACGACGGCGGTGATCCTCTCTTGCAACACCCTCTCTGCTCTGTTCAATCTGCCCAGTGAAGAGGATGAAGAAGAAATTTGCTTCACACCCGCCACTGAGGCAAGCCAGGTTGAAGCCACAACTCCTGCACATGCGACCCGGTCGGGTCGAAGGTGGGGGCGTCAGCCGCCCGCCAACCATAATATTATCTTTATAGGGGAGCAACCCTACAAAATACCCCCTCCGTAGGTCAGGGGAGCTCAGATTCCTCCTCCGTCAGGATTAAATAACCAAAGTGGAGGTAGCACTCTCGCTCCTTCATTTCTGGAATTCATAAAGATGTCAAAAGGGAAGATGCCATGCCGGGAGGATGAACCAGGACGTAACCCCGGGCAAAAGGGTACGGCCTTCGAGTCTGATGAGGCAGGTCCGTCAGGGGCCGTAGCCCAAACCTCCTCCAAGCCCAAGTGGGCAGATGAAATGAAGCTATCTAATGTCAGAGCTGGAAGTCGGGTGGTCAAGCTACTAAAAAAGCTCCCGGCACGATTCACTGTCTGGGAAACACTCTCTCTCAGTGACGAGACTAGACAGGCAATCATTGCCGCTCTCCAGACGCTAGCCCAATATGAAGCCTGCCTAGCTGAGGTGCTGCCAGAGGCCAGCATGACCTTCACCCAGGAGGACATGTTACTCCCCACTGCCAGTCATAACAGACCTCTCTATATGAGGGGACATCTAAATGGCAGAGAGCTGAACAGAATCCTGGTGGACCCTGAGGCAGCTGTCAACATCCTGCCCTACAGGATCTATGAGAGGCACTACTTCATTGTGCACCTGCAGAAGGTCAGGGATATGTGTATTACCGATGTCAATCAGAAGTGTGAAGTGTCGCTAGGAGTAGCACAGTTCACACTCACCCTAGCGAACTTTGTCACCAAGGTGCAATTTAATGTCATTGATTCCCGCACCTCATACAAGGCGCTGCTTGGCCGCCCTTGGCTACATGAGAATATGGTGGTCCCTTCCACGCTTCACCAATGCATTAAATACAGCCTGGATGGGAAGGAGGAGAGAGTATTTGCTGATCTCCACCCGTTCGAAGTATTCGAATGCCACTTGGCAGATGCTCCTCTATATGCAGAACGGTCGTAGAAGGCCCCTGCAGCAAAGGCCACTTCTAGCACAGCAAAAGGCACTTCCAAAACAGAATGGTTCCCTCCGCCGCCACGTGGATATGTCGAGCCCAAGGTGGTTTCGCACATCACTATTGTCGGGGATGTAGGCCGGATAGCACCTCCCGCCATCTACCCCGAAACTTATAAAGTCAGGGTTGATCAACAGCGTGACCACATCGGGATCCCCGAAGGTCTTACCAAGCCAATTTTCATCCTCAACCATACCACTGTCGAGCCTTTCAAAGCATGGGAGGTGGAACAGATGGATGGTCCTAGCAGCCTGTTTTATACAACTGAAGAACACCCTACACTGGAAGACACTGATTGTCATCTGCCTGAAGATATAGAAAACCCCTCCATGCCTGTACAGGGGCTGACATTCATAACAAATCAAATGGCCGAGATGTTCCAGAAGCAGCATATCCCTTCCGGCCAACCTCGCAAGAGGAAAGAAGCATTCTAGAAGCTATGGTATCCTCCAAGCCTAGACAAAGAAATGAGGCGCGTCACTCAGCATCCGGGACTGGGTTTCACCCTCGAAGAATACTATTATAGTGGGCACTACGAGGTTGACACCATCTCTGCTTTTTACCCGATAGAAGATAACCCACTGGGGGTAGTTATTGATGAACACCCGACGGAAGTTGAGTGCATTTGGCCAGCCCAGTCAAGAAACCCAGAATCTGAGGATGTGTTCCCCTACCGCTGCTGGGAACAAGTCTACCCAGAAGATGCGGCTCTTCAAGCCAAATTTGACACAGCTAGCAACAGTGAAGTTGAAGATGTTGAAGAAGCAGAGTGGCCTCCCTCCAGTAGCTCTCCTCCATTCATGGTGTCGGCACTTCTTGAACTAGTCAGGGAAGCTTTCCCCGAGCCTGATCAAGGGACAAATGCTGCTAGTAGAGAAATGGCTGCCTCCACTGAGGGCATGGTAACTCAGGGGACCGAGGTCTCTTCATCCTTTGCCAGAGAGCTACAAGGCCACTCTGACCCGATGACAAGTAATCGCCAGCCCATGGTGACTGCAATCTCCTCAGCAGGGAGTGAGGCAATCAGCTCGCCCCTTGAAGCTTCTGGGAAGGTAAACTTGTTGGCAGAACAGTGTATGCACCCATTGTCAGCCGGACAAGATATTTTTGGCAGAACCCAAATAAGTCAAGATGAAGGGATCGAGGTCCTTGACCTCGAAGATGATATACCAGACATTGTCGACCTCCAGCCTGCACCCCCTAAGATAGAAGACGGAGGTCAAGCAATAGTCGATGAACTGATAGAAGTCAACTTGGGAAATAAGGATGACCCTAGACCAACCTTCCTCAACGCCCAACTATCTGTCGAAGAACAGAGGATGTACATCCAGCTGCTACAAGAATACCGGGATTGCTTTGCCAGGACCTACAGAGAAATGTCGGGACTAAGCCCCTCAGTCTCACAGCATGAGCTGACCATAAACCCTGGGGTAGAGCCGGTGAAACAGCCCCCTAGGCGTATGAGGCCAGAGCTCATCACTCAGATATGCAAAGAGGTCGACAAGCTCATTGATGTGGGTTTCGTCGAGGAAAATCAATAT
This sequence comes from Amorphophallus konjac, assembly GCA_022559845.1. Lineage (NCBI taxonomy): Eukaryota > Viridiplantae > Streptophyta > Magnoliopsida > Alismatales > Araceae > Amorphophallus > Amorphophallus konjac. The sequence goes on along the minus strand of CM040127.1, from coordinate 178,678,212 downwards.
ACCACGTGGTTGGCTAACATTGTGCCCGTGAAAAAGAAGAATGGACAGATCCGGATATGTGTTGATTTCTGGGATCTGAATAAAGCTTGCCCTAAAGATGACTTTCCAGTGCCGATAAACGACGTCATGATAGATGCAACCACTGGTCATGAGGCCTTATCATTCATGGATGGGTCATCGGGCTACAACCAGATATGGATCGCGGAACATGACCGGATCCACACTGCCTTCCGGACACCCAAAGGCATTTATCACTACAAAAGAATGTCGTTCGGATTAAAGAACGCCGGCGCAACTTATCAGCGGGTGATGACTAGAATATTTGATGAGCTGCTCTACCATAAGGTCGAATGCTACATAGACGACCTGGTAATCAAGACCAAAAAGAAAGAAGACCATCTGCAAGACCTCCGAGTCATTTTCCAGAGGCTAAGGCAGTATGAGTTAAAAATGAACCCTATGAAGTGTGCGTTCGGAGTCTCGAGCGGAAAGTTCTTGGGTTTCATTGTCAGGTATCGGGGGATTGAAATAGACCCCACAAAGATCAAGGTGATTCAGGAGTTACCCTCGCCAAGGAATCTCTCTGAGCTAAGATCCCTTCAGGGCCGTCTTGCATACGTCCGGCGGTTTATATCCAACTTGTCGGGGCGATGCCACTCCTTCCACAAGCTAATGATGAAGGATGCCCCCTTCTACTGGGACAAAGAATGCCAGATAGCCTTCGACAAACTGAAATATTATCTGAAAACTCCTCCAGTGCTGGGTGCGCCGGTGAAAGGACAGCCGCTGATCCTTTACATAGCAGCCACGCATAATTCTCTGGGGGCAATGCTAGCCCAGAATAATGAAGAAGGAAAAGAACAAGCCCTCTATTATCTCAGTCGAAGAATGGTCAGAACTGAGGAAAAATACACCTACATCGAGAAGATTTGCCTGGCACTGGTCTTCGCGGTCAAGAAGCTACGGCATTACATGCTGTCACATGAAGTTAAGCTGATTTCCAGGGAGGATCCGCTTAGATACATTATGTCTCGACAGGCCCTCAAAGGTCGCTTGGGCAAATGGGCGGTGATCCTTATGGAGTATGACATCTCCTATGTACCGCAAAGGGCCGTCAAGGGCCAAGCTATTACAGACTTCTTTGCTGAACATCCAGTACCCGAAGACTGCCCTCTGGAGCCAGAACTTTCTGAAGATGAAACTTTAGAGGTCAGCCAGGTGCGGCCCTCCCTATGGCAGCTGTATTTTGATGGTGCTTCCAGAATTGACACCACAACAACGGGACTAGCCAGAGTCTGCACAGGAGCAGGCATAGTCTTGAAGTCTCCTGAAGGGGAAGTCGTACACACATCCTGCTCAATAAACAAGCCTTGCACAAATAATGAAGCAGAATATGAAGCCCTCATAATCGGGCTACAGATTGCTCTGTCCATGGGGATTCAAATGATAGAGGCATTCGGAGACTCCATGCTGGTTATAAAATAATTAGAAGGGGAGTTTGAGGTACGAAAGCAGGAGCTCGTCCCTTACTACCTTCTGGCCCTGCGCCTAATGACAAGATTCTACCTCATTAGCCTCAAGCACATCAATTGGGGACAGAATGCTCAAGCCGACGCCCTCGCAAAGTTGGCAAGTTCCTTGGCGGTCCCGCCTGATAGGAGCCTGAATATAATAGTCATTAACCGGCGGCAGGTCCCCAGCATGATAGAAGTTCAAGCCGGTGAACAACCCGATGAAGTAGCAGTTGCTAAAGCAGTCCAGCAGCCCGACTGGCGGGAGTACCTCCTGCATTGGTTCCAGCACCAACAGCTTCCGAAAGTGAAAGAACAGAAAATGAAACTCCTGAGAGTCAAAGATTCCTATGAGGTGAGGAATGGGACATTGTTCCGAATAATGGCAGATGCCCAAAAGAAGGTATTACTTCGATGCTTATCCCCAGCAGAAGCCAGGCAAGTAATGCAAGAAGTTCATGCCGGGTCAGCCAGGGCACACTAGGCCGGTCCGAAAATGAAAATCGAAATAAAGAAATTGGGTTATTATTGGCCCACTATATTTGATGATTGCTGCAAGTTTGCTAAGGCTTGTCAGAAATGTCAAGAGCACGCCAATGTGTCAAGAAGACCTCCGGTGCCTCTACATCCTACCTTACCGAGCTGGCCATTCGCCCAGTGGGGTACGGACGTGGTGGGGCCACTACCAGCGTCTTCATCAGGGTGCAAATACATCTTAGCAGCTACAGATTACTTCTCCAGATGGGCGGAGGCAGTAGCACTAAAAGAAGTCACGGGAGAATTAGTTGCGAGATTCTTCCGACAGAATGTAATATTTAGGTTCGGGATTCCCAGCCGAATCATCTCCGACAACGGCAGCCACTTCAGAAATCAGAAGGTTTATCGGCTAGCTGACAAATACAAGATTGATTGGAGAACATCATCTCCGTACTACCCTCAGGCCAACGGGCTTGCAGAAGCTTTTAACAAGATGCTATGCACTCTGCTGGGGAAAATTGTCAAGACTGACAGAAGAGATTGGGAAGAAAGAATGTATGAGGCACTCTGGGCCTACCGTACGATCTACAAGACCCCTACCGGCTGCTCACCCTACTCCCTTGTGTATGGCTCAGAGGCCGTGGTGCCGATTGAGCTAGAGATCCCCTCATTGCGGGTCGCCATCCAGCATGGATTGGTGGGCAACGAGAAGGTCAACGTAGAAAGAAGATTAGAAGAGCTCGTCGAGCTTGAAGGAAAGCGCCTCCGGGCGCAACAGAATATTCAACTCTATCAAGCCCGTATGGCCCGTGCTTTTGATAAGATGGTCAAGGGTCGAGAATTCAAGAAAGGAGACCTGGTGATGGTAAAAAGAAGAGAAGTAATGGCTTCCAACCTCAAGGGGAAGTTGATTGAAAACTGGGTCGGACCATATGTCGTCCACTGAGTATATGAAGGGGGTGCATACATCCTTGCGGATCACAAAGGAGTCATCCAATTCTCTCCCCTCAATGGGAAGCACCTAAAGCTATACCACACGGTTCAACCGGTGCTCCCCGAATGAGCTATCCTTCTTTGGCCTAGTGGCATTCCGCCCTAGCCAAGCTACCCTTACCTTGGTTTAGTGGCATGTCGCCCTGATCGAGCTACCCCTATCTTGGTCTAGTGGCATTCCACCCTAGCCGAGCTACCCTTATCTTGGTCTAGTGGCATTCCGCCCTGATCGAGCTACCCCTATCTTGGTCTAGTGGCATCCCGCCACGATCGAGCTACCTTATCTTGGTCTAGTGGCACTCCGCCCTGATCGAGCTACCTTTCCTTGGTCAAGTGGCATTCCGCCCTGATCGAGCTACATTTCCTTGGTCAAGTGGCATTCCGCCCTGATCGAGCTACATTTCCTTGGTCCAATGGCATCCCGCCACGATCGAGCTACCTTATCTTGGTCTAGTGGCATTCCGCCATGATCGAGCTACCTTATCTTGGTCTAGTGGCACTCCGCCCTGATCGAGCGACATTTTCTTGGTCCAGTGGCATCCCGCCACGATCGAGTTGCCTTATCTTGGTCTAGTGGCATTCCGCCCTGATCGAGCTACCCTTCCTTGGTCAAGTGGCATTCCGCCTTGATCGAGCTACATTTCCTTGGTCCAGTGGCATTCCGCCCTCACCAAGCTACCTTCCTCGGTCTAGTGGCATTCTGCCCTGATCGAGCTACCCCTATCCTTGGTCTAGTGGCATTCCGCCCTAGCCGAGCTACTCTTACCTTGGTCTAGTGGCACTCCGCCCTAGCCAAGCTACCTTCCTTGGTCAAGTGGCATTCCACCCTGATTGAGCTACATTTCCTTGGTCCAGTGGCATTCCGCCCTGATCGAGCTACCCTTCCTTGGTCAAGTGGCATTCCACCCTGATTGAGCTACATTTCCTTGGTCCAGTGGCATTCCGCCCAGATCGAGCTACCCTTCCTTGGTCAAGTGGCATTCCGCCACGATCGAGCTACCTTTCCTTGGTCTAGTGGCACTCCGCCACGATCGAGCTACCTTATCTTGGTCTAGTGGCATTCCGCCACGATCAAGCTACCTTACCTTGGTCTAGTGGCACTCTGCCCTAGCCAACCCACCTTCCTTGGTCTAGTGGCATTCCGCCCTGATCGAGCTACCCCTATCCTTGGTCTAGTGACATTCCGCCCTGATCGAGCTACCCTTATCTTGGTTTAGTGGCATTCCGCCCTCACCGAGCTACCCTTCCTTGGTCTAGTGGCATTCCGCCCCGATCGAGCTACCTTTCTTGGTCTGGTGGCACTCCGCCCTAACCGAGCTACCTTCCCTTGGTTTAATGGCACTCTGCCCTGGCCAAGCTCTCAAAAGAATACGCCATACTGCCATTACGAACCTTACGTCCGAACTGGCATGAAATCCCTCCCTTGCGTTAGCATTATCTTCCCGCTAACGAATAAACCCTTTCGACTCGAGACCTCGTGTCCTAGCCGGCCTTCTCACATTATTGCCATTACGGGCCTTACGCTCGAATCGGTAAAAGATCATTCCTTTGCGTTAGCATTCAGCCCTCGCTAACGAATGAACCATTCTGCCCGGCACAAGGCCCGGTGCTTCGGCCAACAGCCGTCTTCTATCAGCCAAGGGTCGGACATCACACTTCGACCTACCACCTTTTATATCAGATATATATATATATACAAGAAAATAAAAATATGGTTAAAAATAGAGATACCCCACTAGACTTGCTCCTGTATTAGGACAAGTGCAAAAATGGCTATAACCCAGCTGTGGCGAAAACCTGAAAGGGCGTCGCAGGCAAAATCGGGTACCCCGCCACGTGAAAACCCGAGAGGGCGCATGGGCAAAAGCAAGAGGGGGCTGGCTTCGGCGAAAACCTGAAAGGGCGCTTGAGTCAGTAAAGTGGTAATTCACAAATTGCTCTTTTGTTCTTCATCCGATGAAACTCCCGAAAGAGACAATCATCAAACGTCCCACCGGAGATCCTTTAAGAAACCCGTGTTCGATCCTCGTCAACATCGGCGAGATCGGTCAATCTCTACCCCTAACTTGGACCTTTCATCCTTGTTAATAATCTTACCTTTGCGTCGATATATGACCTTTGCTGATGAACAAACCCATGTTCGACCCTCGTCATCATCGGCGAGATCGGTCGATCTCTACCCCTGACCTGGACCTTCCATCCTTGTTAGTACTCCTACCCTTGCTTCGGCATGTGACTCATGCTGATGAATAAACCCATGTTCGACCCTCGTCATCATCGGCGAGATCGATCGATCTCTACCCCTAACTTGGACCTTCCGTCCTTGTTAATAACCCCACCTTTGCTTCCCATTTGACCCATGCTGATGAACGAACCCATGTTCGACCCTCGTCATCATCGACGAGATCGGTCAACCTCTACCCTTAACTCGGATCTTACGCCCTTGTTAGCAAACCATGACCTTTGCTTCGGCATTTAACCAGTGTCGACGAACTAAATCAGAGACCAATCCTTGTCATCATCGGCAAGGCCAGTCAGCATTCTTGCAGTCCAGTTCTTCTATACTCCGAATTCAAAAAAAAGGGGAAGAAAAGAAACATGGGGTTAAAAATAGAGATACCCCGCCAGACTTGCTCCTATATTGGGACAAGTGCAAAAATGGCTATAACCCAGCTGTGGCGAAAACCCGAAAGGGCGCTGTAGGCAAAATCGGGTACCCCGCCACGTGAAAACCCGAGAGGGCGCGTGGGCAAAAGCAAGAGGGGGCTGGCTTTGGCGAAAACCCGAAAGGGCTCTTAGGTCAGTAATGAGAATAAAAATATATATATGAATGATGAATAGTGATGATCCATCCTCCTTCCTGAAGACCCTTTACAGGGTCGAAGCGGAGTCTTCATCCAATGACCCACCTACATGTATCTATTCTCTACCCTTTCGACCCTTGTCACCATCGGCAAGATCGGTCGCTACCCCTTCCAGTCCTTGTCACCATCGGCAAGACCGTCTACCTTTTCGACCCTTGTCACCATCGGCAAGATCGGTCGCTACCCCTTCCGGTCTTTGTCACCATCGGCAAGACCGTCTACCCTTTCAACCCTTGTCACCATCGGCAAGATCGGTCGCTACCCCTTCCGGTCCTTGTCACCATCGGCAAGACCATCTACCCTTTCGACCCTTGTCACCATCGGCAAGATCTATCGCTACCCCTTCCGGTCCTTGTCACCATCGGCAAGACCGTCTTCCCTTTCGACCCTTGTCACCATCAGCAAGATCGGTCGCTACCCCTTCCAGTCCTTGTCACCATTGGCAAGACCGTCTACCCTTTCGACCCTTGTCACCATCGGCAAGATCGGTCGCTACCCCTTCCGGTCCTTGTCACCATCGGCAAGACCGTCTACCCTTTCGACCCTTGTCACCATCGGCAAGATCGGTCGCTACCCCTTCCGGTCCTTGTCACCATCGGCAAGACCGTCTACCCTTTCGACCCTTGTCACCATCGGCAAGATCGGTCGCTACCCCTTCCGGCCCTTGTCACCATCGGCAAGACCGTCTACCCTTTCGACCCTTGTCACCATCGACAAGGTCGGCCAGCATTTCCCCAAATCAGGGTCAACAATGGAATCACTATAAGGTGCATGCTCCCATCGGTCGTCCCACCGATGATAAAGCCTGTATCGTATGGACCTGTCATCAGCCGGCAATCGTATTTCTGACATGCATTGTTGGTAAGACGTACATCTACACCAATCTGGCAACCGCTGGAACCACGTCACGCGGTGGAGTGAGGCCCCCATCCTTTCTCTGAAAGGGTGGACGCTCTCCTGCGACACAGACATGAGTACATTTCCAAGAAGGTCGCCAAAGTTGCCACAAGGTGTGATAGAATGCAAGTGCAAGAATGAACACCTAAAATAGTAAAAGAAACTTCTATTTCATTACAAAAGGGGGGAGGTGAATACAAAAGGAGCCCTTCGGAGGGGACAAATTACAAAGGCAAATCAGCTAAGACCGCCTGAAAATATCTGCAAAGTCAAAAAGCCCAACATGAGGAGCCGCCCCTAGTTCATGGAGCTGCATTTCTTCCTCCTGAACGCGAGTCACCTCAGTCTCTAGGGACGCGACTCGGCCCTCCAGTAAAGAAGTTTTCTCGATGCCCTGGACTTCTGCAGCCTCCAGCCGCGGTATCTCAGCTTCTATGGTAGCCAACTCAGCACGGAGTTCTTCCCGTCGACTACGTAGAATATGTGCCTGGGCTGCGGAAGCCTCGACTTGAGCCCTACTCTCCTGAAGATCAGAGATCAGAGACGTCAGCTCCGCCTGACAGTCAACTTTCTGCAGCTTAAGGTCCGCCAGCCGGTCGCCCATCATCCTCCCAAGAAAATCCTGGCGGTTCACAAATTTCTGCAGGAAAAACACCCGGTGGGTCCAGATATCTAAAGGGCAGCCTAATGCCTGCAGCCCGATCGTCAGTCGCACATCAACTTCCTTCAGTTGGGGGTAAGACAGTGTCGGCTGAGATTCCACGACCTGACGCAACATCTCTAAATGCTGCCAGACAAATTCCTCCGATGAAATAAAGCCCAGGGAAGCTACCGGAGACACCTCGAAGGTCACCTCCCTGTCTATGGAAGCCCATAAGCCGATATCCGGCTCAGAAGAAGAAGATGGAACGGCCACCAGAGCCGAAGTAGCAGATACCACGGTGGCATGTTCTTGCTTCGTCGGGCTCCTTGAAAAACTTCCTTCTACATATGCTGGGAGGGACGGAGGTTTTGACTCTATCTCTGGCACGAATGGAGCTGCGGGGTCAGGTGCAATGGTCATTATGGCCGCTGATACAAAGGCAGAACCCCTTTGCGGGTCAGCTTCAGCTCTCAATTCTGTTGTCGACACCAGGGCGAGACTCTCCCCCGGCAGGCTCGGCTCCGTTGATAATACCCCAGCAACTGCTTGTATTCTCACCGATACAGGATGAAGTATGGTGAGTCTCCCTTAAGAAGATATGGTGGCCAGCGGTAGCATATCTAAAGCCCCCGATGAAACCACGACAGCACCAGAGGTCGATACTGGGGAATGAATGGCGGCCACAGGCTCCTGGAACGAAGATTCATGTAAGCACCAAGGTGGCAGAAAAGAACAGAAAAAGGGATATGCAGCTCTGCAAAGGGGCGGGCATAACTTACTATGACTGCAGCATCCATCTCTTCAAGCGCCTCAATAGAAGATTCCAACTCTGAAGATGAAGCAACAAAAGGAGGGGTTATCTCCACCTCCATGTCCAATTCAGCAAATTCCTCCTGCAACATTCCCTCGGATGATGCCATCGGCAACCTCGGAGGACTAAAAATCAAAGAATCGCTTGACGGTATGAAGGGAGTCGCTACCCCTTTGCTGACTACCGTAGATACTTGTTCGTCACCTTCTGAAGAATGATGGTCAATCTCTTCGTCGGAAGGGGTGGCAGAGCTACTGGAAGAAATATCTATGCTGATCTCGGGTTGGCCCGCCTCCTCTATCGCCTGACGGGACGCCGAGCGGGTGATCACACGCCGCAGTGGGATAGCACCTTTCTTCAGCACAGTCTTATGTCCTGCGAGCTGTGAAAGAGCATCCACGACGAGGGCCTTGATCGCTGTACTGACCGCTCCTGCCATTACAACAAACATATACATAAGGCAGGGCAAAAGCTCAATAAGAAAGAGGAGTCTGAAGGACTACAGTCGTTAGGCTCACCCTCAACCTCGCTGGCAGGCGTAGGAGAAGGAAGTCTGACATCCTCCTCAACAGCGGAGAGACTCTCCCCTGCGGCTTCAGTGGTCTTAGTCACCCCTACCGTAGCCATGACGGAAGGCCCTATCTCTCCTGTCTCCAGAGCTGTTTCCTCAACACATGTGGTGTCAACCGCTCCTTGAGCTGAGGTTACGCAAAGAAGACGTCAAAAGAATGAAAACATCATGAAAAGAGCACTCCTTTAGACCGCAGGGGGAAAATGATGTCACCTTCAGCTGCTTGCTGAGTGGCATCTTTCCGAGCGGCAAACTGCTCAAATGATGGCACCTCGGGCAGGGGAGTCTCAGCCGCATCAGTCGAAGGCCGCTTGGAAGAAGCTTTTTGAGCTTTCTTCGCTCGGCCTATTGCAACTTTCACTGCGGAGGCCGCTCTCTTTTTGCCAGGCGGCAGTGGAGTAGTAGTCTGCACTGGTGTAGGAACCTCAAAATATTCTGGCTTCTCTGCCTTGGAGATAATTTTTCTATAAAGCCCCTGCTGCTTTATATCCGAACGGTCTGTCAAATGAAGCACATGCCGTTATGAAGGAACTGAGCAACAAACTAATCTACATGTCAACGGAGGAGGACTTACCCGCCCGGCCGTTGTAAAAAGACGAGAGAGGCCAATACTGATAAGCCACCTCCTTGCTACGGTATGCAGCCTCCCGAACGAGCCAGCAGATGTCGCCGATCATCTTGCACTTCTCGACTAGGTTTGCCAAGTCCGCATGCCCGTGAGAAGCTATACAATGATATAAATCGAGGTGGTCGAAGCCCCAGACGTCGGCATAATGAAAAGATACAAACAAAGGCTTGTCCAGGACAGTCGCTATGGGGCTGTCAAGGGTCAGTCCGTGGATACTCATTAAAACAAACAGCCAAGACGTATGTTGATAATATGTCGGGGTTCTATCCTCTCTGTTAACAAACGCCCGGCACGGGCAAAAGTGATCCACCTCGCATTCCAATGAAACTACTTTGGAGAGCGGCTCCTCAATGGCGAACGGGTACTGCTGAAGCTCCAGGCGGGAACCACCAAGCTGGCACAAATGTCCTAGATTCTGTGTGAAAGTATCTTCATCTATGTCAGCAAGCACAGGCACCAGCTGCTCAGTTGCTTCCTCTTTCGCGGCTTTTCTGCCTGCTATATATGCCTCTACCTCCTTCGGATGTTGGGAGAACAACCTCTTCAAATGGGCTTCTTCGATATCAAAGACGGGCCCAGGCTGCTGGCTCAGGAAGGTGCGCTCATCTACATCCCAACATGCCACCCTGGCATTGCGATAAAAGCTCGTTCGAGCATTCCACCATTTCACATACTCTGGAGTGACCCGGGGAACGCGTGATGAGGGCATCTCACGACACTCCCTCTAGCTCGGGTCGCCTGCACACTCTTGATGTGGACTGACTATGATCTACACTTGTTATCTTCATTTCCTTAGTTTCATTTTATGTATTTTCCTTTTATTGAGTCCTATCTTTTGTATTTCTCTTTATTGAGTCATGTGGTTCTAGTCCATTTCCCTTGTTATGCTTAATTGGGCCTTATTACCTTAGTTATGGGCCCATAGGATTGAGTCTAGGATATGCTCGGTCTTTTGTCTTATTGTCAGGGACATTTTGGTCATGTAAAGAATGGTTGCCTATATATAGGCCCATCTCTCCTCATGTACTCAACTTTTGATGAATATTGCAATAGCATTTGCCACCTCCCTCTCATTATCTCTCTCATCATCTCTCTCTCTCTCTTTCTTCAAGAAGGGGGCGAACCCCTCTCTCTCTCCTCCCCCTCCCAACCACTTCCAACCCCCACCTACCTCCATTAACTCCCCACAACTTCCCATAACCCCTCTTTACTCCACATCTTGTCCTAATAACCCTCCACCAATCTAAGCCCTACTTCCCAACCACCACCTACCCTCTCCACTTCCCTAAGCACCTCCCCACCTCCCCAAGGCTGAAGGCCCTCCTCCCTAGGCCCATTTTGAACTTCCCTCCCATCTCCCTTCCCCCAAACCACCCTAGGTCGAACTCCATCTCCCTCCCAACAGCCAAGTTCACCCCCCACCTCCTCTCCCACTCACCTTCTCTCTTGTGCCCCCCATCTTCCCACCACCACCTCTTGCAGCTCCAGCCCTCTCTCCAGCCCATTTTCGCCCTCCCCACCTTCTTCTCCCTAGCCTTCACAACCCCCAACACCCCACAGCTCCCTCCCATAGCCATTAGACACACCTCCCACCTCTTACTCTCTTGGCCATCCCCTTCCCCACACCCTCATCTTCTCCTCATTCTGTCCCTGTTTCAGGCAGCAGGGTTACAGTGACATGCAGAGGCAACCACGATCGGTTCTCAAATATTCAGGTGGCAAGGCCTATATTGATGGAATCGTCTGCAAGTTAGATTTCCAACGGTGGTGGTCTTGCCGGCTTCCGAGGTCGGAGCTATTCGTAGGAGCAGATCTCGTCCGACTGCGTTTGCTGTCCTTGTTTGAAGACCTGAAGCTGAAAGCAGAACCCACCACGGTCCGTACGGGAATGATCTGAGCGCCATTTTCAGAGGGCAGGAACTACGTCCAGGTAGCTTTCATATCCAAGAAGAAGGACCTCAATCGGCCACCGGAGCTATCAGTTCTGATTTTCTTCGCCGAAGTGTGCAGACTTGTCTCTGTGGTTCCAGGTTCGACCAGTCCCCACTTCTCCGGCCACCACTCTGTTCCCCGACCTCGGATTGTGGCCCCGTCAATTTCTGCTCGAAGCTACCCCGACCATGATCACGTCACCACCATTTTCAGTCCAATTGGAGTTTGGGAGCGTCTGCAGTGCTTTCTGCAATTTGCTGCACCAGTCCTGCACCAGTCAGAGGCAGAACGTTGCTGTCCTGCTCCAGTCGCCGGTCCGGTCAGCCCCGAGTTTCAGAGTTTCCCCAAACCTTTAGACATCATCATCTGTCAGTTGGGAAACTTTTGGCACCCGTTTCGTTAAGTTTGGAGTTCCGTGGAGTCCGTGGCAGCGTCATCATCGACACCCTGTCTAGCGAACCTGAAGGTTGGCAGAACCGGCGGAGTTCGGAAAGTCGAGTTTTCTTTGCATAATTCCCCACCCCGCTTGGCCGGCTGAAGGCCCCTTCCTACGTGGAGGTAGTTTTGGATGTAATAAGCTTAATCCCCACCTCAAGCTCACCCCTCCTGCGAGAGGCGTAGTGCTGTACTCCTTTCACTTTAAGGTCAAGCGACACCGCCGCGGCGATCGGGTGTATACCCTCGCCTCCCGGCGCACCCTCGTCACCGAGCGGGATCGGTGTTTACACACCGATCAGGTGAGCATCTGATACCATCCTTGATTGCCTCATTTCTGCAAATTTAGTATTGCTTTGTATGCCCGTCGGACGGTGAGAAGAGAGCCCGATCTTGTAAGCTACTTTGGGTGTGACCACCGCGGACCGGGAGTGAGTGCCACCCAAATCCCGCCCTGCGGGCCAGCCGCCCACGAAGTTGGGTAACCCAGATCCTTAGGGGTCAGCCAAAGCCCACTAAGTCACTTAGAGTCATTGGGTCTCACCTCGGACCCTCGCCATCATCCCCCGGCCCCTCCGAGTGATCGTGTGTGCCGTGAGAGTAAGCCGCTATTGTGAGAATCATTGGAGTGCTTGTATGCTTGCGGGTCTAGATCCTAGGATCTTCAATTCATACTTAGTCAACCTTGGGCTGTGCCACATCAAGTGGTATCAGAGCAGTCATAGGCTTGCCCTTACAAGTCTAGTCTTGGGTCAAACTAAGTCTTTCATAGGTGCATCCGCACACCCTTGCATAGCCCACCCAACTTTGCATGACCACTCGTAGTGGAACTCATTATCAAGTCAATCCATCCTCTTCCAATAACACTATGAATCCCAATCCCCAAGGGAATCCCGCTCACAACGAGCACGAGCTTCCCGACCACATGAGGTTTCTTGTGGAAGGCATGACTAACATTATGGGACGGCTTGATGATATAACGGCCCGGCTTGAACAAATTGAGGAAAATAGGCCCGCCCCAAGGGTAGGAGATAGGAGGGAACCACCTCCACATGTGGAGCCAGCCATAGGAGAGCTCAACCTTGACCACCCTCCCGAACCGGAAAGGGACCCACCTCCTAGAAGGAATGAGAGACTCCCCCGGGACAACCCAGATGACCAACTAATGAGACTTGTGAAAGTCGATGCACCCACCTTTGATGGGTCTCATCATCCGAGCATCTACTTAGATTGGGAGGCAGCCATGGACCAATATTTTGATTGGTACCCAATGACCGAGGATAGGAGAGTCCGGCTTGCAAAGATGCAACTAACCAAACTAGCCAAGACTCATTGGATGAATGTTGAGGCATTAAGGATAGTTAGGAGGGAAGCTCCCATCACCACATGGGGGGCCATGAAAGACCAACTCAAACTCAAATATGTCCCACCCTCCTACCATCAAAATCTCCTAGATGAGTGGTAAGCCTTGACCTAAGAGGGAAAGACTGTTATGGAGTACATTGAGAAGTTTGACTACTACCTTCTCAAGTGTGGAGTCAAAGAGGAGCCCGCCGTCACACTCTCCCGCTTTAGGAATGGACTTCAATTCCATATAAAAAAGGAATTATTCATGCGTCAAGTAGCCACTTTAGAGCAAGCCTACCAAGTAGCTCGGGATGCCGAGAAATTCTCTCGGTATACACGAATGGTTCCCCCTCGGGGGATGGACCCCAAAGCCATGGCACCTCGGGCCAACCCTCCACCTCCCCAAAGAGGTCTCCTTCCCACACCCATGGGAGCTCCTCCCACCTAGGTCACCCCTCCTAGTGGCACTCCACCACCCCGCCCCACAAGTGGGCCCCTAAACACAACTCCCCATAGGCCCAATCCGACACCCACTCCCCCTCACACTAAGATGACCCCAAACCATCAAAGTGGGTAGCAATGCTTTAGGTGCTATGGGTATGGACACTTTGCCAATCAATGCCCCACCAAGGGAGCATCTAACTTGCTCATAGAGGAGTCCAACCCCTAACCCCAAGCTGAATTTGAAGGGGAAGTTGAGATATATGAACCCTCTCTTGAATGGGAGGAGGAGTATGAGAACCACTACATAGAGACCAACCAAGAACAACTCCCTCCATCCACCGACTCCCACCTCGGAGTGGTTAGGTGCACCCTTACTCAAACCCAAGAGCATGATTGGAAAAGAAACACCATATTCCATACCTACATCTGGATAGGGAGCCATGTTAGAAAGGTCATCTTGGACAATGGAAGTAGTGTGAATGTGGTGTCACCCGACACCGTCAAACTTTTGGGCCTTACCACCTCCCTACATCCACACCCATATCGGGTAGCATGGATTGATGCCATCTCCATACCCGTTAGTGCTCGTTGCCTTGTCCCCATTATATTCCAATCCTATCAAGGCCAAGTATGGTGTGACATCCTACTAATGGAAGTTGGGAGTATACTCCAAGGGCGGCCTTGGATCTACGATGTAGATGCCGCCTTCCTTGGAAGGACAAACACTTGCATCTTCACTCATGAGGGAAAGAAAATCCAACTCAACCCTTCTCCACCACGCACCCTTCCCAAGAAAGCATCTCCCTCCCTTGAGGGATCCCCTACCCCTCCCACTATTCCAAACCCGCCAAACCCCACCCCATCAAGCCTTAATCCTAGTACCATCAATGAGCCTCCTAGGAGCCTACACCTCATCACTAGGAAAGAGCTTGAGGAAGAAGTCAACCACGGAGAACAAGTGTGTGCCATTGTCATTTGCCTCGGGGAATCCACCCCAACCAACCCACACCCAATAGAAATTCAACAACTCCTTGAGGACTTCCATGATGTGTTTCCCGAGGAACTTCCGGACAAACTACCACCCATGCGCGATGTGCAACATGCCATCGACCTCGTACCCGGGGCCACCTTGCCTAACCTCCCACACTACCGCCTTAACCCCACTGAGCATACCGAGCTCAGGAGGCAAATTGAGGAGCTCATCAAGAAGGGCTTCCTCCGAATTAGCAAAAGCCCTTGTGTCGTCCCAGCTCTTCTCACACCCAAAAAGGACGGAACTTGGCGCATGTGTGTGGATAGCCGAGCCATCAACAAGATAACGGTCAAGTATAGGTTCCCCATCCCTCGGTTAGATGATATGTTAGACATGCTAGCTGGAGCCACCATCTTCTCCAAAATTGACCTCAAGAGTGGCTACCATCAAGTTTGCATTAGGCCCGGGGACGAGTGGAAAACCGCCTTTAAGACTAAGGACGGTCTCTATGAATGGCTCGTCATGCCTTTTGGCCTTTCTAATGCGCCAAGCACCTTCATGCGCCTCATGACCGAGGTCCTCCGGCCCTTCATTGGCATCTTTCTAGTTGTCTACTTTGACGACATCTCATATATAGCCAATCCAAGGAAGCCCACCTCGATCACCTCAAACAAGTGTGCACCATTCTTAGGAAGGAGAGTCTCTTTGCTAACCCCGGGAAGTGTCATTTCTTGACCAATCAACTAGCCTTCCTAGGATTTATTGTCTCATCCCAAGGGGTATCCATGGACCACGAAAAGGTCCAAGCTATTCTTGAGTGGCCCGAGCCCAAGACCCTTCATGAGGCCCGAAGCTTTCACGGGCTAGCTACCTTCTATAGGAGATTCATCCGTGGGTTTAGCACAACCACCGCTCCTATCATGGATTGCCTCAAGAGAGGCACCTTTGTGTGGACTAGGGCAGCCTCCAAAGCATTCCTAGAGCTCAAGGAAAAGATGACCCAAGCCTCGGTCCTTTGCCTATCCGACTTCTCAAAAGTCTTCGAGGTCACTTGTGATGCATCCGGGGTAGGGATTGGGGGCATCCTCAGCCAAGAAGGTCACCCGGTAGCCTATTTTAGTGAGAAACTTTGTGAGGCTAGGAATAGGTACTCCACATATGACAAAGAGCTTTATGCCGTGGTTCAATCCCTTCGGCATTGGAGGCACTATCTCCTACCCAAGGAGTTTGTGATCTTCTCAGACCATGAGGCTTTGAAGTACCTCAACACCCAACAAAAGCTCAATGCCCCCCATGCCCGATGGGTAGAATACATTCAAGCTTACACCTTTATCCTCAAGTACAAGATGGGTAGTGAGAACCGCGCCGCCGATGCGCTAAGTAGGTGGGTAGCCTTACTCTCCACCATCCAGGTGGAAGTAACCGGGTTTAAGAGAATCAAAGGGGAATATCCAAATTGCCCCGACTTTGGGACTCACTACAACACCCTTTCCACTCAGCCCCACAAGGAACATGAAGGGTTCATACTTCAAGAAGGGTATCTATTCAAGGGAGCTAGGCTTTGCATACCCCAGACTTCACTTCGGGACTTCTTAGTTTGGGAGTTACATAGTGGTGGCCTAGCTGGTCACTTTCAAGTCCAAAAGACCATAGAGTTAGTTGAGAGGCAATTCCATTGGCCTATTCTCAAGAAGGATGTGGCCCACATTGTGGGACAATGTCGCATTTGTGCCTCAGCCAAACAAGTGAAGCAAAATACTGGGCTTTACACACCCCTACCCATACCAGACCGACCTTGGGAGGATTTGAGCATAGACTTCATCCTTGGCCTACCTAAGACCTTGCGCAAACAAGATTCCATCTTCGTAGTGGTGGACAGGTTCTCTAAAATGGCCCACTTTATCCCATGTTCCAAGACCTCCGATGCTTCTAGGGTCGCCCGATTATTCTTTGATGAGGTGGCCCGACTCCATGGATTACGTAAGACTATTGTGTCTGATCGGGATGTGAAATTCACCAGTTATTTTTGGAAGACTCTTTGGCACCTGATGGGAACCCTCCTCAAATTCTCCACTGCTTACCATCCTCAAACCGATGGCCAGACTGAGGTCGTCAACCGAAGCCTTGGGAACTTGCCCCGTTGCCTTGTAGGGGACCACCCTCGGAATTGGGATCTCCTCTTATCTCAGGCCGAGTTTGCCTACAATGATTCTGTCAATAGGTCCATAGGAAAGAGTCCATTTGAGGTTGTACATGGTTATAGGCCTAGAAAACCTTCTGATCTTATTCCCCTTCGCCCACATGCTAGAGTGTCAGTCTCAGCTGAGTCCTTTGCACAGCATATCAAAGAGTTGCATGATGACATCCGCAAGCATATAGGAAAGAGCAATGAGGCTTACAAAAGGCGGGCAGATGTTCATCGGCGCCACTGCGAGTTCCAAGTGGGAGATTCGGTGATGGTGAGGACGGAGCGACTCCTTCTAGGACCTGCCTCCAAGTTGAGGGCACGGGGTTCAGGACCCTTTCGAGTTCTGAGACGACTTGGCAGTAATGCTTATGAGCTAGACCTACCTGAGGGTTTTGAGGTACACCCTACTTTCAATGTGGCGGACCTAGTACCCTACAAGGGCCCCGCGGTGGAACCTAGTGAGGAGCTTGAGCCTTTACCCCGCCTTGAGAGAGACACTCCCGGAGGGACTCCACTTTCTAGCTTGAGAGACCGACGAGAGCAGATAGAGGCAATACTGGATGAGCAGAGTATCATTACTAGGAACAAGGTGTATCAGCGCTACCTGGTTAGGTGGAAGAACCGTCCCCCGATAGAGGATACGTGGATGAGTCGGGAGGATCTGCTACGCTTGGACCCCGACATGCTGGAGCATTATGACAGCCAGGCGGACCCATACTCAACGGGGTCGAGTTCTCCCCACCCTGGGGGATTTGATGAGGGCATCTCACGACACTCCCTCTAGCTCGGGTCGCCTGCACACTCTTGATGTGGACTGACTATGATCTACACTTGTTATCTTCATTTCCTTAATTTCATTTTATGTATTTTCCTTTTATTGAGTCCTATCTTTTGTATTTCTCTTTATTGAGTCATGTGGTTCTAGTCCATTTCCCTTGTTATGCTTAATTGGGCCTTATTACCTTAGTTATGGGCCCATAGGATTGAGTCTAGGATATGCTCGGTCTTTTATCTTATTGTCAGGGACATTTTGGTCATGTAAAGAATGGTTGCCTATATATAGGCCCATCTCTCCTCATGTACTCAACTTTTGATGAATATTGCAATAGCATTTGCCACCTCCCTCTCATTATCTCTCTCATCATCTCTCTCTCTCTCTTTCTTCAAGAAGGGGGTGAACCCCTCTCTCTCTCCTCCCCCTCCCAACCACTTCCAACCCCCACCTACCTCCATTAACTCCCCACAACTTCCCATAACCCCTCTTTACTCCACATCTAGTCCCAATAACCCTCCACCAATCTAAGCCCTACTTCCCAACCACCACCTACCCTCTCCACTTCCCTAAGCACCTCCCCACCTCCCCAAGGCTAAAGCCCCTCCTCCCTAGGCCCATTTTGAACTTCCCTCCCATCTCCCTTCCCCCAAACCACCCTAGGTCAAACTCCATCTCCCTCCCAACAGCCAAGTTCGCCCCCCACCTCCTCTCCCACTCACCTTCTCTCTTGTGCCCCCCATCTTCCCACCACCACCACTTGCAGCTCCAGCCCTCTCTCCAGCCCATTTTCGCCCTCCCCACCTTCTTCTCCCTAGCCTTCACAACCCCCAACACCCCACAGCTCCCTCCCATAGCCATTAGACACACCTCCCACCTCTTACTCTCTTGGCCATCCCCTTCCCCACACCCTCATCTTCTCCTCATTCTGTCCCTGTTTCAGGCAGCAGGGTTGCAGTGACTTTCCGAGGCAACCACGACCGGCTCTCAAAGAGTCAGGTGGCAAGGCCTATATTGCTGGAAGTTTCTGCGAGTTAGCTTTCCAACAGTGGTGGTCTCGCCAGCTTCCGAGGTCGGAGCTGTTTGTAGGAGCAGATCTCGTCCGACTACATTTGCTGTCCGTGTCTGAAGACCTGAAGCTGAAAGCAGAAGCCACCACGGTCTGTACAGGAATGATCTGAGAGCCATTTTCGGAGGGCAGGAACTAAGTCTAGTTAGCTTTCATCTCCAAGAAGAAGGACCTCATTCGGCCACCGGAGCTATCAGTTCTGATTTGCTTCGCCGAAGTGTGCAGACTGCTCTCTGTGGTTCAAGGTTCGACCAGTCCCCACTTCTCCAGCCACCACTCTCTTCCCCGACCTCAGATTGTGGCCGCATCAATTTATGCTCGAAGCTATCCCGACCATGATCATGTCACCACCGGTTTCGTTCCAATTGGAGTTCGGGAGCGTCCGCAGTGCTTTCTGCAATTTGCTGCACCAGTCCTGCACCAGTCAGAGGCAGAACGTTGCTGTCCTGATCCAGTCGCCGGTCCGGTCAGCCCCGAGTTTCAGTGATAGGTTCGGTGCAGTATTCAGAGGGGGGGTGAATGAATATAACCCGTTAAAAAAAAACTTCACCCAATTAAAACTTAGAATAATAACAAGACAGATTCGACAATCTGAAGCTCAACTGGAATTTCGCTCTCTTGACAGATTAAAATATTCTAAGAAAACTAATCAACACTTCTTCTCAACCAGAAGCAAAACGCTTAGAGCGCCCCTATGCAATCATCTAGCGGAAGCAAAGGCAGATAAACCAAACCACAATGCACAAGGGGTTTTAGGTGGTTCGATCCTCCAGACCTACATCCACCCCACACTCAACCGAGTGTGGCTTCACTAGCTCACGCTAGAAACAGCAGACTCAGTCTGTAACAAATGCTGCCAAACAGCTTGACCAGGGGAACAACCTCCCCTCTTCCTCCCAACCGGAGGGAACCACTAGTGACACCAGTCACTAGCAAACCAGAGACACAAGTCTCTCTTCCTCCAGACCGGAGGGAACACCTAGTCTTGCAACCCACAAGACTAGAACCGGAGGATCAATCCTCCCTTCCTCCAAACCGGAGGGAACACCTAATCTTGCAACCCACAAGACTAGAACCGGAGATCAGATCTCCCTTCCTCCAAACCGGAGGGAACCCTACAGACCTAAGTCTCTCTTCCTCTGAAACCCAGAGGGAAACACAAGTGACACTAAGTCACCTGCAAACCAGAGGTCGAGGACCTCTCTTCCTCCCAACCAGAGGGACCCCTGGACTTGAAACCTACAAGCCCAGAACCGGAGGACGAGCCTCCCTTCCTCTAACCAGAGAGAACCCACAAGTAGCACCCAGCTACTTGCAACCGGAGATAGCAATCTCCCTTCTCCTGAACCAACAGGAGGCACCCCGACCTCTCTACAGAGAATCGGGAATACAGCAAGTGAAATGTTCAAGAGAAAAACGAAACCAGCAACAGAAAGCTGAAAGGATAAAAACAAATGTGGCTCTCACAGGAGCTAGCTGGCCTGGATTTGATCCACGGTCCAGCAGGAGCTTCTTCTACTGCTTCTCTCTTTTCTCCCAGCACGAACTCTCTTTTCTTCTTCTTCTTCTTTCTTACTTCTCCTTCTTCTCACTCTCTCTATCTCACTGTCTCTCTCTTTCTTTTTCTTCTTCTGCTCTCTCGATCAGGCTCATAGCTTTCTCTATCTCTTCTTTCTCTTCTGCACACCTTCTCTTTTGCTCTGGCTGCTTCTACTTTAGTCACTCTCTGTTGCTCGCTACCTTAATCTACCTTCTTCTATGGGCGAAGGCTCATATATATAGCAGCAGCAGCATCATCAGCCCCGACGTGTGACCTCCACATTTCCAGCCCTAAATATTAGGACCACGTGGCAGTCACTCAGCAGGCTTCATTCCAACCTCGGATCACGTGCTGCCCAGTCATTTGGGAATGTTCTTCCTCGAATCTGCAAGGAGATACAAACCATTAACACTGAGGGCCACAATAACTAAAGTTGCACGAGGTATGTGGTAGCAGTTCTAGATGCACTGAGAAAGACACGACATTCAGTGGTGACAAAAATAAACATTACAAGGAGAACGACACGAAGTCACTGTAACAAATCAAGCACTACGACAAGAACGACACGAGGTAGGATGAGAACAGCACGAAGTGAGAAGGAAACAACACGCGGACATAATAACTAAGAACGACACGAGTACACTGTAACAGATCAGACACAACGAAGGGAACGACACGAAGTGAGGTTATAAAACAAAAGAGACACGAGGTCTAGAAAAGGCAATACGAAGACACGAAAATAAAAACAACAAAAACACAAATACTAGACCAACACGAGGTTACGAATGCAAAAACAACATGAGGACAAACACGGGCTGACAACAGAAATCGACACGAAGTGGTTGCAAACATGCAAGACACGAGGTCTACGTAAAGCAACACGAAGTGTGGTCAAGGCGAGAAAGACACGAGGTCTAATGAGAAACACCAACACGAAGACAGTGAAAAACATCACGAAGTAAAGAACAACGACACGAAGTGTAGTGGTGACAAAAACACACACTACACAGAGAACGACACGGGGTGGCACAGAAAGCAACACGAGGTGCTGCGATGTCCTGCACGCAAATAGAGGAAAAATGACACGAAGACACAGTAAGGAAAATGACACGAAGACACAAGAGGAAAAACGACACGAAGACATGAGAAGGAAAACGACACGAAGTGAAAACAACACGAAGACGAAGTTGACACAAAGTGAAAACGACACGAAGACATGAGAAGGAAAACGATACGAAGTGAAAACAACACGAAGACAAAGTTGACACGAAGTGAAAACGACACGAAGACGATGGATGCTACAGTGCAATGTCTAGACTTGAAGTTCAGTTGAGTGTACAGACTTCACCAATGAATCACTCACTGTACAGACTTACTATAGCAGTCTGATGTACAGACTTTGATGAACAGTCCAATGTATGGACTTGTACTGCAAACAACAATGTATAGACTTCATGTAAAAGCCCAATGTATGGACATTGAAATCAAAGACCAATGTGCAGACTTGACAGTGAAGACTAGTGTGCAGACTTCAAGTTTAACTGTGGATGAACAGACTTGAACATCCAGCAATGTATAGACTTCGTGAACAAAATATAATGCTGACTGATGTATACACTTGGCAAATAGAGTAATGCATGAACAAACAATTAGCCACTACGTTAACCCAATCTAGCCATATTCATGAATTAACTATTCAAGCAAACAATCAGATAAAGCAATCAGATATTCAAGCAGTCAATCAGTCATCTATATTAATTAGCACACCTCAGTGTGACTCATGGTGTGTCAGTCATCATCAAAACCACACAGGGGCACAACAATCTCCCGCTTTTTGATGATGGCAACACTATGAGTTACACTGACTCAGATCTCAGATTAGATTCTTCTCCCCCTTTGCCTTCAGCAAAAAGACATGAGTTGAAGAGTGAATTAAAACCAATTGTTAATTAAAAACTCCCCCTTTTGACTAAGCTGCCCCTTTTACTTTAGCAAAGCGAATAAACCAGAGATGTCATATGAGACACTCATGATAGTTCAGCAGAAGATGGCAACACAATATCAGAAGCAATTAAAAACAATTCTCCCCCTTAGTCAAACAACTTATGTAATCATGCATATGCAACAATACTCCCTCTTTGACATGGTAGATGATATAGAGCTAATGTAGACAAATAACATGATCAGACAATCTAGCACATTGTCCCCTTATGCATATAGTCTCTCAAACATACCAGAGAATTCTACCCTTATGATCCATGAAGCAAGAGAAATCTACAAGGATGAACTCTGGTTATTCAAAGACAGCAACTCTCATATATGACAACCAGTCTGAATGAAATCACAGTGATAAAGGGCAATAGGATGAGCAGATTCAACGATTTGTGAAAAATTGAGATAATGAACTTTTCAGCAAGATACCAACTTCATAAAATCAAAGTCTTAAGTTCTGGATTCCTCCATCATAAAAGCTTATGAACCCTTGATTGTCAGATATGGTTTAAGAATGATGTAAACTGAAATTTTTCAAAAGAAATTATACTCATATCTGAACCAACACTTAATAAAAAAGGAACTACAAGCTCATATAAGATTCTAGTTCAACCAACTTCTATCTTAATTAGTTTACTTTCCATGACATCTTTAAGAGAAACATAAGTGAATGCTCCTGAATTTTACTTGTTCTTTCAGAATTTGATTTACACTTGTTCAAATCTTTCTTTAAAGAACAATTTTGGTTTATCAACACCTTTTGACGTGGAGAGACACCTTGATCAGAGGTCAGAGTCCCCAGTTACTCAGTGTGACAACCGTATTATTTCTCCCATTTTAGAGAACTGAGGTAGCATTAAAAGTATCTTTGGCATGATGATACACCTTGATCAGAGGCCAGAATCCCCAGTTACTCAATACAACTATGCCATTGCTCTGCCATATTTTCAAAATAATTTCCAGTCATCTCTTTAAACAGAGTTAACTATGGTACTTCATGACACAATCCTTTGGACAGGTTTCTCAGTAGCCACAGTCATTGCTCTGTCCATACTTTTTCTTAAAAAAGGATTCAGAACTAGTTAGTTGTTTAGGAACAACCACATACACTATATATCTCAGTCAACGTAGACATGGATATCAACTTTTCAGATTTCAGAAAGTCTTACATGAATTTACATGAAGCAGACAGTTCAAGTTTATTATGAGGTTGAAACAGATATTTTCAAGTTTCTTGTAACCAGACAAGAGTACATAAGACTTAAACCACTTCCAGTTAACAAGTGTTCTTAAGCATGTATAATGGAAGGTTCCTCATTAAATGTATTTTAACTTTTATGAAGTAGTATTCAGGCTGAAGGTTTACTTTATATCTCAGCAGAGTAATTCAACTGAGAATATTCACTAAACAGCATGATTCTGAGGAATTGTAGCAAATGAGCTGCTCTTGAGCAAAGAGATTCAAAGTTGACTTGAATAGAGGAAAAGCTCTCATTCAGCAGATTTAGGAGACACAAACAGATACCAATAAGGTAAGCATTCAGATTATGAACAACTTTAGAAGTAGTCAAGAAATCATTTGATACCACTTTAAATGATGGAATCACTGACACTTCAGATATGACAAGATGAATCATATAGCTGGAGAAGAACGGATTAAGCATGCTCCCCCTATCTATATGCAGTGACATTTCCCTTCCTTTTTTTTTTGATTTTTCAAAGAAGTGATATGCTATGCAATGATTCCCTCTAACTAAAAACGCTGAATCATCCTATATGTCATGCAGACAATGTAGATGATGAATGATTATGCAACAACTGATTTAACATGCTATGCAGTAAATCTCAAGACAGTTGAGTGAATTCAGATGTATGAATAATGCTCCCCCTAAATGTATGCATTCAATGTATCTTTTCGACATTTTCAATGGAAAGAAATGCAATGCAATTAACTTCTTGTATGCAGGGGCGTAAAGTAAAATATTCACATGAAAATGCAGACATTCTCTGAAGTGCAGATTTGACCCTTGGTATTGGGCGGAGGACTTGGTCCAAAGACCACCTTACTCATGGCAGTAGCAACCAAACATACTTCATCTGCCCTCCAGCCCTGTTCCATTTCATACACCATGATGGTCATGCAAATGACATATGCAGTGCAAGGCAATCTCATTTATTTAGTGCAAGCAACAGCATAAGAAGAGCATCAAAAATCAATCGTGCAAAACAACAATTTCAGATAGTGAAATTGAAACAAATTTCGGAACTGACCTGAATTGAGTCCTGGGGTTTTCTTTTTGAGTGCCTTGGTTAACCCCTTTTCATTCTTCAGCTTCCAAGGCACACCTGCAAAATATTGATCATTTTGATCCTGCAGGGACCCAAGCAGCTTTGGGTCCTGCATCAGCTCTAACAGGTATTCTAAACATTTTCATAGAAAGATTATCATCCAATTTCATCAGTGAACAGTCATCCATAGAATGTCTAACTTTTTCACAGTATCTACATGAAATGGCTGGTTTTTGGTTCTTATGATACATGTTAACAGCAGGGTGATGTTTATAAACATGTTCATAAGATTTTCTGTTATATGCATGAGCAGTTTGATGCTTGTTCTTAACCATCCAACATTCAGCAGATTTATGGCCTGGCTTCCCACAGTTATAGCATGAAATTTTCACAAAAGGTTTTGCAGAGAATTTGACAAAATGGGATTTAACATAGTTCTTTTGAA
Organism: Amorphophallus konjac; assembly: GCA_022559845.1. Lineage (NCBI taxonomy): Eukaryota > Viridiplantae > Streptophyta > Magnoliopsida > Alismatales > Araceae > Amorphophallus > Amorphophallus konjac. The sequence goes on along the minus strand of CM040127.1, from coordinate 178,653,391 downwards.
CATACCAACAGTCCTTGACTGTATGCCCATTTTTCCCACAGTGGGAGCATGCAAAAGAATTTCTTCTATGAAAACTATTTTTACCCCAAGTAGATCTAAACCAGCACTCAGCAGCCTTGTGCCCAGGCTTATTACAGTTGAAGCACACAATGTGCTGACTAGAATTGTGTTTAGATCCATATGGATCATAAAAATGCATGAAAGACTTGGCAGTAAGTTTATCATCTTCTTTCATGATAAAACATTCATTCATGTGATGACCATGCTTCCCACAATAATAACATGAAGCATCAGGCTTCCTAGCAGCATAGTTTTTAGCAGAGAGATTTCTTGAATGTAAAGTTCCACTAGCATGCTCATCCTTTAACATCAATCTGCAGTCTTCCATTATGTGACCTCCTTTCCCACAATAATAACATGACCCCTTTTTAATATGAGTGTGTGTGAGATCATGTGAATTGTGTGTAGCCTTTTTTATAGCAAGAGGAGTGTCTTTATCCTTCTTCTGTGAAATTTCACTCTTTTTCAGTTTTTGAGTTTGTTCCACAGTTTTGGGTTTCACAGTGGATTTTTGTGCAGTGAATTGGAAGACAGAAGGAGCAGAGGTTATGTTCTGATTGGAAGCTTTAACAAAAACAGTGGATGTTGTATTCCCATTACTCCTTTTATTTGTCGAACTATAGCCCAGTCCCTTTCTCTCAAAGTTATCACTCTTTCCAAGAAGCTTATTCAGATTGTCCTTACCTTTGACAAATTTTGATAGAGAATTTTTCAAATCTTTAATCTCAGAATTCAAATCAGCAATTTTAGCCTCATATGTGGACAAATCTGTTTCACAGGAAATTACTTGTTGATGCAAGGCATCATTCAGGCTTTTGAGTTTTTCTACTTCATGTTTTAATTCTATTTCCTTGTCAGCTTCAGATAGGGACTTGTAAAGATCATCAACTTCTTGTTGAAGGGATGTGATAGTAAGCTCATATCCAGCTATTTTATGTTCACTGCAACTGACATTTCCATTTAACATTAGGTTGGGTTTTTAGGCTCTCAATTTCTTGTTCAGCATTCATCAACCTATCAGAACTATCCACACTTACACTCTTGCCTTTTTCAATTGTCATTAGCCTATCTGTCAGCTGTGTGTTTAGGTGTTTCAACTCATTGATTTCCTCTTTCAGTTTACTGTTCTGCTCTAGGAGATCAGCATCAGGCACCTATTCATCTGAGAGAAACTGACATTCATGAAACATTTCCTGTTGTTTTTCAGATTGAAGCTTGTCAAGATTTTTCTGAATCTCTGAATTTGTTACTCTATCAGCCTCTAGTTTTTCAGAAATCAATCTATTTTCTTTTTCAAGATTTATTGATTTGAGTTCAAATTCCTTGAGTTGATTATTGAGTATTTCATTTGCAGATTTCATTTTTTCCAATTCAGAGTTGACACAATCTAATTCTCTCACCAATTTTTCATTTTGAACAATATCATTGTTGTGAGCCTGATCAACTAAGCTAAGCCTTTCCTTTAGTTCAGTAATTTCACACACAAACTCTTGACGCTCCTTTTTATGTAGGGCAACTTGTTTCATAAGAGATTATTTTTCAGATTTGAAATTATCTAAGTCTGAACTAATAGAATCACACTACGTTATCTGTCTTCTGAATATTTCATTTTCAGTTTTCAGAGTTTCAAGATTTTCACCTCCTAGTTTTTCCAGCTTCTTTTTCAGTCTTCTATACCTCTTACTCATTTTTTCATGGGAGTGTAACAGATCAGCATAGGCATCTTCCCAGTCATCTAAAGTGAAACTAGAGAAGGGGATGATTACCTTTTCAGCATCTTGGAGTTCCTCTTGATCACTGCTATGGTTGCTCTCGTTAGCCATCATGCAGTTGTTCTTATTCATCCTCTGAGCTAGCTTCAGTTGATCCAGAATGTCCTTAGCGGACCTGCAGTCATAAAAATGAGAATGTAGAGCCTTGTCAGTAGCTGCTCTCATCAGGTTAAAGGCTTTCTGATTTTTTCCATATTTTGACTTGTGACGTTTAGTCCATTTGGACTTTTCCTTTGGCAATCTGTGGGGACCTTGTGAAATTAATTTCCACAGATTCGGATTAATCATTTTCACATAATTGTGAAGACTGCTAATCCATGAGTTAAAGTTAGAGCCATTGAAAACCGGTGGAGAACCCATTGAATAAATCCGCAAACAGATTAATGCAGCAAAGGGTAGAAACAGATAAGCACCAAGGGACAACAGGATCCTCTGCAGATCGTTGGATCTGATCAATCAGAGAACCGCTCTGATACCAATTGATAGGTTCGGTGCAGTATTATGAGGGGGGGTGAATGAATATAACCCGTTAAAAAAAAACTTCACCCAATTAAAACTTAGAATAATAACAAGACAGATTCGACAATCTGAAGCTCAACTGGAATTTCGCTCTCTTGACAGATTAAAATATTCTAAGAAAACTAATCAACACTTCTGCTCAACCAGAAGCCAAATGCTTAGAGCGCCCCTATGCAATCATCTAGCGGAAGCAAAGGCAGATAAACCAAACCACAATGCACAAGGGGTTTTAGGTGGTTCGGTCCTCCAGACCTACATCCACCCCACACTCAACCGAGTGTGGCTTCACTAGCTCACGCTAGAAACAGCAGACTCAGTCTGCAACAAATGCTGCCAAACAGCTTGACCAGGGGAACAACCTCCCCTCTTCCTCCCAACCGGAGGGAACCACTAGTGACACCAGTCACTAGCAAACCAGAGACACAAGTCTCTCTTCCTCCAGACCGGAGGGAACACCTAGTCGTGCAACCCACAAGACTAGAACCGGAGGATCAATCCTCCCTTCCTCCAAACCGGAGGGAACACCTAATCTTGCAACCCACAAGACTAGAACCGGAGATCAGATCTCCCTTCCTCCAAACCGGAGGGAACCCTAGAGACCTAAGTCTCTCTTCCTCTGAAACCCAGAGGGAAACACAAGTGACACTAAGTCACCTGCAAACCAGAGGTCGAGGACCTCTCTTCCTCCCAACCGGAGGGACCCCTGGACTTGAAACCTACAAGCCTAGAACCGGAGGACGAGCCTCCCTTCCTCTAACCAGAGGGAACCCACAAGTAGCACCCAGCTACTTGCAACCGGAGATAGCAATCTCCCTTCTCCTGAACCAACAGGAGGCACCCCGACCTCTCTACAGAGAATCGGGAATACAGCAAGTGAAATGTTCAAGAGAAAAATGAAACCAGCAACAGAAAGCTGAAAGGATAAAAACAAATGTGGCTCTCGCAGGAGCTGGCTGGCCTGGATTTGATCCACGGTCCAGCAGGAGCTTCTTCTACTGCTTCTCTCTTTTCTCCCAGCACGAACTCTCTTTTCTTCTTCTTCTTCTTTCTTACTTCTCCTTCTTCTCACTCTCTCTATCTCACTATCTCTCTCTTTCTTTTTCTTCTTCTGCTCTCTCGATCAGGCTCACAGCTTTCTCTATCTCTTCTTTCTCTTCTGCACACCTTCTCTTTTGCTCTGGCTGCTTCTACTTTAGTCACTCTCTGTTGCTCGCTACCTTAATCTACCTTCTTCTGTGGGCGAAGGCTCATATATATAGCAGCAGCATCATCATCAGCCCCGACGTATGACCTCCACATTTCCAACCCTAAATATTAGGACCACGTGGCAGTCACTCAGCAGGCTTCATTCCAGCCTCGAATCACGTGATGCCCAGTCATTTGGGAATGTTCTTCCTCGAATCTGCAAGGAGATACAAACCATTAACACTGAGGGCCACAATAACTAAAGCTGCACGAGGTATGTGGTAGCAGTTCTAGATGCACTGAGAAAGACACGACATTCAGTGGTGACAAAAACAAACATTACAAGGAGAACGACACGAAGTCACTGTAACAAATCAAGCACTACGACAAGAACGACACGAGGTAGGATGAGAACAGCATGAACTGAGAAGGAAACAACACACGGACATAATAACTAAGAACGACACGAGTACACTGTAACAGATCAGACACAACGAAGGGAACGACACGAAGTGAGGTGATAAAACAAAAGAGACAAGAGGTCTAGAAAAGGCAATACGAAGACACGAAAATAAAAACAACAAAAACACAAATACTAGACCAACACGAGGTTACGAATGCAAAAACAACACGAGGACAAACACGGGCTGACAACAGAAACCGACACGAAGTGGTTGCAAACAAGCAAGACACGAGGTCTACGTAAAGCAACACGAAGTGTGGTCAAGGCGAGAAAGACACGAGGTCTAATGAGAAAGACCAACACGAAGACAGTGAAAAACATCACGAAGTAAAGAACAACGACACGAAGTGTAGTGGTGACAAAAACACACACTACACAGAGAACGACACGGGGTGGCACAGAAAGCAACACATGGTGCTGCGATGTCCTGCACGCAAATAGAGGAAAAATGACACGAAGACACAACAAGGAAAATGGCACGAAGACACAAGAGGAAAAACGACACGAAGACATGAGAAGGAAAACGACACGAAGTGAAAACAACACGAAGACGAAGTTGACACGAAGTGAAAACGACACGAAGACATGAGAAGGAAAACGACACGAAGTGAAAATAACACGAAGATGAAGTTGACACGAAGTGAAAACGACACGAAGACGATGGATGCTACAGTGCAATGTCTAGACTTGAAGTTCAGTTGAGTGTACAGACTTCACCAATGAATCACTCACTGTACAGACTTACTATAGCAGTCTGATGTACAGACTTTGATGAACAGTCCAATGTATGGACTTGTACTGCAAACAACAATGTATAGACTTCATGTAAAAGCCCAATGTATGGACATTGAAATCAAAGACCAATGTGCAGACTTGACAGTGAAGACTAGTGTGCAGACTTCAAGTTTAACTGTGGATGAACAGACTTGAACATCCAGCAATGTATAGACTTCGTGAACAAAATGCAATGCTGACTGATGTATACACTTGGCAAATAGAGTAATGCATGAACAAACAATTAGCCACTACGTTAACCCAATCTAGCCATATTCATGAATTAACTATTCAAGCAAACAATCAGATAAAGCAATCAGATATTCAAGCAGTCAATCAGTCATCTATATTAATTAGCACACCTCAGTGTGACTCATGGTGTGTCAGTCATCATCAAAACCACACAGGGGCACAACATTCAGAGCTTCCCCAAAAATTTAGAAATCATCATCTGTCCGTTGGGAAACTTTTGGCACCAGTTTCTTCAAGTTTGGAGTTCCGTGGAGTCCGTGGCAGCGTCATCATCGACACCCTGTCCAGCAAACCTGAAGGTTGGCAGAACCGGCGGAGTTCGGAAAGTCGGGTTTCCTTTGCATAATTCCCCACCCCGCTTGGCCGGCTGAAGGCCTCTCCCTGCGTGGAGGTAGTTTTGGATGTAATAAGCTTAATCCCCACCCCATGATCACCCCTCCTGCGAGAGGCGTAGTGCTGTACTCCTTTCACTTTCAGGTCAAGCGACACCGCCGCGGCGATCGGGTGTATACCCTACCCTCCCGGCGTGCCCTCGTCTCCGAGCGGGATCGGCGTTTACAAACCGATCAGGTGAGCATCTGATACCATCCTTGATTGCCTCATTTCTACAAATTTAGTATTGCTTTGTATGCCCGTCGGACGGTGAGAAGAGAGTCCGATCTTGTAAGCTACTTTGGGTGTGACCACTGCGGACCGGGAGTGAGTGCCACCCAAACCCCGCCCTGCGGGCCAGCCGCTCACGAAGTTGGGTAACCCAGATCCTTAGGGGTCAGCCAAAGCCCACTAAGTCACTTAGAGTCATTGGGTCTCACCTCGGACCCTCGCCATCATCCCCCGGCCCCTCCGGGTGATCGCGTGTGCCGTGAGAGTAAGCCGCTATTGTGAGAATCATTGGAGTGCTTGTATGCTTGCGGGTCTATGTCCTAGGATATTCAATTCATACTTAGTCAACCTTGGGCTGTGCCACATCAACGCAGTTTGGCGACGGCACTCTGAAGACATTGGCATCCCGGAGGTGAAAATAGTCCCACTAGGAGCGACCCTCAGCTACAACAGTCGAGCCATGCTTTGACCTGCTGTCCAAGGGGAACAGGGTAACCGAAGGCGAGATGTGCTGATCATAACTAAAATTTCAACCAAACAAAAAAGGATAGTAGGGTTCTAAATAAACTGCGCCCCCCTTTCTAAATACTAAGACGCTGGGGCGAATTGATAAAGTCCAGTCAATGAGTTCAGGCTCCAAGATTGGCCGGGTCACGGTGTTGCCTGAAATGAAGTGTATGAAAGTCTCCACTGCCTCGAGCTTACACTCACGCTGACGATTCACCAATGGAGATGAATGTGTGGCCAAATTCCAAAAGTGGATGGTCCCCGCTGAATCCATCGGGACCCTTGCCAGTCGGCCTCGGATGGAGAAAAGTTGATGAGACACCGGATTGGGTTCAACACTAGCAAACTCCAGCATCCTGGGATACAATGTCACTGTTTGTAGAGTCCTGGGAGCTAGCTCTTGGAATAAATTGCACACCCAAGCATTGACGAAATGAAACAGCCCCACTGTTCGGAAAGAGCGTGGGATCCGATGCCTATGAATATCTCCAATGGATTTGTAGATCAGGCAGAGTGCTGCTGGACATATTGCAAGCCGTATGCCCCAAGCCATCTGACAAGCCAGGTATATTGCCTCCGGCCTAATAACTGTCTCATCTCCCTGCGGGAGGGCAAAAGTACACAGCCAGAAGGTAAGGTAAGCAGCACAATGGGTAAGGGGATCCGCACCAGTCGGATTCGGTCCCCCACGGCTGATCCTCCGAAGAGAAGCAGGCAGCTCAGACTTGAACTTGGGTGGCCTACTGGGCTTACCCGTAACAGGAGCTACATGAGGGAACTCACTGTACTTCAGAGGGCCACCGAAGAAATACTGAATCCAGTGTCCTATTCAGACTCTCAATTTGCTGCTTTTCTCTCGGGGCTGATATCCCTTTGAGGACCCCCTATTCAGCGCCAGACAACGGGAGCGGTACGCTTTCATCAAGTACCGGTACGAGTAGCCGAAGTAATATTCACCTTCACCGTCTGTCTCGTCCTTGATTAAGTCATGAATGCAGACCTCCTCATAGGGCTCTCCGTTGATCGGTAGGCCCGATAACTATGATAAGCTCCAAAGGTCCAGAGAAGTTTCGCCCTCCGCTGTGTAGAAAGTGTTGAACTGCGGGCAGAACACTTCGAACATGCCACAACACAACCCTTTTAAAATGGGATACCTGAAGCGGGATGCATACACACTGTGGTACACCCCGACCCTGACCAGTAACGGCGCATACTCCTTCATAACATATTCTGTGAATTCTACCGCTCCTACACGGAAGAGATGGGCATCAGTCACTTTCGTGTCTGCAAACCACCCAGTAGCCAGCTGGAATTTGAACTGGACAGCCAAGCAGTTCAAGACGAATGGCTCGTCCCTATAGCCCCACTTGATGGGCGCCAAGAATAAACCATAGCCAGGCTTCTCTCTGTTGACTCGACCAGCAGTGGTATCCCACCTAGCTGGTGTGAATTCTGGAGCCCGTGTCAGCATTTTCTGCTTTGCCTCTTGCTCTGTTACCCCCAAGACGGCGCTCCACTTGCGCCGCTCCCCCGGAAGATAGATGGTGTCTCCACGATATACTGAACCTTTCAGGCTATCCCGGTCCACCAACATGGCCCGTTCTACCATCCGAGCCAGCATGACGTCCCTCTTCCCCGAGACGCTGAAAGTGCAGATGAATGGTGCAAGGTGACGATCCTTCGGGAAGTCCGGGCGATACCCATCATCGCGATTGAAGTCCAGTCCTCCCTCGACGGTCACAACTCGAGATGAGGATACTGTATCTATTTCAGAGTCAGAGGATTCGTGAACTATGGCGATCCTCCCAAGAGCCCGGTCCAGCTGTCCGACATTCCTCGAAGTCACAACAGGACCGATCACCCTGCCCTAGGAAGAAGAGTCAACATCAGCAGTGCCGGAAGTGACACGGCTGGAAGAAGAAGCCATTTCAGCAGGCTGCAGACACAAAATCAGGGAAAAATAAGATAATATGAAAGGGAAAATAGAAAAGAAAATTTCAAGAAAATTTTGACAGCATCTCCTCTTATCCGGAGTATGCCCTGAAGTCAAATAGGAGAACACCCACCAAGAGGGGGTGACTCCACAGTAAGAGGGCACGAAGTCCCGAATGAAAATCCCAGAGGGAGAAGGCTCCCACGCCGATCGCTCTGATGCAACAGAAGAAGAAGAGGCTGAAGAGAGAGGAAGCTCAGTGAATAATGAGCTATCTCCTCTCTCTCGGTGCCTAAATAGGCCGAAGCCAAAGGCACGCCGCGACGGTCGTCGCGTCGAGAGGCGGAAGCGCCAAAAGGTGCGCCGAGATGACACTTGCGTCGAGAGTGTTAGGCCGGGAAAAGGCACGCCGAGATTGTTGTGACTCCTCTGTGTTGATGGTGTTGACATGTAACTTTACTTCATATGGCAACACATTGTTTTGATTGATTGGCAACACTGTTTATCTTTTGATGAAATTTCTTTTATCAAATTGTCTGTGTGTTCTATGCATTTTATCTTATTTTCACACTGAACACACACTCAAAGTCTGAAAGTCTATACATCGCTGTTGGGCATCAAAGTCTACACATTAGCATCAGGCAGCAAGTGTGTACAACGCCATGTGTAGGCACGACAAGTCCATACACTGGTTGCACATTGCACAGCTGCAGGCATTTCAAAGTCTACACACTGCACTGCATGTGAAACTTCAAGCCTGCACATTGCACAACACGCAAAGTCACCAAGTGTGTACATGGCATCTAAGTCTGTACAATGACCGTCTTCCTTAGCGTCTTGATCTTCCAAGTCTATACAGGCTTCTGTTTTACAAAGTCTGTACATTGGTCTCAGACTCCAAAGTCTATACATTTGTCGGTGCTAAGTATATACAGTGAGCGTCTAATGAAGTTTGTACACCACTGTAGCAGCACCGTCTCACCCACCGTCTCATTCAGCGTCTTAGGCTTGCAAAGTCTACACATTGGTCGGTGGAAAGTCTATACATTCATTCACTGTAGCTTGCACAAGGTAAAGTCTGTACATTGGCCTCCATGCCTCAAGTCCATACATTGGACTGTTTGGCCAAGTCTGTACATCGCTGTTGCCAAAGTCTGGACATTGGCATCTGTTCCTTCGTTGCGATTCAAAGTCTGCACATTGGGTTATTTACCTACATTCAGCTTTGAAGTCTATACATCGATGCCTTTACCTACGTTGCAGTTCAAAGCCTATACAGTCGATGTTTTCCATTGCTTTAAGTCTATACAGCCGTTCTTTTAAAAAGTCTATACATCGGTCTTCACCTCAAGTATGTACAGTCATTTGTTGACAAGTCTTCACATAGTGAAGTCTACACACTCAACTCCTTCACATCTTGCAAAGTCTGTACATTGCATTCATCAGTTCTGAAGTCTATACATCGTCTGTCTTCAATTGAGTCTCACTGAAGTCTACACATTGCATCTTCATTTGCGAAGTCTGTACATTGCATTGATCTTCACTTAGTCTATACATTGACAGTCTTCATATCACCTAAGTCTGTACAACGGTTGCTTCATACAGCAAGTCTGTACATAGCTTTCACTTATATGAAGTCTATACAACGCAGTTCTTCTGATAAGTCTATACAGAGTTGTTATTTATCCTTATCATCCGATACTCTGTCTGACAGAGATTCTCTACTAAGATTGCTGACATGGCTCGTGATCCCAGGAGGACGAGGTGACCAGATGTGCCACGTGGATGGAAGCACCTCGAATCTGGAGAATTCCTTGGGCGGGAAAACGTGGAAGCCACGCGCCCTTATCCACCTGCTGCTGTTATATATAGCAGTCTTCATCTTCTGTAAAGGCTGATCGAAGTTGGCGAAGTCTATACATCCAGCCTGAAGCAGCAGCCACCGAGATCCACTGTGAGAGAAGAAAAGGAGAGAAGAAGAAAGAGAGAAGAGATGAGTTGAGAGAGTTATATGAGAGCTTGTGAATCAGTCTCTTGGTCCAGTTACCAGAGCTGATATTGCTCAACTTTGAGCTACAGTCGTTTTTGTTTTCTTCCATTCGATTGTGTGTTTTGATTTGTTTTTAGTCTTGCTATTTTCTCTTTGAAAAATCTTGTTCTATCAAGCTGTTAGTCAGCAGTTTCAAGCTGTGAGGCAGCGGGTTGCAGACGTGTTCCTCTGGTCGGCTAAGTTGTAGTGCCCAGCAGAGCAAGCTGTGAAGCTCAGCTGTTGCAGAGGGTGTTCCTCTGGTCGAGATAAGCTGTAAGCCCCAGCCGTTGTTGGCAAGCTGTAGAGCCCAGCAGATTGAAGCTGTGTATCAACAGTAATCCGCATTCGAGTTGAATGTGGGGTGGACGTAGGTCGGATTGACCGAACCACCTAAAAGCCTTGTGCCTCTCGTGTGTTTGATTGCTTGTTCAGCAAATCTTGTGTGTTTCATTCGGTGCATTGGCTGTGTTCGTTTAGTGTTCTTCTAATTCCGCATTTGATTCTAGGCCTAATTTTTAAATAGCCAGTTGATCTATTCACCCCCCCTCTAGATGCACATCCTGTAGTGATAGAGCCTTCCATCTAACTTCAACAGAGATGATGCCTGCACCGAGAAGCCAACGCGCCGACACCACAGTCGCGTCGAGATGGGTGCGTCGGGAGTGTCAGTGGCGTCGATTACCCCACCAGGGGTGTTGCAATCATCAGATCAAGCCAAAAATGATGGTGTTCGTCCAAGTATGCTTACAAAGCATGGGAATCACACAAGCCGGATGAAGACTCAGAGTCATGAGAACAACCAATGCACAGGAGCAGGCCTGAAGAAATCATGAAGTACAGTGTGCAACGTGGTGTGCACCCGCATGTCCCGTGTCACTCATTCTTCGCTTACGCCACCTACGGGTGGGGGGCATTTGTTGACACCTAAAATATACCAGAAGAGACCAAAGCAGATTCACAGCTTTGAAGATCAGTCGAGGGCACAGTTCACGTACCATCCCCGGAAGTTTCGAGAATTAGAATAGAAGAGACCCGCTATTCCTAACACTTTGTTCGGCTAAAGCCATCCCTGGCTAGGCCGCTGTCCAGTACGGTTATCATTCAGGTAGCCGGGCTGATAAAACCATACCAACATATAGGCAATCATCTGTCTGCTAAGAAAGGATGCTCGGATAATTCTGATTCTCTGAACGCGAGATGCACAGTGCCTCACACGTGTTTATGAATGCAAGGTGTTAAACAAGCCCCATGGAGTCTTAATATATATGCCAAGAAGCCCACTGTCGAAAGGAGTCCACTAAGTGGATACTGTGCCGAATGACAAGAAATGGGCCAAGCCCAAATGTAAAATGAGACGCGCCGAGGGCTGCCCACGCCAGGAAGATGGACGCTGGCATGCCGGGAAGCTCAGGCCGAGAGGATGAGGGTCGTCCCTCTATAAGAAGGATGCCCTTTGAAAAGAACAGAAGAGAACAGAAGAAGAAAAAAAAAGAGGCAACAAGGGAGAGAAAAGAGAGAAAGAAAAAGGAAAGAAAGGGGGAGCTCGAGGGCCCTTCATAGATGAAAAAGAAAAGAGAGAGACAGGGGCTCGAAGGAAGAAGCCAGGTGGGGTGTGTCGTTCGATGTCCAGAGCAGCTGCAGCTCCTCTTCCCTTTCTCTCCTCTGTCTGAGTATTTTTCACGTATCTCTATTTTCGAGCATCTCTGCTCTTGTAGCACTGAATGCCAATGTAACCCTGTCCTCTGGGATAGAGTAGGCGTATGCTTCTTCTTCTCCCGAGTTGAATTCGTGTATGTTCACTTTTTCTTTTCGATGAAATAGTTAATGACAGATGGGTTGAGTTCTCCCCCATTACTATTCCTTTGTTTCTGTTTCTGCATTATATGCTATGGATATTGATGGCTGCACCTCTACGCATACTTTACCGTTCCTATTTTTTTTATTATGTTAAACGTTCTTCCATCGTATGATTCTTTCAACTCTACACTCACAACGAGAGCCTGAGACAGCCTATCTCATGGCTTCTCGTATGTGAAACGAGAAGGGACGAATCCGGATCGTGAGGTTTCTATGAATGGTTCTACTCCTAGTGAGGCCCCAGAAGGAAGGGTGTCTCCACCCCGAATCACCCTCTCTACGATCATCCAAAACGGTCTTCAGATTGTTGAACAAACCCCTTTTCTTCAAACGCCTAAAACCCGTCCTTAAAACCCTTCCAAAAAAAACCATCACCTAAGCCTCCCGGCGTGAGCACCTCTCGGCGCAAGTCTCGCGCCGAGGGCTTGCTGCACCGGTTGGGTTTCCGTCTTCGCGCCGAGGCTTAACTCCTTCTTCGCGCCGATACTTTTACATCTTCTAGCCACGTCAATGCGTTTGTGCCAATGCCGCCAGGCTATGCCAATTTTGCTCATCATACCCTGCCCTATGGAGACATACTACCTTTCCCTCCATTCTCACGGGAGCCATATTAAAGGGGTTCATTCCCCTACATTCTACAACCCATCAAGTCACGGGGCCCTGCCATTGCAGGTTATCCATTGACTGCAGCGGGGATATCACAACAGGGGGATAAAGTCCCATATGATTTAGATCCCTTGGATCTCGGGCTACGCCCGGCTCTCATTTTGGTTTCCACTCCGACAGTTCGTGAGTGGATGACCTGTTATACCCTTTTGGCACGCTCCCAAAATAAGCGGAGGTGCTGTCAAAATCTGTTCAGACTGTTACTCGATCGCATAGTATGATGTTTTCATCAGAATTGTGCATTTAACCCCTAACTGCGTGGCAAGAAGCTGAGCTACGTCATCTCATGGTATCTTGGCCACCACAGGGAACATATCTTACAGTTACATGATCTCCTTGGACCCCTTGGTGAATGAATCCACCCTCATCTTCTATTTCATCCTATTATTGCCACGAAATCCCCGTTGAACACAGAAGATCCCCTTGAATTCATCAGAACCCCTCATGATATCTAAAGAAAACCAATAAAATGGCCACCGGCGCGACTTCCTCCCGGCGCCACTGCCTCCTGGCGCCACCTCCTCCCGGTGCCAAACCCGCGCCGGGTGAAGGGCGTGCCGGGAACCCTCCCGCGCCGTATGCCTTGCCGCGCCGTATAGCCTGCCGTGCCGTCTGCCTATATTTCTAGCCACGCCGGTTGCCCGTCGCGCCGGGATCCCCTCGCGCCGACTCCTATCCGCGCCGTTTCACCTTATTAACAGGTGCCATCCAAAACCTAATATCTTAACAGTCCCATTAAATCCAAAAGCAGTCCAAACTCAAATGTCCCTTTCTTATCAACTTCCGTGTTAACCTTCGTCACCTTACGAGGGAATTATGGTTCTCCACCTAGGTCCACGGAGACATATTAATGGGGGTTTTTCCCTACATTATACCGAACACGATGTTTCTTCCATCACCCCACAGACCCTCGGAGTTCTGCCACTGCATGTCCTCCAATGGTCCTTTGAAGGGAACATCAACAAACGATATGGTAGCGAACACTGTCCCGCCACATTCAAATCCCTTTGGATCTAGGTCTATGCCCGTCTCTCTTTTGGCTTTCATCCTGACATCTCGTGGGTGAATGACCTATATTTCCCTTTGGCATAGCCCCAAACAAGGGGGCATGCTGCCGGATTTGCAACATCATTATCGTGTCCCATATAGTATGTTTCCCATGCATGTTTCGCATCCCGTTAGCGGAGTTGGCATAATAGTCGTATCTCATTTTACCCTCGAGGCATCCCTTCTTGGCAACTAATCAAGGGTTGTCCTTCCCCGGAAGGACGTAATTAACGTCATAGCCTTTATGGTATGACGGACTTTCGGTCCCGACACGAATATCACAATCGGCTAACTGAGTCAAGTTGAGCGCACAATAAATCATCACCCCGGTGACTGGCACGCCTATTAAGCCCAGTAAAATAAACCTAAACAAAAAATATCCTCACAACCACTTCCCCGGTGGACCCATACTCGACGGGGTCGAGTTCTCCCCACCCTGGGGGTATGATTGGGGCATAACTTACCCCTCCACTTTTTGCAAAGCTCTAATGGAACGTCGGTTTGTGCCATTGTGTTCTCCACATTTTTTTGAGTCAATCCATGTAATTTTCATATTTTATTTGAGCATAAACTATGTAATTTTTCCTTTATTTGAGTCTGGTACCTAGGTATAAGGGTAATTTATCTAAGTTTTGAGTCATGTGATTAATTAAGCAGTCTAATGGGCCCAACTAGTGGGCTAAGCCCAGGGGCGCCCCCCCTTGGACTTGTCTGGTCATTTAGTCATTAGTCAGGGTTAGTATGGTCATGTGAAAAGTCTAGTCCCTATAAATACCCCCCTTCACCCCCTCATTTGTAATCTTTGATCAATCAAAAAAAATGAGTGAATTAGTGTATTATTGGAGAGGATTCTCCACTTCTCTCTCTCTCTATTGGGGTGGATTCCCCTTCTCTCTCTTCTCTCTCTCTTCTTTGTCTCTCTAAAGAGGGGTGCACCCCTTTCTCTCTCCTCCCCTCCCAACCACCTTTCCCTCTCTTCCCCCCCTCCAATAACTCATCCCCAACTCCCCACCACCCCACCTTAACTCCACCCCAGCCCCAAGGGAGATTCCACCACTCCCCACTCCACCCTCCAACCACCAACCACCCACTCCCCTTGCCCAAGCACCCTCTCATCTCTCAAGGGAGAATTTCCTACTCCCCAAGCCCCCCCTTTACCTTCCCCACACACCCCTTCCCATCCCCAAGACCAAAAATTAATCCCACCCTTAAACCCATTTTCAAATACCCTTTCCCTCTCTCCCTTCCAACCAAATTCGCAGCTCTCCCTCCCTCCACCTGCTAGACCTCCTTCCAGCCCCCATTCTGCCACTCCCACACCTTGGAACACCCCCTCCCAGACCCCCTCATAGACAGGGGTTGCCCCCACACACATCCACCTAATTTCCCCTCTCATCTACCCCCATTTCCCATCACCTATCACCACTCTGCAAAAGCCAATTCGCAGGCAGCAGTGTACCAGCAACTTGCAGCAGCGGCCACGGCATCATCGTGAAGCTTCAGGAGGCGTACCATATACCATTGGAATCTTCATCCAGTCAGCTTCGCAGCCAAGGTAGTTTTGTCTTCGTCCAAGCACCGAGCTACCCGTGAGAGCGACTCTTCCTCGACTGCGCAGAACCACTCAGGCAGAGAACAAGAGCTCCAGATCAAGTTTGACCATGGCCATCCTCTTTAGGATCTAGAGGCGGCGCTTGGCTGAGATCTTCTACGATAAGTCTACTTCTAGGATCAAAAAGCGGAACCCCATTCGGCATCCGGAGCTAAGAGTTCTCATTTTTCTTCCCCAGGTGCACAGTTCTATTCCTCTTGGGACTGAACAGACACCCGATCATTGTTCGGGCTGTGTCTGTCTACTCCAACTTCCTCCGACACCCCCGTGGGTCTATGTTCGAAGATGACTCGACAACAAATCCAGCGACTCTGACCAAGCCTGAATCGGAGCTGAGGAGCGTCCGTGGTAGCCTTGTCTTCCAGTTGTAGGGGTGCAGAAGCTACCAGAATTTGCAAGCAGAGCCCATGTTCGTGCCTCTGCCCCGACCAGCACCGCCTTCCAGAAATTCCACCAAAAATTGGATGTCTTATTGGGTCAACTACGAAGGATCTTCAACTAGTTTCGTCGACAACGGAGTTCGGGAGAGTTGCAGCGGCACCGACTTCGACCACCTATCCTTTGTTCCAGAGGGCGGACAGAACCGTTGTTTGTCTTTCATTAAGTTCCTAGATTGATTCTCCCCATCCCGCCTGGCTGGCTTACCGCCCCTCCCAGCGTGGAGGTAGTGTTTAACTGTATCACATTATCCCCAACCCCTTATCCAACACTCCTGCGTGAGGAGTAGTGGCGTACTCTATAAATTTTCAGGTCAAGCGGCATCGACGCGGCGTGTTGGTGCATACCCACACCTCCCCGCTCGCCCTCATCTTCGGATGGGGTCGGCGTCTTCACACCGACTAGGTGAGCTACTGAACACTTCTCTTTGTTGGTTTCATTTGCTTAATTAGTATTGCATCTTAGTGCCGTCGACGGTAAGAGAGTGCCTGATCCCGAATTTGCTTATAATTGAGCGACTACCGCGGGCGAGTTACGAGAGAGGCATTATATCCCACGCCCTCAGCGTGCTGGCCGCCTGCGAGAGTGGGCATCCCGAGAACCTTGGGGGTTCAATCTTAAGCTAGCCTACCCCTGGAATCTCAAGGTCCAACCTCGGACCCTCATCCCCATCGTTGGTCCACCTACGGACCTGGGTGCGCACTACGCGGGTGAGTCCGCTCCAGGGAAGTTGCCGGTCCGTTGCATCGCTTGCTTGCTAGGTCCGAGGGGTCTTCGGTCTTGTTATTATCACCCCCAAGGTGGTTTCACATCAGTTACCTACATCATCTCTTGTAAAGTCACCTACCCCATCTTCATCTCCACCTACCCCATCATCCTCACCTATTCTTGCTCCATCTAAACAACCTCCACAAACCCAAGCCTCTGCTCAGGCCAGTGTCTCCACTTCTTCTACCACCACTTATACTCCCAACGCCGCTCGACGCATCGTGTCGATACGTCGAAGGTGGGTGCCACGACCCTCCACTCCATTGACCACATCACCATCTCCACCATCCTCACCATTACTTAACCCATCGCCATCACTTCAATCGCTTCCTCTCCCCAAAGCATCGTCTCCATCTCCGTCGCCTTCATCATCTCCACCATCTCCATTGTCACCACCTTCTCCACCACCATCATCCTCTCCACCGCTACCCTCATTGCCCAAGCCTAAGCTAGCTCCACCTCTACCTTCACCTTTACTCTCACCTGCACCTACCATTGCCTCTACACCTTTACCTCCTGAAGTCTCGGCGTCTTCTGAGCCTATTCCCTCTACTTCTCCATCCACTTCCACCCCATAGAGCGGGTGTGCGCTACCTCCGGTGCCCCTCGGGCCTGGTCCTTGGGGAGATGATGAGCCAAGTCAATTTCGGTTGTGCATTTTAAGATCCAAGATTTCTTTTGTCGAATGCCGATCTGCATCCTAGTCCCTGGCTATTTTGGGGATGATGAGCCTACACTTTTGAAGACGGTGGCCAAGAAAAGCTCTCGTGCACTAGTGCCAGTTTCTCCTTGAGCGAGGCCGGTGGCAATCTCATTGCTTGCCGGTGGGTTAACTATTGATGTTGTTATTACTTCTTTCTCTATTACTGTTCATTTCACTGGCCAAGAGAGATTCTCTATCCGCATTGTGCTAACTCATACGGCTACCAAAGGATTGGTGAATTCCATATTCAAGGGGCAGTTTACCTTATCTTCAGCATTCACCAAGGACATTTTGCACATTCTATGCAACCTCTCTCAGTTTATCAAGCCGGCCATGTCAACGCCGTGTATTACACTCCCTCAACTTCATTCTCATCTGTCAAGGGAGTTATGCTTCAAGCCTGACTATCGAGTGGAGTTGTCGAACCTTATGATTATTGTGCCTAGTGATAAAACTCCATGGTTGCGTGATGCTCAACTGTCTGAGGAGTCAGCTGTTCAAGAATGTCTGCCTATTGTTAGCACCGGGTGTCTAGGGGCAACTGCCCCAATGAAGCTGCATGTTCATGATCGAGCCAGGCCATTTGTCAGATGGGCCCATTATTTAAGAAGACATTACAAATCAAGAAGCCCTAAGGCCCGAGTCCACGCCAGGCAAGTTCATTTCAAGGAAATTTCTACCAAGAAGAGGCGACGGCACCGGTTCAAGGGCCGTCGATTGTGCACTCAGGGGTCCACTTCCTCTTCCTTGTCTTTTCATTCGTATTTCCTTCTGCTCAACCACCCTTGGGTGGTGTACCTTCCTTATTCCAATCCCACGTCCATGATTTTCTCCTCTCTTCCCATTCCACAAACCCCCACTCTTCTCATCCAGGTTCTCTGGATTCTCCTTATTCTTACTGTTTTAGGCCTCGGCCCATGTCATCCCTTCATCTCGATCTAGGGATTTCTTCTTCTGATCCTTCTCCTCCGGTATCTCCCGTGTCTCCTATTTTCCTTCCCTGACCATGTCGGGTGATTACCCTTCTCCTTCCCTGACCCTATCGGGTGATTCTCATTCTCTTTATCCGACCCTGTCGGATGATTCTCATTCCTTTTCTCCGACCACGTCGGATGCTTAACGAGGGAGTTCTAGCCCTTGTCTCTCTTCCTTTTAATCCTTCTTCATCCAATTTGGTGTCTATCACTCCATGTAGAGGAACCTTCAAACCTTTGTTGTCCTTTCCCACTTTGTCCTGTCAAGCGAGGAGAACAAAGCTTGTGCTGCTCAAAGCTTGATAATCAAGACCACTTCAGGATGCTATTTTCACGCTATGGAATTGCAAGGTATCTTTATTTTGTGTAAGAATATGCTCTCATTTTCATTATTTCTATTGTTCTTGCGCATTGTTAAAATAACGCTGGCTCCTCGGCATGGTTTGAGTGGCTTTAGTTCAATTTAGTCAAATTTAGCAAAAGGAGTCGCTTCTATAGCATCCTTAGGCTGGTGATAGCTCCGCGTCGGGAGTCTAGTTTTTCCCGATCGTTGAGGGTGACCTTTTTGGAGTATGGGTTTTCACATACTTCATGGCAAGCCATAGCCGATCGTCTTTTTGGGCAACATCGTTGCTGCTTTTGCCATACTTTGGGTATGCACAAAGGTCTTTTTCTTTTCTCTGCTCGGCCGAGTGCGGTAGCAAGAGATGGATGGATAAGAAGACCAACCTAGGTGCTCCATAATACGAGAGAGGTCTCAAATAGGGGCAGTCTTGACCCTCGTGAAAATTAGCTTT
The DNA here is from genome assembly GCA_022559845.1 of Amorphophallus konjac. Taxonomy (NCBI): domain Eukaryota; kingdom Viridiplantae; phylum Streptophyta; class Magnoliopsida; order Alismatales; family Araceae; genus Amorphophallus; species Amorphophallus konjac. Next base: position 178,634,432 of record CM040127.1, on the reverse strand, counting down.
ATTGCAATATCTAGCCAATAAGGGCTATCAAAATCAAAATGAATCAATGGGACAATTATGAAATCAAAGGCATGGCAAGAGTGGCAGTACAGTTCCCCGCGAGACGTCATGAGCCCGGTCGCATGCATGCCTGATAGATATGGGTCTCAAAATCAAAGACACAAAGCCCCGGCGCAACATAATGTATCTATGAGGGGTAGTTCCCTGGAAGGAATTTAAGTCTTGATATCTCCCATCCTGCATAAAGTTTGTCTCAATTGTTCTTATGTTTCTCCCTCTTAGGCTGGGTTGTATCCCGGGTATGGCCTTAGTAGGGGATCATTTTTTAGAAGCGGTTAGTTGTAGCGAGCCACCCCTAAATGCATGCCTTACTCAAGGGAAGTCTTTAATGAAAGGGGGAGGAACGACGGCTCCTGGCCAGTAGTTTAAGCTCGTCTCTGAGGGTTGTAGATTGCTATATGTCAAAATCCAAAAAAAAATTCAGATATTGTTAAAATCCCCAAAAAAATCAAATATTATTCAAAATCTAAAAAAATTAAATATGTTCGAATTCAAAAAAATCAAATATGTCAAAATCCAAAATCCAAAAAAAATCAAATATTGTTGAAAATAAAAAAATCAAAAAATTACAAAAATCCAAAAATATGTGTCTTTTGTTTCTCTTTTTTCATATGTTTCTGTCTGTTTGTTTTGAGAACATGTATGATCTGTTTGCTGAGTGTGCAAGTTGCAGGTTTCAAAGCTTCCTGGATCTTCTATCTCTTGCCTTGTCTCCTATTCACGTGCTTCCAATCTGTTCTATCTTCTTCATTCTTATCTCTCGATCTATTCTGAAGCATATGTCCTTCTCATACTTTGCTTCGCTTTGCTCAGCTTTTGATCATATCTTTATGAGAGGGCTCTTTGTCTCACGATTACGAACCTGGCGGTTCTACTTCGTCTGATCTTGGGCTTGATAGAAGAGCATATCTGTCATGTCTCGTATTGTCTCATCCCATGTGGTCATCCCTCATGTTCTAGTCCCAACAGTGTGTTGTCCCACCACGTTGTTACCTTGTCCCACCGCGTGTGTTGTCCCAACCATGTTGTCATCCCGCGTGTGTTGTTGTCCCGCGTGTTCTTCTCCCAACCACGTGATCTTCTCCCAACCGTGTGTTGTCCCACTGCATTGTTGTCTTGTCCCACCATGTTCATCATACATACATGTTGTTGGTTCATGTCTTGCATGTGTTGCTGGTTCATCCTTTGTTATGTTATGTTGTGCTGTCTTTCGTTTGTTTGTTTGTTACATTATGTTCATACTTATTTGTCATGTTTGTCTTATTTGAAAATCTATAAAAATCAATGTTGTGTCCCGAAGGGTGGCAATCAAGATGGGAGGGGTGAATTGATAAGCCAAATAAAAATTAATTACTTACTGAAATGCTAGTTGGAAAGAAAACCACAAACTAGAGGGAGATCTAGTTAAGCAAACACTCAACCTTACCGGAACAAGATCTCTCTCGCGAGTACTCGTAAATAAAAGTATGAATGCTATGACGGAGATTTAGATCACTCCGCTACACGTGAGGCCCACTCGTTCCAAAGCACGAAGAACAAACCACAAAGGGGGCACAGGAATTTTTAGGTGGTTCGGGTACACAACCGTGTCCCCTGCGTCCACCCCTCACACGTGAGGATTAATGCTCCACTATGAGGTGAGCCACACACATGCTGTAACAACAGCCAACACACACACGACAGCCTATCTTGGCCACCACACACACCCGCACGCTCGTATCAATGATCACGAGCACACACACACACACATAAATGTGGTTCTATAAGTTCAAAGATTACGACAAATATTCAAGCTTAATCAGCAAAGATTTGAGAAGATTAGAATAGAGAAGATTTGCAGTGATTAGAGCTCCCCCTTTCTCTTCTTCGAATGTACTTGAACTCTTTTGCAGGATGAAGACCGTTCTTGAAGGAGGATGATCGATTCTTGCACGGACACTTGTTGTATCTTGGATTTCTATGCAGCTTACAGCAGAGGAACGTTTGGAGACTTGAACCTTTGTTCTTCCCTTCACATTCACGCTCAGAACGATGTGGAAGAAGCCCTGGAGCTGCTACCTGTGACCTGCACTCACAAGGGTTAGAAAGTAAAACGCAAATTTCAGATCTCACTGCTTCATTTTTGTTTTATAACCCAAGGAAATGGTTTTATGCTTCCAGATCGGTCAAGGGACACCCTAGGGACCAGATCCACGAATGTAGGAGTGATTTGAGGCAGAGGGACCGGACTGGTTTGACATTTAGGCCATGGATGAGAAAGTCCACAAATGCGGCTCCGCAGAGGTCTCGACACCAAGGCCAGGGCCATAGCAGAAAACTGCCGGCCAAAGCAATCTACAGATGGTGTCGACACCAGGTGTCGACACCAGGACATGGCCTATAGCAGAAAACTACTGGCCAGTACAAGAATGAGTGGGTGTCGACACCAGGTGTCGACACCAACCTCCTGACAGAAGAAAAAATAAAACAGCAGAACATTGAGAAAATGGTGTCGACACCAGGTGTCAGCACCAAGCAGTTGAGAGCCCAAAAATGCCCAATGAACTAGAAATTTAGACATACAACCTCACCGGGGTTCTGCCATTATAGATTGGGTATTAGAGGTCCTTCCTTCCTGCGAGAACACCCCAAGAAAATTAAATTTGTATTGGCATTCATAGTACATATCCACTCATGCATTTCTCATTAAGTAATGAACCTATGAATGGTGAAAGAAGCTTACCCTTGTGGCTTTTACCATGTTCTTACCTGTCGGATAGAAAGGTATATGTTTGTGAACTCCATTGACCATCCATGAGGAGTTTATGCACAAGTCAGCACATATATCGGAGTGCATATATTTATCAAACCGAATCACTTTGAAATGTGACCTTGTGAAAGACTTACACTAGTAGCATTGTTTTCCTCAACCCACGGGTTTCCAAAAACCATTTCAAATGTTTCATAGGAGTATAGCATCACTCCAATAAGTTTACCCTGGATTGGCAAGTCCAAGTGCTGAGATTTTACCAAATCCACATGACAATGAATTCAAAACACATGTAGGATTTCTAATCTCAAACCAACAATGAATCATGAACAGACCCATTTCATAAACCATGAACTCATTGAAACAATCAAATTAAATCATTAAGCCATTGAGCAACATTGCATTTGACATCATCAAAACTCTTTGAGCCACACATCATAATCTTGGGAGCAACAATCTCCCCCTTTTTGATGATGACAAAAATGCTATGTGCTACTGTCCAAAAGAATGAGATAGATCAGCATGGAAGTGATCAAGGGATCAACAAGTAACCAAGATAACCTTATCAGAAATATGATTGAACATTCAAGCATTGAACCACAAGCTTTCATATTTGTTGAACAGGATGGCAACAACATCAAAATAATTTCACAGCCATAAGAGCAAAACCATTAGAAGATAGGGGAATCAAAAAGTATCTGGACACCACAGCTAAGTATGCCATGCTATGAAATATCTAACCAAGACTTTTAAACTAGATGCAAAGACTCGAAAGCAAACTAAATGTATGTGAACAAGCAAGCATGCAAGCATACAAAACACACATAATAAGCAACCTATTAGTAGCAGCATAGAGATACATATATCTCCCCCTTTGACATCAACAAAAATAAGGGGGAACCGGGGTACAAGTAGCATTGCCGACATGTCATAACAATATTTATTCCGATCCGGATGAAGGTGGAGTAGGTGGACGGCGAATGTAATCAACTATGGTAGTGAACTGTGCGGTTTGAGCATCCATGTCAGTCTTTAGAGCATCAAGGGAGGTATTGATAGACTGAAATTCCTGTAGATACGTGGTGTGATGAAGCTTCAATTCTGCCACATCCTAAGTAAGAACATCCACCGTCTCCCTGAGGTGACCCACCTCACCACCCATAGTCTCCATCGAGAGTTTGAAACCAGATAAGTCCGCAGAGGCTGCATGAGTTCCGAAGGTGCCACCTTCTTCATGTTGAGCTTCAGTTTCTTCGTCATCAGAAGCATCATCGGGATCCTTTTCGGGCACGGCTTTAAGTGTTCGAACTGGGCGGCCTTGAGCATTCCGTACATAACCCATGTTCTTGCAAACCGAGTTAACTGTATAGATGTCAGCTTCCCTCAGTGTTTGACATGGCTCATCTGTGAGTGAAATGTTAGCCGCATGAAAAATAGCAGTTAAGGCGGCGGCATACCGGAGTGTTCTACTGCGATTTTGGGTACAAGTTGTGATGTGATCAAGAATAACTGACGGAAAATTAATTGGCTCTTCTTGCAGCAAACCATATAACAGAAACATTTGCTGATCGGTGACCTTTTCTCTTCCTCCAGCCTTGGGAAGTAAAATTGTAGTAAGCATGTGATGGAGAATGCGCTAAAGAGGGGGAAAATGGTTAGCATTTAAGCCGCTAACAGACCTGTCCCCCATTGCTTCCCCTGTCATGATCTGATAAACCTCATGTTCGGCATGCATTGCATTCTCATATCTGTCACCATCATCAGGTAAATCAAAAGCACGTGCAAGAAACTTTCTGGAAAGAGTGATAATTTGGCCATTGACGACTGTAGTATACTTGCTCTTTCTAACAACCATGTTACCATAAAAGTGGGGAACAAGTGAATGGTAGATCTTTCGATGAGCAGACATGAACATACCCAAGTTTGGCTGAGCTTCTATTAACGGTAACATTTCTGGAAGAGCTCGATGTAGATCTTGAAAATCAACAACCCGAGGTCGAAGAACCTTTCGATCCATCATTTTAAACTGTGCGGGGGTGAGCTTCTGCTTGAGGGCATTTTTTTCATCAGTTTTAGCCCGTACTTCCTGCTTTCTATGGGATTCTTCAACCTTTTCCTTGCCGGATGCATGCCTCTTCGGAGCCATGGGAACCAACTTCAAAGGGAGATGAAGGGAACAAGAAGTGGATCGCTCTGTTCAACGAGGAATCCCTTACCTCGGCGGGACGGAATCTCCACGATACACCCACGTTCCAGGGGATGATGGCCAAAGGAGGCGGCCACAGATGCTCTGAAAGGGGAGGTCGCGGGTGCCGCGGTGATGTCCGCACATTCTAGGGCTTGAAAGGGTTGTGTGCTTGCAAGAAGAGGGCGTGGGGATGAAAGGAGGGCGGCACGGGTTGAGGAGGGGCATTAGGCCACTAATGGAAGGGGGTTCGAAGGGGGTTCAAACCCCACGGACCGGTTCGTGAATGGGTCACGACCGGACGGTGTTGACACCAGGTGTCGACACCGGTTTTGCCATGTTCTGCCCGCCAAAAAAAAAATAAGAGAGCAGGGAGGGGTGTCGACACCAGGTGTCGACACCGCCCTGACTGCTATATAATAAGTGTTCAGGAGTGTGTTACAAGAAAAGATTTGAATTCCAAGGAACAAGGCCTGAAACCCAAATGACTTAGGAATTAATATGAGCAATTCATGTGATGAAATGTTTGGGTTTGTCAATTTGGGGAAGTTCACAAACATAAACAATCACATACACCAATGACTAATTCCAACCTTCTTGGATCTTGTGTCACCCGTTCCTTCATGTGGCTGTGCTTTATTTAACAAGGAATATGAGGACATAGAAAGCCAAGCAGTGCATTATTTAGGTTTATACAAAGAAGCACACACCATGCACTGACATTCCACATCCAAGCAATTTACACATAATACACACATTAACATGATGCATATGCATGACCAAGGATAACTACGAATGCAAGTATCTTCTAGATAGGTGAAATAAATGCAAATGCATGAGATGAGACCAACTAATGCAAGACATACACTAACCTTCCAAACGACAAATGCCCAATTCTCTCCTAAAAGAAGTGAATTTATCTTCATTAAGAGGTTTAGTGAAAATGTCTGCAACTTGGTTATCAGTATCAACAAACTGAATTACAACATCACCCTTGCTAACATGATCACGCAGGAAATGGTGCCTAACTTCAATATGCTTAGTGCGAGAATGATGCACGGGATTTTTTGAAAGATTTATAGCAGAGGTGTTGTCACGAAGGATGGCTGTGTTTTTAAGTGTGATGCCAAAATCAATCAGCTGTTGTTGTATCCAGAGCACTTGGGCAACACAACTACCTACGGCCACGTATTCGGCCTCGGCGGTTGATAATGCCACAGAGTTTTGTTTCTTGGAAGCCCATGAGACCAAGCAACCTCCAAGGAACTGGCAGTACCCACTTGTGCTCTTCCGGTCTATTTTGCAACCCGCATAATCGGCATCAGAATAACCAACCAATTCAAGACATGAACTACACGGAAACCATAAACCTAGTTCACAAGTGCCAGCAATATATCTAACGATGCGTTTCACGGCCGACATATGAGATTCTTTAGGATTCGATTGAAATCTTGCACATAAGCATACTGCATATTGAATGTCAGGCCTGCTGGCAGTCAGATACAACAAAGATCCTATCATGCTTCTGAAAAGTGTTTGATTGACAGCTTTACCTTTCTCATCATGGTCGAGCTTTAATGATGTGGACATGGGAGTTGGTTGTGGCTTTGTTTCAGATAGTTTGAATTTCTTGAGCAGCTCCATAGCATATTTCCTTTGGTTAATGAATAAACCATCAGTCATTTGTGTCACCTGCAATCCCAAGAAGAAAGTTAACATTCCCATAAGACTCATTTCAAACTCACTTTGCATTAATTTTACAAAGTTTTCAATAAGAGAATACTTCGTGGAGCCAAAGATGATATCATCCACATACACTTGAACGATTAGAATTTCCCTACCATTCATTTGTGTAAAAAGAGTCTGATCGACATTACGTCGCTTGAATCCATTTTGAATGAGGAATTCACTTAACCGTTCATACCATGCACTGGGTGCTTGTTTCAGACCATAAAGAGCTTTGTCTAGCTTGTATACATGATTTGGATGCTCCATATCCTCGAACCCCGGCGGTTGCTCCATGAACACGTCCTCCTGGATATAGCCATTTAAAAATGCACTTTTAACATCCATTTGAAACAATTTAATGTTATTGCAGCACGTAAATGCTAAAAGAATCCTCACAGCCTCAAGTCTTGCTACTGGAGCAAATGACTCATCAAAGTCAATTCCTAGCTCCTGGCTATAACCTTTGGCTACAAGCCTCGCCTTGTTCCTAGTTACCACCCCTTGATTGTTTGTTTTGTTTTGAAAGATCCATTTGGTTCCGATCACAGAGTGGTCTCTAAGACGAGACACAAGGAACCACACTTTGTTCCTTTGGAACTGGTGTAGTTCTTCTTGCATAGTCATGATCTAGAAATCATCTTTTAAGGCATCTTCTAAAGAGTGAGGTTCATATTACGAGAGTAAAGCTATGTAATCCAGATTTTCAACTTCCCTGAATGAGGAACGCGTTCTTATTCCTTCTTCCACATTGCCGATGATAGCTTCCGGCAAATGGTCTTTAGCAAAGGTCCATTGCCTTGGTAGCTGCAGTTCAATCTGAATTTGCTGATTTTCACCAGCATCTTGTTGTTCTTCACTTCCTAATGTATTAACTTTCTCTAACAACTTTCCTGTATCATCATCTTCTGATTCTTCTTCCTGCAAGATAGACTTTTCATTAGTGTTCTTGGATGATGATTCATCAACTATGACATGGGGACTTTCCTCAACTACAAGAGTTCTCGAGTTATACACTCGATAGGCTCTTGAGCTAAGAGAGTATCCAAGAAATATCCCCTTGTCACTCTTGGGGTCAAACTTAGCCAAGTCCACCTTGCCGTTGTTATGGATGTAACAAGTGGAGTCAAAAGGTTTGAAGTAAGAAATATTTGGTTTCTTACCTCGATATAGCTTATAAGGTGTTTTCTTTAACAAAGGCCTTACCATGGCTCAGTTGATTATGTAGCACGCAGTGTTCACGGCTTAAACCCAGAAATACCTTGGTAAATTGTTCTCATTTAGCACAGTCCTGGCCATTTCAACTAGTGTCCTATTCTTCCTCTCAACTACCCCATTTTACTCGGGGGTCCTTGGTGCGGAGAAGTTGTGCATATAGCCGTGAGCCCTGTAGAAATTACTGAACTCATGCTTATCAAATTCCTTACCATGATCACTCCGCACGATCTTGATGCAGCACCCTTTTTCATTTTGAACCATCCTGCAAAATGCTTCAAACTCCATCAAGGTATCACTTTTGTGAGTGAGAAAATACACACAGCTATATCTTGAAAAGTCATCCACAATTACAAACCCATATAGCTTTCCACCCAAGCTATGTGTTCTGCTTGGTCCGAACAGATCGATATGAATCAATTCAAGGGGCCTAGAAGTGGTTACATCACTCTTACATTTGAAGGATGTTCTTGTCTGTTTGCCCCTGCTGCATGGCCCACAGATTCCTTCATCGACAAGCTTCAACTTGGGTAAACCAACAACTATATTTTTTCTGAACAACTTCAACATCACATTAAAACTGGCCTGCCCAAGACGGCGATGCCAAAGCCATGCATCATCAGATATTTTAGCAACTAAACACAGATTGTTAAGTGAAACATCATCTAGATCAATCATATAAACATTATTGTGTCTAAACCCTATGAACTTAATTTCATCAGAGTTTCTATCTACCACAGTGTAGTGAGTAGAATCAAAAGACACATTGCAACCTTTGTCACAGAGTTGACTGATGCTCAGGAGTTTGTGATGCAAGCCTTTTACAAGCAAAATATTTTCAATGACTTGAGTTTGGTTCTTACCTATCTTACCTTCTCCGACAATTTTTCCTTTGTCTTTTCCCCCAAAAGCTACCACTCCACCATCCTTTTCTTGCAGGTCTGTAAACATTTCCTTGTTTCCCGTCATATGTCTTGAACATCCGCTATCCAGGTACCATTTGTTCTTTTGAGCTCCAAGGCATACCTGCAAACTCAAAACAAATACTTATGGGGTTTTTGGTACCCAAGCAAGCTTGGGTCCATGATGGTTAGACAAAGGAGGCCTATATGACCTATTCACCATTCTTGCAAATTGTTCATCATCAAATCTCATGGTTCTGCAATCATACATATCATGGCCTAATCTTCCACAATAAAAACATGTAGTGACTTTGTTACCACGGCTTCTCCTCCTGTTTGCATTCATAAATGAGTTGTGCATATGTGTGTTAGACAAGGAGGAAAATGAGCTTCTTGAAATCCAAGGAGTCATGTGTGTTTTGGATTGAAATGGTTTTCTCTTTTCAAAGGTGTGTAGAGAACTTCCTTCATGAGGATCCACCCAAGTGTTCATAACTTGTTTCCCTTTATCCAATGTAGCAAGAACATTTTTCAACTCATTTATCTCTAGCATCAAGGTTTCAATTTTCTGTTCAGCTGTTTCCTTGGTTTGATTACATGCAATTCTTTCCAACCTTTCTTGTTCTAATTCCCTCTTCAAGTCTTCATGCATTTTGACAAAAGTGGTTTGATCTTCACGCATGCATGAACTCTCTTCTTCAAACAATTCAGTTTTGGACATAAGAATTTCATTTTCATGTTTGAGATTCTCAATTTCAGATTTCAAGGCATTGCAGTTTTCACAAGAATTTTCAGCATGCACAAATTGCTTCATCTTCTTTTTCAGAAGTTTATTTTCAGATTTCAATTTTTTGCATTTTCCATATAATGATTCATAAGCAATCTGCCATTGTTCACAAGTAAGAGATTCGGATTCAGAATATACCTCATTTGAGTTATCCTCGTCTGCCATGAAGCACAAATTCTGAACAAGCTCATCTAAGTCATCTTCATTCCCAGATCCTTCCTCATCCTCGTCGCTCCATATGGCGACCATGGCTTTGGATTTTTTGAATTTTCCTTTCTTGAATCTCTTCATCAAATCCGGGCACTCACCCCGCATGTGACCAGGTTTCTTGCATTCATAGCAGATTACTTCATCCTTCTTGCTACTTTCATTTTTTTTAGGACCTTGCCTTCTTGGTCCTTTTCTAAACTGACCACCGAACTTCCTGGTATTCTTGACAAATTTTCTTGCTCTTCTGGTGATCATAGCAACAAGCTCCTCATCTTCAGTGTTGGCCGTGGAGCCTTCCTCACTTTCATCAGATTCTTGTGGGTTTACCTTGAATGCCAATGTTGTGGCTACCTTCTTCTTTTTGTGATCCTCCTCGCTCCTTTTGATGTTAATCTCGTATGTCATCAAGGAGCCAACTAATTCATCCAAAGTCAAAGTGCTGAGATCCTTTGAATCTTCAATTACGGTGGCCTTTGTGTGCCACTGTGGTGATAGAGATCTCAGTACCTTTCTTACAAGATCTCGGTTTGAATACTCCTTCCCAAGAGCCTTCAAACCGTTTGTAATTTCTATTAGCCTCGCAAACATTTCAGAAATGGATTCTTCTGACTTCATCATAAACAACTCATAATCTCGGACCAATAGATTTGCTTTTGTCTCCTTGACTTCAGAGGTTCCTTCATAGATCAAGCGTAGCTTGTCCCACATTTCTTGTGCAGAGGAACACATAGAGATTCGTGAGTATTAGTTTTGATGAATAGCACATTGAATTATATTCATGGCCTTAAAGTTTGCTGCACAATTATTGATATGTTCATCATCCCAATCATCTTCATTGTCAGGCAACTTATAAGGACCTTTATTGATCACATTCCACACATCATACTCTTGAGCACGTAGGAAAACATACATTCTATTTTTCCAATAAGTGTAGTTTGTACCATCGAAAAATGGAGGCCTGTATACCGAATGCCCTTCGGGCATCATCCCTCTGTTTGCCATTATCTAGGATCTAGCTCTTCAACTGTGAGGTCGAGTCAGTCAGAGACCAGTGCTCTGATACCAATTGTTGTGTCTCGGAGGGTGGCAATCAAGAGGGGAGGGGTGAATTGATTAGCCAAATAAAAATTAATTGCTTACTGAAATGCTAGTTGGAAAGAAAACCACAAACTAGAGGGAGATCTAGTTAAGCAAACACTCAACCTTACCGGAACAAGATCTCTCTCGCGAGTACTCGTAAATAAAAGTATGAATGCTATGACGGAGATTTAGATCACTCAGCTACACGTGAGGCCCGCTCATTCCAAAGCACGAAGAACAAACCACAAAGGGGGCACAGGAATTTTTAGGTGGTTCGGGTACACAACCGTGTCCCCTACGTCCACCCCTCACACATGAGGATTAATGCTCCACTATGAGGTGAGCCACACACACACTGTAACAACAGTCAACACACACACGGCAGCCTATCCTGGCCACCACACACACCCACACGCTCGTATCAATGATCACGAGCACACACATACATATATGCGGTTCTATAAGTTCAAAGATTATGACAAATATTCAAGCTTAATCAGCAAAGATTTGAGAAGATTAGAATAGAGAAGATTTGCAGTGATTAGAGCTCCCCCTTTCTCTTCTTCGAATGTACTTGAACTCTTTTGCAGGATGAAGACCGTTCTTGAAGGAGGATGATCGATTCTTGCATGGACACTTGTTGTATCTTGGATTTCTATGTAGCTTACAGCAGAGGAACATTTGGAGACTTGAACCTTTGTTCTTCCCTTCACATTCACACTCAGAACGATGTGGAAGAAGCCCTGGAGCTACTACCTGCGACCTGCACTCACAAGGGTTAGAAAGTAAACCATAAATTTCAGATCTCACTGCTTCATTTTTGTTTTGTGACCCAACGAAATGGTTTTATGCTTCCAGATCGGTCAAGGGACACCCTAGGGAACAGATCCATGAATCTAGGAGTGATTTGAGGCAGAGCGACCGGACTGGTTTGACATTTAGGCCATGGACGTGAAAGTCCACAAACGCGACTCCGCAGAGGTGTCGACATCAGGTGTCGACACCAAGGCCAGGGCCATAGCAGAAAACTGCCGACCAAAGCAATCTACAGATGGTGTCGACACCAGGTGTCGACACCAGGACATGGCCTATAGCAGAAAACTGCTGGCCAGTATAAGAATGAGTGGGTGTCGACACCAGGTGTCGACACCAGCCTCCTGACAGAAGAAAAATTAAAACAGCAGAACATTGAGAAAATGGTGTCGACACCAGGTGTCGACACCAAGCAGTTGAGAGTCCAAAAATGCCCAATGAACTAGAAATTTAGACATACAACCTCACCGGGGTTCTGCCATTATAGGTTGGGTATTAGAGGTCCTTCCTTCCTGCGAGAACACCCCAAGAAAATTAAATTTGTATTGGCATTCATAGTACATATCCACTCATGCATTTCTCATTAAGTAATGAACCTATGAATGGTGAAAGAAGCTTACCCTTGTGGCTTTTACCATGTTCTTACCTGTCGGATAGAAAGGCATATGTTTGTGAACTCCATTGACCATCCATGGGGAGTTTATGCACAAGTCAGCACATATATCGGAGTGCATATATTTATCAAACCGAACCACTTTGAAATGTGACCTTGTGAAAGACTTACACTAGTAGCATTGTTTTCCTCAACCTATGGGTTTCCAAAAACCATTTCAATTGTTTCATAGGAGTATAGCATCCCTCCAATAAGTTTGCCCTGGATCGGCAAGTCCAAGTGCTGAGATTTTACCAAATCCACATGACAATGAATTCAACACACAGTTATGTAGGATTTCTAATCTCAAACCAACAATGAATCATGAACAGACCCATTTCATAAACCATGAACTCATCGAAACAATCAAATTAAATCATTAAGCCATTGAGCAACATTGCATTTGACATCATCAAAACTCTTTGAGCCACACATCATAATCTTGGGAGCAACAATCTAGAAATTGAAAAATCCAAAAAATGCCATTTCGATTGACAGGTAAGTTAGGTATGGCTCTCTATCCCTTCTCATTGTTGCATTACTATATGGTATCTACATTATTATAGCCTCTCAAGGACCGGCTGGTTGTCCGAGTCCTCTGGGATTTGATGTTCCCCTTTAACAAAAATGATGACGATCTAGGAGCATACGGTTAATCGTTGGATAAGTCGTTAGTTTGAGTCGGGTAGGGGACGATGGACTCTGTCTCGCATGTCGTGGTTGCAAGAAGACTCTTGACCCCGTCTGACTCAGTCTAGCAATAGTGTCCTCGAGTACTTTCTATTTTTATCTTTGTTTGCATTCATTTTTATGATTTCTTTATTTTAGCCCAGCATGCATCATGTCATTTTGAGCATTCACGTCTCGTAATTCTTTCAAGATTTCTCTACAGCAATGGTTGATTGCACTTCATTTCTCTTGGATAAGAGTTCTTCATTCCACTCTGAGTTTGAATGATTTCTCTGATCTGCCCTCTTGGTCTGGTTGGCCGGCATGATTCCTGCCTGGCTTTTATCTCAGTTTTAATTTCATGTTCCAGCTTTTCAGATGTGTTCCTTCCGATCCCCTCATTGTCCGTGGATTGTGTCCCCAATGAGGTCGGTCATGTTTCCTTCTCCTTCCTTAGTTTAGTTCTCCAGATATGTCTCATCCTTGTCATCCAGTCCTTGTGGCTAGTTTGGCATTTTTTGGAAGAATTCTTATCGCTTGTTGGTTATGACGGGTGTCTTTTGCCTTGATGCCCGCTTTTTAGTTCTCTCTGCTTCATCTCCACGTCATCTCCATTTCACATCGATGTCACTTTCGCTCCATCTCCATTTCATTTCAGCTCCGCGTCGCTTTCGCTCGCTCCCTTGCAAAGCAGACATCAAGGAGGGGCATCTGTTGACACCCGTTTTCAGCCTACAAGTCGAGTTAGTTCTCTTGTTCAGCTTCTGTGATGTCCCGAATTACCCATTTATTTGGAGCATTCCTTGATCTGATTGTGAACCCATTTCTTGATCATTTTCCTAGCCCTCTAAGCATGGAAGTCATTTTTCATCAGTTCCCAGCTATCTCCCGAGTTCTCCCTAGTTTCTAAATCATTCCCCATCATCCTCGACGACCGGAATACATTGAGCTTGCAGTGGGAAGGTGGCGGCCCTTTATTGGGACGCCAAGCTCATTGGGGTGGTCTTTTGTTGGACCGCCAAGTTCCAGAAGAAGGTCATCTGCCAGACAGCCTTTCCTATGAGTAGCAGCCCTCACTGGGCCGCCAAGCTTAGTGGCGGCCCAGTGTTAGACCGCCTCTCTCCTGTCCACTCTGAAGTCTCGTGGTCATCAACGCTTGTTATCCTATTGTCTAGTTGCGGTCTAGTCATGACCGTTTCTTCTTATTAGCGGCCCCGCGATAGACCATATCTATAACAGAGAGTCCAGATGATCCTGAACTCTGATTCTTCACCGCAGGACTCTCTGGTCGATTTCTGCTTGCCGGGTCACCTTCTCAGGGCTCTATCTTCCAGAATATTCCACCAAAGTGACTCCCGTTTGTTTCTATCTCTTCTCCCCACTATTATCTTGAGTTTAATCCATAGAACTCGAATTATAGTGGAGTATATTCACAGGAATCGTGGGTAAAATTTCTAGTTTTATGCATTTTCGTGCAACCCAAACTCTTCCAGATTAGGCTTCGGGGCTCCCTTCTAGCGCGAATATCTTCTAGATCTTTCCACCAAATAGAGTCATATTTGTTCCTAGCTCTTATCCTAACTATTATCTCGAGATTGATCCATAGATCACGAGATTTGTTGATCTCTATCCTTTAAAATCGAGGGAGAAAGTTCTGGATTTTAGCATCTTCTATATAAAGGACCCTGTGCAACCTGCGTGGGGGGGGGGGGGGGGGGCTTTTTCTGGAATCAGGGTGAAGCCATGCCAGATCGTCTACCTTCAACTTCGACTCCACCTTGAAAAGGGAAGTATAAGCTTTCATTTCCATCTCTTTGGGCTCAATTTTGTCGCTCCTATCCTTAGTTCTTCATCCTCCATTTCTCACTTTTATCACAAGTCGCACTTTTCTACTGCACGTCTGCATTTTTCTCCGTTCTGCACAGCACTTGTCTCTTTATTCTCTCCATCATTTTGTGTGATTTCAAATCATATGCATGCACAACACACCCACCTTTTATTTGCACCCATTTACAGGGGTTAAAAACCCTCCCCCGGTGCGTTCTCCCCTTTTCTTTCATGCTATTTTATCACTTTGGGACATATGCTACACTTTCACGATTTCTAATGGGTTTTATCTCTTTTTGTGGCTTTGTTTTGCAAGAGAGTACATTTGGACATGAGGCCCTTGCTTTCTAGCCGGCTAGAAGGTGAGGAGGTCCACCCACGATCGGTTCCCCGCATCCCTTTCAAAGTGCAATCACGTTGTAGCGGTTCATCTTCGATCCGCATCTTCTTCCTCATTTTCCAAGGTACACGGCGCCGTCTTCATCCTTTCTTAATTCTTTTGGTGCTGTAAAACCTTGGTGGCGATCACGGTCAGTTTCCTTTCATCATCGCCCCTTTTCTCTTCATGCTATTCCTTGTTTATATGCATGTTTACATGTTCATAACTTGGGGGCAGGGAAGATTCATCTATCTACACTAAGTACTTCGCCTAGTACCATGGGTCAAATTTGCACAAAGAGTCGTTTAGACACTCATGAGCATAGCTATTTAATCCCCAACATGGTCTGCATATGATATATGTTGTTACAATGCATTTAGTTAGGGGGAGCTAGCATATGCATACATGTGGTTAATTGCATATCATTCATGTGTCAAAGGTTTGATTGACATAAATGCACATATATAAGGGAAGTCCCTGTATTTCATAGTTTACACATATGCATATGTCTTCTTGCATATACTGATTTCAAAGTTGACTGCATATCATTTATGTTAAGAGAAATGCAAAAATATCATTTGCAAAACATGCACTCATTTAGGGGGAGTCAATGCATATAAGTTCATATGATGTTCTGTGAAGGTCTCCCAAGTCGACACTTTGCTCAGCCCAAGTCGACCTATCTGTGAAAACCTCGTAGCTTCATCTGATTTCTATACTTCTTGAACTTCATTGAATTTCATGATTCACTCTTCAAGAAAACTGTTTCAAATTGCTTCATTCTGAATCTCTGAAAATCTGCCATCTGCTCAGTTTGTTCTTGTCTGAAGTCACCTTGCAGCTGCTCATCTAAGAGTAGTTATCTGTTCATTGCTATGAAATTTCTGAACCTGCTGCCACTTGCTAAACTTTACTGTCTGCAACTTCAATATTGCTTATACATCTGAATTTTTAGAAGATTTCTAATCCGATCGATAAAATTCATTAGTTTAAGCATATCTCACAAAGAAATCATCTCTTATAAGACCATATGATGTCCCATAAATAAAATTGTTGGTTTGAGCTTAATGAATCCAAGAGTTTAGAAAATTGACCTTTATGAAAAAGATTGTATTCAGAATTTAATAGGTCTCAACTAATTCACACATGTTGTGTCCTGTGTAATCTTCTAAGATTTAAAAATTTAAGGTTAAGGCAACCTTGGTTGAGAAACTTAGATTAAGTATTATTCTTAAACATGAAACTATCTGAAAAATTTTGAGGGCAGTACATGATCAAAATTATGTATAAATGCTCAAGGTAGAGCAATGGTTTGGGTTACTGAGAAACTGGTTCCTTCATCAATAAAATGAAGTAAGCTATGTCATGAGGTACCCTTGCTATCTCTATTCAAAATGAGATAGGACGGTTAGTCTCACTGAGTAATTAGGGGTGTTGGCGTCTAAACAACGTGCACTCTTATGTAAAAAGGTGTGGACTATACTTGACTGCTCTTTAAAAATTTTATGAGCATAAATAAAAATCTGAAAGTAAGACCAAAGGGTCAAAAAAAGTGCTAAAACCCAAAGACAAAAACCAGAAATGTTGAATGTGTTTAATCTCCATACTTGTCATTAGTTACTCCAAAGGGAGTCATTGATTTTGAATGAGTAAGGTTAATGAAGGTTAAACTACAATTAAACTTATAACCTTCGTTTATGCATATTAAATCTGAATGCAAAATGATTCAATGAGTTTAATTGATAAACTCTACATTTATTAAACTTAAATCAATCAGAAAATAAAGGGCTGCATCATAAGAGTTCATATAATTGAAGTGTAATGCCCTGGGATCCGATCCCCAAATTTTTGGGGATTATTTTTTTTTCTTTTTATCGGACCCCGAAGCAATCACTTCGTACGTATCGCGGAAGCACAATATTATGTAACATGCATACATTCACATGAGAGAGAAACCACAGGTTACAAGAAATGTAGGTAAGCATCTCAACCATTCATAATCTCCAAAAAAAAGAGTACAGGTTCATGTTCCAGATTACACATGAGGCCACATGGGCTTTCCACCCCACACCCCTACATATAGCAAAACATTTGACTGTAGCATACCCAGACGGACTGTGCTAACTCTATTCCTCTACTGCTGCCTCCACCTCAACCTCCTCCTCTATATTTTCTGAAAAGCGTGTGTCACAAGGGTGAGTGTGATGCTCAGTAGGCATCCTAAACAAACTGGGGTTAACTTTGCATCTATATAATTATTTATATGCATTTTTCAGATGTTAACAGTAGCATAGTTCATTTAATATCATCTACTCAAAATAACTCAAACAAGGAAAGTTCAGATTCTTTAACTAGTGTATGAACACCCATGCATGCAGCAAGACCCCAGCACAAGAATAGTTACCTATTATCACATTTTATGAGAGTTCATATTATTGCCATTGATGGAACCGGACAACTGTCGTAAACACAGGAGGCCCACACACACATAACGAACGAAAGAGTACTACGCAGACCTGAGAGCGAACTCCCACCTAGATTCTTATGGCAAAGTGGCGTTACGTATCGCCGTCCCAAAAGTGCCACCCCACAATGGGACTGAAGACTGAATCAATAGGATTTTTAACCAGGGCGTTACGTATCACTGTCCCCTGAGATCTTTTACTTCCGCGGCGTTACGTATCGCCGTCCCGCAGAACGGACCGAAGTCCAACCTCACAGAATGCTGTTGTTTTCCCTTCATGGCATACATATTCTTACTTGATATTACTAGTGTGATGCTCATCAGACATATTTTCTTAATTTTAAGGGGGCTAAACATACTCATAGTCATGCTTCTAATGAGTTACTCATGCTCATAGATATGCTGCTAATAGTTTAAGATGGCTAAACACACCCATAGTCATGTTCGGGTTACTATATGAAAGTACAGGTTCATCCTTCTAGGCTACACATGCATAGAAAATGACTTATATCTAAAAGTACAGAATTTCTGGGTACATGAAACTTTTGTAGTGGGTAACTAACTAATCCTTCTACCATTTTCTAATTTTTCAGATTTTAAGGAAATAAAATGCCCTTTCAAAACACTCCTTTTCTGTGTTTCTGGAAATTTGGACAAACCCACAGGTGCACCGACCTTACCTGGACCTGTTCAGACTTGTTTCAAGGTCTTCAACACATATGCACTGACCTTACTATGGTCTTAACCGCACATGCATCGACCTTACTTAAGTCTGTGCAGCGCATGCAATGACCTTACCGATGCATGGATCAAATATGCACCGACCTTAGTTATGCTTGGACCAAACGTGCACCGAT
Organism: Amorphophallus konjac; assembly: GCA_022559845.1. Classification (NCBI taxonomy): domain Eukaryota; kingdom Viridiplantae; phylum Streptophyta; class Magnoliopsida; order Alismatales; family Araceae; genus Amorphophallus; species Amorphophallus konjac. The sequence continues at coordinate 178,615,858 of CM040127.1, read as the reverse complement.
CTTACCTATGGTCTTAACCATACATGCATCGACCTTACTTAAGTCTCAGCAAAACATGCACCGACCTCACAATGGCCTGGGGAAAACATGCACCGACCTCACTTTGGCTTTGGGAAAACATGCACCGACCTCACCCTGGCCTGGGCAAAACATGCACCGACCTCACTTCGGCCTGGGGAAATCATGCACCGACCTCACTATGGCATGGGGAAAAAATGCAACGACCTTACTTTGGCTTGGGCAAAACATGCACCTGTTGGGTTTCGAGCGGTGCAATGGGATCAAGAAGGGGGGGTTGAATAGATCCTCTCACGAACTATGGCCTATTTAAAACTTGACTGCCAAAAGCATAAACAACTCCTATAAAGACAATAAAATAGTTAGACACAAAACACAGTGGATTTAGAAGGAGTGGCTTAAGTGAAGACAGCAAAGCAGGTCCAAGGACTGCACAGGTAGAAGCTTAAGCCCAACGGTGCACACCTAGGTAGACAGCTAAGATTAACGCTGCACAGCAGCGAGGTTGATGTTACTTCAACGTGGTTAATGGGTAAGAGTAATATATTGCACTAGATAGCAGGGATCTCAACACATATCAACTAAGTGTGATAACTAGCTGTATGTGTGAACTTTAGAGATCAACCAGAATCTCATGAATTGAGATTGGCTGCTCATTGAACCTCGTGTGTATGTGTGTGAGCAATATGACGATGTGTGCTATAGAAAGCAATTAGGATTCCATTGATATAGCAAACACACACACACACCTGTGAATGGGGGAGAAGATACGGAGCAAACCCATAAGGTGATCAACCCACAACACAAGAATTTTAAGGTGGTTCGGTTGTAAACCTACAACCTACGTCCACCCCTCACCAAACTCGGTGAGGCTTTCCTGCTGACTCACAGCTTGACAGGGGACACGCCCCAAAATCACAGAACGGAAAACCCTCCATCTGTCTTCCTACACACAAAATCGGTAGGGACGGTTCTCCACAGATCGGAGCAACCCTCCGTCTATCTTCCTACACACAAGCAATAGGGATGGAACAAAGTATGAGGTTGAAATGAGTGGAACGAAAAACACAAGCGGAGACACTGCAAGTGCAGTGGGTGAATCACAAGAACAAGAAGAAAAATGCCAGCTGGAGCTTTAGATGATGATTTGCCAGCTGGGCACTGCAGCTACATATTTCGGATCTGAAGATCTGATTCTTCAAGCTTAGGAAGACTGCGGGGGTGTTCTCTTCTCTCTCAAGGCTGCTCTCTCTTCTTCTTCTTTCACAACACTGAACTGAGAATCAGTGCTGGGCTGCTCTCTCATGCCTTTCAAGGATCTTATTTGCAGATGCTCTAGGGCGTGGCACTCTCTGGGCAGCAACAGCTTCCTCTCTTGAGGAAGCTTGATATTTATAGCCGAGCCACAAGGAAATGTGGTGAAAAACTTTCCCTCCAAATTTTCCCTCCAAAAGCTTTTCTAGTCTTTGAGGAAGATACTCTGCAGGATTTGGCTTGAGCTGGCATTGCTTCTTGTCCGAGGATAGGACGGTGGCAGACTGATGGTAGATCATAAGATCTTCACATTAAATGCCCTTTAGACATGTGGTCCTCTCATTGGCTGAAATTTACTTTCTGTCTTGCTGAGGACTGCTAGGACCGGAGTCACATGGGGTGACAGTAAAGAGGTGGCACACTGTGTTGACTTTTCCTAGTGGTAGACTGTGAGGTGTCCTTTCTCTAGCTGGATTTCTGACAAAAGTAGCTCCAAGAAAGTGATATGTTGATAGTGACAAAAAGTCAAACCTGGGTACCCCATCCAGACCTCGAAATCCATGAAATTAGACATTTACGGTACCTATTTTCTCTCTCTGGATCTTCCATTGACTTTATAGACAACTAGCTTGAAAGCTTCTGGAAGAATAGAGGTGTCGACCTCCTGTGAAGGAAGTGTCGACACTTCGTGGTAAAGCAACCAATATAATGCTCTCTTCAATGCCATAGTGTCGACCTCTTGTGAAGGACGTGTCGACACTCCTTAGTCTTTAGCTTCTGGGATCATCAAGGTGTCGACCTAATGAGAAGGAGGTGTCGACACTTCTTATGAAGTCTTCTTATATGACGGTCTCTAGAAGTCCAAAGTGTAGACCTGCGATAACTGAGGTGTCAACACTTCTTTAAGGATCCGATCTTCAATGCTTTCTGGAAGGGCCAATGTGTCGGCAAGCTGGAACAAGGTATCGACACTTTATAAGTGAAGTGTCGACACTTCTTTGCAGATGTGCATCGACCTTCTTGCGAATATGCTCTGACCTTTTGAGGTTGGAAGCAGACATTGCACAAACTTTGATTTCATATGTGCTCAGACCTTATCTTTCCAGAAGGTAAACATGCATAGACCTTGATTTCATATGTGCTCAGACCTTATCTTTCCATAAGGTAAACATGCACAGACCTTCTAGTGTTGAAGGAGAACATGCTCCGACCTTGATTTGTCAAATAGTGAATGTGCACGGACCTTATAGTGTTGACACCAAAACATGCACCGACCTTGAAGTCACATGTGCTCAGACTTTGTATGCCGAAGCAAAACCTGCACCGACTCTGGAAGTCACATGTGCTCAGACTTCGGCTATGTGCACCGACCTTGAAGCATTGAAACCAAGCGTGCACCGACCTTCAGCAATGTGCACAGAACTTGTTTTCAAATGTGCACCGACTTTGACTGATGTGCACCGACCTTGGTTACGCTAGCCAGAAGTTTGCATCGACCATGGTCTATGCTAGTCTTGGATGTGCACCGACCTTTGCTGCGTTGAGAAGCAAACAAGCACCCACCTTACTGATGACCAAGTCATGAACATGCACATACTTTACTGCGTTGACCTACGTTGACCATTTGTGTGCTTCGACCTTGACAGCAATGTAGCATCAACTTTCCTTTGCTGAGGAATGGCTGTGGTGTCGACACTTCTGAAGCAGATGTCGACACTTCTCTTGTAACACCTTCTTTCTTCAGCATGTGCACCAACTTCAGCATCTGCACTAACCTGACTGCATGGACTTCTGTGAAACCTGTTGCCTTGAATTCTGTGTTGCCAATGCCTTGATTTCTTACACTTATCAGTGATGGCACAAAGATGTATCTTCTTGCTTATGTTGTCATGACCTGAAATGTATGAATACGTGTTTATCAAATGCAGGTCAGACTTATCAATGAGTCATAGTCAGACATCATCAAAACAATAGAGTTAAGCATGTTACACACATGCCCAACATTCTCCCTATATTCTCCCCCTTTTTGATGATGGCAACTATGAGTCATTATTAGTCAAAGTGCAAGGAAATATAAGCATGAATTGAAACACAATGACATTCTCTCCCCATATAAGACTCTCCCCTTTATGCATACCCTAGTTAATGACACATATAATTCTCTCCCCCTTTGACATCATCAAAATACCACAATAGAGAGAATATATGGCACAGTTAGGAAGGTAAGGAGTAAAGTAGGAGATTATTAGCACGGGATGTACAGAGTGAAAGTGAGTATATACATGTAGGTAGTAAGGAAACGTGCAACAACCTGAGATATCTTGTCAGTGTACATAAATTGATGTGGAAATATATGCCAATGGTTGTACACTGAAGGCATAGCATGATACCACTTTTTGGGTCCCTTGTGAATGCAAGTAACGCAAGTAATATGCAGAGAGGAGACCGTGCAGACAAGGTGATGATACCACTTGTTAGGGAGTGATGCTGAGTGTTTAGAGACCAAGTGATACCAATTGTTAATGATCAGTACAATGTAAATTGTCAGGTGTTTTGGCATGATAGAGACATATTTACACAATTAGACATCATATGCCATGAAGGCACATCACAACAACATATAGTGAATCATGAGAGGCAGACATGTGCATGACATTTAACCATGGCAATCATGATGTAGTATGAGAGAGATGTAGTAGCCATAAACCAAATTTGTTTTTCAGATTTTTCGAGTTTTTAATGGTTTTCTAGTTTTTTAGGTTTTTAGGGATTTCAGATTCTTTATGCAATGCATGGAGATCAGAAATGCAGGCAGCCCAAGGGGACATCAATGAATTCAAATACTACTTGTTAAGAATGAAGATGCATTCATGGCAGCCTGAATGAGTTATGCAGATGTCCATATAGGGCAGAAATCATTGGAGCATGAAGTCACATGAGGCCACTTTGCCTTAATGGCAGATATCAGGATAGCTAGACCGAATTCTGGATGCAAGGGGTCGACACTAAGGGTCAACACTTGGAGATTTTTGAGGCAGAGAATCCAAGAACTGATAAGATGAGGGTTCCTCATTCTAAAGCCAAGTTCATAAATACAGAGTTACAAATTTTTCAGAATTTCCAGTGGTGGAGCTTTAGTAAAGCAACCCTTACGGTAAGATTGGTTTAACATTGATGAATTCTAATCTTCTCAACAAAACCGCTTTAAAATATTTGTATTCAGTATTAATAGAAACGAACTAGAAATGCATACTAAAACGAGGTTAACCTCCTCTTACCTTACTCATTCAATTCCATTAGCTCCTTGAGAGGTACTATGAAAAGTATTGAGATTAAACAAACATGAAGACTAAATAGAATTTTAGAGTTTCAGACGATATGCTTTTAACTTTTGCTATCACACTCATAATTTTCATTGAGCACGAAAGGAGTTTTACGAACATTTAAGTCCAGTCATGCCTTGTAACTTGAGGATACACGTTGGTTAGATGCCAGTATCCCTAGGTACTTGGTGTGACTGACTGTCATGCCACAATTACAACAGAGATAGCTTTGTCACCTCATGACATATCGAACCTCATATAATTGATGAGTGGACATATTTCTCAGCAACTTTGCCATTGCTCTGCCTTGATTTTTCTTTTACATTACTGAAGACATAACAATGGCACTTCATGACATATCTTACCTCATTTTTTATGAGGAGACATATTTCTCAGTGAACCAGTGTCATTGCTCTGACACAATTAGCTCTTATAAATTCTAGCAAATCAGATTGTTTAAGTGTAATACTTAGCTTAAGTTTCTCAAACAAGAAAGCCTTTGTACTAAAGATAAACTTTCAGATATAAGAAAGCATATCATGTCAAAACATGAAAAACTAGTTTAAGCCTATTAAGACCGAGTGCAACCATTTTCAGGGCAATTAGACGTTAAAGCACAAGAAATCATTAATTGTAAACTAATAGTTTTCATATTCAAGGTAGTCATAAAGCTCCATAAAGGAAGATTCTTCTAGAAGATTTACTCTGATAAATGAATTCAACAATTAGACCGAAGATCCTCCAAGAAGTTCAAGGCATTCAAGGAATTCTGGAAACATTTAACTAATGATTCAAGAAGTGGCAGATTCCAGATAATCCAAAGCAATCTGACCCTAGATGGAATTTAGTGTAACATCATTATGAAGCAGGGTCTGATTTCAATAGAGGGGACAAATGATTACACAGTGAGATGGAATAAGGAACACTCCCCCTGAGGCTATGCAGTAAGCTCAGGCTGAAATAAGTGAAATAGGACCAGCAACCTCAAAAGAGTGTCGACACTTGCACTTCATGGTGTCGACACACTGAGCTTAGATAGAGAGTAGTTTTCAAACAGAATGAGCTGAGAGTTTGACCTGAGTAGTTCTAAGGTCTGCCTGATGAACAAGGATCTTTAAGCTAGGCAGGCTCCCCCTAAGAAGGTGCAGACTGTACACAGGTCAACAAGAATGACTGCATGAACGTAGACTGAGTTTTTGATGTTGACTCCCCCTTAAACATGTGCATAGGTTGACAATGGAGTATGCAACCAATGACTTAAGTGAGCACAAGATGCATTAAAAATGATACCACTTAATATGCAATCTTTGGGTCTCTTTTAACATGGTGTGCATTGGCGTGTATGAGACCACAATATGATACAATCATGGATTATTTGCTATGCATTCTGTACTGAGAGGTAAATTGCATTTTATCATGTGCAGACGGATACATGCTACTTACTCCCTCTTTTTGATGATTTCAATATGGTATGCAATCAATTCTGAAATCAGCATATGCATGATAATAAATGCACATGGGTAAACTATGAAATGCAAGAACTCCCCCTGACTTTATGCATTGAATGTCTGAATTCTGAGTGTATCACATGCAATGGAATCAATGCAGGGAATTTGATGAATTATTCACATGAACGTATAGACTGTTCTCATGATGGGTTGACCCTTGGTACCTGGCGGAGAACTGAAGTCTTAAGACCACCTCACGCATGATGTGGGTTTCCAGACAGAAGAGATCTCTCCTTCTCCCAGCTTACCATTTTATATACCAAGAGGTCATGCAGAGTTGGGTCCCTTGATCATGAAATGCATGATAGTGCATGAAATTTCAAGATGATGCTTAAAGATCACAACACATACAAATTCATCCATATGCAATGCATTTCTACCCTTAGGTGCAAAAACTTAAACTGCCCCTCTGTTTAATGCTCATAGAAGTTAAGATAGACACTCAACATGTTATTTGTCCATGAGAGTGATGAATTGAGATATATGCAGCCATGGAAGACATCATCAAAAATAATGATCCACAATGCTAAGCAAGAAGTTCATGTAGCTGTTAAAATATAGCATGAATCAAACAACAATTCATCATCATAGCAATTCCATCAGCATGATAGATTTTTCATTCATTACGTAGCTGAATTACTTGATCTCTGGTTCATGGCGGAGGTTTGGATATGAGATCATGCTCACGCATAGTGAGAGTTCTGAGCAAGCTTAACTTACCTTTCTACTCTACACCATTTAATATACCAAGGATCAAAACATGGTGTAAGCAAGTAATCTAGCATAGTTGACCATCTCACACAATGGGGGAAACTTTAGCAATTCAAGGAGATCAATTCACTTTTCAACACTTATTGACAGCAAGACAAGCTTATGATGCAGACACTAAAATGCAAGCCTACCATGCAAGATTAAAAAAATAATTTACATACCTGTGCCTTGAGCTTTTATTTACTTAAGCATCTAATGTTCAGCTCCAAGACACCCTACACCCAAAATTCTCATTTGAAATTTTTTGGTACCCAAGCTTGCTTGGGTCCTGGTTGGTTAGCAGTAATTCTCGCAAATGACTTTATTTTCTTTGCTGCTTTCTGGTCACCCACTCTCGTCCAAGAACAGTGATTGGATGTATGTCCATATTCACCACAGTAGAAGCAACGCACAAGGAATTTACCATTCTTTCTTTGTATAAGTGCATTGAATCTTGGTGGGTGAGCATTGATACCACTGTATTGATCATGAGGGTGAGTCTTACCTTTCAGACGCCAACAATCTTTGATTGTGTGGCCAATCTTTCCACAGTAGAAGCAGCAAGGAGGATGGTTTCTTCTATTTGCTGACTGTTCAGCCTTGGAGAGTGTCGACCTGTTCAGATTAGTGTGTCGACACGCAAGGTCATACCTAGGCTTTTGAGCATGAGTGTGTAGAAGATGCTTCCTCCTAGTGTTGACCTGTCCCTTGCCATTGTTTTCAGCAACAAATCTTCTATTTTTTCCTGCTCTTAGTTCATCATTACTCAAGGTGAGGCAATCATGCACAGTGTGACCAAGCATATCACAATAGAAACAATAACCATTCATTTTGTGAGTAGCATGGTACTTAGCATGAGATTTCCTAGCATGCATTTCCACATTGGAAAAAACATATTTCCATTTATGCCAGGAAACATTCTTTTTCAGATTGCCATTTTGATTTTGGTTTTTCTTTTAAGCAGCCTACAATTTTGGATGACCATAAGAAGTGCTGGCTTCAAGTGGGCCAGTGACAAACGAGGTATACACCTTGCTTCCAAGGGACTTTTTGTTCACAGGTTTGTGCCCCAAACCTTCTCTTTGAAGGTTGACCCTAGTTCCAAGAATTCTTTCTAAATTATCTTTGCCCTGATCAGACTTTGACATAGAATTCTTTAAGTCTTTGTTTTCACTCTCCAATGAGAAGACATGTAGTTCAGACTCAGCAAGGTCCTCTTCGCACTCAGCCAATCGCTCATTGAGCATGGCATTCACCCCCTTGTAATTTTCAATTTCCAATTGAAGTTCATTCAATTTCTCAGGGCTATCATTAACAATGCCCTCACCTTTTTCACAGATAGACAGTCTTTCAAGCAACTAAATGTTTTCATTTTTTAGATTTTCATTCTCATTCTTAAGATTTTGATTTACTTCGGTGAGAGCTTTGTTTTCAGTCAAGCTTTGATCATTTGATGTAGATTTAGACTTATCTTTGGGCCTTCTTATTATTTCTTCTAATCTACTGATCTCAGCTTGAAGGATTCTATTTTCATCTTTTAGGCAAGCAATAGTTTCTTTATATACATCTATATCAACCATAATAGTATCATTGAGCCCTTCAAAAGCTGAACAATTTTTACAGAAGGAACTCTCACCTTGATTATTTTTCTTCAAATCCTTTTTCAGTTTTCTATTTTCTGATTTTAGCTTTTAGAAGTGCTTGGTTAAATCATCATAGGCTTCTATAAGTTCTTCAAAAGTAAAGTCCTCGGATTCAGAGCTTACCTGAGTTGAGGACGAATTGCTTGACTGTTCTGGTTGGTCGGCCATGAGGCATATGTTCCTTTGTTCTCCTTTTTCATGGTTGTTCACCAATCTGTTCAAGATTTGTTTGGCTGTGCTGCAAGTGGACACAATATGAGATAACCTGAAATCAACTGCTGCGTTTATCAAGCTAAATGCAGCAAGGTTATCAATATGTTTGGTCTCTTGTTCAGCAGACCATTCATATGGGTTTGATGGCAGCTCATGAGGACCAATGTATATGAGGTTCCACAATTGTGGATCTATGGATTTGACATAGATGAACATTCTCCCTAGCCATATTGAAAAATTTGAACCATCATACATAGGCGAAGAAGTCATCGAAGCATGTATAGCAGATGAAGCCATTTTCTTAAAATGCATTGGGATCTTTCCCTGCAGATCATAGGATCTGGGAATAGCAGAGCTTTGATCTAATACCACTTGTTGGGTCCCAAGCTGTGCAATGGGATCTAGAAGAGGGGGTTGAATAGATACTCTCACGAACTATGGCCTATTTAAAACTTGACTGCCAAAAGCATAAACCACTCCTATAAAGACAATAAAACACTTAGACACAAAACACAACGGATTTAGACAGAGTGGCTTAAGTGAAGACAGCAAAGTAGGTTCAAGGACTGCACAGGTAGAAGCTTAAGCCCAACGGAGCACACCTAGGTAGACAGCTAAGATCAATGCTGCACAACAGCGAGGTTGATGCTGCTTCAACGTGGTTAAAGGGTAAGAGTAATATATTGCACTGGACAGTAGGGATCTCAACACATATCAACTAAGTGTAATAACTAGATGTATGTGTAAACTTTAGAGATCAACCAGAATCTCATGAATTGAGATTGGCTGCTCATTGAACCTCTTGTGTATGTGTGTGAGCAATATGACGATGTGTGCTATAGAAAGCAATTAGGATTCCATTGATACAGCAAACACACACAAACCTGTGAACGGGGGTAGAAGATACGGAGCAAACCCACAAGGTGATCAACCCACAACACAAGGATTTTAAGGTGGTTCTGTTGTAAACCCACAACCTACGTCCACCCCTCACCAAATTCGATGAGGCTTTCCTGCTGACTCACAGCTTGACAGGGGACACACCCCAAAACCACAGAACGGAAAACCCTCCGTCTATCTTCCTACACACAAAACCTATAGGAACGGTTCTCCACAGATCGGAGCAACCCTCCGTCTGTCTTCCTACACACAAGCAGTAGGGATGGAACAAAGAATGAGGTTGAAATGAGTGGAACCAAAAACACAAGCAGAAGACACTGCAAGTGCAGTGGGTAAATCACAAGAACAAGAAGAAAAACGCCAGTTGGAGCTTTAGATGATGATTTTCCAGCTGGGGACTGCAGCTACATATTCTGGATCTGATGATCTGATTCTTCAAGCTCAGGAAGACTGCAGGGGTGTTCTCTTCTCTCGCAAGACTTCTCTCTCTTCTTCTTCTTTCACAGCACTGAACTGAGAATCAGTGATGGGCTGCTCTCTCATGCCTTTCAAGGGTGTTCTTTGAAGATGCTCTAGGGCGTGGCACTCTCAGGGCAGCAGCAGCTTCCTCTCTTGAGGAAGCTTGATATTTATAGCCGAGCCATAAGGAAATGTGGTGAAAAACTTTCCCTCCAAATTTTCCCTCCAAAAGCTTTTCTAGTCTTTGAGGAAGATACTCTGCAGGATTGGCTTCAGCTGGCATTGCTTCTTGTCCGAGGATAGGACGGTGGCAGACTGATGGCAGATCATAAGATATTCACATTAAATGCCCTTTAGACATGTGGTCCTCTCATTGGCTGAAATTTACTTTCTGTCTTGCTGAGGACTGCTAGGATCAGAGTCACATGAGGTGACAGTAAAGAGGTGGCAGACTATGTTGACTTTTCCCAGTGGCAGACTGTGAGGTGTCCTTTCTCCAGCTGGATTTCTGACAAAAGTAGCTCCAAGAAAGTGACATGTGGATAGGGACAAAAAGTCAAACCCGGGTACCCCATCCAGACCTCGAAATTCATGAAATTAGACATTTACAGTACCTATTTTCTCTCTCTGGATCTTCCATTGAATTGACAGACAACTAGCTTGAAAGTCGCTGCTACATGGTCTTCCCTTTCGGCTATGGGGGCTGTAGTTTGAAGGAAACTCTGCCAGGTTCAGGATTATGAATTCAGTTTTTATGCTTAATCTGAAATCTAAGTATGGTCTACTTTCTTTGGCTGTCATCGGTTACACCATGTGGGAGCTTTGGTCTGCAAGAAATTTGGCCAAATATGAAGATAAGCATATCTCCAAGCTAAGTCTACTCCACAGCATTGTCACCCAAGCCAAAACAATTTGTGAAATGTCAGATTTAAGAGAAGACAATCCAAGCAGGAAGCTAATTATATTCTTTCACAACTTGGAATAAAAGGAGGCAGCACTATAAACCCCATACTAAAAATTGTCAAATGGGTTTGTCCGCCATGGCCTTTGCTTAAACTGAATACCGATGGTGCAAGCAAGAATTTAGGTACATCAGGTGGGGGTGGTCTAATCCGAAATTCTAAAGGTGATATTGCCATTGCTTTCTCCCACTTCTATGGGGCTGCCACCAGTATCATTGCTGAAGCCAGAGCCCTCTTAGATGGACTCAAATACCTTAGAATGGTATCCTCTCATCCGACATTGATTGAATGTGATTCCAAAATCCTTGTGCAAACAATCAACAAGCAAGCTCACTGCCCATGGTCTATCCTTACTTATGTCAGAGAAATCAGGGAATTACTCTCTCAAAGGGACTCAGTCACTCATATTTTCAAGGAAGCAAATGTTGTTGCTGATTTGTTAGCCTCCCTAGCTTGCACAAATAATTGTAATTCTTTCTTTTCCTCACATGAGCTACCCACGAATATCAAGGGTGCAACTCGGTTGGATAAGCTAGGTATGCCTAGCATCCGTATCATGTAATTTTCATTTGATGTTTATCTCAATAAAATCAACCTCTTAGTGGTCTAATGGCGAAGTGTTTCCTCCTCGAGGAGCACTTTCCATTTCACCTCTAGGCAGGGTTTTTGGAAAAAAAAACTAGCTTGAAAGCTTCAAGAAGAACAGAGGTGTCGACCTCCTGTGAAGAAAGTGTTGACACTTCTTCGTAAAGCAGCCAATATAATGCTCTCTTGAATGTCATAATGTCGACCTCTTGTGAAGGATGCGTCGACACTCCTTAGTCTTTAGCTTCTGGGATCATCAAGGTGTCGACCTGCTGAGAAGGAGGTGTCGACACTTCTTATGAAGTCTTCTTGTATGACTGTCTCAGGAAGCCTAAAGTGTAGACTTGCGATAACTGAGGTGTCGACACTTCTTTAAGGATACGGTCTTCAATGCTTTCTGGAAGGGCCATGTGTCGGCACGCTGGAACAAGGTGTCGACACTCTATAAGTGAAGTGCCGACACTTCTTTACAGATGTGCATCGACCTTCTTGCGAATATGCTCAGACCTTTTGAGGTTGGAAGCAGACATTGCACAGACTTTGATTTCATATGTGCTCAGACCTTATCTTGCCAGAAGGTAAACATGCACAGACCTTGATTTCATATGTGCTCAGACCTTATCTTGCCATAAGGTAAACATGCACAGACCTTCTAGTGTTGAAGGAGAACATGCACCGACCTTGATTTGTCAAATAGTGAATGTGCACGGACCTTATAGTGTTGACACCAAAACATGCACCGACTATGAAGTCACATGTGCTCAGACTTTGTATGTCGAAGCAAAACCTGCACCGACTCTGGAAGTCACATGTGCTCAGACTTCGGCTATGTGCACCGACCTTAAAGCATTGAAACCAAGCGTGCACCGACCTTCAGCAATGTGCACAGACCTTGATGCAGGACGGACACGCGACCTGGGACTCTAGCTCGCGATTGTCCCTATGCGAGAGAAGACGTGCGACCGGGCACGGTTGAGAAACCGGCCGTGAGTCTTGGGTATCGGGCTTTCCGCGTTAACTCGGATCGAGTCACGGGACGGTACACTCAATCTCGCTCTCTCGCAGCGGTGATAATAGAATAACAAGCTAGAAATCTAACACATGCAACGGAATATACGAAGTAATACGAGTAAAGCAATGCCTACAAGGAGGGTAGCGAGTTTACCTCCACGCTCCGGGCGTGGGGAAGACGTTCCCGGCCAGTTAGGGTAACTCCCGGTAACAACAGTAAAAAGTTAATTACAACCTTGAATTTTATTGCCCACTCCACGCAGGGAGGTAAAGGGCTATAAGTGGGGCCCGAGAGGACCGACCTTGGGTTGACGGGTAGTAATTTGGAGGTGCGTACGGCATGAACTAGGCCTGCTGCTCTGACTCGGCACTATTCCAACTCGGTGCTGCACCAACTCGGTTGCTGACTCGCTGGATAGCAAACAACGATTTCCAAAGGAGCGTCGCCTTCCTGAGATCTTCTAGAGGCGCCGCTTGGCTGGGACGATGGCGGGATGTCCTTGACCGACTCCCTGAAGGGGCGGTTGCTGAAGTTGACCTTTGATATTTATTTCTAAATTTTCTCCCGGACTGAGTTGTGCTGGCTGAATTCGGATCTGCTCTGCACACCTTCACGAAAAGAATTCCTACGACCAGATCCATTGTCGGATTGATGCACAAGAGGTACTGATAGATAGAGGACTCAGAAATATACAACATATAGTTTTGGTGGTTGCATCCACAGAAAGGATTAAAAATAAAAACGACTGCAAACTGCCTTTTTTTTTTACCTGGACTGACAGACACACAGGGCAGAGATGGGTCTGCCTGAAACAGACCTTTGACCGAGGGCTAAATGAATTTTTTTGACTCAACGAAAATTATGGTGGAAGGGGGTATACGTGAGGAACACTAGAGAATTTTTTTGGAGTTTCTAAAATTTTTTAAGTGGGTGGGGAAATTGCAACAAGGAGACTCTATCTCGTAGATCTACAAAAGGGCAGATTACTGAGAGGGCAAACGAAAATATCGGAAAATTATCAAATGGACTCCAAATGACTCAAAATTTTAACTGGAGGTTAAGGGAGATGGACAGAACAAACCCTAAAAATTAGGGTTCAATCAGACAACAAGAACTAGAGATATAATTTCATAGGAAAGGTTCTGTCCTGATTTGGATAGAATTTCGATGTAGCGACAGTGGCGGCGCGACGGTGGCACGAACGTCGGCGGCGGCAGCAGAGGTGAACTCAGAGGGGATAAGGAGAATATAGGAGAGGGCTTCACACCCTGGAGGGCTGGAAGAAGAAGAAGAGAACCAGAGAGAGGAGAGAGGGCACACCCTTCTTGCTTCAAGTAATTTTCACATAATTTCTTCATTAAGATCTCTAATGACACTATACATAGGCTTTTATATAGAATGGCAAGGGGTGGGGGGCTGAGAATTTCGTGGGACAGAGGGGATTTTCTTCCCCATGTGGTCAAATGACCAAAAAAAATAAAAAATACAACATGGGATAAACTATATTATAAGGGGGAAGCATCTTGGACTTTAAGGGTTGGAATATTGGACTTTTTAATCCAATTGTCCCCTCGAATGGTCAAGCCATCTAGAAGCCCACATAAGACTTTGACTAGCCCCACATGGACCCAAATGGTGCCACTTGGACCAATGAGGAAGGAATGAGGGCCCTCTTGCTGGACCTACTGATAATTTGCACAAAAACCCAAAGAATCCAAGGGAATGACACATTGGCTTATAAAGCCTTACAATTGCATACATACTTTCCCGAGGATATAAAATCAAACTAAAAGGACACAAGTGAAAAAATAAAAGTCAGTGCTCAGCGTCGATTCCCATCAACTCTCCCCGGGTGGGAAGAACTCGACCCCGTCGAGTAACAGGTACGGCTGCTCGGTTGCTCCGGTGGATCCGTCACCGAACCTGGAAGCGCGGAGTCTGCTCCACTCCAGGTAAGCGACACCTGCTCATCCCGTATAGATTCAATATGCACACGCTGCTAGGGAATGAGGCTAGAAGTGGACACTCCGGGGTGGGGTCACTCTCAATTGAGGGAAGGCGGCTCAAAGACTCACTAGGAATCACCGCTTGTCCCTTATGTGACTAGATCCGATATGAAGTAGAACCGATCCCAATAGTCTGACAAGTCTTATACTCGAAAGGAACTAGCAACGCGAGCGTACAAAACTGACTCGACTCAACGTACGCACAGACACACAATGCACTTCAATAAACAAACCGGACGACACAAAGACTCACACAGACCCTAAACAAACCTAATGTTAGTCCGACCCGTACATGTGTGGCGGTGGACCAGGACACCCGAATATGTGCCATGCACACACTAGATGTACTCGATGGTTGACGGAATGGAGAACACCTAGACGCCCTAGTATGACCCAGTCATGCATGGACCACCCTTTGGATTTGGGAGACTTGAGAGGGCTAGGAGAACTAGGTGTAGGTGTATCGAGAACGGGCTTGGTGGGTATAAATGACCCGGCCCGTGGGGTAGGGGTGTGATAGTAGTCTCCCTCGAAGAAGTGAAGTATATATGGTGGGTCTAAGGGTCCACTAGGGAATGTGTCAAAGGGATTAAAGAAGGTATGACCCCTTGTGGTGGCTTCCCACAAGTCACGGTCCCATGTGTAGAAGTCTTGAAGGTGTGGATGGTCACCTTCATGCATTATGGTAGGTGGGACGGTGATCATGTGTAGGATGTATTGTTCTCCCCTCGGGCGAAAGGGTATGAAGTCGGGTTCGGCCGACATGGGGAGGAATAAGAGAACCTCCGTGGTGATACAACCCACGGTGCACACGGAGGTAATGGACCCTAAGGCCAGATGGGTGAAGCTAAGACTATTGGGTTGGTCGAAGCTTCGGGCCAACGAATGCGTCAACTTCCATTGCATGTCTAATCCCATAATAAGGTCATCCAATGTATCAACATGGTGACTAGACCGAAAGGTAGTGTGGAAGGAGTTGACGGGCACTAATTGTAAGGTGGGATCCATAGAAGGGTAAGGACGTGGGACCAAGCCATTCTTGAGCCAACTAAGAAGCGACTCGGCTATGTATAGCGTACCCGTTAAAAACACAGGTGGCTCGGGCTTTGGTGGCTCCAAATGAGAGGGCTCTGAAATAAGATCGGAAGGTGAGGGTGACAATGGAGCACTCTCGGGTGGTGAAGGATTCCCTGACTGGGGTGGGGGCCCAAGTGGGGGTCCGACCGGATCGAGAATCGGCTGGGAGGTAGATGCTCGCCGAAGGGCGGCATCGGCTTGCCGTATGGTAGCATTAAACCGAGACTCAAATGGCTCGACCTCCAAAGTGACCTTATAGGAATCTCCCAAAGTTTTCACGTGGCGGCAAAATAATTCAAATTGGAAGTGAAGCCGCGAACCCTTTCAGAACTGAGTTCCGACCTCGATGTTATCCAGCCCGACTTCACATCTTAACCGGTACACTTCGAAGTCCCTAATGTACTCGGACACGGATAGGTTGCCTTGGTCGGGCTTGAGGTATGGGTTGACCATAGCTACCAAAAGATGGGAACGGATCCCTAGGAATGGTCATGCAAGGTCAATTTTTTTTTTGTTAATGCATGCACCTAGACATGACTTAGAATGAGATGCACATGCAAAGTTAAAATGAGACTCGACTACAACCTAGACAAAACCAAGATTCGGTACGTGGCGGAGTTAATCGATCAGAAGATCACTCGCACAAGTGTGCGGCCTTCCTGATAGGCGTAGCCTAACGTTCGGACAACACCTTTTTATATACCAAACAATGGTATGCGGATGCAACCTTAGACCGACTTAGATGATGACTAGACATAAATGACACCCTAGACTCAACTAGCTCTCTGATACCAAATTGATGCGGGATGGACACGCGACCTGGGACTCTAGCTATCGATCGTCCCTATGCAAGGGAAGACGTGGGACCGGGCACGGTTGAGAAACCGGCCGTGAGTCTTGGGTATCGGCCTTTCCGCGTTAACTCGGATCGAGTCACGGAACGGTACACTCAATCTCGCTCTCTCGCAGCGGTGATAATAGAATAACAAGCTAGAAACCTATCACATGCAGCGGCATATACAAAGTAATACGAGTAAAGCAATGCCTACGAGGAGGGCAGCGAGTTTACCTTCATGCTCCGGGCGTGGGGAAGACGTTCCCGGCCAGTTAGGGTAACTCCCGGTAACAACAGTAAAAAGTTAATTACAACCGTGAATTTTATTACCCACTCCACGCAGGGAGATAAAGGGCTACAAGTGGGGCCCGAGAGGACCGACCCTGGGTTGACGTGCAGCAATCTGGAGGTGCGTACGGCACGAACTCGGCCTACTAATCCGACTCGGTACTATTCCAACTCGGTGCTGCGCCAACTCGGTTGCTGACTCGCTGGACAACAAACAACGATTTCCAAAGGAGCGTCACCTTCCTGAGATCTTATGGAGGCGCCGCTTGGCTGGGACGATGGCGGGATGTCCCTGACCGACTCCCTGAATGGGCGGTCGCTGAAGTTGACCTTTGATATTTATTTTTGATTTTTCTCCCGGACTGATTTGTGCTGGTTGAATTCAGATCTGCTTTGCACACCTTCACGAAAAGAATTCCTACGACCAGATCCGATGTCGGATTGATGCACAAGTGGTACCGATAGATAGAGGACTCAGAAATCTACAACATATATTTTTGGTGGCTCCATCCACAGAATGGATTAAAAATAAAAATGACTACAAACTGCCTTTTTTTTCTGACCCGGACTGACAGACACACAGGGCAGAGATGGGTCTGCCTGAAACAGACCTTTGACCGAGGGCTAAATGAATGTTTTTGACTCAACGAAAATTATGGTGGAAGGGGGTATACGTGAGGAACACTAGAGAATTTTTGTGGATTTTCCAAAAAATTTTAGTGGGTGGGGAAATTGCAACAAAGAGACTGTATCCCGTAGATCTGCAAAAGGGCATATTACTGAGAGGGCAAACGAAAATATGGGAAAATTATCAAATGGACTCCAAATGACACGAAATTTTAACTGGAGGTTAAGGGAGATGGACAGAACGACCCTAAAAATTAGGGTTCAATCAGACAACAAGAACTAGAGATATAATTTCGGAGGAAAGGTTCTGTCCTGATTTGGATAGAACTTCGATGTAGCGGCAGTGGCGGCGCGACGGCGGCACGAACGGCGGCGGCGGCAGCAGAGGTGAACTCAGAGGGGCTAAGGAGAATATAGGAGAGGGCTTCACACCCTGGAGGGCTGGAAGAAGAAGAAGAGAACCAGAGAGAGGAGAGAGGGCACACCCTTCTTGCTTCAAGTAATTTTCACATAATTTCTTCATTAAGATCTCTAATGACACTATACATAGGCTTATATAGAGAATGGCAAGGGGTGGGGGGCTGAGAATTTCGTGGGACAGAGGGGATTTTCTTCCCCATGTGGTCAAATGACCAAAAAAAATAAAAAATACAACATGGGATAAACTATATTATAAGGGGGAAGCATCTTGGACTTTAAGGGTTGGAATATTGGACTTTTTAATCCAATTGTCCCCTCGAATGGTCAAGCCATCTAGAAGCCCACCTAAGACTTTGACTAGCCCCACATGGACCCAAATGGTGCCACTTGGACCAATGAGGAAGGAATGAGGGCCCCCTTGCTGGACCTACTGATAATTTGCACAAAAACCCAAAGAATCCAAGGGAATGACACATTGGCTTATAAAGCCTTACAATTGCGTACATACTTTCCCGAGGATATAAAATCAAACTAAAAGGACACAAGTGCAAAAATAAAAGTCAGTGCTCGGTGTCGATTCCCATCAGACCTTATTTCCAAATGTGCACCGACTTTGACTGATGTGCACCGACCTTGGTTGCGCTAGCCAGAAGTTTGCATCGACCATGGTCTGTGCTAGTCTTGGATGTGCACCGACCTTTGCTACGTTGAGAAGCAAACAAGCACCGACCTTACTGATGACCAAGTCATGAACATGCACAGACTTAACTACATTGACCTGCGTTGACCATTTGTGTGCTTCGACCTTGACAGCAATGTAGCATCGACATTCCTTTGTTGAGGAATGGCTGTGGTGTCGACACTTCTGTAGTAGATGTCGACACTTCTCTTGTAACACCCTCTTTCTTTAGCATGTGCACCAACTTCAGCAGCTGCACTGACCTGACTGCATGGACTTCTGTGAAACCTGTTGCCTTGAATTCTGTGTTGCCAATGCCTTGATTTCTTACACTTATCAGTGATGGCACAAAGATGTATCTTTTTGCTTCTGTTGTCATGACCTGAAATGCATGAATATGTGTTTATCAAATGCAGGTCAGACTTATGAATGAGTCATAGTCAGACATCATCAAAACAATAGAATTAAGCATGTTACACACATGCCCAACATTCTCCCTACAGTACCGACCTCACTATTGCCTGGGAAAAAACATGCACTGACCTTACTTTGGCCAGGGCAAAACATGCACCGACCTCACTATGGCCTCGGGAAAAACATGCACCGACCTCACTATGGCCTGGGGAAAACATGCACCGACCTCACCCTGGCCTGGGAAAAACATGCACTGACCTCACTTTGGCCTAGGCAAAACATGCACTGACCTCACTATGAATATTAGGAACTATGCACAGATCTTGCCATGATCAACATGAAATATGCACAGGCCTTGCTATGGACCATATGAAATATGTACAGGCCTTGCCATGACCAACATGAAATATGCACAGACCCTTCTATGAACCATATGAACTATGTACATGCCTTGCCATAATCAACATGAAATATACACAGACCTTGCTATGAACCATATGAAATGTGTACAAACCTTGCCTCGAAGGCTGACCTTCCCAGGGGCTATGCATATCCTTAGAGACACAGAGGTAACTCATGGAAGCCCAAAACTTGATGAAACCAACAACCACAATGAACATGGTGGTGGTCCCCACGTGCCCTTAATCCCTCTTTAAAGTGTATAAAATATATTTAAAACCGTTCTAATGCGTCATTGACCCCTAAAGTTTGAGGTTAGGTGCCTACCTTTGAGATGCTAACCGACGATCCCGAGATAATATCCACACCCTAGATCCTCCTCAGCTTTACCCCTTTTGATCCGGGGATGAGATCCACACCCCAGACCCTCCCCAGACTTTGCTGCAGGTTCACCCTTCTACGACATGCCCAGGTCCCTCACCTCTCTTCCGTACCCAAGGGAAACCGTAGGTGGCAGAAAATGGAAGATTAGTGTTGCTAAAAGGCTGACCACCCACGACACCCCCTCCTTTTATAGTTTCTTTCAAGTCTCCCAAGGTTCTCCTACGACCTAGAAGGCTCCCACCTACTTCCCAAGGTCGATGGTTTAAGGAAGGTTAATGCTAAGCATCCTTTCGGTTTGAACAGAGGTGACCCTTCGTCTCCCCGGTCATAGATGTGAGTGGGCGTGCTTTTCGGTCGGGTTTTGGGTTGGGACGTCTTCATATGAAATCAAGAGGACTTCTTGATCTAATTCTGGGTCTTAGTTTCATCAAATTTCCTTATTCCTAGCCCGAATTATGATTTTTTCAAGTTTATCATTTATTCTCCCTTATTCAAATTGTGACCTTTCGGTAGCCTGAGGTAATCCGAGCATAACTCTATTATCCAGTCCTCATTGGGTCTTGACCCAGTAAAAGAAGTTGTAGCTAACATCCTGCTCAAAATTTTGGCCTTCATTTCAGGTCATTTCATTAACCACAGCCGAAGATATAAATTTCCCATTAAGTATCTTCAAATTTCCCCAATAGTCACACCCCTTCGTGACAGCTGTCAGCCAAAGGGCTCCGGGCCCAGGTTTGGGTGCGAATTAGGCTTCCTCCCCAACATAGGAGTTTGGGCTAAGGGCCCAAGCTTTCTAACGAGACTGGTTTCATCCTTTTCTGATCTTCCTATGTTAAGTTATGGGTTTTTCTAAGGATTCTTAATTAATCCATTCAGATTTTCAGCCTGTTTAGTCTTATGGGTCTGAATTATACCCGATTGGCTAGTGCCCATTTAGCGGTCATAACATCGTCTCCCCCTTACAATAATTTCATCCTCGAAATTGAATTGAAAGAAAGAAGAAAACTTCTCTTTAAGGAAAATTTGCTCACCGAATAGTTGGGGGTATTCCTGGCACATTTTGTCCTCCGACTCCCAAGTTGCTTCCACGGAATGAGAATTCCTCCATAAGACTTTCACCAGCCGGATGGTTTTATTCCTCAATACTTGTTCCTTCCAGTCGATGATCTCGATGGGCTGCTCTACATAAGATAGATCTACTCGAACTTCCAGGGTCTCGTATTCTATCACATGCGAGGCATCTCGGACATATCCCCTGAGCATGGAGATGTGGAAGACCGGATGCACATGTGCCAGAGCGGGCGCGAGTGCAAGTCGATAAGCCACCATGCCGACTCTTTGCAAAATCTCAAATGGCCCGATATACTTGGGACTGAGCTTTCCCTTCTTCCCAAATCGCATGACTCCCTTAGTAGGAGACACCTTTAGGAATACATGGTCTCCTTCCGTAAATGTCAACTCTCTCCGCCGCTGGTCTGCATAATTTTTCTATCGACTTTGGGCTATGAGGAGTCGTTGTCTGATCATGGATATCTTTCTAAGCAGTCTTGCACCGATTGTCGCCCGAATATCTGCTTCTCGCCAGCTTCATACTAGCATACCGGTGACCTACATGGCCACCCATAGAGTGCATCATAAGGTGCCATTCCGATGGTGGAGTGATAACTATTGTTGTATGCAAACTCTATCAGGGGTAAGTGATCATCCCAGTTTCCTCACCATTCAATACTGCACGCCCTCAGCATATCTTCTAGAGTTTGGATGGTACGCTCGGATTGCCCAGCGGTCTGAGGATGAAAGGCCGAGCTGAGCCGCAACTCTATCCCAATAGCCTGCTGCAAACTTTTCCAGAACCTCACGGTGAATCGAGGGTCCCGATAAGAAATGATGGACAAGGGTGCCCCATGCAACCGAATAATCTCGGTGATGAATAATTTCGCTAAGGATTCGATTGGAGTTTGGTTGTTGACGGGCAGGAAGTGTGTAGTCTTTGTGAACCTATCCACAATTACCCAAATTGTGTCATGCCTTCTCCTGGTCATGGGTAGGCCAGACACAAAGTCCATGGTGATTTATTCCCATTTCCACTGGTCTATTTCAATGGTTTGGAGAGGACCGCCAAGTCTTTGGTGCTCAAGTTTTACCTGCTAACAAGAGAGGCATTTGGATACGAACTTCGCAATGTCTCGCTTCATTCCCAGACACCAATACATCCTTTTCATATCTTGGAACATTTTGGTGCTCCCAGGATGGATGGAAAATTTTGACCCATGAGCCTCTCGCATCAAGTCCTTCTTCATCTCCACATCGTCCGATACACAAATCCTTCCTTGGAATGTAATCAATCCATCGATTCTCATTCAAAAGTCCTCACTGTTCAGTTGTCTCTGCAATGCCATGTCCTACCTTTGTGCCTCAGCAATTCTATCTAGGTATGCAGGTCTTGCCGATAACCCAGCTAGGAGACCGAACTGCTTCCTTTTCTCGGGTCGTGATTCGATCACTCCCTCCATCATATCCAACTCTCGATGTAAACTCAGCGGCATCAACTTTCAGCTGAGAGCATCCGCCACCACATTCACCTTGCCCGGATGGTATTGTAAGGTGAAGTCATAGTCCTTCAATAGCTTGACCCATCTCCTTTGCCTCAAATTGAGTTCCTTCTGGGTGAATATGTACTTGAGACTCTGATGGTCGGTGAAGACCTCAAGCCGAACCCCATATAAATAGTGCCTGCAGATATGCATGGCGTGGACCACTGCTGCCATTTCCAGGTCAGGAGTGGAGTAGTTCCTTTCATGGTCCTTCAGCTGTCTTGAGGCATAGGTTATCACCCGGCCATTTTGCATCAGTACGCAACCGAGGCCGATTCTAGAGGCATCTGTGTAACAGTGAAGCGGTCGCCCCCCCGAGGGAGTGCCAACACCGGGGCCGTAGTCAATTTTTCCTTCAGCATCTAAAAGCTATCTTCACACTCCCTTGACCAGATAAACTTTGCTCCTTTCTTGGTCAGCTTAGTCATTAGGACTGCAATGGTGGAGAAACCTTCGATGAACCGGCGATAATACCCGGCCAGTCCAAGGAAGCTCCTAATCTCGATGATTGTCTTCGGTGTTTCCCATTTTGTCACTGCTTCCACCTTGCTAGGGTCCACCGATAAGCCATTCCCAGATATAACATGCCCGAGAAACATAACCCGATCTAGCCAGAATTCACATTTGCTGAACTTGGCAAAGAATTTGTTCTCCCTGAGGGTCTGCAGAACCACTCTCAAGTGCTGTCAATGCTCCTCTTGATTGGCAAAATATATCAGGATGTCATCTATAAAGACCACGACAAACTGATCTAGATAGGGGCAAAAAATTTGATTCATCTGTTCAATGAGTACAGCCGGTGCATTAGTCAACCCGAATGGTACTACTAAGAACTCGTAGTGACCATACCGAGTCCTAAAGGCTGACTTCGGCACATCCTCAGGCTTGATTCTGATCTGGTGATAACCTATCCTCAGATCAATCTTGGAGAAAACTTTGATAGATGATAACTAGTCAAACAACTCCTCGATCCTTGGTAGAGGGTACTTATTCTTTATGGTGACCTGGTTGAGCTTGCGGTAATCAATTCATAGCCGCATGGTCCCATCCTTCTTCCGCACGAACAAGACTGGTGCTCCCCACGGGGACACGCTGGGCCGGAGGAAGCCTTTGTCTAGCAACTCTTGCAATTGCTTCCTGAGTTCAGCAAGTTCTGTCAGAGCCATTCGATATGGTGGAACAGAGATGGGTGTGGTGCCTGGTACTACCTCAATAGAGAACTCTATTTCTCGAGCTGGAGGTAGTCCTGGTAGATCCTCGGGAAACACATCAAGAAATTCTCGGACTATGTCCAAGTCTTCCAAAATCTTGACGGAGCCTTCTTCAAGCACCACATTGGCTAAGAAATAGTAGCATCCTCTGCTGATCAGCTTGGAGGCCCGGATAGCTTATACCATCATTCTTCCCGACTTGTCCTTAGGGCATTGAAAGAGGAATGTCTCCTTCCCCGATTTTTGAAAAATCACTCTCTTCCGATGGTAGTCCAAGAGAGCGCAGTGTTTGTCTAACCAGTCCATCCCCAGAATGAGGTCAAAATCATTCATGTCTAGGATGTATGCTTCCCCCAGCAATATCCTCCCATTAATGTTGACTTCTATAGTGGGGATCACAAGCTTGGTGTGGACGTGTTTCCCGGTTGGTGTGGTAACTATCATTTCACCGAAGAATGTGGATTGGGGGTAGTTCTTTAGTTGGTTGGCAAAACTAGTGGATATGAAAGTGTGTGTAGCCCCCGGGTCAAACAAGACCTTTGCATAAACATTATCCACAAGGAGCGTACCTTCAGCCATGGTCGAGGTATTGTCTGCCTCTTCTTGCATTAGCGCATAGACTCTCCCTTTGTATTGAATCTTCTCTTATGGAGAAAATGGCTTTTGCTGAGCCTTCTTGGGGCAGTTATTTGCAAAGTGTCCGCCCTCACCGCATTCATAACACTTGCCTTCAGTCCTCTATCCCCGATAGTTGCGCCCACACTGGATACAAAATGGAATCCCCGGCTCGCCCTTCGGAACCGATCCTTGACGCGCCACCTTTTCCTTGTCTCGCCTCCCTTCGGCCTGCATAGGCCGCTTACACGGTGACTTCTTCCCCTCGGCGAACCAATAAATGGACATTGGTTAGGACTTACCCTTATATATCTCTTAACTTTTATGACTTCAGCCATAACCTTATATTTTCTTGCTCGGCTAGATGAGCAAGCCTCAACGCCGTTGGGTAAGAGCCAGGGTCTTGGGTTGCGACATAGTGTCGGACATTGCTGTGCAGCCCATTGACAAATTTCTTCACCTTCCGACGCGTGTCATCAAATGTGTGCGGAGCATATTAGCCCGGAGCTGAAATCTTGGCCTCGTAGTCAGCCATCGACATGCTCCCTTGCTCGAGACTCAGAAATTCTTGTTCCTTCGCGTCTCGCACATGCTCTGGAAAATACTTAGTCGGCCTGGTCTTGCAGAACATAGGCTACCTGGTTCACCTTCTCCTCTTCGGGACACCGCATTGCGCGGAACTTCTTTTCCATTTCGCTGAACCATGACTCAGCCACCTCTGGACGGCTCTCCCCGTTAAAGATAGGAGGCGCCAACCTTAGGAACCGATCAAGTGCCAGCTGGTCGTGACGTGGTGTGGCTGCGGGCTGCTGCAGCATTTGTTGCTGCATGGCCTGCACAACCCTTGGAAGCTCTGCATGAACCCTTCCAGGTTGACTCCAGCATTAGGCACCGGCCCACCGCCAACTACAGGGGCATGGACAGCCCCATCATGTGCCCCATTTGGGTCATCTACCCTTGATCCCCTCTCATTCGCCTGGGGAGGATCTCTTTGCCTTCTTGGAGGCATAATTCTGAAATACATACAATAGTTTGAGTGAGAGGGTTTAAATGGTTCCAAACATATTCTACCCTTTCCTCACTCTAACCTATCACTTCCTCCACTATGGAACATCTAAAATGGTTGTAACCATGGTTTATCTCTCGTGCTCTGATATCACGTTGTAACGCCCCTGGATCTGATCCCCATATTTTTAGGGATTATTTTTATTTTTATCGGATCCCGAAGCAATCATTTCGTACGTATCGCGGAAGCACAATATTATGTAATATGCATACATTCACATGAGAGAGAAACAACAGGTTACAAGAAATGTAGGTAACCATCTCAACCATTCATAATCTCCAAAAAAAGAGTACATGTTCATGTTTCAGATTACACATGAGCCCACATGGGCTTTCCACCCCACACCCCTACATATAGCAAAAACATTCAACCGTATCATACCCAGACGGACGGTGCTAACTCTATTCCTCTGTTGCTGCCTCCACCTCAACCTCCACCTCTATATTTCTTGAAAAACATGTGTCACAAGGGTGAGTGTGATGCTCAGTAGGCATCCTAAACAAACTGGGGTTAACTTTGCATCTATATAATCATTTTTATGCATTTTTCAGATGTTAACAGTAGCATAGTTCATTTAATATCATCTACTTAAAATAACTCAAACAAGGAAAGTTCAGATTCTTTAATTAGTGTATGAACACCCATGCATGCAGCAAGACCCCAGCACAAGAATAATTACCTATTATCACATTTTATGAGAGTTCTTATTATTGCCATTCATAGAACCGGACAGCTGCCGCAAACACAGGAGGCCCATACACAAACAACGGATGAAAGAGTACTACGCAGACCCGAGAGCGAACTCCCACCTAGATTCTTGTGGCCCAGTGGCGTTACGTATCACCGTCCCACAAGGGCCGCCCCACAATGGGATCGAAGACTGAATCAATAGGATTTTTAACTAGGACGTTACGTATCGCCGTCCCCTGGGATCTTTTGCTTCCGCGGCGTTACGTATCACCGTCCCGCAGAAGGTACCGAAGTCCGACCTCACAGAATGCTGATGTTTTCCCTTCATGGCATACATATTCTTACTTGATATTACTAGTGTGATGCTCATCAGACATATTTTCTTGATTTTAAGAGGGCTAAACATACTAATAGTCATGCTTCTAATGAGTTACTCAAGCTCATAGATATGCTGCTAATAGTTAAAGATAGCTAAACACACCCATAGTCATGTTCAGGTTACTATATGAAAGTATAGGTTCATCCTTCTAGGCTACACATGCATAAAAAATGACTTATATCTGAAAGTACAGAACTTCTGGGTACATGAAACTTTTATAGTGGGTTATTAACTTATCCTTCTACCATTTTCTAATTTTTCAATTTTTTAGGAAATAAAATACCCTTTCAAAACTCTCCTTTTCTGTGTTTCTAGAAATCTGGACAGACCCACAGGTGCATCGACCTTACTTGGACCTGCTCAGACTTGCCTCAAGGTCTTCAACACATATGCGCGGACCTTACTGTGGTCTTAACCACACATGCATAGACCTTACTTAAGTCTGTGCAGCACATGCACCGACCTTACCTATGCATTGACCAAATATGCACCGACCTTAGTTATGCTTGGACCAAACGTGCACCGACCTTACCTATGGTTTTAACCATACATGCATCGACCTTACTTAAGTCTGGGAAAAACATGCACCCACCTCACTATGGCCTGGAGAAAACATGCACCGACCTCACTAGGGCTTGGGGAAAACATGCACCGACCTCACCCTGGCCTGGGCAAAACATGCACCGACCGCACTTCGGCCTAGGGAAAGCAAGCACCGACCTCACTATGGCCTAGGAAAAACATGCATCGACCTTACTTTGGCCTGTGCAAAATATGCACCGACCTCGCTATGGCCTGGGGAAAAACATGCACTGACCTTACTTTGGCCTGGGCAAAACATGCACCAACCTTACTTTGGCATGGGCAAAACATGCACCGACCTCACTATGGCATGGGGAAAAACATGCACCCACCTCACTCTGGCCTGGGGAAAACATGCACCGACCTCACCCTGGCCTGGGGAAAATATGCACCGACCTCACCCTAGCCTAGGCAAAACATGCACCGACCTCACTTCGGCCTGGGGAAAACATGCACCGACCTTTCTTTGGTCTGGGCAAAACATGCACCGACCTCACTATGAATATTAGGAACTATGCACAGACCTTGCCATGATCAACATGAAATATGCACAGACCTTGCTATGAACCATATGAAATATATGCAGGCCTTGCCATGACTGTTGACACCCATTTTTTACCGACAAGTTGAGTCATTTCTCGTACCACCATTTGTTAATGCCTCAAGTTGTCCATTGCTTAGTGGGCTATTTTCAGGCAGCTTATTGGGCCTATTTTATGGATATCTCCCTCCCTGACTTGGTCTACTTCAATTTACGGCTTAATGAGCCATGGTCTGGCTTGATTTATCACATTTTACTAAGTTTCAAGCATAAAGCCATTGCGCGGCCCATCACATGACCGTTCAGTAACTGAGCGGCTGAGGATTAACCGTTTACCTATTTATTGGATATTAGGGTGATTTTTTGAATTTCCACCGATAAAGCTTTTGCACGGTTCATAAGTAGTCGTCTAGACCCATGGAACGGTATGCTTATGACCGTCTAGTTCTCAGAGTCCCAGATTCATTGACTATTCAGATAATTATCTAATTATCTAATCTAGGCTGATTTATCACCAACAAGCGTTGGACGGTTGAGTTTTGACCGTTCAGTGAGCTGAGTGGTCCATTAAAAACCGCCCAATTCATGAGAGTCCACCGGTGAAAATATCGGTCAGTTCGATGGATATTTGGATAATATTTCTCACTTACTTAATATCCACTGACAGATTGGACGGTCTGGTGACCGACTGGTTAGTGTATTGGGTGGTCTAACGCATGCCCGCGCAATGGTCCGATTGCTGTAAAACTAAGGGCTTTTCTCTATCTATATGTGATTTTATCCTTGATTTGTTCCAACCATTTCTCCGTGGTTTCTCAACCAAATGAGGAGCCGTTTCGACTGGTTAGAAGATAATGGCATTATCTGTGGATTTTCTTTGGATATCTCGAGCTAATAGTCTTTGGAAACCCTAATTTCGGGGCTAGCTTCTTAGGCTCTATAAATAGACCCTAATCGCAAGCTTTGAAAGGGGGGAGATTTCAAGGTCAAGGCGAAGCTCTGTCGGATTGTTGAGCAACCCAAGATAGGTAGGGAGGCCTTCTACGTCCGCATAGGCCTCCGGTTCAGGGAGTACACTGTTTGTTTGAGTTATTAGTTCACAAGTCCCTCCGTCCGATTTCACATTGCATGCGTCGTTCTCCTTTCTTCCGTTTGTTTTTCTTCATTCTTTCATCGCATTACATACATCCTCCTATTTTTTCGGTGCCCCTAGGGGTTTAAAAACCTCCAGGTATCCCCCATTTCATTTGGTTATGCTCATTTCATTCTCTTTCAGCATTTACTACGCATTTTAGTTCTGATATTGGGTCCCTTTTTATGTTCTACACTTTGTTTTGCAGGTCAGCATCATCGCAACCCGAGGCCCACTTCTCCTGGCCGGCCGGGAAGGGTGTAGGTAGAGATCCCACGTTTTGGAAGTTAGTGGTACAGTGCGGTCTTCTTCTGACCGTTCTAGGGACAGGGCGGCTGTCCATCGATCGTCTAGTTCTGTTCAGCGGTGGATACCGAACCATTCTGCAATCCGCATGCTCTTTGTCC
This sequence comes from Amorphophallus konjac, assembly GCA_022559845.1. Lineage (NCBI taxonomy): Eukaryota > Viridiplantae > Streptophyta > Magnoliopsida > Alismatales > Araceae > Amorphophallus > Amorphophallus konjac. The sequence goes on along the minus strand of CM040127.1, from coordinate 178,586,885 downwards.
CGCGTTCGTCCCAGCGCTGCCGGGCGGTCTGTCGAGCGACCGCCCATCTTTAGGGCGATTCTTCCAGAGCCGCGTATTGCTACACTACTACTCTAGGCGAGTGTCTCCCCTTTCTTTCCAAGGTACGGTGTACTTGCTTACATTCAGCACCTTAGTGGCGATCACACACATTCCACATCCTTCCCCCTATTATTTACACATCATTTAGTTCTTTACATTAGCACGGTAAAGAAGGGGTTGGAAGGGTAATCAAAAAGGGAAAGAAGGAAAACATGTCAACACCCTCTTTTTTGGTGATCACGGTGGGACACCTAGTGCCCATCGTGTTAGTGTTTTGCTGACCTATTTGTGCATTTTGTTAGTCTCTTTCTTTGAGTATTGCAGATTGTTCGTGGCCCATCTCACATTTCTGTCCTCTGGGGTTCACGCGGTCTTCTGTTAGCCGCTCTCTGTTTTGAACAGCTGGATATTGGCCATCTCGTGATCGTCACAAAGTTGCTGTCAGGCCAGCCATCCAGTGGTCCCTCTCCGACCGTTCACAACTTTCTACGGTCTGATACAGACCGTTCACCATTGCTGGCCCAGGTACGTTGCAATTTTTACATCTGTGATTTCTGTTGCTGTTCAGCGGTTGTTTCAGGTCCGTCCCAGACTCTGAGCGGTATGTCGAAGGGCCACCCCATCCAGGTACGCTTTGGAGTCTCATTCTCCAATCATTTCTGCATTTTGTGTCTTTTATTTGTTTTCGGTGTTACTCCCTGCTCTTGCACGGTCCACCCCAGACCATTTGCTCCCCCAGAATGGTCTATTATAGACCGTGTGAAACACTGGGTGGTCTCCATCAGACCATCCTTTTACTGCTACAGTGCACCCGACGCTACATTCTGATCATTGATTTACATCATCACATATACATTTGGTGCTGTTTGATCTCCCCCTGTTATTATTATACTGTTCCATTATTGTGTTCATCTCATTTCCTCATATTTGCTTGATTATTGCTTGCTAGTTTCTAGGCTAGACTCTTGCATGCACTCCGGTGCACATAGAATCATACACACCTTTCATTAGTAGTTGCATTCCTACCGAGGTAGGGTTTCCTCTCGTCTCCATACTCCTTGGAGCCGACTAGGGGACCTTGCCGAGGACCTCCGTAAACCCCCGTGAGCCGTAGATTCCCACACAGACGCCAGGCAGGTTGTACCGTACCACCCCCCAGTCTAGGGTTTGCATCAGAGAGAGAGAGAGTCATCTAGTGTCGGCCAGTCGAGTGAACTTAAATCTTAATTAATTCACTAAGATCCAAGAAAGGAGAATTTATAAAATCTTGCGTGCATCATTTGAAACTTGGTTGCATTAATTGGTTGATTCTCATCTCAGCTCTCCCCTCCATTGTTGCATTTGATTTGAGTTGTTTGTTTTAGCTCTTTGCTTAGGGTTGTTTGCTTACTCCTCCCCCATCGTCATCGGTGCATGTGGAGTTGTCTCTTCCCCATAGGTTCATCTCCTAGGGGCAGCTCCCATTTCATCTCCTACTTCAATCCCTTGTTCGACTCACCTCTAGCTATGTCATCGTACCATTTCTCCCATTCCCATGAGGATTCTCTCCCTCAGGGACTTCTCGAGGACCTGCCTAGGGTCGCCCATGTGCAGGGAGGAGAGGGGACTGCCCCTCCTCTCCCGACCATTGTCATTGAGGGCCCTCAGCCCCCTCTTTCTAGCTCCTCTTCACAAAATTCGGCTAGTCACGTTCTCAACATGATGGCCCAACTTGATCCGACCCAACTTCATCTCTTGAAACAAGCTCTGCAAGGGGTAGATGCCCCGCCTTCTGGGCTTTCTTCTGGCACGACTACTACCACCACCACCACCACCACATCCCCGATTATTGGGTTAGGGGCCACCTCTGCGGCCCCCATTGATCTCACCCCTGTTCGCCCTCAAGCTCTTCGATTCTCTACTATGGAAGCGGGCCAGGCTTCTACATCGGCCCATCAGCATCTTGATAAGGGGAAGACCCAAATCCCCTCCAGTTCTTACGTTGATCCATACACCACCTTTTCTTCAGTGTCGCAGGCCCTCGTGGCCCCGGCTGACTTTGTCCGTCTGCAACCCGGGGCCGCCCAGTTGGCTCACGCGGATATGGGCCCTTCCTTGGCCCATTATCCATCTTATGGGCTCCCCTCTCAGCCAATGTACCCTTCGGCTCCGTACTCCGGTTCCATCCTTCCTGTTGTATCTCCTCCTTCCCGGGAACGGGAACTTCTTGACAAATGGGCTGCCATGCAGCAGCAGATTGACCTCCTCCACAAGCGGGTCGGCCCGCAATCATTAGCTGATGTCCCCATTCCTAACTTCAGGGACATTCGTTTTCCTCCTCAGTCCGAGCTCCCCATGTATCGGAAGTGTGACGGGAATGGCAACCCATTTATTCATGTCAGGGAGTTTCTCTACGAATCGGCACAGTTTCAGCATGACGACCACCTGATGGCGTATCTGTTCTGCCGATCCTTGGACGGGGTCGCCCTTGAATGGTTCTACACATTGTCTCTGGAGGAGGCTGAAAGTTTCAAGACCGTCAAGGAGAAGTTCATTTAGAGATTCCAGGATCGGGTCGGTCCCGAATATTCTTTCACCGACCTGGTTGCAGAAAAAATGAAGCCGGATGAAGACTTTGCTGTATATGTAGACAGATGGAGGTAGATGGCCTCGCGTGTGCCCAAACAGATCACGGAAGAAGAAAAAATAAAATTGTTGATTTCTAATGCTACTCCGACGTTCTGAAATATTTTGGCAATGAACGACATTTCTAACATGCACCAGTTGTACAGTCGGGCCCGGTTTATCCAGACCCAATTTAAAGACTCCCCTATCCATTCATTGTTCGAGGCCCAGAAGTCCAAGGCCACCCGTAAATCCCAGGCCCAGTTACTGAGGGAGTCCAAGTCAACGAGCAGGTCCAGGCTATTCAATTCCCTAACCAGTCCGCTTCACCCCGTTTCTAGAAACCCCCACGCAACCCCCAGTTCGCGGCTCCGCAAGCTCCCCGACCCACTTTCCCAGCTCCTTAGCACCCACAAAAACCACCTCCGCCACCACAGCCTCAACAGCCACCCCAGTACCACAACGTTCCTCCTCCCGCTGGTTATGGGCCTGCTCGGCCGGGACCCAAGAGGGTCAACTATCCTCCACTTCCAGAAACCCTCCCCGACATCTTTTCAGCTCTAATGTACACTGGTGACATCCAACTGCCACCGGAACATCAGAATTGGAATCCGGCCGCCGATCAGTCAAGGTATTGCATCTACCATCGGTAGCCCGGGCACACGATAGAGAGATGCTTTCAGTTTAGAGATTTGGTGTATGATCTTCATGAGGGCCAGAGGATTGATTGGGCCCAAATGCATAAAATCATTGAAGATATTAAAGAGAGAGGAAAACAAGCCAGGCCGCAGCAGGCAGCACCCCAGCAGCAGCAGTTCCAGCAACCCCTCCAACAACAACAACAACCACCACCACAGCAGCAGCAATAATAGCAAGACCTCGGGATTCATCAGAATCCCATGCCAGTACATCTGCCCGCTCCTCAGCAGCAACAACAACAACAGCCGCCGGTACCGGCTCAGGTGAACGCAGTCCACTGCCCAGCCCCTAATATTGGGTGGTCCTTTGATGATGAAACCCCCGCCCATCTCTTGGCCTTCCACCATACTAACCACCATGCGCCTTCTGTTCCCTCTATCCTTCGACCCACCACCTTCACCACCGTTCCACCCACTATCCCTTCCTGACCACCTTTTTCACCCGCCACATTCCCTACCATTCCGCCAGTCCTTCCGCCATCACCTGCCACACCCTCCATCGTCACCCCTCCACTTAACGTTACCCCTCCACCAAGGCCCGTCAGGCCAACCTCCGTCATCCTCACTCCCATTTCTATCCCTTCAACCTACCCCACTGGGCCGAGCGGGGGCCCATCTATAGCCGTGTCGGCACAACACTGCGCCCTCCGGAGTGGGCATCCCTTCCATAGAGTTTATCCTTCCTCCGGTGCGTCTGCACCCAACCCCCAAGTTCCTTTCCCCACAGCTTAAGCAGAAGAAATAGACCCCGTGCCAGGCACGAAGTATGACCTACTACAACACTTGGACCGGATGCCGGCCAAGATATCAGTTCTGGAGTTGATTAAAAGATGCACGCTACATCAGGACGCCCTCAGGGCTTTTCTACAGAATGTTATGGTTAGCGAGGATGTGGCGGTAGATAGCTTGCCGTCAATGTTGGCGACAATTACCAGGGGGCCTTCCATTTCATTCTCCGAGTCAGAATTGGCACCCCCAGAGGCACGACAAATGCCACTCTGCATTACCATTTCATTAAACAAAGTGGGCGTTGAGTCTGCCCTAGTGGACACAGGAGCATCGATAAATGTGTGTCCACTGAGTACACTGCGTGCCTGCAATATATCTGACGACATGCTTAGACCAACACCGACCACCATTGCAGCCTATGACAACTCCAGACAGGCGTGCCACGGGGTCGTGACAGTCCAGGCCGAGCTAGGGCCTTTGGTGATGGATGTAGAGTTCTACATGTTGGACATAGACCCAATGTTCAAAGCTATTCTGGGTCGTCCATGGATAGACAGTCTAAAAGTTGTACCTTCAACTACCCACTAATGCCTGAAGTTTCCATTCCAAGGTTGAGTGGTTAAGGTAAAAGTATCTCCACAGTCCAATCAGTCGATGCAATCACAGACAAGATTCTCCCCACTCTGTGGCCGAGTAACAGGCCAGTTCTTTCAGTGATGGACTTAAATAATTCATAGGCATATGCGTCACGCAAGCCCGCCACTGCGCCAGTGAACGTGAACATTATGTCCAAGATTAGATATTCGAAAGGGTGGCATATGATTCTGAAGTTAGGCTATCAACCGGGCCTGGGCCTCGGCGCGCAATTGCAGGGGCGAACTAAGCCCGTCCCTAAAGGCAGAAAGATGGGCCGCAGAGGCCTTGGTTACCGAGACGCAGCATTGTCCATTCTGGGAAACGTCGGGCCACTGACGTGGGATTGCCGCCAACATTTTGTGAGAGGCCCATTGTAGCCCGGTACCTTGAAGAAGCCACCGCCCTGTGCTGAAGTGAAGATCGATGATGCCTGTGATGTTGCTAACCCACCGCCGCCACTGAAGGGGCTAGTGGGTGACATGGAAGACTTTTGTATCTGTTTTGAGAAGTTGTTCAGTAAAGAAGAAGACCGTCCGAAGAAGAAGGAGATGCAGCTGGTGAAGCATTCTCCGATGAAGTCAGTATCCCAGAGGCCACGGGAAGTGGGGAGCTCCATCACTACCTTCTCTTTGTCCCCATCCTGTCTTGCCTCCTTGTTTCAACAATTGGGGTTTGTTCCCCACTCCCCTCCGATTATGGTCGACCCGTACTTCACGGAAAGACCACCCGAAATTCTGTTTGTACCATGTGCATGTGGGCGCTGCCCACCCATTGATCTATCAACTCTGTTTACTCCTCCCTCCCCTACTGCCCAACTCCACAAAATGTGGTTTTCATCCTCTGATCCATTCTTTGATTGCATCTTCCCCGATCTATTTCCCATGCAACTCCCTCCTTCCCCGCCTTCTTCTTCCTGTTGCGTGATCTCCTCCGACTTCTAAAAAAAATGCCAATTTTAAAACGGAGGTTTCAATAGAAGATTACGCTGTTTTTAGTCCATCCTCTTCCTAGGGGCACAAGACCCCTGCTTCTTTCCCAGTAGATTTCTTATCTCCTAGGTTAGATGTACAGTGTGCAGAATCTCCTAGGTTAGATGTACAGTGTGCAGAATCTCCTAGGTTGAGTCGGTTGGGGTAGACTCTAGTTCGAGTCTAGTCAGCCCATCCACGTCTGCGACGCACCCCGTAATGCGTCATTCTAAATCCATTCCAGATAGGTTTTTGCAAGATTTGGCCGAGAGATGCCATGCCCTTCTTAAGTGCCCGGAGTTTGTAGAGACCGCAATTGTTTTAGAAGATGAGGAGGAATTAGAAGGGGTGTGGAGCAATGACGGATTAGGAGTATATGAAATCACTGATGAGAAGGACCCAGCCGATGATGAGGAAAGCGATGTGGATGACACTGTCGATTTGTACGCGTAAGGTTTGAAGAGGTTTGATGAACCGTCCTCGATAGTGGATGAACCCATTAAATAAATTAATCTTGGAACAGAAGAGGATCCCAGACCCATACTTATTTCTGCTAACCTCCCTCCTTAGGTTGAAGAGGAGTTAATCAAGGTATTGAGAGAGTACAGCGATTCTTTTGTCTGGTCCTATGAGGACATGCCGGGTCTTGACCACACGCTGGTTGAGCATCGACTGATTCTTAAGCCAGAGGCAACACCCGTTAAACAAAAAGTAAGAAGATTCCGCCCGCAAATGGCCTTAAGGATAAAAGAAGAAGTCAACAAATTGCATAAGGCCAAGTTTATTATAGTTGTTTTATATTCACAATGGGTGGCGAACATAGTCCCGGCAATGAAGAAAGATGGAAAGATTCGGATTTGTATCGATTTCAGGGACTTGAATAAGGCATGTCTGAAGGATGATTTCCCGCTCCCTCACATCGACGTGTTGGTGGATAACACAGCTGGGTATGAGGCCCTCTCATTCATGGATGGATATTCTGGTTATAATCAAATCCGTCTTGCTCCTGAAGATCAAGAGAAGACCTCTTTCACCACGCCCTGGGGCACGTACTGCTATGTCGTTATGCCATTCGGATTAAAGAATGCAGGTGCCACATATCAACGGGCAATGATGGCTATCTTCCATGACATGATGCATGTGTACTTGGAAGCTTACGTGGATGATATCCTGGTAAAGTCGAGGTCCAAGGAAGAGCACCCCGCCATTTTAGCCAAGGTGTTGCAAAGGGCTAGGGAGTATAAATTGAAAATGAATCCAAAGAAATGTGTGTTCGGAGTCGCATCAGGAAAATTGCTAGGGTTTATAGTTAGCAAACGGGGGATCCAGATTGATCCGAATAAAGCTAAGGCCATTATGGAAATGCCGCCGCCTAAGAACATCACTGAGCTCAGAGGTTTGATTGGGCGCTTGCAGTTCATTAGAAGATTCATATCTCAACATTCGCAAAGGTGCCGCCCATTCTATGAATTGTTAAAGGCAGGAGCTAAATTTGAATGGAATGAGCAATGCTAGAAGGCCTATGAGGATCTTAAGGTCTATCTTTCAAATCCCCCGATTCTACAACCACCCGTCCCTGGGAAACCCCTGATCCTATACATTTCTGTCATTGAGGACTCCCTAGGAGCTGTTCTGGCTCAGGTGGATGATGAAGGAAGGGAAAAGGCAGCATACTACCTTTCGAGGTTGTTTAATCCTGATGAATCCAAGTATACTGCCATGGAGAAGACCTGCGCAACACTAGTATGGGTAGCCCAGAAGCTCAAACACTATTTCCTTGCCCATGAGGTTAAGCTGATCTCTAAATGGACCCTATTCGTTACCTGTTAGAAAAACCGTCCTTTCTAGCCGATTAGCCCGCTAGCAGAGCTTTCTTTCCTAATTTGATATCACCTTTGTTGTTCAGAAAGCGATCAAGGGATACGCGATTGCTGAACATCTCGCTCATTCTCCTATCCGTCACACTGATTTGATTCAGGACAAATTTCCTGATGAACACTTGGCTGTAATCACTCATCTTCCCTTTTGGTCTCTTCATTTCAATGGTGCTCTTAATTCCCAGGGCCATGGGATCGGCGTCGTTCTCCTCACTCCGGAAGGAGTGACCATCCCTATTGCTTATCAACTCTCTTTTCCTGCCACGAATAATATAGCCGAGTATGAGGCTCTCCTTGCCAGTCTGAAGCACGCCTACCTCATGGGTGCGCGATACCTAAACATCATAGGAGACTCTCAATTGGTGCTGCATCAAGTTCTATCAACTTACCGCACCCGTGACCCTAAACTTAAACCCTATCAAGATCTGGTCACGCTCTTGGCTAGGCAATTCTGAAAGCTCATCAGTATTCATACTCCTCGTTCTTAGAACATTCTGGCCGATGCGCTTGCATCACTCGCTTCTTCTCTTTCATTCCCCCTCAGTCGCGCCACTGAGACCATTGTGGTTCAGCAATTAGACGCTCCTTCCCTTCAGGATCCCTGATTCGACAACCTTAGGAAGTCTGTAGGAAGGAAGGTAGAGAGGGAAGATGTAAAAGAAGTTTCATTGACTGAGCTCGAGGAGATCATAAAAGAAGAAGAATTGCCATGGTATTATGAGATTGAGCAGTATTGCAGGGATGGTTCCTTTCCCGAGACGGCGAATGCCGAGCAACGCAAGGCCATTAGAAGAGCCGCCTCCCGATACATGATTATTGATGGAGAATTGTATGGGCGGGCTCTCAATGGAGTTCTAATGAGGTGTTTGGATGACAACGAGGCTTGGAAGGTAGTAGAAGCCACTCACTCTAGTGAGTGTGGAGGGCACAAAAATGGGCAGGCGTTGGCGAAGAAGATTCTCAAGTAGGGCTATTACTGGCCAACCCTAGAAGAAGACTGTTCCACCTATGTCCGTAGGTGTCTTCAATGCCAGCTTCATGCCGATAAAATCCACGCTCCGGCTTCTTCTCTCCATCCTCTTTCTGCTCCTTGGCCATTCTCGATGTGGGCCTTTGATATCGTTGGACCACTTGGTGACCCTAATGCTAAGGTAAAATAGAAATCCTTCATTCTAATAGCTACATAGTACTTCACCAAGTGGGCGGAAGCTGAAGCTTATGCAGAAATCAAAGACACCACGGTATGCCGCTTCATCCTGAAGAATATCATCTCGCAGTTCGGAGTGCCAAGTGATATCCTCACCGACAATGGGCCTCAATTTGTTTCTCAAGAACTTCGGGACCTCTGTAAGAAGTTTAATATTTCATTGCATCATTCATCACCATACTACTCCCAAGGTAATGGCCAAGCTGAGGCCACGAACAAAACCCTTCTAAAAATCATCAAGAAAACGTGCGAGTCACACAAATTTGCTGATTGGGCCGATAAACTAGTAGAAGCTCTATGGGCTTATCGCACCTCCGTCCGTACTCCCATAGGGTAATCTCCTTTTGCTCTCACCTATGGGATGGAGGCGGTACTCTCGTATGAGATCTTGATCCCTTCCCTGAGAGTGCAGCTAGATAAAGAACTTAATCTCGACGAACGTCGAGAGGCGTTGCTAGTCCAACTGGAACTCTTAGACGAGAAGAGGCTTAATGCGGCCAATCACGTCTCGACTTATCAAAAACGTGTCTCACGATATTTTCAAAAGAATGTTATCGAAAGAAAATTCCAAGTGAGTAATATGGTTTTGAAACGTAAATTTATCAGATCCGCAGGTCCCAGGTCCAAGCTGCAATCGAACTGGGAAGGGCCGTTTGTAGTTAAGGAAGTCTATCCGGGTAACGCGTATCGTTTAGTGAACGCAGAGGGTGAAGATTTGTCGAATCCATGGAATGGGCTATATTTAAAACATTTTTATCCATAGAGTCAAGCCAGCAACGGCCCGGCAGCGGGGTGTGCCTTCACTTGATCACAAAGGGAGATCCCCGGTTCAACATTCACACACTACACGACCGCCCGTGGTTCGGCTTTCCTCTTTTGCGCAACATTGTTTCTCCCTTGGCCATGCTTAGGGGAAAGTGAAAATCCTTGTTTTTTCTCTCCTCTCGACTAAAGATAGGGGCAAGTGGTGAATAAGGGGGCGAGAACTGATCTAGAACCCCTGATAAAAGAGGTCTCAAATAGGGGCAGTCTGTTATGACCTTATTCCGCAGGTTAAAAGAGCAAGAAAAAAGAAAAAGAAAAGAAATAGAGGAGGAGGGGCAAAATCAAAGATCAAAGCTAAAAGCTCACCCAAAGCTCGAACCTCGAAAGTCTGAAAGTCCCCAAAATAATGAAACTAGGCATGGCAAGAGTGGCAGTACAGTTTTCCCGCGGGACGTTATGAGTCCGATAGCATGCGTGCCTAGAGCGGATGTAGGTTCGATGACGGACATAAAGCCCCGGCGCAACAGACCACATTCTTTGAAAAGGGGTGTCGTGAGAAGAACTCAAGCCCTAAAAATCCCTATACCTATCGCCAGCTTTTCTGCTAAATCCTATTTTATTTTCCAATGAATGGATCCCACCCCGGATATGGCCTCGGTAGAGGCACCGTTAAGCGAAATTGGCCCCGACCACGGGCGGTCCCTTTTAGCACACGTTGGACCCGGGAGACCCCTAGTGAGATGGGAGTTTCCTCGTCGTTGGGTTTAAGCTGATTTCAAAATCAAAAAAAATCAAATATTTTAAAACTAAAAAAATCAAATATTTCAAAAATCCAAAAAAATCAAATATTTCAAAACTCAAAAAATTAAATATTTCAAAATCCAAAAAAATCAAATATTTCAAAACTAAAAAAAATCAAATATTTCAAAATCTAAAAAAATCAAATATTTCAAAATCCAAAAAGAAAAAAAAATCAAATATTTCAAAACTAAAAAAATCGAACATTCTAAAATCTAAAAAATTAAATATTATCAAAATTACAAAAAGGGTTTTCATGATTTGCATTCATAGCATACATTGCATTCATTTCCATTTTTGTTACTTGCCTATTTAATAAGGCTTACCCCCTTGACCAAAAATCAAGAACTGGTCATTTCCTAACTTGCTAATCGACAAGGGGTTAAGCCTAAATCAGATTTAATCTGTTTTTTTTTTTGTTTATGTGTGAGTAGGGGCAGGTTGAAGCTGAAAGGTTGGTCAGTCCGTGACCATGCGCGTTTCAAAGTCATATCCCAACTCACTCAATCGCACAAGGAAAAGCCCAAACTCAAACCAGTCAAATCATCAACTTCATTCATATATCAAACATCTCTAAGCATAAGTCTTTACATCAATATCATCATGAAATGAAAGAAAGGAAAAATCACCCAGTCCCCCGCTGGTCATACCCGCGGGGACGAATCTCTCTCATCTCTCTAACATAAGCATGGCGCGTCGCCGGAATCTCTGCAACCTCCGCTGGAAGGGTAAGCACCCTGCTCACCTCCCACATGATCAGGGCACTCCTGATCGCCTGCACGTCCTCCTCTGTACCGATCCTCCTCGCCTGTAGTGCGAGAAGGGGGGATCGCAGTGGTAGAACAGTCCGGGGTAGTCCAACCTGTAGGTAGCATCGGTGCGGGCTGTACATCGCTAGTGCGGTGTCGCTCACGAGCCTCAAATCTAAGCCTGGCCTCATAGGAACTCTGACAGTGGTGTCGCGGAGGAAGTCCAGGCGCATCACGAACCAATCCAGGGGCAGCCTATTGATGTGCAGTCGCCACTCGTCCCTGGTCTTCTTCTCTGCTGTCCTGCACTCTACCTGTGGACAGAACCCGAATGCGCCGCCTATGAAGAAGAGTGGGTGGCTCCCGAAGATCCTGCTAGCTGAAGTGACATCCTCCTTCTAAATGAATTTCATCCTGACACCCATCCAGCACTCTAAGAGCATCATAGAACAAAAGAGAGGACCTCCTAGAGCTATTGAGGTAAGGCCCTCGTACAAATAGGCAAGGACGGCCGGGGAGATAGAAAGACCCTGCCACATGTCGCTGATGGTACTGAGAAGAGGAGTCTCTAGCACATGGTCAACGGAGGGAAACAAGATAGCCCCGCACAAGCAAATAGACGCGGCCTTGGCTATGGCCTCATCCCACCCACACCTATTCCTACAATGTTCAACTACCCACTGGCTAAGAGGGAGAAGGTGAATCTGACGTGGGCCTATGAATGTGTGGATGTCACCGCTGTCTGGTATGAACCCTCCCAAGATGAGTCTAGGGTCTACAGGGGCAACGGCGTGATACACTGAGTCTTCCTCTCTCACCTGGGACCTAGGAAAAGAGAAGTAGGTCTCTACCTCCTCTAATAGGATAGTGGCCTCGAATGATGGGAAAATGAATGTATGGGTCTGAGGATGCCAGATTTCTACTAAGGCCGAGATGCTATGCCAGTCAAGAGAAAGCTTTGGGTGGTTCTGACCTAGTACTAAGAGTGGGTGTAGGTGTCAAGATTTCAGGATGGATGTCACTCCTAGGGGCAACGCACAGACCATGGGAGCCATCCACTTTAGAGTGGAATAGCGCCTGGAGCCAGGAAGAAGTTGAGATGGAGGAAAGAAGAGAGGAAGAGCATGTAAGTGAATGAATAAATTGATTTAAATGAAATCATGTCAAATACCTCTCTCAAAGGGCTCGAGCTGAGATGACGAGAGATCGTGGTCAGCCGTTGGAGCACATCCCGCTCCTTCCTAGCCAGCTGTGGCCCTTCATAAGTTGCCCCCTCCATAGAACTCCCCTCAAAGGACCTCTTCATGGTGATTTGATGAAGATTAGCAAAGGTTTGAGGATTAGAACGAGGGGTTTGGTGTGAAGTACGAATTTAGAACCCCCTCATACTTATAGGGCTTAGATAAAGGCCTAAACCCACTAGAAGTGAGTTAGGATAGGCCTAGATTGAGTTGGGATAGAGTTGGGGTAGGACGTCTATCATCGGGTTGGGACTCTCCAAGAGAGTCCCGGTTGGTCCCTCAGGTCGTAGCATTGAGCGGTCTATCGATAGACCGCCCTATCCAGAGGACGATCAGATTCCGACCATTTAGAAACTTTTACACCGTTCGAATCCTGAAGGAAGAGCGGTCTGGAATCAACCGCTCCAATTGTTACACGATCACAAAGGAACCATCCTATTCTTTGAGCGGCTAACATTAATCCGTTTGATTATCGTGGTAGAGAGGCTTTGAACTGTCTAAGACAAGACCGTGTGGGGTTTGAGCGATCCCTGTTCGACCGTTTGCATATCTGAAGCACTATTTTAACCTGTTCTTACCTGTATCATTCAAGCTTTGGTCGCGTATCTCTCTCTCTCAGTTTGACGTCTCTCTTTTGGCGCCTCTCTCTCTCTCTCTCTCTCTCTCTCTCTCTCTCTCTCTCTCTCTCTCTCTCTCTCTCTCTCTCTCTCTCTCTCTCTCTGAGTCAGCATCTCTTCTTCACTCAGTTTGGCGTCTCTCCCTCACTCCGTATGGCGTCTCTCTCTCTCACTCTATCATGTCTCTCTCCTCACTCACTCACTCGTGTCATCCATCTCACTCGTGTCGTAGTCGTAATCAACAAGTCAGTGTCAATCATTTGCATTCATTCATACATTCATACATCCACAAAATTAAAACAAAAAAGGCACATCACTATCATATCATATCATGAACAAAAGGTCAGGTCCCAAGTACAAGTCAAGTCTGGCCCTCTCCCTGACCCCCCTCGCTGTCTCCATCTCCCTCGTGCCTCTTTGGTGGAGGCATCGCTGAGGTCACCTCATCGCGACGTCGCCGGCGTCGCTCCTCATTCTCATTCCTCCTGTGGCTGGAGGAACTTGTGAAGTAGCTCCTAACGGAACCGTGCGTGCCGTGAGTGCCGCCGCTCGGGGTCCCGCTCCGCTCTGGCCTCCGGGTCATCCTCTCAAATGCCCGGACCTCACCTCGCAGCTCGGCCGCCTCTAGCCGAGCCCGCTCCGCCTCAGCACGGTACTGCTCCACCTCTACCGCTCGAGCTCGGAGTAGCTCTGTCTCCACTGTCCCCGCACGGGAACAATCCATCTCCGCAAAGAGGCGCGAAGCCTCTGCCACGTCCGCTCGTAAGGCAGTAGTCTCGGCACTGAGGCGCTCGGCGTCCTCCCACAGTCGGGCAGTCTCACCTAGTGACATGGCCAGCTCGGTCGTCTGCATACACATTTCATAGTCAGACAACAACATTTCATAATCATGAGCATAAGCATTAAAGGGAAGTGTAGTAGTCGTGTACCCTCTCAGCTAGTGCAGCCTCAGCTGCCTCAGCTCGGGCCACCATCCATGTGAACTCAGCGTCCCGCTCGGCTCGGTCTGCGGGAGTCTGGGCGGAGGAAGAAGAAGGAGCGTCTGTCCCCTGACGTTGGGTCCCCTCGGCGCACTGCATCCAAAACTCCAGGTCAGTCACATGCATAATCATAAACATTTGCATAATTTAAAGAGTTTAGGGTTTAGAAAATTCACCAGAAGAGTCAAGGCCTAGCGAGCCTCGTCACGCTCATGGATCGTCGCATGGAGGAGCCCCTGTAGCTCCGCAATCCGTCCCTCAGGGTCGATCTGCATTTAGAAAGTTCAAACATCAGTGCATAGACATATAGGAAGCATAATAGGATGTGCATTTAGGGTTTAGAAGTCGTACCGATCGGCGGGCACCACGGAACACCTGGTCCTGGTAGTGCCTAGCATATGCTGTGTAGTACGCCGCGTCGCTCTCGACACAAGCGGTCACCACCCACCCGTGTGCTACCCAGTCAGAAATCTGCTCCGTAACTTTCTCTCTCCAATCTACCACCGTCGTCGCTCCCCGCAGGTGCCGACTGACTCGCACTCCAGGTGCTGGGAAGTCCACCGCTGGCTGTGGGATGCCGGTCATCCTCATCACCAGTCTGTAGTGTAGTGGCTCTACTACGTTCATGCAGTGCAGCCACACATCGCGTCCGGAGAAGGCAAGGGCCCCTGCTACCCAGGGCTGACCCTCGTGCCCCTCCTCTGCATAAGGAGTCCACCGTACCTATCAAGACAGGAAGTCGCATCAGCATCATAATCATAATCATTGCATTTAATTAAAGAGTCTAGGTTTAGAGTCGTACCGAGGTGTACGGTAGGGTGTCCATGTCGTCCTGGAGCTCCTGGACCTGTCATCGGGGACCTCCACTCTCCCGAGGTGCGGTCCACCTCCTAGCGATGGGTACCCGGTCCGGGTGGGTCTCCTCGCCTCGTCCAAGCCCACGTACGTGCACGTAGGCCCACACCTGCATTGCGTTCCACCAAGAGTCAGCATGTAGCAGTCATAGGGGTCCTATAGCTAAACGCATAGTAGGAGTCAGAGTCGTACCTGGAGTAAAGGGGAGAAGCCCCCAAGCATCGTCCGTTGGGACGTCGAGCTCAACGTGTCAAAAAGGAATGCAAGGACGGCCGCTCCCCACGCATAGTCGCCCACACGGCCAAGGTACTGGAGCAGCGGCAGGAAACGACAGCTAATGACGTCCCCTCGTGTCGTAAACAACAGTCAGCCGAACAGCAAAGTCAGGAACTGCTGTAGTACTCTGTCCGCCTCTGGCCCCACTGTAGCTGTTACTCTCGGTCGCGCCAGATCTATCAACCTCTCGAGATGCTGCTTGGGTAGCTCTCCGATCGCGATCCCCGCTCTCCTCAGCCCAAGGCTGTCCTGAAGCCTCGCCCGTGTCAGTGTCGTGGACTGCCGCTCTGGGTGCAGCAAGTCTAGTCCCAGAAGCTCCTGGGCCATCTCCCGGTAGTCGGGATAAGTGCTCCCGCTAACCGGCGACCCATGCACACGTAGGCCAGTGAGCCGGGCCACGTCCTCGAGCGTGGGGACCATCTGCCCCCACGGGAAAATGAACGTGCGACTCACTGGGTCCCAGCGGTCGTACAGAGCATACTGTAGCGGTGTATCAAACCGGTTGACCTCCACACTCAGGAACTCTGAGAATCCCATGACTCTCAACCTCTCAAGCTGGAAGTCGGGCAGCGCGAGGTACACTACCCGAACCTGCAGCCATGAGATCCGGGTCCTACGCTTTCTCTGCATACATTTAGATTAGTTACATTTTAGTATATAATTTTGGCATTTAATTCAATAATCCACTATCAGCTCACCAAACGGTCCTTTATGAGCCATTTTCCTTTCCCACAGATGTACCCCAACCGTTTAAATAAGTCTCACGGCTCACCTTGAGCCGTCTTGCTATCTGATGTTTGCTTTGGAACGGACCAAACATGGCCGTTCAGTAATAACACGGTCCCCATCTGACCGCGTCCCTCCCCTTTTAAGTGGTTAATTGTTTGGTGTTGCACGGTCTGTCGACCGGTCGCCTGGTTTTTCAGCGATCTGGTAATAGCCGTTCTATTCCTATTATTTCAATTCCTGAACGGACTAAGTTAGGCTGTCCTATGTTTCCACGGTTTTGCTTATGACCGTTCTCTTCCTAAGTGTTCCAGATTTTGAGCGGACCATGTATGTTCGTCCTAAGTTCCACGGTCTTATGGAGATCGCTCTGTTATCAACGTTTCACATTCTAAGCGGACCAACATGGACCGCCCTAATGTTAGATGGTTCACATGAAACCGTTCGGTGATGTCGGTTCGTGTTCTTTGGACGGCCACCCATGGGCCGCGTGCAGGTTGAGCGGTTCTATGGGAACCGTATGGTTTTGTTAAGCGATTACTGTTGAACCGCGTTATCACCGTCATCTCCGACGACGGGAGTTCTTCTCCTCACCTTTGTTCATGGCCTAATTGACCTTTCATAGTGTGTTTAAGGGGTTTGTGTGCCCCAAGTATCTCTTAGAACTAGCGTGCATACAACAAAAATGGAAATGGGAGGTCTTGGTGCACCTACCTCGGTCGGACGGGGTCCCTTAGCCGGCCTCTCCACCGGCGTTCCCTCATCGACGTCTCCGTCTCTGGGTACAATAGCTCCGATTTCTTGCACAGCCTCGGACGACGACGGGGGAGCATCTCCCTCGGCCGGCGACGGTGCCGGCGCCTCCTCCATCGGTGGTACTTCCGCCGCGGCGGCGGTCGTCGGCGGTGGCGCGTCCACGTTGGTCATCGGGGGCCGCCTAGCTTGGTGCTTCGAGCGCATATGAGGGGGGGAGATGGGAAGTGAGAGGAGGTTGAGAGAAGAGATGAGAGGGTGGGGGAGAGGTTGCGAGCCGCGGTGTGTCTCCGTCCCTCCCACCGTCGGTTACGGTGGGGAGGGAGGGAGATGAACAATTTTTGTTTAAACGTCGCCAGTTTTGAGCAGTCTATCGCCAGACCGCCCATATGTTGAGCTGTTCTAATCTAACCGTTCAGATACTAACGGCACTTCGCATTGAGCGGCTGAACTCTGGCCACGTAACTTTTTGAACAGTCTATATATGGGCCGCATGGCTTCGCATTCAAGTTTAAATGGCGCACGATTGAACGGTCCTGGATGAGCCATTCTGTGGTCTGAGCGGTCTATTCTAGGCCATTCATATGCTTGAATGTGGTTTGATTTCTTCAGTGCTGCATCATGTGATTCGTTTGACTTGATGATATATATTGCAAACTCTGCTTGTAATTCTTTTGCAGCGTCACCTTTAAATGCCGTTTCGCCGGCACGGGTAAGTCAGGTATGGCCTTATGCCCCTACATCCCTTATTGCAATACTATATGGTACTATGCTATAATATCTCGGGAACCAGTTGGTAATCTACGTGTTCCAGGATCTGATGTTCCCCTTTAATAAAAACGATGATGATCCAAGTTCACGTGTTTAATCTCCGGATAGGCTGTTAGGTTGGGAAAGCCTGGGGAGGATGGTTCTATCCTGTATGCTGTAATTGCGGATAGTGTCTTGACTCTGATTCTCCCAGTCTAGCAATATTATTCTTGAGTATTTTATATTTTATCCATTCTTTGCATTCGTTTTTGATGATTTCTTTTATTTTAGCCCAGCATCCATCATACGTATCTTTTTAAGCATTCATGACCCATGGTTTGCCTGCTAATGTCCCATCAGTGATGGTTAGCTATGTGTTCAGTGTTTGAGTAAGAGAAGCAATTCCACTCAGAGTTGGAAGGTTCTCTCTGGTTTGTTCACTTGGTTTGATTGATTAAGAGGTCCCCATCTGGAGTTCTAGTCTGTTTCTTTACTTTTCGCGACTTATTCCGGTCTCCCCATTGGTCCGAGGGATTGTGTCCCCCATGAGGTTGATCGTGTGTTTCTTTATTTTAGTTCCTCCAGACGGGTGTCGCTTTTGGTCTAACTATTCCTTGTGGTTGATTCAGAGTTTTCAGAAAGTTCCTATCACTCGTTGGCAAAACGGGTGTCCTTTTACCTTAACGCCCGCTTTTCGGTCCACTCCACTTCATTTCCGCTTCATCTCCATGTTCCATTTCACTTTCGATTCACCTCCGCTCGCTCCTCAGCAAAGATGACGTTAAGGAGGGGCATCTGTTGACACCCATTTTTTGCCGACAAGTTGAGTCATTTCTCTTACCACCATTTGTTAATGCCTCAAGTTGTCCATTGCTTAGTGTGCTATTTTTAGGCAGCTTATTGGGCCTATTTTATGGATATCTCTCTCCCTGACTTGGTCTGCTTCAATTTAGGGCTTAATGAGCCCTGGTCTGGCTTGATTTATCACATTTTACTAAGTTTCAAGCATAAAGCCATTGCGCGGACCATTGCATGACCGTTCAGTAACTGAGCGGTTGAGGATTAACCGTTTACCTATTTATTAGATATTAGGGTGATTTTTTGAATTTCCACCGATAAAGCTTTTGCACGGTTCATAAGTAGCCGTCCAGACCCATGGAACGGTATGCTTATGACCGTCTAGTTCTCAGACTCCCAGATTCGTTGACTATTCAGATAATTATCTAATTATCTAATCTAGGCTGATTTATCACCGACAAGCATTGGATGGTTGAGTTTTGACCGTTCAGTGAGCTGAGTGGTCCATTAAAAACCACCCAAGTCATGAGAGTCCACTGGCGAAAATATCGGTCAGTTCGATGGATATTTGGATAATATTTATCACTTACTTAATATCCACCGACAGATTGGACGGTCTGGTGACCGACCGCTTAGTGTATTGGGCGGTCTATCGCGTGGCCGCGCAATGGTCCGATTGCTGAAAAACTAAGGGCTTTTCTCTCTCTATCTATGGTTTTATCCTTGATTTGTTCCAACCATTTCTCCGTGGTTTCTTAACCAAATGAGGCGCCGTTTCGACTGGTTGGAAGATAATGGCATTATCTATGGATTTTCTTTGGATATCTCGAGCTAATAGTTTTTGGAAACCCTAATTTCGGGGCTAGTTTCTTAGGCTCTATAAATAGACCCTAAGGGCAAGCTTTGAAAGGGGGGAGATTTCAAGGTCAAGGCGAAGCTCTGCCGGATTGTTGAGCAACCCAAGACAGGGAGGGAGGCCTTCTACGTCCGCATAGGCCTCTGGTTTAGGGAGGACACTGTTTGTTTGAGTTGTTAGTTCACGAGTCCCTCCGTCCGATTTCTCATTACATGCGTCGTTCTCCTTTCTTCCGTTTGTTTTTCTTCATTCTTTCATCGCATTACATACATCCTCCTATGTTTTTCGGTGCCCCTAGGGGTTTAAAAACCTCCAGGTATCTCCCATTTCATTTGGTTATGTTCGTTTCCTTCTCTTTCAACATTTACTACGCATTTTAGTTCTGATATTGGGTCCCTTTTTGTGTTCTACGCTTTGTTTTGCAGGTCAGCATCATCGCAACCCGAGGCCCACTCCTCCTGGCCGGCCAGGAAGGGTGGAGGTAGAGATCCCACGTTTTGGAAGTTAGTGGTACAGCGCGGTCTTCTTCTATCCGTTCTAGGGACCGGGCGGCCGTCCATCGATCGTCCAGTTCTGTTCAGCGGTGGATACCGAACCGTTCTGCAATCCAACTGCTCTTCGTCCCGCGTTAGTCCCTGTTGTGTTCGGTGCAGTATTCAGAGGGGGGGGTGAATGAATATAACCCTTTAAAAACTTTCGCCCAGTTAAAATATGATGCTCACTAGAATTACTAGTTCGCAAACTAGATAAGCTTAAAAGCTAATAATTAGTTGCAGAACCAAACAAGCATACAGTGAGATCACTAGGATGCTAACTAGGCTGAATTTGACAAGGAGACGCTCAACTAGAATTTTGCTCTCTTGACAAATTAAAACATTCTAAGAAGACTAATTAACTCTTCTTCTCAACCCGAAGCCAAACGCATGGAGCGCCCCTATGCATTCATCTAGGCAGAAGCAAATCATAAGCAATCAAACCACAATGCAAGAGGGGTTTTTAGGTGGTTCGGTCCTACAGACCTACATCCACCCCACACTCAAGCCGAGTGTGGCTTCCACTAGCTCACACTAGAAACTGCAGACTCAGTCTGCAACAGGTGCTGCCAAACAGCTTGACCAGGGGAACAGCCTCCCCTCTTCATCCCAACCGGAGGGAACCACTAGTGACACCAGTCACTAGCAAACCAGAGACACACGGTCTCTCTTCCTCCAGACCCGGAGGGAACCCCTGGACTTGAATCCACAAGCCCAGAACCGGAGATCAGATATCCCTTCCTCCAAACCGGAGGGAACCCACAAGTAGTACCCAGCTACTTGCAACCGGAGATAGCAATCTCCCTTCTCCTGAACTTACAGGAGGAACCCGATCCCCAACAGGGCTATCGGAAGAACAAGATAACTAGATGAAACAGGAAAAATAAGAAAAGAAAAATACACAGCGATCAGAAAGCTGTAAAGATAAATAACACAAATGTGGCTCGCATGGAGCTGCCTGGCCTGGATTTGATCCACGGTCCAGTAGTCAGATCTTTAGGTAAGCTTCTTTCTTCTTCTCCACGAGCTCTCTCGTTCACTCTCTATCTCTCTTTCTCTTTCTTCTGCTCTCCTAATCTCTCACTTTTCTTCTCCTTCTGCTCTTCTTCTGTAGCAACCCTGATAAAATATTAATAACAATAAAGATTTTAAAATAAATCAAATAAATAGATAAATAAAAAAAATAAAATAACGCCTCGGATAAAGGCGCTATTCAAATTAGAAACGCCTCTAGATAAGGCGTTATTCAAGAAGTGACACCCTGACCACACGGCGTCAAATTCTGAACGCCAAAAACGGTAAGGACAAGAAACGCCCCTATCTTGGGCGTGTTTTAAACAAAGGAACGCCCTAACGAAAGGCGCTTCGTAAGAAACGACCTGAACCAAGTCGTCAATTCAAGAATCGATGCCCTGACTAAAGTCGTTAATTCCATTCGGGTTCCGTTCGACACGGGAGCTTATCTAGGGAAGGATTATGTTAATCTAGTAAGTATTTAATAGGGCAAGGACTCTATAATGGAAGCATTACTTCCACTAGAACTCTCACCCTAATAGGATTTCCAAAATCCTATAAATAAACCTGTTTGGCCAAACCCTAACCCATTTGATCGACCTGCTGCTGCACGGTAAGTGAAGAACATATGTTCTTCTTATTTTCTTTTGCCCTCTGTTTCGACTGCATGAAGAACTGATAAATCTTCATTAACTTTTCTTTGTAGGAAGCTCCACAGCTACTGCCGAAGAACAAGGTAATGTTCTTCAACCGTTTCCCTAACTTCGATTATATCCTCACCTTCCTTCCTTTTTCTTCCCCTACAGGTTGATTGAAGATCATCATCTCCATCATCTTCATCAACTGAATTTTTCTTCTTCTTCTTGTCCGATCTGCATACTGCTGCTATCAAGGGTATTAGAAGCTTCAGTGTGTTCTTATCAAGTTATTCACGTGTCCCATCTCCAGATATCAATTAAGGTAGGTTTTCTCAAGTTACTGTAGCCCAAATAAATTAAGACAAGACTTATATACGTATTGACATGACATGCATACGGTTTAATATGGTTTTATTATGTTTCTGCAATATTTTGAAAGAGACGCCCCTGTCCAGGGCGCTAATTTACAAGACACGACCCTGCCCAGGTCGTCAATTTCATATTTGACGCCCTGTACACAGGCGTTAATTTCATGTAAATGTTAATCACCTATCTTAAGAACTGATTATCCATGCAATTACATGAAATCAATAATTGTTAACGGTTAAAAGTCAATAAACATGAAACATCAAATCTAATATACTACATCTGAATTCCTGCCAATTTTCCTGTCATGACTATATGATTGTTATCCTTGATTATCATGCAAATCTTGCTTTCTTGGTATTTCTTAAATTCACGACCTAGACTAGGTCGTTTTTCATGTGTTAACGCCCCATAACAGGGCGTGAATTGAAAAGAAACGCCCCTTACTAGGGCGCGTATCTGTTAAAATCCTGGAATACATATTCTGAAAAATAGAATTAAATGGTAACGCCCCTTCCCAGGGCGCATTTTTGATAAATTCCTGAAAATATTGATATTCTGTCAAACAGTGAAAATAAAAGGACGCCTTCCGATGTAGTCGTCAAATCTTGAATAAACGCCCCTGATCAGGGCGCGTTTTAGATAAATTAATGAAATATTTAAATTCTGAAAATGAAAACATGTGTAAACGCCCTTCTGTTAAGCATTAATTACTTGATAAACGACTCTGATTAAGTCGTTATTTTACTGTAAAACTGATTTTCCACTGTTTCTGTTAACCGATGGTTTCATATGTTATATAATATATATATCGGCACTATTCTCCACTCCGTGAGTATAGTCCCACGTTTCACGGTTGTTTCATCGATCACACTCAACTCTCATTGACATACAAGCTCTCCATTGGACATTCCGTTCCTTCGGACTAGCGAGTTTGTCATAGAGACCTCCGTAAGACTCCTCATACCTTGGATTCCCTCAAGGTCGACTGAGCTGGTTGTACCCTAAAAACCCATTACGCAATTAATGCCATGTCAATCTAAAGAAACATGGTATACCGGCCCTTATGATTATACAAAGAGTATATCATAAGAAATTCTTAATGGGATGATGATATCATGCCATATCATGTCATTCTTGTAAACCTCAATTCTATGATAAGAATGAGGGTATCTTACCTTTGATATACTGTTCATGTGGACCTCAATTCTATATAAAGAATGTCCATATTGATTTGTCATGGTACCCAAGTTAAGGGAACCATATTCTACCTAGTTTTATCAATATCGTGATTATACCATTATTATCACCATTCTATGTCCTTTGTCATATTTTTTGACTCTATTCTGTCAAAGTTGTCATACATGTCTACCAGCTTGATTATTGAAATTCAAAAATTGGCTATATATATATAAGAGTGGATGTCAAAACACATGATAAATGCCTGCGCATATAGGGCCCGATCTGGTCCTGAGAGGAGCACCCGAAAGTACTTGTGCCCATGGGAGTTAAAATGATAAGGTATCTGGCATTATACCGAGTGCATGACTAGCTTGATTGGACATTCCACACACATCTTGCACTTGAATCGTACTTGACTTGACATGAAATGCGTGGCCCGAAAAAGGGTAATTTACTTGCTTGATACATGATAGCCAAAGTTCTTGACATGACTTGTTAAACATACTTGCTTGAATATCTTGAATAAACTTGTTATCTTGTTGAAAGTTCATGATTAGTCCATCTTATTTCCTTGTTACATTCTCTCTATCTTGTCGTTTTATGCGAGCATGCATAGCTTTATTGCATTCATGAAAGATGTAATTACTTAAACCCCTTGCTAGTACTTGAGATATAATTTCCTACTGAGCGTTCGCTCATTCCGTTTGTCCCTTTTTACTTTTCAGGTAAGTCCGACGACGATGGAAGTCAATCGGATGGGGATATTCAAGAGTGAAAGTGATAGAGATTATCCAAGTTTCGTCTAGTTGTTTCTATAGTTTTCTTGAGTCGACTATGTACTTTTCTTTTTATTAAACAGAGTATTGGATTTGTAATAGTCTATTATGAAATAAAGGATTTGGTTATCTTGCTATTTTGCGCATCTCTGTCTTTGTGTCGAATACACGACCACTCTGATTGACATGATTGATATAAACTCGTCACGCGTCTCCGAGTATCTTCCGCGCTCGGGGCGTGACAGTTTTTGTGGTATCAGAGCCTAAGGTATTCAATTCCTAGAAAAAACCCAAGTCCAAGGATAAGTTTGAACCTTTCAACCAGTGAGATTGGGTAGAACCAAGGGTTAAACTTAACATAGTGTACGAGTCTTTAAATACGATCACATACTGATATAGTTATTGTAATTGTAGGATAATGGCTGCCAAACGTGCTCAATGGCGCAACATGCAACGTACCCTCCAAGGGATGACTCAAGTGCTACAACAGGTAGCACAAGGTGGTGCTCCACGAGCTGGAAGCTTACACCAAGCCTTTAAGAACATGAATCCCCCGAAGTTTATGGGATCGACCGATCCGGACGATGCCGAGCATTGGGTTCAGGAAACCGAACGCATATTCCGTGTCATGCAATGCACGGATCAGGACAAAGTTCTATTAGCTACATTCCAGTTAGAGAAAGATGCTAGATGCTGGTGGGAGTCTATTGAAGCAACCATCGATCCTACTCAAGTAACATGCGAAGAATTTGTGGAATACTTCAATGCTAAATATTTCTCGGACCGAGTCCAAGAAAAGAAGGCTGCAGAATTCGCTGCATTAAAGCAATGATCTTTATCATTAGCAGATTATGAAGCTCAGTTCTCCAGGTTGTCTAGATATGCTAAGCATCTTATTAGCACGGAGAAGATGAAAGCACGTAGATTTCTTAATGGGCTTAGGCCCCACTATATTACTCAACTGGTGCCTATGGACATCCAAGTTTATTCTGAAATAGTGCGCCGAGCTCAATTACTTGAAGATGTCACGGAACTATCTGATAGGATCCGTGGAAAAGACAAGAAGGAGCAAGTCACAGGTTCGGGTTCTTTCAAACCCAATTTCAAGAAGAGGCCCAATAATGGAGGTTCTTCCTCTCAAGACCATAAGTTCAAAAAGACCAAGCCTTTCTCTATCACAACTACCCCTTTTAATATAGTATGCAAGCATTGTGACAAGGCTGGTCACAAGACAGAAGAATGCTGGAGGAAATTAGAAGCTTGTCTCCATTGTGGGGGTCGCGAACATCGGATTCCCGATTGTCCATTAATGAATGACCAAGCCGGAGACGGTAAGCGCCCGGTGACAAAGAACGCTCGACTTCATGCAATAAAGGAGACCGAGCAAGAAGAAGGTGGACTGGTAGAAGGTACATTAACAGTTTGTTCCAAAATTGCTTATGTCTTATTTGATACGGGTTCATCGCATTCCATTATTTCTAAGAAGTTTGCCAACCCGTTACCGTTAGAACCAGAATAGATAAAAATAGTTCTAACTACTCCTCTTGGAAGTGAAAATGATATTACTCATCACTACCAAAACTGTGAGGTAATGGTTTAAGGTAGGAATTTACCTATAGATCTCATATGCCTCGATCTAAAGGAGTATGATGTTATACTGGGAGCGGACTGGTTATTCAAATACCAGGCAACGGTTGATTGCCGCAATAGCCAAATTGCTTTCAAAGATTTTCCAGAATTAGTCTTTACTCGCCCCAAGAGTCGGAGCAAATCCCCTCTTATTTCGGCTCTTCGAGCAAGCAAGCTCGTCAGGAAAGGATGTGTATCCTTCCTTGCATTTGTCACAGTTAAGGAAACAAAGGACACTAAGATAGAAGACATTCAGGTAGTGCAAGAATTTCCAGATGTATTTCTGGAAGATTTGCCGGGATTACCCCCTCAAAGAGAAGTGGCCTTCACCATTGACTTAGTCCCTGGTGCTGGTCCTGTTTCAAGGGCACCATATAGAATGTCCCCTGCTGAACTCAAAGAGTTGAAGGAGTGTTAGGGTGCTTGGCCCGGATACAGAGGGGGGGGTGAATGAATCCTTCTACGAATAATGGCCAAATTTAAAACAGGATGCTAGATAAAGAAACAGAATAAAACCAATTCTATTCAACTCAAATACAAACACATTGAGCGCACCTATTCAAGCATCTAGCGGAAGCAAATCAGACAAACAAGCCACTGCACAAAGGTTTTTAGGTGGTTCGGTCCTTCAGACCTACATCCACCCCTCACTCCCAACCGGAGTGAGGCTTCACTAGCAGACGCTAGAACCAAGCAGACTCAGTCTGCAAACAATTGCTGCCACACAGCTTGACCAGGGGAACAGCCTCCCCTCTTCCTCCCAACCGGAGGGACAGCCAAGTGACTCCCAGTCACTTGGAAACTAGAGGTCGAAGACCTCTCTTCCTCCAGACTAGGAGGGACACCTGGGCCTGCAACCACAAGCCCAGAACCGGAGGACTAGCCTCCCTTCCTCTAACTAGAGGGAAACCCACAAGTGACAACCTGTCACTTGCAACCCGGAGATCAGATCTCCCTTCTCCTGAACTAACAGGAGGAACCCGATTCCCAACAGGGCAATCGGAAGACCAAAGATAATCAGAAAAGCAAAGGAAAAACAATAAACGAAAATGACACAGCAATCAGAAAGCTGTAAAAGATGAAAACATAGATGTGGCTCTCAACAGAGCTGACTGGCCTGGATTTGATCCACGGTCCAGTAGACAGATCTTCAATAGCTTCGTCCTTCTTCTCCACGAACTCTCTCTCTCTCTCTTTTTATCTCTCTTTCTTTTTCTTCAACTCTCTCTTTCTTTTTCTTCACGCGAGCACTATCTCTCTCTCACTTTTTCTTCTTCTGTTCTTCTGCTCTTTTTGCTCTTTGGCTTCTGTGCTTCCTTCGTTCCTGCCCGACCAGCCTTTCTTCTTTTTATATCAGCACCCAGCAGGAGGATGGGGTACAGAGTGCGTGTGCTTCACACGCTTGATCCAGAACCTTCCTGCCACGTGCCCTTTTCATATTTGTTTCTTTAGTATCGGATCATGTGCACCCAGACACTGATGAATGTTCTTCCTCGGACCTGCAACGTGATAAGAACCATTAATATTGAGTGCCATAAGAACTAGAACTGCATGAGGTTAGTGGATACAACAAAAGGTACACTAAACAAAGAACGACACGAGATACAGTGGTGACACAAGGAGCACTACTAAGAGAACGTCACGAGGTATAAAGAAAACAACACGAAGACACGAAGACAAGAACAACGCGGAGACATGAACGTAAAAACAACACGACATATTCACACAGCAAGGAGAACGACCCGTGCTGATAACAGACACGAAGACGAGAACAGACACCAACATGAAGTATGGTTTCAACACAAGAAAGACACGAGGACTAGGACGAATAAAAATGACACGAATACGCAACAAGACAAATGACACGAAAGTGAAACAGGAAGCAACACGAGGTGCTGCGATGTCCTCCACGCAATAGAACAAAGACGACATGAAGAGATGAAGAAACGACACGAGGTGAAGACAACACGTAGACGACAACTGAAATCGACATGGAATGAAAACAACACGAAGACAGAACAGTAATTTGACACGAAGTCAAAATGACAAGAAGTAAAACGACACGAAGTAAGTACGACATGGAGACAGATGATAGAGGCCGTCACGAGTCGAAAACAACACGAAGATGAAAACTGAAATCAACACGGAGTGTGGTCAAGGCGAGAGAGACACGAAGTCTAAAATGAAAAACCAATACGAAGATAGAATACAAAGAGATGACACGAAGTGAAGTTGACACGAAGTGAAAATAACACTAAGACGATGAGAACAGAAATCGACACGGAGTGAAGACAACACGAAGATATAATAGTAATTGACACGAAGTCAAAACGACACGAAGACAGAAGATGTCACGGCTATCACGACACGTGATGAACCAGTGGGACCAGAAAGAAACGACACGAAGACAAACAGTTCAACACGAGGTGTTATACACAAACATGATGAAGTGCCAACCAACATGAAGACAGTCCTTAAAAATACCTGAAGTGAAATGAAAGTTTATTCTTCACAGAAAAATATTTGTGTTAATTTTCCATAGAGACATATTTTTGTTAATTTTTCACAGATACATATTTTTGAACACCACTAAGACTTATAGTGTTATCATCATCAAAACATGTAAAGATTCAACAATACTCAACAAGGAGCAATTGATGGAATTAATTCGAAAAGGGTTTATTAGACCAAGTACTTCCCCATGGGGAGCACCAGTCTTATTTGTGAAGAAGAAGGACGGATCCATGAGACTATGCATCGACTATCGACAGTTGAATCATCTCACTATCAAGAACAAGTATCCACTGCCGAGAATCGATGAGTTATTTGATCAGATTTCAGGATCCAACTATTTTTCCAAGATTGATCTCAGGTCGGGATATCATCAGTTAAGAATCAAGGATGATGACATTCATAAGACTGCATTCAGAAGCAGGTATGGCCATTACGAATTTGTTGTTATGCCTTTTGGACTAACAAATGCACCTGCTGCCTTTATGCAGTTAATGAATAGCATATTCAGGCCTTACTTGGATCAATTTATAGTGGTCTTCATTGATGATATATTGATATATTCCAAGACTAAGGAAGAACATGAAAAGCATTTGAGGATTGCATTGCAAGTCTTGAGGACAAATCAATTATATGCAAAACTCAGCAAGTGTGAATTCTGGCTTGAAGAAGTGGCTTTTTTAGGACATGTGGTTTCAAAGGATGGATTATCAGTAGATCCGTCAAAGGTCGAAGCTGTTAGAAACTGGGAAAAACCAACCAATGCTAGCGAGATCAGAAGTTTCTTAGGCCTTGCAGGATATTATCGGCGATTCATCAAAGACTTCTCCAAGATCGCCGTGCCCCTTACAAGGTTATCTCGCAAGGAGATCCGATATGAATGGAGTGAGGAATGTGAAAGAAGTTTCCAAACTCTCAAAGATCATCTCACTACAGCTCCGGTGTTAGCTCTACCAATAGAAGGAGAGAAATTTGAGGTCTACACAGATGCTTCTGGCATTGGCCTCGGATGTGTCCTAATGCAACAAGGAAAGGTCATAGCATACTCTTCACGTCAACTGAAGAAGCATGAGGAGAATTACCCCGTCTATGACTTAGAACTGGCCGCGGTGGTATTTGCCCTAAAGATATGGAGACACTATTTATATGGAGTGCAGTTTACTGTATACTCCGATCACAAAAGTCTCAAATATCTATTTTCACAAAAGGAGCTAAACATGAGACAAAGACGCTGGCTAGAATATCTCAAGGACTTCGACTTTAATATACAATACCATCCCAGAAAGGGTAATTATGTTGCTGATGCCCTTAGTCGAAAGCCGAGAGCAATGATAGCCAATTATATGATACAAGAATGGAGGTTGCTAGAACAATTCTCCGAGCTCAATATAAGCTTGGACAAGGAAGCCAAATTTGTCACATTATCTCATGTAAGCATACAGTCAGACTTATTATCTGAGATACAAACACTTCAGGATGATGATCCTATATTAGTGGAAATCAAAGGCAGATTAGAAGGATAATCTGATTTTCAACTAACTTCTGATGGAAGATTATTGTTCAAGGACAGAACTTGTATACCAGATTATCCGGAATTAAAGAAAAAGATCTTAGATGAAGCTCACAGATCAAGGTACACTATTCATCCAGGATCAACCAAAATGTACCAAGATGTAAAGAGGAACTTTTAGTGGCCCAACATGAAAAGAGAAATAGCGGACTATGTATCACGCTGTCTCACATGCCAACAGGTCAAGGCGGAACACCAAAAGCCTGCTGGAAAACTACATCCTCTAGATATTCCTAAGTGGAAGTGGGAGGATATGGTATGGACTTCATCATGGGTTTATCTAAATCAAAAGGAGGACACGATGGAATCTGGGTTATCATTGACCGATTAACTAAATCGACGCATTTCTTGCCAATAAAAAGCCGATGGTCAATTGATGTGCTAGCTGCACTATACATCAAGGAAATAGTCAGGTTACATGGAATTCCTGTCTCAATCGTGTCTGATAGAGATCCCCGTTTCACTTCTCATTTTTGGAAGGGATTACAACATTCGTTGGGAACAAGGCTTAACTTTAGTACAGCTTTTCACCCACAAACGGATGGTCAGACCGAGAGAACTAATCAAGTTGTTGAAGATATGCTTAGAGCATGCATCATTGACTTTGGAGGAAACTGGCATGACCACTTGCCTCTAGTGGAATTTGCATATAACAACAGCTACCAAGCTAGTATGGAAGGAGTTGCCGATCACCCTTATGCTGGAACGAAGTTGGAGAAAAACAACTGTTAGGTCCAGACATGGTAAGGGATACGACTGAGAAGATACAAGTAATCAGAGAAAGATTGCAAGTTGCTCAGACCAGACAAAAGGCTTATGCTGATACAAGGAGAAGAGATCTTGAATTCCAAATCGGAGATCATGTATTTCTCAAGATATCGCCTGGACGTGGCATACGAAGATTTGGTGTTAAGGGCAAGCTTACGCCAAGATTCATCGGACCATTTGAGGTACTCGAAAGAGTTGGCGAGGTTGCTTATCGCATCGCATTGCCTCCTCAATTGTCTGAGGTACATAATGTATTTCACATATCTATGTTGAAGAAGTATGTACACGATCCATCTCATATTATTGAACATGGAGATCTGGTGATCAAGAAAGACCTCACCTATGAACAGAAGCCTATGAAGATCTTAGACCGTGAAATACATGCTCTAAGGAATAAGGTTATTCCCATGCTCAAGGTGCAATGGAACAAGAATTCTGAACATGAAGCAACATGGGAGACCGAGGAATCTATGAAGAAACGATTTCCCGAGTTATTCTAAGAGGTATATGATCCACACTCTCCACGTATATACATATTATGCAATTGAATTTGGGGACCAAATTCTTTTAAGTGGGGGAGGGTGTAGCAACCCTGATAAAATATTAATAACAATAAAGATTTTAAAATAAATCAAATAAATAGATAAATAAAACAAAATAAAATAACGCCTCGGATAAAGGCGCTATTCAAATTAGAAACGTCTCTAGATAAGGCGTTATTCAAGAAGTGACGCCCTGACCACACGGCGTCAAATTCTGAACGCCAAAAACGGTAAGGACAAGAAACGCCCCTATCTTGGGCGTGTTTTAAACAAAGGAACGCCCTAACGAAAGGCGCTTCTTAAGAAACGACCTGAACCAGGTCGTCAATTCAAGAATCGACGCCCTGACCAAAGTCGTTAATTCCATTCGAGTTCCGTTCGACACGGGAGCTTATCCAGGGAAGGATTGTGTTAATCTAGTAAGTATTTAATAGGGCAAGGACTCTATATTGGAAGCATTACTTCCACTAGAACTCTCACCCTAATAGGATTTCCAAAATCCTATAAATAAACCTGTTTGGCCAAACCCTAACCCATTTGATCGACCTGCTGCTACACGGTAAGTGAAGAACATATGTTCTTCTTATTTTCTTTTGCCCTCTGTTTCGACTGCATGAAGAACTGATAAATCTTCATTAACTTTTCTTTGTAGGAAGCTCCACAGCTACTGCCGAAGAACAAGGTAATGTTCTTCAACCGTTTCCCTAACTTCGATTATATCCTCACCTTCCTTCCTTTTTCTTCCCCTACAGGTTGATTGAAGATCATCATCTCCATCATCTTCATCAACTGAATTTTTCTTCTTCTTCCTGTCCGATTTGCATACTGCTGCTATCAAGGGTATTAGAAGCTTCAGTGTGTTCTTATCAAGTTATTCACGTGTCCCATCTCCAGATATCAATTAAGGTAGGTTTTCTCAAGTTACTGTAGCCCAAATAAATTAAGACAAGACTTATATACGTATTGACATGACATGCATACGGTTTAATATGGTTTTATTATGTTTCTGCAATATTTTGAAAGAGACGCCCCTGTCCAGGGCGCTAATTTAAGAGACACGACCCTGCCCAGGTCGTCAATTTCATATTTGACGCCCTGTACACAAGCGTTAATTTCATGTAAATGTTAATCACCTATCTTAAGAACTGATTATCCATGCAATTACATGAAATCAATAATTGTTAACGGTTAAAAGTCAATAAACATGAAACATCAAATCTAATATACTACATCTGAATTCCTGCCAATTTTCCTGTCATGACTATATGATTATTATCCTTGATTATCCTGCAAATCTTGCTTTCCTGGTATTTCTTGAATTCACAACCTAGACTAGGTCGTTTTTCATGTGTTAACGCCCCATAACAGGGCGTGAATTGAAAAGAAACGCCCCTTACTAGGGCGCGTATCTGTTAAAATCCTGGAATACATATTCTGAAAAATAGAATTAAATGGTAACGCCCCTTCCCAGGGCGCGTTTTTGATAAATTCTTGAAAATATTGATATGCTGTCAAACAGTGAAAATAAAAGGACGCCTTCCGATGTAGTCGTCAAATCTTGAATAAACGCCCCTGATCAGGGCGCATTTTAGATAAATTAATGAAATATTGAAATTCTCAAAAATGGAAACAAGTGTAAACGCCCTTCTGTTAAGCGTTAATTACTTGATAAACGACTCTGATTAAGTCGTTATTTTACTGTAAAACTGATTTTCCACTGTTTCTGTTAACCGATGGTTTCATATGTTATATAATATATATATCGGCACTATTCTCCACTCCGTGAGTATAGTCCCACGTTTCACGGTTGTTTCATCGATCACACTCAACTCTCATTGACATA
Source organism: Amorphophallus konjac (assembly GCA_022559845.1). NCBI lineage: Eukaryota > Viridiplantae > Streptophyta > Magnoliopsida > Alismatales > Araceae > Amorphophallus > Amorphophallus konjac. The sequence goes on along the minus strand of CM040127.1, from coordinate 178,554,570 downwards.
CAAGCTCTCTATTGGACATTCCGTTCCTTCGGACTAGCGAGTTAGTCATAGAGACCTCCGTAAGACTCCTCGTACCTTGGATTCCCTCAAGGTCGACTGAGCTGGTTGTACCCTAAAAACCCATTATGCAATTAATGCCATGTCAATCTAAAGAAACATGGTATACCGGCCCTTATGATTATATAAAGAGTATATCATAAGAAATTCTTAATGGGATGATGATATCATGTCATATCATGTCATTCTTGTAAACCTCAATTCTATGATAAGAATGAGGGTATCTTACCTTTGATATACTGTTCATGTGGACCTCAATTCTATATAAAGAATGTCCATATTGATTTGTCATGGTACCCAAGTTAAGGGAACCATATTCTACCTAGTTTTATCGATATCGTGATTATACCGTTATTATCGCCATTCTATGTCCTTTGTCATATTTTTGGACTCTATTATGTCAAAATTGTCACACATGTCTACCAGCTTGATTATTGAAATTCAAAAATTGGCTATATATATATAAGAGTGGATGTCAAAACACATGATAAATGCCTGCGCATATAGGGCCCGATCTGGTCCTGGGAGGAGCACCCGAAAGTACTTGTGCCCATGGGAGTTAAAATGATAAGGTATCTGGCATTATACCGAGTGCATGACTAGCTTGATTGGACATTCCACATACATCTTGTACTTGAATCGTACTTGACTTGACATGAAATGCGTGGCCCGAAAAAGGGTAATTTACTTGCTTGATACATGATAGCCAAAGTTCTTGACATGACTTGTTAAACGTACTTGCTTGAATATCTTGAATAAACTTGTTATCTTGTTGAAAGTTCATGATTAGTCCATCTTATTTCCTTGATATTACATTCTCTCTATCTTATCGTTTTATGCGAGCATGCATAGCTTTATTGCATTCATGAAAGATGTAATTACTTAAACCCCTTGCTAGTACTTGAGATATAATTTCCTACTGAGCGTTCGCTCATTCCATTTGTCCCTTTTTACTTTTCAAGTAAGTCCGACGATGATGGAAGTCAATCGGATGGGGATATTCAAGAGTGAAAGTGATAGAGATTCTCCAAGTGTCGTCTAGTTGTTTCTATAGTTTTCTTGAGTCGACTATGTACTTTTCTTTTTATTAAACAGAGTATTAGATTTGTAATAGTCTATTATGAAATAAAGGATTGGGTTATCTTGCTATTTTGCGCATCTCTGTCTTTGTGTCGAATACACGACCACTCTGATTGACATGATTGATATAAACTCGTCACGCGTCTCCGGGTATCTTCCGCGCTCGGGGCGTGACATCTTCTTTCTCTTTTCTTTTTCTCTGGATCGTGGCTCTCTATATGGACTTTTCTTCTCGCCAACTCGATCACCCTTATTCTGTGGAAGAAGGCTCATATATATAGCAGCAGCAACAGCATCAGCCCCGACGTGTGACCTCCACATTTCCAGCCCTAAGTATTCAGACCACGTGGCAGTCTCTCAGCAGGCTTCATTCCAGCCTCGGATCACGTGCTGCCCAGTCACTGGGGAATATTTCTTCCTCGGACCTGCAAGGAGATGAAAACCATTAAAACTGAGGGCCACAATAACTAAATCTGCATGAAGTATGTAGTAGCAATTCTAGATGCACTGAGAACGACACGAGATACAACTGTAATAGAGATAACACTACAAATAGAACGATACGAAGAAGATGAAAACAACACGAGGTAATAAGAAGAACGACACGAGATACATACGATGACTACAGCACGAAGTAAAGAAAATGACACAACGTAATAAACAGCAAAGAGAACGGCACGAGAACAACATGGACTGACAACAAAAATCGACACGAAGTGGTTGCAAACAAGCAAGACACGAGGTCTACGTAAAGCAACACGAAGTGTTGTCAAGGCGAGAAAGGCACGAAGTCTAAAGCGAAAAACCAACACAAGGTCAGAAGAGTGACACGGCTATCACGAGACGTGATGAAGCAGTGACACTAAAACAAAAAGACTCGAGGAACAACAGTAAGTGACACAAAGTTAAACAAGCAGACATAAAAGATGACACGAGATGCAACTAGAAAACAGAGAGAAGCGACACGAGGTTCACACAGAACCGACACGAGGTGGCACAGAAAGCAACACGATGTGCTGCAATGTTCTGCACGCAGTGGAACAAAAACGACACGAAGACACAAAAACAACATTAACCGACACGAAGTAAGTACGACAAGGAGACAGATGACAGAGACCGTCACGAGTTGAAAACAATACGAAGATGAAATTGACACGAAGTGAAAACTACACGAAGACGAAGTTGACACGAAGTGAAAACAACACGAAGTGAAAACAACACTAAGACGATGAGAATAGCACGAGGTGAAGCGACACGGGGTTCACTGGGAAACGACTCGAAGTTCATCAGAACAAATCGAGCTGCTACAGAAAACAACACGAAGACAATCAAACAAAAACAAAACAAAGACAATGGCTGCTACAGTGCAATGTCTAGACTTGAAGTTCAGTTGAGTGTACAGACTTCACCAATGAATCACTCACTGTACAAACTTACTATAGCAGTCTGATGTACAGACTTTGATGAACAGTCCAATGTATGGACTTGTACTGCAAACAATAATTTATAGACTTCATGTAAAAGCCCAATGTATCGGACATTGAAATCGAAGACCAATGTGCAGACTTTGACAGTGAAGACTAGTGTGCAGACTTCAAGTTTAACTGTGGATGTACAGACTTGAAGAATAAGCCAGTGTATAGACTTGAAGATTGAGGGCGATGTACAGACTTTGATGACCAACACCAATGTATAGACTTAGGAGCATAAGACACGGCTGTACAGACTTCGCCTAAGACGCTGTACACACTTAGCCTAAGACAATGCATAGGCTTGAACGAGAGTCCAATGTATAGACTTGCATGATGCACAATTACACAGTCCAGTGTATAGACTTTGCTACCCAGACATGATATATGCAGAGACATGACATGATATATGCAGAGACATGATATCTGACAGAATGCAATGCACATATATAAAGAGCAAATGCCATCAATGCTAGACATCATCATTCATGTTGCTATCAATATGCAGAAGGCTCAAGAATAATAATGCATAGAAATGCACTTTGTTTATTACAATCATCAAAACATAATAACATTGCTATCATCAAAATACAATATCAAATGCACTCAAATGCACTCACTGTCTTGCTATCATCAAAACCAAATAGTATTGCTATCATCAAGGCGACATAGCACATGCTTGTGCCTAAGAGGCACAACAGTCCCAACGTTGCCGGGCGGTCTGTAGAGCGACCGCGCATCTTCAGGGCTATTCTTCCAGAGCCGCGTATTGCTACAGTGCTACTCTAGGCGAGTGTCTCCCCTTTCTTTCCAAGGTACGGTGTACTTGCTTACATTCAACACCTTGGTGGCGATCACACACATTCCACATCCTTCCCCCTATTATTTACACATCGTTTAGTTCTTTACATTAGCACGGTAAAGAAGGGGTTGGAAGGGTAATCAAAAAGGGAAAGAAAGAAAACATGTCAACAATGACCAACATGAAATATGCATAGACCTTGCTATGAACCATATGAACTATGTACATGCCTTGCCATAATCAACATGAAATATGCACTGTTACGCCCCGTACTCTATACCGTCGAGGTATTGTCCGCTTTGGCCTACCGACCTCACGATTTTATCCCTTTTTAAGGGTGATCGACTCCAGAATTGGGGACTTCCCGGGTAGGTCACCCATCCCAGTACTACTCCCCATTAAGCACGCTCAACTTCGGAGTTCTTTACAAGAACTGAGCCGATACTTGAAAAGGCGCCTCGATGATATAGAGTACAACTTAGCAATATTTGAGGGTGTTACAATCTACCCCTCTTATATAGGCGACGTCCTCGTCGCTGGGCACATATAGCACGCAATCAAGCCCCCAGACAGGTAGGACTCTAGAGGTGGCCCCTACAGGCTCAAGAGGTGGCTCCCACTATGTAGCACTTTGCTCCATTACGGACTCAAGAGGTGACTCCTATAGTGTAGCACTTTGCCCTGCATGGCACTTAGTTCATACACTTCCGGCTGGAGTATAGCTTTGATACCATTCCTCGGACCATTCAAACTTGTTGTCTTTGTGGGTCAATCGAGTGAGAGGTACCGCAATCTTGGAGAAGTCTTGAATAAATCTCTGATAATAGCCTGCCAGGCCTGGGAAGCTTCTCACTTCGGTCACTGTAGTAGGCTGATCCCAGTTCCTTACTGCCTCCACTTTCGAAGGATCAACTGAAATACCTTCTTTGGTGATGATATGTCCTAAGAAGGACACTTCTTGCAGCCAGAAATCACATTTACTGAATTTGGCATATAGTTGATGATCTTTCAATATCTGCAATGCCGTTCTCAAATGTTCGGCATGCTCTTCTTCAGTCTTGGAATAAATTAGTATGTCGTCAATGAATACCACGACCCATTGATCAAGATAAGGCCGGAATGTATTATTCATTAACTGCATGAAAGCTGCTGGTGCATTCGTTAGACCAAAAGGTATATCGACAAACTCAAAATGACCATACCTGCTGCGGAAAGCTGTTTTATAAATATCATCTTTCTTAATCCTCAGCTGATGATATCCAGATCGAAGATCGATCTTAGAGAAATAATGTGCTCCCGCTATCTGGTCGAATAATTCGTCAATCCTCGGCAATGGGTATTTATTCTTGATAGTTAGCTGGTTCAGTTGCCGATAATCGATGCATAATCTCATCGAACCATCCTTTTTCCTGACGAATAATACAAGAGCTCCCCAAGGTGAAGTACTCGGACGAATAAAGCCCTTCTCGAGCAATTCCATCAGCTGTTGCTTTAATTCCCTTAGCTCCGCAGGGGACATACGGTAAGGAGCTCTAGAAATAGGGGACGCGCCAGGAACAATATCAATGGAGAAGATAACTTCCTGCTCAGGCGGAAGTCCTGGTAGTTCCTCCGGAAAGACTTCGAAGAATTCTCGGACAATAGGAGTGTCTTTTATCTCAACTCGCTGTTCCGGTGTAGCATGGACAAAGGCTAGAAAAGCCTCGCAACCTCGCCTCATCAGCTTGTCGGCTCGAAGAGAAGAGATGAGCGATACGGGGTTATGGTGCTTGATCCCCGTAAAAGATAAACCAGAATGTCTAGTAAAAGTCACTGAGCTAGAACTGCAGTGAACACTGGCCTCGTACTTGGCCAACCAATCTGCTCCAAGGATTACATCATAATCCCTCATATCCATGCAAACTAAGTCGGCTGGAAAGTTCCGTTCATCAATAATAACCTTACTAGAAGGATAGTAATATTGAATAGCCACTCCAGAACCAATAGGAGTTGATATAACCAATGGAGAATTCATCATAATAGGTTCGACAGATAACGACTTCGCAAATTTTCGAGAAATAAAAGAATGTGTTGCACCAGTATCAAAGAGAACAAATGCGGGCTTGTCGATTATAGTAAGGGTACCTTCGACGAGTCCGCCATCATCAGAAATCCCAATTTCATCCGCATGTAAAGCTTGGAGCCTTCCTTGCGGCTTCTTGATAACTTGAGGTTTTGCCGGTGTAGCTTGTTTCGATAGAAGAGGGCAGTCAGGGATACGGTGTTCCCTACTCCCACATCGTAAACACGCACCTAGCTTGCGCCAGCATTCCTCCATCTTGTGACCTGGACGATCACAATACTTGCACTTGCCCTTGAATGGAACAATAGGGTCGGGTTTCTTCTCTTCATTTCTTGGCATCTTGCCTTTCCACGTTCCCGATCCGATCCACGAACTAGACCCACTCATGGGCCTCTTTTTGCTAGTGCCAAATCCGGGTCTAGGAGTTGGTTGTTCCTTCTTCATGCCTTGCCCACGGATCCTCTCCGTCATTTCTAAGGTATCTTCTAGAACTTGTGCCTTTCTCACCATCTCAGAATAAGTAGAGATCTCCATCGGCGCCAGTTGATTGATGTAATGAAGCTTCAACCTGTTGAGAAATCGCTTAGCTTTCATCTTTTCTGTGGAGATAAGGTGAGTAGCATAGCGCGAAAGCCGAGAGAACTGTGCTTCATATTCGGCCACCGATAAGCTTTACTGCTTTAGAGCCGCGAACTCCGCCGCCTTCTTCTCTTGTACACGATCGAAAAAATATTTGTCGTTGAAGAATTCCTCGAACTCTTTTTTTAACTAAAGGTTATACTTGCAAGGGGGGAGACGGGAGAGGGGGTTCATCTCTTCATTGCGGAAGAAGATGAAAACACTATCCCGGCCACCAGGCAAGCGATTTTCATATATGAAAGCAGTAAAAGAAAGGGGTACAGGAGAGGGGGGGGGGAAGCGCCCAAAGAGGGGCAAGAGGCGAACAAGGCCAAAGGCCCAAGAAAGCAAGGCCAAGGAAACCCAGGCGAGGGGCAAAACAAAAACCCAAGAACCCACATAAGAAACAAAGCCCCTACAAATAGGAATCTTCGTCGAAGACCCCTTCAGAGTCAGACGAGAAGACAGAACGGACACCGTGCTGACGACCTGGAGAGAAAGGCCAATCATGGGGATCAACCTCCGAACCGTCGGTATCAAGCGTGTCCGTGTGAGAAGAGACAGCCGGCGGCGGAGGCGCCATCGAAGAAGACTGGAGCCGAAGGAAACGACGGGGAGGGAGGGCAGCGTCCTCAAACATGCACTGTCGGTCACGCGTGGAGGAAGTGGAATTGGAACGCCGGAAGGAGCGCCGAGGAGCTCCGCCTTCCATCCTCGAGGGAAGCTGAGAGCGGTCCAAGCCAGAGGTGCCCACGAATTCCTCGAACTCTTCCCATGTGACTTGTTGATCGCCTAGAGTTGCCTTGACGGAATCCCACCAAGTACGCGCGTCCCGCTCCAATTGGAAGGTAGAAAGAAGGACACGCTCTTGGTCGGTGCATTGCATGACTTCAAAAATTCTCCCCATTTCGTGGAGCCAATGCTCGGCCTCATCGGGGTTAGTCGAACCAGCAAATCTTGGCGGGTTCATTCCTCGAAAGTTCTGGTATAAGTCACCGGTGCCATGACCCGCTGCTCCAGCTTGAGCTACCTGATGTAACGCCTGAGTCAGGCCTTGAACCGTGCGCTGCAGGTTCCTCCATTCAGCACGATCGGCTGCCATCTACACGAGAAATAGATTACTTAGGTCCAAAAAAAATAGATAATAACACGATTAAGGAACGAACTTAACCCAAGTTTCTATCCAATCTTACCAGGTCAGGTTCTAGACTTTAACAAGGTTAGAGGTCTAATGCACCTAAACACGACCAAAAACTCGGTACCTGGCGGAGCTAATCGGTCCGAAGACCACTCGCGCAAGTATGCGACCTTCCCGATAGGCGTAGCCTAATGTTCGGACAACACCTTTTGATATACCGATTATTGGGATGCAATGCAAGAAAACCTAAACTTAGGGAACCTAGGAATATGAAACCTGGCGCTGATACCATTCTGTTACGCCCCGTACTCTATACCGTCGAGGTATTATCCGCTTTGGCCTACCGACCTCACGGTTTTATCCCTTTTTAACAGTGATCGGCTCCAGAATGGGGGACTTCCCGGGTAGGTCACCCATCCCAGTACTACTCCCCATTAAGCACGCTCAACTTCGAAGTTCTTTACAAGAACTGAGCCGATACTTGAAAAGGCGCCTCGATGATATAGAGTACAACTTAGCTATATTTGAGGGTGTTACAATCTACCCCTCTTATATATGCGACGTCCTCGTCGCTGGGCACATATAGCACGCAATCAAGCAATCAAGCCCCCAGGCAGGTATGACTCTAGAGGTGGCCCCTACAGGCTCAAGAGGTGACTCCCACTATGTAGCACTTTGCTCCATTTCGGACTTAAGAGGTGACTCCCATAGTGTAGCACTTTGCCCTGCATGGCACTTAGTTCCTACACTTTCGGCTGGGGTATAGCTCTGATACCAACTAAACTGTCACGCCCCGACGCGGAATATCGGGACGTACAGTTAGAAACGAGCTGGACAGAGAGAGAACTAATCTAAATATATACAATTGCTAAGAAATGGAAATAACTTATTGACCATTAAACAAAACATAACTGGTACATAATCCTCAAATCAACTCAATACAACTAGGATAACAACTCTAAACCACAATAACAAAACTAAAGCATAACACACTCTAAACACAACTAACTGATACACTCAAAACATCACTCCTGCCCTTCCCCATCGGTAAACGCGTCACCTGAAAAGCCTGGAAAGGGGGGAAACAACAACTATGAGCTAACGCTCAGTAGGAAATAACAGATAGGTATAAGTGATTAGCAGTTTAATTACATTTTCAAAATATCATGCTACAAAGGATAATGCAATAAAAGAGTAATAATGGTATAATGAAACAAAATTGAAAGATCTCGCAAGGTCAAGAAATATAAAGGAACAGAATGGTAATACTTAAGAGGAATAACAAAGACAAGAATTTACTACAAGAGATAACGATAAAGAGTTGGCCATATCAAGATAATTCGAGTCATGTCAAGCACGTGTGTAGTTTCATTTCCACGTCTAAGTAATAGCAAGTAAGTAACAACAAGTAGAGTATAGAACAGTGAAGAGTGGAAAGTGAAAAGTAGTAGAGAGTAGTAGAGAGTAGTGGCCAGTCCTAGATTTAACCCATGTCATAGTACTGGTGCCAAATGCCACACCTAGTCAATCACCTCCCCGGGGGTACACGTAGTGTTCGGGCGCTCCTCCCAGGACTAGACCGAGCCCTTAATTGTTTGCCAGGCATTGATTTCTTTGGATCAAAGATCCCACGAATCTAGACTTCCACAATTTATGGCCAGAATTCCAAGGTTTGAACCATGTAGCAATAACAATTTCAAGTAGGAAGGAGATTCATTTCAGAATTTCAAGGTAAGCACAATCATCAAGAAGATTGAAAACCAAGTCACAATAAGAGTTAATCATGCTGCACTACTGTAGTACAGCAGCTATCCAACAAGCTAATCAACATATTAATCCTAATTATCAAGTTAATATGTCAAAGATTATCCATTATCATTTGCATTAAGACAATTGCCAAAAGCTGATTCAAGATGATAAGGTAAAGGAACAAGCTTGTACAGGAAGGAAAAAGAATGCATTTAACAGAGATTTAATTACACCATTAACCACTAATTATGTGGGTTTCTATTTAACCAATGTATACATTGCAATTAAGATGATGAATGACATGCTTTTACATCGTGATAGAACATAGGAACCAATGCAGTTTGAAAATCATAAGGCTCATGATTAGGTCACTGGTTCTTCAAAAGTATAGTTTTCAATTGGTCTAAGTTCAATGGGTCGATCTCCTAATGATCCGGATCGATCCACGGGTCGCAAAACGATGAAAACCGGGCTTCTGGTACATGGGTCGACCCCTGGGGTCGACCCCTGTAAAAATGGGGTCTGGCAGCTGAATGGGTCGACCCTTGGGGTCGACCCCAGCAAATTCTGAAGGATGGGTCGACCCCTGGGGTCGACCCCTTCATTCCTGCGCATGGGTCGACCCCTGGGGTCAACCCCCTTGTAGGGAGTGGATGGGTCGACCCCTGGGGTCGACCCTCGGGCCTGCTGGGCTGCCCAGAAAATGGGTCGACCCCAGGGGTCGACCCCCTGCAAGAACAGCAACGTGAGTTGCCTCCGGAAAACACATGAACTCATCCAAATGAGGTCCAATTGAGTTGAAATCAAAACCACATGATCTAGGAATCCTAATAGACATTCTAGGGTCATGATACATGAGTTTAGAAACATGAATTTTCATAGAAATAAATTAAATCTCAACTTATACATGATAAATACATGAAAACCCTAGTTCCTGACCTACTTCTACTAAATCATGCAATTCTCTCAACATAAGCAATGAATTTTGAGGGTTCTTGCGTCAAAAGAAAGCTAACTCGATTATGAATCCAACCATGTATGATATGCTACATGAAGATCATGTTACATGACTCAAAATTAGCCCGAAATCAAAATCTGACTTAAAGGAACACTATATGAATCATGTTCTAGACATGCTCTTACTTCGATGCAAAATACTCTCAACATGCTCAATACAAATTAGGGGTTTCTTCGTCAAATGAAAGCTAACAACATGCTGATTACATCATGTAAGTTAATTAGAGTTTGGTTGTTAGATCCCACCTCAAATCGTAGAAAGAATTTGAAACCCTAGAATGAAGAATAAGCTTGACAGCAGCTCACAAAAAGCTCGATATCTCCACGGATACCTAATGAAATTTGGGGCTTTCAGTCCCATTGGATAGATCTCGACGAGCTGATCAAGATACTATATTTACAAGTCTCAATTGGTTAAGGGTACCTACCTTAATCGACGGATTAAAGGGCTGGAGATGAAGAACGACGAACTACCAACACCCTCCACCAAAACGACGAATGCTCCCAGATCTGGACTCCTCGTCGACTGACCCAGCTACCAAATGAAACTAGAGTCGAAGAGCTACATTTCTATAGGTCATGGGGCTTCTAGAGCCTTCGGAGGTGGGAGTATTGGGCGCTACAAGCTTCGTGTTTAGAAACGGCGCCGGAATCCTTGACTCGACCAAATCTATGACGGCAGCACGTTTTAGGGCTAGGTTTACCTCAAATTGATTGAGGGTAAATGTTCCTTACCTCATGGCCTTCCATTTGCCCTTGATTTCAGATCATTTGGTTGAGTAATAAGGTCGAATTTCACGTTTTAAGTTACGATTAGGTAAAGGGTAGGTGGAAGTCAAATTCAGGATTAATCATCTAATTAAACAAGGTTACGCAATTAATTTGGGTCAAGTCCAGAAGACAAAATTGCTATAAAAATGATCTTTTACCCAATTACTATTTTTACAGATTTTTCTAAGGTAGTCGAATTTTATAGGTTCTATTTTCTAATGAATTAAATATTAATATTTCAAAATTCAAACATTAATTTATTTTAATTCAATTTTTAATTAATAAAAGCTCAATAAAACTTAATAAATAATCAGGGTATTACATGCACAGACCTTGCTATGAACCATATGAAATGTGTATAGAACTTGCCTCGAAGGCTAACCTTCCCAAGGGTTGTGCAAATCCTTAGAGACACAGAGGTAACTCATGGAAGCCCAAAACTTGACGAAACCAACAACCACAATGAACATGGTGGTGGTCCCCATGTGCCCTTAATCCCTCTTTAAAGTGTACAAAATATATTTAAAATCGTTCTAATGCGTCATTGACCCCTAAAGTTTAAGGTTAGGTGCCTACCTTTGAGGTGCTAACCGACGATTCGGGGATAATATCCACACCCCAGATCCTCCTCAGTTTTACCCCTTTCGATCCGAGGATGAGATCCACACCCCAGACCCTCCCAAAACTTCACTGCAGGTTCACCCTTCTACGAAATGCCCAGGTCCCTCACCTCTCTTCCTTACCCAAGGGAAACCGTGGGTGGCAGAAAATGGAAGATTAGTGTTGCTAAAAGACTGACCACCCATGACACCCCCCTCCTTTTATAGTTTCTTTCAAGTCTCCCAAGGTTCTCCTACGACCTAGAAGGCTCCCACATGCTTCCCAAGGTCGATGGTTTAAGGAAGGTTAATGCTAAGCATCCTTTCAGTTTGAACAGAGGTGACCCTTCGTCTCCTCGGTCATAGATGTGAGCGGGCGTGCTTTTCTGTTCGGTTTTGGGTTGGGACATCTTCATATGAAATCAAGAGGACTTCTTGATCTAATTATAGGTCTTGGTGTCATTGAATTTCATTATTCCTAGCCTGAGTTATGATTTTTTCAAATTTATCATTTAGTCTCCCTTATTCAAATTGCAACCTTTCGATAGCTCGAGGTAATCCGTGCACAACTCAATTATCCAATCCGCATTGGGTCTTGACCCCATAATAGAAGTTGTAGCTAACATACTACTTGAAATTTTGGCCTTGGTTTCAGGTCATTTCATTAACCACAAGAGAAATTATGAATTTCCCATTAATTACCTTCAAATTTCCCCAACAGTCACACCCCTTCGTGACAGCTGTCTGCCAAAGGGCTCCGGGCCCAAGTTCTGGTCCGAATTGGGCTTCCTCCCCAATAGAGGAGTTTGGGCTAAGGGCCCAAGCTTTCTAACGAGACTGGTTTCATACTTTTCTGATCATCCTATGTTAAGTTACGGGTTTTTCTAAGGATTCTTAATTAATCCATCTAGATTTTCGGCCAGTTTAGTCTTATGGGTCCGAATTATACCCGATTGGCTAGTGCCCATTTAGCGGTCACAACATCGTCTCCCCCTTACAATAATTTCACCCTCGAAATTGAATTGAAAGAAAGAAGAAAACTTCTCTTTAAGGAAAAATTGCTCACCGAATAGTTGGGGGTATTCCTAGCACATTTTGTCCTCCGACTCCCAAGTTGCTTCCTCGGAATGAGAATTCCTCCATAAGACTTTCACCAACCGGATGGTTTTATTCCTCAATACATGTTCCTTTCGGTCGATGATCTCGATGGCCTGCTCCACATAAGACAGATTTGCTCGAACTTCCAGGGGCTCGTATTCTATCACATACGAGTCATCTCGGACATATCCCCTGAGCATGGAGATGTGGAAGACCGGATGCACATGTGCCAGAGCGGGCGGGAGTGCAAGTCGATAAGCCACCCCATTGACCCTTTGTAGAATCTCAAAAGGCCCGATATACCTGGGACTGAGCTTGCCCTTCTTCCCAAATCGCATGACTTCCTTGGTAGGAGACACCTTTAGGAATACATGGTCTCCTTCTGCAAATGTCAACTCTCTCTGCCGCTGGTCTGCATAACTTTTCTGTCCGCTTTTGGCTGTGAGGAGTCGTTGTCGGATCATGGATATCTTCTCTGAGCAGTCTTGCACCAATTGTGGCCCGAATATCTGCTTCTTCCAGCTTCATACCAGCATACCAGTGACCTACATGGCCGCCCATAGAGTGCCTCACATGGTGCCATTCCGATGACGGAGTGGTAACTATTGTTGTATGCAAACTCTATCAGGGGTAAGTGATCGTCCCGTTTCCTCTCCATTCAATACTGCACGCCCTCAGCATATCTTCTAGAGTTTGGATGGTACGCTCAGATTGCCCATCGGTCTGAGGATGAAAGCCCGAGCTGAGCGGCAACTCTGTCCCCATAGCCTGTTGTAAGCTTTTCCAGAACCTCGCGGTGAATCGAGGGTTCCGATCAGAAATGATGGACAAGGGTGCCCCATGCAACCGAATAATCTCAGCGATGAATAATTTCGCTAAGGATTCGATTGGAGTTTGCTTGTGGACGGGAAGGAAGTGTGCAGTCTTTGTGAACATGTCCACAATTACCCAAATTGTGTCATGCCTTCTCCTGGTCATGGGTAGGCTAGACACAAAGTCCATGGTGATTTGTTCCCATTTCCACTGGGCTATTTCAATGGTTTGGAGATGACCTCCAGGTCTTTGGTGCTCAATTTTTACCTGCTGACAAGTGAGGCATTTGGATACGAACTCCGCAATGTCTCACTTCATTCCCGGCCACCAATACATCCTTTTCATATCTTGGAACATTTTGGTGCTCCCAGGATGGATGGAAAATTTTGACCCATGAGCCTCTCGCATCAAGTCCTTCTTCATCTCCACATCGTCCGGTACACAAATCCTTCCTCGGAATGCAATCAACCCATCGATTCCCATTTGGAAGTCCTCACTATTCAGTTGTCTCTGCAATGCCATGTCCTGCCTCTATGCCTCAACAATTCTATCTAGGTATGCAGGTCTTCCTGATAACCCAGCTAAAAGATCGAACTACTTCCTTTTCTCGGGTCGTCATTCGATCACTCCCTCCATCATATCCCACTCCCAATGCAAACTCAGCACCATCAACTTTTGGCTAAGAGCATCCGCCACCACATTCGCCTTGCCCGGATGGTATTGTAAGGTGAAGTCATAGTCCTTCAATAGCTTGACCCATCTCCTTTGCCTCAAATTGAGTTCCTTCTGGGAGAATATGTACTTGAGACTCTGATGGTTGGTGAAGACCTCAAACCGAACCCCATATAAATAGTGCCTCTAGATACACAAGGCGTGGACCACTGCTGCCAATTCTAGGCCATGAGTGGAGTAGTTCCTTTCATGGTCCTTCAGTTGTCTTGAGGCATAGGCGATCACCCAGCCATTTTGCATCAGTATGCAACCAAGGCCAATTCTAGAGGCATCTGTGTAAATAGTGAAGCCATCGCCCCCCCGAGGGAGTGCCAACATCGAGGCCGTAGTCAATTTTCCCTTGAGCATCTGAAAGCTATCTTCACACTCCCTTGACCAGATAAACTTTGCTCCTTTCTTGGTCAGCTTAGTTATTGGGGCTGCAATGGTAGAGAAACCTTCGATGAACCGGCGATAATACCCGGCCAGTCCAAGGAAGCTCCTAATCTCCTTGACTGTCTTCGGTGCTTCCCATTTTGTCACTGCTTCCACCTTGCTAGGGTCCACCGATAAGCCATTCCCGGATATAACATTACTGAGAAACATAACCCGATCTAGCCAGAATTCACATTTGCTGAACTTGGCGAAGAATTTGTTCTCCCTGAGGGTCTGCAGAACCACTCTCAAGTGCTGCCGATGCTCCTCTTGACTGGCAGAATATATCAGGATGTCGTCTATAAAGACCACGACAAACTGATCTAGATAGGGGCAAAAAATATGATTCATCTGTTCCATGAATACATCCAGAGCATTAGTCAACCCGAATGGTACTACTAAGAACTCGTAGTGACCATACCAAGTCATAAAGGCTGACTTCGGCACATCCTCAGGCTTGATTCTGATCTGGTGATAACCTGTCCTCAGATCAATCTTGGAGAAGACTTTGACAGATGATAACTGGTCAAACAACTCCTCGATCCTCGGTAGAGGGTACTTGTTCTTTATGGAGACCTGGTTGAGCTTGCGGTAATCAATTCACAGCCGCATGGTCCCATCCTTCTTCCACACGAACAAGACTGGTGCTCCCCACGGGGACACGCTAGGCCGGATGAAGCCTTTGTCTAGCAACTCTTGCAATTGCTTCTTGAGTTCAGCAAGTTCTGTCAGAGCCATTCGATATTGTGGAATAGAGATGGGTGCGGTGCCTGGTACTACCTCAATAGAGAACTCTATTTCTCGAGCTGGAGGTAGTCCCGGTAGATCCTCGAGAAACACATGAAGAAATTCTCGGACTATGTCCAAGTCTTCCAAAATCTTGACGGGGCCTTCTTCAAGCGCCACATTGGCTAAGAAATAGTCGCATCCTCTGCTGATCAGCTTGGAGGCCCGGATGGCTGATACCATCATTCTTCCCGACTTGTCCTTAGGGCATTGAAAGAAGAATGTCTCCTTCCCCGATTTCTGAAAAATCACTCTCTTCCGATGGCAGTCCAAGAGAGCACAGTGTTTGTCTAACCAGTCCATCCCCAGAATGAGGTCAAAGTCATTCATGTCTAGGATGTATGCTTCCCCCAGCAATATCCCCCCATTAATGTTGACTTCTATAGTGGGGATCACAAGCTTGGTGTGGACTTGTTTCCCGGTTGGTGTGCTAACTATCATTTCACCAAACAATGTGGCTTGGGGGCAGTTCTTTAGTTGGTTGGCAAAACTAGTGGATATGAATGTGTGTGTAGCCCCCGGGTCAAACAAGACCTTTGCATAAAAATTGTCCACATGGAGCGTACCTTCAGCCACGGCCGGGGTATTGTCTGCCTCTTCTTGCATTAGCGCATAGACTCGCCCTTTGTATTGAATCTTCTCTTGTGGAAAAAATGGCTTTTGCTGAGCCTTCTAGGGGCAGTTCTTCGCAAAGTGTCCACCCTCACCGCATTCATAACACTTGCCTTCAGTCCTCCAGTATTCTGGTCCTCGATGGTTGCACCCACACTAGATACAAAATGGAATCCCCGGCCCACCCTTCGGAACTGATCCTTGGCTCGCCACCTTTTCCTTGTCGCGCCTCCCTCCGGCCTGCATAGGCCTCTTGCCCGACGACTTCTGCTCCTCGGCAAACCTACAAATGGACATTGGTTAGGACTTACCTTTATATATCTCCTAACTTTTATGGCTTCAGCCATTACCTTGTATTTTCTTGCTCGGCTAGATGACCAAGGGTCTTGGGTTGCGACATAGCGTCGGGCATTGCTGCGCAGCCCATTGACAAATTTCTTCACCTTTCGACGGGCGTCATCGAATATGTGCAGAGCATATTGGCCCGAGCTAAAAACTTGACCTCGTAGTCGGCCACCGACATGCTCCCTTCCTCGAGACTCAGAAATTCTTGTTCCTTCGCATCTCGCACATGCTCTGGAAAATACTTCTCTCGGAAGACAGCCAAGAACTCTTCCCACAGTATGTCGCCGTCGTGGTAGTTCGCGAAGGCCATCCGCATCTTGGCCTTCCACCACAAGTCAGCCTGGTCTTGCATAACATAGGCCGCCAGGTTCACCTTATCCTCTTCGGGACACCGCATTGCGTGAAACTTCTTTTCCATTTCGCTGAGCCATGACTCAGCCACCTCTGGACGGCTCTCCCCCTTAAAGATAGGAGGCGCCAACCTTAGGAACCGATCAAGTGCCGACAGGTCGTGACGTGGTGCGGCTGCGGGCTGCTGCAGCATTTGTTGCAGCATGGCCTTGTGGACGCACTTAAATTCGCTAATTCAGGTGATTCATCTATTAAGATGGTCGATTCATCTATTAAGTGCGTGGGCGTGCTAGTCACTGAAGTGACAATTTGTTCGGGCTTCATGGAAGCCCATGGTGCGCTCGATCTGACGTCGTCAGATGATTGTGTGGTTCGTGTCGGGACCAAAACCCGCCGCGCCATAAAGGTCACGACGTCATTTACATCCCCTATGCAAGGGAACACCCTTGATTAATCACCGGGAATCAGGGCCTCATGGCCAGGAAATCAATTGCATGAAAGGTCTATTATGAGGTATTGAAATCCTTGCGCGAGGGCGAGAAGAAGACCATTCGCGGTCATGTCAGTCGTGTACCGACCATTTAATGTTCGGACGGATGCCTGGCTCGAGAAAATCACGGTTGTCGCGGGAAAACCGGAACACATGTATGCCGAGGTACGGCAAATTTATTGTTCGGAAGAGCGGAAAACGTTCGGCTGAGCCTCGGTTGGAGCAGTCAAACCAGTAAATCTGTTGGCCTGGTGCAAGAGCAACCTACGACTATACTGCGGTGGGCCCCCCCGCGATCGAAACAAGACTTGCTTGAGCGTCATTAATATTTCTGGTGCCAAGGGGCAACGAGGGAATATCCCTTGAATCAGCTGAAAAGTCCTGTGTCTAGGGAAGCGGAAGTTCGAAACGTGTCGGTCATTCGGGAGACCGTTTAACATTCGGACGGGTGTCCGGCTTGAGAATATCATAATCATCGCAGGAGAACCTGGAACATATGTATGCCGTGCTACGGAAAATACATTATTCCAAGACACTGAAAACATTCGGTAAAATCTCGGTTAGTGTAGCAGAAAACTAGCGAATTTATTGGCCCGGTGCGAGATCGAGTCGGGACCATACCGGGGGCGCCTCCCGCGGTCCAAACGGGGCTTGCGTGGGCATTGTTAATATTTCCGATGTCGAAGGGCAGCGGGAAAGTGTCTCGGGACTAGATTCCAAAATAAAGACGCATACCGAGATGGCTGGCTATAGGCCTAAGATGTGGGTCAGGCAATGACCATGACTAGGGCGAACCCGTGGTCTAAGCATGACTCACGAAGGTCTTATTGATATTCCCACGTGTAGGGTTCGGGGATGACGAGAGCCTTCTCGTCCCATTCGGATTTTGTCGGTCACTCATGGACAGCTTTATGTTCGGATAAAGATCCGTATTGAAGGCGTAAACGGAAAATAAACCCGTACAAATGTATGTCGAGTTTACGGCAATCTCAATGAGAGAGCGGGAACGAATCCCAACGAGAAAGCATCTGGTTTGATAGACTATAGGCCCAAAGCAATATCGGATTACGACCATATTGGGATGGCTCCCAAGGTCCGAATCCAACTTGGAGGGGCGGCGTCAATGTTCCCTTTATACCGGGTCTTGAGGAGAATGAGGCTGTGGAGCGGAGCTCATCATTTATTATTATTATTTACATTTCTATCATTACTATTTGTTATTTCTTTATATTTTTTTTCTAGTGAATTTGTTATTATTGTTCATTTATTATTATTTTTTGTTATTATTATCTACTTATTTATTTATTTTATTCTTTTTATTGAATCGATAATTATTATTACTTATTTCTCTTTTTTATTATTATAATTTTATCATTATTATTATTATTATTTATCCCCCCCCCCTTTTTATGAGTCCGTTATTATTGTTATTACTTGTTGCAATCGGCATGTGTGTGGAGAGGGCATAGGAGAGTGTACCGCTGAAAGGTTAGGAAGAGTACCGCTGAGGGTGAAGAGTGTGATGCTGGAGGGGCTGAGGAGTGTGTCGCTGAAGGATTAGGAAGTGTGTCGCTAGAGAGCTGAGAGCGCACTGCTGAAGGATCTGGGGGTGTACCGCTGTAGGATAAAGGGGTGTGTACCGCTGGATGGTAAAGGGGGTATACCGCTAGAGGACTAATGGGTGTACCGCTGGAAGGTAAAGGGGGTGTACCACTGGAGGGTTTAAGCTGTACCGCTGGAGGGTTGAAGGTTGTACCTTTAGTTGATTAGAATGTTTTATTGTTGTTGATTTCATTTGTTTGTTACTTCATTTTGTCCTTTTAATATGTTATCGTTTCTAACGAAAATTCGGCAGCATCTCCCCTTGACCCGAGCGTAAGGGAGATACAGGGAACGCGCCCACATGGAGTGGCAGAACCCGACAATTGGAGGTGGGCGCCCAAGAGTGGCAACACCTCAATAAAACCTCAGAAAACTCGGAGGGGATGACAGACGGGAAACACTAGGCTAATGCAGCCAAGGGATACCCTGACTGGAAGAGAGAGGGCCAGGTGTGCCGCTGAGGCAGCCAAGGGTGTACCGCTGAGCAGGCCAACAGGGGAGGTGTGCCGCTGAGGCAGCCAAGGGTGTACCGCTGAGCAGGCCAACAAGGGAGGTGTGCCGCTGAGGCGGCCAAGGGTGGTGTGATGACCGGGGGCTTGAATAGGTGTTTGCATGCCGTGGCTTCTGGAGGAAAGGCTGAAAAGCCTCCTAGCCAGTGGACGAGTCCCAGCAGCTGGGCGAGGGTAGTGGGTGCTAACGAACCCATAGAGGGAAGAGGTGAGGTACCGCTCACGCCATAGAAGGCCAACAAAAGGGGAGGAGCCTGTCTTGCACTGGTGAGTCAAGAACACCACACGTTGAGCTGAGCTAACCAATGGCACAAGGGGCAATCATAACGAAGCTAGAAAGTCGGGGTGAAAATGCAAACCAAAGACGAACGATGAGGAGAAAACAACGGCAGAGGCTAGGCATAACAAACTGACAGAGTGCATTCCATTCACAGAGAACCAAGGCCAATACATTGCAAGGGGAAGGAAAAGACAAACAAAAGAAACAAGAAAATACAATGTGGGGAGGGGAATGGAGCAGAAGGGGAGGCTCCTCCCCTCCCAGACCTCACTCCTCTCTTCTTCTCTTCTCTCTTTCCTCTCTTCTTCTCTTCTTCTCCTTCTCTCTTCACGCAGACGGTGGTGGTCGAACAGGCCGGGGGGTGAGAGGTAGGAACATCTTCTCTTCTTCTTCTTCTCTTGCTCTTCTTCTTCTCTTCTTCTCCTTCTTATGCCCTCTTCGGAGAGCCAGCCATGCCAGCCAGAGAGAGGGCCACCTTTTATATTGAATCCGGGGTTGGCCGCTATGAAGGCCAAGCCTTCTTCTCCTCCTCCCTTTTTCTTTTCCCATCCGAAGCCATCAAGTGGCCTGTACGTAGGGACACCAGGAGGGAGCTGGTGTGTCTTCACCTGGTTGGCCGAGGTTGACGTCGACGGCCTGCTACCGCTACACTGTTGGCCGGAGCACGAACCAGCGGCATGAGCATTAAATGCTCCATGCTTGAGTGAAAACAGACTTCGTAATGAGATGGGACATTGTGCCGCTGGGGGGCCAAACAAGTGTGCCGCTGAAGGGCTGAACAAGCACCCGAGGGTGTGCCGCTGGAGGGCACGAGAGGGTGTGCCGTTGGAGGGCACTTGAGGGTGTGCCGCTGGGGCTTTCAGGGGTGTGCCGTAGAAGGGCCAACGGCTATGCCGGGCAGAGGCTCCACAGAGCGTGCCGCTAGAGGTTCAACAAGGTGTGCTAGGGAAGGGCCTCGCAGAGTGTGCCGTTGGGAGGGAGTGCCGCTGAGAGGGCTTTGAGGGCGTGCCGGATGGAGGCACGGGGAGTGTGCCGCTGGGGCTTGTTTGGTGTGCCGTGGAAGGCACTTCGAAGTGTGCCGTAGGGGCTTTCTTTTCTTCTTTTCTTCTTTCTTCTTTTCTTCTTCTCATCTTCTCTTCTCTTTTTTCTTTCTCTTCTTCTTCTTCTTCTCTTCACTCTGGATTGTGCAGACTCTGTCTCTGCTTCTTCTTCAGGACTTCTGCCTATTCAATCAGTCTTCTTCAGACAAAGGAGTCCTCCTTATATAGCAGTTCCACCAGGAGCAGCACTGGGCGCGTGTCTTCCACATGGCTTTGAGGGCGTGCCGGATGGAGGCATGGGGAGTGTGCCGCTGGG
Source organism: Amorphophallus konjac (assembly GCA_022559845.1). Taxonomy (NCBI): domain Eukaryota; kingdom Viridiplantae; phylum Streptophyta; class Magnoliopsida; order Alismatales; family Araceae; genus Amorphophallus; species Amorphophallus konjac. The sequence goes on along the minus strand of CM040127.1, from coordinate 178,533,820 downwards.
GCTTGTTTGGTGTGCTGTGGAAGGCACTTCGAAGTGTGCCGCAGGGGCTTTCTTTTCTTCTTCTCATCTTCTCTTCTCTTTTTTATTTCTCTTCTTCTTCTTCTTCTCTTCACTCTGGATCGTGCAAACTCTGTCTCTGCTTCTTCTTCATGACTTCTGCCTATTCGATCAGTCTTCTTCAGACAAAGGAGTCCTTATTAGCAGTTCCAGCAGGAGCAGCACTGGGCGCATGTCTTCCACAGTTCCCGCCCAATTGTTTTGGCCACGTGTCATCATCCTGTTAGCCCTTCCAACCTTGGATCACGTGCCATTCTTAAGCTTCACGAACAGTACTTGTCAGACAGACGAAAGGAATATCAGTTTAAGTCTAACAGCTTGTACAGACTTTGAACGTGAATGATGCAGACTTGGTGCATGAAGCAAGCCAATGAGGAATGTATAGACTTTCACATTGTATGGACTTGCCAAAGGAGTGATGCATGAGCAGGCAATCAATGTATAGACTTAGCCAAGACAACTAGATGATGTACAGACTTGAGCAAAGCGAGGTCTGTACAGACTTGAGAGTTCACAATGTATAGACCTATGAGTGCAACGTAGGAAAAGCTACCAATGTATAGACTTATAAGTGTGTGCGACCAGACAGTGTGCAGACTTCATGCACAGGCTGTACAGACTTCAACTCAGCTGCGATGTATAGACTTAGCATATGCATGAGACGCTAAGTGAGATGGACGATGTATAGACTTAGCTGATGCAGACTTAGTCCAATGTACAGACTTTCCTGGCCGATGCGTAGACTTTAAGGTATGCAGAGAGACGATGCATGAGACTATGCGATGTACAGACTTAACATAAGACGTTGAATGAGACGGTAGGCTATACAGACTTCAATTCAAATGATGCAATGCATGAACAAGAAGATGATGTACAGACTTTGAACGTGAATGATGCAGCGATGTATAGACTTTGCATATGTTCATGCTAAGGACGCCGTACAGACTTGATACCAATGTACAGACTTGCTATGCTTACGCATGGACCAAGTCTGTATAGACTTTGACCTTATGTAATGTGCAAACGTTGTACATACTTTCTTAACAGACACATGCAGCAACTGTTAATGCACTGATGCAGAGTGCGAATAAACAGAGAAAGCAAACGCAATGAGCTCACTGTAATGAATGCACCTGTGATACTCTCACTGTGTTGCTATCATCAAAACAAAATACATAAGCTTGTGCCTAAGGGGCACAACATAGAACACTGCATTCTCCACAGAATAGATCAAACATAGATCAGACATATGCATTCATGTGATGGCTTAATGTGTTATTCTTAGCAAAATAATATGGTGACTCATTCATGTTGCTATCATTAAAACACCACATTATCATCAAAGCACAAGGGGCACAACACCCTTCTTTATTCCCCTGTACGTGAACATGGGGTGAGAAATTTTTAGTGTCCACAGGTCTGCATCAACCCTTGGAAGCTCTGCATGAACCCTTCCAGATTGACTCCCGCATTGGGCACCGGCCCACCGCCAACTATAGGGGCATGGACAGCCCCGTCATGTGCCCCATTTGGGTCATCTACCCCCGATCCCCTCTCATCCGCCTAGGGAGGATCTCTTTGCCTTCTTGGCGGTATGGTTCTGAAAAACATACAATAGTTTGAGTGAGAGGGTTTAAATGGTTCCAAACATATTCCACCCTTTCCTCACTCTAACCTATCACTTCCTCCACTATGGAACATCTAAAATGGTTGTAACCATAGTTTGTCTCTCGTGCTCTGATACCACGTTGTAACGCCCCGGGATCCGATCCCCAAATTTTTGGGGATTATTATTTTTTCTCTTTTTATCGGACCCCGAAGCAATCACTCGTACGTATCGCGGAAGCACAATATTATGTAACATGCATACATTCACATGAGAGAGAAACCACAGGTTACAAGAAATGTAGGTAAGCATCACAACCATTCATAATCTCCAAAAAAAAGAGTACAGGTTCATGTTCCAGATTACACATGAGCCCACATGGGCTTTCCACCCCACACCCCACCATATAGCAAAACATTCAACCGTAGCATACCCGGATGCCCTGTGCTAACTCTATTCCTCTACTACTACCTCCAACTCAACCTCCTCCTCTATATTTTCTGAAAAATGTGTGTCACAAGGGTGAGTGTGATGCTCAGTAGGCATCCTAAACAAATTGGGGTTAACTTTGCATCTATATAATCATTTATATGCATTTTTCAGATGTTAACAGTAGCATAGTTCATTTAATATCATCTACTTAAAATAACTCAAACAAGGAAAGTTCAGATTGTTTAACTAGTGTATGAACACCCACGCATGCAGCAAAACCCCAGCACAAGAACAATTACCTATTATCACATTTTATGAGAGTTCATATTATTTCCATTCATGGAACCGGACAGCTACCGCAAACACAGGAGGCCCACACACACACTACAAATGAAAGAGTACTGCACAGACCCGAGAGCGAACTCCCACCAAGATTCTTGTGGCCCAGTGGCGTTACGTATCGCCGTCCCACAAGGGCCTTCCTACAATGGGACCGAAGACTGAATCAATAGGATTTTTAACCAGGGCGTTACGTATCGCCGTCCTCTGGGATCTTTTACTTCCGCGGCGTTACGTATCGCCATCCCGCAGAAGGGACCGAAGTCCAACCTCACAGAATGCTGTTGTTTTCTCTTCATGGCATACATATTCTTACTTGATATTACTAGTGTAATACTTATCAGGCATATTCTTGATTTTAAGGGGGCTAAACATACTCATAGTCATGCTTCTAATGAGTTACTCATGCTCATAGATATGCTGCTAATAGTTTAAGATGGTTAAACACACCCATAGTCATGTTCAGGTTACATTATAAAAGAACATGTTCATCCTTCTAGGCTACACATGCATAGAAAATGACTTATATCTGAAAGTACAGAATTTTTGGGTACATGAAACTTTTATAGTGGGTTACTAACTTATCCTTCTACCATTTTCTAATTTTTCAGATTTTTAGGGGAAAATGCCCTTTCAAAACTCTCCTTTTCTGTGTTTCTAGAAATCTGGACAGACCCACAGGTGCACCGACCTTACCTGGACCTGCTCAGACTTACCTCAAGGTCTTCAAAACATATGCACCGACCTTACTATGGTCTTAACCACTCATGCATCGACCTTACTTAAGTCTGTGCAGCACATGCACCGACCTTACCTATGCATGGACCAAATATGCACCGACCTTAGTTATGCTTGGACCAAACGTGCACCGACCTTACCTATGGTCTTAACCATACATGCATCGACCTTACTTAAGTCTGGGAAAAACATGCACTGACCTCACTATGGCCTATGGAAAACATGCACCGACCTAACTTTGGCCTTGGGAAAACATGCACCGACCTCACTATGGCCTGGGGAAAACATGCACCGACCTCACCCTGACCTGGGTAAAACATGCACCGACCTCACTTCAGCCTGGAGAAAACATGCACCGGCCTCACTATAGACTGGGGAAAACATGCACCAACCTTACTTTAGCCTGGGCAAAACATGCACCGACCTCGCCATGGCCTGGGGAAAAACAGGCACCGACCATACTTTGGCATGGGCAAAACATGCACCGACCTCACTATAGCCTTGGAAAAAATATGCACCGACCTCACTATGGCCTGGGGAAAACATGCACCGACCTCACCCTGGCCTGGGGAAAACATGCACCGACCTTTCTTTGGCCTAGGCAAAACATGCACCGACCTCACTATGAATATTAGGAACTATGCACAGACCTTGCCATGATCAACATGAAATATGCACAGACCTTTCTATGAACCATATGAAATATGTACAGGCCTTGCCAGGACCAAAACAAAATATGCACAGACCTTGCTATGAACCATATGAACTTTGTACAGGCCTTGCCATAATCAACACGAAATATGCACAGACCTTACTATGAACCATATGAAATGTGCACAGACCTTGCCTCGAAGGCTGACCTTCCCAGGGGCTGTGCAAATCCTTAGAGACACAGAGGTAACGCATGGAAGCCCAAAACTTGATTAAACCAACAACCACAATGAACATGGTGGTGGTCCCCACGTGCCCTTAATCCCTTTTTAAAGTGTATAAAATATATTTAAAACCGTTCTAATGCGTCATTGACCCCTAAAGTTTGAGGTTAGGTGCCTACCTTTGAGATGCTAACCAATGATCCAGGGATAATATCCACACCCCAGTTCCTCCTCAGCTTTACCCCTTTCGATCTGGGGATGAGATCCATACCCCAGAACCTCCCAAGACTTCGCTGCAGGTTCACCCTTCTACGAAATGCCCAGGTCCCTCACCTCTCTTTCTTACCCAAGGGAAACCGTAGGTGGCAGAAAATGGAAGATTAGTGTTGCTAAAAGGCTGACCACCCATGACACCCCCCTCCTTTTATAGTTTCTTTCAAGTTTCCCAAGGTTCTCCTATGACCCAGAAGGCTCCCACCTACTTCCCAAGGTCGATGGTTTAAGGAAGGTTAATGCTAAGCATCCTTTCGGTTTGAACAGAGGTGACCCTTCATCTCCCCGATCATAGATGTGGGTGGGCGCACTTTTTTGTTAGGTTTTGGGTTGGGACGTTTTCATATGAAATCAAGAGGACTTCTTGATCTAATTTTGGGTCTTGGATTCATCGAATTTCCTTATTCCTAACCCGAGTTATGATTTTTGCAATTTATCATTTATTCTCCCTTATTCAAATTGTGACCTTTCGGTAGCCCGAGGTAATTCGGGGACAACTCTATTATCCAATCTGCATTGGGTCTCGACCCTGTCATAGAAGTTGTAGCTGACATCCTACACAAAACTTTGGCCTTGGTTTCAGGTCATTTCATTAACCACAGGCGAAGTTATGACTTTCCCATTAATTACCTTCTAATTTCCTCAACAGTCACACCCCTTCATGATAGTTGTCAGCCAAAGGGCTCCGGGCCCATGTTCTGGTGCGAATTGGGCTTCCTCCCCAACGGAGTAGTTTGGGCTAAGGGCCCAAGCTTTCTAACGAGCCTGGTTTCATCCTTTTCTGATCTTCCTATGTTAATGTTGGGTCCCTGGGTAGGCGAGTGGACAAGAAGGGGGGGTTGAATTGTCCCCTACGAACGATGATAAATTTAAATGCTTATGCAATGGAAATTACAATATTGACAAGATTGAATATATTAGCTAAACACGATAACAAGGTTCTCTCGATCTCACCGTTCACACACGAACATTCAACCAATATAAACACTTAAGCACGCATCCACAAAAGCAAACCACAAGACACGGAATTTTTAAGGTGGTTCGGGACCACGACGGGCTCCTACGTCCACCCCTCACCAAACCCGGTGAGGCTTCACTCGGGGATAAATCCTCAAACGGAGATGACACTCCAAACACACACGGGAAGACACCCGTACAAACACGGGGACACGCCCCAACACACACACAGACGGAGATGAAGTCTCCCACACGATCCGACGACCGGATCATAAACACACACACGATCCGACGACCGGATCACAACACAAACACACATGCTACAACAACCGCAACACAATGGCACACACACGACCGCACGTTGGCGATCAAACACGACCGTATACAGACGATCCACACATACGAGTATCTTCAGGTTTGGAAAATAAACACAAACATTTAAATCATGCTTAACCCAAGAAATAGATCATGAAGCACATCAAGAACAATGTAGAAAAGATATAGAAAATATCCCCCTTGGTTTCCAAAGCCCGATTAATGATGTTCCTTGAACCACGAGTTGGAGGGAAGCCAGATGAAGATGATTCTTGCGTCCTCTTGATCCTCTCATCGATCCGCTCCTTTTCTTCTTCTTTCACGAGCTCCAGATCTTCACGGATGTAGATGATATCCTCCTCGCAAGAGCTCCTCCACTATTTCCCACTTTTCTTTTCTTACAAGGAAGAACACAACAACATTAGGGTTCTTATCTTACAAATTCAGACTTCACATGACCTTATATATTAGAGAAGCCAAAAGACAACTAAAACCCTTCTAGACCCTTCCAAAAACACCCTAACATGTAAGTCAAATGTCCAGGGGTAAGTGGGTAAAAGAACAGCCCATTTAGGCCTCATTTGAGTGGGTTCCGGAGTGAGAACGAAGGCCCGTTTGCGTAGCAGAGAATTGCCGGTCGACCGGTCATGAAGGGGCGGTCGACAGGTGCCAACACCGTTCTGTTTGGGCATAGTAGAGAACTTCCGGTCGACCGGTCAGAAAGTCAGGTCGACCGGTAGACACGGGTCGACAGGTTCAGAAAGTCCGGTCGACCGGTCCTATTGAGATTCTATTTGGACAATAACAGAAAAACATGGGGTCGACCGGCCTGGACTGGGCGGTCGACCGGCCATTCTGGGGTTCTATTTTGTTCATGGAAAAATGCAGGAAAACACATTTGAGAACCCAATTTTCACATCATATAAACTGAATCAATTGTTATTCATTTATGTAGTGTTTGAGCATTATCATACCATCAATAAATCCATTTTCATCATGACTTTCATGAATTAACTTGGGCATTTTATTTGCACAAAAGAACCACATGAACAACATGCATAAATCATATTCAAAGCTTTAGCAATTCATGGAGGATGAATAAAACTCAATCTTCAGATTGCACCCTCAAAAGTTAATATCAAATCCCATACATTTGTGCAATATGTGAGCATATCACTTAGCCCACTTTCACCATGATTAATGCAAGAAGGTTTAAGCACATCATGAATTTGACTTACAAATCAACACCATTCAATCATGTGGTTCAAGCTAGAAATGAATCACGCCTAAAATCACAATTGTCATATTGGCAATTAAAGCACACAATTCACGGTGACTTGTTTTGCAAAAATAAAATGACCATGAATTCATAAAACTAGAGAGCATCATTAAAATCACATTCATCAAATTTCAAGTTAATAGGTTGAGGATATTTCAAGCCCAAAAATCTCATGAGGAAGAATGCATGAAAATGCCCAACCAATACTTCGAAAACCTATTTGATGAAATGCATGAAACATAGAAGAGTCAACACAATGCGATGAGTGAGTCAACTCCCTTTTTCAATAAGATCTTCATTGATGCACTCCTTTGAGTTCCAAACATGAATCATGGATTTTTATCCTGCAAATCAAAATATCCAAAGCATGAGATCCTTAAATACAAATCATTCATATGACTTTCAAATATGAACAGAGTTAACTCCCTTTTAAAAGAAGAGCTTCATTGAATCCATCTTTCAACTCATCAAATCAAGATATGAAACATGTTTCTCAATGAAACACATACACACACAAACACAATCGTTTTGATATCATTGAAACCAAACACGAACTAGAGGATGCAACAATCTCCCCCTTTTTGATGATGAGAAAATGATGTGTGTGATAATACAGATTTGTAAACATTGAGCATACACTAATTCTTCCCAAACATTGAGCATACATCAATTCTCCCATTCTCCCCAAGACAACATCATTCATAAAGCATTGCGCACACACCAAACATTCTCCCCCTTTTTGTCATCTACAAAAAGACAGGGGGTTATGCGACATGAGATGAACATGCTAGGCCAAAGGATATGATTCCAATTTGAATGCCAATTGATGCTAAGTAGGGTCTCAAAGATATGATACCAAATATTGATCAAGATAGAGGCACAAAGATATGTAATTTCAATTCTTGAAGAGAGAGCCTCGAAGATATGATACCATTTGTTGGAAGAACTCATTTTGGTATTTATGCAACGTGAAGTGTTCAGAATATGCATTTCAAAATGAACTATGCTAATTGTTGAAAAGTATGGATTTGTTCAAGATGATATCATGAATGAACTATATGCATGCTAAAAATGTCAAATATGTAAATATGCACACGATGAAGCTATGCACATGATGACTTCTATCAAATGTAAAGTTTATGCTCAGAATTAGACTAAAAGGGAATGCATGAACATGTAAGTACACAAGCACAATCGTCATGCACACATATAGTACATATAGTAACTCCCCTTATATGAGGCACGGGTTAAAAAAAGAGCATGTGATTCAAATTCAAGAATGTAAGACATGAAGCATAACTTATAGATTTGTGCATACACAACTAGGAGTACTACATAAACCATAAATGTAGGTAAATTCATAAAATACATACATCATAAAAATGCCCATGTGAAATGTGAGGTAATGACTAATGAGCTTCAAAACATATGGATTTTCAGATTTTCTAAAGAACACTAGAAGGTAATCTCCTCTCTACACTTTCATTTTAGATTCTCGACTTTCGGTAGCTTCGCATAACCCCTATTTTGTTTCTTTTAAGGGACTTCACCGTTCGGCGCGAGTTTCCTCATATGTCTCAATGGGATTCTTGGCTACTTGGATTCGTCACACATGTGGATTTTTGCTTTACCTTTCGACACGAGTTTCCTCATTTGTTTCAGTGGGGATTCCCGACTACTCGGTTACACATACCACTTATTATTTTTGTGGGGTCGGTAACTTTTTCCTCATGATTACTCTTTAATGTCCATGTAGAGATTCAAGTTCCATTTAAAGTGTTGGAAGAAATTTCTTAAATCCTTATCAATGAAAGTCATTAAATTCATTATGTGCAAGAGTGTGGGGGTATATTTTTATTTTGCATGTATAAAATGAATTCGACAATATACGGCTATGACTCCCCCTAAATGTATGCACGGTCGGAATTAAATCCTTCCCCTTAATATATGACATGTATCACATATGAATAAAATCATTACATTGTTGTTTAGCAAGGAGGTGAGGCCTTGGAATTTTCCAAGAAAGGTTTTATAAGATAAATACATACACACATGCAAGGATTCACGAAACATTCATGCAAGCATTCATGAGTCATGAGATGCGATTATCATGAAATATATGCATATGCTGTATATGCATGAATATGTAATATGCTTCTTTTTGTCATTTTATATGCATAGTATGTGAATGATATGCAAAGATGCCAATGCATTCTTTTTATGCAAGTTTTCAATTTTTGTGCGTTCTTGAATATTCAAGCAAGCATGAAATTACCAAATGCATGAGATTCATATTCACAGTGTATGCATGATCTATGAATGATATGCAAATATGCCAATGCATTATTTTTATGCAAGTTTTCAGATTTTGCAATGACTTGAGCATTTAAGAAGAGCATGAAGCAAGTGAATGCATGAGATGGATTTTCAATGAATATAGCACTGAACCATGAGCATTTTATTTCAGATTTTTCATGATGAACTAATTTCCTTGGAACCCAAACATTTAATCATGATCATTCAACAGCAACTTTGGATTAGATATGAGCTTTAATTTGAACATGATATGACTTATGTGTTTCAACCAGAGTTTGATAATCAAGCAAGATTAGTGTTTGAACATCTATTATCAAGATGAAGATTTTTGAACATGTCAAACAACTTATCACCAATTCAAGGAAAACACACAAAGTCATTGAGCTTTAAATTGAGCCAAGGTCAACATTCAATACCAATTGTTGATATATTGTTGCATTTGATCAAGTAAGTTCACAGTTCAGAAGTTTTACCTTTTAAAACAAGAAGGATTTCAGATTAAATTTGAAGGCTATACAAGTCAAAGGCAAATTCAATTCATTCCAAACACATGATTCCTCATAGGCCAAACAATTCAATTTCTGAATTTGGTACAAGACGAAGAGCTTTAATCCGAGGATTAACTCACGCATAGTGATAGCTTCCTGACAGACTTGATCTGTCATTTCACATATCATCATTTTATATATCAAATATTCATCCAATAAGAGCATGTATGGCTTGTGAAGAATTCAAAACATAACATGAGAACACACCAAAATATCATACAAAACATCAAAACCATCAAGTTTGACAATGAAGGAGCAAAGTTGGGGTTTTACCATATGAGTGTGCCTTATTCCATTTTACTAGAACCCCTTTTATTCTTTGTTTATCTCAAGGCATGCATTCACCGCAACCGACTCATTTGTCGGATTTTGGCACCCAAACCTTCTTGGGTCCCTGGAGGTTGGAAGCATTTCTTGCAAATATTTTTCCTGACTTTTTTATTTCCACCTTGTCATCACTTTCCATGATCATGCAATCTTCAATGACATGTCCATAGTTTCCACAATAAAAGCATTGATGGATGGCATTTTTGGCAAAAGATTTTCTTTTAACATGATCAAGAGAGTTTTTAAAAACATTCCTTCTTCTATTTCCAAAATTTCTAGGTCTAACAAAATCAAACCTAGTATTCATTATAAAAACATGAGAATTCTCAATTTTTAAAAACCAACATTCATTCATAGCATGACCGTATTTCCCACAATGGAAGCAACAAGGAGATGTGGGTCTACGAAATGATTTTTCATTGTTTGCATGATTTTGTGTAAACAAATTTTTCTTAGAGGATGCAAACTTTTGAGTATGAAAGACATATTCATTTCTGAAGTTTCTTTGAAAGTTAAACTTAGCATTCATGGCACGATAATTATTATTTTATTTCACAAAACAATCATCCATGACATGGTCAAGTTTGTGACAATAGAAACAAGAAATATTCCTCTTTCCCTTGAAAGTATTTTGTTCAACTTTCTACTTTGAAAAATAATTTTTCATCATGTGGCCTAGCTTACCACAATGAAAGCAGGAAATATTTCTTTGTGATTTGAAAACATTTTTCTCTTTGCATGTAAATTTGTCATCCTCTTTCATGAGAGCACAATCATCCATCACATGTCCAAACCCACCACAATAGAAACATTCAACATTAGACTTCGATTTTTGAAATCTATTTTGCATGGTTGGTTTGACATTTTTTCTTTTCGTAAAACTATTTTCAAAAATTTTCGTTTGTACAATTGGAGGTGGTGCTTTAGAAGTGCTCGGAATATCGTGAACAAATGAAGTTTTCAATTTGGATTCAAAAGACTTTTTGTTGACTGGGGTGTATCCAAGACCCTCTTTTTAAAAGTTCACCTTAACACCCAACATTTTATCCAAATTTTCCTTCCCTTTGACAAATCTTGATAAATCATCTTTTAAGCTTTGCACTTCTTCTTCAAGATCAGAAATATGTAATTCGGCACTCGTGATTTCTTCTTCGCATGCACAAACTTTATCATTTAACAAGCAATTCACAGATTTGAAGTTTTCATTTTCTTCCTTGAGTTCTTTATTTTCAACATTCATAGAATGTAATTTTTTAGTCACTTTCTCAAGGACTTTCTCAGTTTCAACAAGTTTTGAAATCCTTGCAAGCATTTGTTCATTTTCAGATTTCAACAACATGTTTTCTTTTTTAAATTTATCAAGACTTTTCAAACTACCCTCAAGAAGAGAAATCTGAATCAACATGTCACCTTTTTCTTTTTTAAGTTTTTTATTTTCATTCAAGATGCTATTGCTATCAAATTCAGAGTCAAGCAATTTTTCAAACATTTTCTCATCATCAGAAAGAGAAGTTAGTTTGTCTCTTAAGCTTTCTTCAGATTTCTCAAGCATGAAAATTTGAGACATCAAGAATTTATTTGGTTTCCTCAATTCATCACACTCATTTTCAAGATTCAAGGATTTATCATATTTTGCAACCAAGGTGTGTTCTTTGCGCATGTCAAAAATTTCTTTATCAAGCTCATCTATTCTAGATTCCATATCTTCATTTTATCTTTCCAAGCATTCATTTTCTTATTTCAAAGCTTCATTTTCTTTTTCCAGGGTTTTATAGTTTTTACAAGCAGCATTATCGTGAGGGGCATGTTCAGGTTTCTTTTTAAGCTTTTTGTTTTCAGATTTAACATGCTTGTATTTTTCAACCAATTCATCATATAGGTCCATAAGCTCTTCAAAAGAAACAACCTCACCTTCGGATCCTACCTCCAAGCTTTCTTTGCTTTCTTCTTCATTGGCCATCAAGCTTGAACCAACTTGCGAGGTCTTTTCAATTCCTTTATAGTTTTCGAACAAGCATCTCATTATCTCCCTTTCCATTTTGCATGAAGAAACAAGTGGAAATTTGTGAAGATCAATTGAACTTCTAAAAATATGTAAAGGCTTAGAATTATCTTTATATCTCTTCACATGCTCAACTGTCCACTTGGACTCATTAGAAGGCATTCCATATGAATCATGTTTAATCAAGTCCAAAAGGATGGGATCAATGGCATATTGACTCATGTGCCTAAGCCAATCATTGAAATTAGAACCATTAAAACGAGGAGGAAGGGAAGACATATAACTATCAGACATGATGCTCAATGAAACTCGCCGAGGGATCACTCTAAGGTTGTTAGACCCAATAGACTAGAGCCGAGGCCCTGATACCAATTGTTGGGTCCCTCGGTAGGCGAGTGAACAAGAAGGGGGGGTTGAATTGTCCCCTACGAACGATGGTAAATTTAAATGCTTATGCAACGGAAATTACAATATTGACAAGATTGAAGATATTAGCTAAACACGATAACTAGGTTCTCTCGATCTCACCATTCACACACGAACATTCAACCAATATAAACACTTAAGCACGCATCCACAAAAGCAAACCACAAGACATGGAATTTTTAAGGTGATTCGGGACCACGACAGACTCTCTACGTCCACCTCTCACCAAACCCGGTGAGGCTTCACTCGGGGATAAATCCCCAAACGGAGATGATGCTCCAAACACACACGGGACGACGCCCGCACACACACGGGGACGCGCCCCAACACATACACAGACGGAGATGAAGTCTCCCACACGATCCGACTACCGGATCACAAACACACATACGATCTGATGACCAGATCACAACACACACACATACACACACACACACACACACACACGCTACAACAACTGCAGCACAATGACACACACACGACCGCACGTAGGCGATCAAACAAGACCGTATACAGACGATCCACACACACGAGTATCTTCAAGTTTGGAAAATAAACACAAACATTTAAACCATGCTTAACCTGAGAAATAGATCATGAAGCACATCAAGAACAACGTAGAAAAGATATAGGAAATATCCCCCTTGGTTTCCAAATCTCGGTTAATGATGTTCCTTGAACCACGAGTTGGAGGGAAGTCGGATGAAGATGATTCTTGCATCCTCTTGACCCTCTCGTCGATCCGCTCCTTTTCTTCTTCTTCCACGAGCTCTAGATCTTCACGGATGTAGATGATATCCTCAGATTTCTTTAGCTCCACTCATTTCTTCCCTTTCCTTCTTCCTTGACCTACAAGATAGAAAACATTAGCTCTCTTAGGGTTACAATCTCCCAAATTCATAACTCCTATATAGGCCAACAATAGAAGCATGAAAAGACCTATAAACCCTTCACCAAACCCATAGAAAATCCCCTAAACATATGTATATTAACCCTAGGGGAAAATGGGTAAGGTTGGAGCACAAAAATGGATTGGGTTTAGTGGGTTTTCGGATGCATTTCGTGAAGCCTGATTTCGTAGCAGAGAATTTCCGATCGACCGGATTCATTGGGGCGGTCGATCGGGCCAAATCCAATTCTGTTTGATTGTTTTAGGTCAACCGATTCAAGAAGTCAGGTCGACCGGTAGACACAGGTCGACCGGTTCAGAAAGTCTGATCGACTGGTCCTGTTGAGATTCTGTTTGGACAGAACAGAAAAACATGGGGTCGACCGGCCTGGACTGGGCGGTCGACCGGCCATTCTGGGGTTCTATTATGTCCATGGAAAAATGCAGGAAAACACCTTTGAAAACCCTATTTTCACATCATAAAAACTAAAGTCAATTTCTATGAACGTATGGAATGGGTTAAACATATGAAAACATAGAAACCACAAGATCAAAGTGCATAAATCACCATCAATAAAACCATTTTCACCATGACTTTCATGAAATAACTTAGGCATTTTATTTGCACAAAAGAACCACATGAACAACATGCATAAACCATATTCAAGGCTTTAGCAATTCATGAGGAGGATGAATAAAACTCAATCTTGCACACTCAAAAGTTAATATCAAATCCCATACATTTGTGCAATATGTGAGCATATCACTTAGCAAACTTTACCATGATTAATGCAAGAAGGTTTAAGCATATCATGAATTTGACTTACAAATCAACACCATTCAATCATGTGGTTCAAGCTAGAAATGAATCACACCTAAAACCACAATTGTCATATTGGCAATTAAAGCACACAATGCACGGTGACTTGTTTTGCAAAAAACCAAATGACCATGAATTCATAAAACGAGAGAGCATCATTAAAATCACATTCATCAAATTTCAAGTTAATATGTTGAGGATATTTTAAGTCCAAAAATATCATGAGGAAGAATGCATGAAAATACCCAACCAATACTTCGAAAACCTATTTGATGAAATGCATGAAACATAGAAGAGTCAACGCAATGCGATGAGTGAGTCAACTCCCTTTTTCAATAAGATCTTCATTGATGCACTCCTTTGAGTTCCAAACATGAATCATGGATTTTTATCCTGCAAATCAAAATATTCAAAGCATGAGATCCTTAAATATAAATCATTCATATGACTTTTAAATATGAACAGAGTTAACTCCCTTTTAGAAGAAGAGCTTCATTGAATCCATCTTTCAACTCATCAAATCAAGATATAAAATATGTTGCTCAATGAAACACATACACACACAAACACAATCGTTTTGATATCATTGTAACCAAACACGAACTAGGGGATGCAACAGTTAAGTTACAGGGTTTTCTAAGGATTCTTAATTAATCCGTCCAGATTTCTAGCCCGTTGAGTCTTATGGGTCCGAATTATACCCGATTGGCTAGTGCCCATTTAGCGGTCATAACATGAAGAGTCTAAAAATTGAAAGCTTGACTAATGAAAAATGCTTCAAATTGTCATTCTTCTAAATCAATAATTTTCTTGAACTCTCTACAAAGTTTTCAAGTCACCCACTTATAAATTCTGGATGCACTGTCTTTTGATGCCCTGTCTGAACTGATTGATCTTATATTACTCAGATGAGCTTCTTCTATCTCAAAGGGGGAGAAGAGTTTTTGATCTTCACATTCTTGAATATGCTTTCATCTTCTCCTTGAACTCCTATGTTTTGATGTGAAATTCTGCATGTCTGAATATGTTTCATTTGAACTAGCTCACGTCCACATTTTCATCTTAGCATCAAACTCATTTTTTGTTGTCAAATGGGGGAGAGTTTGATGAGTCAATATCTAAGGGGGAGAGTTAGTTGCATCATTAAGGGGGAGAAAAAAAATTCTCATGTCAAGGGAGAGAACAGTTAGGGAAGAATATCTTTGCTGTGTTTATCAAACTATCGCTTACTTTTTGATGTAGTCAAAAGGGGAGAATAGTTTGATATATGAGTCATTATGATTTTTAGTCAAATTTGGTCATAATGACTCATAGTGTTGCCATCATCAAAAAAGGGGAGATTGTTGTATATCCCTATGGTTTTGATGATGTCAAACACTACGAGATGATGATGACATATGTGTTGATGCTTCATTAGACTTAATATCATCATGAGTCACTGTGCATTGATCTTGTAGCATTGTTTTTATGCCTTGTTGAAGTCACCTGTTGATGCATTTTTTGATCCTATCATGATCTAATCATATACAGAAGTGTGTGTCTGAAACAAGGTTGGAAAACATAGACAAACGTGATGAAGTCAAGCTAAATAGCAACTTAAGCTCAAGGCCGTAGTGAAGGCTCAGTGCAGATATAGCAATCTATACAAGGAATCCTCAGCAAACCTTTAGCAGAGTCAGCTATACAAAGTCAAGCCTTAAGCTAAGTTTGGTCGACCGAACAGATCATTTCGGACAACCGAAATCACCAGAAGAGAAATCAAGAGAATCAAGCATTCTGGTTGTTATCAGGACATCGACGTATCAGAGAGGATGCATCGACGCAGCGATGATCGATGTATCAGAGAGGATGCATCGACGCAGCGATGATCACAGAAACAACTTCAAAGGCATGCCTCAACGCATCTAGTACACTGTCTCGATGCATCGGTCCACATCCCTTCTGGAAGAATTGTGCCTCGACACATCTAAAGCACATGCCTCGACGCAACAGTTTAAAACTTCAATTTGGAAGTCTGCAAAGTTGAAGCACCAAGAATTCTGCCTCGACGCATCCAGATGTCCCATATGCATTATTGCAAAGACAGGTCGATGCAGCAGTACAATCTACTGCTTGGACAGGTCGATGCAACAGTACAATCTATTGCTTGGGTAGAGAAAGGTCAATGGAGTAGCTAATGCAGAAGGTGTTTTTCTTAAGCCTAAATCGATTCTGATTAAGATTGATTAAGATCATGAAACTATTTTAGACTTCAGTCTGATGGTCTTCAAACGAGAAAATGTTGAACATGGCATCTGGTTCCTTGCTGGGTCTAGTTGAAGCTGCCCTCAAGATAAATAGCATATTGCTATGGCTGATTGGATGACTTTGGAGCTTTGGCAGATAAACAGCATATTGCTATGGCTGATTCGATGACTTTGGAGCTCTAGCTTGCATACATATACAGATTCATGAGTTTGTTCCAACACCCAGAGAAGAAGAACGACCTCGATGTAGTGATGCTCAAAGGAGCCATTTCCAAATTCTGCATCGACGCAACATAAGAGCTGCACCGATGCAACAGTTCGACACTACAGCAATTGGACGCCAACAACTTTGAAGCATCCAAGCACTACATTGACGCAACAAGAAGGCACGTCGATGCAACCCCTTCTAATCTTCTAATTCAGAAGTACAAGAGACGGACTTAAGAAGATAAAGTCATAATGAATTATTAAGATTGCCTTACCTGACAAATGGATCTGAAAGACTGAAATCGGTCTGGGTTCGTGATACCTTAAGAAGATCACGTGGGAGCCTCATCTAGCCTCGGCGTGAAAATTACAACCCACGTGGCAGGTTCCTAGAAGATTCATATCATCTGAATATTCGTTTTGCCACATGGACCAATGGGAAAAGAAGAACCAATTGGTTTATCCATAAACATCTATGAAGCCTCTGCTCTATAAAAAGAGACCTTCTTCTACCGAAGAAAGAGAGCGGCTGTGAGAAAGAGAAGGAGGCTGTCTTCGAAGTATACAAGGAAATATCTGAGAGGAAGAAAAGCAACATCGAGCCAAAAAGAAAAAGAGAAGATTAGAGAGATGATCTGAGACATGTTGAGTCTCTCTGAGTGATTTTGATGATAACAAAACCCTGAACTTAGTTTCCATCTCGTGCCGTGTCAAAGTGATCAAGAGTGAGCATTGAATGTGTTTAAGGCCATTTTGTATAATGGTAAAAGCTTAAATGTTTTAAGATTTCCAAATGCATAAACAAAGCCAGATCAAACCCAAAATGCATGGATTGAATGAGGACATGAAGCTCTTGTCATATGAATAAGATTTACTGGGCTAACAACTCAATTTTGCAGGCAGTTTAGAGTTTGGTCGACCAAAGAGATGAGTTCGGTCAACCAAATTTTCCAGTAGGCTGAAATCTGAGAAATTACAGAGTTCGGTCGACCGATGGATCAAGGTCGATCGACTGAATTTCCCAACACAGAAAACTCTATAGGGTTTTATAGTTCGGTCGACCGAACCCTTCGAGGCAGCAAATTTTGACTTTTTGTTTCTTCAACGTGGGAAGCCCTTCTCTTTAGATTTTTTAATCCCAAAGCCACCAGACATGCCATGATTTGTGGATATGGTTCCTGGCTTGTCTCTTGACCTCTTAAGATGTATAAAATCATCTCCTTGGGGTCAAAAACCCTAATCATAAAAAGGGAGATCAAAAGGGGTTGCCAAGAGAAAAAGAGTGTTGCAGGAAGAGCTCCGTGAACAGTGTTTTGTCCAAAGCTTCTCCATCCAAGATAAAGGTTTTCAAGATCAAGTTGAGGCCATTCAAGTGTAACTCAAGTAGAGATTCAATCTCCGATCAAAATCTGCATCAACTACTCAGCGGGAGCTTAAATCAGACTTTTCTTTTGTTTTTTTCTTCTAAATCTCTAGATCTTCAAGTGTTTTATGTCTGTAATCTCTAAACATTTGTGTGTGTGTGGATCTACCCAGATTCGTGTGTGTGTGTGTGTGTGTGTGTGTGTGTGTGTGTGTGTGTGTGTGTGTGTGTGTGTGTGTGTGTGTGTGTGTGTGTGTGTGTGTGTGTGTGTGTGTGTGTGTGTGTGATCTTTCTTCACATTTCTGTGTGGTTCGGTGCTTGTTCACCTTCGTGGGAGTTCTGCACTCCTCACGAGCGTGTGTGTGTGTGTTTTGATCTTGTAATCCTTTACAAGATAGTGTGTGAATCCTCACAGATTGTGAGGGGTGGATGTAGGTTGCCGTTGTTGCATCCGAACCACCTAAAAAATTATTGTCAAGAAGATTTTTTTGTATCTCTTGAGTTAGATCTAGCACAACTTATCATCTTCACATTAGATTTATGGTATATTAAAAGGTGGGTTCGGATCGACAAGGCAAACCTTTTCAAGAAGATAACACCTTGCGTGAGTAGAATCTTCGGATTCACACCTCCGCCACGGTACCAAGGATTCGTTGTGTGTGATAAATTTTGTTAGATCTAATAGTTTCTATATAGATCTGAATTTCCTTGTGGTTATTATTCACACTTGTTTAAATCGGCTAAGGTTTTATTAAATTTTGTAATTACCCAACCCCCCCTCTTGGGTGTCATTGATCGAGGGACTTCAATTGGTATCAGAGCTAAGGCTCTATCTTTCAGATCTAACGATCTAGAGTTCGATCCAAATCAATGGCTAACAAGGGGATGATGCCTGAGGGTCACTCCAATAATCATCCTCCATTCTTTGATGGCTCGAATTACTCCTACTGGAAAAATAGAAGGCATGTCTTTCTAAGGGCACAGGAGTATGAGGTCTGGAGGGTTGTAGACAAGGGTCCTTATGAACTTTCTGATGATGAGGATAAATGGACACCCGAAGAAATTAAGAAATCCACAGTTAACTTTAATGCAATGAATATCATGCAATGCGCCATTCATCCTAATGAATTCTCTCGTGTATCCATGTGCAGCTCGGTAAAGGAAATGTGGGACAAGCTGCGGCTTATTTATCAAGGAACCTCCGAAGTCAAGGAAACTAAAGCTAATATGCTGGTTAGAGATTATAAGCTGTTTAAATGAAATCTGAAGAGACAATCTCAGAAATGTTCGCGAAGTTAACTAAGATCACAAATGGTCTCAAAAGCCTTGGGAAGGAGTACACCAACTCCGAGCTTGTGAGAAAGGTTCTGAGATCACTTCAACCTGCGTGGCATACTAAAGCCACTGTCATTGAAGATTCAAAAAATATGTCCACACTTTCATTGGACGATCTCATAGGGTCACTCATGACCTATGAGATAAACATGAAGAGAACTGTTGAGGAAGAAACCAAAAAGAAGAAGTCGGTGGCCCTCAAAGCCCACCAATCTAATGATGACTCCCAAGGAGAGGAGTCCACCGAAGGAAGTGATGAGGGAGAAGACTTGGCTATGTGGACACGCCAAGTAAAGAAATTTTTGAGACGAAAAAGGAATTTCCAAGGAAATTTCAAAAAGGGGCCAAGAAGGCCGACCCAAACCAAGGGGGAGCGAAGCAAGTCTAACAATATCATATACTATGAATGCAAGAAGCCCGGACATATGAGAGGAGAGTGTCCAGATTTGAAAAGGAAATTCAAGAAGGACAAGTTCAAAAAGCCCAAAGCCATGGTCGCCACATGGAGCGACGAAGAGGACGAGCAGTCCGAAGAGGAGCTAGAACAGCTCGTGGAAAGCTTGTGCCTCATGGCACATGAGGATGACTCAGTCGAGAAAAATTCTGATCTTGATTTTATTTCAAATGAACAATGGGAGTCAGAATATGAAAAGTTGTATGCAAAATATAGAAAAATCAGATCTGAAAATAAAATTCTCAAGAAGAAAATTGAAGATTTACCACATGAAGGCACTTCTGTTAAGTTTGAGAAACTGGAACAGGAATGGTTTGAATTAACAGAAGAAAAAGAAAGCTTGTTACAAATAATTTCAGACAGTGAGAAAAACTGAGAAGAATTGATGTGTAAAATGCCTGAAATGGAAAAGAGTTTTGAAAAATTAAAAAATGAAGAAGAAGTTTTGAAATCCATAAATTCAGAACTTGAAAAGAAGAACGTGAACTTGAATGAAGGAGTGGCTGAATTGTACTCCACTCTATCTAGGTTTGTCAAAGGCAAACAAAACCTAGACAACCTATTGGGAGTTAAGGTTAACTTCTAGAAAGAAGGGTTGGGGTACATCCTCCAAAACAAAAAATTATTTGAGCACAAGATCACAACTTCCTTTGTTCATGAAAAGGATTATAAATGTGCTTCATGTTCTTACACAAAGCCTAAACATGTCCAACCAAAACCACGTAAATTTCAAAGAATGTTTTTAAATGTTAACTACTTTCACTGTGGTAGGTTTGGTCATGTTATTGCTAATTGTTGGTTTAAACAAAACACTCAAAGAAATCATGCTGCTTGGACCAGAAAAAGATATGTGCATAACTGGACTAACTCCTATGGACCCAAGTTAGTTTGGGTACCAAAAATAATTGCATGAGAATGTTGTTTCTTGCAGATATGCCTTGAAGCCAGGGGGAGCAAATGGTACCTGGACAGCGATTGTTCAAGGCATATGACAGGGGACAAGAAGGTGTTCTCTACGCTGCAAGACAAGGATGGAGGTTCAGTTACCTTTGGAGGAAAAGACAAAGGTAAAATCAACGGGATCGACAACATAGGTAAAAATTCTGAAACCTTAATTAAAAATATTCTTTTAGTGAAGGGTTTGAATCATAACCTTTTGAGCATACGCCAATTGTGTGACAAGGGCTTTAAAATTGTCTTTGATGAAACTCACTGCCTTGTCACAAATAAAATTTCAAATGAAATAAAGTTCATTGGAAAAGGGAACAACAATGTATATACCATTGATCTTGATGATGTTTCCGGTGATAATGTGTGCTTGGTAGCAAGCAATCATGGTAATGCTTGGTTATGGCACCGAAGACTAGGTCATGTTAGTTTTGGAGTGATCTCCAAAGGGTCTAGACATGATTTGGTGAATGGATTGCAAAAGTTAAAATTTGAAAGTGATAAAATTTGTGAGGCTTACACAAAAGGCAAGCAAACACGCATCTCTTTCAAAAATAAGAATATTGTTTCTACCGCTCGACCTCTAGAACTGTTGCATCTTGATTTATTTGGCCCGACTAGGACATCCAACCTAGCAGGGAAATCCTATGGTTTCGTGATTGTTGATGATTACTCCAGATTTACATGGGTGCTATTTCTAGCTAATAAAAATGATGCCTTAATGGAGTTTCAAGCATTTTGTGGGAAAATCCAGAATGATAAGGGTTATCTCATCACCACAATTCAAAGTGATCATGGTGGTGAGTTTGAAAACAATGACTTTAGCCGTTTTTGCCAAGAGCAGGGATACACACATAATTTCTCATCACCAAGGACGCCTCAACAAAATGGAGTAGTGGAGAGAAAGAACAGAACATTAATAGACAAGGCAAGGATCATGTTAAGTGAAAACTCCCTACCAAAATACTTCTGGGCCGAGGTAGTAAGTACGGCATGTTACATCATTAACAGGGCAATGGTAAGGCCCATTTTGAAGAAAACTCCATACGAGCTCTACAAGGGTAAGAAACCGAACATCTCTCATCTTAAACCCTTCGAATGCCCTTGCTATATATGGAATAATGGTAAGTCAAATTTAGGTAAATTTGATAAGAAAAGTGATAAAAAAAATCTCCTAGGTTATGCACTCAATTCTAGAGCCTATAGACTGTTTAATAAGAGGACTTTAGTTGTTGAAGAAAGTCCTCATGTGATTTTTGACGAATCTGAAGTAAAACTAACAAGTCAACTTACTCCAATTGTGGATGCAGATGAAGCTCCCAAACGCTCAAATGATGCTAAGGCTAAGGATGAACCAACTGAAGGAAATCCCAGCAATGCTGAAAAGGATAAAGATCCATCAATTGAAATACTTCAAGAACAGCAAATGCAGCACCCTGACTTGTCCAGTTCCACCACATTCTTAAAAGATCACCCCGCTGAAAACATTATCGGTAATCCTCAAGATGGGGTAAGAACAAGATCGTCACTTAGGCAAGTGGAAGAAGAGGACTCGATGGCCCTAATCTCATAAGATGTAACACCCCGGGTAAATAATAAAATATAAAAGTAAAATTTTGAAATATGTATTGGAATAAAATGTGATAAATAGAAATAAATGAAACGCGTGGGAAAAGAAAAGAGAATCTAATTTTGTAAAAAAAATAAAAAAATAAGAATGACTAATCGAATCATTAATTCAACGTAAGATATATTAAAACGGATTAAAGCTATTAACTTGCTATTTAATGACTTCAATAATTTTCTTAATTAAAGAATATTATTTATTTTGAAAACGGCCAAATTATATCAATAAAAAGTAATAATTATTTTTTTACAATCATCATAAAAAGAATTTCATATTCCAAGATGCAATCTAATTTTTTCTACGATGATTTGAATTTAATAAGCATAAATCAAATTAATTGAATTTCACCCGTAGACCAAAGCTTTGACTAATTTCTAAAAATATGGAAAAAAATTATATTCTTGTAGAGAACGAAGTGTTTAACAATAATGTCAACTGGGCCGACCCCTAATAAAAATTTAATAGGGCTGGATTAAAGAATTAATGGCCAAATTCGTTGTTTTAATAGATCAATCTTAAACGACCAAATTGGAGCCCAATTCTTAATCATTTGAGGCCAAACCAAGCCCAAATGATAGGCCCATCATAGAAGCCCATTTTCTCATCGGAAACCCTAATTCTAGAAGCTCCTATTCGACGGTGGCGGCGCGGATTGGGTTGAGCATCGAGTTTTTTGCCGATTTATTCTATCAGAACTCTTGGGTCGAATTCGATCTCTAGAAGCTTCAATAGGGTCTATAAGTAGAGGGCTTCAACGGCTAGGGCTCTCTATTTGGTTCCTTGGCTGGCGGCGTGGGCGATCGTGACCGGAGTCGAGCAAATTTGGGTGTTCTAGGGCGGCACGACATTAGGGTTCCGGCGCGGTTTTTCTTCCTCCTTTCTCTTCGATTAAGGTAGGGTTCTCTCGGGCCAAACTTTAATTAAGGCATGCTAGCTTGATCGTCTACATGTCCTCTTTCATTTGATATCAAAAGCCCTAATTTTAGTTTAGCATAGAGTTCGTATTTTAGTTTTTATTGGAAGCATGTCAATTAGGGCAGCGACCATGCTAGTTCCTTGTGTATCGAACTGTTGTTTGAGTTTCGCCAGTTTATTTTCGAATTAATCATGCCATCTTGTGCGGATCTTCGTCTTCTTTCTAGTAGTAGTGGTTTGCCCAATTTATATTGAGTACTGCGATCAAAATTGTCATTTTTGTCCGGGTCGGTCGGAGCTCGCCGGAGTCGGACAGGGCGTCACGTACGCTGTCATAACAGTGACCGCTTATGACCCGGGCGGTCTCGCGACTGACCATTTTCCCCCCTTATAGATTTAAATCCCTTTTGATCTAAATGGCCCCTTGATAGACTGCAAGGTCTGGGGTAGCTGTTCTATACCTGACCGTTTATGATCCTAGCAGCCCTGTGAACGACCGTTTATGTGCTGTTCTAGTTATGCTTATTCCTTTTGTTAGATAGCATGATTAAGGTAGCAACCCACTAAGTAATTAGAGCATGTGGAGTAATTAATAGTGATCATAACTACCAATATCTTTCCTTTCATCCATTTGTATCTTCTTATCTATTCATTTAAATTGATATACAAATGGTTAAAGTCATAAGTTATTGGTCATTGATTAATCATTAGGATTTGTTTGACAGTCACTTCACTCCGGTGATGTTGACTGGCCACTATACGTTCGTTTTCTGTGATTTAATTAGCCCTCAATTCTTGTAATAGTTGTGACTCTCTATCGGATATTCCTTCCGTCGGACTAGGATCTCTATTATGAGACCTCCATAAGCCCCCGCGAGCCTGGGATTCCCACTAGGACGCCGGGCGGGTTGTACCCACAAACCTGAACCTCTTTGACTCAATCAAATCACGTATTTTTACTAAATCCCAGAATCGGGACTGTCCTGTTTGATAGCGGCCCTCCTGAGACCGTTCTGTCGATAAGCGGTCCAGTCATGACTGCCAGACTGCTTGAACGGCCCTCATGTGATCATTTTTTACCGGTTGTGCGTCGGTTGTAGTCCTTTGGACTCAGTGATGTACAATGTTGTTATTAGACCGTTTACCTCTTCACGCGGCCCAACCAGGACCGTCTAGTCTTGATCACGGCCCACTTTGGACCATTTCACATTCCAGCTTTCCAGAAATCGATGTTTTCACGATTTTGATATGTGTAAGCTACACTAGCCTAACTAGGCTATTTTACCTCGAGTTTTGACCTATTATTAGGTCTATTGTCAACATTTATCCATTCAAGAGTCATTTCTTTAAATGACTATTCCTCTTGATTAATGAGCTTATTATTGGAATCTCCAGAAAATCAATGTTCTTACGTATTTTACCTTGATTACATGAGCTTGATCTTGGAACTCTTGGCCATTGCTATTCGTGGATGTCTAGATTTCGTGGGATATATGATCCAAACAAATCAATGCCAAGGTAATCATATTTAATGGCCCAGTCTGGTCCTGGGAGGAGCACCCGAAGTGTACTTATGCCCCGGGGAGTTGAATGACTAGGTGTTGATGGGAATCAACACCGAGCACTAACTTTTATTTTTGTATTTGTGTCCTTTTGTTTGTATTTATACACTTGACTAATTGGGTTTGCAATTGTAAGGTATTATAAGCCAAAGGGTTAGTCTTTAAAGTCTTTGGGTTTCTACGTAATAGTCCAGTAGGTCCAGCAGGGGCCCCCACCCTCTTTCCCATTGGTCCACCTAAGTTCTAGGACCCATGTGGGGCTAGTTCAAAGTCCAAAGTTGGACTTGGACCAAGGGGGGACGAAAGTCCAAGTTGGACTCCTCTTGGTCAAGGGGGCTCCCCCCATTTATTATTGTTTATTCATGTTTATATTTTTATTTAATGTAGCCATTTGACCACATGGGGGAAGAAAATGTTATCCCTTATTTACCCTTCCCTAACCCTAGATCTAGGGATAGGTTTGGTCTTTTTTACATTTCTATATATATCATGTATTTTCCATTTTCATAGAATAAATGAGAAGAAATTCAGAAATTAGTCCAAGAGCCCAAGGGTGCCCCTCTCTCTATCCCACCCCCTTACAGATAGATTTCTGCAAAATTCTTGAGGTGTGAAGCCTCCTCCCCTCCCCCTCTCTGAGTTAGAAGCTCAAGACCGCCGCCGCCGCCGCCGCCGCCATCGAGCCGCCGTCGCACCACCACCGCCGCCGCGTCGGAATTCTATCCACATCAAGATATAAGGTTGAAGCCCAATTTTTATCTCCATATTAGGAGATCTGATCGAGCTGTAATTTTGAGTGCTTCTTCTTCTTGTTATCCCTAGTCTCCATTTTAAATTTCATGCCAATCAGAGTCATTTGCTATTTTTCCCATTATTTTTGTTCCACCCCTGACAGTCTGCCAGTTTACAGATCTATAGGATAGAAGTATGTTCTTCTATTTTTCCCACCCCCTTATACACCTCCAAAAATTCCTAAAAAAATCACACGTGTTCCTCACATCCCCCTCTTCGACCCATAATTTTTCTAAAGTCTAGATCTATCGTTTTCCTATCAGTCAAAATTCATTTTCAGGGAAAACTCAGTCTGTCCTGTGTGTCTGTCAGTCCGAGCCAGCAGAAAATCTTTGTGGAACAGTCGTTTTCATTTTCAATCCATTCATTTGGTGGATCTGATAAAATTATATATTGTGGACCTCTAAGTCCTCTATTCATCGATACCAACTTTGCGTCGATCTGACTTCGAATCTGACAGCAGAAATTCTTCTCGTGGAGGCGCGCAGTTCAGATCCGAGGACAGGCCAACAACTCAGTCTGAGAATTAATTTCTTGAAAAATACGTCGGCGCACACTCAGCCTCCGCCGCTCCCGGGGATCGATCAGCAACCTTCCAGCAGTGCCCCAGCAAGCCGCAGCAGCAAGGAGACACCCGGTCACCGCCGTCCCAGTAGCCGTACCCACCTGCTATCCCGCGGGCGCTGCAGAACCGTGCCGACCAGCAGCACGTCTCCGGCCCAAATTACTGCCCGTCAACCCGAGTTCACTACTCCCGGGCCCCACATTGTAGCCCTTTACCTCCCTGCGTGGAGTGAGCGATAAATTCATTTCTATAATTATTCTTAATATTTGTACACCGGGAGTACGAGCTTCGGCCGGGGTCGTCTTCCCCACGCCCGGAGCGTGGAGGTAAACTCGCCTCCCTCTTTATCGCATTTGCTCAATTAGTATATTTTTGAATGCCGCTACTAGAGTGATAGGATAACTAGCTCGATATTTAATTTTCATCACCGCTACGAGAGTGAGTGAGTGAACCCATCCCGTGACTCGATCCGAGCACGCAGAAAAGCCGATACTCAACGCTCATTGTCGTTTCTCAACTGCGCACGATCCCGCGTTTCCCTCACTTAGGGACGTCCGTGAGCAAGAGTCCCAGGTTCACGTGTCCGTCTCTCATCAAATTGGTATCAGAGCGGAAGGTTGAGTCTAGGGTAGTCTTTGTTTAAAAACAAAAAAAGAGTCTAAGTCTAAGTCGGTCCAAGATTGTATTTGCATTCCTTTATTCGGTATATCAAAAGGTGTTGCCCGAACGTTAGGTTACGCCTATCGGGAAGGTCGCACATTTGCGAGAGAGGGTCTTTGGATCCCGTAACTCCGCCAAGTACCGTCTATTTGTTAAGTGTAGGTTTGTAGTCGAGTCTTCATTCCAGCTTTGTAACGCATTTTAGAGTCGTGTCTAGTGTCTTGTCACCATGTGTCGGCATGGCCATCCTATAGCTCCCCGTGTCCCATGGATCCCCAAAAACCCACGTCGTATGAATGGTGGCGACAAACCCAAGGATGGGGAACCCAATCCTACCACCTCTGTAGGCCAAAAGCCCCGGACTTCTATAGCTCCAAAGTCCCGAGCGACTACCTAGAGTGGAAGCCGCTATGGACAAATACTTTGAGTGTTACATCATGTCTGATGCCATGGAAGTTGATTTTGCCACAAGGTGGCTTTTTTACGAAGCCACCGAAAAATGGAGACACATTGAAATCTTGAGGGAAATTAAGAGGCAATGGCCTATCGAGTCGTGGCGAGAGATGAAGGGGGAGCTTAGAAGGGTCTACCTACCCGGCCCAATCACCTCCAACCGACCCCACCCAATCACTTCCAACCAAGTAGGTCATAGTTGGAGGCAAAGAGCACCACACGTAGTAGAGCCTAGACCCAAGCCTAGGCCGGTTGATTATGGGCGAGTCCACCCCAATACCCCTACTCCAACCCCCACTATTGCCGAGCTCTTCAAAACCATTTTGGATCAGTTGGATAGGATGTGTACCCAGATTCACGGATTCATACCCGAGCCTAGGGAGGTCATAGCCGGTAGCCCAACCCGGCCCCACCTACGGGGTCCCAAGTACCTCTTCCCCTCCGGGAGGACAGTCCTTCCCCACCCATGAGAGCTCCTTTGCCCCCACCCCCACCCTCCGATCTTTATTCGGAGCTACCTCAGCCGGAGCCACCCGTGTTTCTAACGGGAAAGCTTTTAATCGCCGAGCCACTACTTAGTTGGCTCAAGATAGGCTTGGTCCATAGAGCATCATGCTATCCATCCATGGACCCCACACTACCTTTAGTGCCAGTCAACTCATTCCATACCACATTCTGGTCTAGTCACCATGTGGATACATTGGATGACCACCTTAAGGGATTAGATCGACAGTTACAGTTGACGCACTTATTGGCCCTAGGCTTCGACCGACCCACAGGTCGTAGCTTCACCCATCCCGCTTGGGGGTCCATTACCTCCGTGTGCACCGTGGGTCATGTCATCAAGGAGGTCCTTTTATTCCTTCCCCTGCCGATCGAGCCTTATTTCATTCCACTTTTCCTGAGGGAGGAACACTACCTTCCATTTGAGAGCACCATCCCATCTTCCCTAATGAATGAAGGTGACCACCTACACCTTCAAGAATTTCAAACTTGGGATCGTGTCATGATGGAACCCATATCGAGAGGTCACACATTCTTTGATCCCTTCGATCCCTTCCCTACGGAACCTTATGACCCACCATATCTACTCCCCTTCTTCACGGGAGTCCACTACCACACCTATTCCCCACAGGCCAGTCCACCTACACTCATCCAGGGGATCGTTCCACGGTCATCATATAGGGGTGACGAAGAAGGAGCATTCGGCTCTCCTAGCCCTCCCAAGTCTCCCAAATCCAACAGGCAGCCGCATGCTAGGGACAAATTAGGATGTCTAGGAGTCCCCCATTCCATCAACCATCGATTGCATCTAGTGTATGCATGGCACACATTCGGATGTCCTGGTCCACCATTGCATGTGTATGGGTCGGACTAACAGTAGGTTTGTTTAGGGTCATGTGTGAGTCTTTGTTTCGTACCGTTTGTCTGTCGAGTGCATATGCATACATCGAGTTGAGTCGATCTTTTGTACGCTTGCATTGTCAGTCCCTTTTGAGTGCGAGGCAAGTCGGATCCAATGCGTACGTTGTAGACTTGCCAGAATTTGGGATCGGCTCTACCTCAACATATCGGATCTAGTCACATAAAGGGACCCAGCGGTGATTCCTAGTGAGCCATTGAGCCGTCTCCTTCCTTTGAGAGTGACCCTACCCCAGAGTGTCCACCTCTAGCCTCATTCCCATAGCAGCGTGAGCATATCGAATATATACGGGATGAGCAGGTGACGATTACGTGGACTGGAACGTACTCCGCGCTTCCTGGTTCGATAATGGATCCGTCGGAGTCACACAAGCTTCCGCACCCCTTACTCGACGAGGTCGAGTTCTTCCCACCCGGGGAGAATTGATGGGAA
This sequence comes from Amorphophallus konjac, assembly GCA_022559845.1. NCBI lineage: Eukaryota > Viridiplantae > Streptophyta > Magnoliopsida > Alismatales > Araceae > Amorphophallus > Amorphophallus konjac. Next base: position 178,504,639 of record CM040127.1, on the reverse strand, counting down.
TCAACACCGAGCACTAACTTTTATTTTTGCATCTGTGTCCTTTTGTTTGCATTTATACCCTTGGCTAATTGGGTTTGCAATTGTAAGGCATCATAAGCCAAAGTGTTAGTCTTTAAAGTCTTTGGGTTTCTATGTAATAGTACAATAGGTCCAACAGGGGCCCCCACCCTCTTTTCCATTGGTCCATCTAAGTTCTAGGACCCATGTGGGGCTAGTTCAAAGTCCAAAGTTGGACTTGGACCAAGGGGGGAAAGGGGGGAAAGAAAGTCCAAGTAGGACTCCTCTTGGTCAAGGGGGCGCCCCCCATTTATTATTGTTTATTCATGTTTATATTTTTATTTAATGTGGCCATTTGACCACATGGGGGAAGAAAATGCTATCCCTTATTTACCCCTCCCTAACCCTAGATCTAGGGATAGGTTTGGCCTTTTTTACATTTCTATATATATCATGTATTTTCCATTTTCATAGAATTAATGAGAATAAATTGAGAAATTGGTCCAAGAGCCCAAGGGCGCCCCTCTCTCTCTCCCACCCCCTTGTAGATGGATTTCTGCAAAATTCTTGAGGTGTGAAGCCTCCTCCCCTTTCCCTCTATGAGTGAGAAGCTCAGCACCGCCGCCGCCATCGAGTCGTCGTCGCACCGCCACCGTCGCCGCGTCGGAATTCTTTCCACATCAGAACAGAAGGTTGAAGCCCGGTTTTTATCTCCACATCAGGAGATCTGATCGAGCTGCAATTTTGAGTGTTTGTTCTTCTTATTATCCCCAGTCTCCATTTTAAATTTCGTGCCAATCAGAGGTCATTTTTTATTTTTTCCATAATTTTAGTTCCACCCCTAATAGTCTGCCAGTTTGCCGATCCACAGGATAGGAGTCTGTTCTTCTACTTTTCCCACCCCCTTATACACCTCCAAAAATCTCCAAAAAAAATCACACGTGTTCCTCACATCCCCCTCTTCCTCTCATAATTTTTCTAGAGTCTAGATCTATCGTTTTCCTATCAGTCAAAATTCATTTTCAGGGAAAACTTAGTCTGTCATGTGTGTCTGTGAGTCCGAGCCAACAGAAAATTTTTGTGGAACAGTCATTTTCATTTTCAATCCATTCACTTGATGGATATGACAAAATTATATGTTGTGGCCCTCTGAGTCCTCTATCCATAGGTACCAACTTTGCGTCGATCCGACATCGGATCTAGCCGCAGAAATTCTTCTCGTGGAGGCGCGCAGTTCAGATCCCAGGACAGGCTAGCAACTTAGTCCGAGAATTATTTCCTTGAAAAATATGCCGACGCACACTCGGCCGCCGCCGCTCCCAAGGATCGATCAGCAACATTCCAACAGTGCCCCAGCAAGCCGCAGCAGTAAGGAGACACCCGGGCACAGCCGTCCCAGTAGCCGAACCCACCTGCTATTATGCGGGCCCCGCAGAACAATGCCGACCAGCAGCCCGTCTCCGGCCCAAATTGCTGCCCGTCAACCCAAGTTCGCTACTCCCGGGCCCCACATTGTAGCCCTTTACCTCCCTGCGTAGAGTGGGCGATAAATTCATTTCTGTAATTATTGTTAATATTTGTACACCGGGAGACGAGCTTCGGCCGAGGTCGTCTTCCCCACGCCCGGAGCGTGGAGGTAAACTCACCTCCCTCTTTATCGCATTTGCTCAATTCGTATATTTTTGAATGTTCGCTCCTAGAGTGATAGGATAACTAGCTCGATATTTAATTTTTATCGCCACTGCGAGAGTGAGTGAGTGAACCCATCCCGTGACTCGATCCGAGCATGCGGAAAAGTCGATACCCAAGGCTCATTGCCGATTTCTCAACCGCGCACGATCCCGCGTTTCCCTCACTTAAGGACGTCTGCGAGCTAGAGTCCCAAGTTGGCGTGTCCTTCCCGCATCAGGTGTGGCATTTGGCACCGTGTACTATCTAGCGTGTTGAGTCTACGACAGTCCACACTCTCGTGATACTTGCTATACTCGCTTGAAGGAGCGAAGTACTTGCTTGCGTGACATGACATGACTTGACTTGACTTAAAATGGCCATTCATGGAAAAGTTCTTGATAACAGTGCTTGATATCTCGACTTGCAATATTCCTTTCCATTTATCTATCGATTATCTTCTAATCTTGTTGGTTACTTAGTTTGCTTTAATTGAGTTTCTCGCATTATTTATACATTCCTTAAAATGATTAATTACTTAAATTTTACCTGATGATAGAGAGTAATTCCTACTAAGTTTTTCGATCACCCCCCTTATTTCCATCCTTTTCAGGTAACGCGGTAGATTGAACGCTTGAAATTGGGATCGGGTCAGCGTGATTGAGTGAACCTGGAGCCTTGAGACCGAGTCTTTTTGTTTTCTTGAGTCGAGTTAGTATAATGGGTCTTGCTATTTTCTCTTCTTTATTTCTTTTATTGAGTAAAATTGTATTTAAATATCAATAAAACCATATTTTTCTCAAATTAATGACATCCATGTGGTTGAATATTATTTATTGTGTTTATTTAGTTTCTACTCTAATTATCATGATTGTTTTGCTGCCACGTTCCGAGTATCGCTTCCCGCTGCTATCGGTTCGGGGCGTGACAGAAGTGGTATCAGAGCCTCGGTTGTTTGAGCCCTAGTTCTTGTCCATAAGTATAGGTTACCCTAAGTAATAGGTCGTGTGATCCTTGTCATCCCTTTTGTCACCTGGTGAGATTGGGTAGTGCTTCAGGTTATGTAATAAAATATGTATAAGATTACGTAGCACGACGTGCAAGCGTAATAAAAATGTTAACCTTATAATTATTTTGCAGGTATCCAAGCTCCTTTTGATATGAAAGCGAGAGGGTCCACAAGTAAGCTAAAATCTAGTTCCGCTCAAGCGGCAATGGCCTATCGAGTCGTGGCGAGAGATGTGAGACTGTATGGGGAAGATTCTGAAAATGAGGAAGCCGAGGAGCAAGAACAACAAGAGGCTCAAGCGCCACTCCCACCTCCCGCATAGCTCGAGGGGCAGCCTCCTTCTCCTCCATATGTAGATCCGGACATGCCATCGCCTTTGTAGTATTATCATGGGGAATCCTTTGCTCAGGGTGCTGGACATCCCACTTGGGGAGACTATGAGGCCTTTGATAGGTGTATTTCAGACTCAGAAACACACATGGATACCCTTGGGGGGCAGGTTTCTGAACTTGGGAGTCGTTTTGACACATCCTTTGGCTGGCTCGACACATCCCTTCGCCAGCTTGACACCTTCATGGACATAATGACTGGTCCGATGGATACCTTCTCCCATGCGTTGGACACCCTTTCTACCCACGTAGCCTCTCTCACCACAAGCTACGAGGATACTCACGAGGCTTTTCGGACTACCAACCGCTCGCTTCTACACATTGATCATCTCTTGCATTCCCTTGAGAGCCGTCTTCCTCCATCTCCACCTCCACCTCCTGCTCCAACCCATGCTGATGATAATGCCTTCAAGGATGAGGATGATGCTTCTGATGATGATGATGACGACGGGAATCAAGATCACCCCGCCCAACAGCTGCTCTTCCATCCCCCCGTGTTACTTTTTGTCCATTACTTTTGTATTCCCCTCCCTTCTTTTGATGATGCCAAAGGGGGAGAAGTACCTAGCTAGGTTTATATATAATATGCATGACGTATGTTTGCATGTGTATTTGCCATTTGGCATTTGCATTCCATATGTGAGTCTTGCATCTAGCCGGTCTAGTTAGTCTTGCATCCAGTCGGTCTAGTAATTTCGTGTAATGTCAATGGAATTTGTAATATGAACTTCAATGAATGAAATGCACTTGGTTTTGTCACATATATTGGTCTTATTTCCTTTCAAACAAATTGGGCGCATATGACTAAATGGAATGGATTTGGCTGAATGCAATGGATTTAATGGATCTGATTAAATGGAATAGATTTGATTTGTTTGACGGATTATTTTTTGGTTACTGTCATCAATCCACTCTAACGGCACGCTAATGTACTCTCTTTCTAGAGTTTTGTCATCATCAAAAAGGGGGAGATTGTTGAGTCTCTCTGAGTGATTTTGATGATAACAAAACCTTGAACTTAGTTTCTATCTCGTGCCGTGTCAAAGTGATCAAGAGTGAGCATTGAATGTGTTTAAGGCCATTTTGTATAATGGCAAATGCTTAAATGTTTTAAGATTTCCAAATGCATAAACAAAGCCAGATCAAACCCAAAATGCATGGATTGAATGAGGACATGAAGCTCTTGTCATATGAATAAGATTTACTGGGCTAATAGCTCAATTTTACAGGTAGTTCAGAGTTCAGTCGACCAAAGAGCTAAGTTCGGTCGACCAAATTATCCAGCAGGCTGAACTCTGAGAAATTATAGAGTTCGGTCGACCGATGGATCAAGGTTGGTCGACCAAATTTCCCAGCATTGAAAACTCTACAGGGTTTTACAGTTCGGTCGACCAACCGAAGACTTCGGTCGACCGAACCCTTCGAGGCAACAAATTTTGACTTTTTGTTTCTTCAACGTGGGAAGCCCTTCTCTTTGGATTTTTTAATCCCAAAGCCACTAGACATGCCATGATTTGTGGATTTGGTTCCTGGCTTGTCTCTTGACCTCTTAAGATGTATAAAATCATCTCCTTGGGGTCAAAAACCCTAATCACAAAAAGGGAGATCAAAGGGGGCTTCCAAGAGAAAAAGAGTGATGTAGGAAGAGCTCCATGAACAGTGTTTCATCCAAAGCTTCTCCATCCAAGATCAAGGTTTTCAAGATCAAGCGGAGGCCATTCAAGTGTAAATCAAGTGGAGATTCAAGCTTTGATCAAAATCTGCATCATCTACTCAGGGGGAACTTAAATCAGACTTTTCTTTTATGTTTTTCTTCTAAATATTTTGAGCTTCAAGTGTTTTATGTCTGTAATCTCTAAACATTTGTGTGTGTGTGGATCTACCCAGATTCGTGTGTGTATGTGTGTGTGTGTGTGGTCTTTCTTCACATTTCTGTGTGGTTCGGTGCTTGTGCACCTTCGTGGGAGTTCCGAACTCCTCACGAGTGTGTGTGTGTGTGTGTGTTATGATCTTGTAATCCTTTACAAGATAGTGTGTGAATCCTCACAGATCATGAGGGGTGGACGTAGGTTGCCGTTGTTGCATCCGAACCACCTAAAAATCGTTGTCTCTTGTGTGGTTTGATCCTTTTCTCCTATCTCCATTCTGTGCAAGCATACACGTAGATTAGATTTTTTTTGTATCTCTTGAGTTAGATCTAGCACAACCTATCATCTTCACATTAGATATGTGGTATATTAAAAGGTGGGTTCGGATCGACAAGGCAAACCCTGTCAGGAAGATAACACCTTGCGTGAGTAGAATCTTCATATTCATACCTCCGCCACGGTACCAAGGATTCGTTTTGTGTGATAAATTTTGTTAGATCTAATAGTTTCTATATAGATCTGAATATCCTTGTGGTTATTCTTCACACTTGTTTAAATCAGCTAATGTTTTATTAAATTTTGTAATTACCCAATTCACCCCCCCTCTTGGGTGTCATTGATCGCGGGACTTCAAGAGAGAATGAGACGAAGAGAAAGAGAGAGAAGCAGCCATGTTCATGAGAGTGAGTGCAGCCAAGGGCTCAATTGAAGATCCGTGGTGTTGTTTATCTCGTAGATCAAATCCGGAGCTATTCTGCTCCTGAGGGGCTGTAGTTTGTCTGTTCATTCTTTTGTGTTTTCTTTTCGCTTGTTCTTCATATTTTCTTGTTATTTTCCGATACCCTATTTGGGGACGATACCATGTTTGGGGATCAGGGTTCCCTCTGAGGTTTCAGAGGAAGGGAGAGGTGTTCTCTCCGGAGTCCCCTCTGTAGGTTCAGAGGAAGAGAGGTCTCCGACCTCTAGTGATGTGAGCTGCGGGGCGCAGTTCACGGGGTTCCTTCTGTGAAGACAGAAGAAGGGAGGATTGTCCTCCGGGTGCTGCATTGCGCAGTGTGCTTCGATCTCTATTGGGTGTAGGATCGAAGGTCAAGGGATTTGTCTCCCTTGGGTTATAAGCTGTGTATCAGTAGTTGTTGCAAACTGAGTCTACGGTCTTGCATTTTACAAGGGGAAGCCTCACTCAGGTTGAGTGAGGGGTGGATGTAGATCTGCGAGCAGATCGAACCACCTAAAAATCCGTGTGTTCTATGGATTACGTGTGCTTTCATTCCTTATCCGCTATCCCCCATTCGCAGGTCAGTACGTGAGCTGATAGTCTTTTATGTTCTGAATTGGTTAGACTAACTAGAGTTCGATAAACTGCTCTATTTGAATGAATGCTTAATCGATTTCCGACCGATCACCTCCGTTAGTGTTTGCCAAGGTCAGCGTGTGTTTAGCTCTAGCATACCGCTATATGTTAGATGGTGGATCTGTCTGAACCCTTGATTATTGTTTGCTTCTACTTGGAGTGTTGTAATCGTGTCCTAAGCGTTTGAGTTCAGTTCCATGAGAACTGTTAGTCATCCGTGAGCATATGCATTGTGGGCGTTTATCTTCTTGCCATCTGCAACTTTCTTGTTTCAGTTTGCTGCATTTTACTTCTTGCTTTTATATTTCAAATTGGGCTAAAGTTTTGTAGTTAGATCCATTCACCCCCCCTCTAGATCTCTCCGTGCACCCATCTATTTTCTAACACTAGAATTTCTTCTAGTTCTACTATGCTCCCATTGTTTCCTTCAAGGATATACTCTTCCTTCAAGGACATAGCTCGCTTAGCTTCAAACACTCTTTGATCGTTAGGCTGGTAGAAGTAATATCCATAAGTTTCCTTAGGATATCTCACAAATCTATATTTTTCAGTCCTGGATGCCAGTTTATCAGGGTTGTGTCACTTCACATGGGCAGGACAACCCCAAACCTTAATATTCTTAAGGTTTGGTTTCTTTCCCTTCCATATCTCATATGGAGTGGAAGGTACTAACTTAGGTGGAACTTTATTCAGTAAGTAAGCAGTAGTGTCCAAGGCATAGCTCCAGAGCGACAAGGGCAATCTAACAAAGCACATCAATGATCACACCATAACTAATAAGGTATGATTCCTCTTTTTGACCACACCATTCAACTGAGGTGCGTAAGGAGGACTCCACTGGGATAATATTCCATTATCCTTTAAATATTGTGTGAATTCCATACTCAAGTATTCCCCTCCTCGATCAGATTGAAGAGTTTTAATACTCTTTCTTGTTTATTTTCTACTTCATTCTTGAACTCCACAAATTTCTCAAAGACTTCAGATTTATACTTCATTAAGTATATATATTCATACCTAGAGAAATCATCAGTAAAAGTAATGAAGTATGAGTAACCCCCTTTGGCTTGAGTGGACATAGGTCCACATACATCAGAATGTATGAGTTCTAGTAACTCACCAGCTCTCTCTCCATGTCCAGTAAATGGAGAGTTAGTCATTTTTCTCATGAGACAGGATTCACAGGTTATAAATTATTCATAATCAAATAGGTCAATGTATCCATCTTTGTATAACCTTTTCAATCTTTCCTCACTTATATGACCAAGCTTACAATGCCAAAGGTATGCCTGATTTACATAATTCATCTTCCCCTTAAGAGGTCCATCCACACACATAATAGGAGTATAAATATCTAGTAAAAACAAACCATTTATTAAGCTCCCATTGGCAAACAATTCACCATTTAATAATAAATAACAACTCTTACTCCCAAAGCTTACAATAAATCTACATTTATTTAAGCACGAAATGGAAATAATATTCTTAATTATTGAGGGAACATAATAGCAGTCTGTTAACTCTAATGTACTTCCTAATGAAAGCTTAAGGTTGACGCTTCCAATAGCAAGTGTAGCAACTCTTGCTCCATTTCCCAGTCGCAAGTCAATCTCTCCTTTGTTCAGCCACCTACTACTTGTCAGAATCTATAAATCATTACAGATGTGAGATGGACATCTAGTATTTAATACCTATGATGTGGATCTATATGATAAGTTAAGGTCAATCATGAACATACCTGAAACTTCTCCAAGCTTCTACTTTGCTTTCTCTGCAAGGTACAACTTGCAGTTCCTCTTTCAATGGTCATCCTTATGGCAATAGAAGCATTTGCCCTTATCCTTGCTAGCCTCTTCCTTCTTGGCAGTCTTTGCTTGTTTGCCCTTCTTCATTGCCTTGCCTTTCTTAAAAGCTTGCTGACTCTTTCTCTTCTTGTTGATCATACCAATGAGCATCATAAGAGCTTTCCCATTATTTTTAGTGCTCTCAACAGTCTTCAACGTGTTTAGAAGCTCTGCCAAAGAGCATTCTATTTTATTCATGTTGAAATTTACAATGAACTAGGAAAATGAACTAGGGAGAGATTGCATAATTAGATCAACACAAAGCTCCCTATTCAAGTCGAATCCTAATTCTGCCAACCTTTCTATCTACTCAATCATTTTGAGAACATGTGTCTGCACAGATGTTCCCTCAGACATTCTTACCCCGAATAGACTCTTAAATTTCTCATATCTTTTTGTTCTACTTTGAGCTCCAAAGAGCTCCTCAAGGTGGAACAAAATGGATCTTGCATCATTTTTCTCATGCTACCTTTGTAACTCATTACTCATAGAGGCAAGCATATAACATTGGACGAGGGTGGCATCTTCCTTATGTTTCTCATAAAGAACGATCTCTCCGTCTTTAGCATCATCGGTAGGAACATGAGGCACAGGCTAGTCAAGAACATAGGCTATCTTCTCAGCAGTGAGAATAATTCTCAAGTTCCTAAGCCAGTCACTATAGTTATGACCATTAAGCATGTTAGCATCAAGTATGCCTCGTAACGGGTGGCTCGCCATTGAGGTCTATAAGAGAAGATATGTGATAGCGATGGGGACATCGCTCGTACATCTCTCCGGATGGGACCAACACGACACTGACACGCTCCGGAGCCGAGGAGATGGTCACTTGGAGGCGCTTGCCATTTTTCTTGGAGTTTATGCCTATGTATTTTCCCTTTATTAGAGTCATTTTGAGTCATTTTCTTATGTTAAGAGTCATTAAACCCAGCGATTACACCCTTGGATAGCAAGGGGCATTTAGTTATTTATCAATGGTACTTTGGTCATGTAAAATGTAAGGCTCCTATAAATACGGGGCCAAGGCTCTTGAGAAAGCTAATGAAGAATTTGAAAATTTCTAAAAAGAGTTCTCTCTTGAGTGTTCTTTGGTGTGAAGCCAAGTTGGGGTGTGAAGCCCTTGGAGGGAGTGAGAAGCCCTTGAAGGGAGTGAGAAGCTCCTCTCCACCTACCCCTCTCTCTCTCTATCTCATACCTATGCCCCCCTCTCTCTCTCTAAAATATGCACCCTCCACTCTCTCCACCCCTCCACATCACCTTCCACATCAACCCTAGCCAGCCATATCACCCGCCACATCATCCATTTCACTGTCACATCATCGTGACTCCTCAAATCCACCAACACCCATTCAATTCTCCCATTAACGCCCACAGCCCCCTAGACACCCTTTCAGCCCCCAACACACCCCTTCCCCTTCCCCTTCCCAAGCCAACCCTTCACCACCCTAGGCACCCCTCTCCCTCCCCAAGACACCCCTTGACTCTCCCAAGGCCACCCATTAAGGAGAGACCTTTCCCCTCCCTGCCACCTCACCCCCACCTAGGCCACCCACCCCCTCCAACTCTCCCTCCCTAGCCTGGCTGCACCCCACCTTCCACTCTCCCATTACCCCCATAGCCAGCAACTCCACCCTCCTATCTATCCTCCCTCACTTCACTCCTAGTAGGAACCACCCCCTCTCCTTTCTCTACTCTCCTCCCTCTCCATCAGTAGTTCTCACTCAGACCCTACAACAACAAGGAGCAGCAACTGCAGTACTGACTCTAGCGATCCCAGCATCCTCGGTAGCAGGTTCCTAGCTGGCTGACTCTTCCAAGGAAGCAACCACATCCTCCCTTGCCTCGCCAACCTGCTGGTCTCCTTCGTTCACCTACTGTGCTCACTGGTGGCCTACATCAACATCGCCACATCGCTGTCCTCCTCTCCGGCAACTAGTTTGCCCTCTACGAAGGATAGTTTGCTCGGTCGTGCCTCCCTCTCCTTGGAGGATCAACGTGGCCCTGCTGCGTCATCTTCGACCACTTGATCTACACCATCTGAAGAGGGATGACCTACAGCAGCCCCACAGGATGAGTAATGCTGACCCTCGAGAACACCTTGCTCCATTGCGTCACTAGCAACAAGCTTCTGAATACCCAGCTCCCCCGGGGCAACAACCTCGACCTCCCTCGCATCGCCAACCTGCTGGTCACCCCTTCCACTACTGTGATCGCTAGACGCCTCCCTCGACAATGCAGTGACTCCAAAGTTCAACCAACTCATCGGTGTTCCCACCGCTCGGATGAATCTGTGGTTTTGTTGCATCGCCTTCAACCTCCCAACCCGTGCCATCTAAAAATGAGCAACTTGCTGCCCGTACAGTGAGATGAGCGTCACCGATTCTCTAATAGCACCTCACTCAGTTGCGTCACCGATTCTCTACGAGGTAGTTTTGGTTGTAATTCAAATCATCCCCCACCCTGAGTTCAACCCTCCTACGTGAGGCATTTGTGTTTGTAAGTCTAATCACGGCTCAAGCTTCATCGACGCAGTGTGCAAGTCTCGCGAGCACGCATCCCCACTCGCCCACGTCTTCAACCGGGCCGATTTCTTAACATCGACAAGGTAAGTGCTCGGTCTACACATTTCTGGTCAATTTTATTCTGAAAGTATTCTCTAAACTCATGCCGACTGTGAGAGAGCGCCCGTATCCCTGATTTCACTTTTGTCGAGTGTGCCGCTACTGCGAGTGATCCCTGTGCCTAGAGGCACAAGTTCTGCCCAGCTGAAAGTGGGCATCCCGGACTGAGGGTTGGGCTTTCCAAAGCCCCACTAACTCTCAGATTAGCGAGGGGCCTACCACAGGTTTAGACTCGTCCTACTTGCACCGAATCACCCTGGGAAGGAATGTCGCAAGTTCTGTCCAACTGATGGGAATCAACAACGAGCACTAACATTTTTATTTTGCATTTATGTCCTTTTGTTTATATTTATACCCTTGGCTAATTGGGTTTGCAATTGTAAGGCATTATAAGCCAAAGGGTTAGTCTTTAAAGTCTTTGGGTTTATTAGTAAAAGTCCATTAAGTCCAGCAGGGGGCCCCACCCTCATTTCCATTGGTCCACCTAAGTTCTAAGGCCCATGTGGGGCTAGTTCAAAGTCCAAAATTGGACTTGGACCAAGGGGGGACAAGGATGGAAGAAAGTCCAAGTTGGACTCCCCTTTAGTCAAGGGGGCGCCCCCCATTTATAATAGTTTAATGCTTGTTGTATTTTTATTTAAATTGGCCATTTGACCATATGGGGATTAAATATCATATCCCTAGTTTACCCCTCCCAAACCCTAGATCTAGGGTTAGTTTTGGTCATTTGTACATTTCTATAAATCCCTTGTATTTCCATTTTTGTGAGAATTAATGAAGAAAACATCAAGAGTTTGTTCTTGGCCCAAGGGCGCCGCTCTCTCCCTCTCCCTCTTGTAGTTGGATTGCTATGTTTCTAGGGTGGATTCCCTACAAAACTTGGTGGATTCTAAGTGATCTCTCCTCCCCGGAGTGTGAAGCTTTGCCGCCGCCGCCATTGAGCCGTCACCGCACCGCCTCCGCCACTTCGTCGAAGTTCTGTCCATTACTGGACAGAAGCCTAGTGCGCGATTTTTAGCGCTCCATCAGAAGCTCAGATCATATTGAAAATTGGAGGGTGAGTTCTCCCCGTCCACCCCATCCTCCACAAAAAAATTCAGGTCATTCCACTATCATTTGCTATTTTTCCCAATTCACTCTCTCTGCCACACTATCTCCCAATTAGGAGATCTGTTCGACCCAAACTTTTGAGGGTTTGTTCTTCCTATCATCCCCCATCCCCAGTTCAAATTTCGTGTCATTCGCCTTCATTTGCTATTTTTCCCGTAATTAAGTATCCCCTCCAGCAATCTGCCAGTTTGCAGATCTACAAGATAGTGTCTTGTTTCAGTATTTTTCCTGCACCCTTATCCACCTCCAAAAATTCCCAAAACAATCATACGTGTTCCTCACATCCCCCTCTTCCACTCATAATTTTCTCAAAGTCTAGATCCATCATTTCTGTGTCGGTCAAAATTCATTTACAAGCAGAACTTGTTCTGTCTTGACTGTCTGTAATCCGAGTCAGTAAAAAAACCTTGGGAACAATCATTTTCATTTCTAATCCATCTTTTGGATGGATATGAAATAATTATATGTTGTATCCCTTTGAGTCCTCTATCCATCAGTACCAATTTTGCCTCGATCTGACACCGGATCTGGGCGCAGAAATTCTTTTCGTGGAGGCGTGTATTTCTGATCCGAGAACAGGCCAGCAGATCAGTCTACCGGTTAATCCCGGTAAAATACGTCGGGATAGCTTCGGCGACTGTCGCTCTCGGACATCGATTGGCAACCCATCAACAGCGTCCCAGCCAGCCGCCGCGGTAAGGAGATGCCCGAGTACCGCCGTCCCAGCAGTCGGACCCACCTGCTATCACGCGGGCCCCGCAGAACCGAGCCGGACCAGTAGCCCGTCTCTGGCCCGGGAGCGTTCCAAATTGCTGCCCGTCAACCCAAGCTTGGTATTCCCGGGTTATTGTTGTCCCCCTTTACCTCTCTGCGTGGAGTGGGCCATAAAATTACCGTTGTAATTGTTTAATTACTATGTATTGGGAGTACGAGTCTTGGCTGGGGTCGTCTTCCCCACGTCTGGAGCGTGGAGGTAACATATCTGCTCCCCACTTGGCATTCGCTTTATTCGTATATTTTTGAATGCCAGTGCTAGAGTGATAGGATAACTAGCTCGTTATATTATTTCAATCACCGTTGCGAGAGAGTGAGTGTGACCCGTCCCGTGACTCAATCCGAGTACACGCGGAAAATTCGATACCCGAGGCTCATTGCCGGTTTCCCAACCGCGCACGATCCCGCATTTCCCTCGGTTGGGGACGTCTGCGAGCTAGAGTCCCAGGTTCGCGTCCCGTCTTGCATCAAATTAGTATCAGAGCGAAAGGTTGAGTCTAGGGTAGTCTTTGATTAAAAACAACAAAAAAGTCATTTAAGTCTAGAGAGAGTCTAAGTCGGTCCAAGGTTGCATTTGCATTCATTTATTCGGTATATCAAAAGATGTTGCGCGAACGTTAGGTTACGCCTATCGGGAAGGTCGCACATTTGTGTGAGAGGATCTTCAGATCCCGGAACTCCGCCTAGTACCATATATGGGTTGAGTCTACGTTTGTAGTCGAGTCTGCATTCCAACTTTGTATTAGTGTTTAGGGTCGTGTCTAGTGTCTTATCACCAAGTGTCGGCATGGCCATCCTATAGCTCCCCGTGTCCCATGGATCCCCAAAAGCCCACATTGTGAGAATGGTGGCGACACACCCAACGATGGGGAACCCAATCCTACCACCTCCGTAGGCCCGAATCCCTGGACTTCTATGGCTCCAAAGTCCCGAGCGACTACCTAGAGTGGGAAGCCGCTATGGACAAATACTTTGAGTGTTACAACATGTCCGATGCCATGGAAGTTGATTTTGCCACAATGTCACTTTTTTACGAAGCCACCGACAAATGGAGAGACATTAAAATCTTGAGGGAAATTAGAAGGCAATGGCCTATCGAGTCGTGGCGAGAGATGAAGGGTGAGCTTAGGAAGGTCTACCAACCCGGCCCGGTCACCTCCAACCAACCCCACCCAATCACCTCCAACCAAGTGGGTCATAGTCGGAGACAAAGAGCCCCACACGTAGTAGAGCCAAGACCCAAGCCAAGGCCAGTTGATTACGGGCGAGTCCACCACGATACCCCTACTCAAACCCGCACCGTTGCCGAACTTGTGCAAATGATTTCGGATCGAGTGGATAGGAGATGTGCTTATAATGAGTCATTAGTCTCCCCTTGCCCACCTCTGAGACAGGATGTAGCCATACCCGAGCCTAGGGAGGTCATAGCCGGTAGCCCCAACCTGGCCCCACCTACGGGGTCCCAAGGACCTCTTCCCCTCCGGGGGGACAGTCCTTCCCCACCCATGAGAGCTCCTTTGCCCCCACCCCCACCCTCCGATCTTTATTCGGAGCTACCTCAGCCAGAGCCACCCGTGTTTCCAACGGGAAAGCTTTTCATCGCCGAGCCACTACTTAGTTGGCTCAAGATAGGCTTGGCCCATAGAGCATCATGTTATCCATCCATCGACCCCACATTACCTTTAGTGCCAGTCAACTCATTCCATACCACATTCCAGTCTAGTCACCATGTGGATACACTGGATGACCTCCCTAAGGGATTAGACCGACAGTTGCAGTTGACGCACTTATTGGCCCCAGGCTTCGACCGACCCACGGGTCGTAGCTTCACCCATCCCGCTTGGGGGTCTATTACCTCCGTGTGCACCATGGGTCATGTCACCACGGAGGTCCTTTTATTCCTTCCCCTGTCGATCGAGCCTTATTTCATTCCACTTTTCCTGAGGGAGGAACACTACCTTCCATTTGAGAGCATCGTCCCATCTTCCCTAATGAATGAAGATGACCACCTTCAAGAATTTCAAACTTGAGACCGTGTCATGATGGAACCCATCTCGAGGGGTCACCCATTCTTTGATCCTTTCGACCCCTTCCCTCGTGAACCCCTGGACCCACCACATCACGCCACTTTTTCAGGGAAGTTCACTATCACACCACTACCCCACCGGCCAGTCCACCTACACTCAGCCAAGGGACCGTTCCACGGTCATCATATAGGGGTGACGAAGATGGAGCATTCGGCTCTCCTAGCCCTGCCAAGTCTCCCAAATCCAATAGGCAGCCGCATGCCAGGGACAGATTAGGATGTCTAGAAGTCCCCCATTCCGTCAACCATCGATTGCATCTAGTGTATACATGGCACACATTCAGATGTCTTGGTCCACCATTGCATGTGTATAGGTCGGACTAACAATATGTTTATTTAGGGTCATGTGTGAGTCTTTGTTTTGTACAGTTTGTATGTCGAGTGCATATGCATATATCGAGTTGAGTCGGTCTTTTGTACGCTCGCGTTGTCTGTCCCTTTCGAGTGTAAGGCAAGTCGGATCCAATGCGTACGTTGTAGACTTGTCAGAATTTGGGATCGACTCTACCATTCTATGTCTCGGAGATAGTCACATAAAGGGACCCAGCGGTGATTCCCAATGAGTCATTGAGCCGTCTCCTTCCTTTGAGAGTGACCGCACCCCGGAGTGTCCACCACTAAGCCTCATTCTCATAGCAGCATGTGCATATCGAATATATACTGGATGAGCAGGTGACGATTACTTGGAGTACTGGAGCATACTCCGCGCTATCAGGTACGGTGACCGATCCACCGGTGTCACACGAGCAGCCACCCCCTAACTCGACGGGGTCGAGTTCTTCCCACCTAGGGAGAATTGATGGGAATCAACACCGAGCACTAACATTTTTATTTTGCATTTGTGACATTTTGTTTGTATTTATACTCTTTGGCTAATTGGGTTTGCAATTGTAAGGCATTATATGCCAAAGGGTTAGTCTTTAAAGTCTTTGGGTTTATTTGAAAAAGTCCAGTAGGTCCAGCAGGGGCCCCCACCCTCTCTTCCATTAGTCCACCTAGGTTCTAGGGCCCATGTGGGGCTAGTTCAAAGTCCAAAATTGGACTTGGACCAAGGTGGGACAAGGCGGGAAGAAAGTCCAAGTTGGACTCCCTTCAGTCAAGGGGGCGCCCCCCATTTATAATAGTTTAATGCTTATTGTATTTTTATTTAATTTGGCCATTTGACCACATGGGGATTAAATATCATATCCCTAGTTTACCCCTCCCAAACCCTAGATCTAGGGCTAGTTTTGGTCATTTGTACATTTCTATAAATCCCTTGTATTTCCATTTTTGCGAGAATTAATGAAGAAAAAATCAAGAGTTTGTTCTTGGCCCAAGGGTGCCCCTCTCTCCCTCTCCCTCTTACAGCTGGATTGCTGTGTTTCTAGGGTGGATTCCTTACAAAACTTGGTGGATTCCAAGTCTTCTCTCCTCCCCGGAGTGTGAAGCTCCGCCGCCGCCGCCATCGAGCAGCCACCGCACCGTCACCGCCACTTCGTCGAAGTTTTGTCCATTGCTGGACAGAAGCCTAGTGCCCGATTTTTAGCTCTTCATCAGGAGCTCAGATCGTGATGCAAATTGGAGGGTGAGCTCCCCACGTCCACCCCATCCTCCACAAAAAAATTTAGGTCATTCCACTTTCGGTTGCCATTTTTCCCAATTCACTCTCTCTGCCCCTCTATCTCCCAATCAGGAGATATGTTCGACCCCAAATTTTGAGGGTTTGTTCTTCCTATCATCCCCCATCCCCAGTTCAAATTCTGTGTCATTCTACCTTCATTTGCTATTTTCTCGTAATTAAGTTTTCCCCCCAGCAATCTGCCAGTTTGCAGATCTGCGGGAAAGTGTCTTGTTTCAGTATTTTTCCCGCCCCCTTATCCACCTCCAAAAATTCCCAAAAAAATCATATGTCTTCCTCACATCCCCCTCTTCCACCCATAATTTTCTCAACGTCTAGATCCATCATTTTTGTGTCAGTCAAAATTCAATTTTAGACAGAACTTGTTCTGTCCTAACTGTCTGTAATCTGAGTCAGTAAAAAAACCATGGGAACGGTCATTTTCATTTCTAATCCATCTACTGGATGGATTTGAAATAATTATATGTTGTAGCCCTTTGAGTCCTCTATCCATCGGTACCAAATTTGCCTCAATACGACATCGGATCTGGACGCAGAAATTCTTTTCGTGGAGGCGCGCATTTTTGATCCGAGAACAGGCCAGCAGATCAGTCCACCGGTTAATCCAGGTAAAATACGTCGGGATAGCTTCGGCGACCACCGCTCCCGGACATCGATCGGCAACCCATCAGCAGCGTCCCAACCAGCCGCCACAGCAAGGAGACGCCCGAGTACTGCCATCCCAGCAGCCGGACCCACCTATTATCCCGCGGGCCCCGCAGAATCGAGCGGAACCAGCAGCCCGTCTCCGGCCCGAGAGCATTCCAAATTGCTGCCCGTCAACCCAAGCTTGGTATTCCCAGGTTATTGTTGTCGCCCTTTACCTCCCTGCATGGAATGGGCCATAAAATTATCGCTGTAATTATTTAATTACTATCTACCGGGAGTACGAGTCTTGGTCGGGGTCGTCTTCCCCAGGCCCGGAGCGTGGAGGTATCGTGTCCGCTCCCCACTTGGCATTTACTTTACTTGTATATTTTTGAATGCCGCTGCTAGAGTGATAGGATAACTAGCTCGTTATATTATTTCAATCATCGTTGCGAGAGAGTGAGTGTGACCCGTCCCGTGACTCAATCCAAGTACATGTGGAAAAGTCGATACCCGGGGCTCATTGCCGGTTTCCCAACTGCGCACGATCTCGCATTTCCCTCGCTTGGGGACGTCCACGAGCTAGAGTCCTAAGTTCACATCACGTCCCGCATCACCAACTAAACGGAGTCACGCGTCCCGCTCATGTGCTTGCTGCGATGGTCCAAGGATGGTCCCCCGGTCTTCCCCCTCTGCTCCCATACATCCCGAGTCCGTATTGCGTCAGATAGTAAGATAATATTGCATATATTCCTTAAACAAAATTAAGATATGGTCTTTAATCTTAATTTTAAAACTCCCACTAATTTTTGACGAATTTGCACAACCCCCATTGCGAAAAAATGGGATACTCCAGTTGTATCCACTGGGGACTAGAATCCCATTAACATTATGGTAGTGGCTTTATGATAGCACAACAAACCACCCCATACTTAATGTGTTGGGTCCCGGAGTGCAGAGAAAGGAATCTAGAAGGGGGGTTGAATAGATCCCTCTAAAAATAATGTCCAATTAAAACTATCACAGACCTCATACAACGAAAACTGAACAAAGACTTAATATCTAAAGATATGTGAATTGATGAACATTAAACCATTCATAAAATCTGATTAGGCAAAAACTCAGGAAGCAGGTAAACACTCAAAGCCTCACAATGTGTAGATGGAGGATTAGTGTGTGATGCACATCGAACAAGAAAGCAATGTGTGTGTGTGTGTGATTAAGATGTATATATAAACAGATCAAAGAGTGTGAATCTAAAATCAATCTCCTATGAATGGGGTAGAAGAGAAGGAATCAAACACATAATCCAAACCACAAGACACAAGGATTTTAAGGTGGTTCGGGATCTCGATGGGCTCCCCATGTCCACCCCTCACCAAAACCTGGTGAGGCTTCACTGTTGGAGAACCAGCATGAGGATAAATCCCCAACACGGAGCCAAGCTCCAACAATATGTAGGATGACGCCTGCACACACATGGGGACACGCCCTAACACACACACGCAGGACAGACCATGCACACACACACGGGGATGAACCCCAATCACCCTGGGTCTGAAACCCAGCGACACACACACAAACGCTCAGACACCTTGAGCCTATGCAACCCTTGCATAGAACCACACATGAATATGTTGTTCAAAGTTTAGAGACAGAGAACAGTTAAGCATCATACCACATAACAGCAAAATGGCTGCTATAAAAACTCCCTAAACCAAATTCCGATGCTCTGTTTTGGAGTAACATGCGAGGTTCTTCTTCTTTCACTTTTCTCCTTTCTTTACTTGGTCTTCAATGGATGAAGCTTCCTCTTCGCAGCCTCTACAAGATCTGCAGGTTCTTCACAGATCCTTCATCTTCCTTTTAGTGTTCTTCTCCTCTTGGCGCTAGAACGCGCTCACAAAATATCTCCCTGCTGCTTCTGCTCGATCAACCCTTCATCGAAGGCCATTGCAGTATATTTATAGAACTGGATAAGAATTTCATCCCTTGATCATGGATAATGTTAATCTGGGTCCTCCATTGCTCCCCTGATTCCAGGTGTGTTTATCGTGAATTACAGAGTGAGAACAAAATAGCCCCTCTTGATTGGTCCAGGTGGAAAGTAGAGAATATTCTTCATAAAGGAGTCTTCTAGAAAGTTGCCTGGAGAGTTGCCATGTGTTCTCATATGCTATGCCAATTATTGGAGTCCGACGGCACAAGGTCCACCTAAGTGATTCACGTGTTTGACTCTTTTTCTGCATTGACGATCCATTTGTTACCACTAAAAGGTATTTTTCACCCTTAAATAGCATTTTTCACCCTTGGAAGGCATTTGTCACCCTTAGCGCTACAAGCTGTCGCCTTTGAATTTTCTTCTATGAGTAGAGCCAACCTTCATCTATTTTTCACCGTTGTGAGCCATTTTACACCCTTGGTCACCTATTTATCGCCGTTAACGCCCATTTGTCACCCTTATTCATCACTGCTAGCTAGAAGTGCTATAACTGCCTGGCGTCGACTCCAAAGCCTTTTGGAGTCGACTCCACTCGACTCTGTTTCTTCATTCTTCATGCTTTTAGCTCGATCGCCCATTATACAACCTTATGATCCATTTTTCACCCTTAGCGCTCATTTGTCGGCCTTACACATCCATTTGTCACCCTTAGACGCATGAGCCGTCGCCTTTGAAGATTTCTTCACTGCTTGAGCCGTCGCCTTTATCTATTTGTTACCGTTGTCCTTCATTTGTCACCTGTACTAACCATTTTTCACCGTTGAAGCTCATTTGTCAGCTTTGCTCGGTTATTTGTCACGGATATCGTCCATTTATCACCCGTATCACTTATTTTTCACCCCTATGAGATATTTACCTGTGTTTTTGTCAACCCTATTTCCTTCAGCTGGCGGGTGACTCTTGCTAAACTAGCGTCGACTCCATTGACTGCTGGAGTCGACTCCATCTTCATGAAACCTCTTCTTAGCAATTTCTTTCACCCTTGCTCATCATTTTTCATCATTGTGAGTTATTTTCAACCTAGTAAGCCATCTGTCGCCCTTGTGATTAAGATGAGGTTGACTTAAAGTAATGGAATAAGTAATACTGCCTTGATTCAGGAGAATTTATGCTAATGCTTGAACCTACAGAACGAAAAGAACATCACATTGGTATGATCATCAAAATCAAAATCAAGAACTTCAACCTTGAAGCAAGTTGAAGCAAGTCATCTAAACTTTGAAGCATAGCATCATTCATCATCAAAAACACACATACATAAAGTTTAGTTAGCATCAAAATCCACATGCAAGGCACACAATCATTCATCAAAAACACACAGACATAAAGTTTAGTTACCATCAAAATCCACATGCAGCCACATGCGAGGCACACAACAATCTCTCCCTTTTTAATGATGACAAACTTTATGACACAATTGACACATATTTTCTTCTCCCCCTTTGATATAATCAAAAGGTGGGGTGATGGGGGCATCTCTCACCCTTCACATTTTCCACAGCTTCGATTGCTCGCCAACATAGATCCATTGTGTCCATCATATTTTCTGAGTCAAGTCATGTAATTTTCATATTTTATTTGAGTCATATCATTATAATTTTCCTTTTATTTGAGTCTAGTACCTAGGTTAATGAGTCATCTACCTAAGTTAAGTGTCATAGGGTTGATTAGATTAGTTAATGGGCCCAATTCATTGGGCTAGGCCCAAGGGCGCCCCCCCCCTCCCGTTGGTTATTTGTCAATTCTCCAAAAGTCAGGGTCTTATTGTAAGTTGTGGGATCCCTATAAATAGGACCCCACTCTTTCCATTTTGAATCAATCAATGAATGAAATCTTAGAATTTAGTCCAACCTAATTGTTCTTGTGGTGAGAAGCCATTAGGGTGGAGTGAGAAGCTCCCCTCCCCTCTCTCTCTCTCTCTCTCTCTCTCTCTCTCTCTCTCTCTCTCTCTCTCTCTCTCTCTCTCTCTCTCTCCAAGAAGAGGAGGGCGCCCCCCTCTCTCTCTCCTCCCCTCCCTCTCTCTCCTCCACATCATCAACCCTCTCTCTCCCCCTCATTATTCATCCTCCCAACTACCCCCAACCCTCATTACTCCACCCCTAGTCCCAAGAGACCCTCCACCAATCCATACTCCACCACCCAACCACCAACTACCCACTCCCCTTTCCCAAGCCTCCCTCTCATCTCCCAAGGGAGAATTCCCCATCTCCCAAGCCCCCCTTTACCTTCCCCACACACCTCTTCCCATCCCCAAGACCAAAAAATTAATCCCACCCTTAAACCCATTTTCAAATACCCTTTCCCTCTCCCTCCCAACACCTAAATTCGCATATCCTCTTCCCACCACCTGTTAGACCCCCTTCAAACCGCATTCTTCCCCTCCCACACCTTGGAACACCCCCTCCTAGACCCCCTCACAGCCAGGGTTCTCCCCACACTCATCCACCCCCATTTCCCCTCCCATATATCCCATTTCCCCCCATCATCTTCAACCTACAGTTCTCAGTTCGTAGGCAGCAGAGCAGTGCCCAGTTGCAGAGGCTGCCACGTCTTCCCCTTGAAGCTTCAGAGGGCATACTATATACCGATGGAATCGTCGTCTAGTCTACTTCGCAACGGCGGTGGTCTCATCACATTCTGAGTTCGGGGCCGTCCTGAGCAGTAGATCTTCCCTGACTGCGCACTTCCTCCCTGAAGAGCAACCTGAAGCTGACTCTTGAAGCTACCACGACCACCCTCTTGAAGATCTGGAGGCAAGGCTTGGCCGGGAGCTTCTTCGACAAGTCTACTTCTAGAATGAGGAAGCGGAGCTCTGTTTTGCACCCGGAATCAAGAGTTCTCATTTTCTTCCTCCGGGTGTGCAGTTCTGCTTCCTATCAGTCTGCTCCGACCCCCTCATTGTTCGAGTTCTATCGGTCTACTCCGACAATGTTTTGCATCCCCGTTGGTCTCGCTTCGAAGAGGACGCATCGACGGTTCCAGCGACTCTAGAGGTGCCTGATTCTAAGCTCTAGAGCACTTGTGGCAATCTCTTCTTCCTGTTGTTGTGAACCTGAAGCAGTCAGAACTGAAGACCTGGCACCCTATTCGAGCCTCTACCCCGACCAGCACCAATGACCAAAGAAATCAACAAAATTCAGGCATCATCCCGACCCAGCTAAAAAAAATTTCCAACTAGTTTCGTCATCAAAAAAAATATGGTGTGGTCGCAGCATCAAGATATTCAATTGTCTGTCCTGAAGCACAGAGAGCGGATAGAACCGGCATCGGCTTCCTTTTTAGCTTCTAGCTCGGTTTCTCCCCTCCCCGCTTGGCCGGATGAAGGCCCCTCCCTGTGTGGAGGTAGTGTTTGGGTGTAGTCATTGGCTTCCCTTCCCCAATATCCCCCCCTTGCATGGGGCGTAGTGCATGTAATCTGAAATTTCAGGTGGAAGCTTCTCCGGCGCGGCGTGCGGGTAAGCCCACGCTTCCTCGCTCGCCCTCGTCTCCGGCCAGGATCGGTGTCTTCACACCGATCAGGTGAGCCACTGAACACTTCCCTTTCTTGGATTCCCTTGCTTAATTAGTATTGCTTCTTAACTCCGTCGGACGGTGAGTGAGTGCCCGTTCCGAATTTGCTTATATTTGAGTGGCTACTGCGGGTGAGTTGTGAGAGTGACCCTTCAACCCATGCCTTCGGCGTGCTGACCGCCCGTGAATTTGGGCAACCCTTGGCCCTTAGGGGTACTCCCCAAGCCATCCATATCCTTGGAAACCTCCGGTCCAACCTCGGACCCTCACCCCATTACCGGTCCAACTACGGACCCGAGTGTGCCAAACGCGAGTGAGTCCGCTTGTGTGACATTGCCAAGTCGTTGCGTTGCTTGTAATTTAGGTCCTAGTTTGTGTCACATCAATTGGTATCAAAGCAAGTCATTGACTTGTCTCTATAAGTCAAGTCCTAGGGCACGCTTGCATTGGAGTCATCATCAGTCCGACCATTGCATTTATCTGCCCCCCGATCTTCATGGCCACTTCCTACTTAACCTACTCGCCACCCATGGACTTCATTCTAGATGATGATATTACCTTTGACGGATCACATTCTAGTGATTATGATAGGTGGGAGGCTACCATGAAAAGATAGTTTGAAAAGACTTAGGTATATGGACCTGCAAGAGTCCGCAAGGCCAAGGGACGATTTCGGGGTCAAGCCAAGAGTAAGTGGGAACACATAGAGGGATTAAGAAGGGTTAGGAGGCAAGATCCCATTACTTCATGGGATTATATGAAGGAAGAACTTAGGAAGATCTATATCCCCAAATATTCTCACCCCTCCTACTCAAACACCCCTAGCCCGAGGAGCACTACCACTCCTTCATCCCCACCCGGCCAACTTGAGACCACCTTTAGGCCTCCACCCCCACCACTCCCAACAAATCCCCTCTCAACCATCACCGCTACACTCCGCCACCAAATCCTATCCCTTAGGACCCAAATAATCCAAGCATCCACCTCCCCACCTAGCCCCATGAGGGTCCCCACACCCCAACCAAAACCCCCTTCCACAAACCTCACTATCCAAACCCAATTAGCCCCCACTTCCACCCCTCCACAACCGACTGATCCTAAGGGGAAGAGACCCCTAACTGACCCAATTTCCCCAATAAGACCACCACTACCCCTCCATTTTTCCCTATAAGGGACACTCCCCCCAAGACCGACCAACCCAAGCCACTACAGCCAACCCATCTCCCACTCCCTCCCCCAAAACTCCCATGTCCTAGTCCCCCACTACTTCCCCTCCCTATCCCAAACCAAGTTTCCCTTTACCTTCCACCCCGGGTGCGCCATGCACTAACCCTCATCACCATACCACCAAAAGACCCTCTCACCTCCTTAGAGGAGGAACCCATACCCGACCCCATAGTGGTGAACACTCCGGACCATATCCCTACCACGGAGACCACCCATGACCAAGTAGAAGAAGAAACATCACATGGTGACCCTCACCTTACACCACCCTCTCTAGTTAGGGCCAAACTCATCTTAGGGGAACCCCTTATTAGTTGGCTAAAGAAGAGCCCAATAAGAGAGATCACGGCCCACGATTTCCCTCCCATAAAGAAAAATTGGCCCATAGTGCACATCTCCTCCTATCACACCATAATCCAAACATCCTATCAAGTGGAAACCTTAGAGGACCTTCTCAAGGGCATAGCTTGGCAATTTGAGTTGACCGACTTGTTGACTCCCATGGCCCACCAATCTAGGAGCCTTGACCTCCTAGACCTTTGTGTCGGGTCTATCACCTCGGTTTGCACCATTGGTTGCTACACTAGTGACCTCCTTCTATTCCTCTCCACACCCGATGAGCCCGACCTTCTCCTTAATTTGGAGCTTCTTATATCGGATGGAAAGTCAAGCCCTCCCCTCATGGCCGACCCACCCACAAAGAACTTCGGCCCAATTGTCTCATTAGAGGAGGATGACCCACCACCATTTGAGGATCTTGAGGACATAGGGCCCCTCCCCCTCGATAACCCTTTTTATGATCCCTTTGATCACTTCCAATGGGGGTCAAAGAACCCATGGGACCCAACCACCTTATCCACCACCCACCTTTCCCTATCCAAACCCAGCATGTTTGACCCAATCCACCCCATCCTAGACCCGGATTACACCTTGAGAGCCATGACCTTGGGCCACATATCCCTAGGTAATAAGATTGTGCCCCACCCCATGATGACCACCTTCTTAGATCCATTCGATCCTTTCCAATGGGAGTTCAAAGGTTGTCCCACACCTATACACATGGAAGTCACCTTTGAGAAAAGTATGCATGTGTCTAGGCTTACCACACCACTTGGCATGAACACTATGTTGGGTCCATTCATTCATATCACCCACATGTCAAGTAGAAAGCATGAGTGGTACAAATTCGGATGTAATGGTCCACCTTCACTCATCATGAGTCTTAAGCATGATAGGAGTATTTGTGGATGTCCGGGTCTCCCGGCATTTGTCACCCCCATACATGACCGGATCACCTACGGATGCCCCGACCCTCCAACCTTTGCTAGAGAGTCCATGCATGATAGGGCCACATTTGGTTGCCCCGGCCCATCAAGGCTCATCAAGGTCCATATGGCATCATGGCATGATAGGTCCATCTATGGATGTCCTGGTCCACCTTTATCCACACACATTTTCACACACCCACCGCCCCGTAATACAAGTCATGTGCATCTAAGCAAGCAATCAGCAACGAGCGGTGAGGTTCATAATGAGCGGAAAAAAACCCACGAGTGCCACTTTGGATTCCAAGTAGGCAACCCTACGATGGTGGCTTTGGAATGGCTCTATCTTAGGGTCACCTCCAAATCGAGGGCACGAGGACTTGGACCTTCCATGTTCCGAGTGGCTTTGGCAACCTGGCTTACGGGTTGGATTTACCGATAGGATTTTGGGATATACCCCACTTTTTACGTGGCGGATCTAGCACCCTCTAAGGGCATCGCGGTGGATCCCAGTGAGCACCTACAGCCTACCCCCATCTTTGTGAGTGACACCCTCGGAGAGCTTCCACATATCAGCTTGAGAGTCCGACGTGTGCACATGGAGGCAATACTGGGCAAGCAAGGTACTATCACCGGCAAGAGGGTGTGCCTGAGCCACCATGAGAGGATGAAGAGCAGTCCCCCAGCTAAGGATGCGAGGTTGAGTTTGGAGGTTGTGGCTCGCCCGGAGCTGCATTGGAGGACCCCTTCCCCGATGGACCCATGCTCGACGGAGTCGAGTTCTTCGCACCCCGGAGGTATGATGGGGGCATCTCTCGCCCTTCACATTTTCCACAGCTTCGATTGCTCGCCAACATAGCTCCATTGTGCCCATCATATTTTCTGAGTCAAGTCATGTAATTTTCATATTTTATTTGAGTCATATCATTATAATTTTCCTTTTATTTGAGTCTAGTACCTAGGTTAATGAGTCATCTACCTAAGTTAAGTGTCATAGGGTTGATTAGATTAGTTAATGGGACCAATTCATTGGGCTAGGCCCAAGGGCGCCCCCCCTTCCCCTTGGTTATTTGTCAATGCTCCAAAAGTCAGGGTCTTATTGTAAGTTGTGGGATCCCTATAAATAGGACCCCACTCTCTCCATTTTGAATCAATCAATGAATGAAATCTAAGAATTTAGTCCAACCTAATTGTTCTTGTGGTGACAAGCCATTAGAGTGGAGTGAGAAGCTCCCCTCCCCTATCTCTCCTCTCTCTCTCTCTCTCTCTCTCCAAGAAGAGGAGGGTGCCCCCCTCTCTCTCTCCTCCCCTCCCTCTCTCTCCTCCACATCATCAACCCTCTCTCTCCCCCTCATTATTCATCCTCCCAACTACCCCCAACCCTCATTACTCCACCCCTAGTCCCAAGAGACCCTCCATCAATCCATACTCCACCACCCAACCACCAACTACCCACTCCCCTTTCCCAAGCCTCCCTCTCATCTCCCAAGGGAGAATTCCCCATCTCCCAAGCCCCCCTTTACCTTCCCCACACACCTCTTCCCATCCCCAAGACCAAAAAATTAATCCCACCCTTAAACCCATTTTCAAATACCCTTTCCCTCTCCCTCCCAACACCCAAATTCGCAGCTCCTCCTCCCACCACCTGTTAGACCCCCTTCTAGACCGCATTCTTCCCCTCCCACACCTTGGAACACCCCCTCCTAGACCCCCTCACAGCTAGGGTTCTCCCCACACTCATCCACCCCCATTTCCCCTCCCATATATCCCATTTCCCCCCATCATCTTCAACCTACAGTTCTCAGTTCGTAGGCAGCAGAGCAGTGCCCAGTTGCAGAGGCTGCCACGTCTTCCCCTTGAAGCTTCAGAGGGCATACTATATACCGATGGAATCGTCGTCTAGTCTACTTCGCAACGGCGGTGGTCTCATCACATTTTGAGTTCGGGGCCGTCCTGAGCAGTCGATCTTCCCTGACCGCACACTTCCTCCCTGAAGAGCAACCTGAAGCTGACTCCTGAAGCTACCACGACCACCCTCTTGAAGATCTGGAGGCGAGGCTTGTCCGGGAGCTTCTTCGACAAGTCTACTTTCAGTATCAAGAAGCGGAGCTCTGTTTTGCACCCGGAATCAAGAGTTCTAATTTTCTTCCTCCGGGTGTGCGGTTCTGCTTCGTATCAGTCTGCTCCGACCCCCCCCCCTCATTGTTCGAGTTCTACCGGTCAACTCCGACAACGGTTGGCATCCTTGTTGATCTCGCTTTGAAGAGGACTCATCGACGGTTCCAACGACTCTAGCGGTGCCTGATTCTGAGCTCTGGAGAGCTTGTGGCAATCTCTTCTTCCTGTTGTTGTGAACCTGAAGCTGTCAGAATTGAAGACCTGGCACCCTGTTCGAGCCTCTACCCCGACCAGCACCGGTGACCAAAGAAATCAACAAAATTCAGCCGTCATCCCGACCCAGCTAAAAAAACATTTCAACTGGTTTCGTCATCAAAAAAAATCTGGTGTGGTCACAGCATCAAGATATTCAACTGTCTCTCCTGAAGCGCAGAGAGCGGATAGAACCGGCATCGGCTTCCTTTTTAGCTTCTAGCTCGGTTTCTCCCCTCCCCGCTTGGCCGGCTGAAGGCCCCTCCTTGTGTGGAGGTAGTGTTTGGGTGTAGTCATTGGCTTCCCTTCCCCAAGATCCCCCCCCTTGCATGGGGCGTAGTGCATGTAATCTGAAATTTCAGGTGGAAGCTTCTCCGGCGCGGCGTGCAGGTAAGCCCACGCTTCCTCGCTCGCCCTCGTCTCCGACCGGGATCGGTGTCTTCACACCGATCAGGTGAGCCACTGAACACTTCTCTTTGCTGGATTCCCTTGCTTAATTAGTATTGCTTCTTAACTCCGTCGGACGGTGAGTGAGTGCCCGTTCCGAATTTGCTTATATTTGAGTGGCTACTGCGGGTGAGTTGTGAGAGTGACCCTTCAACCCATGCCTTCGGCGTGCTGACCGCCCGTGAATTTGGGCAACCCTTGGCCCTTAGGGGTCCTCCCCAAGCCATCCATATCCTTGGAAACCTCTGGTCCAACCTCGGACCCTCACCCCATTACTGGTCCACCTACGGACCCGAGTGTGCCAAACGCGAGTGAGTCCGCTTGTGTGACATTGCCAAGTCGTTGCGTTGCTTGTAATTTAGGTCCTAGTTTATGTCACATCATGGGGTTTAGTGCTGGAGGATATCTTGAAATGCAGACACAGCAGATGTATGACAATGAATGAAGTTAAAACATTCTTTCCAATCAAGTGTAATACATTGGAACCCAAATAAGCATGTAGAGCAAGATGAGTTCACAAATGATCAAGTTAAGGTTAAGCCAGATGAGGAAGTTCAGAGAGAAAATTTAGCAGAAGACATTAGAGATTTTCAGATGTGAATGTTGACACATCAAAATGAGCAGCTCAGAATGATGTCAATGAAGTTTTGCATGATGTTCTCTGATTTTCAGATTTTTGGTTCCTTTGGAAATGCATGAAACTGGCAACGTGTGAAGCAAGAGGATGGAAATTGATATGTACAATGTGTTCAAAAAGGTGCAGTTCAAAATATGCACTTGTGAAAGTTATAAATGCCAAATATGTACAATATGACCTCTATCTTCAAAATGCAAATTGTATGCACTTTGCACAAGCACAATCTCATTGATTTCTAACTTCAACAACTATGCACGTGATATGTCAAAAAGAGCACATTTGTTCTCTCCAAATACTAGTGCACAGTCAAAAACAGATGTAGATGCAGAGTTCAATTTAATGCAAATATGGACAGGATAGACATGCAGACTGCAAGTAGAATGATCATATGTGATTGACCCCAAGCGGATTAATGTAGATACATGCAATATAGCTCCCCCTTTTTATTTAAAGGGATGAGATAGGTGTATGAAAAGTGCAGGTGAGTCAATACAACCAGAATGTTCATGTATAACACCTAGGAGATTATGCAATCACATAGAAGAATTATGCAATAGTCAATGCAGTCATTCAATTTTATGAATACATATTAAATCAAATTATCAGATGTGCAAGTGAATAACATGAATATAGACTTTATCCATATGGATATCCAGATTTTCAGTTCAAAACAGAAGATATTACCCATACTGCACTTCAATTTAGAAAGCAGCATATTGGAGGCTTCGCTCTACCTTAATCAATTTTCAACAGAATTTTTCCATCTCAAAAATTTTCACAATTACCATAGAGACAATCTGAATTTTTCTTAGAGTGATTAGGTTCAGTCTACTCCTTTTTACGCGAGAAGACACATGGAGCTCATGCCAAACTCCCTTGTTACTCAGAGCATTAACCATTTCACTTCATTTGAACAGAGATACTTCAGTTCACCACTTTTCACAAATGAACCACATTACGTCTCAAGTGACGTGCATCCACTTTACTCAGTGACACTGAGTATTGATATGCCTTCCATTTTCTTTTTAGATTCCTTTTTAACAATATTAGGCAGGCATCATTTTCCTCAACTGTCTCTTCAAGATTCTTGCAGCAAGTTTAATTTCTCTAAAGTGTTGAAAAGAAATTCTTATATCCTTATGTTTAACACCATTTTCATATTTTGTGCATGAAGTGTACGAATTTGATTTAGCATGTATATCAAAAATTTTCTTGAATATATGACAATGCAGCTCCCCCTATATAGATGCACTTATCAAAAATTTACTCCCCCTGAGTTTGTGACGTGATACACACCAGTGACGACTCAAATGCAACATTATTTACCAAGGGAGTGTAAGCTCTTAGAATTTCAAGGAAGGGGTTATAACATATATTAACATACAAGCACACAGTGAGGAAAATATGCAGCATGCAATGTAGAATGCTTCATGGGTGCAAAAAGTAGAGATTCAATTTCACTAGAATGAACTAAATGCACCTAATACATGAATTCTTATTCATAATTTTCAGGAAAAACTCAAAAATAGGTATGCATCCTATAACCTATATGAGAATACAATGTAAGATGCCAAGCTTGATCCTAGTGATCTGAAAAAAATTTATGACTGTGGAGAGGGGGATTTCTGTAGCTCACCCAAAGAGCAGCCCAACAAGACCCAACAGGGTCCAACGAGGCAAGCTCACCTTAGTGACAGCCCACAGGGCCCACTCAGGAAAGAAAAGCCCAACGAACAAACACTCGAGGAACCAACTCTCCCCGGCGGCCTCTAGGCTCGGAGGGCCCGAGTGATGGTCAGGTCATAAGGAAGGTCCGGCCCAAGCCGTTTCCCCACCCGGGAGAGGCAGGCATTCGCCGACCTATCCGACCCCTCTTTCGCCGAGCTACGCTCATCGCCCGGACAGGGCTGGCGTTTCAGAAGCTCCGCCAGACCAGATATTATCCGTTCGTGCTGCCGTTAAGAGTCCTCAACGGACAGGGGAATCAAGGAGCCGCCGGATTTCGAGGCGATAACGTTCCCACGATAAGGCCATGAAAGCCCACGTTGAGGACGTAACTCCCGCTGGAGACCCCTCGGCTTGCAGGACTCCTGAAGGCGGCGCACTATTTAAACCAGGGATACCCTCCGGTGGAAGAAGGGGGCCATTAAGGTACTCATACACCTGAACTTCTGAGCAATCCGCTTCACCCTCTAGTGGAGAGGAATCTCGCGCGCTAGTCTCTCTCCTCCCCATTACTGCTTCCACCACAGCTCTACTGACTTAGCCATCGGAGGGTTTTGCCCCAGGGAAACCCCCTGGGCCCTCTGATACGTTTCCCTGTCTTACAGTTCATCTTCTGGTGATCCACAGCCCGCTCAGGACCCAGCGTGATATTTCGCCTCTTCATCTGGCGCCGTCTGTGGGAAACGCACGAAGAGCCAAGATGGTGAGAAGAAGCTCAGGGAGGAGATCCGCCATTGAGAAGGGTAAGGCTGTGGTGGCGGCAGGAGATGGCCCCTCTAGGGCCTCACAGAACCCTCCCTCCAAAGCCAGCGTCCCCACCAACGGGTAGCCGCCCCCTCCGCCGGCGACGGGGGCACCCCCCAACGGTGGCGATGAGGTCTTCCAGGCCCTCAATACGAAGCTCGACGTCCTCGTGGAGCTCATGAGGGCCCAGGCGGCAAGGGATGCCAGGTCCCGCGCCCCGTCCGGGAGCCCCCCCGTCAAAGTGCGTCCCAGCATACCGTTGGGGGCCGCTTCACCCTCCGCGGTCAGCGGCTCATCCGCAACAACATGGGAGGACCCTCGCAAGCTCCGCCCCCGGAGCAAGCGGCTTCCTCCACTCCCAGAAAAGGGAAACAGGGGGCGAGGCCTCCACGCCCGAGCGCTGACATTCCTGAGGATCGCCACGACGCTCCCCCCAGTCCCACGGCACGACCGCAGCCGGAACTATCCCTCCGACTGAGGGATTTCGATAGACGTTTTGCAGAGCAAGAGCGCGCCCTTTGCGCCCTGTAGAAATCCTCTTTCCCAGAGGACGAGGAGAAATCCCCTTTCTCCCAATACATCTTGAAGGTAGAGGTGTCTCCCAGAACCTCCATTCCGACCTTCAAGCTCTATGATGGCCAGGGCGACCCAGCTGACCACTACGACAGCTTCGACGCCCTGGTAACTCTGCATGGAAGGCCGGATCCTATCAAATGCCAAGCCTTTGCGGCCACCCTGGTCCAAGGTGCTCAGGCATGGTTCCGGGCCCTCGCCCCTGGGTCCATCCGGGACTTCAGGCAATTCGGGCGAGTCTTCAAGGAGAGCTTCGCCGGAAGCGCCCCCCCAAGGTCAATAGCGGGGCTCCTAGCCCTCAAACAGGCGCAAGGGGAAAGGCTCCGGGCTTATGTCCACCGATTTAAATCGGAAGCCCTCAGGATCCCCCGCTTGGATGTGGCCTAGGCCACGACCGCTCTGACCGGGGGCACCCGGGACGAGAATCTCTGCCGCGAACTGGTCCTCCACCATCCCTCAACCCTCGCCGAGCTAGTGACTCTGGCCCTGCGCCACGTCGAGTGCGAAGAAGTACTCAGCGCTTGCCGAGACACAACCGGCTCGGGTCGGGAGGGGGACAAGAAGTGGGCCTCTGAGCCAAATCCTGGCTCGGGCAAGAAGCACGATCGGGAAGGAGAGCGCAAACGGAAGTATGAGCGGTACACCCTGTTGACCGCGCCAGTCTACGAGATCTATGAAGACATCAAAGACTCGGGACTCCTCCGCCAGCCCGAACCAATGAGATCGAAGAATCGTAAGCGCGACAGGCATTGCCTGTTCCACGGTGACCACGGGTACCACACCGGCGACTGTCACCAGCTCCAGGACGAGATCGAGCGTCTCATCCGTTAGGGGCACCTGACCCGATTCGCAGCCGGGCGCAAAGAAGACCGAGACGCCGCCGAGGAGTTCGACAACGCCCCCCGAGGGGTCCACATCAACGTCATCTCTGGAGGAACGGTGTCGGGCGGTGACACCAGCCGAGGAAGGAAGCGTCATGCCGAGCGGGCCAGCCGGGTCTTAGAGCCCTCAGGGGGCCCGCCGAGGGAGCCCCAGGTCATAGTCTTCTCCGACCAAGACCTGGAAGGGTTGAACACCCCGCATGATGATGCCCTTGTTATCTCGGCCACAATAAACCACTGTAACATAGATAGAATTCTGGTTGACAATGGGAGCGCCCCCGATGTATTGTCTTATGACTGTTTCCTCAAGATGGGGGAAGACCCATCCAAGCTCCGCCCGATCCGAACACCCCTTTGCGGGTTTAACGTCCTGGACACTTACCCCGAGGGAGCCCTAAGCCTGCCGGTCACCATCGGCGCCTCACCCAAAACCGTTACGGTCATGGTGGACTTCATAGTGATCAAGGGTATGATAGCGTACAACGCCATTTTCGGCCGAAAAATCCTCAGCCGAATAAAAGCCGTACCATCTACCTATCACCAGAAAATGAAGTTTCCCACCAAAAACGGGTTAGGGGAAGTCCGAGGTAACCAGGCCACTGCTAGAAGGTGCTACAACATCTCGGTGGAAGCCTCAAGGCCGGACGGGAAGGAAAAGGGCCCCAAGGGAGTCAAAGGGAAGACCGTAACCACCGAGCCCGGTGGCGAATTGCTAACGGTATCCCTAAACGATGACCCGGCCCTCGGAGTAAGGATCGGAGCCGACCTACCACTTAAGGAACAACAGTAATACAAGAAATTTCTTTCTGAGTACATTCAGGTCTTTGCTTGGTCCGATGATCAACTCCCTGGCATACCAGAGAAGACTGTGATGCACAAGCTCAGCCTCGACCCCACCGTGAGGCCCGTACAGCAACGGAGAAGGAAGCATGCGTCCGAGAAGCAGGCGATCATCAAGGCGCAGGTCACCAAGGGACAAGAGACTGACCTCTTCAGACCAGTCCTATACCCTACGTGGCTAGCCAATGTCATCCTGGTGCCAAAAACCACAGGCAAATGGCGAATGTGCGTGGACTTCACCGATCTGAATAAGGCTACCCCTAAGGACTGCTATCCGCTGCCGAGCATCGACCAATTGGTTGATTCAACCTCGGGCAACGAGATACTCAATTTTCTGGATGCCTATTCGGGTTATCACCAGATCAGAATGAATCCAGAAGATGTCAAGAAGACCGCCTTCATCACCGACTGTGGCGTGTACTGCTACACCCGGATGCCCTTCGGGTTAAAGAACGGCGGAGCCACATATCAGCGACTGGCGCCCCCCCTACCTGTCCTGGCTACAGGACTCCCAAGAGCCCTCCGACTCTCGGGAAGCCCGCCGAATGAAGTATCAAGCTCGGCGCTTCGTCGTCCGCGACAACACTCTCTACCGAAGATCGTTCTCCGGTCCCCTCCTGAAGTGCCTCGGTCCCGACGAAGCAAGCCGGGCCATCCAAGAGATTCATGAAGGCCTGTGCGGAGCGCACTCAGGGGCAAGGTCGCTGGCCAGAATCCTGTTACGACAGGGGTACTGGTGGCCCACCTTGCAGCGCGACTGCTCGGCCTATGTTCAATAATGCGACTGATGCCAGCGGTTCGACCACTTGGTCCATCGGCCGGCCACGGAACTTGGCACCCTAGCTGAGCCTTACCCTTTCGCTCGGTGGGGAATCGATATCCTTGAGCCATTCCCGACGGCCCAGTCCCAGAAGAAGTTTATCATCGTCGCCATCGACTACTTCACCAAGTGGATCGAGGCCGAGGCTACGGCAAGGATCACCGAGACAGTCGTTTGGGGCTTTGTTTGGAAATCGATCATTTGTCGCTTCGGCATCCCCCGAGTGATAGTGAGCGATAATGGCTGACAATTTGACTCTCGGTATTTCGAGACAGATGCGATGACCTAAATATCCGCAACCACTTCACTTCGGTCGCCCACCCTCAGGCCAACGGGCCGGTTGAAAATGCCAACAAGACTATCTTGAAAGGCATAAAAACCAGACTCGGCAAGGCTAAGGGTAGCTGGCTCGAGGAATTGCCTAGCGTACTATGGTCGCACCGAATGACCCCCAGGACGGCAACCGGTGAAAGCCCTTTTCAGTTGGTATATGGCACCGAAGCCGTCATTCCATTAGAGATCGCCAATCTGTCTCTCCGAGTGATCAGCTTCTCACCCGAGGCAAACGGGCAAAAGTTGCTCGAGAACCTCGACCTGGCAGACGAACTCCGAGAGATCGCGAACGTCCGAGCAACGGAGTACCAGCGCCGCCTCACTCGATACTACAACGCCAAGGTCCGAGACAGACGTTTCCAACCGGGGGACTTCGTCCTCAGGAAGGCAGAAGCCTCTCGACCACTAGAGGCGGCGGGCAAGCTATCCCCTAACTGGGAAGGCCCCTACCGAGTGGTCGAGACGCTCGGAAAAGGTGCGTACAGGTTAGCGACAATGGAAGGGGAACCTATTCCTCGAACATGGAACGCAGCCGCACTACGCAAATTCTATTTTTGAAATTGTACAGCAAGATGGACAGAATAAATCCCTTTTCTTTTCATTCCAAACCATTGGTACATCAGAAAGGCAAATGTCAGTACATCACATAGCAAAAAGCAAAAATCCGTCTGACATCGCTTCAAGGGGTCATCGCTCGACTGACTCGGTCTTGATCTCCTCGCGTCCAGCCACTGACTCTGCCTCGTGCGGAAACTGGCTCGGACAAAAGGTGGTTGAGCCAGTTGGCTCGGGTGGCCCGTGACAAAGGTGACAGAGGGACTGCGGAAGGGAGGCCACCTTTAAATGTCGAGGAAAGCTACCTCCCAAGTTGGCAACAACCAGGAAAAAGGGAGCGCCGTGAAGGCCTCCCCTCTTCCAATCTGCCAACTCCTTGCAAGGAAGGAGAGAGCAAGCAGCCCCCGAAGAGTGAAAGAAATGAAGAGCAGAAGAGGGAAAAAGAGGCTGCAGACGAAGGAAGGCTTCGGTGAGGAGGGAGCTTGAGGCGCCCCCCCCCCCCATGCAGAGGGGGAGTGGCGGCAGGCTTCCCTGATGCCCCCATCCGTCCTCCGCCTCGGCGCCCGCCCAGAAGCCACGCCGGAACTGAGAAAGGGCAAGAACCGTGCCTTCACACGTCGAAGCCCTCTCCAGATCCGCGCGGCGACCGTCGGACCCGTCTCGTGCACGCGCGGCGACCGTGGGATCCGTTCAAACATTACAGGACAGTGGGAGCCCGCCGCTCCCCGTCATCGGCGGCGTCACCCTCCGAAGGATCCTCCATGCTCCAAATGCAAGGGCACAACGCAGAGTGAAGAGGAAGGAGTGAGGAAAGACTGGTAGAGAAAATCCCAAGCGGTAAAGAGGAAAGGGCGCCTTTCGGTCCTTCTTATAGGCCAAAGGAGGCTACACGCCTTAAATGATCCCCCCCCCTCGGAAACATGCCAAAGGATTTCTCCCCTGATCAGTCACCTCCAACTCCTCGTTTCCCGCCCTAGCGGGATTCACGAAGTGGCCTGACATTCAAAGCATGAGGGAACGGAAGGACGCCCCGCCAGAAGTCTACCGAATCAGCATGCAAAAATTGCGCATAACATATCGGCACCTCCCAACCACTCAAGATACGCCAACCGAATCACGGCAAGGATGGTACTCAAATAGAGCAAGTTATTTATTATCACACCAAAAGGAAACCCTCTAAAAAGAGGAAAGAGAGACAAAAAGGGAAAGAGGCAAAATACATCAGGCCTCGGGCCCACTTTGACGTTTGAGAACGGCGAAAGGTGACGCGTCACCCCCGGCGCCTTCGGTGACGACCGGCTCGGACACTGACCTCGCCTGTGCGAGAACTGTCTCGGTCGTGAGCCCTCCCGAAACGCCCAGAGCCGGTGACCCCGATGGAGGCGACCCCACCGAATCTTCCTGATGTGATATGATCTTCCGAGTCCGAGATTTTTCTTTTCTTTTCATTTTCTCTGATATTTCTCATCACTTTTTCCTTTGGTCACTTTGTTTTCTTTTGTTTTCAAAAAACAACTTCTCTCCTTTTCTTTTTCTGGGCACTTCCCATTTTCACCACTTTTAAAAGAGCTTTACGAGAGAAAGGGAATAAAGATAAGAGAGGGAGAGATTACGTGAGAGGGAATTTAAGAGAGTGGGGAGAGAGAGGGAGAATGATAGAGTGGGAAAGAGAGAGATCACGGGGGAGGGGTTGTTTGTTTTTATTTCCCTGTTACACAAGCTTCACGATAGAATGAAGAGAGAGAATGGATTAGAGAGGGAGAGAAGAGAGAGGGGGGAGAGAGAGAGCCGTGATGGGATGGTCGTGGGAGCCAGGTTCTG
The DNA here is from genome assembly GCA_022559845.1 of Amorphophallus konjac. Classification (NCBI taxonomy): domain Eukaryota; kingdom Viridiplantae; phylum Streptophyta; class Magnoliopsida; order Alismatales; family Araceae; genus Amorphophallus; species Amorphophallus konjac. The sequence goes on along the minus strand of CM040127.1, from coordinate 178,467,924 downwards.
CAGCAGCAGTCCTCCCACCATGATGGAATAGAATGGACGCACCAAACGGTGCTCTGTTCTGAGCTTTCTCTCGCCGTGATCGTCCAAGGTGAAACCGCGGCTGCCCGCGGTGTTGCAGGTGGAGGAGAGCTTGGACTTGGAGGGGGACGGGTGACACGGCACCGATGGGGGTGGCCGGCGAGTAGTGGAGTCGTGCCCCGGTGGCAGGAACCGTTCCACGAGGACGCGGCACCGTGTCCAGGAGGTGATCGTCCGAGATGAGCCGCAACTGTCGCTTGTGGCAAGTGTTCAACGAGGAGTGGGAGGGGTGGTTCTCGGAGCTCGCTCGGTGCGGTTGGGGGGGTGTGGGAGCTGGGCAGGGTGGTGTTGTGTCTGGTTGGCATTTGTGCCTTGGTAGGGTTTTCATGGCAGTGGTGGCTGGGTCCTCTCATCTGGCATGGTGCATGACGACGGGATGAAGGAGGCGGACGGCAAGAAGGAAGGTGGGAGATGGCTATAGGGCCGGCGGTGGCTGGAGAGATGGCAACGATAGTACCGGGGTGGGAGGACGTGGGTGGGGCTTCTCACCCGTCTCTGTCGCGGAGACAATGCAACCACGCTTCTCACCCGAGACCATTGTGGGGGTGGCTGTGGGAAAGAGAAAGGGGAAGGGACGGGCAATGGTGGGGAAGGGGAGAGTGGTGAGAGGGAAGATGGTGGAAAGGAGGTGGGCAGTGGATGGCCGGGAATCTCACCCGGGGGGGCTTCTCACCGCATCTCCTTCTCGGAGAAGAGCACGCAACATACAAGGCTTCACACCTCACGATGGTTTCCAAAAATTCTAATCACTTCATTGTCTTAAACAAAGATTACATGACCTTTTATAGGCTCCACAAAGAAGACCAAAAGATAACTCACCTAACACCTACTTCCTACCACTCATAACTTTTTTGGGAAGACACTCTCTTGGGAAGACTAAAAGACACAAAATAAAAAAAAAGACTCTTACATAATTTTTTGTGGACATATTTACTACAAACATAAAACATGACCCATTAAGCCCATACATGTGGCCCAATTAAAAAAAAACATCTATTTGATCATTTTGTTGAAGCCGCTTGTCAATCCCTTCAAATTCAACCGCGAACTTTGAATCTTGAATCGACGATTCCATCAAACTCCTCCACTAGGAAGAGGTTCGACCTCGAACCTTGTAGCTCAGGATCTCGGTCTGATGAAACATCCCGATTCCCTAAGCTCTGATACCACTTGATGTAAAACCGACCTATGACCTATATTGCAAGCATTCAAGTTTGAGCAGCGGACTCACACTAGCGAGCTCACCCGTATGGCGCACACTAGTGCCCGATGGCGACTAGGCGATGTTGGAGAGGGTCCGAGGCGGGACCTTGAGGCTCCAATGGTTGGCTAGCTTGGGGAGAACCCCAAATGGACCTAGGATGCCCAAATCATGGGCGGCCAACACACCAAGGGTGTGGGTTAAGTGGATGCTCTCACAAGTCGCCCGCGGTGGTCACTCAATGTACTAGCAATTTGGGCCGAACTCTCACTCTCCGTCCGACGAAGCAATAGCAATAATACTAAGCTAAGCAAGTGATTAAACCAGTAAGAGAGGGACCGAGGCTCACCTAGCCGGCGTGAAGACGCCGACTCCGGCCGGAGACGGGGGCGAGCGGGGAGGCGAGGGTATGTACCCGCACGCCGCGTCGATTGAAGCTTCAAACCTGTGACTTAATAATTACATGAACTACACCCCATGCAAGGGGGGGGATATTGGGGTGGGGATTATGCTTAATACATCCAAAACTACCTCCACGCATGGAGGGGCCTTCAGCCGGCCAAGCGGGGTGGGGAGATATGCAAAGAGAACCGACTTCCCGAGCTTCGCCGATTCTGCCTAGCTTCTGTATTTCTGGACAGAGGGTCGATGTCGATGCTGCCAATAATTCCACCGAGCTCAGAATCTGATGAGACTTGCGCCAAAAGCTTGCTAACAGATTGAGAATGATGTCTGAATTTTGGCAGGAGCTCTGGAACTCAGGGCTGTTCGGACCAGCGACTGGAACAGGTCAGCAGCTTCTTCCTCTGGCTGGTGTAGAACTAGTACAGCAGGTTGCAGAGGGTACCACGGACGCTTCTGAACTCCAAATGTGACGAGCCTGGTGGTGACGTGATCGTCGTCGGAGTAGCTTCGAGCAGGAATCGACGGGGCCCCAATCGGAGGTCAGAGAAGAACGAGGTAGCCGGATGAGCAGGGGCAGGTCAAACCTGGACCCACAGGGGGCAGACGACACACCCCGACGAAGAAAATGGTAACTGGAAGCTTCGGAGGCCGAATGAGGTCCTTCTTCTTGGAGGTGACAGCTAACTGGTAATAGTTTCATCCCTCCAAAATTAACGCTCCGATCCCTCACGAGCTGGCCGAGGTCAACAGTTGAATAGGAGCTCTGTCTCTGGTTCGGACAGGAACAGTTTCCCAGTAGCAGATTGACAGCAATGCCAAGACCGCTCCCGAACTCCAAATCGAGCGCCGTCAAAGCCGTTGGTTCGGCTGTCAAGTCTTCTACGCAGAAAAATTAACGGGGAAGCCAACCGATACCAAGGTTGGCCGGTAGCCTCAGATCACCGGTGAAGGGTCGCTGCAGACTGTGGGAGGACAGAACGTATACTTCGGGGGAGAAAAATGATATCTCCCAGATTCGAACGCCAAATGGAGCTCCGCTTTCTGGGAATGAAAGAGGATTCAGAGAAGAAGAATTTTGATGAAGAAACAGAGCTCTGATTCTTGTTAGGTTGGTCGTGGTGAAACTTCCAAATGCTCTCTGGTCTTCAGCCTAGGGCAGATTGCACAGTCGCACAAGATCTGCTCCACCGCACAGCTCCGAGCTCGGATGGATGCGGGACCACCTCTGTTGGAAAGAGGACTCAAAGGTGATTCCAACGATGTATGAAGCGCCTTAAGAAGCCTCAGATGACGATGTGACACCTTCTGCAAGTTGCTGGACTTCTGCCACCTGCAACCTGCGAACTGTAGGTGGAAGGTGGTGGGAGAAATGGGGTAAATGGAAGTGGAAATGGGGGTGAATTGGTGTGGGAGTGACCCCTAGTTGTGAGGGGGCCTAGGAGGGGGTGTTCTAAGGTGTGGGAGAGGGAGAATGGGGTCTGGAATGGGGTGTTTTCAGAGGGTGAGAGAGGAGCTACGAATTTGGGCTGTGAGGGAGGCACAAGTGGGTGGAGGGAATGTGAGTTTGAATTTTCTTTGATGTGGAGTGATCAATGGTGGTCTTGGGGATGGGAAGAGGTGTCTTGGGAAGGTGGAGTGAGGTTTGGGGAAGGGAAATGGGTGATTGGGGGTTGGAAGGTGGAGTGGGGATTGGGTGGAGCTCTCTTGGGACTAGGGGGTGGAATAAAGAGGGTTATGGGGAAGGGGAGAGGTTTAAATGGGGTAGGTGGGAGATGGGGTGGTTGGGAAGGTGATTGAATGAGGGGAGGGGAGTTAATGAGAGGTAAATGGGGAGGAGAGAGAAAATTCCGAAAATTGGGGTGGAGGGAGAGAGAGAGAGAGAGAGAGAGACAATGAGAGAGAGAGATATTGAGAGAGAAGGCTAGAGGGATTTGGAGTATATCTGGAATTCAATATTCATGCATAAGTTGTTACATATGAGGAGTGGGGTGGCCTATTTATAGGCACATAACTTTTTCACAAAGGACCCTAACAAAAGACACAATGACTAATAACCGAAGGGAAGGGGGGTGTCCATGGGCCTAGCCCAATGAGATGGGCCCAATAGCCTATCTAAACAACACAATGACTTAGGACATTGGTAGATAACCTACTAACCTAGGTACATGACTCAAATAAAAGGAAAATTACATGATTAAGACTCAAAGAAAAATACATGACTCGACTCACAAACACTTGAGGAACATAATGGCGCTTGCCGACGAACAATCCGAGTCCGGAGAAAATGTGGAGGGGCAAGGGATGCCCTCATCAAAAGCCCAACGAACAAACACTTGAGGAACCAACTCTCCCCGGCGGCCTCTAGGCTCGGAGGGCTCGAGTGATGGTCAGGTCATAAGGAAGGTCCGGCCCAAACCGTTTCCCCACCCGGGAGAGGCAGGCATTCGCCGACCTATCCGACCCCTCTTTCGCCGAGCTACGCTCATCGCCCGGACAGGGCTGGCGTTTTAGAAGCTCAGCCAGACCAGATGTTATCCGTTCATGCTGCCGTTAAGAGTCCTCAACGGACATGGGAATCAAGGAGCCGCCGAATTTCAAGGCGATAACGTTCCCACGATAAGGCCATGAAAGCCCACGTTGAGGACGTAACTCCCGCCGGAGACCCCTCGGCTTGCAGGACTCCTGAAGGCGGCGCACTATTTAAACCAGGGATACCCTCCGGTGGAAGAAGGGGGCCATTAAGGTACTCATACACCCAAACTCCTGAGCAATCCGCTTCACCCTCTGGTGGAGAGGAATCTCGCGCGCTAGTCTCTCTCCTCCCCATTACTGCTTCCACCACAGCTCTACTGACTTAGCCATCGGAGGGTTTTACCCCAGGGAAACCCCCTGGGCCCTCTGATACGTTTCCCTGTCTTACAGTTCATCTTCTGGTGATCCACAGCCCGCTCAGGACCTAGCGCGAGATTTCGCCTCTTCAGACTGATTTCTCAAGGAGACATTCAGAACACATGTTGCAGACTTGACAAATTCAAGAGTCAAAACAGACTTAAGGTGCCATGGGGTCGACCCTATGGGTCGACACTTTCAGATCAATTTGCCAAAGAATTAAAACTAGTGTGCATCACAGTTGCAGTTCATTCATCCAATTACTCCCCCTCACTGGATGCATCAAAAAACATTTAAACAAGTGTCCAGTCATTCTCCATTTCATGATTTTTATGAAAAAGAATCCAGACATGATCAGAAATGTGCAAAGCACCCCATAGTGTTTTCAGACATTCACAATCAAGAACATCTAGCAAAAAAAATATGTAAACATGCAATCCATTCCACAAAAGAACTTGCTTAAAAATAAGCAATGAGTAAGATTTCAGAGACAACCTAGAAATAGTTTTTCAGAACCATTTCAGAAATTCATTTTTAGATTGATGCATGTCAGTTTAAAACATCATTCACAAGCGGCCATTTATTTTCTCCGAGTTCTAGTACGAGGCAGAGAACGTAGGTCCGAACACCACCTCATGCATAGTGAGAGTTTTCAGGTTGATGTAATCCACCCTTCCACTACACACCATTTTATATACCAGATACTCAGATAATCTCACCATGATCATGCACTTCCAATTGAAGTATATTCAAGCCATTCAAACATTCTTAACATTGCAAAATGGAACAATAACAAAAACTTCAAGTTTTCTAAATCAATACCTGTTGCAGAGGAGGATTGTTTAGACTTCTTAGAAAAACTACAACAGATTTAGTTTTCTTACCTTTGCCTTGAGAAACCCTTATTTTTCTCAATTTCTTCATTATCCTCAAGGCACTCTGGCAACCAAAGTTCTCATTTTATAGATTTGGGTACCCAAACTTTCTTGGGTCCCTAGGGTTTAACAGTACTGTAGATTTGTTTTAATTACATTCCTATCCCGCCCTCTTTAAATTAATACATGCATAAACATGTGAATCAAAGACAAGGGGGATAAAAGGATGAGAAATACTAACTGTGATCGCCACCAAGGTTCCAACAACGCCAAAGGATGAAGAAAGGAGAGGAACGGCACCGTGTACCTTTGAACTTAAAGACTTGATCGCGCTTGAAACGGGGTGTGGGGAACTTTGTGGGATCAAACCTCCTTGTCTTCCAGCCGGCTAGAAGAAGAGGGCCTCACGTCCATATCATGCTCTCCTGTAACATAAAGATCAAAACACAAAGGCAAAAATCAATTAGAACATGAAGTGTAGCATCAATCCAAAAGTGATAAAATAGCATGAATAAAAGGGGGAGAACGCACTGGGGGAGGATTTTTAACCCCTGTGGAAGGGTAAAAAATATAGGTGTGTGTATTGTCAATGCATGAGAGTTGAAATCACGGAATATGATGAAGAGAGTGGGGAGAAATCGTTGATGCAAAACATGCAAAAGTGCATGTGTAGCAGAAAAGTGCATAAAACGGTGATGATTTGTGATTTTGAGGAGACTAGAACTAAGAGTATAGACAACCAAATTAAGCCCAGAAGGATAGAATGGAAAGCTAATACTTCCCTTTTCAAGCTAGGGTCGAAGTTGTGAGTTGGAGTTGCAGCATGGTGTTGACGTGTTTTTCCTACTCTTCCACTTTTGATGACCCTTCCAACCCCTTCTTTACTAGTGTAATGTGAAGAACTAAGCAATAAGTAAATAACATGGGGAAGGGTGTGGAGTGTGTGTGATCGCCACCAAGATGCCGAACGTGATGAACACGCCGTATCTTGGAAAGGGGAAGAGGTACTCGCCTTAAGAGCAGCGCCGAGAGGATGTACGGCTCAGGAAGAACCGCCTGTAAGGATGAGCGGCCGCACAACAGGCCGTCTAAAGGCGCTGCAGAGGACGCGAGATAAAGAACTTCTAGCAGATGAATGGCTCCGACCCAACCGTAGTGAGAAGAAGAACGGTCCAGATACCACCGCACATCCCCTTGAACGGACAGCTGGGAACCGCGCAAGGCCACCACGCCAGAAGTTGTAAGAGTCCAACCTCCACCCTTTCCGGCCGGCCAGAAAGGATGGGCCTCGTGCTAGTGTGTTGCTGACCTGTAAAACCACGTGAACACAAAAGAAAACCCAAGTTAGAACTAGAAAGTGGAGTAAATACTCAAACAGACAGAAATGAACATGACTAAATGGAATGGGGGATACCTGGGAATTTCTAAACCCCTGGGGGCGTCAAAAAGCATAGGAGGGTGTGTGAATGATGTATGAAAATGGGGGAAATCATGGAAGAAATGTGAAGGAGATGATGCATGTAAACAATAGAGAACGACGGAACTAAATGTACTAATAACTCAAAGAACAACTACTCCCTGAACCGGAGGCCTGTGTGGACGTAGAAGGCCTTCCTCCCTGGTGCTAGGTCATTCAAAGATTCGGCAGGGCTTCGCCGTCGACCAAAAATCCCCCCCCCCCTGATGTGAAACGGTCTACCTAGGATGATAATGACCCTTAGACCTATGCATCCACAAGCATACAAGCTCTCAATTCGGCTCACCGTGCGACCTATCTCACGCGACGCACATGCGCTCCCGGTGGGTCCGAGTGATGCCGGCGAGGATCCGGGGTGGGACCCTAAGGTTTCCACCGGTTGGTGGGCTTATGGCTGACCCCTAATGGGCCTGGGATACCCAATTTATGGGCGGGCTAGCACGCTGGGGCGTGGGCTTGGGTGGCGCTCTCTCACTTGCCACGGTGGTGCGCTCGTGGTTTCACAAACAATCAAGTCCGGGCACTCAATTACCGCCAACGAGCTAAGGAAACGATACTAGCTAAGCAAAGTAAATGAGGACCAGGAGAGGGACCAGAAGCTCACCTGATCGGTGTGAAGACACCGATCCCGGCCGGAGACGATGGGCGCGCCGGGAGGCGTGGGTATGCACCCGAACGCCGCGGCGGGGTAGCTTGACCTGCTGGTTAGTTAATTACACAACTACGCCTCTCGCAGGAGGGGGGATCTCGGGGTGGGGGTTATGGAGTTTACACCAAACACTACCACCACGCAGGGTGGGGCCTTCAGCCGGCCAAGCGGGGTGGGGAAAATTGGTTAATTATCACACCGGCGGTCGATACCGAAACCTGTCCGGTTCTGGGATTCTGGACCAGCAGTCACTGATGTAGCCGTAGAACACTTTCTGGAATTTTGCCGGAGGCGCGGTCGGTGTCGTTGGCTTCGTAACAGAATAGGGGTGCGCCTCAAATTTTATGGATTTTCGTTCTGCACGAGCCGGGCTGCCACGATCGACCGAACGGGGTCCCTGTTCAGGACCTGCACAGGTTCAGCTTCTGAACAGCAGATTGCCGAGGACGCCACGAACGCTCCCGGGCTCTGTTTTGCAAACGGCCGGTGTCGATGGAAGCGTGGGGAAGTCTACTTTCCAACGGAGCCGGCCTCGCCACTGTCTGAAGTCCGTGTGGACAGGATGGTCCCGTTGAAGGGGGACAGGTCGGGGAAGACAGACAGGAGGCAGAACGAACGCCCGGCGGTATAAAAATGGTAACTTCCACTTACGGCGTTCAAACGATGCTCCGTCTTCGGCTTCTGAAAGCTGACAGGGGGAGGAAGAATTTTGATGAAGAGTTTGATGACCGATTCCTCCAGTCTTGGCCGCTGCACGAGGGTCGAACAGAGATGGCCTTCTGGTTGAGCCCCCAGTGCGCAGTCGCGGTAGAACGGAGCTAGCGGCCGGCCACGATCTTGGAACGGAGCGATTCCAACTCGCCTGCGGAGAAGACTCGTGGATGCACAAGTTTGCTGAAGCGCTTGGATGCCGAATCCTCCTGGAACGGGTTGGAAAATGCTCTGCAAGTTGGGGCCAGAAACTGCCTGCGGGCTGGAATGGATTTGTGGAGGGGAGGCTAAGGTGGTGGTGGTGTATGTGGGTGGAGATGGAGGGGGGTGCGACCCTAGGAGGGAGGGGAAGGGGATGGACGACCTAGGGAGGTGAAGGGGTCCCTTGGAGAGGGGAAAGGGGTCTTGGGTGGAGGAATATGGCTTGGGAAGGGTGGGGAGTGGCCTTGGGAAGGTGAAAGGGTGCCTGGGAAGATGAAAGGGTGCCTAGGAGAAGGGGTTTCCACCTAGGGGTTGGAGGGGGAATTGAATGAGTGTATAGGGAAGGGGGAGGGGTCTTAAAGAAGGGTGATTAGGGAGGAGAGAGAGGGGATTTCGAAATTTAGAGAGAGAGAGGGAGAAGTAGTGAGAGAGAGAGAGAGAACTATAGAGAGAGGGAGAGAGAATACTTGAGGGTTTAATTTTTCAATTCATCAAAAGTTGTTACAAATGGGAGAGGGGGGGGTCCTTATATAGAGTTGGACCATTTGCACAAAACCCCCTAACAAAGTGCATAAATGCAAAAGACCAAGAGACAGGGGGGGGCGCCCATGGGCCAAGCCCACTAACTGGGCCCAATGTCCTCAACTAAGGGTCCAAATGACTCAAGACTTGGATAATTAACTCTAAGACCTAGATAATGGACTCAAATAAAGGAAAATTACACATGATATGACTCAAATAAAGAAACTACATAAGCAACAAATAAAGATAGCCATGAGGACCACATCTCCAAGGGGTCACGAAGTCGGAGTCGCCTCGTGCCATAGGGAATGCCGGGAGATGTCCTCATCAAATCCCCCGGGGTGGGGAGAACTCGACCCCGTCGAGTAGGGGTCCAATCGGCTCTCGTACTGCACCAGCAGGTCCGGGTCTAGGCGCATCAAGTCCTCTCGGCTTACCCAAGCATCCTCGGTCGGGGAACGGCCTTTCCACCTCACGAGGTAGCGCTGGTAGACCCTGTTCCTGGTAAGTGTGCTCTGCTCATCCAGTATTGCCTCCACTTGCTCAAGTCGGCCTCTCAATCGGGGTGGTAGTTTCGCTCCGGGAGGGTCACTCACAAGGGGGGGTAAAGGCTCGAGATCCTGACTGGGTTCCACCGTGGGGCCCTTATAGCGAACCAGATCCGCCACATTGAAAGTGGGGTGAACCCCAAAGCCCTTAGGTAAGTCGAGCTCATAAGCATTGGTACCAACCCGTCTTAGAACCCGAAAGGGTCCCAAACCCCGTGTCCTCAATTTGGAGGCGGGCCCTGGGAGGAGCCGCTCCGTTCTCACCATCACATGGTCTCCCACTTGGTATTCATAGTGACGACGATGAGCATCGGCCTGCCTTTTGTAAGCCTCATTGCTTTTGCCTATATGCTTGCGGATGTTTTCATGTATCTTTGTGGATGTTGACTCACTAGGAGATAATGGGGGTCCTGGACAACCAAAAGTGGACCTATCATGCAGTGGTGCTACACAGACTTTGGTAGACCTAGGAGGCTTATGCGTCTTGTCAAAGGGGGTGGGGATGGAAGACCCGGAAAACCCATAAAGGGACCTATCATGCCATGCCATGTAGGCCCTAATAGACCTAGGTGGGCCAGGACAACCATAGATGGATCTATCATGCATGGTGGTGATAATTACCGGGGAACCCGAACTTCCTTGAATATTTCTCTCATGCCTAAGACTTGCGACGAACGAGGGTGGGCCATTACATCCGTACATAGACCACTCATACTTCTTACATGTCATGTGGGTGATTTGAATGAATGGACCCGACTCATGAATCATGTCAAGCGGTGTGGTGTGTCTAGACACATGCATTCCTTCCAAATGGCATCCCTAATGTGTATGGCTTGGTGTGGGAGTTTCCTCTCATAGGGGTCAAATGGGTCTGGGAAAATAGAGTGGGCCTGGTCTATTAAGGTGGGTGAGGGTAGGAAAGGGTGGGTGGTGGGTAAGGGGGGTGGGTTGCATGGGGGTCTAGACTCCCATAGGAAGGGGTCAAAGGGGTCATGGTAAGGGTCCCCTAGGGAGAGGAACTCCAGGTCCTCATGTAGCGGTGAGTCATCCTTCTCTAAAGAAATAATTGGGCCGAAGTCTTTGGTGGGTGGATCAGCCAGGAAGGGATGGTTTGACACTCTACCCGAGATAAGCAATTCTAATTCATGGAGAGCAGCAGGCTCATCCGGTGTAGGGAGGATTAGAAGGAGGTCGCTAGTGTAGCAACCTACAGTGTAAGCTGTGGTGATGGATCCGACACATAGATGTAGGAGGTCAACGCTCCTAGGTTGGTCAGCCATTGTGGCCAACATGTCGGTCAACTCTATTTGCCATGCTAGGCCCTTAAGAAGGTCATCCCAACTCTCAACCTCATAGGAGGATTGGATAGTGGTGTGATAAGAGGAGAGAGGGACTATGGGGAGGTGTTGTTCCATGGGAGGGTAGGCATGGGCCATTATCTCTCTAATTGGGCTACCCATCAACCAGCTAACAAGGGTCTCTCCTAAAATAAGCTCGGTCCCATCTAGAGAGGGTGGTGTAGGGTGAAGGTTACCATGTGAGTTTTTTTCTTCAATTTGGACATGTGTGGTCTCCATGTTGGGAATTGGGTCCGGGGTGTTCACCACTTTGGGGTCGGGTATGGGTTCCTCCTCCAAAGAGGTGAGAGAGTATGTTCGGGGTGGGGTGGTGATGGTAGGTGCATGGCGCCCCCAAGGTGATGAGCAAGGTCGGAATTGGGTTGGGGTTGGAAGTGGAGGTAGTGGGAGTCTAGGTTGGGGTAGGTTTGTAGTTGGAAGTGGAAGGTGGGTTGGGTGAAGACAGTTGGATTGGTCGATCTTGGGTGGGGCATCCCTTATAGGGGATAATGGAGGGGTAGTAGTAGGGGCTACGGGGGTTTGGGGAGTATGGGTCTCATGGGGAATAGTGAGTTGCGGGGTGGTGACCGGTGCGGGCCTAGGTGGAGGGGTGGGCACGGGATCCACTTGGGTTTGAACGGTGAGGGTTATGGAAGTGAGTTTTAGTTGGGGAAGGTTGGTGGGGATTGGGTTTTCCTGACTTGACTCTTGGCATTGTGCCTCAAATTCTTCCTCCCATTCAAGGGGAGCTTCATGAACTTCAATCACTTTCTCAACTCTTTGGGGTGGAGGGGTTTGGTAGGGATTTGTGGGTTGGAGGGTGGTGGTCTTTGGGGGCCTAGGTGGAGGGGTGGGTAGTTGGGACAGTTGGGTTCTAAGGGAGAGGAGTTGGTGGCGAAATGTGGAGAGGGGATCGGTTAGGGGTGGTGGGGGCGGAGTCCTATGGATGGTCTTAAGTTGGCCGGGTTGGGATTGAGTAGTGGTGGTGCTCCTCGGGCTAGGGGTGTGTGAGTAGGAAGAGTAGGAAGGTTTTGGAATGTAGATTTTCCTAAGTTCTCTCGTCATCTCTTCCCACGAGTGAATGGGCTCTTGCCTCTCAATCCTTCTTATGGCCTCTATGTGTTCCAATTCTATCTTGGCTTGACCCCGAATTTGTCCCTTGGCCCTACAAACTCTTGTGTGTCCGTATACCCGATTCCTCTCAAAGTTCCTTTCCATTGCAGCCTCCCACTTGAGGTAATCACTAGCATGCGACCCATCAAAGGTAACACCCTCATCTCGAATAATGTCCCAAAGTATTGGGTTGATCGGATCCCGGTAGTGGGCCGAGTGGGATGGGTATGTGGTAGCCATGATTCATGAACTAGATGACAATGCGCCCTAGGACTAGACTTAGTAGAGACAAGTCTAAAACTTGCTCTGATACCACTTGATGTGAAACGGTCTACCTAGGATGATAATGACCCTTAGACCTATGCATCCACAAGCATACAAGCTCTCAATTCGGCTCACCGTGCGACCTATCTCACGCGACGCACATGCGCTCCCGGTGGGTCCGAGTGATGCCGGCGAGGATCCGGGGTGGGACCCTAAGGTTTCCACCGGTTGGTGGGCTTATGGCTGACCCCTAATGGGCCTGGGATACCCAATTTATGGGCGGGCTAGCACGCTGGGGCGTGGGCTTGGGTGGCGCTCTCTCACTTGCCACGGTGGTGCGCTCGTGGTTTCACAAACAATCAAGTCCGGGCACTCAATTACCGCCAACGAGCTAAGGAAACGATACTAGCTAAGCAAAGTAAATGAGGACCAGGAGAGGGACCAGAAGCTCACCTGATCGGTGTGAAGACACCGATCCCGGCCGGAGACGATGGGCGCGCCGGGAGGCGTGGGTATGCACCCGAACGCCGCGGCGGGGTAGCTTGACCTGCTGGTTAGTTAATTACACAACTACGCCTCTCGCAGGAGGGGGGATCTCGGGGTGGGGGTTATGGAGTTTACACCAAACACTACCACCACGCAGGGTGGGGCCTTCAGCCGGCCAAGCGGGGTGGGGAAAATTGGTTAATTATCACACCGGCGGTCGATACCGAAACCTGTCCGGTTCTGGGATTCTGGACCAGCAGTCACTGATGTAGCCGTAGAACACTTTCTGGAATTTTGCCGGAGGCGCGGTCGGTGTCGTTGGCTTCGTAACAGAATAGGGGTGCGCCTCAAATTTTATGGATTTTCGTTCTGCACGAGCCGGGCTGCCACGATCGACCGAACGGGGTCCCTGTTCAGGACCTGCACAGGTTCAGCTTCTGAACAGCAGATTGCCGAGGACGCCACGAACGCTCCCGGGCTCTGTTTTGCAAACGGCCGGTGTCGATGGAAGCGTGGGGAAGTCTACTTTCCAACGGAGCCGGCCTCGCCACTGTCTGAAGTCCGTGTGGACAGGATGGTCCCGTTGAAGGGGGACAGGTCGGGGAAGACAGACAGGAGGCAGAACGAACGCCCGGCGGTATAAAAATGGTAACTTCCACTTACGGCGTTCAAACGATGCTCCGTCTTCGGCTTCTGAAAGCTGACAGGGGGAGGAAGAATTTTGATGAAGAGTTTGATGACCGATTCCTCCAGTCTTGGCCGCTGCACGAGGGTCGAACAGAGATGGCCTTCTGGTTGAGCCCCCAGTGCGCAGTCGCGGTAGAACGGAGCTAGCGGCCGGCCACGATCTTGGAACGGAGCGATTCCAACTCGCCTGCGGAGAAGACTCGTGGATGCACAAGTTTGCTGAAGCGCTTGGATGCCGAATCCTCCTGGAACGGGTTGGAAAATGCTCTGCAAGTTGGGGCCAGAAACTGCCTGCGGGCTGGAATGGATTTGTGGAGGGGAGGCTAAGGTGGTGGTGGTGTATGTGGGTGGAGATGGAGGGGGGTGCGACCCTAGGAGGGAGGGGAAGGGGATGGACGACCTAGGGAGGTGAAGGGGTCCCTTGGAGAGGGGAAAGGGGTCTTGGGTGGAGGAATATGGCTTGGGAAGGGTGGGGAGTGGCCTTGGGAAGGTGAAAGGGTGCCTGGGAAGATGAAAGGGTGCCTAGGAGAAGGGGTTTCCACCTAGGGGTTGGAGGGGGAATTGAATGAGTGTATAGGGAAGGGGGAGGGGTCTTAAAGAAGGGTGATTAGGGAGGAGAGAGAGGGGATTTCGAAATTTAGAGAGAGAGAGGGAGAAGTAGTGAGAGAGAGAGAGAGAACTATAGAGAGAGGGAGAGAGAATACTTGAGGGTTTAATTTTTCAATTCATCAAAAGTTGTTACAAATGGGAGAGGGGGGGGTCCTTATATAGAGTTGGACCATTTGCACAAAACCCCCTAACAAAGTGCATAAATGCAAAAGACCAAGAGACAGGGGGGGGCGCCCATGGGCCAAGCCCACTAACTGGGCCCAATGTCCTCAACTAAGGGTCCAAATGACTCAAGACTTGGATAATCAACTCTAAGACCTAGATAATGGACTCAAATAAAGGAAAATTACACATGATATGACTCAAATAAAGAAACTACATAAGCAACAAATAAAGATAGCCATGAGGACCACATCTCCAAGGGGTCACGAAGTCGGAGTCGCCTCGTGCCATAGGGAATGCCGGGAGATGTCCTCATCACCCCCCTTTTCAAAGCTGGGCCTCAAGGTCTATTTATAGAGCCTAAAGAAGCCAGCCCCGAAATTAGGGTTTCTATGCATTTTTAGGTCGAGATAATAACAGGGAAGTTAAAGATAATTGAATTATCTTTCAACCAGAAGAAATGGCACCAAAAATGACTCAATATTCGCGGAGAAATGGCTGGATGAAGTTGGGGGATAAAACCACAGATAGAGAGAGAAAATCTGCTAATCCTTCAGAATGTGAGTAGTTAAACGGTCTTACGATAGACCGCTCATCGTGTTGAGCGGCTACCACTAAACCGTCCATACCTGTCGGTGGAAACTCAAATATAGAGGAATTATCCAACCATTTATCCATTAAACCAACCGAGAACCTTGCCGTTGGACTCTCATAGATGAATGGCTCGGATTGGACTGTTCAAGAATAAGAGCGGCCAAAGGCCGACCGTTCTAGCCCTATCGGTGATAAATAGATTAATTGGGTAATTATCTGAGAAAACAACGAAGCGTAGGACTCTGGGGGAAGAACGGCTACATCATTTTGAACGGCTAATATGAGACCGCACAAAAGCATGTCGATGGAAATTTAGAAAATTAACCAAAATATTCCATAAATGTATGGACGATTTATAGACAACCGTACATCGTTGAGCAGCCAGGTATGAACCGTACATGTCGCTGGACACTTGAGATTCATGAAAATGCTCAATTAACCAAAATCAAGGCCCATTAAGCCCTGAATTGAAGCAGACTTAGCCAGGGAGGGAGGCTACCCATAAAATTGGCCCAGAACGTGCCCGAAAATAGCCCAATGAGTAAAGGATAACTTGAGGCATTAACAAATGGGAGTAAGAGAAAAGACACAACTTATCGGCAAAAAATGGGTGTCAACAGATGCCCCTCCTTAACGTCCTCTTTGCAGGGGAGCGAGCGGAGGTGAAGCGAAAGCGAAATGGAACATGGAGATGAAGGGAAAATGAAGCGGAGTGGACTGAAAAGTGGGCGTTAAAGTAAAAGACACCAGTTTTTACCAACAAGCGATAGGAATCTTCTAGAAAACTCCTAACCAAACACAAGGAATGATGAGACTAAAAGTGAAGCCAATCTGGAGGAACTAAACTAAAATAAAAGGAAACACATGATCAACCTCGTGGGGGACACAATCACTCGGACCAATGAGGAGACCGGAATAAGCAGTGAAAAAATAAAGAAGCGGACTAAAACTCCAGACTGGGACCTCTTAATCAACCAAACCAAGCTAATCGATCAGAGCGAACCTTCCAACTCAGAGTGGAATTGTTCCTCTTACTCTAGCACTGAACGCACAGCCAACCATCACTGATGGGACATTTTGCAAGCAAACCATGGGTCATGAATGCTCAAGAGATGCGCATGATGCATGCTGGGCTAAAATAAAAGAAACCATTAAAATGAATGCAAAGAAAGGATAAAATATAAAATACTCAAGAATAATATTGCCAGACTGGGACTACCAAGGTCAAGTCACCGCCTGCAACCATGGCGTGCGAGATAGAACCATCCTCCCCAGGTTTTCCCAACCCAACGACCTATCCGGAGGTTAAACACGTGAACCTGGATCATCATCATTTTTGTTAAAGGGGAACATCAGATCCTGAAACACGTAGATAACCAACTGGTTCTCAAGATAATATAGCATGGTACCATATAGTAATGCAATAAGGGAGATAGGGATAGTACCTGACTTACCTGCGTAGGTGAAATGGCATGCTTTTTTTGATTTTCATTTTCAGATTTTTATGAATTTTCATGTATAAGACAAATACGATAAACAAGCAAGTATAAACATAGCGAAAATGAGATGGGAGACAATGCAACATAACATCATAAAGGCAAATGAGCACATATGCAAGGGCATGAACAGACAACATGCATGCATGAACACGGTGTTACAAGACAACAACGCGGTGGGACAACACATGGTTGGGACAAAAACGTGACGGATAACCACACGGTTGGGACAAGAAACACAGGACACAAAAGGATGACTAGATGACTAACAACATGCAATGAGGGATAAAACAACATGTGTGGGACAACACGGTGGGATATGAACACGTGACAAAGACACGGCGGGACAAAAGATAAGACAAATATCCACTTCAATCGAAACCCAAGATCAGAATGAATGCAGAACCGCCGGTTCATAATCGTGAGGCAAAGCCCTCTCATAAAGATATGATCATTGCAAACAAAAGCAGAGAAGGACATGAGTTTCAGAATAAATCGAGAGATAGGATCAAAGAAGGAAAGAACAGATCAAAAATGTGGACAGGAGACAGAGCAAAAAGATATAGCAAGGAACGCCTAAATACTTGTAACATGCACACTTAGCAAATAGATTACATATCTATCCTTAAAACAGATGCAAATGGTTGAAAAAGAAAACAAAGAGACACATTTTTTGGCTTTTTGTATTTTTTTTTATTTTTTTCTAGATTTTTGAAGCATTTGAATTTTTACATTTTTTTGACTTATCTGATTTTTTTTTAAAAAAAAATTGACAATATTTGATCTTTTTGGAATTTTGACATATCTGATGTTTTTTTTGGAATTTTGACAATATTTCATTTTTTTTAGATTTTTGACAATATTTGATCTTTTTTGGAATTTTGACAATATTTGATTTGACATATCTGATTTTTTTTAAAATTTTGACAATATTAATCTGCAGCACCCAAACACATGCTCAAACTATTGGCCAAGGATCGTCGTCCCTACCCCTTTCATCAAAGGCGTCCCTTGAGCAGGGCGTGCGTGTGAGGGTGGCTCGCCACAACCAACTGTCTCTAAAGAGAGGTGCCCCTACTAAGGCCATACCCGAGACACAACCCTGCCTAAGAGGGAGAAATAGAAGAAAAATTGGAGACAAGCGTTATGCAAGATGGGAGATATCAGGACTTGAATTCCTTCCAGGGCACTATCCCTCAAAGAGATAGCCTGTTGCGCCGGGGCTTTGTGTCTTTAATTTTTAGACCCATATTTACTAGGCACGCATGCGACCGGGCTCATGACGTCCCACGGGGAACTGTACTGCCACTCTTGCCATGCCTTTGATTCATAATTTTCATTGATTCATTTTCTCATTTTGATTGGACAGCCCTTATTGACCAGATATAGTATGAAAACTCACTTTTGGGGGTCAAGACTGCCCCTATTTGTGACCTCTCCCGTATTAAGGAGCGCCTAGGTTAGTCATCTTATCCATCAATCTCTTACCCCTGCACTTGACCGAGCAAAGAAGAGAAAAGGCCTTTGTGCATACCCAAAGTATGGCCAAAGTAGCAACAGTGTGCCTCAGAAAAATCAGCTATGGCTCGCCGTGTAGTGTGTGAAAAAACCATATTCAAAGGTCACCCTCAACGATCGGGGAAAGGACTGGACTCCCAGCGTGAAGTTATTACCAGCCTAAGGTGTGCTGCAGAAGCGACTCATTTTATTTGACACAAAGTTAAAAATCGAATTTAAACAAAAGCTTCTAAAGCCACTCAATCATGTTGAGGAATCATCCTTATAAGCATGTGAAGGAATAAATAGAAGTATTAGCATTGACAACATATTTCTTGCACAAAATAACGATACCTTGCATGTCCATGGCGTGGAAGCTGGCATCCTGAAGCAAACATGATCAACGAGCTTTGATCAGCACGAGCTTTGTATTCCTCGCTTGTCAGGGCAAAAGGAAGAGGATAACAAGGATTTGAAGATTCCTCTAGATGGAGGAGCGACAGACACAAAATTGGATGAAGAAGAATAAAAGGAAGAGAGACGATGGCTAGAACTCCCCCGTTAAGGCACAGAGGCCCTGATAACAAGGAACCAGATACAGAATAAACAGAGATTGACTGAGATTAAGGTGGGCTAAAGCCTCGAAAATAGCAAGAAAAAGGGTAAGGACCCCGAAAGGGTGAGATAGAAAGAATAGATGAACCATAAAAGGATTGTGGCAAAGATAAGGGGGAAGAGGAGCGATCATCCGACGTGGTCGGAGAAAAGGAATTAGAATCACTCGACAGGGTCGGGGAAGGAGAGTGAGAACCACCCGACAAGGTCGGGGAAAGAAAATGATAGACACCCGATAGGGTCGGGGGAGAAGAGTGAGAACCACCCGACAGGGTCGGGGAAAGAAAAGGGTAATCACCCGACATGGTCGGGGAAGGAGAATGATGGTCACCCGACAGGGTCGGGGAAAGAAAAGGGTAATCACCCGACATGGTCGGGGAAGAAGCATGAGGAATCCCCAACAGGGTCAGGGAAAGAGGATGAGAAGCAGAATCCGGACGTACCCGGGGAGGAAAACTAGAAGATGCCCCTGGATCAGGGGAATAGGAGGACATAAGCCGAGACCTAAAATGGTGAGGACAGGAGAAGATGGTAGAAATATAGTTAGGTGGTGGAAGGTACACCACCCAAGGATAAGAACTGAGCAGAAGAAAAGATGAATGGACGGAAGATGAAGAGACAGAAGAAGGAGGTGGAGTGAGCCCCCAAATACACAATTGTTGGCTCTTGAACTTATGCCGCCGCCTCTTCTTGGAAGAAATCCGCTTGCAACAATTTCACCTGGCGCAGACTCGGGTCTTAGGGCTTCTTGTTTTGCAATGTTTCCTCAAACAATGGGCCCATCCGGCAGACGGTCTGGCCTAGTCATGGATATGTAACTCCATCGAGACGGTTGCCCCTAGCTGTACGGTGCTAACCATAGAAAGACATTCCAGAATAGTCAACTCCTTGGGATGAACATCAGGAGGCAATGGAGTTTTGTCATTTGGCACTAGAACATGGAGCTTTGGCATCTTAACTCGGCAGTTGGGCATGAAGCATAACTCCCTTGCTAGAAGCGCAGGACGGAACTAAGGGAGGGTGATGTGCGGCGTTGACGCGGCTGATTCACCAATAAGCCGAGGGAGATGAGATAGAAAATGTAGAATGCCCCTGGCCAATCTCGAAGGCACGGCCAATTGCCCCTTGAATGCTGAATTCATTAAACTTCTGGCGACCGTGTGGGTTAGCACCATCCGGGTGGAAAACTCTTCTGGACCAGTGAACTGAATAGCAATCAAGCGAGAGGTGATAACAACATCAATAGTGAATTCTCCGGTGAGCAAAGAGATTGCCACCGGCCTCGCTTTTGAGGAAACTGGCGCCAGTGCACAGGAACTCTTCTTAGCAACCGTCTTCATAGCAAGTGCAGGCTCATTATCCCTAGAATAGCTAGGGACCAGGACTCGGACTGGCATGCGGCAAATGAAATCTTGAAGCTTGTAATGCATAATAAAAGCCTGGCTCGGCTCTTTATCTCCCTGGGGACTAGACCCGAGGGGCACCAAAGGTAGCACACACCTGCTCCGTGGGGTAGAGATAGGTGGAGAGAGGGGTGGAGAAGTGATGAGGACATCCCACGACACTCGCTATGGCTCGGGTCGCCTGCACACCCTTGATTTGGTCGACTCATTCTCATCTTATGTATCTTCCTTTTATTGAGTCTTATCATATGTAATTTTCCTTTTATTGGGTCATGTCGCATGTATTTCCTTTTATTATGTCATGTTGTACTAGTCTATTTCCCCTATTTGGTCTAATTGGGCCCTAATACCTTAGTTTGGGCCTATTGTACTGAGTCTAGGACATGTTTGGTCTTTTGCCTTAAATGACAGGGTTATTTTTATCTTGTAAAGATGGGTTGCCTATAAATAGCCCCCATCTCCCTCCATGTACTCACTTTTGATGAAATATTGAAAACTACTTCATTCCACCTCTCAAGATCTCTCTCTTTTACTCTCTCTCTCTCACTCTCTCTCTCATTCTCTCTCTCCCCAAGGGGAGTTCGACCCTCTCTCTCTCTCCTCCTTCCCCCTCACTTATCCCAACCCCCAACCACCTCCACTACCTCACCCACCTCTATTAAGGCCCTCCACTTCCCCATAGCCCCTCATTTACTCCCCCTCCTTGTCCCAAAGCAACTCTTCCACCTCCCAACACAATCCCCCCACTTCCCCACACAAATCCCACCCTTCCCAAGGCCAATTTCGAATTTGAACCTTCCCTCCATTGCCTTGGCCGCCCCATACCCCTCCCCCTCAAGCCAAGTTCGCCCCCACCCTCCATTCACACTCCCCCTCTCTCTTGTGCACACCCACCTCTCCACCTCCACCTCCAGCAGCTCCAGCCAGGTTCGCCATCACCCCTGCTCCCCTCAGCCCTCCAGCAACCTTCCTCCTTATCCCACAGCCCACAGCCACCCTCCCCTTGCTAAGTTACCCCACCCCAACACCATTTGACACCATAAGATTGCGGCTACATCAACAGTTCGTTGGCAGTAGAGTTGGGTCCTGAAAGTCGCAACATCTTCGGCCGATCCCTGATCTTCCTGGTGTCAAGGCCTACATCTCTGGAAAGGTCTTCCAGAGAGCTTTCCAGGCGAGGCGGTTTCGTCGGCATCCGAGCTCTGAGCTGTCCGCGGCAACCATTCTCCCTCGACTGCACAGGGCTTCTCAGGCCAGGAACCAGAACGATAGAGCAGGCTCTCCCACGACGAACCTTGAAGGAACCAGCCTTCAAGGTCTTCTACAAAGATCTTCCTCCCTCTGTCAGCGTCCAGGAACAGAAGGCGGAACCCCGTTCGGCATCCGACAACCAGAGATCTCAATTTTCTACCACAACCATGCCGATCTGCCTCCTCACAGTCTGCACCGACCACCGTCCACTCCTCTGGACACCCAGCTCATCTCCGACATCAGAAGACTTCCCCATTTATTTTTATGCAAAGTAGACTCGTCCATGGTTCCAACGAGTCCGGCGGTGCCAGATTTGGAGCTCAGGAGCGGTTGTGACAACTTCTGCAACCTGCTATTTCAGATCGTGTTCGGCCAGAGACCAGAACTGCAACCACCTTCCAGTCGCCGGAGCAGCCAGCCCCCAGATCGGAACATCGCCCAAAAATTCAAGCCTTTCCCCTCTCCAGTTAGGAAGCTTTTGGCGCAAGTCTCGTCAGATTCTGAGCTTGGTGGAATTATTGGCAGCATCGACATCGATCCTCTGTCCCAAAATACAGAAGCTAGGCCGAATCGGCAAAGCTCGGAAAGTCGACTCTATCTCGCTCATTCCCCTCCCCGCTTGGCCGGCTGAAGGCCCCTCCCTGCGTGGAGGTAATTTTTGGTTGTAATACATTAACCCCCACCCCAAGATCCCCCCCTTGCACGGGGTGTAGTGCTGTACCTCTTCGCATTGTCAGGTCAAGCTCCATCGCCACGGCGATCGGGTGTATACCCTCGCCTCCCGGCACGCCCTCGTCTCCAAACGGGATCGGTGTCTTCACACCGATCAGGTGAGCTTCTTATCACACCCTTGTAGCTTCATTTCTGCAAATGTAGTATTACCTTGAATGCCCGTCGGACGGTAAGAGAGTGCTCGGACTTCACTTTAGGCAATATCGTGCCCACCGCGGCCCGTGAGTGAGTGCCACCCAACACCCCGTCTTGCGGGCTAGCCACCCACAAAGTTGGGTCTCCTAGGCCCATTGGGGGTCAGACATAGCATTGTAAGTCCATTAGGACAATTGGGTCCCGCCTCGGACCCCCACCATCATCTCCTGGATCCACCGGGTGAATGTGTGAGCCGTGTGGGCAAAAATCGTCATTGTGAGAATCATTGAGCGCTTGTATGCTTGCGGGTCTAAGTCCTAGGGTCATCTCATCATATTTAGTGGTCTTTGGGCTGTGCCACATCAAGTGGTAGCAGAGCGGTCATAGGCTTGTCCTTACAAGTCTAGTCTTGGGTCACACTAAGTTTTTCTTAGGTGCACTCGCACACCCTTGCATAGCCCACCCAACTTTGCATGACCACTCGTAGTGGAACTCATTATCAAGACAATTCATCTTCTTCCAATAACACCATGAATCCCAATTCCCACGGTGACCGGTTCACCATGTCCTTTAGCTTCAAAGTAGTCCTACCCCACAACAAAATCACCACTGTGTTCCTTGATGAGTACCAATCGGGAAATTATGTCTCCCAAACTCTTGTGAACTCCTTATCACAAGAAGGGAAAATTGTCATCCATGGGGAATGGGTTTTCGTAGAGTTCTACGTACCTTGTGTAAGCCGCATTCCCTCCAAATCCATTACGTGGGGTAGTGGAGCATGGTGCAAAATTCGGCCCCTTGGGTCACATATTATTTTGGGAAAAGAATGGATGGAAGAACAACAAGCAATCATAGACCCCGAAGGAAAAGGGTGTCACTTGCAATCCCCGGGAGACAAGAAAAGGTTCCACTTCCCAAATTCTTATAACCAAGCCCTCTCCAAGTTTAAGCAAACCATTCAAAAGCGATCAGTTAAAGTGCAAAATGAGCCTCAAATCTCCATTGCACAAAACCAACCCGAACCCCAACATGAGCAACTCATCCCACCCACTGGTGAGCTAACCATAGAGGAGCCCCTAGCTACCTGGCTCAAGAAAGGTCCCATCTTGTACCCTTCAACCCCATGCAACCTCCCCATAGAGCAAGTTCAACTAGTGCCATGTCATTCTCGTCACACAACATATCAATCCTTTTGCTTTGTGGAAACCCTTGAAGACCTACTTAGGAGTTTGAGTTATCAAATGGGGTTGACTAGCATGTTGGCCATGGAACCCATTAAGCCCAAGTACCTTGCCTTTGCCTACTCATCCATTGGCTCCATTACATCTATTTGCACTATAGGCCAATGCACTAGTGAGCTTCTAATCTTCCTGCCAACCCCTAGGGAACTTGACCCAATGAGCCCCACAAAAAATGCTCTCCTCTCCTCAAGGTCACACTTCCTAGTGAGTCCACACTCTTGTTGTTGCCCCTTGTCGATGAAGGTTCAACATGCATCGGGGAACGTCCTACTTGGGCCAACCTATCCAAGGACATAGAGGAATCCCTCCATAAGAGTTTCAATTTCTATGATCCTTTTGACCCCACTCAATGGAAATCCCCTCCTTCCACAAGGAAAGGGATTTCAATTCCCGATGAGTTTTACACCACTCCCCTACCACAAGGAGAGGGCAATCAACCTAAGGAATCCACTTTGGTGCTTACCCCATTAGGAGACGAGTGCCCAGCCCACACTAGGGAGTGTATGCTTTGGAATGCTCAAGGTCCAGGATGGGAAGAAGCCTCATTCCCCTCAACCCAAGTCCTCCTAGATCCACATGTTCCCTTCCCACTAGCCCCTCATTACCAACCCACCTCCTGGCCCTCCTACATCTCTCCCTACCCCTCGCCCCTTTGCAAGGAGCATTACGATAAGTCCCACTGGGTTGATGATTTCCACTTCCCTATGTGTGCTAGGGACCCTAGGGCGACCACTTGGATTGAAACCCACCTCCACATCACCCACCCCTTAACCCATCTTGATATGTTTGGCCACTCCCTATGGGCTTCCAAGTACTCCTCACCCACCACCCACTCCCTCCTACCCTCACCCACCATGTCAGGCCTAACCCACCCATTCTGAAATTCCGCCCACACTATGAGAGTCAATGCCAAGGGTGGCATCAACCTTGGAAATAAGGGAGTGACCCATCCCAAGATGTCCACCCCTTGGAACCGCTTCGATCCCCATGAGTGGAAACCCCCAAATCTCACAGATGGGACCATCTTGATAGGAATCCATGTATCAAAACCTTTTGCATCATGTGGTCAGGCTAGTCACATCATTTTTGTCATTCACACACTAGGTCCAGTGCATGATAGGCTTACATTTGGACAAGTTGGTCTTCCCCCACTCTTCATCCGTCTCATGCATGATAGGGCCACTTGTGGCTGCCCCGGTCCACCTAAGTGCATCAAGGTCCACATGATTTCTAAGCATGATAGGTCAATTCATGGATTCCCTGGTCCTCCTAAGTCTGCCAAAACCAATCTAACACTTGATAGGGCTGAATTTGGCTATCCAGGCCCTCCCTTCATCCCTATAGGATCATCATTCATGACAGTGCATGGTTTTAGGCCTAGAAAGCCCTCGGATCTCATTCCCCTTCCCCCACATGCTAGAGTGTCAGTCTCAGCTGAGTCCTTTGCACAGCATATCAAAGAGTTGCATGATGACATCCGCAAGCATATAGGGAAAAGCAATGAGGCTTACAAAAGACGGGCAGATGCTCACCGGCGCCACTGTGAATTCCAAGTGGGAGACCTAGTGATGGTGAGGACGGAGCGGCTCCTTCCCGGGCCTGCCTCCAAGTTGAGGGCACGAGGGTCGGGACCCTTTCGAGTTCTACGACGACTTGGCAGCAATGCTTATGAGCTTGACCTGCCAGAGAGCTATGGGGTGCACCCTACTTTCAATGTGGCGGATATGGTACCCTACAAAGGCCCCACGGTGGAACCCAGTGAGGAGCTTGAGCTTTTACCCCACCTTGAGAGGGACACTTCCGGAGGGACTCCACCTTTTAGCCTGAGAGACCGACGAGAGCAGATAGAGGCAATACTGGATGAGCAGAGCATCATTACAAGGCACAAGGTGTATCAGCGCTACTTGGTTAGGTGGAAGAACCGTCCCCCAATGGAGGATACTTGTGTGAGTCGGGAGGACCTGCTGCGGTTGGATCCCGACATTCTGGAGCACTATGACAGCCAGGCAGACCCGCACTCGACAGGGTCGAGTTCTCCCCACCCCGGGGGATTTGATGAGGACATCCCACGACACTCGCTATGGCTCGGGTCGCCTGCACACCCTTGATTTGGTCGACTCATTCTCATCTTATGTATCTTCCTTTTATTGAGTCTTATCATATGTAATTTTCCTTTTATTGGGTCATGTCGCATGTATTTCCTTTTATTATGTCATGTTGTACTAGTCCATTTCCCCTATTTGGTCTAATTGGGCCCTAATACCTTAGTTTGGGCCTATTGGACTGAGTCTAGGACATGTTTGGTCTTTTGCCTTAAATGGCAGGGTTATTTTTGTCTTGTAAAGATGGGTTGCCTATAAATAGCCCCCATCTCCCTCCATGTACTCACTTTTGATGAAATATTGAAAACTACTTCATTCCACCTCTCAAGATCTCTCTCTTTTACTCTCTCTCTCTCACTCTCTCTCTCTCATTCTCTCTCTCCCCAAGGGGAGTTCGACCCTCTCTCTCTCTCCTCCTTCCCCCTCACTTATCCCAACCCCCAACCACCTCCACTACCTCACCCACCTCCATTAAGGCCCTCCACTTCCCCATAGCCCCTCATTTACTCCCCCTCCTTGTCCCAAAGCAACTCTTCCACCTCCCAACACAATCCCCCCACTTCCCCACACAAATCCCACCCCTCCCAAGGCCAATTTCGAATTTGAACCTTCCCTCCATTGCCTTGGCCGCCCCATACCCCTCCCCCTCAAGCCAAGTTCGCCCCCACCCTCCATTCACACTCCCCCTCTCTCTTGTGCACACCCACCTCTCCACCTCCACCTCCTGCAGCTCCAGCCAGGTTCGCCATCACCCCTACTCCCCTCAGCCCTCCAGCAACCTTCCTCCATATCCCACAGCCCACAGCCACCCTCCCCTTGCTAAGTTACCCCACCCCAACACCATTTGACACCATAAGATTGCGGCTACATCAACAGTTCGTTGGCAGCAGAGTTGGGTCCTAAAAGTCGCAACATCTTCGGCCGATCCCTGATCTTCCTGGTGTCAAGGACTACATCTTTGGAAAGGTCTTCCAGAGAGCTTTCCAGGCGAGGCGGTTTCGTCGGCATCCGAGCTCCGAGCTGTCTGCGGCAACCATTCTCCCTCGACTGCGCAGGGCTTCTCAGGCCAGGAACCAGAACGACAGAGCAGGCTCTCCCACGATGAACCTTGAAGGAACCAGCCTTCAAGGTCTTCTACAAAGATCTTCCTCCCCCTGTCAGCATCCAGGAACAGAAGGCAGAACCCCATTCGGCATTTGACAACCAGAGATCTCAATTTTCTACCACAACCACGCCGATCTGCCTCCTCACAGTCTGCACCGACCACCGTCCACTCCTCTGGATACCCAGCTCATCTCCGAAATCAGAAGACTTCCCCGTTTGTTTTTCTGAAAAGTAGACTCGTCCACGGTTCCAACGAGGCCAGCGGTGCCAGATTTGGAGCTCAGGAGCGGTCGTGGCAACTTCTGCAACCTGCTGTTTCAGATTGTGTTCGGCCAGAGACCAGAACTGCAACCACCTTCCAGTCACCGGAGCAGCCAGCCCCCAGATCGGAACGTCGCCCAAAAATTCAAACCTTTCCCCTCTCCAGTTAGGAAGCTTTTGGCACAAGTCTCGTCAGATTCTGAGCTTGGTGGAATTATTGGCAGCATCGACATCGATTCTCTATCCCGAAATACAGAAGCTAGGCAGAATCGGCAAAGCTCGGAAAGTCGACTCTATCTCGTTCATTCCCCTCCCCGCTTGGCCGGCTGAAGGCCCCTCCCTGCGTGGAGGTAATTTTTGGTTGTAATACATTAACCCCCACCCCAAGATCCCCCCCCTTGCACGGGGTGTAGTGCTGTACCTCTTCGCATTTTCAGGTCAAGCTCCATCGCCGCGGTGATCGGGTGTATACCCTCGCCTCCCGGCGCGCCCTCGTCTCCGAACGGGATCGGTGTCTTCACACCGATCAGGTGAGCTTCTGATCACACCCTTGTAGCTTCATTTCTGCAAATGTAGTATTGCCTTGAATGCCCGTCGGACGGTAAGAGAGTGCTCGGACTTCACTTTAGGTAATATCGTGCCCACCGCGGCCCGTGAGTGAGTGCCACCCAACACCCTGTCTTGCGGGCCAGCCACCCACAAAGTTGGGTCTCCTAGGCCCATTGGGGGTCAGCCATAGCATTGTAAGTCCATTAGGACAATTGGGTCCCGCCTCGGACCCTCACCATCATCTCCCGGATCCACCGGGTGAACGTGTGAGCCGTGTGTGCAAAAATCGTCATTGTGAGAATCATTGAGCGCTTGTATGCTTGCGGGTCTAAGTCCTAGGGTCATCTCATCATATTTAGTGGTCTTTGGGCTGTGCCACATCAAGAAGGCTTGGCAGGTGCGAGCGAAGGCAATGCGAGCGGCAGAGAGATAACGGTGATGATAGGCTCTGGTAGGGGTAAAGGTTTGGAGGGTGGAGGTGTAGGAGAAGGCAAAGGTGAAGATGGTGGTGTGGGTGGAGATGAAGGCAATGGCGGGGGTGTGGGCATAGGGGTATATTGCTCAGGCTCGGATGATGATGGTGAAGGGAGTGGCATCGGTAGCGGGGATGGTTGTGAAGGTGACGGAACAGGGATCGTTGTGAGAGGAGGCGATGAAGACGGTGGTGGTGACGGCAATGGGGATAATGGAGAAGGCGATGATGGAGATGTGGTCAATGGAGGCAGCGATGATGGGGGTGGAGAAGGTGGTGGTGAGGCAGAAGAGGTGGCAGGTCATGGCGCCCATCTCCGACGTGTCAGTACAACACGTCGAGCGGCGTTGGGAGTAGAAGCAGTGGTGGAAATGAAGGGGGAAGGAGAAGAGTTTGTGCTAGCCTGAGCAGAGGCTTGGGTTTGTGGAGGCCGTGGAGGTTGAGTAGGAGACGGTGAAGGTAAGGGGGTAGGTGAGGGGATAAATAACGGAGCGGGTGCTTTATCAACTGAAGAATCACAGGGATGCCCCTGGTCTTGAGACGGAGACGGCTGTCTGGGCGGCGCTTACTGCTGCTGCTACTGCTATTTGCGAAGATCTATAATAACTTGGAGCATGATAGCCCAATCAATCATATTCTTATCTTCCAAGCTGTAAACAAGTTCCTGGAACTCGGGGTAGTCCTCAATCAAATGCCCCTGTTGATGATGAAACTCAAAGAAATGGAGCAAATTTCCGACCGCGGGTTGGCAAGGCACAACCAGAGGGAGTTGCAATGCATGGGTGACCATCAAAGCCCTGAAAACATATGTAAGAGATTTCGGCAATGGAGAGTGAGGAGCCCGCTTCGGGCAAGGTAGGTGCCGAGGGGTATGAGAAATTAGTGGGGATGGTAGCGGAGGTTGTGTAGGTAAGGGGGATTGCGTAGGTGAAGGCGGAGAGCTAGAATTATGTGGAGGCGTGGAGGGAGTGGGAATATAATGGATGGCATCTACCCGCTCAGGGTGTGACGTTTCCTTGACCAGAAGTGGAGAGGTGTGGGGAAATAAAATAGCAGAGGGCCGACTTGTAAAGGATATGGGGTGACATGGGAAGGCGTATGGATAAGTGGGAGCGGACTACTGACTCATGGAGGGATATGAGGTGGAGGGCTGACTTGTGGGGGATTGTGAAGAGAAGGGGTATGTGGAAGGCGAAGGTGGAGGAGACTCGCGGTCGAGGGAGACTAGGAGTTGTTGGCTAATGAAGCAGGCTCGGCTGTAGAGTTGTTGCCAGGAAGTGATATCATTCAGGGCTAAGATGCATCTAAGCTCGGGCGTTGCATTAGAAATAACCATCTTGATTTGTTCACCCTTCGGAATATGCCCTGGAACTTGCGTGGCCAGGCGACGCCAGCGGTCGGCGAACGTGGAGAATTCCTCATCGGGCTTCATCTTCTCTGTTAGGGTGCTAGGCCCGGATACAGAGGGGGGTGAATGTATCCCTCTAAAAATTATGCCCGAATTAAAACACTAAACGCTCAGATATGCGGAATAAAAACTAATGAGCTTTCCAAGAGAAGATGATGATCAAACAATTGATCAAACAGTTGGACTGCAACAATGCAGCCACCTGATCACACCAGACTCGCAAGCAGAGCTAATCAACCCAAGAACACTTAGCAGAACACAATGCTCAGAGATTACTCCCAATTAACACAACTAACCAAGCATGCACAACCTGTGAAGGGGAGATAGAAGGCAAGGAACAAACGCACAAAGCACAGTCACTTGCACAAGAGATTTTTTAGGTGGTTCGGTCACCAAGACCTACATCCACCCCTCACTCCCAACAGTAGTGAGGCTTCCACTAGCACAAGCTAGTAACCTGCAGACTCAGTCTGTGAACACACGCTGCCAGACAACTTGACCAGGGGAACATCCTCCCCTCTTCCTCCCAACCGGAGGGAACACCAGTGACCCCCAGCAACCAGAGACCCAAGTCTCTCTTCCTCCAACCCGGAGGGTACACCTGGACCTGCTACCAGCAAGACCAGAACCGGAGGGCTAGCCTCCCTTCTCCTGACCCACCAGGAGGATTCCGACCTCAGTCCAGAGGTTCGGAAGAACAATCACAATAGGAGTAACACAAAAAAAAATAAGAAACACGAAACATGAAAAGCACAGCATCAAAAATTGGAAATGAAACACAATAGTCGTTCTGGATTTTATCCACGAACAGACTGAACAGGTCTTCAATAGACTTCTCTCTTCTTCTTCATTTCTTCCTCTTCTTTCTTCTTCTCAGCTCACGCACTCTTACTGTTCTCTGCTCTTTTCTTCTTCTACTGTTTCCACTCTCACTATCTTCATCTTTTTCTATCGAATTCTTCTCTGCTGGCCTATCTCTCTCTCTCCTGTTCTCTTCCTGCTCTCAGATGGCCTCTTTTTCTTCACTTCTTTCTTGGAGTGATTAGCCTCTTCACTGAAGACGAAGAGGGATTTATATACCAATAACAGGGGCTTCGGGGGATAGGGCAGAGATGCCCTAGAGAGCTTCAATTGATTGGTCCACGTGGTGAAGTAGCAGGCCCCAGCTTCAATGTGTCAGCATCCTGGTACCTCGTCCATCCTGGGACTACGAGCCAGGCACCTCGGATCACGTGCCTTGCTTCATAGGGTTGACGCACCCTTCAAGGACATTCTACTAGTAAGACTCAAGTCTGCTGCGTTGACTCCATCATCCTGCTGCGTTGACGTATCGGTGATCCAGTGATCAGGTCTTCAGCAGATAGACATGTTGCGTCGACGCTCTCATCATGCTGCGTTGACGCATTGGTGTGTTCCAGCAGCTAAAATTGGATGGCTTCAGCCTTCTTGCGTCAAGGAGTGCGTTGAAGCATTGTGCAGCTGCGTCCACCCTCTGGTCACCTTGTCGATCCATCAAGATGCTGCGTCGACCCAACGAGCTGCAGCGTCGACGCTGCCAAGGTACTCCAGAGGTTGCAAGGAGATACTTGAACTGCTGCGTCCACGCTGCCAGTGGGTGGCGTTGACGCACGGACATGTACATTAAGGCCTTTCTTGCATTGAATATTGGCATCTCTTAAGCCGCTGCGTCGACGCTGCTTGTTGATGGCGTTGACGCATTGAGCACCCTGCATCCTTTTGTTCTTGTTAAACATTCATTAAAACTTAAGTGTCTATATCACTTATCTTATCATTGTCATCATCAAAACCAGGAGTACAACAATCTCCCCCTTTTTGATGATGGCAACTCTGGACTGTTTTAAGGATGAGGCATCAAACAAACGCATGGATAGGTATCTAAGATTCATGAAGCTTCATTACATTGTATCACAGATAAATCACAGGTAAACTATATGTTATCATTCATCAATGCATTTGTCATTACAAAAAGAACTCAAGCTGCTTTGAACTCTTCTCTCCCCCTTTGACATCATCATGAAAGGGGCAATACGTGATCTGGCACGAGGCCTCAATTGAAAAATCTGGCATGACTGGAAGAAGATCCGCGAGCCCTTGGTGGTTGACTTGGAGTAGAGTGAGATCGTGGAATAGTAGATTGATCTCTGCCCAGCAACATGCGAATGTCTTGAGATATAGCAGCTAAGTCATGTTGCAGTGTGGTCCTCACTTGTGCAATTGCAGAGGACATATCATCTTGGACATTTTTGGTGTTCTTCAGTTGATTTCCAAGAGAGTTAAGCGTGTCTGTCACAGTGTCAATCTTGCCTAAAATAGCTTTGATGCATTGGGGAAGAGCATTAACAGGACCCTTGATGGTTTCAACAGCAATCCTCACATCAAAACAAAGATCAGTAATCTTGGCAAGGGATTGACAAAATGAAGATTGATTGTTGTGTATGTCGTTCACCAATGTTGATAGTTTGTCAAGTAGAGATGATAGGTGTTGCAAGACGGACCTTGTAGCTTGGTCAAATAGCATCTTGGAGAGTAAGAATTTTTGCCACTCGGATAAGACAGAGACTTCAAATTTTATAACCCGAGCAATCAGTTTGTTGAGATGATAATTTGTAAACTCCATTAGCTTGTCCATCTTTGCATCCTGACGCTGCAGCATCATAGACATGTGTGCGAACATCTCTTCAACAGTGGCTGGTGGTGGAGCTGCATCAGAAGTTGGAAAAGGCCTCCTATAAACACCAATTTCCATTGTAGGTGTAGAGCCACTGGGTTCTCCAGTTTCCAACTGAGGGTTTGATGATCTCACAAATGTTTCTTCAACCTCATGCTCTCCTCTTGCTGAACTACCCTCTGGTCTTCCTTCTCTCACCACAGGTGGAATTGGTATCTCTGTCCTGTTCACTTGACTATCATCCACAGTGACTGTTCTTGATGCCTGTCCTATTTCTGATTGAGCTGATTTCTGACTGGGAAGGATTCTAACAGCCTTACCATCAATGACTTTGAAGCCCATAAATCTCTGAACGTAAGACATGGAATATATGTTTCCTTTGGGGATAACATGTTTCTTTTCAGTTCCAAAATCCACTCCTACCTTTTTGAAAATTGATGTGAGGTGTGCTGCATAAGGTAGTGTTCTAGAGTGGTGAAGACAAGTTCCAATTGTCTGAACTACAACATTAGTTAAAGAAATCTTAACTTCCTTTAGCATGCAGTACAACAGGAATCGCTGCATATCTGTGACTCTTTCTCTACCACTGCTTTGAGGTGTGATGATAGACGTGCATATGTGATGAAGTAGTCTGACAGATGGTATAAACCTATTAGCTTTCAGACTGGACAGGTATGTCTGTTTCACGTCAGAGGGGTCTTTGGTTAACCCAGTCAAAACAGCAAACGCCTCATGTTCATCTAGCTCATACGAATGAAGCTTTGCTCCTCCCATTGGTATTTTCCAAACTCGAGCAAGCAGGGCACTAGTTAACTCAAAATGAACATTTCTAACAGTGGAGGACAATTTGGGAATCTTCGGTTCATATTTCAAATTCTGATAAAATTCCCTAACGAGAGTAGGATAGTAAACAGTGTGCTTCGTCACAAACTTCCACCAGCCTTGAAATTCTAATGCAGGCCGTACCTCAGGAAATGCAGTCAGTAGCTTTTCATCGGAACTTACAATGTACCTGGGGATAAGAACCTTGAGAGGTTCTTCTATATTGATGACAACAGAAGACCTGGATTTCTTCTTCCCCGTTATACCAGAAGAGGTGCGTGGTTCAGCTGATATCAATTTTGAGGACTTTCTTCTCTTGACCAGTGGACTAGGGCTCCGAGGACGTCTCTCCTTCTCCTTTCCTTTGCGCTTCCTGGAAATAGCTGTAGATGGTGTCGCTTCTGGAGGGTTGGCCACTGGAGCATCAAGTGCATCCTCTGTGAGTGAGTCCATCGTCAACTGTGTCGCACTCGAATCCCTCAAGTTCTGCTCCATCAATAGCTTTCCCGACTGAGCACCCTTGCCGAAGATGATCGGAGACAAGAAATGGTGTGGGAGGGTGTTTGGAGAACACGGAAGGTAAACCATCCAAGGGTTTCGAACGGAGTGGAGACGAGTGGCGGTCAAGCTACTCTTTCAAAGAGGCTATGAAGACCCTTTTAGTGAACAGTTCAGCCGGTTCAAGTAGGTGAACCGGGTTGAAGAAAGTTGTATTAGAGGCAATGTGTGGACGCCAAGGGGGCATTGCGTCTACGCAGTGAGGCATATGTGAACAGAAAACACAAGACAAGTAGTCAGAAAGACACAAGGCGTGGACGCCAAGGGACATTGCGTCTACGCAGTGAGGCTAATGTGAACAGAAGAAGCAAGACAAGTAGCCAGAGAGACATCCGTTCAAGGGATTTTCTTAAGGTACTAAGATAGTGAGATAATCACGCTTATATTCAAGGAATTTTAAGTGTTGCAGATCGAGTTCCCATGAAAGAGATGTATGTAAATAGGCTCTAATTCATTTAATGATAAGGAGAAGAAATAATCTTAAAACATTGAATTAGAAGCCATGAACCACTAAAGCCACCTGCCTGGAGAAAAAATAGAACTCTTTTCACACTAGAACCATTTTCATTGCTGACCCTTATATCTTTCAATTTTAAGAAGCCTTTCAGATAGAGAGAAATTTAACTGGCATTGAAGATAGACTCAGTTGAATAAGGAGCATCAGATCAACCAAACTCACATGTTTTAATTGTTTTCACATTTTCAGCATTTTCAACTTCTTTTTACATTTTCATTTGCAGTCAAGTATTGCTAGCATTTTGACACGGGTACACATGTATATCAGACACCCAAGTCCCCGGTTACTCAGCATAGCAAACTATTCTGCATTGACTAACCAGAGGTCCCAACTGACTTCATGACATGCCTATCAGCACTTCATAAGTGCTTAAAGGTAGTTTCTCAGTTGATAGTTACCATTGCTCTGGAATGATTTATTTTTCTCTTGAAGACAGAGATAGTAGCGCACCTCATGACTTGCTCTTCAGCACTTCTTTGGTGCATAGGGCTAATTTCTCAGTGAACAACTACCATTGCTCTGCATTATATTACATGTGAATAGATTGCATCTTTAGCGTTTATAAACAATTTCTGAGTTCATCATCAATACAATTATTAAATTCCTCTAGACACATTGGTTTCTTTACTTTTGAACAATAAGGATCGAGAGATGATGAGGTCCTGGTTTTATTAAATTGTTCAGCTTTTACTCCATACATAGTGCATAATTGGGTTCAAAAGTTCTTGAATTCAAACATCATAAGAATTATGGATCTCCTATCATTAACATATCATAGAGCAATTCAGAATATATCTCATATTCCACAGGAATTATCACTGTAACTCCCCCTAAATTTAAGACATCATCTACATATCTCAGTGCTCTAGAGATTTTTCCCATACATGGATGTCAAGGAAGCTTTATTGTGGGTTAAGAATGGAAAGGACAGGATATATGGACAGAGCAAGTTGATGTGAGAAGGAAGTTTCCAAAAGAGGAAGATGTAACCCTGAGATTCCAATAAGGCACAGCTGCGTTAACTCACCCTCTTCACTGCGTCAACTCATCCATCTAGACATCACAAACATTTGTTCAATTTCAGAACCCAGTTGCCCACAACGTTAACTTAGTTTCACCATAGCGTCAACTCACTCCACCAGCGACAGACACTCCACATCAAGGTTCTCAAAGAATAAGCTGTCTGGTGCGTTAACTCTATTTCCACACTGCGTTAACTCACTCCTCCAACCAGCAGTAACAGCTCTGTACTTTATTTAGCATTTTGTCACCAAGAATTTTATCTTAAGCTAACTCCCCCTTAGATCATGCAATGTTTGCCATGAAAACTGAATATATGAATTTATGATTCATGCACATTCAGACTGTCCTATTAAGCAAAATGACCCATGGTACTAGGCGAAGCACTTGGTCTAACAGACCACTTCACACATAGTAAGAACCTCCAGACAGATCTCCCTGCCTTTTGGTAGCTTACCATTTATATACCATAGTGGTCAATCATGATAATTCAACATGCAGTCCTATATGCAATCCAGATATTCAGAAATTTCAGAGTGCATGATCAGAGAGCAGTGCAAATGGCAGATGATAAATGAATATTCATGAAACACATCAAGCAAGATATGCAATGAATTTCAAAATAGGAAATGCAGAGAATTTACCTGAGCAGTGTGAGAATGGGGTTTTATTTTTGAGTGTCTTGGCTTGTTTACCCCTCTTTATTCCTCAGTCCCAAGGCACACCTGCAAAGCAAAGTTATTTTGCATAAACAGGTACCCAAGAGGTCTTGGGTCCTGAGATGACATTATTACTCCTAGCAGGTTTTCTCACCACACTTCTAGCAGCATGGTCATCAGATTTCATCGAGTAGCAATTATTCATTGAACGACCAATTTGTCCACAGTAATGGCATGAATTAGCAGATTCCAAATTCTTTTTATGCACATTACTGTTGTCATGAAATTTATTGGCAGAGAAATAGTTCTGTTTACTAAAATGATAGCAAGATGCACCAGAATTCAGATTTGATTTATGCACATTCTTATTAGCATGAAATCCATGTGCATATGCATGAAATTATTTGTTGTTGACATAATTAAAATTTTGTTTATCAAAACCGGCCAGCCAACATTTAGCTGCTCTATGACCTGGCTTCCCACAGTGATAGCATGCAAGAGACTTTCTGTTAATGGCAGGAAATTTAACAGTTTTAGAATTGAATTTTTTACCCTGAGCATGCCAACAGTCCTTGACTTTGTGGCCATGCTTTCCAGAGTGAGAGCATTTGAAAGAATTTCTTTTAAAAGAACCTGACCAGCATTCAGAGGTCTTGTGACCAATTTTGTTGCAATTAAAACATATGATATGCTGGTTCATTGAAACAGATTTTCTAGCATGCTTCTTGTCATCTTGTTTCATCACAAAGCAGTTACTTATAAAGTGTCCATGCTTACCACAGTAATGACAGGAGCCATTTGATTTTTTTTCAGCATGGCATTTATCTGATGAGTTTTCAGCATGCAAATTGTTCCTTTGAATTTTTGTTGTTTTATGATTTTTATTTTGATTTTCTATTTTCTTAGCCTTGTACTGAGGTGTAGATGAGGTAGAAGGATTTTCCTGTTCAGAAGATTTAACAAAAACAGTTTGTTTTTGGGTTCTCTGAACAGTGGACTGAGAAACAGGTGACTTCTGAGAAGTGTGAGAAGTAGAGCTAGCAACAAAAGATGTATGAATTTTATTTTCAAACTTCTTTTTATTTATAGGATTATAACCTAACCCCTCCTTCTGGAAGTTAACCTTTGTTCCTAGCAATTTGTTCAGATTATCTTGCCCATTAACAAATTTAGACAGAGATTTCCTCAAGTCTTGGATTTCTTCTTCTAAGGAGGCAATGTGTAACTCATAACTTGCAGTCTCTTGTTCACTGTAATTGACAGCTTCATTCAAGACTTTGTTGGCAATTATGTAATTCTCAATTTCCTTTTTCAGCTCATCAACTTCTTATGAATTATCGGACACTACACATTTACCTTTTTCAAATGTCAGCAATCTTTCTGACAAGATGGTGTTCAGCTATTTTAGTTTCTCAATTTCTTCCTTTAGTCTGTCACTCTGAATTAATTCAGTTATCAAAATCTGATCATCAGAGTTAATTCCAAGTTTTCTTCCAACCTCAAATTCCTTCAAATCCTTTTGCTGTATTTCAAAATCTCTTTGCAATTCTGTATTTACAGATTTTATGGCATTAAGTTTTTAAGCAAAAAGGTTCTTCTCTTGCTCAAGTTCCTAACATTTTCCTTCACTCTCAATAACAGATTTTCTGAGATTCTCTTTTTCAGATTTTAACAATTCAACATGTTTCTTAAGTCCTTGATTATCAGACACACAGGCTTTAAGAGATTGCTTCAAATTTGAACATTTTTCACATGATAAATCAGAGCCATTTTGATCAACCTTTTTCATTAATTTTTTATATTGTTTTCTTAGCTGTTCATGAGATTCAAATAATTCGGTATAAGCATTTTCCCAATCATCTGAAGTATAGTTTTCAAAGGGATTTACCTCATTATCATCATCATCTTCATCTTGACTGCTGCCTTGATTATATCTGTCAGCCATCATGCAGCTGTCCTCATTTGCCCTGTGAATTTTCTTCAGCATATCCAAGATGTCTTTAGCGGACCTGCAATCATGAAAGCAAGACCATAAAGCTCTATCAGTAGCTGCTTTCATCAGATTAACGGCTTTCTGATTTTCTCCATCTTTTGATCTGTGTCTGTCGGTCCATTTGGACACTTTCGTAGGTAAGGTGTGAGGACCTTGTGAAATTAATTTTCACAGATCAGGATTAACAGCAATAACATAAGCATGGAGAGCAGTGTGCCACTGATTAAAATCAGAACCACTAAAGACGGGTGGAGGAGCCATTGAAACAAATAGAAGGTAGATTCAATGCAACAAGAATAATGATGCACTAGAAACAAATTAGCACCTAAGACAGCAAGAGCAGATCTGCAGGTCGCTGGACCTTCTAAGCAGACACCTCTCTGATACCAATTGTTAGGGTGCTAGGCCCGGATACAGAGGGGGGTGAATGTATCCCTCTAAAAATTATGCCCGAATTAAAACACTAAATGCTCAGATATGCGGAATAAAAACTAATGAGCTTTCCAAGAGAAGATGATGATCAAACAATTGATCAAACAGTTGGACTGCAACAATGCAGCCACCTGATCACACCAGACTCGTAAGCAGAGCTAATCAACCCAAGCACACTTAGCAGAACACAATGCTCAGAGATTACTCCCAATTAACACAACTAACCAAGCATGCACAACATGTGAAGGGGAGGTTGAAGGCAAGGAACAAATGCACAAAGCACAGTCACTTGCACAGGAGATTTTTTAGGTGGTTCGGTCACCAAGACCTACATCCACCCCTCACTCCCAACAGGAGTGAGGCTTCTACTAGCACAAGCTAATAACCTACAGACTCAGTCTGCGAACACACGCTGCCAGACAGCTTGACCAGGGGAACATCCTCCCCTCTTCCTCCCAACCGGAGGGAACACCAGTGACCCCCAGTCACCAGCAACCAGAGACCCAAGTCTCTCTTCCTCCAACCCGGAGGGTACACCTGGACCTGCTACCAGCAAGACCAGAACCGGAGGGCTAGCCTCCCTTCTCCTGACCCACCAGGAGGAATCCGACCTCAATCTAGAGGTTCGGAAGAACAATCACAATAGGAGTAACAAAAAAAAAAAAAGAAACACGAAACATGAAAAGCACAGCATCAAAAACTGGAAATGAAACACAATAGTCATTCTGGATTTGATCCACGAACAGACTGAACATGTCTTCAATAGACTTCTCTCTTCTTCTTCATTTCTTCCTCTTCTTTCTTCTTCTCAGCTCACGCACTCTTACTGTTCTTTGCTCTTTTCTTCTTCTACTGTTTCCACTCTCACGATCTTCATCTTTTGCTATCGAATTCTTCTCTGCTGGCCTATCTCTCTCTCTCCTGTTCTCTTCCTGCTCTCAGATGGCCTCTTTTTCTTTACTTCTTTCTTGGAGTGATTAGCCTCTTCACTGAAGACGAAGAGGGATTTATATACCAATAACAGGGGCTTCGGGGGATAGGGCAGAGACGCCCTAGAGAGCTTCAATTGATTGGTCCACGTGGTGAAGTAGCAGGCCCCAGCTTCAATGTGTCAGCATCCTGGTACCTCGTCCATCCTGGGACTACGAGCCAGGCACCTCGGATCACGTGCCTTACTTCATAGGGTTGACGCACCCTTCAAGGGTATTCTACCAGCAAGACTCAAGTCTGCTGCGTTGACTCCATCATCCTGCTGCGTTGACGCATCGGTGATCCAGTGATCAGGTCTTCAGCAGATAGACGTGTTGCGTCGATGCTCTCATCATGCTGCGTTGACGCATTGGTGTGTTCCAGCAGCTGAAATTGGATGGCTTCAACCTTCTTGCGTCAAGGAGTGCGTTGACGCATTGTGTAGCTGCGTCCACCCTCTGGTCACCTTGTCGATCCATCAAGCTGCTGCGTCGACTCAACGAGCTGCAGCGTCGACGCTGCCAAGGTACTCCAGAGGTTGCAAGGAGATACTTGAACTGCTGCATCCACGCTGCCAGTGGGTGGCGTTGACGCACGGACATGTACATTAAGGCCTTTCTTGCCTTGAATATTGGCATCTCTTAAGCCGCTGCGTCGACGCTGCTTGTTGATGGCGTTGACGCATTGAGCACCCTGCATCCTTTTGTTCCTGTTAAACATTCATTAAAACTTAAGTGTCTATATCACTTATCTTATCGTTGTCATCATCAAAACCAGGAGTACAACATTCTCTTGGGCCAAATCCACCATAGAATATCTAGGCCCAACCTGGTCTCGGTACTGCTGAACGAATTTTTCTTGTATAACTTGAAAATTCATCATCTGCTCTTGCGGTAACGTGAAGAACCAATCCTTGGCCGAGCTCTCTAAAGATAGACCAAACAAATAGGCCATCAAGTGTAGATCGTGCCGGAACTGGGCCGACTCATATAAGAAATCCTTCAAATAGACGTAGGGGTCACCAATCCCACCATAGCGACGATATGCGAGAATCTGTGAATGTGGTGGGAGTTGGAGACCTTGAAAGGCAAATGGGATATCCAAAGAAGTTTGGGCATTGATTCGGTGTTGTAATTCATCAAGCTGACGTTGGGCCTGAGCGATCATCTCCTCGGTAGGAAGAGTCCGAGAAGGATATTGGCCAGCCTGAGCAAGAGAGGATGAATTTAAACCAGGATAATGATGATGAGCCGGATAAGGGGATCTGACCTGAGGTGAAGATAAGCTCGTTCCGGGAATGGAAGAATGCATGGGCCTGGAAGGATTATGTATGTGGGGATGAGAATTGATTGGGCTAGCAGCAGCATGGGCGGGACAAGAAGGCCTATTTAACGGATAGGGTCCAGTGGAGGAATAAGGAGATGGGCCCGCATGGGAAGAGGAATCCACGTGGGGATAAGAAGGTAGAGAAGAATAGGAATGGGATACAGGGGAAAAATGCTCCATGGAGAGGGTGTAGACTTTATACAGTCAAGAATTTCAAAGGAATACAAGGATAGAAACGAGCCTAGGACAAATGCAACTAAATGGAGCCACACAAAGATGAACTAGACCAAATGAGCCTAATCTGACAAAATGAGGTGAATGATGATACTGCAACACACAATGGAGGGGAGAGATGAGGGTAGAATCAACCCATTAAACAACCAGGTCATAAATGATGCACGAAGATTTTATAAGTTCCTCTTTAGGACCTCAGTGGATTAATTAAAATGTGAATTCACTCAACCACAAGGTACCTAACCAGGGTAAGAATGGAAAACTGGGTGACTCTAAGGGACTCCCTCTCTCGTGGATGCAGAACCCTAGACTGAGGGATGGTGTGGTACAACCTGCCCGGCGTCAGTGTGGGAATCCACTGCTCGCGAGGGCTTACAGAGGCCCTCAGCAAGGTCACCTAGTCGGCTCCAAGGAGTATGGAGACAAGAGGAAAACCTACCTCGGTAGGAATGCAACTAAAGTATGATAAAATGCATGAACCCTATGTGCACCGGAGTGCATGCGAAATTCTAACCTAGCTCTAGCAACTAATGAGCAAACAAAATATGACGAGAAGAATACCAATCATGTAAAGATTAATTACACTACAGGGGAGATGATTAGTAGCACCAAATGACATGAAATTGATAGGAAATGGTAATCAACATTTAAAGCTTGGGTACGCTGTAGCAAAGATGAGCGGTCTATGAAAGACCGCACAGGGAGGTATACGGTCCATTAAAGACCGTTCCACAACAGGGAGCAGTAATGCAAAACTTGACAGAAACAACAAAACACTAAAATGAACAGGTTGATTGGTTGATATGACCTGGAAGGACGGCCTCAGGAAGGCCGTGTATAAGCTAGAATGGACCTGAATCAACCGCAGAATATCAGCGATGCCAACAGCGTGTAGATAGAGACATACCTTTGCCAAACGGATGCACGGCCTATGTCAAATCGTAGGAACTATGCACGGGCAACAGGGTGACAGAAGGAACAGCACTGTTCACAGAAACGCGCGGTGCATCCTTGGCCGCAGAACGACTTGAACAGCTCTGTAGCAGCCACACGAAGTCAGCAGATTTCAAGACAGATACGTGAGCCAGCAGGATGGACGGCCTCTATCAGGCGGCAGGAAGGACAAACGGGCGCTGTGGGGCCGCTGAAGATAGCAGGCTCGTAAGAGGAACAGCACTGGAAGCATATAAGAACGGTCGAATCCAAGCCACTATACAAATTGAACGGGTAATAGGGATCCGCACAACCCCTAGAAGGCACAACCGAGGAAACCAGCAACCAACCTGAAACAACTTAAAAAAGAGAACTAAACAAGCACAGAAACAGGTCAGCAAAATAATAACACGATAGGCACTAGGAGTCCTACCGTGATCGCCAAAAAATGGAGTGTTGACGTGTTTTTCCTACTCTTCCACTTTTGATGACCCTTCCAACCCCTTCTTTACTAGTGTAATGTGAAGAACTAAGCAATAAGTAAATAACAGAGGGAAGGGTGTGGAGTGTGTGTGATCGCCACCAAGATGCCGAACGTGGTGAACACGCCATATCTTGGAAAGGGGAAGAGGTACTTGCCTTAAGAGCAGCGCCGAGAGGATGTACGGCTTAGGAAGAACCACCTATAAGGATGAGCGGCCGCACGACAGGCCATCTAAAGGCGCTGCAGAGGACGCGAGATAAAGAACTTCTGGCAGATGAACGCCTCTGACCCATCCGTAGTGAGAAGAAGAACGGTCCAGATACCACCGCACATCCCCTTGAACGGACAGCTGGCAACCGTGCAAGGCCACCACGCCAAAAGTTGTAAGAGTCCAACCTCCACCCTTTCTGGCCAGCCAGAAAGGATGGGCCGCGTGCTAGTGTGTTCCTGACCTGTAAAACCACGTGTAGAACACAAAAGAAAACCCAAGTTAGAACTAGAAAGTGGTGTAAATACTCAAATAGATGGAAATGAACATGACTAAATGGAATGGGGGATACCTGGGGATTTCTAAACCCCTGGGGGCGTCAAAAAGCATAGGAGGGTGTGTGAATGATGTATGAAAATGGGGAAAATCATGGAATAAATGTGAAGGAGATGATGCATGCAAACAAGAGAGAACGACGGAACTAAATGTACTAATAACTCAAAGAACAACTACTCCCTGAACCGAAGGCCTGTGTGGACGTAGAAGGCCTTCCTCCCTGGTGCTAGGTCGTTCAAAGATTCGGCAGGGCTTCGCCGTTGACCAAAAATCTCCCCCCCCCCTTTTCAAAGCTAGGCCTCATGGTCTATTTATAGAGCCTAAAGAAGCCAGCCCCGAAATTAGGGTTTCTATGCATTTTTAGGTTAAGATAATAACAGGGAAGTTAAAGCTAATTGAATTATCTTTCAAACAGAAGAAACGGCACTAAAAATGACTCAATATTCACGGAGAAATGGCTGGATGAAGTTGGGGGATAAAACCACGGATAGAGAGAGAAAATTTGTTAATCCTTCAGGATGCGAGCAGTTAAACGGTCTTACGATAGACCGCTCATCGTGTTGAGCGGCTACCACTAAACCGTCAATACCTGTCGGTGGAAACTCAAATATAGAGGAATTATCCAACCATTTATCCATTAAACCAACCGAGAACCTCGCCGTTGGACTCTCACAGATGAACGGCTCGGATTGGACCGTTCAAGAATAAGAGCGGCAAAGGCCGACCGTTCTAGCCCTGTCGGTGATAAATAGATTAATTGGGTAATTATCTGAGAAAACAACGAAGCGTAGGACTCTGGGGGAAGAACGGCTACATCATTTTGAACGGCTAATATGAGACCGCACAAAAGCATGTCGGTGGAAATTCAGAAAATTAACCACAATATTCCATAAATGTATGCACAGTTTATAGACAACCGCACATCGTTGAGCGGCCAGGTATGAACCGTACATGTCGCTGGACACTTGAGATTCATGAAAATGCTCAATTAACCAAAATCAAGGCCCATTAAGCCCTGAATTGAAGCAGACTTAGCCAGGGAGGGAGGCTACCAATAAAATTGGCCCAGAACGTGCCCGAAAATAGCCCAATGAGTAACGGATAACACGAGGCATCAACAAATGGGGGTAAGAGAAAAGACTCAACTTATCGGCAAAAAATGGGTGTCAACACATGGCTTCGCCTCACGTCCGGAAAGAGCCCCTCCTTTGCAACTGCGAACTGGGCAGTTTATATAGAGGTTGCATAAAACCCAGAAAGTTCTCTTAAGATTTTAGAAGATAGAGTCCACAAAAATTCGTGATCTATGGATCAATCTCGAGATAATACAAAGGATAAGAGGTAGGAACAAGTGGGACTCAATTTGGTGAAAGGATCTGGAAGATATGGCTTCTGGAAGGGAGCCCCGGAGCTTAATCTGCAGAGTTTGTGTTGAACTAGGATGCATAAACCCCCAACTTTCATCTGCGTTTCTAAGCAAGATAGCCAATGAAAATCTGAGATCTATGGATCAAATTCAAGATAATATAAAGGAGAAACCATAGGAACAAATAGCGCTCAATTTGGAGTAGAATTCAAGAAGTTATGGGCTCTGCAAGAGGGCCACGGCACACAGAAATGGAGCAGAGTCCAGCACGAATTGGACTCTCGATTTGTGTAACGATCTATCGTAAGACTGTCAGAGTCTCTAGCGGCCTAGGGTGGGACAGCCACGCTCTAGGGGTCGAATGGGGTGATTTCGGACAAGTTTGGGTGTGACGGTCTATCGTAGGACCGTCACATGTGCTCTGACGGTCTAATAATAGACCACTACATGGACTATGACTGTCTAATAATAGACCTTCACATGGCTGTAATGGTCTAATACTAGACCTTCACACCGATGGAGGAAGATTCTTGGTAGACTACGCGTGAGTTTGGACATTGAAGCGTATCTCTCAAACGGTGTAGAACTAGTGAAAGTGGTAGAAGAAGAAATTATAGATAACTGAAAGAGAAACAACTTTTATAAAGAAAGTAAGTTGATAAAAAGAACAGAAGAATGAGAAAATGGGGCTAGAATAGAGAGAGAGAATTCTGGGACGTAGGTGAACAATGCACCGCCT
Organism: Amorphophallus konjac; assembly: GCA_022559845.1. NCBI lineage: Eukaryota > Viridiplantae > Streptophyta > Magnoliopsida > Alismatales > Araceae > Amorphophallus > Amorphophallus konjac. The sequence continues at coordinate 178,423,565 of CM040127.1, read as the reverse complement.
GCTGGAAAAATGCGAATAGCTCACCATCGGGGCAGAACTGGCCAATGTCGTAGAAGAATAAATTGTAGATCTTTAAAACTCGAACAACTTTGGTGAAGGGAATTTTTTGAATAGAGGACTAAAAAAGGGTGAAAAAGAATCACTTTCAGGACTGCGCAGCGGGAGAGAGCCGATTGCTTGATGGAAGCCGACCTAAATGGGCCGTAAGTCGACTTAGAAGTCGGAAGTTGATAAGATAAGTTCCATGGACTCTAAGAAATCATGATCTCTAGGACTCAAAGGGAATGGAACAATAAAAATTGGCTCGAAATCCATCCAAGAAGGCTCCAAAATAATGGCTAATTCGGGACATCAAAAATGATGAATAAGAGAAATGATGCAGCTTACGGGCTAAAAACGGGTGTCAACAGATGCCCCTCCTTGATGTCCGCTTTGCAAGGGAATGAGCGAAAGTGACGCAGAGGCGGAATGGAAAGCAGATAGAGCGAAAGTGATGGCGATGTGAAATGGAGATGACGCGGAGATGAAGTGGAGAGAACTGATAAGCGGGCATCAAGGTAAAAGACACACGTTACAACCAACAAGCGACAGAAATTCTCTAGAAAATGCCGAACTAACCACAAGGAATGTATGACGCGGATGAGACATGTCTGGAGAACTAAACTAAGGAAAGAAAAGAAAACATGACCAACCTCATCGGGGACACAATCCACGGACAATGAGGGGATCGAAAGAACACAACATAAGAGCTGGAAAAGGAGATAGAAAACTTGAGATAAAATCCAGACAGGAATCACACCGGCCAATCAGACCAAGGGGCGAGATCAGAGAAATCATTCAAATTCGGAGTAGAATGAAAATCTCTTATCCAAAATAAGCACAATCAACCATTGCTAAGGAGAAATCATTGAGAGAATTTCGAGACGTGAGTGCTCAAAATGACATGATGCATCCTGGGCTAAAATAAAGAAATCATCAAAAATGAATGTAAAGAAAGTATAAAATAGAAAGTACTCAAGGATACTATTGCTGGACTGAGCCAGGACGGGGTCAAGAGTCTTCTTACAATCACGGCGTGTGAGATAGAGTCCATTGTCCCCCACCTGACTCAACCGAGCGGCCTACCCAATGATTAACCGTATGCTCTTAGATCATTATCGTTTTTGTTAAAGTGGAACATCAGATCCCAAAACACACGAGCAACCAGCCAGTCCTTGAGAGGCTATAATAACGTAGATACCATATAGTAATGCAACAATGAGCAGAGATAGAGAGACATACCTGACTTACCTGCCAAGCGAAGAGGCATTTTTTTTTGAATTTTCTAGATTTTTTCTAATTTTTGTGGATTTTCAAATAAGATAACAACAATATGAATGAATATGACAAACAAGCATGAACATAACGACGATAAGATAACGCTCAACTGAACGACCGACAACACAACATAACATAACGATCAAACGAATGGAAAATAACACAACAAGACGAACAAGCACATATGCAATGGCATGAACAAATCACACGTATGCAAGATGAACGTGGGGGACAAGACAACAATGCAATGGGACAATACACGGTTGGGACAAGAACATGAGGGATGACCACACGGTTGGGACAACACACGAGATATAGAAGGACGACTAACAACATTGCAAGACAACTAACAACACGTGGTGAGGAACAAAATAACATGCGTGGGATGACACAAAGGGACATAAACACGTGACAAGGGCACGACGGGACAAAAGACATGACATAATACGTTCTTCAATCAAAAACCAAGATCAGACGAAGCAGAACTGTCAGGTTCATAGTCGTGAGGCAAAGCCCTCTCATAGAGATATAATCATTGCAAACAAAAGTTGAGAAGGACACAAGCTTTAGAATAGATTGAGAGATATGATTGAAGAAGATAACAGATCAGAAGATGTGAACAGGAGACAGATAGAACAAAATATGGAGCAAGGAAAGTTTGAGTACCTACAACATGCACACTTAGCAAACAGATTATGTATCTGTTCTCAAAATAAAGTGTAAAAGATAAATATTTTTAGAATTTTTAATTTTCCTGATTATTTTTTGGATTTTGAAAATATTTGATTTTTTTGTTTTTGAACAATATTTAATTTTTTGGAATCTCATTTTTTTGGATTTTGACAATATCTCATTTTTTTAGATTTTTGACAATATCTCATTTTTTTTTAGATTTTTGACAATATCTCATTTTTTCGGATTTTTGACAATATCTCATTTTTTTAGATTTTTGACAATATCTCTTTTTTTGATATTTTTGACAATATCTCATTTTTTTCAGATTTTTGACAATATCTTTTTTTTTAGATTTTTGAAATAGCAATCCGCAGCACCCAAAGATAGGCTCGAAATATTGGCCAGGGATCGCCGTCCCTCCTCTCTCATTAAAGTCTTCCCTTGAGCAGGGCGTGCATGTGAGGGTGGCTTACCACAACCAACCGCCTCTAAAGAACGGTGCCCCTACTAAGGCCATACCCGGGATACAACCCAGCCTAAGAGGGAGAAACAGAAGAAAGATTGGAGACAAGCTTTATGCAGGATGGGAGATATCAGGATTCGAATTCCTTCCAGGGCACTACCCCTCAAAGTGATAGGTCTGTTGCGTCGGGGCTTTGTGTCTTCAATTTTTAGGACCCTTATTTATCAGGCACGCATGCGACCGGGCTCATGTCATCCCGCGGGACTTTGCCACTCTTTCCATGCCTTTGATTTATAATTTTGCATTGATTTTCATATATGATTTTTATTTGATAGCCCTTATTGACTAGATAAAGCATGAAAGGTCATTTTTTGAGGTCAAGATTGCCCCTATTTGAGACTTATCCCGTATTGGAGAGCACCTAGGTCGGTCATCTCATCCATCAATCTCTTGCCCCTGCACTTGGCCGAGCAGAGAAAAGAAAAGACCTTTGTGCATACCTATGGTATGGCCAAAGCAGCAACGGTGTTGCTCTAGAGAAGATCGGCTATGGCTTGCCGTGAAGTGTGTGAAAAACTCATGCTCAAAGGTCACCCTCAATGATCGGGGAAAGAACTGGACTCCCAGCACAGAGCTATCACCAGCCTAAGGATGCTGCCGAAGCAAACTCATTTGACTAAGCTTAACTAAGCAAATCTCTAAAAGTCACTTAACCATGTTGAGGAATAGCATTATTAGTATGTGCATGAAGTAATAACGGAAATGATAGCATATTCTTGCACAAAATAACGATACCTCACAAATCCATAGTGTGTAAGTAGCATCCTGACATGATTTTGATCATCGAGCTTCATGCAGCACGAGCTTTGTATTCCTTGTTTTACAGGACGAAAGGGAGAGGATAGCAAAGGATCAAAGATTCCTCTACACGGAGGAGCGGCAGACATCAAACTGGACGAATAAGGATAAAAAGGAAGAGAGACGAGGGCTAGAACTCCATCGTTAAGGTGCAGAGACCCTGATAACAAGGAACCAAATACAGAATAAGTAAAGGTTAGCTAGGATCAAGGTGGACTAAAGTCTCGAAAATAGCAAGAAAAAGGGTAATGACCCCGAAAGGGTGAAGAGGAGAGAATAGAGAGACAACGAGAGGATTGCTGTGAAGATGAGGAAGGAGGAGAATGATCATCCAACATGGGCGGAGAAGGAGAGTAATAGTCATCCGGTAGGGCCAGAGAAGGAGAATTGTAATCACCCGACAAAGTCGGGGAAGAATCAAAAGCAACACCCGAAAGTCCCGGGGAAGAAGAATCAGGGGAAGTTCCGACATCGGGATGGAAGGATGACATATGCCTAGGGCGAGGCCTAGAATCATGAGAGGAGGGATAATCTGGAGACTCCGGATGGAGAGGAGAAGAGGAAGAGTAGAGGCTTGCGGACCCTAGAAGAGAGGAGAAGATCATAGAAGCTGGATCTGAAGAGGGAAGATACACCACCCAAGGGTGGGAGCTGAGCAAAAGAAACGATGAATAGAAAGGAGAAGAAGAAGAAGTGGACCCATGAATGCACACCCGACGGCCATTGAATTTGCGTCGCCGCCTCTTCTTGGCAGAAATCTCTTGAAAATGGACCCGCCTGGTGCGGGCTTGGACCTTCGAACTTCTTAATCTGTAATACCTTCTCAAATAACATGCCCACCTAGCAGACAGCCTGGCCCAACTGTGAACATGAAACTTCATCGGGGCAGTTGCCCCTAGACACCCGGTGTTAACAATATGCGGACATTCTTGAGCAAGTGACTCCTTAGAATGATGAATATCAGAAAACCATGGAGTTTTATCTCTCGGCACAAGCAACATGAGATTCGGCAACTCTACTAGGAAATCAGGCCTGAAGCATAGCTCCCTTGATAAAAGAGCAGGACGAGACCGAGGGAGAATAATACATGGCGTTGATGTGGCCGGCGTACTGATAAATCGAGAGAGATTGCATAGGATGTGCAGAATGTCCTTGGAAAGTGCAGAAGATACGGCAAATTACCCTTTGAACATAGAATCCATAATCTGCTTGGCGGCCGTATGCGTTAGCACAACATGGGTAGAGAACCCTTCTTGGCATGTCATCTGAATGGCAATAGAGCGAGGAGAAATAATAGCATCAACGGTGAACTCTCCAGCGAGCCAAGAGATTGCCACCGGCCTTGCTCGGGAAGAAACTGGCATCAACTCACGGGAACTCTTCTTAGCAACTGTCATCTTTGAAAGTAGAGACGCATCATCCCCAAAATAACCAGGGACCAAGACACGAACCGGCATCCGACAGATAAAATCTGGAATCTTGAAATGTACGGCCGGCACTGAATCATCCTGACTTGGCTTATTATGTCCCTGGGGATTAGACCCAAGGGGCACCATGGGTAATGCGCACCCGCTCCGTGGGGAGTAAGTGGATGGAGGAATGGGGATAGGAATTGGTTTGGATGGCGTGGAGGTTTCAACGAGAGTGGTGATGTGTTTAGGTGGAGGCAAAGGGGTTGAGATGATGGCAAGCTCAGGTGCGGGCAAAGGTGAATCCGGAGGTGAGGGTGGAGGTATAGCCTACTCAGGCTCGAGCCACGATGGTGACGGAGATGGCAAAGGCGGTGGAGATGGTGGAGGTGATGGAAGCACTGGTGGTGGAGACAGAGATGATAGTGATGGCAATGGAGATGGTGAGGTTGGTGATGAAGGCGATGGAGGTAATGGACATGGAGGTGGAGAGGGTGAAGAGGGAGGTCATGGTGCCCACCGTCAACGTGTCAACACAACGCGTCGAGCAGCTTTAGGGATAGAAGTAGTGGAAGTGGCGGCGGGAGAAGAAGGGGAGGCACTAGCCTGAGTAGAGGCTTGGGTTTGTGGCGGTTGCGGAGATTGGATAGGAGATGGCGAAGGTAACAGGGTAGGTGATGGAGCAAGTGCAGCACTAGATGAGGAATCACAGGGGTGCCCTTGGTCTTGAAATGGAGACGGCTGCTTAGGCGGCGCTTCTTATTGCTACTGCTTGCTACGGAGATCTAAAAAAAATTTATGTATGGCGGCCCAATCAATCCTCTTATTATCTTCCAAGCCATAAACATACTCTCGGAACTCGGGACAATCCTCAACCAAATGCCCCTATTGGCGGTGAAAATCATAATATTAAAGCATATTCCCGACTACTGGTCGGCAAGGCACAGTCGGAGAGAGCGGCAACGCGTGAGTGGCCATCAAAGCCCGAAAGATGTCGGTGAAACACTCCGGTAACGAAGGACAAGGAGCCTACTTCGGGCAAGGTGGATGCCAAGGGATATATAATGGTGGAGAAGGTTGTGGAGACGAAAGTGAAGGTTGCATAGGCAATAGTGCTTGGCTAGTGGTAGAGAGATTTGGTGAAGGCATATGTGGAGCAGGATGAGGAGGTATACAGAAGGCATCCACCTGCTCGGGATGTGGTGTTTCTCTGAGCGGGGGTGGAGACATAGGCGGAGATGCATGTGGGTATGCGGAAGCGGAAGGCTGACTATGAATGGCGGCACGTTGACTCATGGAGGTTTGATATGCGGGGGTGTATGGCTGACTCATGGAGGGTTGGTATGTGGAAGGATACTGGTATGTATAAGCGAAAGGTTGGTATGTGGAGGTAGATGTAGATGGCGGGGTGTGAGGAGATGTAGAAGGCGGAGAGGACTTGGGGTCAAGGGAATCTTGGAGTTGTTGGCAGATGAAGCGGGCTCGGCTATAAAGTTGTTGCTAGGAGGTGATGTCGTTGAGGGCTAAGATAAACCGATACTCAGGCGTGGCATTGGATATCAGCATCTTGATTTGCTCTCCCTCCGAAATGTGTCCCGAGACCTGCGTGGCAAGGCGACGCCAGGGATCGGCAAAGGTAGAGAACTCCTCTTCGGGCTTCATCATCTCATGGGCCAAATCCACCATGGAATGCTTGGGCCCAACCTGGTCTTGAAACTACTGAATGAACTTCTCTTGCACGGCTTGAAAATTCACAACTTGCTCTTGCGGTAATGAGAAGAACCAATCCCGAGCCAGGCCTTCCAAAGATAGACCGAACAGATAGGCCATCAAGCGTTGGTCATGTCGAAACTGGGCCAACTTATAAAGAAACTCCTTTAAGTGCACATACGGGTCACCAACTCTACCATAACGGCGATATGCGGGAATTTGTGAAGATGACAGAAGCCGAAGACCTTGAAATGCGAATGGAATACTTAAGGAGGACTTAGGATCAATCCGACGTTGAAGCTCATCAAGCTGGCGCTGGGTTTGAGCAATCATCTCCTGGGTAGGGAGAGATCGAGAGAAAGGTGGGCCAGTCTGAGCAAGAGGTTGTGAATTTCGACTAGGATGATATTGGGCCGGATAAGAGGATCCGGGCTGAGAAGAAGAAGGGCCCATTCCGGGAGTAGAAGGATATATGGACCTAGAAGGATCATGAATATGAGGACTACTCGGGCCAGCAGCAGCATGGGTAGGAGATGGAGGCCCATTAAGAAGAGTAGGTCCACTAAGAGAATAAGAAGTCTCGTTAAAGGAAGGGGGTCCATTAAGAGTAGAAGAGGGCCCATTGGAGGAAGATGGCAGCCCATTGAAGGATGGGGGCCCACTAAGAATAGAAGGACCATGAAGGGAACGGGGCCCATTAAGAGAATGGGACCCAATGAAAGAAGGTGGCCCATTAAAGAAATGAGGCCCATTAGATGAATGAGTATTAGGAATCGGGCTAGCCGCATGGGAAGAAGAAGGAGGCTCATGAAGATAGGAAGGCCCATTATGAGAAGAAGGCCCATTAAGATGATTTGCAATAAGACGATGGGCCTGGGACGGGTCCATTTGGCGAACAAGACTTGAAAGATGGGCTATGAGATTAGCATGTTCCTCGGATGGATTAGAGGGACCATGGGAAGATGGGCCAACGTGGGAAGAGGATTCCACGCGGGAATAGGAAGAAGCTTGGGGAAAAGGATGATACAAGGGATTGGAAGGATGCTCCATGAGGGTAAATGGAGACTTAATACAAGGATATCAAGGAGAATACAAGTGGGGAAGCAATGTCTTAACGGGCTTGAGGACAAGAGGGGACTGACCCACTAACGCAAAGACGAATGGACAACGGACCACGGGACAATGGACTAGACAATGGACACACAAAAATGGGCTAAGCTAAATGGGTCTAACAACAATAAAACATGTGGATGATGAAAGAATACAACACAAACACCACTAATGGGCTTGGACAAGCCCAAACAACATAAATAATGCAATGTGAGAGTTTTCACCCAAGTCAAACAAGTCGATATGATGGGAAATATTTTAGGGATTTTAATAGACCTTTTAATGATTTGAATTAATAATAATTCCTTCAAGATAGGAATCCTATGGGAATAAGGTCCAAACTTTAGGTTGGATAAGGTTAACTCCCTCACATGGATGCAAATTCAAGTCTAAAGAGTGGAAAAGTTACAACCGGTCCGATGTCCGTGTGGGAATCCACGACTCGCGGGGACTTACGGAGGTCCCAGATAAGATCACCTAGTCGACCCCAAGGAATATGGAGGTGAGAGGATCAATTACCAAGGTAGGAAATACAACTATGATATGCAATGTATGGCCCTATGTGCACCGGAGTGCATGCAATTTCTAGCCTAAAACTAGAAACTCAAGATAAAATTAAGCTATGCAAACATGATCCAAATAAGACAAATAGTATATGGATGGAAAGATAATACAAAGGTCTACACAACGGGCCCAAGAACAGATCAATCTGACCCCGGGAAGTCAATCAAATCACTGAGTAAAGTTGCCCCCGTGAACCTGTGCACAGACCACATGCAGATTTTATAGACAAAATGCTAAAATGATGACAATTTTTAACTAAGCAAACGTGACCCGAATGATGCAAGTAGTATATGGATGGAAAGACAATACAAAGGTCTACACAATGAGCCCAAGAACAGAGATATTAGACCTTGGGATGTCAATCAAATCCTCCAAGAAAGTTGCTTCCGTGAACCTGTGCGCAGATTGCATGTAGATTTTATGCATAAAATGCTAAAATAATGATAATTTTCAACGAAGCAAATGAGACCCAAATGATGCAAATAAGCTATGGATGGAAAGATAATACAAAGGACTATCCAATGGAACAAAATTGAGTGAAATCAGACTTCGGGAAGGCAGTCAAATCACTGAGTAAAGATGTACCTGTGAACCTGTCCCTGAGCCTGCCTGCAGAACTTATGCAAAAAACTCAAAAAGTTAGACAATATTAGAATATTCAAAAATTTACCAAATGATGCAAATGATATATGGATGGAAAGACAATACAAAGGCATATCCAACGGAACAAGAATCAGCGCAATCCGACCCCGGGAGCAAAAGTTATGCCTCGACGAATATGGCCCTGTAAGCACGCGTGCAGGACTGCCAGAATCCGTAACGGTCTAACAAATGATTGTTTCTTGCCCTCTGGCGGTCTACTATAGGACCGCCACACTATCAGAGCCCTTAAAACGCCCCAAACAGTGGAAGAATGGATAAAATATCACCTAAACATGCACATGCACACACCCAACTCACAAAATAGCATTAAAACAAATGTGATGGGCATTGGAGTCCCGCCGTGATCGCCAAAAAACTGTAGATTTATTTTAATTAGATTCCTATCCCGCCCCCTTTAAATTAATACATGCATAAACATGTGAATCAAAGACAAGGGGGATGAAAGGATGAGAAATACTAACCGTGATCACCACCAAGGTTCCAACAACGCCAAAGGATGAAGAAAGGAGAGGAACGGCGCTGTGTAACTTGGAACTTAAAGACTTGATCGCGCTTGAAACGGGGTTGTTGACACCCGTTTTATACCGATAAGTTGAGCCGTTTCTCTTACTTCCATTTGATTGATGCCTTAAGTTGTCCATTATCTGCTGGGCCATTTTTTGTGGCACATCCTGGGCCCATTTTATGGGTAGCCTCCCTCCTTGGTAAAGGTCGTATCCATTCAGGGCTTATCGGACCTTGGCTTTGATTAATTGAACTGTTTTATAAACATCAGGTACCCAAGATCATGAACGGTCCCACATCAGCCGTTCACGACTGGGGCGGTTGATACCAGACCGTTCATACATTTCGGCTAATTTCTGAGGATTTTTTGAATATTCACCGACATGATTTTGTGCGGTGTGATCAGGACCGTTCAAGTTCATGGACGGGCCTATTCCAACCGCCTATATCTCAGAGTCCTACGCGCGCCCGTTTTCTCAGATAATTATCCAAATATTTTAAATTATCACCGACAGGATAAAACGGTCGCGTTTGTGCCGCGCTACACTAAAACGGTCTCTATCCAACCGTTCATATAATCAGGGTCCCACGGCAGACGTTTCGGCCAGTTCGAGAGGTAATTGGGATTATTTGCTGATTATTTGAATTTCCACCGACGGGTATGGACGGTTAGTTTGTAACCGCCCACTTGGTTGAGCGGTCTATCGTAAGACCGTTCATCCCGTCGGTTGCTCAATTTTAACAGATTTTAATCCTTTTGTTCATGGTTTTATCCCCAACTTCTTTTATCAATATCTCCGTGGGTAATCAACCATTTTAAGTGCCGTTTCGACTGGATGAGAGATGATTGTATTATCTACGATTTATCTTCAATAATTTCGTCCCGAAAATGGCTCTAAACCCTAATTTCGAGGTTGGCTTTCTAGGCTCTATAAATAGACCCTATTGGCCGGACGTCGAAAGGGGGGGAGATTTTGATCGACGGCGAAGCCCTGCCGCATTCTTGAGCGACCCAGCACCAAGGAGGGAGGCTCTCTACGTCCGCATGAGCCTGCTTAACGTCCTCTTTGCAGGGGAGCGAGCGGAGGTGAAGCGGAGGTGACACGGAACATGGAGACGAAGCGGAAATGTAGCGGAGTGGACCGAAAAAGCGGGCGTTAAGGTAAAACGACACCCGTTCCTACCAATAAGCGATGAGAATCTTTCAGAAAACCTTGAACCGAGCGTCAGGAGTAATTGACCAAAAGGCGACGCCAATCTGGAGGGACTAAACTAAAGGAAATCAACCGACAAGACCAACCTCATGGGGGACACAATCCCGCGGTCCAATGTGGGGGCCACAAAAAAGAAAAAAGATGCTAAAGCTCCAGACGGGGATCGTCTAGTCAACCGATCTCAACGAACCGACCAAAGAGAACCTTCAAACTCAGAGTGGAATTAGTTCATCTTACTCGAGCCTCTTAAACACATAGCTGACCGTTACCGACGGGACATTTCTTAAGCAAACCATGGGGCATGAAAGCTCAAAAGAATGCGTATGATGCATGCTGGGCTAAAACAAAAAGAAATCATTAAAACAAATGCCAAGAAAGATTAAAATATAAGATATTCGAGAGTAATATTGCTAAGCTGGGAACATCAGAGTCAAGATACCGTCCGCTACCACAGTGCGCGGATAGAACCGTCCTCCTCGTGACATCCCAGCTTAACGGCCTATCCGAAGGTTAGGTACATGAGCCTGGATCATCATTATTTTTGTTGAAGGGGAACATCAGATCCTGGGACACATAAGAAACCTGCCGACTCTCGAAATAGTATATATAATACCATATAATAATGCAATAAGGGATTCAGGGATAGAAGACCATACCTGACTTACCTGTGCAGGCGAAATGGCGAGACATGGTTGAAGTGACGCTGCATAAGATGATTAAGAGATGTATTTTCAAAGAAAATATTCAATATTCATGATTTAAACACATCAACGAGATATACGGCCGAATATTAACCGTTCTATATTCTAAACGGCTCCATGTTAACCGTATGTACCTGATATCCAAGCAATTTTCTCAGAGCCGGTTGCCCGTGATGAACGGTTGTGTAGACACCGTTTTAATTTGAACGGCTCCGTGGGAACCGCTCGTACCCAGAATTCCAACCGACATAGAATTAACGGTCAAGAGATACATACGGTTAGGAACGAACCGTTCACATAGTGAACGGTCTAACGATAGACCGTTCTTCTCTGGAGCTTTGAAAAAAAGAACCCCTTCGTCTCCCTCCACCGTAACCGATGGTGGAAGGGACAAAGGGGCAAACAACGCCCACACTCTCCCTCTCTCACTCTCTCTTCTCAACTCCCCCCCTCTCCCTCTCTCAACCTCACTGCACCCCCAGCCCATTTGATGACCTGGACGAAGCACCAGTCCGCCAGGCCACGGACCGCCGGTGAGGGCTCGCCGCCGCCGGAGCAACCGCCACCGCCGCCGGAGGAGGAGGGCACACCCGGGGTGACTATGGAGGAGCTCGCCATCGTCGTCGCCGACGAAGAGGCCCATGCCGGCGAGGAGGAGGTGACCGGAGGACCACCGCCCGCGGGGGCGGCCAAGAAACCATGGGATCCCGAGGTAGGTTTCCCCCACCTTTTCTTCCATTTCTATCGTTTTAGTTCCATGCATGTTAGTTTTAGGGGCTTAGATCAGCCTAGGGGGTTGTTTTTAGGGACCATGGAGGTCTCCCAGCCGGCTGGGAGGCCTCCACCGTCGTCGGGGACGACGATGGTAAAACGGTTTAACAGAAACCGTACTGCCAAAACAATGCGGTCCCCAAAGGACCGCCCCAAACAAACACGGTGCTGGGAGCGCCATTTACACTCACATAGCCAACGGTTCCTTAAAAACACAATACGGTGAGGGTATCACCGTTCAGAATACAGACGGGCCGTGTAGGTCCGTTCAAACATGCAACCAAGCAAAATAATACGGTCCTTAGAGGACCGTCATAAAAATAATACGGCCAAAGGTGGGCCGTTATTCCTTAGTAAGATGGGCAACCGGACGGTTCAGGGTGATCCGTCCATGATAAAAGCGGCTAGGGATAGCCCGTTCAAACTGGGGGGTCCTGAGCAACAAAATGGTTTGAGTGAAGTCGCTCATCTATGGAGCGGTTTTGGAGTAACCGTTCTTCGAATCAATAATTGGGCTTTGAGCATTTTATTTATGTGAAACAACATGTGAAACTAACTGACTAATGCAAAATAAAATGGATGAACGCAGGGGAAACGTAGGACCCGCACCTCCTGGCTACAGGTTCGGGCAGTGTACCTCGCACTGTCGGACTTCCAGAGGGAGTGATTGACTGCCATGGGGTTCGCCCCCTTCCTGAGCATTGAGGTGTGTCGCTTTGACGCAGCTCTGCTCTATGCTCTGCACGACCGCTGGGACCCAGTGAGTCGGACGTTCTTGATCCCGTGGGGGCACATGGTTCCCACGTTGGAGGATGTGGCCAGGCTCACTGGCCTACGCGTGCACGGGTCGCCGGTCAGCGGGACTACTTTTCCTGACTACCGGGGAATGGCTCGGGAGCTGCTCGGCCTACAGCTGCGGCGCCCCGAGAGGCAGTCGACCCTCCTTCCCCGGGCTGCTCTCCAGAACAGCCTGGGCCTTCGACGAGCTGGTGTTGCAGTGGGCGAGCGACCAGAGGAGCACTTGGAGCGGCTTGTCGGATTGGCGAGGCCGAGGGTCGCAGCGGCACCGGGACTAGAGGCAGATAGAGTACTACGACGATTTCTGATGCTGATGTTCGGGCGGCTTCTCTTCTCCACTCGGGCGGACGTGATGAGCTGTCGCTTCCTCCCCTTCCTCCAGGAGCTTGAGCATGTAGGTGACTATGCTTGGGGAGCGGCGGTCCTCGCCTTCCTCTTTGACACCCTTAGTTCGACGGCGCGTCGGACGATGCTTGGGGGCTTCTCCCCCTTACTCCAGGTGCGACTCTCTTCCCTAGTCTTAATTATGCAACTCTATATGCTGACCGAATGCTGACACGACCTTGTGATACAGGTGTGGGCCTACGTGCGCCTACGCGGGTTGGGGAGAGGCGAGGAGACCCGCCCCGGGCTCCTGCCGATAGCGCGGAGGTGGACAGCACCTCGGGAAATGATGGCCCTGAGGAGGCAGGTTCGGGAGCTGCAGGATGACCTGGACTCTCTACCGTACACCTCGGTACGCTTCTAGACTCAGACTCTTTAAATACATGCTATTCTGATGATACTGATGCAGTTTCCTATTCTTTGTAGGTACGGTGGACCCCTTACACGGAGGAGAGCCCGGAGGGTCAGCCGTGGGTGACCGAGGCCTTGGCCTTCTCTGGCCGGGACGTGTGGCTTCACTGCATGAATGTGGTGGAGCCACTACACTTTAGGTTGGTGATGAGGACCGTTGGGGTCCACCAGCCGGCTGTAGAGTTCCCCGCGCCCGAGAAGGCGGGGGAACGAGCGACGAGGACCACCCGGGGACTCCGCGAGGTGTACGATTGGACAGCGAGGAACGCCGAGCAGATTGCTGACTGGGCTTCACGAGGGCGAGCGGTGACCGCCTGGGCAGAGAGCGACAGCGCGTACTACACCGCGTACGCACGGCACTACCGGGACCAGGTGTTCCGAGGCGCCCACCGACCGGTACGACTTCTAAACTTAAACTTTGTCTATCATGCTTATGATTCTTATATGATGATGCACTAACACATGGACTTCTAAAATGTAGGTTGACCCTGCAGGACGAGTGGCAGAGCTGCAGGGACTCCTGCACTCCACCATCCGGGAGAGAGACGAGGCCCGGCAGGCCCTGGCCCTACTGGTGAGTTTCCTAAACCTTAGACTTTTTCAAATTATGCAGTTCTATATGATTATGATTATGCTTATGACTGACCTGGAGTATTTGGATGCAGCGCGCCGAGGGTGCTCAGAGGGTGGGACCAGACGCTCCTTCTACTTCCTCCGTTCAGACCCCAGCAGCTCGAGCCGATTGAGAGGCGGACTTTACTCGGATGGTAGAGCGGGCCAAAGCGGCCGAGGTGGCGTTTTGTGGAGAGGGTACACGAATTTCTACACTTCCTCCTGTTTATTTATGCTTATGAACTGTATGAAAATGTGACCAACTGACAATGGCGTGTGAATGCAGACATCCGAGCTGTCCCGCCTGCGGGCGGAGTTGGAGCAGAGCCGAGCAGCGGCTAGGGAGGAGGCAGTCCGTGTGCGGGAGGAGGTTGCGCTAGGCTAGCCAGCGGGCACAGTGGAGATGGCACTCCTTTGGCATGAGCTAGAGCGGCTCCGGGCAGATGCGGCGGAGTTGGTGCGAGTTCGAGCGGAGCGGGATCGTGCTCTGATTGAGATGTCCGGGCTGAACGGAGAGTTGCGGGTTTTTAGAGAGATGAGCCGGCGATCGCGCAGCGGAACTCCGAGTGGCAGCCACGGCACTCACGGCTCTGTGAGGAGTTACTTTACTAGTTCCTTCGGCCATCGGAGGAACGAGGAGGAGGAGCGGCGCCGGCGACGGCGTGATGAGGTGACCTCAGCGATGCCTCCTCCAAAGAGGCATGAGGGTGAGGGGGACAGTGACGGGAGCCAGGGAGAGGGGGCTGCTTGACTTGTTGTACCGGGCCCGTCCTTTGTATATGATATATTATGATTAGTGATGCCTATCCTTGTTTTTCATTTGTTCTATGGATGAATGTATGCATGAATGGGTGAGTGAGTTTGAGGAGCTCGCTTAGCCTGAGAGAGATGAGCGACGCACACGCCGACTTGAGTGAGATGAGAGCGCACACGCCGACTCGAGTGAGAGGAGAGCGCACACGCCGACTCGAGTGAGAGGAGAGCGCACACGCCGACTTGAGTGAGATGAGAGCGCACACGCCGACTCGAGTGAGATGAGAGCGCACACGCCGACTCGAGTGAGATGAGAGTGCACACGTCGACTTGAGTGAGATGAGAGCGCACACGCCGACTTGAGTGAGATGAGTGCGCTAAATGACGGAGGCATGAGTGCAGCAGGTTAATTGGGGAGCAGAGCATATGGACGGTTCTCCGCTAGCCGTTCGTATGTAAGAGCGGTTCTCTAAGGACCGCGTGAATTCGTTGGAATGGTTCTATATAAACCGTATGAGTGGTGGAACGGCGGAGTTCGGGCCGTACAAGTCACTGGGCCCAAGCTTCCTTTGGAGAGAAGAACGGTTGATGATGGGCCGTATAATGGATGGACGGTCTATCGTAAGACCGTCCAATCCCACGTCCGATTTGCTTGAGAGGGGACTCCCTGGAGAGTCCCCAGCCCGAGGGCAAGGTGCTTTGAACTTATCACAACGCTATCCAAACTCGTCCTAGACTTATCTGGGCCTAATCCTAAGAGGCTTGGGCTCTCTAATGAACCCTATAAGTAGCAGGTAGGCCTGAACCCTCAACTCACCCATCTTCCTTCTCCTAAAGCCTAAAACCTTTGATTCTCGTCACCTCATCATGAAGAGGGCTTTTGATGGAAGTTCCACGGGGGGAGCGTCGTTTGAAGGACCGCGACCGGCTAGAAAGGAGCGGGAAGCGATTCAACGACTAAGCTTGATTCCTTGACATCTCAGCGCCACCCCTATGAGAGAGGTAAGTTTGCTTAGAATATGTTCAAATTTTCATCTTTTGATTTCCTCTTATATCTCTTTACACCCCTTGCTTCCTTCTTCTTTTCAGCTTCTTCCCGGCCCGAGGCGCTTTTCTAATTTAAAGTGGGTGGCTCCCATGGTCCGTGCATTGCCCCTCGGGGTGACTCACCTTCTCAAATCCTGGCACTTGCACTCCCTCTTAGTTCTAGGTCAGAATTACCCTAAACTTTCCTTAGATTGGCATAGTATTTCTGCTCTGATGGAGATCTGGCACCCTCAGACTCACACTTTCTTCTTCCCATCTTTTGAGGCCACCATCCTGTTAGAGGAGGTAGAGACATACTTCGGGCTCCCTAGGTCCAAGGTGGGGGAGGAAGACTTGATATGCCATACCGTTGCCCCTATAGACCCAAAACTCATCCTAGGAGGGTTCCTACCTGACAGCGGGGATGTTCGCACCTTCGTAGGTCCTCGCCACATCCACCTCCTTCCTCTGAGCCAGTGGGTAGTAGAGCATTGCCGGAATAAGTGCAGCTGGGTTGAAGCCATAGCCAAAGCTGCGTCCATCTGCCTATGCGGGGCCATCCTTTTCCCTTTAGCCGACCATGTCCTAGAGATTCCTTTACTCAGCACCATCAGCGGCCTTTGGCAGGGACTTTCCATCTCTCAGGCTATCTTAGCTTATCTGTATGAGGGTCTCACTTCGGCAGCCCTAGGAGGTCCTCTCTTTGGTTCGATGATCCTATTGGAGTGTTGGATGAGAGTTAGGATGAAGTTTACCCTGAGGGAGGATATTACTTCAGTTAGCAGGATCTTTGGGAGCCATCCCCTTTGCTTCATAGGGGGCGCCTTCAGGTTTTCTCCACAGGTTGAGTGCAGGACGGCTGAGCTGAAGACCAGGGACGAGTGGCGCCCGTACATCCGCAGGCTGCCCCTGGATAGGTTCGTGATGCGCCCAGACTTCCTCCATGATACCATCATCAGGCTACCGAGGAGAGCTGGCTTGGACTTGAGGCTCGTGAGCGACACCACTTTAGCGATGTACAGCCCACACAGATGCTACCTGCAGATCGGGCTCCCTCGGACGGTGCTACCTATTCTACCCTACCTTCCCATGCTACAGGCATGGAGGATCAGGACAGAGGAGGACGAGCAGGCGGTCAGGAGTGTGTTGATCATGTGGGAGGTGAGCAGGGTGCGTACCCTACCAGCAGAGGTTGAGGAGGTTCCAAAGACTAGACAGGCTTATCTTAGGGAGTTGAGAGAGATACGTCCTCGCAGGGATGCCCAGCGGCGGACTGAGTGATTTTCTTTTGTTTTTATGATGATATGGGATAGGATTTTATATTCGGACAACTTGATATATGATAAGATTTGATGAGATTTGAGTTTGAGCTTTGCAATATGATTATGATGTGATGTGATTGTATAGGCTAATGCGAGGATTGAATATTCCTGTAGTCCCGAGTCAACTGTCCTTCCGACTTGCCCCTGCACACATGCAAACATGAAACAGATTAAATCTATTTTAGGCTCAGCCCCTTGCCTACAGCAAGTTAGGAGACGACCCTTTCTTGACTTTTGGTCAAGGGGGGTGAGCCTTATTAAATAGGCAAATATCAAAGTGCGAGAAAATGCAGATGAATGCAAGAAGAAAACATGCAAACGCAATTTTTGTTGGATTTTGAAATATTTGATTTTTTTTTTGGATTTTGAAATATTTGATTTTGTTTGGGTTTTGAAATATTTGATTTTGTTTGGGTTTTGAAATATTTGATTTTTTTTTGTATTTTTTTTTTGGGTTTTGAAATATTTGATTTTTTTTTGGGTTTTGAAACCAGCTCGGGTCTCAATAGCAGGGACCTTCTCGTCTTGCTACGGAATTCCAAGGTTCAGCGCGTGCAGGAAAGGGGACCGCCCGTGATCGGCGTCAACTTTGCTCGACGGTGCTTCTGCTGAGGCCATATCCGGGGTGGGATTCATTCCTTGGGAAAGTAAAAAAAGATTGAGTAGGGAAGCCGACGATAGGTGTAGAGGTTTTTAGGGCTTGAGTTCTTTTCCGGGACCCCCCTTTTCTCAAGGAATCTGGTCTGTTGCGCCGAGGCTTTGTATCCGTCATCGAACCTTCACCCGCTCTAGACACGCATGCGACCGGGCTCATAACGTCCCGCGGGGAAACTGTACTGCCACTCTTGCCATGCCTAGCCGTATTTTTCGGGGATTCAGGGAGCTTCGAGCTTTGTGCTTTCGACTTTTGCCCCTGTTTTTTCTTTTTCTTCTTCTTTTTTGTTTGCTTTCCTTTTCTTTCTCTTCTTTCTTTTTTTCTTCTTTTGCGGAGTGAGGTCTTGACGGATTGCCCCTATTTGAGACCCTTCTTAACAGGGAGCCTGGGTCAGTCCTCGCCCCCTTATTCACCACTTGCCCCTTATCTTCAACCGATAGAGAAGAAATACAAGGATTTCCACCATCCCCGAGCATGGCCAAAGGAGAAACGGTGTCGGGTAGCATGAGAGAATACCGCACCACGGGGTCGTGTAGTGTGTGAGATGCTGAACCTGGGTCCTCCTTTCACAATTTGGTGGGGTATGCCCTGCCATCGAGCCGTTCACTGGTTTTATTTTTATGGATGAAAACGCTTTAAATACAGCCCATTCCACAGGTTCGGCAATTCCTCCCCCTCTGAGTTAATTAGACGATACGCAATGCCAGGATAAGCTTCTTTGATTACGAAGGGCCCTTCCCAGTTGGGTTGCAATTTAGACTTGGGACCTGCAGACCTGATGAATTTGCGTTTCAGAACCATATTACCCACTTGAAACTTTCTTTCGATGACCTTCTTTTGAAAATATCGCGAGACCCGCTTTTGATATACTGAAACATGATTGGCCGCATTCAACCTCTTCTCGTCTAAGAGTTCCAGTTGGACTAGCAACGCCTCTCGATGTTTGTCGAGATTAAGTTCCTTATCCAGCCGCACCCTTAGGGAAGGGATTAGAATTTCATACGGGAGCACCGCTTCCATTCCGTAAGTGAGGGCAAAGGGAGTCTGCCCTGTGGGAGTGCGGACGGAGGTGCGGTAGGCCCATAGAGCTTCTATCAATTTGTCGGCCCAATCAGCAAATTTATGTGATTCGCATGTTTTCTTGATAATTTTGAGAAGGGTCTTATTCGTGGCTTCAGCCTGGCCATTACCTTGGGGGTAGTATGGTGATGAATGATGCAAAACTATATTGAATTTCTTACAGAGGTCCTGGAGTTCTTGTGAGATGAATTGAGGCCCGTTGTCGGTGACGATGCTGCTTGGCACTCCGAACCGCGAGATAATGTTCTTCATGATGAAGCGGCATACTGTGGTGGCTTTGATTTCTGCATAAGCTTCGGCTTCGGCCCACTTGGTAAAGTATTCTGTAGCCGTCAGAATGAAGGATTTCTGTTTAATCGCAGAGTTCGGATCACCGAGGGGCCCGATGATGTCGAAGGCCCACATAGAAAACGGCCAGGGGGCCGTAACAGGATGGAGAGAAGAGGCCGGAGCGTGGATTTTGTCGGCATGGATTTGGCACTGAAGGCACCTACGGACATAGGTAGAGCAATCTTCTTCTGGGGTTGGCCAGTAATAGCCCTGCCTAAGAATCTTCTTTGCCAAGGCCTGTCCGTTCACATGCCCTCCACACTCGCTGGAGTGGGCTGCTTCCACAACCTTCCAAGCTTCTTCGTCATCTAGGCACCTCATTAGAACTCCATTCAGGGTCCGCCTATACAATTCACCGGCGATGATCGTGTACCTGACGGCGACTCTTCTAATGGCTTTTCGTTGCTCAGCGTTGGCTATTTCCGGAAATGTACCATCCTTGCAGTACTGCTCGATCTCATAAAACCACGGCAATTCCTCCTCTTCAATGATCTCCTCGAGCTCAGTTAATGAAACCTCTTTTATTTCCTCCCTTTCTATTTTCTTCTCTACGGATATCCTAAGATTGTCGAACCAGAGATCCTGCGGGGAAGGAACGTCTAGCCTTTGGACCACAATGGTCTCGGTGGCGCGACTTAGGGGGAGTGATAGAGAAGAGGCGAGAGACGCCAGGGCGTCGGCCAAGATATTCTGAGAGCGGGGAGTGTGAATATAGACGAGTTTCCTGAATTGCCTGGCCAAGAGCGTGACCAGATCCTGGTAGGGTTTGAGCTTAGGATCACGGGTGCGGTAGGTTGACAAAACTTGACGCAGCACCAGCTGGGAGTCTCCTATGATGTTTAGGTATTGCGCACCCAAGATGTAGGCGTGCTTCAGACCAGCAAGGAGAGCCTCATACTCGGCTATGTTGTTGGTGGTGGGAAATGAGAGTTGATACGCCACGGGGATGGTCACCCCTTCTGGAGTAAGGAGAATGGCCCCGACTCCGCTGCCCTGGGAATTAAGGGCACCATCAAAGTGGAGGGACCAGAAAGGAAGATGAGTGATCACCGCCAGGTGTTCATCGGGGAATTCATCCTGGATGGAACCAGTGTGAGGGATAGGAGAATGAGCTAGGTGCTCGGCAATAGCATATCCCTTGATTGCTTTCTGCACGATGAAGGTGATGTCGAACTGGGAGAGAAAACTTTACCAGCGAGCTAGCCGATTAGAAAGGACCGGCTTTTCCAACAGATAACGAATGGGGTCCATTCTAGAGATGAGCCTGACCTCGTGGGCGAGAAAGTAGTGTTTAAGCTTCTATGCTACCCATACTAGTGCTGCATAGGTTTTCTCCATAGCAGTGTACTTGGATTCAGCAGGATTAAATAACCTTGAGAGATAGTACGCCGCCCTTTCTCTTCCTTCGTCTTCAACCTGTGCCAAAACCGCTCCTAGGGAGTCCTCAATTACAGAAATGTACAGGATCAAGGGTTTCCTGGGGACGGGTGGTTGTAGAACCGGGGGATTAGAGAGGTACACCTTGAGTTCCTCATAGGCCTTTTGACATTGTTCATTCCATTCGAATTTCGCGCCGGCCTTTAACAGGTCATAAAACGGGCGGCATCTTTGCGAATGCTGAGATATGAATCTCCTGATAAATTGCAAACGCCCGATCAAACCTCGAAGCTCAGTGACGTTCTTCGGCGGTGGCATTTCCATGACGGCCTTTGCCTTGTTTGGATCGATCTGAATCCCCCGTTTACTAACTATAAACCCAAGCAATTTCCCTGATGCAACTCCGAACACACATTTCTTTGGATTCATCTTTAACTTGTATTCCCTAGCCATTTGCAGTACCTTGGCTAGAATGGCGGGGTGCTCTTCTTGTGACCTCGATTTGACCAAAATATCATCCACATAAGCTTCTAAATAAAGGTGCATCATATCGTGGAAGATGGCCATCATCGCTCTTTGGTAGGTGGCACCTGCATTTTTCAATCCAAATGGCATGACGACGTAGCAGTATGTGCCCCATGGTGTGGTGAACGAGGTCTTTTCTTGATCCTCCGGAGCCAAAAAGATTTGGTTATACCCCGAGTAGCCGTCCATGAAGGAGAGGGCTTCGTATCCAGCTGTATTATCGACCAAGACGTCGATGTGAGGAAGTGGAAAATCATCTTTCGGACATGCCTTGTTTAAGTCCCTGAAGTCAATGCAGATTCGAATTTTACCATCCTTCTTCATCACCGGGACTATATTCGCCACCCATTGTGGATATAGCACCACTCTAATGAACCGGGCCTTATGTAATTTATCGACTTCTTCCTTAATCCTTAAGGCCATTTGCGGGTGAAATCTCCTTGCCTTCTGTTTAACGGGCGTTGCCCCTGGTTTGAGAATCAGCATGTGTTCAACCAAGGCGGGGTCAAGACCCGGCATGTCTTCGTAGGACCAGGCGAAAGAATCGCTGTACTCCCTCAAGACTTTGACAAGCTCCTCTTCGACTGGAGGAGGGAGATTGGCGGAAATAAGTATGGGCCTGGGGTCCTCTTCTGTTCCGAGGTTGATTTCCTTAGTGGATTCATCCACTGCTACAGAAGGCTCGTCGAACTTCTTCAAGCCTTGGGCATATAGGTCAGCAGTGTCATCTATTTCATCTTCCTCATCATCAGCTGGGTCTTTCTCATTCACAATTTCATATACTCCTAGTCCATCCTTGCTCCATACCTCATCAATTCCCTCATCATCTTCCAGGACAATTGCGGTCTCCACAAATTCCGGACACTTTAACAGAGCATGACATCTCCCAGCCAAATCTTGTAGAAACCTATTGGGGATGGTTTTAGGAGGGCGCGTTACGGCGGGTGCCGCAGACGTGGATGGGCTGACAAAACTCGAACTAGACTCTACCCTGACTGACTCGACCATCCTAGAGGACTCTGTACACTGTACATCTAATCTAGGGGAGAAGAAATCTACCAGAAAAGAAACAGGGGTCTCGTGCCCCTGGGGATCTGGGCATAACATAGCGTAATCTTCCATGGAGACCTCCGTTTTGAGATTGGCATTTTTTTTTGGAGGCCGGAAGTGATCACACAACAGGAGGAAGAAGGCGGAGGAGGAGGAAGTTGCATGGGGAACAATTCCGGGAAGATGCAGTCAAAGAAAGGGTCAGAAGACTTAAACCACATTTCATGGAGCTGAGCTTCTGGAGGAGGAGGAGTGAATAGGGTTGATAGATCAATGGGCGGGCAGCGCCCGCAAGCACATGGAACGAATAAAATTTCAGGTCTCTCCGCAAAGTACGGGTCGACCAGGAGTGGAGGGGAACGGGGAACAGAATCCCGCTGTTGAAACCAGGAAGCGAGACGGGATGGGGACATAGAATAGGTAGTGATGGAGCTCCCCGTCTTCCGGGGCCCCTGGCGGGCCAATGGCATCGGGGGGCGCCTTACCAGCTGCGTCTCCTTCTTCTTTGGGTCACCCTCTTCTTCATAAAACATCTTTGCAAAGCAGTTAGCAAAGTCTTCCAAGTCACCGGCTAGCCCTTGCGGTGGTGGTGGAGGATCGGCAACAGCACAAGCTTCGTCTATCTTTTCTTCAAGGCTGGATGGCGAGGTCTTCAAGGTGCCGGGCTGCAATGGACCCTTCACAAAATGTTGCCGGTAGTCCCAGGTCAACAGCCCAGAGTCCCCAAGCATCGACATGGAGGATTCATGGTAGCCGAGGCCCAGGCGGCCCATCTTCCTTCCCCTGGGAACGGGGTTGGTTCGGCCCTGCAGCTGTGCACCGAGTCCTCGGCCTGGCTGATAGCCCAATTTTAGAATTATGTGCCACCCTTTGGAGTCTCTCATCTTGGGCTTAACCTTCACATTGATTGGTGCAGCGGTGGGCTTGCGCGACGCATACGCCCACGAATAGTTCAAGTCCATGACAGATAGAACAGGTCTGTTACTCGGCCACAGTGTGGGCAGAACCTTGGCTGCTATGGCGTCAACGTTTTGAACTGTGGAAACACTTTTTACCTTGACCACTCGCCCCTGGAATGGGAACTTCAGACACTGGTGGGCGGTCGAGGGGACGGCGTTCAAACTATTCAACCATGGACGACCCAGAATGGCTTTGAACATTGGGTCTATGTCCAACACGTAAAATTCTACATCCATCACCAAGGGCCCTAGCTCGGCCTGTACAGTTACTACCCCGTGACAAGCACGTCTGGAGTTATCATATGCGGCTATCGTGGTTGGTGTCGGCTTGAGCATGTCCTCTGATATATTACAAGCACGAAGGGTACTCAATGGGCAGACATTTATCGATGCCCCTGTATCCACAAGGGCGGATTCCACGGTCGTTTTGTTTAAAGAGATGGTAATGCATAACGGCATCTGCTGTGCCTCAGGAGGCGCTAATTCTGTCTCAGCAAATGCAATAGAGGGCCCCTTTGTGATCGTGGTCAAGACCGCGTGCAGGCTATCCACCGCCACATCCTCGCTCACCATAACTTTTTGTAGGAAGATTTTCAGGGCGTCTTGGTGGAGCGGCGACCTCTTGATCAGCTCTAACACTGAGATTTTAGCCGGCAGCCGGTCTAAATGCTGTAATAAGTCATATCTCGTGCCCGGCACCGATCTATCTCCTCTGGTTCAACTGTAGGGGATGAAACTGCAGGGTTTGGTGCAGATGCACCTGGGGAGGGAAACATTCTCTGGAAGGGACGCCTGCTCCGAAGGGCGCATTGTGATGCTTGTACGGCCTGGACTGGACCCCCGCTTGGCCTGGTGGGGTAGGCGAATGGCGTGGAGATGGGGGTGAGGATGACGGGAGTGGGCTTAATGGGCCCTGGTGAAGGGGAAATGGGCGAAGGGTTAAGCTTAGGGGAGATGATGGGAGGCATGGCGGGTGGTGGTAAGAGGACGGATGGAGTAGGGGGGAATGTAGAGGGCCTAAGAGGCGACGCGGGGGAAGTGATGGGCGGTGTAGCGGCGGGTCTAAGGATGGAGGGGATGGCAGGTGTGGGAGAGTAGTGGTGGTGTAAGGCCAAGAGATGGGCGGGGGTCTCATCATCAAACGTCCACCCAGCGTTGGGGGCTGGGCGCTGGACCACATTCACTTGTGCTGGGGCCGGTGCCGGCGGTTGCTGTTGCTGCGGAGGAGCGGGCTGATGTATTGGCATGGGATTTTGATGGATCCCAAGGTCTTGCTGCTGCGGTGGAGGCTGTGGCTGCTGTTGGGGTTGTTGCTGCTGCTGCTGCTGGGGCACCGCCTGTTGCGGCCTGGCCTGTCTCTGCCTCTGCTTGATATCCTCAATTACTTGGCGCATCTGGGCCCAATCAATTCTCTGGCCCTCATGCAAATCATACACCAGATCTCTGAATTGGTAACATCGCTCTATTGTGTGCCCCGGTTGCCGATGGAATATACAATATCGGGATTGGTCGGCAGCCGGATTCCAGTTCGGGCGCTCAGGCGGCAACTGAAGGTCGCCAGTATACATTAGAGCAGAGAAAATATCCGGCAAGGTCTCCAGAAGAGGGGGGTAATGAGTCCTCTTTGGAGCTGGTCGAGCAGAGCCATAGGTGGGGGGTGGAGGAACATTATTATACTGCGGGGGCCGCTGAGGCTGTTGGGGTGGCGGAGGTGCCTGTTGAGGGTATTGCGGGACCTGGAAGGCAGACTGGGGAGCGGGCGGAGCGGCGAACTGGGGGTTACGCTGAGGTGGTGGGAAGCGGGGTGGAGCGGCGTGTTGGGGGAACTGAACGGCCTGGACTTGCTCGTTAATTTGTACCCCCTCAGTGACGGGGCCCTGGGTTTTCTTAGTGGCTTTGGGCTTCTGGGCCTCGAACAAAGAATGGATGGGGGAGTCTTTAAATTGGGTTTGAATAAACCTAGCTCTGCTGTATAGTTGGTGCATGTTCGAAATGTCATTCATTGCCAGAATGTTTCTGAAAGTTGGCGTAGCATTGGAAATTAGCAACTTTACTTTTTCCTCTTCCGGAATCTGCCCGGGCACCCGCGAGGCCATCTGTCTCCAGCGATCTGCATAAGTTGCGAAGTCTTCCTCCGACTTCATCTTCTCTGCCACCAGGTCAGTGAAAGAGTACTCGGGTCCAACCCGATCCTGAAACCTCTGTATAAACTTCTCCTTGACGGTCTTGAAATTCTCAGCCTCCTCCAGAGGTAGGGTGTAAAACCATTCCAGCGCGACCCCCTCCAGGGACCGACGGAACAAATAAGCCATCAAGCGATCATCCTGTTAGAACTGCGCAGACTCGTATAAGAACTCCCGGACATGGATGAACGGGTTGCCATTCCCATCATATTTGCGGTACACGGGGAGCTCCGACTGGGAAGGAAAACGTAGGTCCCTGAAGTTAGGAATAGGGACGTCGGTAAGAGATTGCGGACCGACCTGCTTGTAGAGTAGATCAATTTGTTGCTGCATAGCAGCCCACTTGTCAAGAATTTCTCGTTCCCGGGAAGGAGGGGGGGGGGAGCAAGAGGAGTAGCGCCCGGATAGGCGACCAAAGGATAAACTGACGAAGGAGGCGGCCCATAAGAGGGGTACTGGGCCAAGGAAGGGCCCATATCTGTATGAGCGACCTGAGCCGCCCCCGCCTGTGACCTAGCGAAGTCTGCCGGGGCCATGAGGGCCTGAGGCGATGGAGAAATTGTAGGGTATGGCTCAAGATAAGGAACAGAGGGGATCGGGGATTTCTCTTTATCCAGTTGCTGATGGACCGATGTGGACGCCTGGCCCATTTCCATGTTGGGATAGCGAAAGTTCTGAGGACGGACTGGAGTAAGGTCAATGGGAGCCACGGAAGTGGTCCCGACCACAGGAGCTGAAGTGGCGACATTGGCCGTGGCATGAGCCAGAGCTGAGGCCGGGGCATCGCCCCCTTGCAAAGCTTGTCTGATGAGATGGAGTTGGGTGGGGTCCAACTGGGCCATCATGTCGAGGATCGTACTGGCTGAATTCCGGTTGGGCAGGTTTGAAAAAGAGGGTCGGGGACCCTCGCCAAGAGAGGTCGGGAGTGAAGGGGCCGTCCCCTCTCCCCCTTGCAAGTGGGTGACCCGAGGGGGGTCCTCAAGGAGACCACGAGGAAGGGAGTCCTCATGGGCCGCAGAGAAGTCGTATGACGACATGGAAGAAGAAGCGGAATCGAACAAGGGGTTGGAGTAGGAATGGAAATAAGAATCAACCCTAGGCAGTGATCGTGGGGGCAGAAGGCAGTCCCACATACACCAAGACACTTGATACTAGAACAAGCAACACTAAATCAATCAAATCTACCAAGCAAATAGTAAGCATACAATGGAGCGAGATGAGAGTAGAATCACTCAATAATGCAATCAAGTTCTTAAAATGATGCTCATCAGTTCCTTATATCTTCGGGTTTGAACCTTAGTGGATTAATGAAAATGTCAACTCTCTCTACCACTAGGCGCCTGATTGGGATGAGAACGAGGAACCGGGTGACCCTATTGGGACTTCTCACTCGCGGATGCAACCCTAGATGGGGTGGATACGGTACAACCTGTCCGACGTCCGTGTGGGAATCCACGGCTCACGGGGGCTTACGGAGGTCCTCAGCAAGGTCCCTAGTCGGCTCCAAGGAATATGGAGACGAGAGGAAACCCTACCTCGGTAGGAATGCAACTAATATGGGAAATATCGATGCTCCTATGCGCACCGGAGTGCATGCACAAACTAGCCTAGCAGCTATCAATCAATGAGCAAGTATACACATGAGTAATAAAAGCATGGTCATGCAATAATAATAACAAGATGGCAGGGGGAGCCAACGAACAGCACCAGGAGCAATATATATATCAGCCAAAACACTAAGCAAGAAGACAGAAATGCATTGTGACAGGAGATGTGCGGTCCTCCTCTGACCGCTCTAAGTACTCAGACGGTCCAATTTCAGCCGTAATGCATGGGCAGAAAGCAAGGGACATACCAGACAGATGGCTTATGGTCAACCGCACGCGTGTTTGACCGCCGCCTCACAGTCGTGTATCTGCCACCAGAAAGTACAGCGTACCTGTGCCTGGGCGCGGGACGGTTGTGTGAAAGCCGCTCAAATAGATGGACGGCGTCCAGGGAGCCGTCTGCAACAGGAAAGGCCGGGGTAGATCAACCTGAAGGTAGAGTATATGAGCGGTGTAGAATCAACCGTGCTGATGGTTAGACGGCTCTGGACGAACCGCGTGTGCACCAGAGGACAGAAACTGCATCCAACCTGTAAATCACTCCAAGAAGAAAACCTTGACAAGGACTAAGAAGGGTCAGTCAGCAATTCAAAAGCACGATGGGCACTAGGCATCCCACCATGATCGCCACAAAAGGGGTGTAGATATATATTTCTCTCCTCTCTCTCTCTCTTCACTAAAGGGGTCAAAAGTACACCAAGTGCATGAACAAATGAGAGACAGAAGATAAAACAGAGAATGAAGCAAAGTACCGTGATCGCCACCAAGATGCCGTACGCAACAGGCACGCCGTACCTTGGAAAATGGGGCGACACTCGCCTTGGTGCAGCGCTGGGGATGAACGGCTCCGTTAGGACCGCTCTGGAATGAGCGGTCTTGCGATAGACCGCCCTGGTACGCTACGAGGGACGCGGGAGGAACTGCTGCAGTGAGATGGACGGCGCTTGAGGGACCGCACTCCAGTGAAGGACGGCTGTTTATGCACAGCGCGGAAAGTTGAACGGCTGGAGGATGACCGCTCAATACCTTCACTCAGCAAGTTGAGAAGGGCTCGACCTCCACCCTCTCCGGCCGGCCAGAGGGGATGGGCCTCGTGCTGATTAGATGCTGACCTGCGAAACAACGTAGAGACATAAAAAAGACACCCAAATTAGACCTTAATGATGCGGTACATATTCAAACGAGAAGAATTAAGCATGAACAAATGAAAAGGGGAATACCTGGGGGGTTTTAAACCCCTAGGGTGACAAAAAACGGGATGATTGTGTGCATGTTATGAGTAGGAGGGGGGCACGTGGGTGAGAAACAAAGCATGCAATGAAAGAACACGGCAAAACTATGAAACGAAAAACTGCGAAGACTGGGCTACTCCCTTGACCGGAGGCTCATGCGGACGTAGAGAGCCTCCGGTCAAGGGAGTAGCCCAGTCTTCACAGTTTTTCGTTTCATAGTTTTGCCGTGTTCTTTTATTGCATGCTTTGTTTCTCACCCGCGTGCCCCCCTCCTGCTCATAACATGCACACAATCATCCCGTTTTTTGTCACCCTAGGGGTTTAAAACCCCCCAGGTATTCCCCTTTTCATTTGTTCATGCTTAATTCTTCTCGTTTGAATATGTACCGCATCATTAAGGTCTAATTTAGGTGTCTTTTTTGTGTCTCTACGTTGTTTCGTAGGCCAGCATCTAATCAGCACGAGGCCCATCCCCTCTGGCCGGCCGGAGTGGGTGGAGGTCGAGCCCTTCTCAACTTGCTGAGTGAAGGTATTGAGCGGTCATCCTCCAACCGTTCAACTTTCCGCGCGGTCCATAAACAGCCGTCCTTCACTGGAGTGCGGTCCCTCAAGCGCCGTCCATCTCACTGCAGCAGTTCCTCCCGCATCCCTCGCAGCGTCCCAGGGCGGTCTATCGCAAGACCGCTCATCCCAGAGCGGTCCTAACCGAGCCGTTCATCCCCAGCACTGCACCAAGGCGAGTTTCGCCCCATTTTCCAAGGTACGGCGTGCCTGTCGCGTACGGCATCTTGGTGGCGATCACGGTACTTTGCTTCATTCTCTATTTTCTCTTCTGTCTCTCATTTGTTCATGCACTTGGCGTACTTTTGACCCCTTTAGTGAAGAGAGAGAGAGAGGAGAGAAATATATATCTACAGGGGTGTGGGGAACTTTGTGGGATCAAACCTCCTCATCTTCCAGCCGGCTAGAAGAAGAGGGCCTCATGTCCATATCATGCTCCCCTGCAAAACAAAGATCAAAACACAAAGGCAAAAATCAATTAGAACATGAAGTGTAGTATCAATCCCAAACTGATAAAATAGCATGAATAAAAGGGGGAGAATGCACCGGGGGAGGGTTTTTAACCCTTGTGGAAGGGTGAAAAAGATAGGTGTGTGTATTGTGAATGCATGAGAGTTGAAATCATGGAATATGATGAAGAGAGTAGGGAGAAATCGTTGATGCAAAACATGCAAAAGTGCATGTGTAGCAGAAAAGTGCAGAAAACTGCGATGATTTATGATTTTGAGGAGACTAGAACTAAGAGTATAGACAACTAAATTAAGCCCAGAAGGATGGAATGGAAAGCAAATACTTTCTCTTCAAGCTGGGGTCAAAGTTGTTAGTTGGAGTTGCAGCATGGCTTCGTCTCACGTCCGAAAAGAGCCCCTCCTTTGCAACTGCGAACTGGGCAGTTTATATAGAGGTTGCAGAAAACCCAAAAAGTTCTCCCAACATTTTAGAGGATAGAGTCCACCAAAATCCGTGTTCTATGGATCAATCTCAAGATAATACAAAGGATAAGAGGTAGGAACAAGTGGGACTCAATTTGGTGGAAGGATCTGGAAGATATGGCTTCTTGAAGGGAGCCCCGGAGCTTAATCTGTAGAGTTTGTGTTGAACTAGGATGCATAAACCCCCAACTTTCATCTGCGTTTCTGAGCAAGATAGCCAATGAAAATCTGAGATCTATGGATCAAATTCAAGATAATATAAAGGAGAAACCATAGGAACAAACGGCGCTCAATTCGGAGTAGAATTCAAGAAGTTATGGGCTCTGCAAGAGGGTCACGGCACACAGAAACGGAGTAGAGTTCAGCACAAATTGGACTCTCGGTTTGTGTAACGATCTATTGTAAGACCGTCAGAGTCTCTAGCAGCCTAGGGTGGGACCGCCACACTCTAGGGGTCGAATGGCGTGATTTCGGACAAGTTTGGGTGTGACAGTCTATCGTAGGACCGTCACATGTGCTCTGACGGTCTAATAATAGACCACTACATGGACTTTGACGGTCTAATAATAGACCTTCACATGCCTGTAACGGTCTAATACTTGACCTTCACACCGATGGAGGACGATTCTGGGTAGACTGTGCACGACTTTGGAAATTGAAGCCTATATCTCAAACGGTGCAGAACTAGTGAAAGTTGTAGAAGAAGAAATTGTAGATAACGGAAAGATGAACAACTTTCATGAAGAAAGTATGTTGAGAAAATGATCAGAAGAACGAGAAAATGAGGCTAGAATAGAGAGAGAGAATTCTGGGACGTAGGTGAACAATGCACCGCCTGCTGGAAAAACGCAAATAGCTCACCATCGAGGCAGAACTGGCCAATGGCATAGAAGAAGAAATTGTAGATCTTTATAACACGAACAACTTTGGTGAAGGAAATATTTTGAATAGAGGATTGGACGAGGGTGAAAGAACCACTTTCAGGACTGCGCAGCGGGAGAGAGCCGATTGCTTGATGGAAGCGGACCTAAATGGGCCGTAAGTCGACTTAGAAGTCGAAAGTTGATAAGATAAGCTCCAGGGACTCGAAGAAATCATGATCTCTAGGGCTCAAAGGGAATGGAACAATGAAAATTGACTCGAAATCCATCCAAGAAGGCTCCAAAATAATGGCTAATTCGGGACATCAAAAATGATGAATAAGAGAAATGACACAACTTGCGAGCTAAAAATGGGTGTCAACAAGCACCTTTGAGAGGTGCTTTCCACAGTCTCACAACATGCAAACATCAAGTTTAGACAAAAATCTATATGCATAACAATGGATTGTGTTGCATATGCAACATGCAAACACACAATAAGCTTCAATTTCAAAAGTAGCTTTCAAAGCTCTCCCTCAATAGGGAACAAGTAATGAGGAGTACACAAAATCACATAGGACATGTAGTTTGTCTATGTGCAAAGAAGACTATTATAAGGACTCCAATTAACTTCAGAATTCTTTCAGCAGTTTTCAGCAGAGATAATTGCACAAAATGTACTTTCTTGGAAATGAGCCTTAGCCATATGTGCATAACAACCAGCTAGCAACTCCCCCTTATAGTGTGCATGAATTTCACAATTGATATGTTGGCAGAATATCATGCATCATATGACTTATATGAACAAATGATTCATGGTACCAGGCGGAGGCACATTCTCACGCGGAGTGATAGATTTCAGACAAGAATGATCTTTCCTTCCTCAGGTCACCATTTAATATACCATGTAGTCATGCAATGATGATCAGATAGATGCAATGCAATCTCATAAGAAAAATAGATTTTTCATGATCATTTTAGATGGATTTTTAGTTAAAACAAGCTTCAGGTTTTCAAAGAGGGCTCAGAGTTTTATTTTCACACATGTGCCTTGAGCAGCCATTATTTTTCAAGCGTTCCACTTGGCCTCAAGGCATTCCTGCAGCATAATTCTCATTTGCAAGATGTAGGTACCCAAGTCTTCTTGGGTCCTAGATGGTTAGTTACACCTCTAGTGAGTGCTCTCCACATTTTCTGGGCATGCATATCATCAAAATTCATTAAAGCACAGTCATGCATGGTATGCCCAAAATTGTCACAATAGTGACAACTAACAGAAGACCTTGCATTCTTCTTAACAGTATAAGGATGGAATTTCTGTGGGTTGACAAAAGTGTAATTGTTTTTAACATGGAAGTTCTTTCTTCTATTTACTTGCCAACACTGTGACACACAGTGTCCTGGCTTTCCACAAGAATGACAGTGATCAGACTAATTTCTTTGTTTGCCAAACACAGTTTCATTTCTGTATGCATGGAAGCTATTTTTTTTCATGATGTTACATTCATGCATCATGTGTCCATATTCTCCACAATTGAAACAAGAAACACTTTTTCTTCTTATGAAAATAAATTTATTTCCACTTGCTTTCAAATCATCATTTTTCATAACAAAACAGGCATTCATCACATGTCCAGCCCTACCATAATAAAAATAACACATAGCATATTTTCGAATATGGGCATGCTTCATGTGACTCTTATGAGCATCAAATTTCTCATTATGACTTTTAGGGCCATTTTGATAATTTGGTGAAGCATCAGATTTCTTGGTCCTAGGTTGAGCATGAACTTTAGACATTGATTTCTCAACAGAAGGGCCATTTGAAGTTTTGGAGGAACATGATGCTTGCACAAAGGAAGTTTGTGTTTTCAAACCAAAAGCTTTCTTTTTACCGGGATCATACCCTAGACCTTCCCGTTGAAAATTCACCTTGGTCCCCAAGATTTTATCAAGGTTTTCTTTCCCTTGGATAAATTTAGGTAATGTAGTATTCAAATCAATGATTTTAATTTCAAGAGATGAAACATGCAATTCATAGCTAGCTGTTTCTTCTTCATAGGAAATAATTCTTTCATTAAATGTAGCATTGATGGTTCTGTAGCTTTCTATTTCTTGTTCTAGCATATTCACATTTTCAGATTCATTAACTTCCATAGTTTTTCCTTTTTCAAGAGCTAACAACCTTTCAGATATGGTTGTGTTCAACTATTTCAATTTTTCATTTTCTTCTCTCATACATGAAATGGTTCCTTCATACTTTTTAATATCAATCAAGAAGGGTTCATTTTCAATTTTGAGTTCTGAGCATTTATCACATGAAGAGTTTTCATGAAAGGATTTTTCAAGACTTTTCGAATTGCTTTCAAAAACAGAAATCTGAATCAACATCGCACTATTTACCTTTTTGAGTTCTTTGTTTTCATTTACAAGATTTTGACTCATAGTTTCCATTTCATGAAGTTTTTCAAGTTCAGAACACTTATCACAAACATCATTATCATGGAAGGTGTCTTCAGGTTTATTTTTGAGCTTTCTATTTTTAGATTTTACCTTCTTATATGTTTCAAGCAATTCATCATAGAGGTCCAATAATTCTTCGAAGGAAATTTCATCGGTTTCAGAAGTTACCTCTTGATTTCCTTTACTACCAGAATTTACCTTAGAACTTTTTTTACTTGATGCGTCCACCTTATCAACCATGAAACACAAATCGTCCAGCTTTATCTCTTGAGCCTTGATCAAGCCAACCACGATCTCCTTCGTCGTTTCACATGAAGAAACAAATGGAAATATATCAGTGTTCACGGTAGCTTTTAATAAACTCAAGACTGTAATATTATCATAGTGCATCTGTTTATCCTCTTTAGACCACATGGTCTCATCTAAAGGTAGTTTATTGGGACCATGATAAATTAACTTCCAGAGGTTATGATTAATAGAATTGATCAGCCCACACATTTTGCCTAACCATGAATCAAGATCATACCCAGTAAAGACAGGTAATCTATTCATTAAGATTTGATTAACAGAAAAATTCAAGATTGTAGAATGCACGGGGATCTCTCTGTAGATCGTTAGATCTAGGGACAACAGAGCCTTGATCTGATACCAATTGTTGGGTCCCGGAGTGCAGGAAAATGGATCTCGAAGGGGGGTTAAATAGATCCCACTAAAAATAATGTCCAATTAAAACTATCACAGACCTCACACAACGGAAACTGAACAAAGACTTACTATCTAAATATATGTGAACTGATGAACATTAAACCATTCATAAAATATGATTAGGCAAAAACTCAACTAGCAGGTAAACACTCAAAGCCTCACAGAGGATTAGTGTGTGATGCACATCGAACAAGAAACCAAAGTGTGTGTGTGTGATTAAGATGTATCTGTAAACAAATCAAAAAGAGTGAATCTAAAATAAATCTCCTGTGAATGGGGTAGAAGAGAAGGAATCAAACACACAATCCAAACCATAAGGCACAGGGATTTTAAGGTGGTTCGGGACCTCGACGGGCTCCCTATGTCCACTTCTCACCAAAACCTGGTGAGGCTTCACTGCTAGAGAATCAGCATGAGGATAAATCCCCAACACGGAGCCAAGCTCTAACAACATGTAGGATGACGCCTGCACACACACAGGGACACACCCCCAACACACACACGCAGGACAGACCCTACACACACACATGGCGATGAACCCCAATCACCCTTGGTCTGAAACCCAGCGACACACACACAAACGCTCAGACACCCTGAGCCTATGCAACCCTTGCACAAAACACACACACGGATATGTTGTTCAAAGTTTAGAGACATAGAACAGTTAAGCATCATAACAGATAACAGCAAAATGGCTCTTATAAAAAATCCCTAAACCAAATTTTGATGCCCTGTTTTGGAGTAACAGGCAAGGTTCTTCTTCTTTCACTTTTCTCCTTTCTTCACTTGCTCTTCAATGGACGAAGCTTCCTCTTCGCAGCCTCTGCAAGATCTACAGGTTCTTCACAGCTCCTTCTTCTTCTTTTCAGTGTTCTTCTCCTCTTGGCGTTGGAACGAGCTCACAAAATATCTCTCTACTGCTTATGCTCGATCAACCCTTCATCGAAGGCCATTGCAGTATATTTATAGAACTGGAAAAGAATTTGGTCCCTTGATCTTGGATAATGTTAATCTGGGTCGTCCATTGCTCCCCTGATTCCAAGTGTGTTTATCGTGAATTACAGAGTGAGAACAAAACAGCACCTTTTAATTGGTCCAGGTGGAAAGTAGAGAATATTCTTCATAAAGGAGTATTCTAGAAAGTTGTCTGGAGGGTTGCCAAGTGTCCTCGGATGCTATGCCAATTATTGGAGGCCGACGGCATGAGGTCCACCTAAGTGATTCACGTCTTTGACTCTTTTTCTACATTGACGATCCATTTGTTACCCCCAAAAGGCATTTTTTACCCTTAGACGGCATTTGTCACCCTTGGAAGGCATTTGTCACCCTTAGCGCTACAAGCTGTCACCTTTGAATTTTCTTCTATGAGTAGAGCCATCACCTTCATCTATTTTTCACCGTTGTGAGTCATTTTACACCCTTGGTCACCTATTTGTCGTTGTTAACGCCCATTTGTCACCCTTCTTCACCACTGCTAGCTAGAAGCGCTATAACTGCCTGGCATCGATTGCAAAGCCTTTTGGAGTCAACTCCACTCGACTCTATTTCTTTATTCTTCATGCTTTTAGCTTGATCACCCATTATATAGCCTTATGATCCATTTTTCACCCTTAGCGCTCTTTTGTCGGCCTTACACATCCATTTGTCACCCTTAGATGCATGAGCCGTCACCTTTGGAGATTTCTTCACAGCTTGAGCCGTCGCCTTTATCTATTTGTTACCGTTGTCCTTCATTTGTCATCTGTACTAGCCATTTTTCACCGTTGAAGCTCATTTGTCAGCTTTGCTCAGTTATTTGTCACGGATATCATCCATTTGTCACCCGTATCACTTATTTTTCACCCCTATGAGATATTACTTGTGTTTTTGTCAACCTTATTTCCTTCCGCTGGCAGGTGACTCTTGCTGAATTGGCGTCGACTCCATTGACTGCTGGAGTCGACTCCATCTTCATGAAACCTCTTCTTAGCCATTTCTTTCACCCTTACTCATCATTTTTCATCATTGTGAGTTATTTTTCAACCTAGTAAGCCATATGTCGCCCTTGTGATTAAGATGAGGTTGACTTGAAGCAATGGAATGAGTAATATTGCCTTGATTCAGGAGAATTTATGCTAATGCTTGAACCTGTAGAATGCAATGAACATCACATTGGTATGATCATCAAAATCAAGAACTTCAACCTTGAAGCAAGTTGAAGCAAGTCATCTAAACTTTGAAGCATAGCATCATTCATCATCAAAAACACATATACATAAAGTTTAGTTAGCATCAAAATCCACATGCAAGGCACACAATCATTCATCAAAAACACACGGACATAAAGTTTAGTTATCATCAAAATCCACATGCAGCCACATGCAAGGCACATAACATAATGGGTAGGCAACTCTTACCAATTGTAACTCCTTGCAACTCCTAGTGTATTCAGTCTCTACAACACTTGTGACCTTGTGGCAGCACAACAAATCACAAAGTCTGGTTAGGTTAGACCTGTCTGTTACGTTACGAGAGTGGGTTCAAGACATGACCCTTGTGGCAGTACAATAAAGCCATGCCAGCACCCATCCCAAGGTTCGGCCTAAGCCTTAGTCTAAGTCTCTACCCCCTTGCTGTGAGGGCCTTGTGGCCGCACAATAAACCCATACAATCTAAGGGCTCACTTAGATTATAACAACGGAAGGCTACATGGGTCATTCTTAATGTCTCACATTTTACAACCTAATATTAGATTGAGGGGGATTTTTTGTTCAATTTTTTTGGTCTCATCAATAGAAGTGCTACATACATATAAGAACTTTGGAGTATCATATATACTCTAAATATATATATGTAACTAGTAGCACATTTTACATATATCATGTATATGTAATAATAACAATGGATGATATAAACCTTTAGCACCTCAAACACATTACCAGAGTCAATTGGTAATACGCATAATTATGGTAAACACAAAATCCATGGAGCATCAAATGCTCCCACTAGATGTGAATTATCTCCCGAGGTCCTCATCAGTCGATCTCCTTCTTCGTCTCCGATCCATCTACTTTTCATTATTACAAGTAATATTTATAATTGGGCACGTATGCCCAAAAATGTATATCAGATAATAATAAGAAACCTTGAACAAGTCAAGGGGAGTACAACACAGTGGGGAGATAGAATGTACAACTCGGATTAATAAGAGAGAGAAGGAGGCATACAGCTTTCAATAATCACATCACATTAAAAATATTCACCATAATTAAAATCATCGTATGATATCTAAGTCCATGATCATCCATTCACACATCAGACACATGTCATGCATCTAATAGTAATTATCATATAATTACCACGAGATATATCATGTATTTCAAAAATATGATAATTAATTTTTGAAAAGGTCGATATAGGCATTCAACTAAGCAATCTAGTTAAACGAAATAAGTCTAAACAAATTTACACCACCGCCACTCACATTTACTACATGGGCTCAGCCATAATTTAATGTTAATTAATCTCACAAGAATCACATTCTTAATTATTGACTTTAGTTAATTCGATAATAGGAAATATCTAAAATAATTAACCAAGGGCCATATAATGAAAAATAAATTAATAAGTCACTAAAAAAATTTTCAACTCGGAGAAATATTTTTCAGAATTTTTAGACATTTTTCTGGGATTTTTTGCAAATTTTAAACTCTTTCAAATGTTTAAATACCAAAAAAAGTATAAAGGGGGTTTATTGGGTTCGGATCTGACCTAGAAGGCGACCCGCGAGGGTCATCCCCTGATGTGCGATCTAGAGGGGGGGTGCATAGATCAATCACCCAATTAAAACTACTACAGTAGCTTCTATTGCGGAATTAAAACAAACTATTGTAGGGCTGTGAGGACATGCTGAATTTCAACCAGAATAGACCAAATGTATACGATCGGTGCTCAAGCAATCCAAATGATTCATCTACTGACCAATGAAACAGATGCAGCGATGACGACAAATCACAATGCAATCACACAGTAGACAAAGGGTTTTTAGGTGGTTCAACCTCAATCCAGAGGTCTACGTCCACCCTGTAAGGTTCCACACAGCATTGTTCGGGCAATGCAGCGGATAACAAAAATTTATTAACCCGAACCCGGCTTGATTGAATCCTAGATCTGTGCTCTAATCGATGCATTTAATATCCCAACCCCTAACTACGGGTTGTAGATTTCACCTTGCGCGGAACGACGCTGTCGACAGTGCCCGATGTAGAATTTTACAAACACCGAGCCGCACAGAAGTACGGCCTCTAGAATAGATCCACACGGATCCTCGCCTAGCGACGGTATCCCCCGACCACGATCTTCCCTTTGCTTCCCTTTCTAGAGAGAGAAAGCTTCTAGGGAGAGAGAGAGCAAGAGGGAGGAAGGGGGGAGGAGTTAATCTCTCCTCCTTGCTGTTTGTGCTTGATTAAGCCAAGAGAGGAAAAGAGTTATCGTAGGATGCATATTTATAGATTTAACCCTTTATAAAAGAGCCCCTATTAACTGATATTGTATATGTATCCCTTTCATTATTGTACATATATATTAAGCCCCTCTTATATGCCTTTCCAAAAGGATTTCAAAGGAATTAATATATACATTTGTACAATAATAATCCGTCACCCAAGAATCCATTGTGTGTGATCCTCTAGGCCCTTAGTCACTCTAGTTTAAGGCCCATTAACTTATAATTCCAATTAGAAGTAAATTAAACTTATTATTCGCTTCTACTAGAGCCGAATAATAGTTTAATTTATTCCGAACTTTTGATCACGTTGGGTCAAGTAAATCCGCGTGATCCTGGAGGACGCCGGGTTTAAACCAGCCTGTCTGGTACCCATAAGTCTATAGTTGCCGCATCGCTTAATCCCTCGCTCCTTCTATGAGTCTGCTTCGATCGAGGGTATGGTTTCTGTCAAACCCTATGATCGTGCCATTTGACCATGACGTCCTTTAAAGTGTATGACGTCCGTTCTAAACGAACTCACACGACCTTGGCCAGGGATTTAATGGAGCGTCAGTGTCATGACCCATTAACTGTCTGATATATACCCGACAGTGAGCGATCCCCTCTTGACCATTGATGATCTTCACATGTATCCTGAAATGGTTAATGAATCGAAAATTCACCACTTATGGTTAAAGTCACTTAGCCAAGTAATTAAACCATCCCAGTTCTCGTGTAAGATCCGATCAATATCTCAGGT
The DNA here is from genome assembly GCA_022559845.1 of Amorphophallus konjac. NCBI lineage: Eukaryota > Viridiplantae > Streptophyta > Magnoliopsida > Alismatales > Araceae > Amorphophallus > Amorphophallus konjac. The sequence continues at coordinate 178,384,556 of CM040127.1, read as the reverse complement.
CAAAGGACCAACGATGCTACTTAGACCATTGGATCTTCAGTTGACATTAGGTATAATCAACCATCTGAAGATCCAATAGCAGATCAGTTCAGTGTATATCCTCCAAGGACATAGACCTACACATATGTGTTGGTGCCCCGCACCAGTGATCATGAGACTGGTCCCGTACACATCATGTGTACTGGTTTAATAGGTAATCAAAGTCCCCGAGTGATTACCCTCCAACCAGGAACAGTTTAAGGTATGTGTCCATGTAAAGTCGTCTTATGATCGAGATCCCATCTCGAGTTGACTTTACAACCACATATCCTAGGGACATCGTAAAGTAATATACAATCACATATTTATGCTCAAATACCACTTTATTAATGATGAACAAGATCGTACAACTATTTGGCCTACCCGATCCAAAATTGGCCCGTAGCACACCAATACTAACACACCCCACACTCAATTGAGTGTGGCTTCACTGCTGACTAACAGCTTGCCGCTAATCCACAGCTTCGGGGAAATCCTTCCCTACAATCCGCTGAGCGTTACAGCTTCGCTATCTAGAGGAATCCACCTCTACCGCTGAGGATTACAGCTTTACCTGTCCAGAGAAATCCTTCTCTGCAACGCTGACACACAGCTTGAATAAGAGTTTCAAAGATAAACAAAGTAAATAGAAAACTCAAAAGGCAAAAGAAATGTAGCTCAACAATGAGCAAATCAGGTCCGGTTCTGAACTTGGAGACAAATAACAGAACACTCTCAAACAGTTCTCTCAAAGCTCTCTCAAATTTTCTTCTTCAGATCTGGCTTCTCTCTATCTCTTGTATATCTCTGCAAAGGCTCTTCTTTCATCAAGTTTTTCTCTTCAATCTCTGCTCTTCACTCTCTCTGAGTTTCTTCAAAGTTCCATCATCCTCACTCTTGTTCGCAGAAGAAGGATCTTATATATCTTCAGTCAGGGACCCACGAACTCACGCACTTGGCATGTGAAGGGAACACTCCCGATTTTTCAGTAAGCTTTCAGCCACTTGTCCAATTCTTAGCAATGTAGCTTTCCTCGTGGCAGTCCTTTGTCAGGGACGGTCCACCTTGGATCACGTGCCCTCGTTAAAGATCTCGAGCAGTTGACCTGTTAACATGTCGAAACATACGATAGTCACACAAATATGAATATTGCACAGACCTGCTAAGAAAAAGTTTAACATTCCATAAAGCACACATGGGCAAACTCAGTATGCACTGACTTAATGCATACACTAGCAGGTTCTGCACAGGCCATCGGTGTGCACAAAGAAGGATGCACAGACTCTTATGGCTGTGGGCTAGGAGATGCACAGACTACGTGTGTGCATACGGCAGACAATGCAACGACCCTATATGCCACACCTCAAGTTGCACAGACTTTGGGTAGCGCAAGGACTAGAGTTGCACCAACTTAGTTGCACGAAATTCACGAATGCACAGACTTTAATTTCACTCACACAGAATGTGCACATACTTAATAAGGTATGGGAAGAATGTGTACAGACTTGATCTGTGCAAGGTGCCAGGGATGCACAGACCCAAAGCGTCATAAGCAAATCATGCATAGACGTTGCATGTGCAAGGAACAAAAGGATGCACTGACCTTACTCGAGCAATGTGAAAGTATGCACTGACGTAATTGTGTACGAGGCACTTATGCTCAGACCTTAGTTAGTATGTGCAAAGATCCGCACAACCCTTGACTATATGCAATGCAGGATATGCACAGACTCTCACATGACAGACTTAGAACGTGCACCGATTATGGTATGTGCCTTAGACAAAAGATGCCCAGACCTTTACATGCCTAGGAACAGTGGTATGCACCGACCTGAAGTATGGAATGAGCATGAACTGCACCGACTTAGCCTGACCAAAAGGAAAACATGCACAGAATATGAATGCAAACGACTAAGACATATACCGACGTTATCTGACACATAACTTGATATGCACAGACCTAACTAAAAGATGCACCGACCTTCTATATACGAGAAACAAAACACGCACCGACTTTCAATGCACAAACAGAATGTGCACGGACTTCTTTTATGCTTAAGGTGACGCTGCACTGACTTTATCAACATATGCCTGGACTTCGTATGCAACAAATGCAAGGCACACATACCTTGTGTGCTGAATGACATAACTGTGCACAGACATACATCATATATGCAAAGGTCAAATGCGAACATATTTATGCATTCCAGTCTCACATGACTCATAGATTGTCATCATCAAAATCAGTGTTCCAACAATCTCTCCCTTTTTGATGATGACAACTATAATTCATGTATGATTAAAACTAACAAAGAATTTATTTGCTAACATGCATAGCTTAGAAACATGCATAGCAAAGATAACATTCAACATAAAACATGCATTCAACACAAATATGCACTATGTGGAAATTACATTCCTGTGTACAGTAAGAGAATACAGACTAGTGTTTGAGTGAAATTGTCACGCCCCGAACCGATAGCAGCGGGAAGCAGTGTTCGGAACATACAGCGAAATAGTCATGATAGCAAGAGCAGAATAAATAAACATAATTAGACACATGGAGGCCATACTAATTTGATAAAAATATATTTTTATTGATTATTAAAATTTTAAATTTACAATTTGGACTCAATAAAAGACATAAAGAAGAGAAAATGACAAGACTCACTATACTATCTAGACTCAAGAAAATAAAAAGACAGACTCCGGTCTCTAAAGCTCCAAGTTCACTCGATCACGCTGTCCCGATCCCAATCGCAAGCGTTCCATCTACCGCGTTACCTGAAAAGGGTTGGAAAGTAGGGGTGAGCAAGAAGCTCAGTAGGAATTACACTCTATCATCAGGCATAGTTTAAGTAATTAACCATTTCATGAATGCATGAATAACGCGAGAAAACAATTAAGCATGATAACAAGATAACTAGCACGATAAAGATTGCAAGTCACGATAGCAAGAGCAAGTAATCAGAACTTCAAGTGAATGGCCATATATCAAGTCAAGTCAAGTCAAGTCGAGTCATGCAAGCAAGCACTTCCTGCTTTCAAGCAAGTATAGCATGTATAGCAAGTATCACAAGAGTGTGGAATGTCGTACACCCAACACGCTAGATAGTACCGGTGCCAAATGCCACACCTAGTCATTCACCTCCCTGGGGATCAAGTATTTTTCTGGTGCGCCTCTTAGCACCAATGTAGCAACCCTGGTAAATTAAAAGAATAAAATCTTAAATAGATTAAAAGATTTAAAACCAATGATAAAAGTTCAACTCATATACACTTAAAACATATAACAAAAAGGGGCCAAAATGAATAACGCCTCCGATCAGGTCATCATTTAATTGAAGACTGTTCACGCAGGCGCTAATTTAAAAATTGACGCCCTCTTGACAGGCGTCATATAAAAAAATTGAAGACTGTGTACAGAGGCGTCATTTTAAAATAATGCCCCAACCTTAGGCGTCATTTACAAATAGAACCCATTGGTGTTTGGTTCAAACAGGGATGTTATCCGGGGTAAGTTTTGATTAAGAAAGGGATCGATACGTGGATATTTAAGTTTAGTAAGGATTCTACCTAGGAAGTTTTAGTTCTAATCGAACTCCTAAAAACCCATTAGGATTCCTTCCCTATAAATACCCCCTTCCATCGAGCCAACATGTTGGCTCTTTTCTTCATCAAACCTACTGCTGCCGTCGATCGTCCAAGCATCAAGGAGCCTTCCTCTCCATCCTATTGTTGATACGAGGAGGGGTTCCCATCATCTTCCTCTTCGTCCTGCCGTGGAGAACGTGAAGAACGTAGGAGATCATCTTCTTCCTCTTCCTCCTTGCTGCACGAAGGTTTGAAGGGAGGGGAAAAGTTGTTCTTCTTCTGCTTCTCTATTTTCTTCAAAAAGGGGCGGCTGCGTTGCTGCTCTTGCCATCTTCTTCTCGCTGTGAACGTGGAAGAACCCTCATCATCCTGCTGCTTCCTTCCTAGACGGAGCTACTATTGAGAGCTGCTGCTCTTTATTCTGCTGCCAGTTACTCTGTTACAAATAGAGTATCGGCTGTGGTTCTTTCTTCATCTTCTTCATCGTCTGTCAACCAAAAAGGTAGGTTTTCTCAAGTACCAGCCCCATCCAGTAATTTGGTAATCATAATCATGCATGTAGGCTATTAGAAGGTTTTCAATAGGTCTAGACGAGTTTCTAAAAGTTTTAGTAAAATAATGACCCAATCTGGGGCGTTATTTTGATATAACGACGTGAAAATAGTCGTCAATTAGCTAATTAATTAATAAATTACACTTGTTCAAAATTTAATAACTTTGAACCATGACATCTAATTTAATGCATGATTATATTGTTAGATTCCTGTTATTTTTCTCGACCAATACTTGTCTTTAGTTCCTTGATTGGACATACTCCAAAATCCATGTGTCTACGATTGTACCTGCCCGGTGCAAATCGTATGACAAAGAATTAGCGACCCGGATTAGGTCGTCATTTGAATGAACGCCCCTATACATAGGCACCAATAAGTGATAAACTGTGAAGTTTTGAAATATTTATAATATTCCTAGATATTGAAATGATGACATATACCCTGCCCTTTAATTTGATATATGACGCCCCTGGCTAGGGCGCTGTTTACATAATTGAAGCCTTCATGAAAGTCGTCATTTTTATAATAATCAAAATTTGAAAATGTTTATAGATATTAATATTTACATAATCTGGATGTAACGACTGAGTGAACAGTCGTCATTTACTGAACTGACGACCCTGACAAGGGCGCCAATTCAGAAAATGAAGACTTAAGCTCAGGCGTCAATTTACTGATCTCCTGATTTCCTGTTTTCGTGGTTTTCTATAACCCTTGACCATGGGTTGTGTATACTGGCACTATATTCCATTCAGGTGAATATAGCCCCATGTTTCATGATGTTTTATTGATTACCCACTATTTCTCGGTGATAGATGAACCCTCCATGGGACATTCCGTTCCTTTGGACCGGTGACTTTATCATTGAGACCTCCGTAAGACTCCGCTAGCCTTGGATTCCCTCAAGGCAGCCGAGTAGGTTGTACCATCAAAACCCATGACACTACTTGATTTTCATGTCACTCTAAAGAAACATGGTATACCGGCCCTCATGATATGCTATTTTGATGTCATGAGAACAATACAAGAAAAAGCGCTTTTAGCGACGGCCATATTCCGTCCCAAACTCGTCGCAAAATCCGTCGCTAAACGTTTTGCGACGGACTAGCGACGGATTTCGGACGGAATATGGCCGTCTAAAAAAAAGGGTCACAAATGACCGACGAATTTTATTCCGTCCTAATATCCGTCCCAAATTAGCGACGGAAAAATAATTCGTCACTACTTTCGTCGTTAACGAGACAAATTCGGACGGATACTTCCGTCTACAAATCCGTCTAAATATTGCGACGGGGTAAATCCGTCTCAATATCCATCTATAAATTGCGACGCAAAATAGTTCCCGTCGTTAATTCCGTCGCAACGTATACACTGCAATAGAGACGGACTAAATTCCGTCTCCCTATCGGTCTGAAGCCTTCCAACATAAATTGGAGACGGCCTGATTTTCGTCAATATTTCCGTCGCCAATTTCGCACGGTTATCATTTCCGTCCCTAAATCCGTCTAACGTTTGAGACGGATCCGTCTCAAAATCCGTCCGAAATTTATTTTCTTCTTTTTTTAAAAAATTTCAAATTCTTATTAAAAACCTCTTTACAAAATCATCGAAAATAAAAATACATATGAACAAAAATCCGAAATCAAACTTAATTAAAATTACATCAAATATCAGAATAAACTCATCAACGTTACATAAAAAAAATTTGGCGACGGAATCAACAAATGTCCTCCATATCGTCCATATCTTCATCCTCACCGCCCTGCTCATCCCCTCTGGTACCGCTCGCAGAAGGATCCTCCTATATTAAAAAAAACATAACTAGATAAAAAGATTAGTATAAAGATAAATTAAATATTTTATTAGATTACATGAATTTAAATCAAACATAATATCAAAGACTGTAAAGATATCAATTGTAGAACCTACTTCTATGAATTATTCTAAACTAAAATTTGAAAACTAACATAGTTTTGAATTGAGTTATTCGAGCGTAGGGCTCGAACCGGATGTCCGATTTGGAATCCGTCAGCTCTAACAAGTCACGCCTACCTCCCAGGTCGTGTTGGAACGATCGGATTGCCGGTCGGATCAGTATTTCACATTCTGGACCCCCGGACCCCGACTGCTTTGATTTGAAACCAAGTGCATTTACAAAATGCACTTTTGAGTGTAGGGCTGGAACCGGATGTCCGATTTGGAATCCGTCAGCTCTAACAAGTCACGCCTACCTCCCAGGTCGTGTTGGAATGATCGGAATGCCGGTCGGATCAGTATTTCACATTCTGGACCCCCGGACCCTGGCTGCTTTGATTTGAAACCAAGTGTATTTACAAAATGCACTTTTGATCGTGGGGCTCGAACCGGATGTCCGATTTGGAATCCGTCAGCTCTGACAAGTCACGCCTACCTCCCAGGTCGTGTTGGAATGATCGGAATGCCGATCCGATCAGTATTTCACATTCTGGACCACCAGACCCTGGCTGCTTTGATTTGAAACCAAGTGCATTTACAAAAGACACTTTTGAGCGTGGGGCTCGAACCGGATGTCCGATTTGGAATCCGTCAGTTCTGACAAGTCACGCCTAGATCCCAGGTCGTGTTGGAGCGATTGAATGCCGGTCGGATCAGTATTTCACATTCTGGACCCCCGGACCCCGGCTGCTTTGATTTGAAACCAAGTGCATTTACAAAATGCACTTTTGAGCGTGGGGCTCGAACCGGATGTCCGATTTGGAATCCGTCAGCTCTGACAAGTCACGCCTACCTCCCAGGTCGTGTTGGAATGATCGGAATGCCGGTCGGATCAGTATTTCACATTCTGGACCCCCGGACCCCGACTGCTTTGATTTGAAACCAAGTGCATTTACAAAATGCACTTTTGAGCGTGGGGCTCGAACCGGATGTCCGATTTGGAATCTGTCAGCTCTGACAAGTCACGTCTACCTCCCAGGTCGTGTTGGAATGATCGGAATGCCGGTTTGATCAGTATTTCACATTCTGGACCCTCGGACCCCAGCTGCTTTGATTTGAAACCAAGTGCATTTACAAAATGCACTTTTGAGCGTGGGGCTCGAACCGGATGTCCGATTTGGAATCCGTCAGCTCTGACAAGTCACGCCTACCTCCCAGGTCATGTTGGAATGATCGGAATGCTGGTCAGATCAGTATTTGACATTCTGGACCCCCGGACCCCGTCTGCTTTGATTTGAAACCAAGTGCATTTACAAAATGCACTTTTGAGCGTGGGGCTCGAACCGGATGTCCGATTTGGAATCCGTCAGCTCTGACAAGTCACGCCTACCTCCCAGGTCATGTTCGAATGATCAGAATGCCGGTCGGATCAGTATTTTACATTCTGGACCCCCGGACCCCGGCTGCTTTGATTTGAAACCAAGTGCATTTACAAAATGCACTTTTGAGCGTGGGGCTCGAACCGGATGTCTGATTTGGAATCCGTCAGCTCTGACAAGTCACGCCTACCTCCCAGGTCATGTTGGAACGATCGGAATGTCGGTCGGATCAGTATTTCACATTCTGAACCCACGGACCCCGGCTGCTTTGATTTGAAACCAAGTGCATTTACAAAATGCACTTTTGAGCGTGGGGCTCGAACCGGATGTCCGATTTGGAATCCGTCAGCTCTAACAAGTCATGCCTACCTCCCAGGTCGTGTTGGAATGATCGGAATGCCGGTCGGATCAGTATTTCATATTTTGGACACTCGGACCCTGGCTGCTTTGATTTGAAACCAAGTGCATTTACAAAATGCACTTTTGAGCGTCGGGCTCAAACCGGATCTCCGATTTGGAATCCGTCAGCTCTCACAAGTCACGTCTACCTCCCAGGTCGTGTTGGAACAATCGGAATGCCGATCAGATCAGTATTTCACATTCTGGACCCCCGAACCCCTACTTTTTTGAATTATTCTAAACTAAGTTAGTTTTGAATACTAACTTAGTTTTTGAATTGAGTTATTTTAGCATCGGGCTCAAACCGGATATCCGATTTGAATCCGTCAGCTCTCACAAGTCACGTCTACCTCCCAGGTTGTGTTAGAACAATCGGAATGTCGATCAGATCAGTATTTCACATTCTGGACCCCCGAACCCCTACTTTTTTGAATTATTGTAAACTAAGTTAGTTTTGTACACTAACTTAGTTTTGAATTGAGTTATTTTAGCGTCGGGCTCAAACCGGATATCTGATTTGGAATCCGTCAGCTCTTACAAGTCACGTCTACCTCCCAGGTCGTGTTGGAATGATCGAAATGTCGATGAGATCAGTATTTCACATTTTGGACCCCCGGACCCGACTTCTTTAATTTTAAACCAAGTGCATTTACAAAATGCACTTTTGAGCGTCGGGCTCAAACCGGATCTCCGATTTGGAATCCGTCAGCTCTCACAAGTCACGTCTACCTCCCAGGTCGTGTTGGAATAATCGGAATGCCGATCAGATCAGTATTTCACATTCTGGACCCCCGGACCCGACTTCTTTAATTTTAAACCAAGTGCATTTACAAAATACACTTTTGAGCGTCGGGCTCAAACCGGATGTCCGATTTAGAATCCGTCAGCTCTCACAAGTCACGTCTACCTCCCAGGTCGTGTTGGAACAATCGGAATGTCGATCAGATAAGTATTTCACATTCTGGACCCCTGAACCCCTACTTTTTTGAATTATTCTAAACTAAGTTAGTTTTGAAAACTAACTTAGTTTTGAATTTAGTTATTTTAGCGTCGGGCTCAAACCGGATATCTGATTTGGAATCCGTCAGCTCTCACAAGTCACGTCTACCTCCCAGGTCGTGTTGGAACGATCGGAAAGTTGATCAGATCAGTATTTCGCATTTTGGACCCCCGGACCCGACTTCTTTAATTTTAAACCAAGTGCATTTACAAAATACACTTTTGAGCGTTGGGCTCAAACCGGATGTCCGATTTGGAATCCGTCAGCTCTCACAAGTCACGTCTACCTCCCAGGTTGTGTTGGCATAATCGGAATGCCGATCAGATCAGTATTTCATATTTTGGACCCCCGAACCCCTACTTTTTTGAATTATTCTAAACTAAGTTAGTTTTGAAAACTAACTTAGTTTTGAATTGAGTTATTTTAGCGTTGGGCTCAAATCGGATATCCGATTTGGAATTCGTTAGCTCTCACAAGTCACGTCTACCTCCCAGGTCGTGTTGGAACCATCGGAATGTCGATCAGATCAGTATTTCACATTTTGGACCCCCGGACCTCACTTCTTTAATTTTAAACCAAGTGCATTTACAAAATGCACTTTTGAGCGTCGGGCTCAAATCGGATGTCCGATTTGGAATCCGTCAGCTCTCACAAGTCACATCTACCTCCCAGGTCGTGTTGGAACAATCGGAATGCCGATCAGATAAGTATTTCACATTCTGGACCCCTGAACCCCTACTTTTTTGAATTATTCTAAACTAAGTTAGTTTTGAAAACTAACTTAGTTTTGAATTTAGTTATTTTAGCGTCGGGCTAAAACCCGATATCTGATTTGGAATCCGTCAGCTCTCACAAGTCACGTCTACCTCCCAGGTCGTGTTGGAACAATCGGAATGCCGATCAGATCAGTATTTCACATTCTGGACCCCTGAACCCCTAATTTTTTGAATTATTCAAAACTAAGTTAGTTTTGAAAACTAACTTAGTTTTGATTATTTTAGCGTCGGGCTCAAACTGGATATCCGATTTGAAATCCGTCAACTCTCACAAGTCACGTCTACCTCCCAGGTCGTGTTGGAATGATCGGAATGTCGATCAGATCAGTATTTCACATTTTGGACCCCCGGACCCGACTTCTTTAATTTTAAACCAAGTGCATTTACAAAATGCACTTTTGAGCGTGGGGCTCGAACCGGACGTCCGATTTGGAATCTGTCAGCTCTGACAAGTCACGCCTACCTCCCAGGTCGTGTTGGAATGATCGGAATGTCGGTCGGATCAGTATTTCACATTCTGGACCCCCGGACCCCGGCTGCTTTGATTTGAAACCAAGTGCATTTACAAAATGCACTTTTGAGCGTCGGGCTCAAACCGGATGTCCGATTTGGAATCCGTCAGCTCTCACAAGTCACGTCTACCTCCCAGGTCGTGTTGGAACAATCGAAATGCCGATCAGATCAGTATTTCACATTCTGGACCCCCGAACCCCTAATTTTTTGAATTATTCAAAACTAAGTTAGTTTTGAAAACTAACTTAGTTTTGAATTGTGTTATTTTAGTGTCGGGCTCAAACCGGATATCCGATTTGAAATCCGTCAACTCTCACAAGTCACGTCTACCTCCCAGGTCGTGTTGGAATGATTGGAATGTCGATCAGATCAGTATTTCACATTTTGGACCCTCGGACCCGACTTCTTTAATTTTAAATCAAGTGCATTTACAAAATGCACTTTTGAGCGTGGGGCTCGAACCGGATGTCCGATATGGAATCCGTCAGCTCTGACAAGTCACGCCTACCTCCCAGGTCGTGTTGGAATGATCGGAATGCTGGTCGGATCAGTATTTCACATTCTGGACCCCCGGACCCCTGCTGCTTTGATTTGAAACCAAGTGCATTTACAAAACTCATATAAACTGAACCCATAGAAAAGACCCATGGAAAAGAATCACCTGTGCCGCTTGTGCCGTGGTGGTAGATGCATGAGGGAGAATTCCCGCTTGGGAGAGCAGGGCAGTGAGTGCCTGTAGCATGGTAGACTGCTGGGTAGACATCTCCTCTCGGAACTGCCGCTGCATCTGCAGCTGCAAATCAGAAATCTGGCTAGACATCTCGGATCGGACGATATCTCTGACGTCGCTACCAGAAGTACTGGGGGCAAAATGAGGTATACTGAAGGCAGAAGTACTGGTTTGGGCAGAGTTTGAACTCGCACACGATGATATCACCGCGCTAGAGTCCATGCTGTCCCCAAAACCATATATTCGGCCCTTCTTCGGTACACCAGCTGCGGCCACCCATTCTGCCGGATCCAAGTCTGGCTACTCCCCCTCTCCCTCCCCGTACTTCTCTGTCATAGCTCTGCTATATGTTTCCTACAAATAAAATAAAATAATAAGTCAATTTCATATGATTCAATCTGAATTAAATGAACGGTAGAAGTTGCACACGAAGATAAACTTACCGCGACTGAACGAGCTTTTGTACTCACAAATTGACATGTCGCCTTCTTTTTGTGTGTTCTGTCGAACACCTCGAGGAACGTCGGAGCTCGATTAAGCTCCACAGCCTGTTATATAGTTCATAGTAAAAAATTGTCATATATGTTAATAAAATGTAAGAAGATTTGAAACATTACTTACCATTTTATTTTTATGAGTCGCAAAAGAGACGGACCCACATGTATGCAAATTTGCCTCCGGCTGTGACGCCCTATTTGATTTGGCTTTTTGGGACTTTTCTATCCACTTGGGGTTGGCAAATTTGTCACATAGTATATCCCAATCCTCCTTCCTCATCCATAGAGGGCGGTGCTCCTTCCACAGCTGTCGGTCTTCACTCCCACCAATAATTTTTTGGGCCTTCTTCTGAGCTGCATATACTCTCTTTCGATAATTTGTCTTCAAAGTGGACTCCCAGCCAGAACGACATCGTGCCGCATCATGTCCACCAGTGAATCGATAAGTCCGCTGTAAATGAATTAAGCTTCACAATTAATAGACTGTTGTGAAATGTGTTTGGAAAAGACTTGAATTTAATGATATAGTTACTTACTAAGAACATGTCGAACAATGAATCGCGGACGCCCATCAGAAATTCTTTGTAAGACAAATGTGGCCCGGGCACATGTGCCATTACTAGGCTAATAGCATGATGGACAGCGGTGCAAGGTTCTAATTTTTTCCTGCAATTGCAAATGTCAAAGTATTCATATTAGAAACTTACCGCTAATAATTAATGAATGTAAACTAGCCTTATAAATATACCCGGAGATCCAGCAGGGGCGATGTCCATCATGGACACTGCCTCCCTCGTGATGACTGCTGGCATCGTCAACTGGCTCCTGAGTGGTGGGGGGGCCCTGTAGAAGTCAGAGGTGGTGGGAGGGTTGTAAGAACCAATTTTCATAAGTAAATGCAACATGTTACTGAAAATTAAAATAGATATACCTGTAGCGATAGGTGGTGGGAGGGCACTAGGACCTGTAAGAATTAATTCACATTAGATAAATGAATATTTTGGTGGGAAATCATTAATTTCCATAAGTAAATGCAGCACGTTACTGAAAATTAAAATAGATATACCTGTAGCGGGAGCTGGTGGGAGGGCACTAGGACCTGTAAGAATTAATTCACATTAGATAAATGAATATTTTGCTAGAAATTCAAAGAAATACATAGGTGGGAAAGCATTAATTTCCATAAGTAAATGCAGCACGTTACTAAAAATTAAAATAGATATACTTGTAGCGACAATTGGTGGGGGTGGCGTCGGGACAGGTGGTGGGAGGGCACTAGGACCTGTAAGAATTAATTCACATTAGATAAATGAATATTTAGCTGAAAATTCAAAGAAATACATAGGTGGGAAAGCATTAATTTCCATAAGTAAATGCAGCACGTAACTGAAAATTAAAATAGATATACCTGTAGCGACAGCTGGTGGGGGTGGCGTCGGGACAGGTGGTGGGAGGGCACTAGGACCTGTAAGAATTAATTCACATTAGATAAATGAATATTTTTCTAGAAATTCAAAGAAATACATAGGTGGGAAAATATTAATTTTCATAAGGAAATGCAACATGTTACTAGAAATTAAAATAGATATACCTGTAGCGGGAGCTGGTGGGAGGGCACTAGCGGGAAGTGGTGGTGGCGTCTGTACATGTGGTGGTGAGCCGACACTTGGACCTATAAATAAATTCTTTTAAGTTAGTAAACAATTAAAATATTCATATAGCTAACTTATTGATCAAATATACCTGTGTCTGAAGAAGATGCTAACGAGGAGGGAGTAGTGCCCCTCTCACTGCCTTGTCTCCTCCCACTCCTAGTACGACCTCCTCGCACCATTTCCTTATTAATAACAAAACAATTAATACATATTAATCCATAATTATATATGGCTAGACAAATGTTATTTAAAATTATGCTTAAAAAGTTAGAATCAGCTTACTAAATTATCAAAACATGCCTCCCTCATGTTGATATATCTAGCTCATCATCATCTTCTTCGTCATCCATCGTAGTCTCATCAGATTGGAACTCTTCCTCTTCATCTGACTCCTCCTCCCCTCTAACATGAACATTTAACTCCGTTGGATCGATTTCTTCCACTTCATCTTCCTTACGTAATGACAGTGGCTCATTAGATTCATCCAGATTAACATGTGTGGAGCCGATAATGCCAACTTCATCTGATTGAAAATATTCGACGTTGCCAAGCTCTGAGACATTTTGACTCATATTTAACTCATAAGTTGGAAAATATTTTGCTTTAACCCTACAAACTGCCCACCAATCTTTATTCTTGGACGATGGATACCTTGAATAATACACTTGGTGGGCTTGTGCGGCTAAAATGAACGGTTCATAGGTATTAAGTTTGTACCTATGTTTGACATCGACAATCCCAGTAGACGTGTCATGTCGAACTGAATTAGGATCAAACCAATGACACTTAAATAAGTATACATGATTGTCTCGTCCCAAATACTGAAGTTCTATGACTTCCTCAAGAATACCATAGTAGTCTAATTCCACTTCATTGTATACACTTCCCTTAACAGATACGCCGCTGTTCATCGTAGACTTACTTCGTCCATAATCCCTCGTATGAAATCTGTATCCATTCATAATATATCCTGGATAGGCACGTGCAACGTTGGAGGGGCCATAACTTATCTCTTGTACTCTCTGATCACTAATGAGACCTTGTTCAACCTATATGTCAAGTAGAGTAGTTAAATATTTTTGAACAATTACGTCAACATTAGTAAATGCAATCATATATATTGAACGATCGACACTAACTTGATATCTCAACCATTTGGCAAAAAACTTCTTGCGTTCTTTTTCAATCTCTACGTTCTGGATATTTGGACATTTTTGTGCTAATTCTGAATCAAATTATCTGTAATATAAATGCACTACTACTTTAATTGAACTACAGAAGAAGGATGAACAAGTCATGGCATTGCTAGAAATGTGGGTTAAGAACCTACTCAAAATAAGGTTCAATCTCAGTACAATTCAGAAGAATATATATCTCAGCAGCGTACAACTCTCTATCTTGCGGGTCGAGCAACATCCGAAAGCACATCCAGGATGCTTAAATATGGAATGCCGATCTGACAAATCATCAACTCCCCCATCATCATTACGTGCAGGTCGAGTATGACGAGTTTGAATATCTGGCTCAAAGTACATGGAACAGAAGTTCGAAATTTCTTCAATAACATATGCCTCAGCAATCGAACCTTCCACCTTTGCCTTGTTGCGAACTTTCATTTTCAATTCATGCATGCACCTACAACAACAATTCAGATGGCAATGACATGTAGCGACCATGGACAACATGAATGTCTTCATGAAAATTCTCGCATACCTCTCAAATGGATACATCCATCGGTATTGTACTGGCCCTCTGACAATAGCCTCGTATGGCAGATGGACGACCAGGTGCTCCATCGAATCAAAGAATGCCGGAGGAAATATCTTCTCTAACTTGTAAATAGTTTTGACCACATTTTCTTCAAGAGTTTGTACGTTCCGAAGTCTGAGTTCTGATGCACATAAAATCTTGAAAAACTGACTCAGCTCGGTCAGTGCTCCCCATATAGGCTTCGGCAACAAATCACGAAATGCAATGGGCAGTAGCTTTTCCATGAACACATGACAGTCGTGACTTTTCAGACCATATATTTTTCCCTCGTTAACATTCACACAACGGGCTATGCTGGATGCATATCCATCTGGAAATCTCAATTGTTTCACCCACTAGCACACTTCCTTGATCTGTATATTATTAAGCACGTAAGCTGCTTTTGGCTGCACAACCCTTCCATTTATGTTGCCTAGTTCCAGTTCTTGACGTTTACAAAGCATCTTTAAATCCATGCGCGCTTTGGCGTTGTCCTTTGTTTTGCCTTTAACATTCATGATCGTGTTGAACACATTATCAAAAAAATTCTTCTCGATATGCATGACATCTAGATTGTGTCGTACAAGAAGAGTTGACCAATAAGGCAATTCCCAAAAAATACTTTTCTTGTTCCAGTTGTGATCCTTTCCAAAACTATTCAGTTGTCGTGTGCTACCAGACAATTGTACTACATCTGGTAAATTTTGCACCCGTGTCGCCATATGTCGACCCGACACCCGTTGCAAGTCTGCTTCATCTACTTCAACAGTATTTTTTTAAAAGAGTCTTTTTGCCTTCGAAAAGGATGGTCACTTGGTAGCAACCGCCGATGGCAATCAAACCAGCATGCTTTTCCACCATGTTTCAATACAAATGATTTGGTATCTTCCATACAGTAGGGACATGCTAACCTCCCATGTGTGCTCCAACCAGATAGCATTCCATATGCAGGGAAGTCACTTATTGTCCACATCAGTGCAGCTTTCATAATAAAATTTTGCTTCCTACGTGCATCATAAGTAACAACTCCATCACTCCATAAAAATTTGAGCTCATCAATCAACGGCCTGAGATATATGTCCAAATTTTTTCCGGGACTTTTTGGACCAGGAATTACTAAAGACAAAAATAGATTTTCTCGCTTCATGCACATGTCTGGCGGAAGGTTGTACGGTGTCATGAACACTGGCCAACAAGCGTAAGATGCCACTGAACCACCGAATGGATTAAAACCATCTGTGCATAAACCCAACCTAACATTACGTGGCTCTTTTGAGAAAGCAAGATGAGTACGATTGAAGTGAGTCCAAGCTTCACCATCGGCAGGATGACTTATTATATCATCGGCACGGCGTACTCTGTCATTGTGCCATGTCATATGTACAGCTGTCTTTGAGGACATATACAGCCGCTGCAGCCTAGGCACAAGAGGGAAGTATCGCAATGCCTTGTAAGGTACATCTTTTCGCTTTGAATTGACACCTCCCTTAGGTTTGAATCTGTCATGGCCGCAAATAGAACATGATATCTTATCTGCATCATCTTTGTAATATAACATACAATGATTCGGGCATGCATCTATTTTCAAATATCCAAGTCCTAGCTCATTGACCATCCTTTTTGCACGATAATAAGTTTCTGACAACTTCTCGTCTCGAGGCAACATACTCTTGATCAAGAGGAGGAGACGGTCAAAACAAGTCTCACTGATGTGAAATTCAGATTTCAAGTTCAACAACTGTGACACCGCAGACAATCGAGTGTGCTTTTCACAACCATCCCACAGCAGCTCATCAGCATCCCGAAGTAGTTCATAAAATCTTCTGGCTGTCTTATTCAGTGCTTCCTCATGAACATTAAAACTAGGACCAGCAGCATCTACAACCATATCCACGTACCCACTTGTGCCTGCAATATTTTCGGGCTCATACCTCAAGAATTGCTCACCATGACACGTCCAATTCGTATAACCATCCACAAACCCTTTCTTGTACAAATGATGTTGCACATCCCATGGTGAACGCCACCTCAAGTTTCTACAACTTGAATAAGGGCAACGAATGTGACCGTCGCGGTCTATTGATGCGTTTGTATTCCCCAATGCAAACTGAATGAAACTCTCAACTCCATGCTTAAAATCATCTGACACCACCCGGTCAACTATTCTACGATACATCCATGAACGATCTGTCAACATTTCGCCTGCACCCAATAAATGTTAATACACAAGTAACGTTTAAATCATTACTCTTGAAAATAAACCCGACCCATTCCTCACATCGTTGGTCGCAGACCATTTGTAGTTGGATAAGGACTATTATTTAGATTATCACTTTTTAACCCATCCATGAAGGTTTGATCGCACAATCAATTACTATATGTGTTGCACAATTTACTGAAAATTTCGGCAGCATCTCCCCACACTTCTCCGATATACCAAAAATATTTATTGATTTTAAAGTTTTCTTAAACACTTATAAGTAAGTGGTTAAGAAAACACTCAAAATCAATAAAGGTATATAGAAGAAGAGTGAGGAGACGCAACCGACATTTTCAGCAAACCATACAAACACATATAGTAAATGACTGCCTAAGTGCGATCAAACATTCACAGACTGTCCAAACCGGACAATTCAAGACTTTGAGGTAGATATATACATTCTCATAAAAAAAATGAGAACATACACATCAATCCCAAAGTCTTGAACGGGAAGGTTCATTGACACGGGTTTAACACGCTCTCCTGAGGTGCGTGTAATGTTAGGTCGCACCCACGCACCTCAGCTCACATGGAATACCCCATGTGTTTATATAACATAAAATTAAATAACATCGCACTTAACATTCTGCATACATCCATCTAAATAATATCTAATTTAAAAAAATACTCACATGAAGAACATCAAAGCTAAACAATCCACATTTTTGAGTCATGTCAACATCAAATTTCTGTGCATATCCATCTAAAAACACATTTATATGCAATTAACATTCACAAAGTTTGGAAGCGAAAGCATAATTTTTAGAGTATTTACCTATTGCTATAAGTCGACTGTTGTTGTGGATGCACTAAATTTTAAATAATAATTTTATTCATCTATTTATCTAGTTGTTTCGTTTGTTTAGTGCCAGGGCAGCCCAGAGGGTCCCTTTTTTTTGAGGTGAATGATCTCATTTAAATGAGTTCGGGTCTGCCGACCTAGGGAAGGGGCAGCCTAGAGGGTCCCATGACCTGGAGATATGCCGCTATGATTCCCTCTTTTTTTCTTCTTTCTCTCTTTCTCTTCTCTCTTTCTTTTTCGTTTTACACAAAGCAGAGAGGGGAGGCTGTGCAACTTTGTTTATTACATTAACATTTGCCTTATATGTGAGCACATGGCTCCTTTGCTGCCTGCCATTATATCCCAAGAGCAAAGAGCTTTTGTCAAAGAATATTTCATTCTGGATAACATATCTCTTTCCAGACAATTGGTCAGGGATATTTATAGGAAGGTCCATGGTCATAATGTCATTTTCAAGTTAGACATGGCAAAAGCGTATGATAGGATGGAATGGGATTTCACTCTTTCATCGGATGCGATATTCGCCTCCGCTATTCTCAAAATAAAGCGACCCTGATAAGGGAATCTAATCAATTGTTAACAAGGTTAGCATCAATGTTCTTCTGCTTAAGTTTGCATTGGCGTCGTGTTTTTATTAATAACAAACGCTAAAATTAACCATATCTATGTTTTGCTTAGAGCGTTAAAGCCAGTTCTCGGCTTTTATTAATAACAAGACGTTTGTTTTGGAGTTGAAACGTCAAACGTTTCATAATTCCAAGAGGGGTGAACCAATTGGGATTGGATGCCGGTGACATTTCTCTACCATCTTATGTTGACAAATTTTTGAATATAATATAATCAATTATAAAAGATTGCGATTTCTCTCACTCATCGGCTTTAACATAATAAATCACCAGCATAGAGCAAACCGTCCAAGTTTGTCCCGGTACTCCGGAGTCTCTTATGAGCTCTCATGTGGGTGATAAGGCCAATCTCAACCGACATATCCAACATAATAAAATAGAAACACCAATTTATAATTAGCTTTCGTAAAAATAATCTTGTGAGAATAGAATCTTATGTTTGTATATATATATATATATATATACATGCCATCTCAACGCAGACAACACGAAAGGAAGATAATAAGGAATAAGCTGATAAGAGTTTATATATATGTCACACGGTTAATAGATATACATAGAAGATAGAACCCAACTAGCCAGTGCCATCAAGAAAAACACATACCGGCCATCTACAGGCAAATTAAACATAATATCTCTGTTTACTGAAGAAATTAAAATTGAGGATGATCTGCCAAATGGGGCCATCACACAAGAAAATTATGTTTTACACGTTGAAAAATGACTCTTACTTGATTACATATCAACTAAGTTTCAATCACCCAACTTAACTTTGAATCGTTGCCAAGTGTTGATAGATTTTTTTTTATTTTTTGACTGCTTAATTTGGATCCTTTAATGGAGGGGGAGGGGGTGCGGTGGAGGGGGGTGGTCGCAGGAGGGGGAGGGGGGTCGCATGAGGGGGAGAGGGTGCGGTGGAGGGGGGTGGTCACAGGAGGGGGAAGCGGGTCGCAGGAGGGGGAGAGGGTGTGGTGGAGGGGGAGGGGGGTCACAGGAGGGGGAAGGGGTGCGGTGGCGAGGGTCGTAGGAGGGGGAGGGGGTACGGTGGAGGGGGAGGGGGGTACGGTGGAGGGGGGTCAGCAGGCGGGGGAGGCCTATCGGTGGAGGGGGTGGCAGGAGGGGGAGGGGGTGCGGTGGAGGGGGAGGGGCTGCGCTCGGGGAGGGGGGTCAGCAGGAGGGGGAGGGCTGCCGGTGGAGGGGGTGGCAGGAGGGGGAGGGGGGTTGCAGGAGGGGGAGGGGGGTGGGGTGGAGGGGGGGTCGTAGGAGGGGGAGGGGGTGCGGTGTAGGGGGAGGGGGTCGCAGGCGGTGGAGGGGGGTCGCAGGAGGGAGAGGGGGTGCGGTGTAGGGGGAGGGGGTCGCAGGAGGAGGAGGGGGGTGCAGTGGAGGGGGAGGGGGGTGCAGTGGAGGGGGATCGGGGGTCGCTGGGTGAGGGGGGTCAGTAGGAGGGGGAGGGGGGTGCAGTGGAGGGGGGTCAGCAGGAGGGGGAGGGAGGGGCTTACCGGTGGGGGGAGATGATCGAGGCCGACGGCGACGGCGTAGCTCCTCCGGCGACGGTGGCGATGGCGCACCTCTACAGTGACGGCGGCGACGGTGTGAGAGTGAGAGGGAGAGGGAGAGGGAGAGCGGGGGGGAGTGAGAGTGAGAGGGAGAGCGGGGGGGAATGGGGGGGTGTGGGGAGTGAGAGTGAGAGGGAGAGGGAGAGCGGGGGGGAATGGGGGGGAATCGAGTGAATTTTTGCGACGGTATTTGGGACGGAAAAAATTTTCGTCTCAAATTTAAGACAGAAAATAATTCATCTCCATATCCGTCTCTACTTTCAGACGTCTTAATTTTCGTCTGCAAATCCGTCCCTAATTGTGACGGATATGTAGGCGAATAATTTTCTGTCTTAAATATTTAGACGAAATAGGTCCGTCTAAATTTACAGACATATTTGCGATGGATTAATATCTGTCGCAAAATGCCGTCGCTAAATCCACTTTTTCTTGTAGTGGAATACTCTTTAATTAATGGAATGGAAAACCATGCCATTAATACTTCTTAAAAATGATGTGCCATACTTGTGGACACTAATTCTATCTACCTTATCATGTACAAGAACGAGCGACCATCCCTATATGAGCGCTTATTCTTATTGTCATGGCACCCAAGTTAGGGAGCCGATTCCACTTAGTTTTAATACGAATCGTGGTTGTACTGTTATTATCGTCCCTACATGTTCAATCCTTGTGATTCTATTCTACAAGATCTACCTTAAAAATCCTACAAGCATATTCCTTTGAAAATCTATGTTGGCTATACTATAGTGGATGTCAAAAATACATGATCAATGCCTGTGCATATAGGGCCCGATCTGGTCCTGGGAGGAGCACCCAAAAGTACTAGTGCCCATAGGAGTTGTAATGATCACGGTATGGCATTGTACCGAAGTGCATGACTAGCTTGATAGACATTCCACAAATCTCGTACTTGACTTGACTTGACATGACATGACTTACGTGACCCGGAAAGGGTATTTATTGTACTTGCTTGAAACATGATAGCCAATTCTTGACATGACAGGATCATTTGACATGATAGATATACGTGCTTGATTATCTTGCTATTTTAACATGAGTTCTTGTAAGACTTCCTAGTTCACTCACTATCACTTGTTATACATTCTCTATTCTCTTGTTATACATTCTCTATTGTCATTTTATGCGAGCATGCATAGCTTATTACATTTCATGTAACATGTAATCTACTTAAAGCAAGCTAGCTCTTGAGATATAATCCCTACTGAGCGTTCACTCACATAGTGTTTCTCCCTTATTTTTCAGGTAAGTCCGAGGATGAAACTCAATCGGATGGGGAAAGTCAAGAGTGATGAGATTAAAGCTACTCCAATTATCCAAGCGTCTACTAGTCTTATACTTTCTATTTTCTTGAGTCTTCCATTGTATTTTTAATTTATTTGAGTCCCAGTATTCTCATTAAGAGGATTGTAATAGAAGTACTTTGAAGGTTTTGATGAAATAAAGGATTGGGTTATTTTACTCTTGCGCGCTCTATCTTTGTGTTGAATACACTAACGCTCTGATTGACATGATTGATATAAACTCGTCATGCATCTCCGGATTCCTTCTGCGCTCGTGGCGTGACAACCAGACTGGGCCCTTTAATGTGTTTGCCTTGGCATTGATTTGCTTGGATCATAGATCCCACGAAATCTAGACATCCACAATGTTTAATGGTCAAGAGTTCCAAGATCAAGTTCATGTAATCAAGGTCAAGCGCATAAGAATATTGATTTTCTTGAGATTCCAAATAATAAGCTCCTTAATCGAGAGGAAAAGTCATTCAAGGAAATGACTTAGAATTGATGATGTCATCAATAGACCTAACAATAGGTCCCAACTCGAGGAACCATAGCCTGGATAGGCTAGAGTAGCTCACACACATAAAAACCATGAAAACATCAACTTTCAGAAAGCTGGAAGGTACGCGGTCAATATTGGGCCGCTTAACATAGAAACGTTCCATACTGGGCCGTGCAAGGATGACTGGCCGAAGAACAGCCCAGCCGAAGCTAAGTGGATACACGGTCTCAAATAGGCCGCGCTAAAATAAAACGGTCCAAATTGGGCCGATGAACCGAACTGGGCGGTTCACAAGATGCCGTCCAATTCAAGAAGAAAAGGAGCCCATGATGAAGGCTACACGGGCTGGATTGGGCCGCGCATTAATTGAGCGATCGAACGATAGTCTGCTCCAGTATCTAAACGGTCCAGTCTTGGTCGTTCAGTAACTGGGTCAAGCAGGGTAGACAAAGCTACCCAAAAAGGGCTCCTAGGCCACCATAGGGATGGTGGAACTGAACCAAGGTTCAGCCCATGATTCTTAGGTCAGCCTAGAGGCTCTGGGTCGACTTAATAGGGCCTGGTCAAAAAAAATAATCAAGGATAATCGACCAACAAGACTTGGCATTTAAACAGGGATACACGGTCTTAACCAAGCCACTCCAATGGAATACAACGGTCCGCTATAAGCCGCTTATGAATCAAACGGTCAGATCCAGGCCGCGTAGGGACTCGAACGGTTCCATATGGGCCGTGAATCTAGACAGAGACAACCAAGCGATCCGGTCGAGTTCACAGGTGCAGGACTTGAGATACAACTTGCCAGCATCCTAGTGGGAATCCCAGGCTCGCGGAGACTTACGGAGGTCTCATAATGGAGGTCCTAGTCCGACGGAAGGAGTATCCGGCGGAGAGTTCCAACCATTACAAGAGTTGAAGGCTAGAAATCATCGAAAAACGAATATATGCGGTCAGTCAACTCCACCGGAGTGGAATGACTGTCAAAACAATCCCAGCATCATTCTTTCATTTTCAATAGAACATGTTTAAGATTAACTTTATTGAAATGATGAATCAAGGTCATGATGAGAGTAATCAAGCAAGAAAGTTATAAGCTTTTAACTTTCATAAGTTTCAATTTATATACATGTTGCTATCCTACCATTAGCATTATTCAACTAAGATAATTCATGCCTGACCAATAATAAGGCAGTACTGCGTGATAGAGCGGTCAGCTCAGGACCTCTCAATGGCCTCGGTAGTCGAACGACAGGCCATTCAAGCCCCACAGGCCCGGAGGTCTGGCAAGATCTGAGCGGTCTGAAGAGTGCCGCTGGGGTCTATGAGCGGTCTATACCTGCCCGCCGTCCAAAGGAACGATCAATAGTTGGCCGTTCCATTCATGAAACAATCTGAAGTACAAAACACTTGAATGGCTAAACATCAGTCGCCTCTCTAGACTGAGCGGTCTATCGAGGGGCCGTTCTATATGGAGCGATTACTGTTGGTCCTCTCTAAGGTCGCCCTGCCCGACTCCGTGGAGCTCGGCTAGGGTTATCAAAAATGGCTAAATACACATCAGAGAAAGCATGAAAATTAGGTATTTTACAATCAATGGAACGAGAACATGATGATGCATAGCATGGCATGATCAATTTAAGGTTAAAGCCTACTAATCCCTACATTAATCAAAGGTAATAAGGAAAACCCTAATTTTAACATGCTTCCACTAAAATGATAAATACTCTCATGATGCTATATCGATTTTAGGGCTTTTAGTATCAAATGAAAGAGAGCTTAAAGACGCACAAAATGATATATTTTACTTAATCTTTAGCCCGAGAGAAACCTACCTTAATCGAAGAAGAAGGAGGAAGACGCCTGAAACCCTAATCTGCGAACACGCCTCCGATCCTCACCCAAATTCGCTCTCGATCGGCCACCCTAGGTCACGCCGCCGGCTGGAGAGACAAATAGGGTTCTAGGGAGTTGAAAGCCCTCTATTTATAGGGTCTAAGAAGGTTCCTACATATCGAATTAGTCTCAAGAGTCCAAGGGATTAAAATTGGAGAAAAACTCGATTCTTCCACCTAATCCACGCCGCCACCGCCAATAGAAGGCTCTAGAGTTAGGGTTTTCGAAAGAAGATGGGCTTCTAGGGTAAACCTATCAAATGGGCTTGGTTTGGGCTCGATTGGTTAAGAAATGGGCTAGAATTTGATTGATTAAGGTTGGGTTATTAAGAACAACGATTTTAGACTAAAAACCTCTTTGATTTGGCCTCATTAAATTTTTATTAGGGGTTGGCCCAGTTGACAATATTGTTAAACACTTCGTTTTCTACAAGAATATAATTTTTTCATATTTTTAAAAATTAGTCGAAACCTTAACCTACGAGTGAAATCGCATTAATTTAATCTATATATATAGTAAATTCAGATTACTGTGGAAAATTCGATTGCATTGTGAAATATAAAAAATTCTTTTTTATGGTCATTGCAGAAAAATAATTATTTCTTTTGGTTGACATAATTTGGCCGTTTTTAAAAATAAATAATATTCTTTAATTAAGAAAATCATAAAAATAGCAAGGAAATAACTTTAATTCCAATACATATTTCAAAATTTTACTTTTATATTTTATTATTTAAGCGGGGTGTTATAGAAATATCTCATTCAACATTTTTTACACTAGAGAACTGAAAAACTGTCCATTAGTAAGAAAACTGTCCATAGAAAGCTGTCCATCAGTAAGCTTTCATACACATACCACTGTTCACCTTTCACCACAATTTGTGGGCTTTCATACATCCACCTTCCACAATTCTCAATATATTCTCCCCCTTGTCATTATCAAAAAGAATGGGGAATTCGTGGGAATCAGTAGCCTCTGTAGTTGCCCCTGTCTCTTGGATATTATGCAGAACTTGAGCCTGGAGTAGAAAGTATGGTCATCACAGAAGCTTGAAAATCTCTGATGGAGTTTGACAACTCATCTAGCCTGTGATGCACTGTGCTTCCCAGTCTGTCCACCAGGGAGGAGGTGGAATCTTGTTTGTTGATAACATGTTTAATACTCTATGTGATATTCTGCAATTGTGACTGAATAGCTTTAAACTTATTGAGGATCTCAGGCTGACTTACTACGATTTTGTTCATTGTAGTTTTTATCATCTCAAACTCAATCTTTAGATCAAAGGTATGGTCAAGAATTTGAGTGAGCTTGCTGAATGAGGAAATTTGGGTATCTTGCAACTTGCTCACCATTTCACCAACTCTATTGTTGACTCCCATAAGAGATTCCAAAATCTCTCGCACTACTGCATCAGTTCTTTGTTTATCAGTCATAAACTGAATCCATTGAGTTTTCACAATGTTTTCCAGATGTTCCATCCTGGCATTTACTCTGTTCAGATGAAGGTTAGTGAAGAGAAATTGAGCATTCATCAATTCATTCTGATTCATCACTATATTTGTCAGATTTCTCAACATTTCTTTAATATCAGGTTCAGCACTAGATGTAGGTGAGGTGAATGAAGAAGCACTTGAGTCTGAAAATTCAGTGTGATAAGCAGGTTGCTCTTCAAGTAATGGTGGAGGTGGTATACTAAGACCAATCATTTCCCCAAGATAAGGTCCATATGAGGGAGCAGGGGCAAGAGACATTCTTGGATACAACTGAAATAGAGGAGCTGGTCCCATGACATACTCCTATGTATCCTCTTTCGTAGCCCCTGGAGCTTCCTGTGGAGCTTCTTCATCCTGAACTTCTTCCTCTCTAAGTTGTTCACCCTCATGTTCATTTACTACGGACTCTGCAGTTTCTTCATAGGCTTTTTCAGCCGCTTCTTTCATAATCTGTGAAATCATTTCATCTAATGTTTATTCATCTGATTCAATTTCTTCTTCCTTTTCCTTTTCAATACCTTGTGAATCTATTTCTTGATCAGCAGCTTCTCTTGATTTATCTTTAGCTGGCTCTTTGGGAGACTCTTCTTGAATCTCTTCAACATGATGCTGTTTAGCTATTTGATCTGATTGTTACATTCCAAATTTATCAAAAATTTGATCAATGTGTTGATCTAGCTGCTTGGAAACTTGTTCTTCAGGCAGGTTCAGTTCATGGACCTCCTGCTCCAACTGCAGATTCATAATGTGTTGTTCTTCTGTCTCTCCTTGATCTTTTCCTTGGCTGACCTGAGATTGTTCAATTTGTTCTCTTGGAGATGGCTGAGACTGTTCCACAATGTCGAATGCAATTTCTAAAATTTTCTTGTCAGCTGTATCTTTCATCTTACTGACTTTGGATGACTTAAACCTCAAGTATTTCTCATTGAAATCCATGTTATAAATATTTACTTTGAGAATTTCTTTTGAGGACTCCTCTTCTAGTGGAATATTCATTTTTCTGAAGATTACAGTCAAATGAGCTGCATAAGGTAGATTTCTTTTTGACTACTTGAAAGTGCTCATTATCTGGATCATTATTGCTAGTAGACAAATCCCGATACCCTTGAGTAAGCAAAAGAGAATAAATCTCTGTGAATCGGTCACTCTCCCTCTACCTCCAACTTGTGGAGTTATCATAGTGGTAAGGATATGATGTAACAATCTCCTTAGAGGGGTAAATTTACATGCTTTGAACTGAGTTAGATATGTTTGATTCTTTGGATCTCTGGGATCTCTAGGCAGCTCTGTAATGAGGGAGTAGGCCTCATGCAAGTTTACATCAAATTCACCTTCTACTTCCCCTCCTTCTGGAATTCGAAAGATCTTATGTAGAGAGTGCCTAGTTAAATCAATCTTGACCCCTTTAACTATAGACTGAACTATTGACCTTTCCGAGTCACATCTCAGATTACAGTAAAATTCAGCAACCAGCCTAGGATAGTAAGTCATATGCTTACTCAAGAATTTCTTCCATTTCTGAAACTTAAATATCTCCAATAATTCAGGGAATGCAGAAATCATAGGTTGGTCGGCAAAATCAATGTACCGGGGAAGCATAATCTTTCCTGCTTCCAATATCATCTCAACCTGTGTAGAAGACTTAATAGGGACCGCTTCTTCTTCAGATTCATACTTAGCAGCTTCTGAAGCAATCGTCTTGCGCCGCTTGGAGGAAGTTCCTTCTACCTTTTCTTTCCCTTTTTCCTTCTTTTGTTGAGATACCTCTCCGGGCATATCTACTGGCAGCTGCTCCTTCGAAGGATCCTCAAGCTGTACTTCCATTTCTTTCCTCTTCCCTTTGATAGACTTCTTCTGAATCGATTCCAAAGTTGCTCTCTTCGCATGTGACTCCTTTGATCTGCGCTCATAGCATTTAGTCACATCAGTCTCCATGGCCCTAGGAGACGAAGGCTGCTGTTCTTCCGTGTCCTTCTTCTTCCCTTCACTCGTGGCGGACAGAGAGGACATGTTGGAAGCAATGAGGAGAGAAGGAAGAAACGTAGAGAAGGAATGAACGAGATGAGAAGAGGGAAGGCTAGAGAGGCGGGCTTGCTAACTGAACTCAAGAGAAGAGAACACGAGAGTGGGAGGTCGCTTCGGCTTCAAAGGAGAGGGTATAATGGGTAAGGCAAGTAGGGTTACGTATATACAAGAGACACTGCCAACTTTACCAATATTCAATAGTTAATACCAAAACTACCCCTTACTTAAAATAAAATGCCTTTCTACGCAGAAATGTGATTTCCGGCATATGAGATTATATCTTAAAATGTTATTCTCCACAAATTATCCCTATGATTCAATGGAAATGAGACAGCTTAATCAAGGAAATAACCAAGTCAAGGAGATCATTAATCTTACTAGCTCCTGTTTATTAGCCAATTACTGATTGATAAACCCAATTTTTATATTGACTTTAAACCAGTATAAATTTTCTGAAGAACCATAGGGTCAACCATATTTTTAATTGATCTTTTACAAAAGAAATTTTGATTGAACATTCCAGTATAACTGCACCTTTTTACTCAAGGAAACATGTTGATCAAACACCAGAGTCCCAGGTTACTCAGTGCAGTTTACATTTATGTTTCATAAATTTTTGAACAGAGATTTCATTCATTATCATGACTTGACCTCTGAATTTCTTTGAAACAGATGGTCAGTTTCTCAAATAATATGTCATTACTCCGCTACAATCAATTTTTATTTAATGGTGTATTCCATGTTCTTTTGTCAGAGTTTTCTTTAGACATGACTTAAGGACCATATAAACCTTGGATTTCCTATCAGATTGACTAATTACTAAGGACTTTCATATTTTTGATGCCCTACTGAGCAATTTCTAATTTGGACTGTTTTAAGACCATTGAGGTATCATTCAAGATTAATTGTGAGAGCTTTTCAGATAAGATTTAATATTCATACACTGAAAATCGTATCTCAGTTAAGATCAGCAATTTTGTTCTTAGTTCAGGGTGATCTTAATAGTTAATTATTGAAAATAAGTAAAGGTGACAATGATCATATATTACTCCTCCTGACTAGAACATTCCATGAACTTCTTTGAAGATAGATGAGGAGAAGGGAAGGAGACAATGAACAAGGTGATGCAGGTGAAGACCATTCATGAGCAGGGTAAAGACTAAAGGTTAGATAACACAAATCCAAAAGCACAACCTTACAGACCAACATCAGATAGCCACTCATCTCTTATAAACTAGCAAACATTCAGCCTCGTGGGAAATTAGTGAATCCAAAAACCCAATTCTCAACCGAATGACCTCTCATCTTAGATCAGTCTCAAGCTGAATCCAAAGTCAATATCACAACAGTAGTACCTTACAATTCATCAGACACAAGAGGCTAATTGTCTAATCAGCAAGACATCATTAACCAAAACATGCATTCGATCTCTGATTAGATCAGCTCCCCCTCAGAAAGTGCAGAGATATCAAACAACCACTAATGGATTTTCTTAAAGTACACAGATATGTATCAACTAGATGCAAAATTTTTATTTAAACTATATGCACAAATCCATATATGTCATGACACACAACACTGCACCGACTTCATCTGGCTCGAAGTGAGGGATGCACCGAGCTTATATGCATGTGGCTAATAAGTGCACCGACTTGCATGCGTGTAGCAGCAATAGTTGCACTGACATTGTAATTATACCAGCTAAGCATGCACTGATGTTATATGCGGACAAGTCTAACTGTGCACAGACAGGGTAATGTAATGTGCAACTGTATTCATTTTATATACCAAGAAGTCAGGCAAATGTATGCATCTACTTATTAACAGAATGACTAGCTAAAGGTCTCACATGGAATTTGCATGAATCACATTCTCAATATGTATTAAAAAAATACAGCATCAATCATCAGGTTTGTTCTAATCAATCATGCAGCATTCCACAGAGAGTGTTATTCAGACAAAATTAACAGAAATGACAGGTGGAGTTTGACTAACCTTTGTGCCCTGAATTTATTGAGCCCCATTTTTATTTTATCTTCAGGAGCACACCTGCAGCCAAAGTGTTATTTGAACAATCTTGGACTCCAAGGATTCTTGGGTCCAACAGAATGAGTAGCACTCCACATTGGTGCTCTCCAGTTATTCCAAGAACAGTCAAAAGCAATGTGACCTAATCTGCCACACTTATTGCATATGGGCGATTTATGCATGAAGACATGATTCTGAACTCTCCTAGATGCAAAGTGGTTCATGTGAGCAGGATACATTTTATTGTCTTTCAAAAACCAACATTCAGATATAACATGCCCAAATCTTCCACAGTTAAAATAATTGACTCTCTGATTTTGATATTTCTTCACATGCTTCTTTACATAACTGTTTCTGTAATTTTTATCTTCTTGTTTCTTTAAATAATAGTTATGCATGTAATGACCCTTTTTGCCACAATAAAAGCATGCATTGGAGATATCTCTATCAGACATTTTCACATATTTGTTTTGAACTGTATTGACATGCTTACATACATCTAACTCATCATTTTTCAAAACTATGCAATCGTCCATAACATGTCCTTTCCTATCATAGTAGTGACATGAAACATTTCTTTTATTGTGAACATGCACTGTTGTGACAGTTTTATCATTTGCATGTGCAAGTGAGTGTGTGTGAAAAACATTAGCAACTTGCATAGAAGAATCAGAAGCAGATTTAAATTTATTTGAAATAACATTCTTTTTCTGTTTTTGAATCTTTTTCTGATTTTTAGTTGGATTTTCTATTTTCTTGGCAGTGAATTGGAAGACATATGAGCTAGATGATTTTTCCTATTCAGAACTTTTTACAAAAATAGTGGAGTTCTTTTTCATATCAATCTTCTTATTAACAGGATTAAAATCTAAGCCTTCTTTCTGAAAATTCACATTTGACTCAAGCAATTTATTCAAGTTATCTTTTCCTTTAACAAATTTTGAAAGAGAATTTTTTAGATCTTCAACTTCAGCTTGCAAGGTGGCAATTTCAGTTTCACAGGAGATGACTTGTTGATGCAGACAGTCATTGAGACTTTTCAGAGATTCATTTTCTTGTTGAAACTTTATTTCATTATTTGTTTCCTTTTCCACCAAAATATATTTTCTTTTTTCAAAGGCCAGCCATCTTTCAGATAAGACTCTATTCAGAACCATCAGCTTTTTATTTTGATCTTTCATATAACCATTTTCTTCAAGCAGTTTGTCTTGATATTCACTAGTTTCCTTTTTTTGTTCCAGCCAAAATTCATTTTCTTCTTTCAAAGATCTGATTAAATTCTTCTGCATATTGTCATCCAAATCAAGATCTTCAATTAGTTCCTTTAAGAATGCACATTCATTACATGAATTTTCATCTTTATAAGCTTTATTGTTATGACTTTCGTTTTCAGATTTCAATCTGTCTATTTCAGATCTTTCCTTCTTCATGTCTGATTTCAAATTTTCATTTTCAGCTTTCAATCTTGTAACTTTAGAAATCATTTCTTTTCTAAGCTTTTTCTTTTCAGACTTGACTTTATCATATTTATCAATCAAATGTTCATTCAAAGCAATCAGATCTTCTAATCTTAAATTGGCGATTTCAGAAT
The DNA here is from genome assembly GCA_022559845.1 of Amorphophallus konjac. Classification (NCBI taxonomy): domain Eukaryota; kingdom Viridiplantae; phylum Streptophyta; class Magnoliopsida; order Alismatales; family Araceae; genus Amorphophallus; species Amorphophallus konjac. The sequence goes on along the minus strand of CM040127.1, from coordinate 178,353,697 downwards.
TTACCTGTGACGAAGCATCATCCATTTGATCATAGATTTCATCTATGACCATGAAGCACTTCACTTTGTCTTCACATGTCCTTGCTTCAATCATAGTGATGATTTCAGATGCACTGCAGCATTCAAGAATACAAGGGAATTTGTCAGAGTTTATTGCCCTTCTGGTTAATTCTAGGGCCTTTTGATTTTTAGAGAATTTCAGTCGGTCTGAAGCTTTCCATTGGGTTTTATCCTCTGGAACTTCATACGGACTGTGTGCAATGATTATCCATAGATCTAGATTAACACTTATCACATATTCTCTGAATCTATCAAGCCAGTTGTAAAACCTCAATCCCTCAAATCTCGGAATATCAGCCATAAGTATCAAGCTCGGATTAAATCAGAAATCGTAATGCAAAATAGATCAACCCAGATCGCACCTAAACTAAGTGTAGGAATGGATCTGCAGGTCGTTGGACCCTCTGTGCAGAAACCCGCTCTGATACCAATTGATGTGCGATCTAGAGGGGGGGTGAATAGATCAATCACCCAATTAAAACTACTACAACAGCTTCTATTGCGGAATTAAAACAAACTATTGTAGGGCTATGAAGACACGCTGAATTTCAACCAGAATAGACCTAATGTATACGATCGGTGCTCAAGCAATCCAAATGATTCATCTACTGACCAATGAAACAGATGCAGCGATGATGACAAATCACAATGCAATCACGCAGTAGACAAAGGATTTTTAGGTGGTTCAACCTCAATCCAGAGGTCTACGTCTACCCCACACTCAATTGAGTGTGGCTTCACTACTGACTAACAGCTTGCCGCTGATCCACAGCTTCGTGAAAATCCTTCCCTACAATCCGCTGAGCGTTACAGCTTCGCTATCCAGAACAATCCACCTCTGCCGTTGAGGATTACAGCTTTACCTGTCCAGAGAAATCCTTCTCTGCAACGCTGACACACAGCTTGAATAAGAGTTTCAAAGATAAACAAATTAAACAGAAAACTCAAAAGGCAAATGGAATGTAGCTCAACAATGAGCAAATCAGCTCCGGTTCTGAACCTGGAGACAAACAATAGAACACTCTCAAACAGTTCTCTCAAAGCTCTCTCAAATTTTCTTCTTCAGATCTGGCTTCTCTCTATCTCTTGTATATCTCTGCGAAGGCTCTTCTTTCGTCAAGTTTTTCTCTTCAATATATACTCTCCTCTCTCTCTGAGTTTCTTCAAAGTTCCATCATCCTCACTCTTGTTCGCAGAAGAAGGATCTTATATATCTTCAGTCAGGGACCCACGAACTCATGCACTGGGCGTGTGGAGGGAACACTCCCGATTTTTCAGTAAGCTTTCAGCCACTTGTCCAATTCTTAGCATTGTAGCTTTCCTCGTGGCAGTCCTTTGTCAGGGACGGTCCGCCTTGGATCACTTGCCCTCGTTAAAGATCTCGAGCAATTGACCTGTTAACATGTCGAAACATACGATAGTCACACAAATATGAATATTGCACAGACCTGCTAAGAAAAAGTTTAACAGTCCATAAAGCACACATGGGCAAACTCAGTATGCACTGACTTAATGCATACACTAGTAGGTTCTGCACAGGCCATCGGTGTGCACAAAAAAGGATGAACAAACTCTTTATGGCTGTGGGGCTAGGAGATGTACAGACTACGTGTGTACATACGGCAGACAATGCAACGACCCTATATGCCACACCTCAAGTTGCACAGACTTTGCGTAGCGCAAAGACTAGAGTTGCACCAACTTAGTTGCACGAATGCACAGACTTTAATTTTGCTTGCACAGAATGTGCACAGACTTAATAAGGTATGGGAAGAATGTGTACAGACTTGATCTGTGCAAGGTGCCAGGGATGCACAGACCCAAAGCGTCATAAGCAAATCATGCACAGACGTTGCATGTGCAAGGAACAAAAGGATGCACTGACCTTACTCGAGGAATGTGAAAGTATGCACTGACGTAATTATGTACGAGGCACTAATGCTCAGACCTTAGTATGTGCGAAGATCTGCACAACCCTTGACTATATGCAATGCAGGATATGCACAGACTCTCACATGACAGACTTAGAACGTGCACCGATTATGGTATGTGCCTTAGACAAAAGACGCTCAGACCTTTACATGCCTAGGAACAGTGGTATGCACCGACCTGAAGTATGGAATGAGCATGAACTGCACCGACTTAGCATGAACAAAAGGAAAACATGCATAGACTACGAATGCAAACGACTAAGACATATATCGACGTTATCTGACACATAACTTGATATGCACAGACCTAACTAAAAGATGCACCGACCTTCTATATACGAGAAATAGAACACGCACCAACTTTCAATGCACAAACAGAATGTGCACGGACTTCTTTTATGCTTAAGGTGACGCTGCACTGACTTTATCAACATATGCCTGGACTTCGTATGCAACAAATGCAAGGCACACATACCTTGTGTGCTGAATGACACAACTGTGCACAGACATACATCATATATGCAAAGGTCAAATGCGAACATATTTATACATTCCAATCTCACATGACTCATAGATTGTCATCATCAAAATCAGGGTTCCAATATCCCCCTGGCCCAAACACGGGGGCGCTAGGGTAAAACTCTAGCCACCGCCCAAGCACGTCAGGGAGCCCCAGCCGCTTGCCGCCACCACCGCGCTCGACCACCGGTGGTCTCCCGCTAGCCACGCCGGCCTCCGCCCCCGTCACCGTCGTCGACGATTACGCATGCGACGAGGAAACAACCTGTTAGCCCCGTTTCATTGTAGAACGCCGCGATGGTGCCTCCATCGCCCACCCCACGCCACCATTTACCGTCGCTTGCCGTTGGAAGCTCCGTTGGTCCTCAAGGGCACCAGCAATCATGGTTTTATGGCCTGAAATGGCATCCTCCATAGGCTGAGAATGACAACCATGTCGGGGTTTAGGTGATCGATCCGGCCTCGCCAGTGAGTCCAACAATGCATCAACATGTGCGTTTTGATCCTCTTCATGCTGGGAACAATTCACAAGCATCAATCGACCATTGCACATCCCATGAGCGACCAATCAAGTGATGACCATTGAGACCCATGCAAGAACATGAACAACAAAATATGACAAAACCATAGCGATTTTGATCAAACCAACAATCTGGCTCTGATACCACTGTATGAATTTCAACCAGAAGCACAGTGACAAACATCTAAACCATAGATTACATATCGTTGTCAATTTTTCAAAATCGAACAAGAACGATAAATCCCATAATGTGAAGAACGATGGTTTACCTTTGCGGGGTCAAGAATCTCCCCAAAGCTCAAAGACGAATGAGAGGAGGATCTCGGAGTTGCAAGTCGTCCAAGCATCTGGCCTCTAGACGTACCTACACAAGCCGAGGAAGCAAATAGGATCTCCTCTGCGATATCCACACGTCGACCCAACCTCAACATCACCATCCACCGTGGAGGGAGGAGAGAGAAGGAGGGGGCACCCTTAAGAGAGAGAGAGAGAGAGGGTGGCCAGGGTTTGCTCTGGATCTTGGGCTAGGGTTTCTCCATTTAGCACATATTTATAGACTCCTGACATTTTTCAAAAAAAATAGTAATTATCTATAAAGTCCATCCATCCTAGTCTGTCCAATACTCTATTGTGTGTGACCCCCTAGGCCCAATAGTCTATTTAGTTTGCAAGCTCATTAAGTTAAGAACTCTTCTTAACTTAATAAACTCAGTCCATTAACCCTTAATAGAATTAACATACTTTCCGATCACGAAAGGCACCAAATAACACCTCATGATCCCAAATGACATTGCGGATAAGCAACCTACATTGGAATCTTTCTGTTCTACATATTCCACATAGCTATAGATCTTCATTCATCCAATGTCCCTATCAGGATTAGGGTATGGTGCAATTGTCAAACTCTATTATGTCCTGGCTCAACTAAACTCTATACTCCAAAAAGGTTCATTAGAAAAACTTCTTTTTCTCAATGAACTCCCATACCCTGGCTAGGGATTTTTCTGAGTATAGATCTGTAGGGCATTCTCTCTCTTATATTATACTAAAAGTGAATGATTCATTGTTATCAAATTAAGTGCCTTCACAAGAGTTCCACTGAGTCCGAACAACAAACTGTACAGGACTACTTAATAGACGTCCATAAGTCAGTAATCAAGTAATCAATAGCTCTCATGCAAGATATCTTTAGTGACTCAGGTCTAAGATCCAACTATGCTATTTACACAATAGAATTCCTTGATTGACAATTAGTATGATTACCATCTAAGGATTGTAGATCGTGTCAGTTCAATGTACTCATTCCACTAATGAGCACCCATACACATACATCAGTGTCTCCACACTTATGACTATGAGAACAGTCATACGCATCATATGAATAAGTATCATATGTGCTAATCTATCTAGATCTTCAATGTCCCTTCTTGAAGATCCTACGACTGGGAACCTTTAGAACATATGCCTCTAGATGACTGATCCCATTATCAAAATCTCATTATGATCCAGTCATCATCGCATGGGTTCAGGGACTTCATTACATTCAAATCATGAAGACACATTAAATGCAACGAAGAAATGCTATCACTATAAATAAGAATGAGATATTACAAGAAATATCACCATCGCACATCATGTGATTGGCTTGCAGGGCATATATTTCCATCAACAAATCCATTCAATTTTTTTTATGCATTAGTACAAGAAGAATGAGACTTTTTTAGATCACTCGGATCTATTCAAAATTATTCATGTGTGTAAAGATGGAAAGCCTGTCAATGAGGAATGTGCTATTGTAATAGTAAGTTTTTTTTGAAGAAAACGCCTCTACAACAAATAAGTTATTACCCCCTTGTCGCAGAATTGAGCTTTGACTATAAATTAGCAGGATAAGTTGAAGGATCTAAAGTAGTCTCAAGTTGCTTCAAACTCAGCTCATCCCGGTCTAGTTGCTTTGCAAGGTGATGTATTTATGCAAGTTCTTGGTGAGAATAGATCGAGCCGTGTTAGGGATTTAGGGATAGGCCCGACTCCCTCTACTTTGTGGGGGACATGCCATAATTTGCAGGTTGAGAACAACATATTTTAAAATGGAGTGAAGGAATTAGAAGAGAGGGTGGCCAAGGTTGAGCAATCCACTATACAGGTTAATTGGTGCAATCACATTTAAGAATATCATTTAAATCTTTCCAATTGTTCATGACATGTATATGATAGCCAGGGAGCAAATGGAGCCATACAACACATATTTGATTTGGTGGTGTGCTCATCAGTAGTAAGTATTCAAACAGCAACAATATTTCATATTTGTGCAGAAAATCTTTTAATTACTATCATGACTGCTTCCAGTTTTGTTGCACTTGTCCTGCTACTGGTAGCTCCAATTATTTTTGTTTTTGCTGCTTCCTATATTTAACTCATCATATATTTAACTCATCAAATATATGCTTCATCAATTGGCAAGCTAAGGAGGAAGCCCATCAGAACATGAGACTACTGTAAGCAAACTTTAACTGCAGGTGTATCTCTCCATGTCCTTGATTGGGTACTTCTCAGACCTGTAGAGACCACCTTGCCGACATAATTCGTTCTTGATTTAAGATGGGCAATATGGATATGCATCTGTGGGGACTTGCATGATGGCTAATAAATGTGGACGATAGGAACATATGCTCATGAGTTATGACTGGATTATACGTTAGATCTGTCAGTGAACTACTAATTGGCTGTTCTATTATTTTTCTTCTAGATTGTGTTTAGGTAGTCGTACATAACATTTTCCTGTCTAATGTGAGCTCGAAAGTCTTTGAAATGAAGGGGCAAAAAGAGACTTGATCAAAGAGAGAATAGCAACAATAAGAATCAACAAAGGAGAGAAGGAGGAAACACTTCCCCCCCCCCCAAAGGAGAGACGTTGTCTGTCCTCACATGCCATCCCACGTGAGTGGAATTATGACCACCTTCTATCAACCAAGGGTCCCCAAAACTTGCATGGTTGTGAGCTGGGGTGACAAGGATACTCCCCTACCTTAATCATTGTGGGGGATGAGGATATGAACCCTCAACTATTCCATCAGCATCATGACGTGCCTTTAGAAATTCGTGAATCTTGGGAGGCAACCACTACGTCAACCTAGTGGGGTGGCTGTAACGGCTAGATTGATTGATGCATGGTCTTACCTGGTTGATGTGATGGAAGCACTTGCATCACTCCTGGTAGTATATACACCTGGTATGAGCAACAACCATACTCTTTCAGTCTACATGGTTTACTACGACTCATGGGGCCAGACGGGTTTCCTACAGAATTCTTTCAGCCTACATGGTCCATCACTAGTGAAGAGGTAACCGCCGCTATCAAACACTTCTTTGTTACAAAGAAATTGTTGAAGCAATTTAAATGTCCCAGGGCACTGGGAACCTATCTCTAGCAATCTCTCAAGAGATGGCTAACTTGTGGCCTGTCATTAGGGATGTCCCATTAAACACGGGAGGCAGAGACACGACAAGGTGGAAATAGAATCATGGATGTTTCTCAGTAAGGGGGGTGTGGGACACTATCGGGGCCGCTTTAACATCCAGGTGGGATACAGGAGCCGATGAGAGAGAGAGAGCGGTGGGCCCCGCTCTCTCCTCACACACAAACACTATCGAGGTCGCTTGTGCTAACCGTGCTCGATTAGCGAAGGAGCCCTCAGAGAACGAGGCTCTACTTATGCCTACTATGACTGGGTTTGGCAAAACCCAACTGTTCGGAGGCATCATTATGTTCATGGCAAGCACGTCTTCTGAAATTGCCAACTATAGATAATATAAAAATAAGAGGTCAATATCTTGCGAGTAGGTGTGTTCTCTGCAAGATGGATGAGGAATCAATTGATCATCACTATTTTGAGTGCTCATTCTCAAAGTGGATTTGGAAACAAATCCTAGCTTGCTTTGCTGTGCATAAAGGGCCGAAGTTTGGCATTCTTCAAGAATTGCAGGAGCTCAGAAAAACAATTCCAGGGAAGAGGCCTACTACAAGATTTGCCCAACTGTTATTTCGCATCTCAATATGGAGGATTTGGCGAGAACGATGTGCCCATGTATCTGAGGATTCAAAGGTTTCGAAAGTATAGTTATACCTCCAAATTATTCATGACACCAGGGATTATATGGGGGCTACTAGTATCTGCCGTGAAGTACATGCACAAAAAAATGACAATTGCAGCAGATGGGTTGCAACGAGCAACGCCATATTCTGCTTCTTTTATCCTACTGTTAGAATAAATATGTGATGTCGTATCTGGGACGGTTTCTTAAACTTACTAACCTTCAAAGTGTATGGTGTATCCAAATAGCTGTGCTTAAGCCACAGAGGTCACTGGCCACAATAAGTATAGCCATCCAGCTACCGAAGGCCATCATAGCACATAACAACATCGTGGGAGATGAGATCTTCTGGCCCCTCTTCAAATGGTCCTTCAAGAGGGCAGGGTGGACTGTAGTTCACAGAGCTAGCCTATTAAGGCTAGACCAGCCAAAACTCTTGTTCGGCTCGCGAAAATTTCTAAATTTCTGCGGCGGTGACACACACTCATCTTTTACGGAAGGCCGTGATAGGTCGACTTGACACGTGGAGATTCTGGGAGAATTGATGGAGGAGTGTGAAGGACGATAGGAACGCACAGGAAAGAATGGCGTATGGTTAGTTGTTATGGAAGACTGGGCTGGGGATGGCTGGATGGAATGTGAGCGTGCCAGTCGATTTCTCGATTATCACCTGCGGAACCAAGTTTCTTGATTGGGAATGTGGCGCCAGGGCACGACACGTGGGCATGAGATGTTGGGGGACACGTGGAGATCTAGAGAAAGAGGTTCCACTGATACAATGTGGACGCACTTTCGGGATCTTCTTTTTGTTTATTCGTTTGTTCGTTTATTTATTCATTTATTCGATTTATTTATTGCGTGGACGTGCCAATCACAAAGTGACGGTGTATTCGGACTTCAAAGAAGCCACAGGTGCGCGTCGTCTGACTGATCAGACGATTGTGTATGTTGTGTCGAGACAGAAAATTCGTCGTGCCATCAAGGTCACGATGTTAATTACATCACCTCGGAGAGGGGAAAGCCCTTGATTGATCATCAGGAAAAGGGGTCATATGGCCTGAAATTAGTGTTAACAAAATGAGATTAGTCAAATCTTGGACTGCATTTGAACAGAATCCCTGTCGGGGTGCAAATGTTCAAAATATGTCATGTCCCGAACCGATAGCAACGGAACGCATTGCTCGGAACGTGACAGTGATACAGTTGTGTCAATCAGAGCAATAACTTAAGGCACAAAAGATCAAAAAATTGATAAAAATAAATTTCTATTAATATAAACTTATTATTACAACTTATTGACTCAATTATAATTTCCAAAAGAAAATAAAAGACACACTAGCCAGACTTAATATAGAATTCTAATCTAGACTCAAGAAAAGTAAAAGACACATGTCATCTATCTTTATGAGCTCTCTTGCACACTTTCAAGTCCCATTTTTTTTATACGAACTCAGTCATCTAATGGGTCAAAAGGAGAGTGCACCCCCATTCCAAAGGAAGGGAATGTTCTCACTCCACCTTTTAACCACTAGATGCTTTTTTATTGATATTCCAAAAAAGAATACAACTTCACAGAGAGGCTAATCTCTGAAGTACAATGTAAAGGAAAAAAGAATAAATCTATATAAGCTTCCTACGAATGTTAGGTATGTCTTTAGCATCAGCTATGGCATAACCTTTAGCAAGCAGAGGTAGCTCTCTAATAGAAGAAAACTCCAAATTACACCCCATGTGAACTACATGATTTGCCAATGCGTCCGCGAGCTGATTTGCTTCTCTATATGAATGAACAATGGAGCAATGAGAGTATGAGAATAATTGTTGTAAAGGCTGCCACCAAGGAAGTAATGACCACGGAGGGTCTTGATTGCTATTCAACAAATCAACCAAAACCATTGAATCAGAGTATATAATTGATATGGGAATTTTATGCAACTGTGCCAGTTGAAGACCATCAAGTAAAGCCCGCCCTTCAGCCACCATGTTGGAGCCAAGTCCATAATAATAGGAGAAACCCAATATCATCTGGCCAAGAGAGTTTCTGAAACACCCACCACCTCCGGAACGCCCGGGATTTCCTTTATTAGCTCTATCTACATTCAAGGAAAATTCTGTAATAGGAGCCATCCAGCAAACAATAATCCAAACAGGGCGTTTATTGTTAATTATAATTCCATATCTCTGCAAAATCTTCGAATAGCTAGAGCTGGCCCCTTTTTTAAACCTGAACTGGCTGACTGTGTGCTTGATTTCAGCAAGAATCTGATCCGAGATTCTTAGGAAATTAGTGTACTGGCCTTCATACCTTGCACGACATCTAAATTTTCATACTTCCCAAACTATCATATAGATGCCATTATAGATATGAATCCTTTAGGTTTGTAAATAACAGCTTTGTTTATGGTTGAACTCAGCCTACTAGTAATAGAAGTTTCATCCAAACATGTACTGATGAGTAATGGAGCAAACCTGTTCCATAGAAATTTTGCTAAGTCACTATGCACAAATAAGTGGTCTTCATCTTCAATACTATGAGAAGTACAGCAGCAAACACAACATGAGGCCAGGTTAACACCACTGCTTTGAATCCGACTGTCAACTGGAATAGAATTTCTCAGAGTTTTCCAACAGAATAAAGCAGCCCGCGGGGGAAGTTTTTGATTCCAAATTTTGCTCATCATTAGACCAGAATTAGTAGCCACTGTCTATCCTTTAATAAATTTGTAGGTGGATTGGATAGTAAATTTACCTGAGGTTGTAAGGGACCAGATAGGAATATCATTCCCAGTTTGCATTCCAAAGTTTTGAATTTCCTCCCACAGCTGATGATTCTCAAAACTCTGCCAGACAGGATGAAGATGATTTGCCAAGGCAGCTTGGACCGAGCAATCTTCAACCTGAGGAAGATTCTGACTTGAGATATGTTCAGCTAGAACCTTGTCCTTGAACCAAATATCTTTGAGAAAGTTAGTGTCTGCACCATCTAGCACTATCATTCTAGATTCTGATATCAAAATAGATCTAGCTTTCTCAAAATCTAGCTTTTTTATTCCAGCTGGGAAAGGGATTTTACAGTCAGATATATGTTGGCCATGACAATATTTGCTTCTTACAAACTGAGCCCATTGAGAGTTGCTGTGAATAGAGTTCCATAGCTGTTTAACATAGAAACATATCTGAGTATCTGATAAGCCACGAATGCCCAGCCCTCCTTCTGATATAGGACTGCAAATTTTATTCCAAGATACCCAATGTTTCCTATGAGCTGTTTCAAATCCCAACCAGAAGAAGTTAGCACAAATTTTCCCAATTTGCTTGAAAATTGTGTAAGGAACAGAAGCAGCACTTGCAGTATACAAAGGAATAGCTGCTAGAACCGATCGAATCAAGATCAGTCTTCCTGCCTAAGATAGTAATTTGCTTTGCCAGCCAGCCAACTTGGTACTTACTCTATCTAACAGATATTTGAAATGAGGAACTTTCACTCTACCTTTAAAAAGAGGGATGCCCAGATAATTAATGCAACCAGTTTTGTGATGATTGCCAGATAATTGGCAAATGCGGTCAATAGATCTTCGGGGCATCTGTTTAGCCACTATAAAACAACTTTTATGTGCATTTATCTGCTGGCCAGATGATTGTTCATATCTTCCCAAGAAGAGGATAAGTTGTTTAATAGATGACACTCCACCATTCATAAAGATGATTGAATCATCCGCATAGAGAATGTGGGAAATAGGCTGAACACCACGAGGAAGATGATAATACTTGCACATACCAGACTGAAAAAGGTGGCTGAGACCCCTGCTCAAGACTTCTTCTGCCAGGATAAACAAAGTAGGGGCTAAGGGGTCTCCTTGTCGAACCCCTCTAGTAGATTTAAAATAGCCATGAGTCTGCCCATTTAAAGCTATGGAAAACCAGCAATTGACTAGCATTTGGGCAATCAAAGAAACAAATCTGTTGGAGAATCCAATTTTTTTAGGACCATAAAGAGAAAGTCCCACTCTACACGATCATAAGCTTTTGCCATATCTAGCTTGAGGAGCATATTATGTCCTCTAACAGGTCTATCCATTTCCATTATAAGTTCCTTTGCCAACTTGAAATTATCTGTAAGATGTCTGCCACTTATGAAGCCACTTTGCTCATCAGATATAATCAGGGGTAAAATTGGACGCAGCCGATCACAAATAATTTTAGACACAATCTTATATATAAAATTGCAGAGGCTGATAGGTCTAAAATCAAAATAGGATGTTGGATTTTTTACCTTCGGAATCAAGCAAAGGATGGTGGAAGTAACCCCCCGGGGTAGACCCCATCCTTGAAAGAAACTTTGGACAGCATATGTGACATCCATTCCAATAATATCCCAGCAGTGAGTGAAGAAACCCCCAGTGAAGCCATCCGGCCCTGGAGAGCTATTACCAGATAAAGAACATACAGCATTTTTGACTTCTTCTTCTGAAGGGATAGAGCATAAAATTCTATTCTGATATTCATTGATCATCCGAGGTATAACATTAAGCAGGCTTTCATCAATAATATGATCTTCTGAAGTTAAAAGATATTTGAAGTATTCCACTGCACCATCAGAAAGTAGCTCCTGGTCTTCTTCCCAGTGACCATTAAGTTTCAATTTGTGAACATAATTCCTTTGCCTTTTGACCTTTGTGTATTGGTGAAAAAATTGGGTGTTCCAGTCTCCACAGGAAATCCATTGCACTTGGGATTTTTGATACCAAAAGATCTCTTCACGAGAGAGAATAAGGCGCCATTCAGCATTGGCTTTGTGAAGCTTCATTCGATTTTCCACTGTGGGGTTAGCATCATAACATGTTTGAGCTTGTTCAACCTGAGTTTCAGCTTTTTTTTTAGCCCAATGAATGTTACCAAAGGTTTCTTTATTCCATTTACTTAAGGCAGACTTCAAGTGTTTGAGCTTTCTCTGGAGCCTATGAAAAGGATGGACATCCACCTGGTTGCATTTAATCCACTGATCTTTCACAAATTCCAAAAAGCCTTCATGTGTATGCCACATATGCTGATACAGAAATCTACCCGAGGAAGACTGTTTGATGGAATTCATTGACACAAGCAAAGGGGCGTGATCTGAGGGACCTCTGATTAAATGCCTGACAGACATGTTATGTGGTGATTGGGCCCAGTAAGCATTATATAATACATGTTGTGCCCCTTGTGCTTTAATGATAATGTGGTGTTTTAATGATAGCAACATGAATGAGTCACCAAATTATTTTGCTAAGAACAACACATTACGTCTCCACATAAGAATGATGATGAAATGATGTTTTGAATGCATTATTCTGTTTGAATGTTCTGGTATATAGATTGCATTGATGTGTTCCAGCATACATTGCATTTCCCTGTTTGCATCAGTGCATTCATCACACTAGCACATAGTCCGTGCACTTCACTGATTCAAGTCAATGCATTGATCTGTCTCATACAAACACTAAGTTTGCATATGGTTGGTTTGATGTTGGAACAAGTATATACATCTGCATGCACAGCAAGTCTGCACATCGCATTTGTCGCAGGCACAGCAAGTATGTACAGCCTGTGTGCTTCATAATGCAAAGTCTGTACAGCCAGTGCATCCTTTGATTCAAAGTCTATACATTCGATCAAGTCTGTACATCGGCCTAGAATGCATTGTCTCAGCAAGTCTATACATTGGACTTGAGCATTTAGGAAGTCTGTACATCGCTGCATCATTCTCGTTTAAAGTCTGTACACTCTTCAGGTGCATCATCTCAACAAGTCTATATATTGGACTTGAACATATAGGAAGTCTGTACATCGGCTAGGCAGCAAGTCTATACAGCCCTTGCTTAAGGCAAGTCTGTACATCACATCGCCACCATGCATTAAGTCTCAAAGTCTGTACAGCCTTTTGCATTGGACTTAAAGTCTGTACATTGGCATGTTCATGCATTCATCTCAAGTCTGTACATCCACCAGCTGAACTGAGCAAAGTCTATACATCCGATTGTTCAGCTCATGGCTAAGTCTGTACAGCCAGTGCATATATCAAGTCTATACATTGCATCTTTACCTACGTTCTGAACTGAGCAAGTCTATGCACTCCTTATCTTCACCTACGTTCAGTTCAGCAAGTCTGTACATTGGGCTATCACTTAAAGTCTATACATCGCTGCATTGGCTAAGTCTATACATTGTCCATCTCACTTAGCGTCTCATGCATATGCTAAGTCTATACATTGCAGCATGCTTTCACTCAAAGTCTGTACAGCGTCCAGCGTCTAGCGTCTCATTCAAAGTCTATACATTGCACTGTAGCATGCATTTCCTCAAGTCTGTACATCGGTTGGCTTGTGCATGCATCGTCTGGCAAAGTCTATACATCGGTTGCCTTGTGCATTGCATCGTCTGGCAAGTCTGCACATCGGTTGCCTTGTGCATTGCATCGTCTGGCAAAGTCTATACATCGGTTGGCTTGTGCATGCATCCTCTTCAAAGTCTACACATCGCATGCATATTTGAGTTGAAGTCTGTACAAACCAAGTATGTACATTGTTCTGTTTCAGGCACAAGTGAAGTCTGTACAGAGTTTGCTGTCTGCACATAGCTTGATGACTTTCCAAGTCTATACACTGCACGCCCTGCACGCATTGCAAGTCTATACATTCTTCAAGGGCATAGTCCATGCATTCAGTTCAAGTCTACACATTGTAGCTTGTGGTTCATTTGTTTAAGTCTGTACAGCATGTTCCTCATACAAGTCTGTACATGCATTAACTGTGAGCATGGCATAGTATGTACATTGTCTTTGTTGCACGCATGACTAAGTCTATACATTGTGCATTGTTCAAAGCAGAGTCTGCACACTCATTGTCAGTAAGTCTGTACATTGATGTAGCACGCATGCAGAGTCTATACACTCATAACCTTAGCCATTGCATTTTGTGCTTCAAGCCATACTAAGTCTATAAAGTCTGTGTGTTTCATGCATTTGTGCATCGTTCACTCTAAGTCTATACCTTGCTGTCGCATTGCGAAGTCTATACAGTGCAAAGTCTACACATTGCACATTATATACTATAAAGTTTGTACAAGGTGTCAACATTAAACTTATAGACCTATTCGACTGTCTGACAGGGACTCCTTGCAGAGCTTAATGAAAGGCACGTGATCCGAGGCTGGAAGAGCTGACAGGAAGATGATACGTGGCCAAAAACATCTGGGTGGGAAATGTGGAAGACACGTGCCCAATGCTGCTCCTGCTGGAACTGATTATAAAAGGAAGCCTTCTTCCACAGAAGAAGACTGATCGACTGAAGCAGAGGAGAGCCTGCACGATCCAGTGAGAAAGAAAAGAGAAGCAGAAGAAGCAGAGAAGAAAAAGAGAAAGAGAAGAAGAGCATAATAGAAAGAAGAGAAAGAGAGAGATAGTGAGCTCGAGCAGAGAAAGAGAGAGAGATAGTGGCTATCTGGCATTTGGATCAAATCCAAGCCAGAACTGCTCCTTCGAGAGCTATATTACTTGTGCTTTATTTTCAACTTTCTGTTGCTATTTGGTTCCTATTTTTGTCTTCTATTTTATACCTTTCTTCAAGCTGTTAGTCAGCGTTTGCAGAGGTGCTGTCTCTGGACGGGTCAAGCTGTAATCCCCAGCGGTTACAGTGGTGGATTCCACTGGACAGCAAGCTGTGTTGCTCAGCGGGTGAGGTGGATACCTCGGACAGCAAGCTGTGAGGCTCAGCGGGTTGTAGGCAAACTGTGATGCCCAGCGGTTCAAGCTGTGAGTCAGCAGTAATCCACACTCGAGTTGAGTGTGGGGTGGACGTAGGTCTGGAGGACCGAACCACCTAAAAACCCCTCTTGCATTATAGTTTGATTTGTCTAATTGTGCTTCCGCTAGTTGAATGCTTAGGTGCGCTTTGGTTTGATTGCTCACTGTGTGTTTGTTTAATTCCGCATTTGCTTATTAGCCTTCAGTTTTGTCTAGTTAGCGAACTAGAATTTTTAATTGGGCAAAAGTTTTTAAGGGGAGATTCATTCACCCCCCTCTGAATCGAACGCACCGAACCCAACACTTGGTATCAGAGCCAGTCTCTGACCTAACAGATCTAACAATCTGCAGAGGATCCTGCTAGTTTTTGGTGCATTTCAGAGTGGGTTTCTTGTGCTCATGTTTTTATTTCACTGATTTAGTGCCTTGCTTTATTCATCTGATTTCGGTGCATTTTTCATCTCTCGATGGCTCCACTTCCTATTTTTGATGGTTCTAATTTGACATCATGGCTAGGAGGCTTATGTGTGTACGTAGACTCTATTGATCCCAAACTATGGAGTCTACTATCTAAAGGCCCACACAAATTACCTCATGATGAGACCAAGTGGTCTAGAGAGGACAGAATAAAGAACCGTGATAATGTCATAGTTCTTAATATCTTGAGATCTGCGATTAATACTGATATATATCCTTTTGCTCTCAGGTGCACTTCTGGAAAGGAGATATATGACAGAGTCATTTTTGCTCATAACGAACAAGAGGATCAATGCTTAATGGCCAACCGGGGAAATGATGATGATGAAACCACATCTCAGGTAAGCTCCGGATCAGATGGACCCTCCTTTAATGAATTGGTAGTGATGTATGAAGATTTGTTAAAAGTGTCCAAGAAATTGAAATCTGAGAACAAAAGGCTAAATAAAAAGATTGAAAAATGCAAATCTGAAGTCATTTGTGATGTTTGTCCTACACTGAAACATTCTTATGATACATGCTTAATAGATGTTCAGAACTTTAAGGAACAAAATAGTTCTCTAAAAATCAAACATATTTGGACAAGATATCTGAACTGGAGAATCAGCTTATTAAGACGAAAAATGAGCATCTAAAAAGCATGCAAGAGCTGACTGAAATTAATTCTGTAATGGACAAACTAAAGCTTGAACATGCTGAAGTTCAAAAAGAAAATGAAGATCTCAAGGCTAGTCTGAATAAAATCAGCAAGGAAACAATGCATATCTCTTCTCTAAAATCAAACTGTAATATGTGCTCAGCTCTAAGAGAACGTAATGAAGATCTCTATAATGAAAATGAATGGATGAAGAAACAAATTGATGTGTTTAAAGAGGATCACAGAAATTTGCTTGCTGAGAAAATTAAAGTGGAAGAAAGAGAAGAGGAACTAATTGAAAAACTGGAACTGATGTCTGGAAGAGAGAGATGTGCTGGTAATGAAATTCAGGCTAAAAATTTTGAGGAAGAAAACACTGAACTGAAAGCTGAAGGTGAAAAATTGAAATGGTTAAACACTGGTATGTCCGAGCGACTTCTCATGTTAAAGAGAGGAAAAACTATCTGTGATGAAGAATCAAAAATCTTGAGCAACTTGGAACAAGAAATTGAGAAGTATAAAACTGCAAACAAAGTTCTAAGTGAGTGTGTCAATTGCAGTGAACAGGAGATAGCCAGCTATGAGCTTTATATAGCTCTGTTAGAGAATAAGATTCAGGATCTAGAACAATTAACATCCAAGTCTGCTAAAAATGAAGGAAAAATGAAAGATGCCATGAAAGATGAAAATGACAATTCAAGAGAGGGGATAAGTTACAGTTCTGATGTTAAGGAAATCACTAAAAACCAGCTATACACCACTTTTGTGCATAGCTCTGATGTAGCTGGTACCTCAAATCAATCCCCAAAACAAAATAAAAATCAGAAATCACCTTCAACATCTGTATTTCAGTTCAAAGCCCAGAAAAATGAAAAGCAAACAAAAATTGTTGAGAATGATCAGAAATTGAAAAGGAAGGGTCAAACAAAGAAGGTAAAGAATATTTCTGGGTATACCCTAAGATCTGCCAACTTGGTTGAATTTAATGGGTCAATGCAAAATGCTCATGCTTCATGTACTCATTCTCATGCATCTAGTCAGTCTGTTAGTAATCATGTTGCCAAGAAATCACAAGTGTCATGTCATTATTGTGGCAAGATAGCGCATGTAATGGATGATTGCAGACTGTTACTTGAAGATGAGCATGATGGTAAAGCTATGCATTCTATGAATTTATCTGATAGAAACCATGTCACTAAGAAATCTGATGCATCTTGTTATTACTGTGGTAGGCGTGGTCATCTAATGAATGCATGTTTTATAATGAAAGAAGACAACAATGTGAATTCTAGATTTTTCACACATGCTCATGGCCCACATAGATATAGGTCTATTTCAGGCCATCATATTATTTGTTTCACTTGCAACAAGCCTGGGCATAAGGCAAATGAGTGCTGGTCAGGAAATCATTGGGGTAATAATGAATCAAGAAGCAAGCATCTTAAATGCCTTGAGTGTGGGAAATATGGTCATGTAGTCAAGGACTGCTAACATGTTCAGGGAAATTATATTAACTTCAAATCTGCTAAATTCCCCAGAACAAAAAGTGTAAATATTTCATGTTTTAACTGTGGCAAGGTAGGTCACAAGCATGCTGAATGTTGGTCATCTGGTAATAAGAAACAAAATGTTCATGTAAACAACAGAACACTTCATGCTCAGTTTCATAGGTCTCATGCTGCTGTTGATATGCACTATAGGACTAGAAAATCTGCTGTTTCATGTAGATATTGTGATAAATTTGGTCATTTCATGAATAATTGTTACCTGATGGAGTATGATAATAATGTTGCTAAGAAATTGTTCAGAACACCTGTCAGAGTTAACTCGGGACCCAAGGCTGTTTGGGTCCCTGCAGGATCAACTTGATTAACATGTTACAGGTGTGCCTTGGAATGAAAAAGAGGGGTAAATAAACCAAGGCACTCAACAGGAAGACCCTAGGGTTCTGCTGTTCAGGTTTGTTCTGAATACTCATCTTAAATTCCATCATATGAAATTGTGAACTTGAAATGATTGCATATCATGTTGATTTGTTGATGTTAAACTGAAACTTTCTGAAATGTGAATTGCATAATCATGCTTATGGTAATTCTCTTCTATCTAATTTGCATGACTCATATCTGAATGTAAAATTTGATATAATGTGATGTGCTTTCAATACATTTTATGCAAACAGTCAGGGGGAGTCCAA
The DNA here is from genome assembly GCA_022559845.1 of Amorphophallus konjac. NCBI lineage: Eukaryota > Viridiplantae > Streptophyta > Magnoliopsida > Alismatales > Araceae > Amorphophallus > Amorphophallus konjac. The sequence continues at coordinate 178,335,484 of CM040127.1, read as the reverse complement.
CTGTTTTGATTAACCATTCTGCTGCTCATGCCTTGCTATTGTCATGATGAATCTAGACAGAGGAAGTTTTCTGATTATCTCATTCACTTTCACCTGAAATCCTCCTGTCTAGTTTATTGGATCTTCTAATGCTCTCAGTTTGGTTCAATTAAATTCTCTGCTATCTTCACCAAAATAGCTGATCTGTCTGAATTCCAGACTCAGCTACTGTCTGTTGATAAACTCTCTTCTAATCCTCTTCTCTATTGGTTATTGACTCTTCCACCAGCTTATACTCATCCTTCATATATCTCTTAGTTGGTGTGACTGATTTGGTTCTACTGTTGATTGTTGATTAGCTGTGTCTGTATTCGGTCTGAGGAACTTAAGCTGCATGTCATGCAATTCAGTCTGAGATCTTTGTAGAAATTCCTATCATATAGGTTTAAGAATTACCACTGAATCAGACTGATATAAGATTAATGTATTCTCAGATTTGTGATTAAATGAATTAAAAATATCTGAATGATAAGCTTTAATAAATCTTAACCATCTGTGTCATAAAAACCTTAGAATCACTCATCAGATATCTGAAAATTTGAAATCAAGGCTACTTTGGTAGAGATACATAGAGTGAGTACTGTGGTTAAACATTAACTTGAGAAATGTTGACTAAATGAAAAATTGTGAATTCAGAACAATGACTTGGTCACCGAGAAATTGGGTTCTTTATCAATGAAATAAAGTAACTTATGTCATGAGGTGCCATAATTATCTCTGGTGAAAAATTATTGAAAAACCTGACAGAGCAATGGCATGCCTGTGTTAAGTAACTGGGGAGTCTGGCCTCTAATCAAGGTGTCTCCTCATGTAAAAAAATACTTATATTTCTAACTCTATTCTCGAAGTTGAGAGGCAATGACAGTTATCACACTGAGTAACTAGGTCACTTCACCTGAGACGTGTTGTGCCTCATGTAAAAAGGTGTTGATCAACCTAAATTGCTCAGGAAAAATATAATGTGCTTCAAATGAAAATAAATTGAAAAGCCTGTCAACTCATATTCTTGTAAAAAGTGTTTAACATCAATACTAATCTGTGTAACTCTTAAAAGAGTTATTGAGATCATGTGTATAAGATAAAGATGATTGATTTTGAGTGTTATCTGAATATTTGGTTCACCTTTATTAAAATTTGAATTCAGATATGAGTATTAAGTTTAATTTGACAAATTTGGTATACATCATAATTAAATCAGATTGGTTAAGTTGCCACTTCATAACCCTTTATGATAGAAGAGTCTATAGTTCTTAAGACTTATTGAAGTGGTGCAAGCATTAAAATTCCTCATGATCGGATTCTTTCCAGACAGCCTGATCAACATAAATCTTGCTATTGATTATTCATTGAGATGTTTTGTGATTATTGTTATCTACTCTTACCTTCCTATCATCAATCACTTTACTCTCCACACTGTTGGAATCTTCCATCTTGGTTTACAACCAATTCTGGTTCTGTGGACTTTCCACCTGTTTCATTCTGTTCATGCATATTTGAGGTGCCACAACCAGAGTTCAGATTGTTTGCAATGGCAGTTTTCAGATTGATTTATTGGATAACCAGAGTTCATTCCTGCGCATCAGGGGGAGTTATGGATTTATCTACATTTAAGACGAGAGTAGTTCTGCATGCATGTTGATTGGGAGAGAGATGTATTCTTGTCATAAGGGGGAATTATGTTTACTGAATTTGTGGGGCTTCATAGCCTGTGTGCTGAATTATGTCTCTCAAACCATCTCCTTTTTGCTTATGTCAAAGGGGGAGAATAGTTTGACGAGTCAGTGTGACTCATTATATTGCCATCATCAAAAAGGGGGAGATTGTTGTGCCCCTTGTGCTTTGATGATAATGTGGTACTTTAATGATAGCAACATGAATGAGTCACCAAATTGTTTTGCTAAGAACAACACATTATGTCTCCACATAAGAATGATGATGAAATGATGTTTTGAATGCATTATTCTGTTTGAATCTTATGGTATATAGATTGCATTGATGTGTTCTAGCATACATTGCATTTCCCTGTTTGCATCAGTGCATTCATCACACTAGCACATAGTCCGTGCACTTCACTGATTCAAGTCAATGCATTGATCTGTCTCATACAAACACTAAGTCTGCATATGGTTGGTTTGATGTTGGAACAAGTATATACATCTGCATGCACAGCAAGTCTGCACATCGCATTTGTCGCAGGCACAGCAAGTCTGTACAGCCTGTGTGCTTCATAATGCAAAGTCTGTACAGCCAGTGCATCCTTTGATTCAAAGTCTGTACATTCGATCAAATCTGTACATCGGCCTAGAATGCATTGTCTCAGCAAGTCTATACATTGGACTTGAGCATTTAGAAAGTCTGTACATCGCTGCATCATTCTCGTTTAAAGTCTGTACACTCTTCAGGTGCATCATCTCAACAAGTCTATACATTGGACTTGAACATATAGGAAGTATGTACATCGGCTAGGCAGCAAGTCTGTACAGCCCTTGTTTAAGGCAAGTCTGCACATCGCATCGCCACCATGCATTAAGTCTCAAAGTCTGTACAGCCTTTTGCATTGGACTTAAAGTCTGTACATCGGCTTGTTCATGCATTCATCTCAAGTATGTACATCCACCAGCTGAACTGAGCAAAGTCTATACATCCGATTGTTCAGCTCATGGCTAAGTCTGTACAGCCAGTGCATATGTCAAGTCTATACATTACATCTTTACCTATGTTCTGAACTGAGCAAGTCTATACACTCCTTATCTTCACCTACGTTCAGTTCAGCAAGTCTGTACATTGGGCTATCACTTAAAGTCTATACATCGCTACATTGGCTAAGTCTATACATCGTCCGTCTCACTTAGCGTCTCATGAATATGCTAACTCTATACATTGCTGCATGCTTTCACTCAAAGTCTGTACAGCGTCCAGCGTCCAGCGTCTAGCGTCTCATTCAAAGTCTATACATTGCACTGTAGCATGCATTTCCTCAAGTTTGTACATCGGTTGGCTTGTGCATGCATCGTCTGGCAAAGTCTAAACATCGGTTGCCTTGTGCATTGCATCATCTGGCAAAGTCTGTACATCGGTTGCCTTGTGCATTGCATCGTCTGGCAAAGTCTATACATCGGTTGGCTTGTGCATGCATCCTCTTCAAAGTCTACACATCGCATGCATATTTGAGTTGAAGTCTGTACAGACCAAGTCTGTACATTGTTCTGTTTCAGGCACAAGTGAAGTCTGTACAGAGTTTGTTGTCTGCACGTAGCTTGATGACTTTCCAACTCTATACACTGCACGCCCTGCACGCATTGCAAGTCTATACATTCTTCAAGGGCATAGTCCATGCATTCAGTTCAAGTCTACACATTGCAGCTTGTGGTTCATTCGTCTAAGTCTGTACAGCATGTTCCTCATACAAGTCTGTACATACATTAACTATGAGCATGGCATAGTCTGTACATTATCTTTGTTGCACGCATGACTAAGTCTAAACATTGTGCATTGTTCAAAGCAGAGTCTGCACACTCATTGTCAGCAAGTCTGTACATTGATGTAGCACGCATGCAGAGTCTATACTCTCATAACCTTAGCCATTGCATTCTGTGCTTCAAGCCATACTAAGTCTATACAGTCTGTGTGTTTCATGCATTTGTGCATCGTTCACTCTAAGTCTATACTTTGCTGTCGCATTGCGAAGTCTATACAGTGCAAAGTCTACACATTGCACATTATATACTATAAAGTCTATAAAAGGTGTCGACATTATACTTATAGACCTATTCGACTATCTGACAGGGACTCCTTGCCGAGCTTAATGAAAGGCACGTGATCCGAGGCTGGAAGGGCTGACAGGAAGATGACACGTGGCCAAAAACATCTGGGCGAGAAATGTGGAAGACATGCGCCCAGTGCTGCTCCTGCTGGAACTAATTATAAAAGGAAGCCTTCTTCCACAGAAGAAGACTGATCGACTGAAGTAGAGGAGAGCCTGCACGATCTAGTGAGAAAGAAAAGAGAAGCAGAAGAAGCAGAGAAGAAAAAGAGAAAGAGAAGAAGAGCAGAAGAGAAAGAAGAGAAAGAGAGAGATAGAGAGCTCGAGCAGAGAAAGAGAGAGAGAGAGTGGCTGTCTGGCATTTGGATCAAATCCAAGCCAGAACTGCTCCTTCGAGAGCTATATTACTTGTGCTTTATTTTCAGCTTTCTGTTGCTGTTTGGTTCCTATTTTTGTCTTCTATTTTATACCTTTCTTCAAGCTGTTAGTCAGCGTTTGCAGAGGAGCTGCCTCTGGATGGGTCAAGATGTAATCCCCAGCCATTACAGTGGTGGATTCCACTAGACAGCAAGCTGTGTTGCTCAGCGGGCGAGGTGGATACCTCGGACAGCAAGCTGTGAGGCTCAGCGGGTTGTAGGCAAGCTGTGATGCCCAGCGGTTCAAGCTGTGAGTCAGCAGTAATCCACACTCGGGCTGAGTGTGAGGTGGACGTAGGTCTAGAGGACCGAACCACCTAAAAACCCCTCTTGCATTGTGGCTTGATTTGTCTAATTGTGCTTCCGCTAGTTGAATGCTTAGGTGCGCTTTGGTTTGATTGCTCACTATGTGTTTGTTTAATTTCGCATTTGCTTATTAGCCTTAAGTTTTGTCTAGTTAGTGTGGACGCACTTTTCGATCGTTTATTATGCTCGTCTCTTCGGGAATGGTTGATTCGTCTATTAAGTGCGTGGGCGTGCCAGTCACAAAGTGACAATTTATTCGGGCTCCGAAGAGCCCACGGTGCGCTCGATCTAACTCGGTCAGACGATTGTGTGGTTCGTGTCGGGACCAAAACCCGCCGCGCCATAAAGGTCACGGCGTCATTTACATCCCCCATACGAGGGAACACCCTTGATTAATCGTCGGGATTCAGGGCCTCATGGCCAAGAAATCAATTGCATGGAAGGTCTATTACGAGGTATTGAAATCCTCGCGTGAGGGCGAGAAGAAAACCCTTCGCGGTCATGTTAGTCGTGTACTGACCATTTAATGTTCGGACGAATGTCCGGCTCGAGAGGATCGCGGTTGTCGTGGGAAAACCGGAACGCATGTATGCCGAGGTACGGCAAATCTATTGTTCGGAAGAGCGGAGAACGTTCGGCTAAACCTCGGTCAGAGCGGTCAGAAACTAGTAAATCTGTTGGCCTGGTGCAAGAGCAAGCTGCGACCATACTGCGGTGGGCCCCCCGCAGTCGAAACAAGACTTGCATGAGCGTCATTAATATTTCCGGTGCCAAGGGGCAATGACGGAATATCCCTTGAATCGGCTGAAAAGCCCTGTGTCTAGGGAAGCGGACGTTTGAAACGTGTCTGTCATTCGAGAGACCGTTTAATATTCGGACGGGAGTCCGGCTTGAGAATATTGTAATCGTCGCGGGAGGACCTGGACATATGCATGCCGAGATACGGCAAGTTTATGATTCTGAGACACCGAAAACATTCGATCAAATCTCGGTTAGTGTAGCAGGAAACCGGTAAATCTATTGGCCCGGTGCAAGATCGAGTCAAGACCATACCGGGGGGGCGCCTCCCGTGGTCCGAACGAGGCTTGCGCGGGCATCATTAATATTTCCGGTGTCGGAGGGCAACGGGGGAGAGTCCCAGGACTAGACTCTAAAACAGAAAACGTGTTCGAAGGGAGCGGGCTGTAGACCGAGGATGTGAGCCGGACGGCGACCACAATTGGGACGGACCCGAGGTCTAAGCGTGGCCCACGGAGGTCTTATTGATATTCCCATTGAAGGGGTCCAGGGGTGGCGAGGACCGTCTCGTTCTATTCTGATTTTGTCGGTCACTCACGGACCTTTTCATGTTCGGGCAAGGGCCCATGTTGAAAGTACGACGTGAATTTAAGCGACCCCGTACAAATGTATGCCGAGTTTACGGCAGTTTCAATGAAAGAACGGGAACGAATCCCATTAGAATGAATCCGATTTAACGGGCTATCGGCCCAGAGCAATGCCGGCTCACGACCATGTCGGGGAGGGAGCAGTCGGCCATATTGGTTGCTCATGGGTCTTTTCATGTTCAGACACAGGTCCGTAATAGAAACGCGGTGAAAATCGATGTGAACCCGTTCAAATGTCTGCCGAGCGTGCGGCAATTTTAGTAGTGGCTCGGAAGGGATCCGGCTTGAGAAACGAGTCCGGCTTAATCGGAATGTCAGCCCGAGGCGAGGTCGGGCCATGGCCATTTCGGGATAATTCCCAAGACTCAGGCCCAACCTGGAAGGGCGACATTGTTGTTCCTTCAGCACCGGGTCACGAGAGAGACGGGGCTGCAAAGTGGATTTTACCATTTTTTATCTGGGTTTTAAATTACATATATATATATTTATTTATTACTTATTTCCCTCTCATGTATTTATTCTGGATGATTTATCCGTTTTGTTTATTATTATTACTATTATATCTTCTCTCCTTTTTGTTTATTATTATTTTACATTTTTTGTTTATTTCATATATATATTCAGATTTATTTATTCATCATAGTTTTTATTAATTTTATTATTATTATTATTATTATTATACATATTCTTCTGGAGAGAGAGTGGGTCGCTGGAGGGCCAAACGGGGGCTGAAGGAGCGTGCCGCTGAAGGTGGAAGGGTGCACCGCTGTGGGGGCTGAGGGAGTGCGCCGCTGAAGGTTCGCGGGAGGTATACCGGGGAAGGGCTTGGCCAAGGGTGCCGGCGAAGGGGCAGGTGTGGTGGGTATGGGAAGCGTACCGATGAAGGAGCCTTAGGTGTGCTGGCAAAGGGCCTGGCCGAGCGTGCCGGCGAAGGGTTGAACAGGGGAGAGCGTGCTGGCGAAGGGGTCACGGGAGCGTGCTGTCAAAGGAGCTTGAGGGCGTACCGCCGAAGGGTTGGAGCAGGCGTGCCGCTGAGCGCAGGGGGAGCCTGTCGGCGAAAGGCCAAACGAGGCGTGCCCGGGGAAGCTGGGCTGGGGCGTGCCGGTGAAGGGCGCTGTAGGGTGTACCGGCGAAGGGCGTGTGTCTGCACATTGGCCGGTCGTTGCGACATAAAGTCTGTACATTCATCAGCCCAAAGTATATGCGTTGGCCAGCTTAAAGTCTATACATTGGCCAGCTCAAAGTTGGTACATTGGCTGGGTTCATCAGCTCAAAGTCTATACATTGGCCAGCCCAAAGTCTATACATTGGCCAGTTCAAAGTCTGCACGTTGGCCAGCTCAAAGTCTATACATCGCAGTTCAAAGTCTGTACATTGCAGCTCAAAGTCTGTACATTGGCCAGCCCAAAGTCTGTACATTGGCCAGCTCAAAGTCTATACATTACAGTTCAAAGTCTATATATTGGAGCTCAAAGTCCATACATTGGCCAGCCCAAAGTCTGTACGTTGGCCAACTCAAAGTCTATACACTGTTCAGCTCAAAGTCTATACATTGTCTCTTGGCTGCAGTTCAAAGTCTGTACATTGGCTAGCCCAAAGTCTGTACATTGGCCAACTCAAAGTCTATACGTTGGCCAACTCAAAGTCTATACACTGTTCAGCTCAAAGTCTACACATTGTCCCTTGGCTGTAGTTCAAAGTCTGTACATTGGCCAGCCCAAAGTCTGTACATTGGCCAACTCAAAGTCTATACATTGTTCCTTAAAGTCTGTACATTGTAGTTCAAAGTCTATACATTGCTTGTTGCTATGTTCGTGCATCAATCTAAAGTCTATACATTGTGTTGAGGGTGAGAAGAGTGTGCCGCTGAACGGCCGAGAAGGTGTGTCGTTGAAGGGTTGATAGGGTGTGCCGCTGGAGGGCTGATAGGGTGTACTTGCGAAGGCTGGAACGGACGTGCCGATGAAGGTCCACTCCTCTGTTACTTATTTTTAAGGCTTTTCTTTTCTTCTTCTCTTTGATTTTTGCGTAGTTTTATACAAATCTTTTCTCCTTCTTCTTGCAATCTGTTGTTGCTCTATTTATTTGTTGCTTTTGTTATTTTTTTATGTGTATTTATTATCCCATTTGTTTGTTGCATCATTTGCCTTTTAACGTCTTGTTATTTTCTAACAAAAATTCGGCAGCATCTCCCCTTGACCCGAGCGTAAGGGAGATACAGGGAACGCGCCCACATCGAGTGGCGGAACCCGACAACTGGAGGTGCGTGCCAATTGCGACAACACCTTTTATAAAACTTCGGGAAGCCCGAAAGAAATGCTGAATGGGAGACGCCTCTGAGGCTGGATAGGGTCTACTGGGGGTTTAGTCAGGGTTAAGCGGCAGGTGTGCCGCTGAGGGGAGGCTAGGGGTGTTCCGCTGAAACCCCAAATAGGTGTGCCGTTGAGGGAGGGTGCAGGTGCAAGTCTGGGCCGTCAGCAGGTCGGTGCAGCCTGCGGGCTGAAGTCGGTGCAGCTTTGGGCTGTAGAGGGGCAAAGTCCGTACGGCCGGCGGGACAAAGTCTATACGGTCTGCGGAGCAAAGTCTGTACAGCCTGCGGGACGAAGTCTGTACGGCCTGGGGGCAAAGTCTGTACGGCCTGCGGGACGAAGTCTGTACGGCCTGCGGGACAAAGTCTGTGCGGCCTGCGGAACAAAGTCTGTACGTGTTGTGGGGCGAAGTCTGTACGGGCTGTGGGATAAAGTCTGTACGGTCTACGGGGCGAAGTCTGTACGGCCTGTGGAACAAAGTCTGTACAGCCTGCGGGGTGAAGTCTGTACGGCCTGCGGGCTGAAGTCGGTGCAGCTTCGGGCTGTAAAGGGGTTGGGTCGGTGCAATGTGCACCGAGGTAGACCCAAGGTCGGTGCAATATGCACCGACACAGGCTGGGAGGTGTGAAAGGGGGCTAGGAGTGTGCCGGTGAGGGCAGCCAGTAGCATGCCGGCGAAGGCGGCGTGGAACGTGTCGGAGAAGGCAGCCAGGAAGGGTGTGCCGGCGAAGGGCTGGCCGGGGGCGTACCAACGAAGGTGGCTGAAGGGGCATACCGGCGAAGGGCATGGGGAGCCCACTCCTCCTCCGTTTCTTTTAAGGCTTTTCTTTTCTTATTTTCTGATTTTATTAAGTTTGCATGGGTTTCTTCTTTCCTTCTCTTGATCAATTTCCATTCTTTCTCCCATGAGGACGAATGTTCAAGTTGTTTAGTTGTCGTTCGATTTGGCTCTCTTTATGTTGATTACGGTTCCCTTGCCTCGGTTAAAGCATTTTACCGTTGTTCTCTTTTTATTTGTTTGTTGCTTTCTTTTAGTCCTTTTTAACGTGTGGTCGTTCCATTTGTTGGTTGCATCGTTTTATCTTTTTAATATGTTATCATTTCTAACAAAAATTTGGCAGCATCTCCCCTTGACCCGAGCGTAAGGGAGATACAGGGAACGCGCCCACATGGAGTGGCGGAACCCGACAACTGGAGGTGGGCGCCCGAGAGCGGCAACACCTTTAATAAAACTTCTGAAAACTCGGAGGCAACGGTGAGTGGAAGACTATCCCAGGACTGGCTAAGGGGGATGCACCGGGTAAGAAGAAGGGGCAAGTGTTCTGGGCCAAGAAGACCAAGGGTATGGCGGTGAAGGCCATGAAGGCCGTGCCGAGGAAGGCCCAAAGGGGCGTACCGGCGAGGGCCATCATAGGCGTGCCGGCGAAGGGTCGATTGGAGCGTACCGCTGAAGGCCCGATGGGGGGTGTGCCGGCGAAGGAGCGATTAGGCGCGCCAGCGAAGGGTTCGAAGAGGGCGTACCGGGGAAGGCACAAGGGGGCGTGCCAGGGAGCGGGTGAGCCAAAGGCGTGCCGCCGAAGGCACACGGAGGGTGTGCCGGGCAAAGGGCCGAAGGGCAGTGTGCCGGCCAAGGGGCGTAAGCTAAAGGGTGTGTCGCTAGAGGCACAGCTGGGGTGTGCCGTTGGAGGCACGATTGGGGTGTGCCGTTGGAGGAAACGCCCGAGAGGAAGTAAACCCTTCCACTTTTATTCTCGCAAAAGGAGTGCCCCAAGGGAGCTAATACATGGCGACAGAAAAGAAAACAAGGGGGGGCAAAGAAAGAAAGAAAGAAGACACAATAGGGGGGAGCACGGACTTCTCCCCTCCCGGACCTCATCCTCTCTCTCCACTCACTCTCCTTCTCTTCCCCTCTTCACACCGACGGTGGTGGACGGGACAGCAACGGGGGAGCTGGAGCCTCCCCTCTTCTTCTTCTTCTTCTCTTCGCTCAGGTGGCGGCGGACGGAGCAACGGGGGAGGGAGGCGGAGCCTACCCTCTTCTTCTTCTCTTCGCTCAGGTGGCGGTGGACGGAGCAACGGGGGAGGGAGGCGGAGCCTCCCCTCCCCTTCTTCTTCTCTTCCTCTCTTCCCTCTTCGCACAGATGGCGGCAGTGGGTGGAGCGGCGAAGCCTCTCCCCTCTCTTCCCTCTTCTTCCCTTCTTCTTATTCTCTTCTTCTCTTCGCTGTCTGCATCTGTGTGTCTCCGTGTGTCTGCCTCCTCCGTCCCCTGTTCGTAGCGAAGAAGAGGGGTCTTATACCCCCTGTGGCGGGAGCGTCCGAAGGCGGAAAGTGTCCGGGGGGCATTTAATGAGAGTTGACTCCCTTGTCCTGGGTGACAAGAGGAGTAGGCAGCGTGGCCCAATCCCCGGGTGACACCTCGAACAGCCCACTGCGCGCCAAGGATCCATAGGGCATGGGTGCAAGATCTCTTCTGTCGGAACGTGCCTTTGAAGAGCCTTAATGGCGTGCCGCTGGCAGGCCAAAAGGGCGTTGCCGCTGGTAGGCACGGCAAGTGTGCCGCTGAAGAGCCCAAAGGGCGTGCCGTTGAACGGCTAGGAGGGCGTGCCGTTGAAGACCACTAGGGGCGTGCCGCTGAAGGGGGCCTCAGGGCACCCTGGGTGTGCCGCTGGGGGCCGCCTGGTGTGCTGCTTTAGAGGCACAAGCGAGTGTGCCGGCGAAGGGGCCAGTAGGGGGCGTGCCGCTGATACGCCAAAAGGGCGTGCCGACTAAGCGTAGCAAGGGCGTGGCGCTGAAGAGGCCTGAAAGCATGCCGCTGAAGGCCTCAGGGCGTGCCGCTGAAGGGGCCTGAGAGCGTGCCGTTGAAGGCCTCAGGGCATGCCGCTGAAGGGGACTGAGAGCGTGCCGCTGAAGGGCCATCGGGGGCGTGCCGATGAAGGGCTACCAAGGCGTGCCGCTGAGGGGCTGCCAGGGTGTGCCGCTGAAGGGCCTAAGGGCGTGCCGTTGAAGGTCCACCAGGGTGTGCCGTGGAAGGCAGGCCAGGGGTGTGCCGCTGAAGGGCTCCTGGGGCGTGCCGCTGAAGGGCTAAATGGGCAGTTTTGAGCCCGTTGTGAGCACGAGTTGTGACCCATTTGATTTTCTTCGAGGCCCTTGGATTATGAGCTTCCCGGGAGTTGGTTTCTCTTCGCTGTCGTGACTCCGGGGACGGCTTCACGGTAGTGTGCATATTTGGGGAGTCCGGACGACCAGTCTCTCCGGGGCTTCTTCACTCTGCGCCGCTGTTGATGCGAGGCCGAGCAGGACATCTGGGTGTGCAATTTTTGGTGTCCACAAATGCCCCCCACCCACGGGTAGCGCAGGCGAAGGATGAGCCGGGCAGTGCCCGCGGGTGTACTGGTCTCTTTTCTCTGCGTCGACACCAACGGGGTGTTGGGAGCTGCTGTGGTATGTTGGTCTCTTCTTCTCTTTGTCAGTGCCGACAGGGTGCCGGGGACTGACGTAGTATGTTGGTCTCTTCTTCGCTTCGTCAGTGCCGACAGGGTGTCGGAGACTGACATGGCATGCTGGTCTCTTCTTCTCTTCGTCAGTGCCAACGGGGTGTCGGGGACTGACGTAGCATGTTGGTCTCTTCTTCTCTTCGTCAGTGCCGACGGGGTGTCGGGAGCTGACCTGGCTTGTTTGTCTCTTTGCCTCTTCATCAGTGCCGACGGGGTGCCGGGCGCTGACATGGTATGTTGGTCTCTTTTCTCTCTTCGTCAGTGCCGACGGGGTGTCGGGAGCTGACCTGGCTTGTTGGTCTCTTTTTCTTTTCGTCAGTGCCGACGGGGTGTCGGGAGCTGACCTGGCTTGTTTGTCTCTTTTTTCTCTTCGTCAGTGCCGATTGGGTGTCGGGAACTGACCTGGCTTGTTTGTATCTTTGCCTCTTCATCAGTGCCGACGGGGTGCCGGGCGCTGACATGGTATGTTGGTCTCTTTTTCTCTTCGTCAGTGCCGACAAGGCGCCGGGAGCTGACATGGTTTGTTGGTCTCTTGGTCTCTTCGTCAGTGCCGATAGGGTGCCGGGAGCTGACATGATTTGTTGGTCTCTTTGTCTCTTTTCTTCTTTTCTTCTCTCTTTTGTCTTCTTCTCTTCTTTAATTCTCTTCTCTTTTTTGTTATCCCTTTTTTTCTCTCTTTTGTTGTTTTTTTCTTCTCTCTTTCCCTCTTCTTCCCTTCTTTTTTTCTCTCTTTTTTTTTGAAGAACTCCGGACAACCGTCGGCGTGGCTGCCGATGATATAAAAGCTGTCGACTCAGGGGCCGATAATGAAAGCTGTTGGCATGGGAGCCAATAATTGAAAAGCTGTCGACCCGAAGGCCGGTGATTGAAAAGCTGTCAGCTCAAGGGCCGATAATTGAAAGCTGTCGGCTCAGGGGCCGATAATTGAAAGCTGTCGGCTCAAGGGCCGATAATTGAAAAGTTGTCGCCCCGAAGGACGATGATTAGAAAGCTGTCGGCGCAGGAGCCGATAAGGGAGGTCAAAACAGCCAAGGCTGGGAGCGGGCTTGAAGAGCCGAAGTTGGGGATTAATGAGCCGCGAGGCAAGAGGTAGGCCATGGGGGCTAAGGTTGGGCTCTACGAGCCGTAGCTGGGAACGTAGGCTTCGATGGCCGAAATTGAGTTTATTGTATACACACATTTTTATTATTTATTATTTTTTATTATATTTCCTTTTATTCAAGCATGCAAGCATTCATTAGCAGGCATAACATAAATATAAGTAAGACAGCTCCCCCTATAGGGGATAGGATAGGGACATCGCCCGTAATTCGTAGATGCGGTGCGGGCCGCAAGGCACAATTGAGGGGTGGTGCACCCGTCAAGAGGATATCGCATGTCTTGCATGCATAGCCTAAATTTACGCATTTCACCTGAGGTAATTCTCTGTGGCGTGGCAGTGTAAATGTGTGAACAAAGAGCCCTAACCACAGGGATATGCAGGTTTTCCTGGTGACACTCGAGGATCACTCTAGCGCCTACAGATTAGTTCCAGGCTTTCGACTTTCGGTAGCTTCACACAGCCCCCATCTGTTTATTTTGGTAGCGGATTTCACCGTTCGGCGCGAGTCTCCTCATGTGTCTCAATGGGGATTCCCGACTACTATGACTCATCCTTATTGTAATTTTATTACGTATTCCACCGTTTGGTGCGAGTCTCCTCATGTGTCTCAATGGGGATTCCCGGCTACTAGGATTCGTCCTTATTATAATTCGCTTCACCATTTCGCGCGAGTCTCCTCATGTGTCTCAATGGGGATTCCCGGCTACTCGGATTCACCTGTCTCTTTCTTTTTTTTCCTCTCTTTTTTTTCATCTTTTTTTTTACAGTGGGGGTAGGCAGTTTTTTTCGATTACCTTTCACGCGAGTGCAGGAATTCAAGTCTCCGTAGGGTGCTAAGAAGAAATTCGGGCAATCTCTATAGTCGAAGGCTATTGAACACATTAAGTGCTAAGTGTGGGAGCGTTACCTCAAGTTTATTTTGTGAGTTGGGCTTAGCGATTCGGCCATGACTCTTCCCCTTGACGTGTGCACTCGTCATAATCGGGTTCCCTTCGAGCGTACGCTGTGACGCGCGTGCATCCGGAATCGGGGCGATATTATTTAGCAAGGAAACACGGTCCTAGAAAATTTCAAGGAGGTGTATTATTCTATATTAAGCAACCATGCAAGCAGGGCAATCATGCATTCTCTTTTTTGTTTCCATTTTCTTTGTTATGTTTGTTTTGTTTTATTTTTGTTTAGTTGTTTTTTTTGGTGTTATTTTTTTTGGTTTTTTTTGTTTTTTTTTTGCATAAGAAAATATTGTTGTTACGTATAAGTGTAGTGGTAGTAAAGGTATTAGGGCAGTAGACCGTAAAAGGGCCGAAAGGATATTAGGGAAGAGGGCTATAGAACCCAAGGGACATTACGGGAGTGAGCCATAAGGGCTAAAAGATGCTGGGGAGCGGGCTGCGGGAGCCAGAATCAGGAGGTGCGGTGGGACGGATGGATCAATCCTGACAGTGGGCCCCGACCGAAATAGCCCTGCAGAGGGGCGTTGGGTAGCGGGATGTGAGAGTCGAAGAGACGGGTCTCTTTTGTTCTCTAGCTGGGGAAGGATCTGGACTAAAATGGAAGGTTTATTCTTTTGCTCTCTGGACGGGGAAGGATCCGAACCAAGGTGAGAGGTCTATTTTATAATTTAGGAAGCTGTCGGCTAGGAGCCGATAATGAGGTAGCTGTCGGCTAGGAGCCGATGATGAGATAGCTGTCGGCTAGGACTCGATGATGAGATAGCTGCCGGCTAGGAGCCGATGATGAGATAGCTGTCGGTTAGGAGCCGATGATGAGGTAGCTGTCGGCTAGGAGGCGATGATGAGATAGTTGTCGGCTAGGAGCCGATGATGAGGTAGCTGTCGGCTAGGAGCCGATGATTATATAGATGTCGACCCGAAGGCCGATGAAGGAGTATCTGTCAACCCAAAGGCCGATAACTAAATAGCTGTCGACCCGAAGGCCGATAAAGGGGTAGTTGTCGGCTTGAAGCCCCGATGGTTGAAAGCTGGTCAGTTTAGCGCCCCGTCAGTGAAAGGTCTAGTCGGTTTAACGCCCCGTCGGTGGAAGGTTTAGTCGGTTTAACGCCCCGTCGGCGGAAGATTTAGTCGGTTTAACGCCCCATCGGCGGAAGGTTTAGTCGGTTTAACGCCCCGTCGGCGAAAGGTCTAGTCGGTTTAACACCCCATCGGTGGAAGGTCTAGTCGGTTTAACGCCCCGTCGGCGGAAGGTTTAGTCGGTTTAACGCCCCGTCGGCGGAAGGTCTTGTCGGCTCGAAGCCTCGATGGCTGAATATCTGTCGGCTTGAAGCCCCGATGGCTGGATACCTGTCGGCTTGAAGCCCCGATAGCTGAATATCTATCGGCTTGAAGCCCCGATGGCTGAATATCTGTCGGCTTGAAGCCCCGATGGCTGGATATCTGTCGGCTTGAAGTCCCGATGGCTGGATATCTGTCGGCTTGAAGCCCCGATGGCTGGATATCTGTCGGGTTGAAGCCCCGATGGCTGAATATCTGTCGTCTTGAAGCCCCGATGGCTGAATATCTGGCGACTTGAAGCCCCGATGGCTGAATGTCTGTCAGCTTGAAGCCCCGATGGTTGGATATCTGTCGGCTTGAAGCCCCGATGGCTGAATATTTTCCAGTTTAACGCCCCGTCGGTGGAATGCTGATTGATTTCTATTTGTTGGGTGGCTGGAGGGTGGAGATAAAAGTTTACCTCATAAAGATTTTTTGAAGAGGCAGGTACAAAGACCATGTTTGCCTCGTTGCTGTTCTTTCTCTTCTTCTCTTCTTTTGTGTGGAGAGGCGGGTGCAAGGACCGTGTTCGCCTCATAATTGCTCTCTTTGTTTTCTTCTCTTTTTCTTTTATGAAGAGGCAGGTGCAGAGACCATGTTCGCCTCATGATCGCTCTTTTTCTTCTTCTCTTCTTCTTTTATGGAGAGGCAGGTGCAGGGACCATGTTCGCCTCATGTCTCTTTTTTTTCTTCTATTCTTCTTTTGTAGAGAGGCAGGTGCAGAGACCATGTTTACCTCATGATTGCTCTTTCTCTTCTTCTCTTCTTCTTTTATGGAGAGGCAGGTGTAAGGACCATGTTTGCCTCGTGATCATTTCTTTCCTTTCTTCTCTTCTTCTTTTGTGTGAAGAGGCGGGCTCGAAGACCCCGTCTGCCTCATGTGTCTTCTTTTGGTTCTGCTCTTCTTCTTTTGTATGAAGAGGCGGGTTCAGAGACCACGTCTGCCTCATGTGTCTTTTCCTCCTCATCTTCTCTTCTTTTGTGTTATGAGGCGGGCTCGAACCACGTCTGCCTCGTGACTCTTTTTCTTTCTTTTCTTCTCTTCTTTTATGGGATGAGGCGGGCTCGAAGACCACGTCTGCCTCATGTGTCTTTTCTTCCTTTTCTTCTTTTCTTTTGTGTGATGAGGCGGGCTCGAAGACCACATCTGCCCCGTGCGTGTCTTTTCCTTTATTTTGCTCTTCTTTTCTCATTAATGCTTCCACGCTGGAGTGTATTTCTCTTAATGTGCCCCCAGGTCGGGGTGTAGCTTCATTTGGTATGCATCCCCCCTGAGGGGGTGTGTTTTACCTCTTCGCTTCTGTGCCCCTAGGCGGGGCGTATTTTTTTACTTTCTATGTCCCCAAACCAGGGTGTGTTTTTTTTAATGCCCCCGAGGCGGGGTGTAGCTCTCTTCAAATGCCCCCATGGTGGGGTATACTCTTCATGGCTTCTATGTTCCCAGGTGGGGTATGTTTCTTCTTCAAATACCCCCTAAGCCAGGGTGGACTTCTCTTCATATGCCCCTGAGCCGGGGCGTGTTCTTTATAGCTTCTAGGCCCTCGAGGCGAGGTATGTTTCTTCTTCATATGCCCCTGAGCCGGGGTGTAGCTCTCTTCAAATGCCCCCAAGCCGGGGTATACTCTTCAAGGCTTCTATGCCCCCTGGCGGGGTATGTTTCTTCTTCATATGCCCCTGGTACGGGGCGTAGCTCTCTTCAAATGCCCCCGGGACGGGGGTGTATCTTTTACTTCTTATGCCCCCCTGAGGCCGGGGTGTATCTTTTGCTTCTTACGCCCCCCTGAGGCGGGGGTGTGATTCCTGACTTCATATGCCCCCGACGTGGGGTATATCTTTTGTTTCTTATGCTCCCGAGCCGGGATGTAGCCTCTTGGCCTCATATGCTGCCGAGGCGAGGGGTATGTTGCTTCATGTGCCCCCGGGGGGAATGCATTTTACCTTTACTGCCCCGTGGCGGGACGTATCTCTTGGCTTCTTACGCCCCCAAGGTGGGGTGTGTTTTCTTCTTGTGCCCCCGGGGTGGGGTATATCTTTCGCTTCTTATGCCCCCCCCCCTTGAGGCGGGGTGAAGTCTTTGCTTCAAGTACCCCTAAATCGGGATATAGTTTTGTCTCATATGCCCCTGGCGCAGGGGTGTATTTCTCTTCCTGTGCCCCTCGGTCGGGGTGTATCTTTGTTGCTTGTTGTGCCCCCAAAGGGAGGTGCCTTCCTCTTCATGTGCGCCGGGCACCGGGTGTATCTTTGCTTTTCTTTTTTTTATATGCCCCCGAGGGGGGAATTCTTCTTCTTCTGCCCTGACACGCTGGGGAATGTTTGCTTCTTGTGCCCCCAAAGTGGGGTGTATGCTTTTTCTTCAGACTCCCCTAAGGCGAGGTGTATTCTTTGTTACTTCATGTACCCCCGAGTCGAGGTGGATTCTCTTCATGTCCCCCCTTGGCGGGGTGTACTCTCTTTATGTGTCCCCAGGAGTGGGGTGTGATTTTCTTCCTGTGCGCCCTAGCAGGGTGTATCGCTGCTTGCAATGTCCCCCGAGGCGGGGTATCCTTCTTCTTCAAATACCCCTAAGCCGGGGCGTATTCTTTATGGCTTCTATGCCCCCATAGCGGGGTGTGTTTCTTCTTCAAATACCCCTAAAATGGGGTGGACTCTTTTCTTCTTATACTCCCAAGGCAAGATGTAGCTTCTTCAAATGCCCCTGAGCCGAGGCGTGTTCTTTACGGCTTCTATTCCCCCAGGCGGGATATATTTCTTCTTCAAATACCCCTAGGCCGGGGTGTATTCTTGCTGCTTCTCATGCTCCCGAGGCGGGATGTGACTTCTTCAAATGCCCTTAAGCCGGGGCGTATTCTTCATGACTTCTATGCCCCCCTGGCGGGGTATGTTTCTTCTTCAAATGCCCCTAAGCTAGAGTGTGTTCTTATGCTTTTTGCGCCCCTCAGGGCGAGGTGCATTCCTCTCCATATGCCCCTAGCATGGGGTGTGCTTTTGTTTCTTATGCCTCCAGGCCGGGGTATGCTTCTTGGCCTCATATGCCGCCGAGGCGAGGTGTATGTTGCTTCATATGCCCCCGGGGCGGGGATGTATTCCGCTTCTAATGTCCCCCCATGGCGGGGTATGTTCTTGGCTTCTTATGCCCCCAAGGTGGGGTGTTTTTTGCTTCTTGTGCCCCCAGGTTGGGATGTATTCTGTTTCTAGTGCCCCCAGAGTGGAGTGTATTGCTGCTTCCGATGCCCCCAAGGCGGGGGGTAATTCTTGCTTCTTATGCCCCCGAGGCGGGGTGAACTCTTCTTCTTTGCTTATGTGCTCCCATATCGAGGTGTATTCCTTTATTCATATGCTCCCCTAAGCCGGGGAATGTTGTTTGTTCTGCTTCAGATGCCCCCGGGGGGGGAGATATATGTTGCTTCATGGACTCTGAGCCTATGGTGTATTCCTTCTCCGAATGCCCCTAAGTCGGGGTGTATTCTTCTCTTCCTATAGTCCCAAGGCGGGATGTAGCATCTTCAAATGCCCCTAAGTCGGGGCATATTCTTTATGGCTTTTATGCCCCCAGGCGGGGTATGTTTCTTTTTCAATTGTCCCTAGGACAGGGTGTACTCTTCTCTTTCTTATGCTCCCGAAGCGGGATGTAGCTTCTTCAAATGCCCCTAAGCCGGGGCGTGTTCTTTATAGCTTCTAGGCCCTCGAGGTGAGGTATACTTCTTCTTCAAATACCCCCAAGACGGGGGTGTGATTCTCCCGCTTCCTCTACCCCAGAATGGGGTATACTTCTCTTTGTATTCCCCTGTGGACGTCAAAAAAAAAATGATGATGATCATATAGCATGCACATCTTAGCACTCAAGAGTGAGTCAAAGACGGGAAGGTTGAATAAACCCTATGCTTCCTCCATGAAGGATGAATACCTGCCTGGTGCTCTGCCACACAACAAAGAAGCCCCTCGTGCTGAAGAGATGGCCCCCACTCTCCAGTCGGCATTCCCAACGGCCGAATCAAAAGAAACTCAAGAATTCGAACACATGTCCGGCACGCGTCGGAGATCACTCAAAGCTCGGAATCGGGATTCAGAGGCCCCGAACTAAACACCCCGGAGGTGGTGCATTACAGCTAAAGCAGCACGGGAGGACAAGCGTCCGTCTGAATAGCCGCGAAGCCAAGATGAATTCTAAACCGGCGCGCCCACTTGCTTATGCTTAATCCGGCGCGCCCCTTGCTTATGCTTATTCCGGCGCGCCCCTTGCTGATGCTAGGCTGGCATGCCCCTTTCTATGTTGTTAATCCGGCGCGCTCAACACCATGCCGGTTTAACTCAAATAACATCCCATCCGCCAGCCGATACCCTATTTTCGCATTAGCCTGGTGCCTAGAGGGCATTCAATGCTCTGAAGCTCTATCTCCATGGGCATTCAATGCTCTGAAGCCGTGTTTCCACATCCGTTCGACAGCACAGTGGCGAAGGCATGCATCGACGGTGGCAGCAGTAGCAGCAGATCGCCCGACAAATCTATGAATATCCCATCCTCGGATGAACGACAGCGTACGGCACAAACCGGCAGCGTCCAGCGTAGCACGTCGATTTCAGACCTCGACGCGGACGAGGTGAAAGTGGCGAGAACACTCCTGAATGCCCATTCTATAAAATGGCAAGTCTGAAGAAGGAACAGGTTCGGTTGGTTCATTCGGCTGATGGCTGGCCATCGAAGAGAAGAAGAAGAAAATGCCACCCGAAGAGAAGAAGCCCCCCGTCCCTGGGCCCGTGAGGTGAATAAGAAGAGAGTGAGGTTGAGAGCGAGAGGTGAGCTGGGGGGGAAGAGCTTGTGCTCTGTTCCCCCCGTCCATGTATCTCTTCCCCCTTTTTCTCCCTCTGTAATGTATTTCTCCTCTGTGGAGATGAAATTTCTTGGGCTTGAGCCGTTTTTCCCCCCTTTGGTGGATGAATAAACAGAAGGCCCCTTATTGGCAAACACGATCTTTTGTCTTTCTTCTTCTTTCCCCTTCCTCCTCCTCCTCATCCAGGGCCCTTCGAAGCATGCTCCTCCGTAGCATGGCCTTTCGAAGGAGTTCGTCGACGGATGAATATCCATGGCCTCTTACGGCATACACCTGTCCCACCTACGAGATCATCACCCTGAGTTGCTGGAACTCTTGAAGGCTTGTCCTCGAGTCTCCACATGCACTTACGGGTTAACGGAGTTCTTACTCTGAGTTTTGAGGTTCACCCTAGAGCTTTGCTCCGTTTGGTGTTCCCCTATTTATCTCTGGCAAGCCTCAGTCTGGGGGAGGTGCTGCCCATTTTTCGCCAGGAACAAACGAATCAAGCTATTCTCTGAGGGCCAGAACATCACATGCTTGAAGCCTCTGATCACGACTGAACCTTCGAGTTCCGGCAACAAACTCTTCTAATAAAACATTCATATCTTCATGCTAATTCACCCTAACAAACAACTAAAACACTTAAACTTCCTCTCCACAAACTTAATCTATCAGTTCGATAAACAAACAAATCAACCCACAGGTGAAAGAAACAAGAAACAGAGCATAAAAGAATGAAATAAACCTCATAGAAGCTTAGCCCGGCGCGCCCTAATCCGGCGTGGGCTAACCCGGCGCGGTACCCCCCCCCCCGCGCCGGTTTAGCCTTACACTCAAAACCCCTTTCATTTTTCCTTGCCACTAACCGGCGCGCTACACTATTCCGCCCCCCCCCATTGGGCCTATTCCGGCGCGCCCTCCTCCATTGGCCATTAACCGGCGCGCCCAAACTTTGCACCACCTATTCCGGCGTGCCCTTTTGGGCACCCATTAACCGGCGCGCTCCCCTCTTTGCTTCCCTTAAACCGGCGTGCCTGAAAGGGAGAAAATGATTAATCAAATGAGAGAAGAGACTTAAAGCTAATGAATAAAACTAATAAAAAGTTTCCCCTTTCCATAATCCAAATTTTCCATAATCAAATGGTCAACAAATGACCGACATAATCTCGAATGCTTTCTTCTCACCCTCGCATGGGGATTTCAATGCTTCCTAATAGACTTTTCACGTAACAAATTTTCTGGCCATGAGGCCCCTTTTCCCGGCGATTAATCAAGGGTGTTCCCCTCTCCGAGGGGATATAAATGACGCCGTGACCTTTATGGCTCGGCGGGTTTTAGTCCCGACACGAACTACACAATCGTCTGATTAGTCAGATCGAGCGCATAATAAATCGTCACTCTGTGACTGGCACGCCCACGCACTTAATAAACCCAATAAACGAACAAACAAACGATATATTAAATAAAAAGTGCGTCCACATCCCCTAAGCCAGGGTGTATTCTTTTCGCTTCATATGCCCCCAGGGTGGGATGCGCCTTCTGCCTCTCATGACCCCGGGATGGAGTGTATTCTCTTCATGTGCCCCCAGCACGAGGGTGTATCTTTACTTTTTATGCCCCCGAGGGGGGTTCTTCTTCTTTTGCCCCGACACGCCGGGGAATGTTTGCTTCTTGTGCCCCGAAAGTGGGGTGTGTTCTTGATGGCTCCTGTGCCCCCGTTGGTGGGGTGTATGCTTCTTCTTCAAATTCCTCTCAGGCGGGGTGTATTCTTTGTCGCTTCATGTACCCCCGAG
Source organism: Amorphophallus konjac (assembly GCA_022559845.1). Classification (NCBI taxonomy): domain Eukaryota; kingdom Viridiplantae; phylum Streptophyta; class Magnoliopsida; order Alismatales; family Araceae; genus Amorphophallus; species Amorphophallus konjac. Next base: position 178,313,797 of record CM040127.1, on the reverse strand, counting down.
TCGGGGTGAATTCTTTTCTTCTTACGCTCCCATGGCGGGGTATGTCTTTTGCTTCATGTGCCCCCATATCGGGGTGTATTTCTCTTCTTCAAATGCCCCTAAGCTGGGGTGCAACTCTATTTCTTCTTATGTCCCCAAGTCAGGGTGGATTCTTCTTCAAATGCCCCGAAGCCGGGGTGTAGCCTTTGCTTTGTGCCCCTCAGTCGGGGCGAATTCTCTTCATGTGCCCCTGAGAATGGGGTGTATCTCTTTTTTTTTCCACTTATGCCCCCGTAGCAGGGTATATATCTTCTTCTTATCCCCCATGGCGGGGTATATGCATGCTCTCTTCGGAAGTGGTGGCCGTGCTTGGCCTCGTTGCTATAAAGCATTCCCCACAGCGGGCAGCCATTCACCAAGCTACAATTGTGGCTCGCTGGGTCTTTTAACAGCCACTCGAGGGGCCGTCTTATGCCGGATGGAGGCAGTAGGAAGGAGGAACGAGCGGGGTCATTGCACCGTAGACTCGAAGCCTCCTAGAGTCGGGCGGGATGCCGGGTTTCTTCTTGCTCTTTCAGTCGGCGATGCTGCCCAACTTTTCTTCCTTTCTTCTCTCTTTTTTTTCTCTTTTTTTCCTCTTCTCTTCTTCTTGTATGATTAACCAGGGTGGAGGTGCAGGAGAGCGCTCACCCCCTCAGGAAGGGGATGAGTGGTTCGCTCCACCGCATCAACCCCACAGTGGTAATCTTCGTTCAACACGGGTCTCGACGGACGTGGCCGTACAACCCTCTCTTGCCAATTTTTTCTCTCTTTTTTTTTGCTTCTTTCTTTTCTCTTTTTCTTCTTTTCTTCTTTTCTTCTCTTCTTCTCTTCTTCTTTTCCTTCTTTTCTTCTTTTCTTCTTTTATTCTCTTTCTTTTTGAGGAAAAGGGGGGTTTGATTTCCCCTCCCTTCTCTTCTACCCATTTTTTATAACAGCCCCCATGATTCTTGGAAGCTGCATATGCTTCGAAGCAGCGTCCTCGAGGTCACGAAGACAGCTGCACCGAGTTTGGCTTTTCTCCCCATAGGACTGGCGAAGACAGCACCTGCCATTCATCAAAGCAGGCAAACATCGTTAATTAGGAGGCCATGAGGCCCTAAATCCTGGCGAAGAGATGAAGGGTGGTTTAGGTCCCACCGGGCATGCCAGACTTGTCGACGCACTTTTCGATCGTTTATTATGCTCGTCTCTTCGGGAATGGTTGATTCGTCTATTAAGTGCGTGGGCGTGCCAATCACAAAGTGACAATTTATTCGGGCTCCAAAGAGCCCACGGTGCGCTCGATCTGACTCGGTCAGACGATTGTGTGGTTCGTGTCAGGACCAAAACCCTCCGCGCCATAAAGGTCACGGCGTAATTTACATCCCCCATATGAGAGAACACCCTTGATTAATCGCCGGGATTCAGGGCCTCATGGCCAAGAAATCAATTGCATGGAAGGTCTATTACGAGGTATTGAAATCCTCGCGCGAGGGCGAGAAGAAACCCTTTCGCGGTCATGTCAGTCGTGTACTGACCATTTAATGTTCAGACGAATGTCCGGCTCGAGAGGATCACGGTTGTCGCGGGAAACCAGAACGCATGTATGCCAAGGTACGGCAAATCTATTGTTCGGAAGAGCGGAGAACGTTCGGCCAAACCTCGGTCAGAGCGGTCAGAAACCAGTAAATTTGTTGGCCCGGTGCAAGAGCAAGCTGTGACCATACTGCGGTGGGCCCCCCGTGGTCGAAACAAGACTTGCATGAACGTCATTAATATTTTCGGTGCCAAGGGGCAATGAGGGACTATCCCTTGAATCGGCTGAAAAGACCTGTGTCTAGGGAAGCGGACGTTCGAAACGTGTCTGTCATTCGGGAGACCGTTTAATATTTAGACGGGAGTCCGGCTTGAGAATATTGTAATCGCCGCGGGAGGACCTGGGACATATGCATGTCGAGATATGGCAAGTTTATGATTCTGAGACACCGAAAACATTCGGTCAAATCTCGGTTAGTGTAGCAGGAAACCGGTAAATCTATTGGCCCGGTGCGAGATCGAGTCAAGACCATACCAGGGGGGCACCTCCCGTGGTCCGAGCGAGGCTTGCGCGGGCATCATTAATATTTCCGGTGCCGGAGGGCAACGGGGGAGAGTCCCAGGACTAGACTACAAAACCGAAAACGTGTTCGAAGGGAGCGGGCTGTAGACCGAGGATGTGAACCGGACGACGACCACAATTGGGACAGACCCGAGGTCTAAGCGTGGCCCACGGAGGTCTTATTGATATTCCCATGGAAGGGGTCCAGGGGTGGTGAGGACCGTCTCGTTCTATTCTGATTTTGTCGGTCACTCACGGACCTTTTCATGTTTGGGCAAGGGCCCATGTTGAAAGTACGACGTGAATGGAAACGACCCCGTACAAATGTATGCCGAGTTTACGGTAGTTTCAATGAAAGAACGGGAATGAATCCCATTAGAATGAATTCGATTTAACAGGCTATCAGCCCGAAGCAATGTCGGCTCATGACCATGTCGGGGAGGGAGCCGTCGGCCATATTGGTTGCTCATGGGTCCTTTAATGTTCAGACACAGGTCCGTAATAGAAACGCGGCGAAAACCGAGGTGAACCCATTCAAATGTCTGCCGAGCATGCGGCAATTTTAGTAGTGGCTCGGAAGGGATCCGGCCTGAGAAACGAGTCTGGCTTAATCGGAATGTCAGCCCGAGAAGAGGTCGGGCCATGGCCATTTCGGGATAATTCCCAAGACTCAGGCCCAACCAGGAAGGGCGACATTGTTGTTCCTTCAGCACCGGGTCACGAGAGAGATGGGGCTGCAAAGTGGATTTTACCATTTTTTTTATCTGGGTTTCAAATTACATATATATATATATATATTTATTGCTTATTTCCCTCTCATGTATTTATTCTGGATGATTTATCCGTTTTGTTTATTATTATTACTATTATATCTTCTCTCCTTTTTTTGTTTATTATTATTTTACATTTTTGTTTATTTCATATATATATTCAAATTTATTTATTCATCATAGTTTTTATTAATTTTATTATAACTATTATTATTATTATTATTATTATTATACATATTCTTCTGGAGAGAGAGTAGGCCGCTGGAGGGCCAAACGGGGGCTGAAGGAGCCTATCGCTGAAGGTGGAAGGGTGCACCGCTGTGGGGGCTGAGGGAGTGCGCCGCTGAAGGTTCGCGGGAGGTATACCGGGGAAGGGCTTGGCCAAGGGTGTCGGCGAAGGGGCAGGTGTGGTGGCTATGGGAAGCGTACCGATGAAGGAGCCTTAAGTGTGCCGGAAAAGGGCCTGGCCGAGCGTGCCGGCGAAGGGTTGAACAGGGGAGAGCGTGCCGGCGAAGGGGTCACGGGAGCGTACTGTCAAAGGAGATTGAGGGCGTACCGCCGAAGGGATGGAGCAGGCGTGCCGCTGAGCGTAGGGGGAGCGTGTCGGCGAAAGGCCAAACGAGGCGTGCCGGGGGAAGCTGGGCTGGGGCGTGCCGGCGAAAGGCGCTGTAGGGTGTACCGGCGAAGGGCGTGTGTCTGCACATTGGCCGGTCGCTGCGACATAAAGTCCGTACATTCATCAGCCCAAAGTCTATGCGTTGGCCCGCTTAAAGTCTGTACATTGGCCAGCTCAGAGTCGGTACATTGGCTGGGTTCATCAGCTCAAAGTCTACACATTGGCCAGCCCAAAGTCTGTACATTGGCCAGCCCAAAGTCTGTACGTTGGCCAGCTCAAAGTCTATACATCGCAGTTCAAAGTCTGTACATTGCAGCTCAAAGTCCGTACATTGGCCAGCCCAAAGTCTTTACGTTGGCCAGCTCAAAGTCTATACATTGCAGTTCAAAGTCTATACATTGGAGCTCAAAGTCCATACATTTGCCAGCCCAAAGTCTGTACGTTGGCCAACTCAAAGTCTATACATTGTTCAGCTCAAAGTCTATACATTGTCCCTTGGCTGTAGTTCAAAGTCTGTACATTGGCCAGCCTAAAGTCTGTACATTGGCCAACTCAAAGTCTATACACTGTTCAGCTCAAACTCTATACATTGTCCCTTGGCTGCAGTTCAAAGTCTGTACATTGGCCAGCCCAAAGTCTGTACATTGGCCAACTCAAAGTCTATACACTGTTCAGCTCAAACTCTATACATTGTCCCTTGGCTGTAGTTCAAAGTCTGTACATTGGCCAGCCCAAAGTCTGTACATTGGCCAACTCAAAATCTATATATTGTTCCTTAAAGTCTGTACATTGTAGTTCAAAGTTTATACATTGCTTGTTACTATGTTCGTGCATCAATCTAAAGTCTATACATTGTGTTGAGGGTGAGAAGAGTGTGTCGTTGAAGGGCCGAGAAGGTGTGTCGTTGAAGGGTTGATAGGGTGTGCCGCTGGAGGGCTGATAGGGTGTACTGGCGAAGGCTGGAACGGACATGCCGATGAAGGTCCACTCCTCTGTTACTTGTTTTTAAGACTTTTCTTTTCTTCTTCTCTTTGATTTTTGTGTAGTTTTATACAAATCTTTTCTCCTTCTTCTTGCAATTTGTTGTTGCTCTATTTATTTGTTGCTTTTGTTGTTGTTTTTTATGTGTATTTATTATCCCATTTGTTTGTTGCATCATTTGCCTTTTAACGTCTTGTTATTTTCTAACAAAAATTCGGCAGCATCTCCCCTTGACCCGAGCGTAAGGGAGATACAGGGAACGCGCCCACATGGAGTGGCGGAACCCGACAACTGGTGGTGCGTGCCAATGGCAACAACACCTTTTATAAAACTTCGGGAAGCCCGGAAGAAATGCTGAATGGGAGACGCCACTGAGGCTGGATAGGGTCTACTGGGGGTTTAGTCAGGGTTAAGCGGCAGGTGTGCCGCTGAGGGGAGGCTAGGGGTGTGCCGCTGAAACCCCAAATAGGTGTGCCGTTGAGGGAGGGTGCAGGTGCAATTAGTCTGGGCCGTCAGCAGGTCGGTGTAGCCTGCGGGCTGAAGTTGGTGCAGCTTTGGGCTGTAGAGGGGCAAAGTCCGTACGGCCTGCGGGACAAAGTCTATACGGTCTGCGGAGCAAAGTCTGTACGGCCTGCGGGACAAAGTCTGTACAGCCTGGGGCAAAGTTTGTACGGCCTGCGGGACGAAGTCTGTACGGCCTGCGGGACAAAGTCTGTGCGGCCTGTGGAACAAAGTCTGTACGTCCTGCGGGGCGAAGTCTGTACGGCCTGTGGGACAAAGTCTGTACGGCACGTGGGGCGAAGTCTGTACGGCCTGCGGCATGAAGTTTGTCTGGCCTGTGGAACAAAGTCTGTACGGCTTGTGGGACAAAGTCTGTACGGCCTGCGGGGTGAAGTCTGTACGGCCTGCGGGCTGAAGTCGGTGCAGCTTCGGGCTGTAAAGGGGTAGGGTCGGTGCAATGTGCACCGAGGTAGACCCAAGGTCGGTGCAATATGCACTGACACAGGCTGGGAGGTGTGAAAGGGGGCTAAGAGTGTGCCGGTGAGGGCAGCCAGTAGCGTGCCGGCAAAGGCGGCGTGGAACGTGTCAGAGAAGGCAGCCAGGAAGGGTGTGTCGGCGAAGGGCTGGCCGGGGGCGTACCGGCGAAGGTGGCTGAAGGGGCATACTGGCGAAGGGCATGGGGAGCCCACTCCTCCTCCGTTTCTTTTAAGGCTTTTCTTTTCTTCTTTTCTGATTTTATTAAGTTTGCATGGGTTTCTTCTTTCCTTCTCTTGATCAATTTCCATTCTTTCTCCCATGAGGACGAATGTTCAAGTTGTTTAGTTGTCATTCGATTTGACTCTCTTTATGTTGATTACGGTTCCCTTGCCTCGGTTAAAGTGTTTTACCGTTGTTCTATTTTTATTTGGTTGTAACTTTCTTTTAGTCCTTTTTAACGTGTGGTCGTTCCATTTGTTGGTTGCTTCCTTTTATCTTTTTAATATGTTATCGTTTCTAACGAAAATTCGACAGCATCTCCCTTTGACCCGAGCGTAAGGAAGATATAGGGAACGCGCCCACATGGAGTGGCGGAACCCGACAACTGGAGGTGGGCGCCCGAGAGCGGCAACACCTTTAATAAAACTTCAGAAAACTCGGAGGTAACGGTGAGTGGAAGACTATCCTAGGACTGGCTATGGGGGATGCACCGGGTAAGAAGAAGGGGCAAGTGTGCCGGGCCAAGGAGACCAAGGGTATGGCGATGAAGGGCATGAAGGCCGTGCCGAGGAAGGCCCAAAGGGGCGTACCGGCAAGGGCCATCATAGGCGTGCCGGCGAAGGGTCGATTGGAGCGTATCGCTGAAGGCCCGATGGGGGTGTGCCGGCGAAGGAGCGATCAGGCACGCCGGCGAAGGGTTCGAAGAGGGCGTACCGGGGAAGGCACAAGGGGGCGTGCCAGGGAGCGGGTGAGCCAAAGGCGTGCCGCCGAAGGCACACGGAGGGTGTGCCGGGCAAAGGGCCGAAGGGCAGTGTGCCGGCCAAGGGGCGTAAGGTAAAGGGTGTGCCGCTAGAGGCACAGCTGGGGTGTGCCGTTGGAGGCACGATTGGGGTGTGCCGTTGGAGGAAACGCCCGAGAGGAAGCAAACCCTTCCACTTTTATTCTCGCAAAAGGAGTGCCCCAAGGGAGCTAATACATGGCGACGGAAAAGAAAACAAGGGGGGGCAAAGAAAGAAAGAAAGAAGACACAATGGGGGGGAGCACGGACTTCTCCCCTCCCGGACCTCATCCTCTCTCTCCACTCACTCTCCTTCTCTTCCCCTCTTCACACCGAAGGTGGTGGACGGGACAGCAACGGGGGAGCCGGAGCCTCCCCTCTTCTTCTTTTTCTTCTCTTTGCTAAGGTGGCGGCGGACGGAGCAATGGGGGAGGGAGGCGGAGCCTCCCCTCTTCTTCTTCTTCTTCTCTTCGCTCAGGTGGCGATGGACGGAGCAACGGGGGAGGGAGGCGGTGCCTCCCCTCTTCTTCTTCTTCTTCTCTTCGCTCAGGTGGCGGTGGACGGAGCAACGGGGGAGGGAGGCGGAGCCTCCCCTCCCCTTCTTCTTCACTTCCTCTCTTCCCTCTTCGCACAGACGGCGACGGTGGGTGGAGCGGCGAAGCCTCTCCCCTCTCTTCCCTCTTCTTCCCTTCTTCTTCTTCTCTTCTTCTCTTCGCTGTCTGCGTCTGTGTGTCTCCGTGTGTCTGCCTCCTCCGTCCCCTGTTCGTAGGGAAGAAGAGGGGTCTTATACCCCCTGTGGCAGGAGCGTCCGAAGGCGGAAAGCATCCGGGGGGCATTTAATGGGAGTTGACTCCCTTGTCCTGGGTGACAGGAGGAGTAGGCAGCGTGGCCCAATCCCCGGGCGACACCTCGGACAGCCCACTGCGCGCCAAGGATCCATAGGGCATGGGTGCAAGATCGCGTCTGTTGGAACGTGCCGTTGAAGAGCTTTAATGGCGTGCCACTGGCAGGCCAAAAGGGAGTTGCCGCTGGAAGGCACGGCAACTGTGCCGCTGAAGAGCCCAAAGGGCGTGCTGTTGAACGGCCAGGAGGGCGTGCCGTTGAAGACCACTAGGGGCGTGCCGCTGAAGGGGGCCTTAGGGCACCCTGGGTGTGCCGCTGGGGGCCGCCTGGTGTGCCGCTGAAGAGGCACAAGCGAGAGTGTCGGCGAAGGGGCCAGCAGGGGGCGTGTCGCTGAGATGCCATAAGGGCGTGCCGGCGAAGTGTAGCAAGGGCGTGCCGCTGAAGAGGCCTGAAAGTGTGCCGCTGAAGGCCTCAGGACGTGCCGCTGAAGGGGCCTGAGAGCGTGCCATTGACGGGCCATCGGGGGCGTGCCGCTGAAGGGCTGCCAAGGCGTGCCGCTAAGGGGCTGCCAGGGCGTGCCGCTGAAGGGCCTAAGGGCGTGCCGTTGAAGGGCCACCAGGGTGTGCCGTGGAAGGCAGGCCAGGGGTGTGCTGCTGAAGGGCGTGCCACTGAAGGGCTCCAGGGGTGTGCCGCTGAAGGGCTAAATGGGCAGTTTTGAGCCCGTTGTGAGCACGAGTTGTAGCCCATTTGATTTTCTTCGAGGCCCATGGATTATGAGCTTCCCGGGAGTTGGTTTCTCTTCGCTGTCATGACTCCAGGGACGGCTTCATGGCAGTGTGCATATTTGGGGAGTCCGGACGACCAGTCTCTCCGGGGCTTCTTCACTCGGCGCCGTTGTTGATGCGAGGTCGAGCAGGACATCTGGGTGTGCAATTTTTGGTGTCCATAGTTAGCGAACTAGAATTTTTAATTGGGCGAACATTTTTAAGGGGAGATTCATTCACCCCCCTCTGAATCGAACGCACCGAACCCAACAATACCCTGTCAAGACGAGCTCTTATGTGTGAAGACCCAGTTTGATTGTTTGTCTAAGTAAACTCAGAGCCTGAATAGCCTACATCAACAAAACTAGTAGCTGACATAAAACCTTGAAAGTCTAGCATGGCAGCCATAGAGGTAAAGGAACCACCAATCTTTTCTTTTGGGGATGCAATGCAATTAAAATCTCCACCTATAATCCAGGGTATATCCACACCTTGGCTGAAATCCATTAAGGAATCAAACATTGCCCTGCGATTGTTTTTAGAACATGAGGCATAAATTGCTGTGAAATACATAACTACCAAATTATTTTCCTTAAGAGCAACAGTCAAATACTGTGAGTGAAGATCTATAACATCAAGACAAATATTATCTTTGTGAAGAAGCCAAATTTTGGAGGAGTCACCGTTATTGCCAATGACAGACTGCAAATTAACCTTCCGAGCCACTTCCTGGGCACGATTGAAATCTATACGGGGTTCTGAGATAGCAACCATACAAATGTTATTGACTTTTATGTGCTGAGTGAGGCTTCTGACAGTGGCTTTGTTGCCAATTCCTCTAACATTCCATATCAAACTTGAATTAAACATGATCAAGAGAAGAGTATGAGTAAGCAGCCAGAACCTTGGCTTTAGCCCTTGTCAGTCGGGCATCACTAAACAACACACCAGGCAGAACAGAAACAAGCAGACAGGTTTGAAACAACATCTGAATTAGAAATTTTAAAATCGTTCAAATCTAACCTCTGGATAGTAGATAGTGAGGACGATTTTATTTCCTGAAGTACCTCCATAGTAAAATGGATTGAAGGTAGCTCTTCTGATTCTGATAACTCCTCTATTGTGGACAAACCTGTTGTGGGTATTATAGTAGAGTCATTTATACAAACATCTAATGAGGACCCATGATTATCTTGTAACTCTGAGCTTCCAGAAGAAGATGCAATGAATTGGTAGTGCTTAGAAGCTTCAGAAATTTCATTATCTCCAGGAACTTTTTTATCCTGAGCATTATTTTCTTCGGAATCTGTGTCATCAGATAATATGCTCAAAGTTGAAAATCTATTAATATCATTCTCTGTCAGTGTAGACTTGGATATTTGAAACATCCTTGATTCATGCTCCACATTTCCTGTTATCTTAGGATTGAAGGTTTGAGCTGTCTTTGGCTTATACTCCTGACGGATATACTTTGGAGCTCCAAAAGGAACAATATTACGTACAAGTGGCATCCGGACATTGATCTTACCCTGTTTCTTCTTACAATCCCTTTCTAGGTGCCCAATCTTATGACAATGGGAACAGATATGAGGCATTCTGTGATAACTGATCGTCTGCCAAAAACCACCGCCTGCAATACCAATCCATATACGTTCTTTTCTCTGCTTGTCCAAATACATCTCAACACAAACCAGAGCTTCCGAGGTTTCTGTCATGGCGACTGTTGCATCGTGAATCCGCAGCACAGGTCCAACGTTGCCTGCTATTGAACGAAGCATATCTTCATGATAAAAATTAACAGGTAATGAAGGGAATCCGATCAAACTGGGACAATCGAGGGATCAGCATCGAAATCAAATTCGTGCGTCCATCTAAAAAATCTGAACAAAAACCCCTTGATATATAAATTCTTTTGAAGAAGAATTTTGAGGAAGTCAGCTTCACAACTCAGCCGAATCAAGATATGCCTAGGGTTCATCCGACTGATGATAAAATCAGAGCTAAGTTGTAAACGCTGCGACAGACATGATTTAATCTTCGGAATTGAAGGTCGACTATATGAACATTTCGCTATGACTGCATTCTGGAGATGTAAACAGGACGTCTGAAATTCCTCTTGTGAAAAGAATACGGCGGGCTCACCTTTATCCGTGAATGCAGAGGGTTTCACCTGGAATGAGGCCCGTGGCCGGATCTATGACTCCATCAGCATTTGAGCATAGGTTTTCCGAGGAGCCACAGCCACCGCATCCGGGCAACTAGCATCATTGACCTTCAGGGGCGGCAAAACCTCCCCCGCCGCGCCAGCCATGGCCGGCGAGGAGGGCATGCACCGGAGAAGAAACAAAGGAACAATGGCGGGAAGAAGAAAACCGGAGCTTCTCACACTAGATTTTTTACTTTCAAGTCCCATTGCTAGCCACCTGATTACCTGAAAAATATTGGAATAAAACTGGATGAGCAAAAACTTGAGTAGGAATTATATCTCTAATCCAGACTTGTTTAAAGTGATTAACGATTTATGCAATATGCCATGATCATGTATGACAGAAAGCAGGATAATATCAAGAGTTGAATATCAAGAGATGATAAGAATGACCTAGCAAGATTTCGAGATATACCAAGCAAGGTTAACAAGGATATCAAGCATGTAATATCAAGTCAAGTCATGAGATATTGACTATTTAAATTCTAGCAAGTACCATGTCGAGTCAAGCACATCAAGTAATATCATGTATTTTCATGTCGCGAGAGAGAGTGGAATGCCATAGAATAAATTTAGAAAGTCATGCACTTCGGTGCAATGTCACATCGTGGTCAATATAGCTATCATGGGCACAAGTACTTTCAGGTGCTCCTCCTAGGACCAAATCGGGCCCCATTAACGCCAAGCATTGAGTCATGTAAATATCTAGACATCCACTATAGTTTATAGCCAATAGAGTTCCAAGGAATAAGCCATTATAGGAACATTAAGGTAGATTCACGGAATAGGGAATTCAAGGATATAACTTTATGGAAAGATGACATAGCGATAAATCACATAAAAACTAAGAGAATCATGAAATCTAGGTAATTGGCATCCACTCAGGCCGCCGCCAAATACAGAATCTGCGTCCACTATAGTGGTCGTCAATTCTGTGAATAGTGCAGGCACGATGAAATAGCGTCACTTATAGTCATCGCTAATTCAATATGGCGCCAACTATACTAGTCGCCAATTCTAGTCAGTGACAAACTCTCACAAAACAATAGAAACAGCGCTTTATGATGGCTAGGGTGTCATGTTTCTTCAGAGTGACATGACAATCAGGGTGTTTAGGGTTTTTAGGTACAACCCGCTCGGTCGTCATGAGGGATTCCAAGGCTAGCGGAGACTTACGGAGGCCTTAGAGAAAGAAATTCCAATCCGGCAAAAGGAATATCCGGCTGAGGGTCTTTCAATCTCCAAGAATTGAGGTGTAATCGTGAAACATCGTGAAACTTGGACTCCATCTCGGACTTGAGATAGTAGTGCCATAGGACCTGCGGTATGGGTCAAAACTCGATAAAACATGAGAGATAAGGAAATCGCGTCTGTGTATAGAGGCGCCATTTATTTAACTAGCGTCCATTCGGATGGTCGTCAATTTCATGATTTTTTTTCATTTATTTCATTTTAATAAATTAAACAAGAATTCCCGTCCCTTTGGAAAGACGTCAATTCATATCTACTTCTATTTAATTTAATATTCTAAAAAATAGAGTCTCTTTAAAAGGATGCATAATATTATATATATATTATATATTTATTTGAAAAAATAAGGATAGATTTAAAGATAATAGGGTATAAAGGATATCAATGGTTTTTTTAATAGGGTTTTAAATTGTTATTTTTAAAGAATTAAGTTGAATATAGTATATTCTTAAATTGATGAACAGTAACATTTGAAAATAAAAGAAAATTTTTAGAACTAAATATATGATAATTAAGAGGAATTTACAAGGATCATGAATATATATATATTGTAATTTTTACTAACTTTGATCATAAGATTTGAATTTTCTAATATTTAAATATAATTTATTAAAAATAAAATTAGCTACTGATGTTAAATAAATTAAAATAATTTAGCAACTGTTCATATGGTCGAACATTCTCGATGTTTTTGAATTTTTTAAATAAAAGAAAGGGCATCGTTTGAATTGATTCACAGAATAAAGAAGGATATTAAAGAAATTAATTGATTTTGTGTGGTTTAATTGTTATATTATAAAAAATCAACGATTGTGTATGTGGGCGCTTATTCCTTTGTTTATGAATAGTGCAAAGTTATTTTAAACTTTAAATTCGTTGATATATATATGTCGAAATCGCGTAATCTATATACCAAATCGAAGAGCCAGAAAAACTCTACCTAACATGATGTTCAAAAAAAAAATTTACTTTAGAGGAGGCCTATTTTAGGATGGGAAAAAGAAGATACCATCCCCACGACCTCGCTCACTACCCCAACATCCCCTTAAAATTCCATGGCCAAAGGATATTCCGACGCTCACGAACAAATCGTCAAAGCAAAAGTTATAACTATCATGCTACAGTAGTTTATGTGATTCGCCGTATGATAATAAAATTGATATATTTTAGATAAAAACATTATTAATTGGTTAATACTACCCTATAAAGACATGAAAAATTAAAGAAAAATATGGAGATTCTAGTCATGTATACTTTATGATTTTTAGATACTTGATTAATTACATGGATAAAAATTTGTAAGCATGTTGTAATTATTAATTTATTAAAATAAAACATGCAAGCGCTATGTAAACAAAACCATGCAGATGTGAACATGATTAACGTCTATGGTTTGCGTCTAGGAAGAGAAACCTACCTCAGTATGAAGGATAAAGAAGACACGGGAGAGAGAGGAAGAAGAAAACGGCCGAAGGACTCCTCCTCCATGGCAATAGCAGCACGTAGCAATGGGAACAAATGCAGCAGCAGGACCGCTGCAAGAGGAAGAAACAGTAGGTAAGAAGATGCAGGAAGCCCACGGTGGCAATAGCAGCACCTCCTTCCGACGATCGCAGCAGCAGCAAGATGCTCCTGCGATGCCCGTTAGGTCTTATTTATAGGGGAAGAATCCTACGGGTGGGTTAGAATCCTAGTGGGGTTTATGCTTCCCCACTTTTAGTCCTAACGGGATTAGAATTTTCCCAAGCTAATCCATCCCTGCCGTATCCACGGCCTCCTTCCCAGTTGGTTTCAATAACCATTAAGTATCATGTTCGAACATGTTAGAGTTCGAAGAAAACCCACAAGTTTTCTCCACGGGCACTATAAGGCCCATGTTAATAGGAACGCAATTTGTTGAGAAAATGAAAATCCTATACATCGTAAGCCTATAAGGCCCATTTAACCTTTAAGTGTTTTATTGAGAGGCCCATAATACGTGTTAAATATAAAGCCCTTTGTCTTTACACATATAATTTTAATTGGGAAACCCATTAACTAATATCTGACCTTTAATACACCTATATGTTTAATAGGGAAGCCCATTAGTTTTTCTTCGACGCAAAAGGGTTTTGCCTTATTGGTTTTAAATGTGGGTTTTTTTGTTTAGGTAATGGGGAAGCCTATCTGTGGGGTTTTCCTACGTGTGTACCTTACAAATTTTTGTCGTCGTCTCGAGTATCAGAGACAGATTCGATCCGATGACAATTTTTTATTTTTAACTCACCGTATTTTATGGGATTTAATCTAAAGACGAATACACTAGTTTCATTTTTAATCTTTTAAATATTAAATTTAAGTTACTAATGATTTCTTTAGATTCATTCTTAATTTAGAATCGAAATGATATAATTTAATATACAATTATCTTTGAATCTCCCCTCATAGGTCGTCATTTATTTATACGATGACCCCATTTTATTTTATTCCATTTTATTCCTCATAAGGACTTACATAATTCATAATTATCTTTTCTCTTCTAAAATATAGGTAATTATTTCTATTTTAACCTTTATAATTTACCATACGTTACACCTTCCCCCACTAAAAAGAATTTGGTCCCCAAATTCACCACCTTCTATTCTAGAACGGGAAACTACAAATCACCAAGGCACTAAGGTAACTATGCAAGCAAGAGAATTTTAAGACATGATAGGGGGAAAGAACTAGTTCAAGATTAAGAATGAGGGGTACCTTCTACAACTCCTTCCTTGGCAGGCTCAGCTTCTACTAAAGCTTGAGTATCTCCTTGGCGCTTCTTGGTTGGAATCGGGCATTTAACTATCTTATGTTCTAAGCTCTCACAATGAAGACATGCTCCCGACTTCCGCCAATAATTTTCCGATTGGTGGCTATACTTGCCACAATACTTACATCTTAGTTGGAATGAATCTACCAGAGCTACCCAACCATTTTCTCTCTTTAACTTCTTACCCTTTTGCGAACTACCACCCTTATTAGGTCTCTTCTTTGCCGAGTTAAACTTCTTAGGATTAGTGACCTGTTCCTTTACATTAACTCTCTCTCTCTTTCTTTTGGGGCCTTTTCTAATAGCTGGATTCTCCTAACTAAGTCTGCATAAGCTTGGATATCTACAAGTGCTACTTGGGGAACAAAGTCAGACCTAGTCGGCTCCATTGAATCTAGTTTCCTGCAAGAATAATTATGGAGGTTAATTATCTTGTTCAAGGATTATGAGAGTTAATAATAATGAAAATTAATTATCTCATCCTTCTCTTATTATTTAACCTCAAGCTCTACCCATTCTCACTGGGTGACAATAAGGAAAAGGACCTAAATGACACATACTCACGACCAAAAAAAACCTAGGGTTTGAGATGACCTAGGCTCTGATACCACTTCTGTCATGTCCCGAACCGATAGCAGCGGAACACATTGCTCGGAATATGGCAGCGATACAGTCGTGTCAATCAGAGTAATAACTTAAGACACAAAAGACCAAAAATTGACGAAAATAAATTTCTATTAATATAAACTTGTTATTACAACTTTTGGACTCAATTATAATTTCTAAAAGAAAATAAAAGACACACTAGCCAGACTTAATACAGAATTCTAATCTAGACTCAAGAAAAGTAAAAGACAGAGGTCATCTATCTTTATGAGCTCTCTTGCATACTTTATCATCCCATTGCTAGCCACTTGATTACCTGAAAAATATTGGAATAAAATTGGATGAGCGAAAAGCTCAGTAGGAATTATATCTCTAATCCAGACTTGTTTAAAGTGAATAACGATTTATGCAATATGCTATGATCATGTATGACCGAAAGCAATATAATATCAAGAGTGGAATATCAAGAGATAATAAGAATGAACTAGCAAGATTTCAAGATATACCAAGCAAGGTTAACAAGAATATCAAGCATGTAATATCAAGTCAAGTCATGAGATATTGACTATTTAAATTCTAGCAAGTACCATGTCGAGTCAAACACGTCAAGTAATATCATGTATTTTCATGTCACGAGAGAGAGAGTGGAATGCCATAGAATAAATCTAGAAAGTCATGCACTTCGGTGCAATGCCACACTGTGGTCAATATAGCTATCATGGGCACAAGTACTTTCAGGTGCTCCTCCCATGACCAAATCGGGCCCCATTAACGCCAAGCATTGAGTCATGTAAATATCTAGACATCCACTATAGTTTATAGCCAATAGAGTTCCAAGGAATTAATAAGCCATTGTAGGAACATTAAGGTAGATTCACGGAATAGGGAATTCTAGGACAGAACTTTGTGGAAAGATGATATAGCGATAAATCGCATAAAAATCAAGACAATCATGAAATCTAGGTAATTGGCGTCCACTCAGGCCGCCACCAAATACAGAATCCGCGTCCACTATAGTGCTCGCCAATTCTGTGAATAATATAGGCAAGATGAAATAGCGTCACTTGTAGTGGTCGCTAATTCAATATGGTGTCAACTGTATTGGTCGCCAATTCTAGTCAGTGACAGACTCTCACAGAACACTAGAAACAGTGCTCTATGATGGCTAGGGCGTCATATTTTTTAAGAGTGACATGACAATCAGGGTTTTTAGGGTACAACCCGCTCGGCCACCTTAAGGGATTCCAAGGCTAGCGGAGATTTACGGAGGTCTTAGAGAAAGAAATTCCAATCCGGCGGAAGGAATATCCGGCGGAGGGTCTTTCAATCTCCAAGAATTGAGGTGTAATCATAAAACATCGTGAAATATGGACTCCATCTCGGACTTGAGATAGTAGTGCCATAGGACCCGCGGTATGGGTCAAAACTCGATAAAACATGAGAGATAAGGAAATCTTGTCTGTGTACAGAGGCGCCATTTATTTAATTAGCGTCTATTCAGATGGTCGTCAATTCTATGATTTTTTTATTTATTTTATTTTAATAAATTAAATAGGAATTCGCGTCCCTTTGGAAAGACGTCAATTCATACCTATTTCTATTTAATTTAATATTCCAGAAAATAGTGTCTCTTTAAAAGGATGCATATTAATATATTATATATATATTAAAAAATAAGAATAATGTTAATGATAATAGGGTATAAAGGATCTCAATGGTTTTTTTAACAAGGTTTTAAATTATTATTTTTAATGAATTAAGTTGAATATAATATATTCTTAAATTGATGAACAATAGCATTTGAAAATAAAAGAAAATTTTTAGAACTAAATACATGATAATTAAGAGTAATTTACGAGGATCATGAATATATATATATATATATATATATAGTGTAATTTTTACTAACTTTGATCAAAAGACATGAATTTTCTAAGATTTAAATATAATTTATTAAAAATAAAATTAGCGACTGATGTTAAATAAAAGAAAATAATTTAGCGACGGTTCATATGGTCACACATTCCTAATATTTTTGAATTTTTTAAACAAAAGAAAGAGCATCGTTTGAACCGATTCACGGACTAAAGAAGGATATTAAAGAAATTAATTGATTTCACGTGGTTTAAGTGTTATATTATAAAGAATCAGCGACGGTGTATATGGGCGCACATTTCTTTATTTGTGAACAGTGTAAAACTATTTTAAATCTTAAATTCTTTGATGTATACATGTCGGAATCGTGCAATCTATATACCAAATCGAAGAGCCCGAAAAACTCTACCTAACATGATGTTCAAAAAAAAAATTGCTTGAGAGGAGGCCTATTTTAGGATGGGAAAAAGAAGATACCATCCCCACGACCTCGCTCACTATCCCAATAACATCCCCGTAAAATTTCATGGCCAAAGGACATTCCGACGCTCACGAACAAATCGTCAAAACAAAAGTTATAACTATCTTGCTACAGTAGTTTGTGTGATTCGCCGTATGAACAATAAAATTCATATATTTTAGATAAAAACATTGTTAATCGGTTAATACTACCCTATAAAGGCATGAAAAATTAAAGAAAAATATGGAGATTCTAATCATGTATACTTTATGATTTTTAGATACTTGATTACATGGATAAAAAATTTTAAGCACATTGTACTTATTAATTTACTAAAATAAAACATGCAAGCAAGCGCGGTGTAAACAAAATCAGGTAGGCGTGAACATGATTAACGTCTATGGTTTGCGTCTGGGAAGAGAAACCTACCTCAGTATGAAGGATGAAGAAGACACATGAGGGAGAGGACGAAGAAAACGGAGGAAGAGGGACTCTTTCTCCTCCACGGCAATAGCAGCACGCAGCAGCGGGAACAAATGCAGCAGCAGCACCACTGCAGGAGGAAGAAGCAGTAGGGAAGAAGATGGAGGAAGCCCATGGTAGCAGTAGCAGCACCTCTTTCCGACGATCGGAGCAGCGGCAAGATGCTCATGCGATGCCCGTAAGGTCCTATTTATAAGGGAAGAATCCTACGGGTGGGTTAGAATCCTAGTGGGGCTTAAGCTTCCTCACATGTAGTCCTAACGGGATTAGAATTTCCCCGAGCAAACTCATCCCTGCCATATCCACGGCCTCCTTCCCTGTTGGTTTCAATAACCCTAAAGTATCCTGTTCGAACATGTTAGAGTTTGAAGAAAACCCACAAGTATTCTCCAGCCCTCTTTGATTGAAGAATAAGGTGGGGTACCCCATCCTTATTCACGCTAAATGATTTGGTTGCACAATAAGATATTCCGACAAAAAAGTGGGATAAAGGCCAAAAAGGTGAGTTAAGCATATTCTAATAAAATGATGGAATAAGTTAACCCGAATACAATCAAAATAATATTATTTATTTTTTGGTACACCCTAACCAGGGTTATAATATCCCCCTTAACTTATTCTCCAATCAAAGAGGGCCCACGGGCACTATAAGACCCATGTTAACGGGGAACCCAATTTGTTGAGAAAATGGAAATCATATATATCGTTAGCCTATAAGGCCCATTTAACCTTTAAGTGGTTTATTGAGAGGCCCATAGTACGTGTTAAACATAAAGCCCTCGGTCTTTACACATATAAGTTTAATTGAGAAACCCATTAACTAATATCTGGCCTTTAATACACCTATATGTTTAATAAGGAAGCCCATTATTTTTTCTACAACGCAAAAGGGCTTTGCCTTATTGGTTTTAAATGTGGGTTTTTTTGTTTAGGTAATGGGGAGGCCTATTTGTGGGGTTTTCCTACGTCTGTACCTTATAAATTTTTATCGTCGTCTTGGGTATCAGATACAGATTCGATCCGGTGATAATTTTTTATTTTTAACTCACCGTATTTTATGAGATTTATTCTAAAGACGAATACCCGAATGTCATTTTTAATCTTTTAAATATTAAATTTAAGTTACTAATAATTTCTTTAGATTCATTCTTAATTTAGAATTGAAATGATATAATTTAATATCCAATTGTCTTTGGATCTCCCCTCATAGGTCGTCATTTATTTATATGATGACCTCATTTTGTTTTATTCCATTTTATTCCTCATAAGGACTTACATAATTCATAATTATCTTTTCTCTTTCGAAAATATAGGTAATTATTTCTATTTTAACCTTTATAATTTACAGGTCGTTACAAAATATGTCACGTCCCGACGTAGAATATCGAAACGCGGCAGTTATATACATTCATGATAAACAGAGCAATAACGGTATTTAAAGAACACAAATGCAATGGAAAGGAATTAACCCAAAAGAAACCAACTTCTTTTTTTAAAAAAATAGGAGAAAATAAAAATGTTTTCCACATCCACACTTTCTTAAGTCACGACTCAAAAAAAAGAGAAAATTATAACTCGAATCGACTGACAACGTAACTATACGACCACATAAACTAACACTACTCAGGTTCACGTCTGCCAGGGTTCACTCCGGTCTTTACTCTTGCCCATCCCCATCTGTTTGCGTTTCATCACCAGAACTACATGAAAAGGAGGGAAAACTGGGTGAGCGAATGCTCAGTAGATAATAGCAGGCAAGTTTAAGTAGTTAACCAAGTTAAATAACTGTAATGCATGCAAACTAAGAACCATAAACAAGTTAACATAAGAACTGATGAAAACAAAATTTATAGAATGAATTAAATCGAGATATATCCATTTCCAGGAAATTGGCCGAGTAAGCAAGCAAGCAAATCACATCGAGATAAATTCCATGTAGGAATCTAATAAAATGTATAGAGAAAACGAGATGAATGTCATAGACACACGCTAGTCATGCACTCGGTGCAATGCTTCACCATGTCATTACAACTCCCCGGAGCACTAGTACTTTTCGGGCGCACTTCCCAGGATCAAACCGGGCCCTTATGATGCGTTGACATTGATTTGGTGGATCTAAGATCTCAAGTAATATCTAGACATTCATTGGAATCGACGAAGAATTCCAAGGTCAAGCTATGTAACTTAATCTCTAAGATTAAGAGAGATTTCAGTAATAGAATGGGAATCCATAAGATTTGGGGCTTGTCGGGGACAAAACCCAAATCAGGATTTATTGTAGCCTAAGCCCATCTTGGCTCAGCTTACCAGAAAACACAAGAAACATGTAAAACAAGCTTCAGACTGTGTTGCGGTCGAACCTGGGCCGCAACAGGACGAAAAAATGTCTAGCATGGACCGCTACGGCGATACTGGGCCAGAAGAACAAGACCCAGAGTCAAGAATAAAACGGTCCTAGATGGGCCATTTACCAATTGAAAATGGTCCACAGGGGGCCGCCAAGCATGGGAAAGTCCCTGGGCCACAGCAAAGATAAACAGTCATTCATTGGGTCGCCCCATCCTGAAACGGTCCATGGACGGCCGCTAGGAGGATGAAAACGGTCCAATGACAACCGCAAACAATCTGGGCCCAGCAAGATTGAATCAGTCGACCAAAAGCGCTCCCAGCCCGCCCAAGACATGATGGAACTGAACCAGGGTCCAGCCTACACCTCTCAGGTTGAGCCAAAGGCGATTTGGTCAATTTAGACATTGCTAGGTCGATGGAAATAAGGAAGACGACCAGCAGGACCTGGCTCATGGCCAGCAAGAAAAATGGTCATGATTAGACCGCTTAAATCACTACACGGTCTAGCCCAGGGCCGCCTTTAAGCCAAGACAGACCCGAATTCTAGGTTGTAAAACAGACAATTCGATCGAGTAATTGGTGCAGGTCTTGAAGGTACAACCCGCCCGGCGTCCTAGTGGGAATCCCAGGCTCACGGGGTCTTACGGAGGTCTCATAATGGAGGTCCTAGTTCGATAGAAGGAATATCCGGCGGAGAGTCCTAGTCATTACAATATTAAAGGTTAATGAAGCATCGGAAAATTGTTGATGATCGGTCAGTCAGTACCACCGAAGTGGAGTGACTGTCAAACAATCCTAGAAATTTTCACATTGTGACATATTGATACAAGTTTCAATTTTTGAACCAAAATCATGTTAGAGCACGTAGTATAATGGAATAAGAGATATTAATCATAAACATAGTTAAATCATTCCAAAATTTACAAATTTTTGTGTGGGTTTCTATCCTACACATGCCATCTAGCCAAGGAAATCAACAAAATCAAAACATACAACAAGTGAAATCAACGACACGAAACGGTCTAGGGAGGACCGCTAACTGAGGCTAGCGGTCTATCGAATGACCGCTTAGGGTGTCGATCAATAGGGCAGGTGTAAGGGGAAAAATGGTCCATCGATTGACCACTGGATGTCTTAAATGGTCATTCGATAGGCCGCATAATCCCGAATAGTAATAAGCGAAACGGTCTATCGTTCGACCGCTAGGGACCCTAGCGGTTCCAATTACGACCGCTAACAGGTCGCCACACTCGGTCTCCGGCGACCCTTGATAGACTCTAATTGCAAGATGAAATTTGTGACGTACAATGCATAAACTTTGGGCAAAAAAAGACTACTGGAAAGAGCACTAAATTTCGCATGATGAGGCATGTTTTACTTTGAATTTAGCCCGCTAGATAGCCTACGATCAGATCAAATGTATAAACTAAGCATGGAAGAAACCCTAGTTTGACATGCTCCTACTAAAACTTGTCATACGATCTCAATACAACATGAAATTTGGGGCTTTTACTATGGATTGAAAGAGGACTTACAGACGTTTCTAATGGTATAATTTATTACGGATTTGGTCTACTATCACCTACCTTAATCGAAGGAAGAAGACGATCGCAAGCCCCCCGGATCGCACGAAGAACACCTCGCTCACGTCGCCAAATACTACCACGTCCAGGCTCCTCGCCGGCAGCCGCAGCAAACGTCGATTCTAGGTCGGGTTAGGGTTAGTTTTATAAGGCCAATAGATTTCTGGAAGGATCGATCGTAGAGGATAGAGTCCAGGAACTCCGGTCGTGCGATATTCGCGCTTAACCAAGTCGTGCGCCGCCGATCGCCCAAATTCAAATTCTAGGGTTAGGGTTTCGACAAGAAAAGAGAGGGTTATTTGGATATCAGTCAAGACGGATCTAATGGACTTGATTTGGGCTCAATTGATCGTGATTTGGGCTCTAATTTGGTGATTTAAGGCCTAGATACTCTAAGGTCTGATTTTTAGCCTTAAATCCTTAATTCGGCTTGGTTAAAAATTAAATTAAGGTTTACCCCAGAAGACAATTAGTCTAACTCTTTCATCCTCTACTTGATTATAATTTTTCCAGATTTTTATGAATTAGTTGAATTTTAGCCAAAAGAGATTTCTAATTTAATAAATCAGAAATTTATGAAATGAATATAAATCTTGTTTAAATAAATTCTCGGGGTGCTACAAAATATGTCGGTCACAAGTGGACCATTTCATATTCAGACGGAAGTCCATGTGTTACGTCCCGAACAAGGCAAAAATATCAAGACGTGAACAGTTATACGAGCGGGTTAATCAAGAGACTCAGATCATGAGTATGAACAGCAAATGGACAAAATCACATCTTTATTTCATAACCTGACATTTTCAACAAATATTCTTCAAAAACTTTTGATACTATTCAAATATAGTACATTCATTTCTAAGTAGACAGACTGGGAAAAAATCTAATAAAAACTATCAGCACTCTCGTCACTCTAGCCCATTCCCATCATCTTCGGGATTTCCTGAAAATTGACAAGAATACACAGGGTGAGCTAGAAAGCTCAGTAGGACTTATATCTCTTTATCAGGTCACTTTAAGTAATTAACATTTTTAATCATCTATATGCTCTCGAAATAAAATAAGTAAATAAAACAAATGATAAGTATAGCAGAGAACAAGATCAAGAAGTCAAGAATTCAAGAATGGATATTATAGAACTCAAGTGTAAACACGGGGATCAATAAAAAATATAGAATTATAAAATTGGCCATTTAACAAGAATATTAATACTCCCGGTCAAACATGTCATGCACAGAAAGTCAAGCATGTAATAAGTGAATTGTCTAATTCAATCTTGCATGTCAGTTGGTGCAATGTCACACTTGATCATTCAACTCCCTCGGGCACAAGTACTTTCAGGTTTTACTCTCCTAACACCAGATTAGGGCCCCCATGTTTGGCAGGCATTGCGTGTTCAGGTGGACCAAGTGTATCTGTAATGACCCGAGAATCCGATTACCGGGAAAGACCCGATAACCCGAGACTCGAACCGCCGCCCAAGAGTCGGGAGGGCTCGGAAGGGCTAAAAGGAGTGTGGAGGCACAAAGAAATAAGAAATAAAGCATGATAATTCAACAATTAACAGAAATAAATAAACAACTACTACAACAGAGTCCAGTCCAACAGAAAGTACAGTCTAAAGCAGTAAAGCGTACCATATGCCAAGTGAACACTCGGCCCGACGAGTTGGCAACTGAGAACCTCCGTACCGCACCCTCGAACCTCGAGTAAGAACCGCTACACCTGAAAAGTAGGGAATGAGTCTCCAAAACAGAGACTCAGCAGGGATCCCGCGGAACCCCAACCGGAAACAATGGCGGTAGCGGAAAGGAAATCTACAACGACAGTAGGAACAGCGAACCGGTGGCCGGTCAAAACTCAGCACTACAGCTACTCCTACTGTACCAGAAATACACCCCGATCTCACGGTCGGGGGCTACCGAACCACACTAGTACCACTTACCGAAGTAAAAACCCACGGCAACCACGCCGTAGAGGCCTGTCTCACAGGACACGGTCAACCTGGACACACTGTCCAAGGTGCAACCCTGACCACCTTGTCGCGGGTACCGCACAATATGACGCAACCTCGGTAAAGCTACTAGCACCCGTCAAACGGCACGAGAACCGACACACGTGTCACAGCGAAACACCCGGAACTCAACGGTCAACGCGACCAAAAAAACCGAAGGTCGAAGTCACTGAAGCTGACGGTCGATCACTCTCTGTCTAGGACAGGAGTACCTCCCCCTAGAAGCACAGTCGGTAGCGTCCCCTGACATCTTACACTGCACCGCAGGTCCCCTGCCTGACGTGGTAGCGCCTACCAGAGGCACGGACACCGTACAAGTAACCACAAACAAGTGACTAGCTGGGGTCATGCCCGTCAGCGTGGGTCCAATCGCCCCCAACCACGTGTGCACACACAGACTGTCCGTCCCTAGTCTGGCCCTCTGACCGATTTTCCCCTCAGTCGGACTCTGGTTGCAAGACGCGGGGCCCGTCGGAAACCAGTCTAAAACCGTCCTCTGGGTAAGCCTCTCCACCTAATCCCAGGTGGGACCACTACATGTGTAAGCATGCTACGACTAGTGAAGGGTCGCTAAGGGAGTAGATTCTCAAGTCAACGGAAAATAACGTCCAAAGTCGACGAAGTACGGGGACCGTCCCACGTACCAGCACCGTCGCACGGTGACCACGGTCGAAAAAGAAACGGGACTCACAGTCCACGGGCCACGCACACGGCCACGCAGAAATGCAGAAGCATGGTTCCAGCTCACAGACCGCCAAACCGAATCCCACTCTCAGGAAAAAGCGGGAACTCCCCAGCCCTAGGCTGGGCAACTAGACTCGCGATCCAAGGCCACACACATGGCCCACACAGAAAGCACAGAAGCACGATTCCCAAGATAGCGCATAAGCTACCCTACCGATAACAGGACTCGCAGTCCAAGGCCAAACACATGGCCCACTCGGGAATCATCTTCCAGGAAAACTCACGGCATGCGGGAGAGACCCCACCGCACACACACCGATACACGGTGACTCGGTCAAGCGTAGCACAAAAGCCCGGCACACGAGGAGTCACCCGGACTCTCAAACCCATAGGTACGCTAAACGAGGTAGCACGGTCCTCCCGACACCCTCAAAACACGGACACAGAACCCTCAGGGTGTCTGGGGCATGCAAGAGATCGCAAGTCAACCACTGGGTCACAACCGGGTCGACCAGGGATCCACACAACACGAAACGATCGCGGCAAGCACGAAGAACCACTTCGGCACAACACAGTGCCTGGCGGTCCATCTTTGGTCCATCACAGCAGTAACGGTCCAAAGCTAGGCCGCCACAGCACTGTAACGGTCCAACACAGGAGCGTTACACAAAACGGGCAACATTGGCTGTGGCGCACCCACCCTGGAGCATCCCAGCCTCTAACAGTACAAGCCTGGTGCGTTAGAAGTCAGACCAAAACAGGTTTTGACGCACACCCCTCGGGGTGTCACAACCCCTAACGGACCTACCTAGGCGCGTTAGAAGAAGGGATACGTCAACTCTGACGCACCCTAGTTAGGGCGTCACAGAGCTCTGACGGTCCACCTTGGTGCGTCAGAGTCTCAGGACCCTAATCGATCAAAATCATGAAACACGGATGTAACGGTCGAACCCAGGCGCGTCACACCCTCTGACGGTTTATCGTAAGACCGTCAGAGTGACTGACGGCCTGCCGACACTACAAACCTCTGTGACGCACCCTCCTTGGGGCGTCATGGCACATAACGCACCCACCCGGGGGTGTCTCAGCCTGTGACGGTCACTAGAAGGACCGTCACACCGTCCCGAGAGCAGGACGGCGGGAAACGACCCAAAAACTTCACCACGCCCCCATACCTCCACGGGAGAGGGAGAAAACAAGGGGGAAGCCCCCTGTTGAGTCCCAAATGTGGCAATCAAGAGGGGAGGGGTGAATTGATTGGCTAATAAAAATTTATTCTCTAAAGAAAACTATGCCAATTAGCCAAACAACTGCTAATACTTGCACGAACAGGATCACACTCGTGAATGCGTGCGGAATGTGTTTGAATAGCTGTTGTGGTGATCTCTCAACTCACCGTGAAGCCCACTTGATAAGAATCGGAAAATCCACAGCACATGAGACACAGATTTTTTAGGTGGTTCGGTTACACAGCCGTGTCCCCTACGTCCACCCCTCACACTTGAGGATTAAAGCTTCACTATCGAGTGAATCACACACACACACACACACACACACACGGCTTCCGATCTGGTAGCCAAACGCGCACATGCCCACATACACACACGCACGTTCGTGTTTCCGAACACGAACACCACACACAAGAATCTAAAGTTACGATTACATGAATATTCAAGATCAAGCAAAATGATTCAGAATGAGAAGTTTAAAAAATGATTTATCCTTATCGGAGCTTCCCCTATCACTTCAGCGAATTTCGTCGAACACTTGGTGCAGCCCGATGATCGTTCTTGACAATTGTGCTCGGATGTGGCACGATCTTGAACTCCACGCAGCCAACCAGTAGGATGTCGATTTGGAGCCTTGAATCCCTCTTCTTTCCTTCCCTTTCACGAACACAACAGGGTGGAAGAAGGGCTGTGGCTGCTGGTTGCGACCTGCACTCACAAAGGTTAGAGCAAAAACCCAAATTCAGGAAGATACGAATTCTTCTTAGGGTTTTCATCCCAATAGGATTATATATATGCTAAGGGCGGTCAAGGGATGTCTAAGAAACAAGATCCGCACATCAAGGAGTGGTTTAGGGACAGCCACACAAAAGTGTGGTTTGACAATAAGCTCGTATGGACAAGAGTCCACATTCACGGCGCCGCCCAGACCAGAAAGGGTCGACCCTTGGGGTCGACCCTCGTGAGGGGCCAGATGGGCCTGGCAGCATGGGTCGACCCTCTCAAGAACCGTTGCTGTCTTCACAAAATGGGCTTCTGGATTTTACAGGGGTCGACCCTTGGGGTCGACCCTCACTGGAGACTAAACAAGTTGAGCAGAAAGGGTCGACCCTTGGGGTCGACCCATGATCAAACTGGTTCTGGAAATTAATTCCATAAGCAGGGGTCGACCCTTAGGGTCGACCCATTCAAATGGGAATCTGTCTGGCAGCAATGGGTTGACCCTTGGGGTCGACCCTTTTTCCTGAACTTCCTAATATGAGGATAAACTGAGCTAAGTCCAGGGGGTTCAAGTTGGGGGATAAAAACATGAATGCTCCACATTTAGAAATAAGTTCTACCAAATTAAATGAGGAGTTAGGATCGATCTCACCAATCGTCCTTCAGTCGTTAAGGAGCTTTTGCCATATTGTTTTGTCATTGAGTTGCTGTTCTTGAGCCTTCTTGAATAGCATGTCTTCAAGTGATGTGTTCATTTCCAGAGCGTAGTTATGCTCATTTTCAGTTCATACAAAACCATTTGATCATCATCAAAAATCATAAGTCACATACATGAGGAGGGGGTTCAACAATCTCCCCCTTTTTGATGATGACAAAATAATAGAAACCACATTGTAAAGCATCCACCATTCCATATATATGAATCAATCCATCAGTTCAAGGACATGGTCAAACAGAAATCCAAATATAAGATTGATCATCATGTGGCATATTCCCAAAGTTTTCTTGCCGACAATTAGTGGAAAAGGTAATGCAAATAACAAGATGCAATGCATGAACACTAAAAGGAAATGCAGCAGGACTAATGAACTAGAAACATGAGAAAAGCACACATTCATGCAAGCACACATCACACACTAACATATAATAGCCGGGGCACATATAGGCCAAGAGTTCTCCCCCTTTGACATCATCAAAAAGGAGGGGGTGAAATAGGAGTAGCAAAAGCGCCAAACTGGAGGAGCAACGCAGTTTAGTCATCACCATCATCCGGAGTGGAGGAACTAGGAGGACGCCTGATATATGCTAAGATTTCATCAAACATGTGGGCTTGGTTGGCCAAGGCATCGGTGACAAATTGAGAGTGCTCCTAGTGAGAGAGTTTCAGATCATAGAGCTCTTGTTGCATAGCCTCCATAGTCTCCCCATACGTGTCTAACCGGTCATCAATTGAATCCAAACGGTCCATGATTAGTTGTGCCTCCTCAGAAGGCATACCTGCTGTAGGAACATGAGCATTTTCAGCCAGATCATCATTATCATCCTCATTATCTTCAGAACTGTCTGTTGGTACTGCCCTTTTCATTTGACGAACTAACACGCCATCTTTCTCTTCAAATCCCATGTGGTGACAAATAGATTGATAGGTGTAGATGTCCGCGTCACAGATAGTTTGAGATGCTTCTTTTGACAAATCAATATCCATATAAGTAAAGATGGCTGTCAAGGCCGCAACATATGGCAGAGTACGGTGCTTGTGCATCATGCTAGAACATATGTGATCAAGAATGAGCTGTGGAAATTTAATGGGAATTCCACCGAATAAGCAGTAAAACAAGAACATATGTTTCTCCGTAACCTTGTCATGGCCTCCTCCACGTGGTAATAACATTGTGGTAATCATTTGGTGCAATATACGTTGCATAGGAGGGAAATGGTTTGCATTTAATCCGGCGACCGACCGGTCACCCATTTCTTCAGAAGTCATAAAACTGTAAACAGTGGCATCCGAAACATCTACATCACCAAATGCATATCCTTCATTCGGCAAGTCAAGGGCAAGTCCCAACAAGTTTGGTGATAAAAAAATTTTCCGACCATTAACCGTTGTAACTGGAACATCACCAGAAATACCCAAATTGTTGTAAAATTGGTGTACCAAATTGGGGTAAATGCTGTTGGGTTAGATGGACGCAGTCTATCTCCACTGAGTGTGGATCTAGAGGGGGGGTGAATAGATCAACTTGCCTTATTTAAAACTACTGTAAGTTCTAAAGCAGAATTTAGGCAAACATCAGTTAAGCTAAAGGAAGAATGCTAAGCAAAGGGTCGACCCATGAAAGCCATTCACCATATCTATATATCGAAAGCTAGACATGAGCATGAGCGATGAAACCAAATAAGCTAAGCAAGAATTCCCATCGCACAGATCAAACAAAAACACAAACACACTGCACACACAATTTTTAGGTGGTTCGGTCAACGACCTACGTCCACCCCACACTCAACCGAGTATGGCTTCCTGCTGCGCAACACAGCTTGCGTCCGCTGGCCTTTACAGCTTGGCCAAACAATCCACTGATATACAGCTTCGCTGGGCACTACAGCTTGCCGACCAGAGGATCTGATCCTCTGCAACCGCTGGAGAAATACAGCTTAACCCGTCCAGTGGAGACTACCACTGCAAGACCGCTGACACACAGCTTGAGGAAACAATATTCGGAAATGATAGACAGAATCAAAACGAAAAAGGAAAACCCAAAAGTAATGTAGCTCTAAAGAGCAAAGCTCAGCTCTGGTTTTGAACCACGAGATTGAGATACAAACTCTCTCACTCTCACTCTCAATCAGCTCTCTATCTCTTCTTCTCTCGTTTTCTTCTTCTTCTCTATTCCTTCTTCTTCTCTATTTCTTCTTCTTCTCTGTATCTTTTCTCTCAGTGGATCGAAGGAGCCTTGCTGCTTTGGCTGTATAGACTTTCTATCCTTCTCTTCGATCTACCTTCTTCTGTGGAAGAAGGCATGTATATATAGCAGCAGCAGCAGCAGGCGTGTGCTCTCCACGTTTCCCGCCAAAGCATTTGGACCATGTGGCAGCATCCAATGGAGTGTCAGAACACGTGTCCTCATCTGGATACCTTGTTCTTCTCGGATCACGAGCCAGGTACCTCGGATCACGTGCCCTTCATTTGTCTCTGCATTCCCTGTCAGACAGACAAGAACATATTCAGTTTAACTGTAAACCCTGTACAGGCTTTGTAACCACGAGTGCAATGCAAAGTATGCACAACGCAGTGTATAGACTCAATGATCGTAAAGGCTTCATGAGAAGGAAAGCAGTGTATAGACTTAGTAAATATAAAGGCTTCATAAGAAGGAAAACCAGTGTACAGACTTGCCCAAAGTATAGACTTTATATGAAGAGGGAACGGCTGTACATACTTCATATATGAAGCAGCCACTGTACATACTCAAGGTGAAGACCGATGCCAATGTATAGACTTTACTGAAGACAACGGACTCGAGTGCAGTGTACAGACTTGACTATGCTCACCCAATACCAATGTATATACTTGATGCTCAAAGAGTGGCTGTACAGACTTGATAACGATGCAGAACGAACGGATGTACATACTTCATGTGAAAGCCCAATGTACAGACTTTGAAGAACAGGCAGCTACAGTCCAATGTGTGGACTTGTCGTTCACTGGTGAGTGTACATACTTCGAATGAAACACCAATGTGTAGACTTACCACCGACCATTGTGTAGACTTGAAGAAGTGAGATGATGGCTAAGACACAGTACAATCGGATGTATAGACTTTACTTAACACAGTCCGATGTACAGACTTGGAATTTCAACTGAAGGGTGTATAGACTTGACCAAACAGTCCAGTGAATAGACTTGAATAGCTGAGGCCAGTGTACAGACTTGCCACCGACCAATGTGTAGACTCGATCAGCATAAGGCACAGTATAGACATCAACTCTGCACATCGAATGTATAGACTTCAAGTGTGAAGACCATTGTATAGACTTTGGATTCGAAGACCAATGTACAGACTTCAAGTTTCACTGTGGATGTATAGACTTTAGGAAATCAAGTGATGTGTAGACTTGAAGCTCCACGATGGATGTATAGACTTCAAATATCACTGTGGATGTATAGACTTTAGGAAATCAAGCGATGTGTAGACTTCAAAGAAGTTGGCGATTCAATGTACAGACTTGATGAAGCGAAGCCAATGTACATACTTGAGTGTAGCTAAAGCCTTGATCGTAGGAATAGGCTGGAGTGTATAGACTTCAGGCTTCAGAAACGAGTGTACAGACTTCACTTAAGAAACGTAGGGAAAGACTCCAATGTATAGACTTTGCCTTGAACGAAAGTCAGTGAAGAATGAATAGACTTTCATGATATGTAGACTTTGGATACGTGAAAGCTACAGTGAAGGAATGTACACACTTGACCAATTCAAAGGTGAATCGAGTGTACAGACTCTAAGTCCAAACTCAACGGCTGTACATACTTAGAATATGAAGACTGATGTACAGACTTCATTAATCAAAGCATGAATGAGACGCTGTACAGACTTAGCCTAAGACATGCATGAACTGACGCTGTATAGACTCAATCTAGACAAGTCTGCTAAAGGAGTCGACCCATCATAGGATGCGTCGACCCATGACAGTGAGAAATGCAAACAGTAGTGTATTAAATGCAAAGAACACATAGTCAATCTGATAGAGCAATTTCATCAAATCAATACAGTTGCCAATCAATCAAAACAATGATGTTGCCAATGAAATAAAGCAAGTGTCAATATCATCAACATAGAGGGGTCACAACAATCTCCCCCTTTTTGATGATGGCAACCCCATATGAAGTAGAATAGCAACATCCTGTCATATAGATAAATGTTTGATGAAAGACATGATATATTATGCAGATTGACATGCAGATGCTATGAATGCATGCAACTCACTGCCTCAAACTCTCCTTTATCATTATGCATATACAATCCCACTCCCCCTTGGAATGAATTCAGAATTCAGACAGATATGTATTCTCCCCCTAGACAATATTCTCCCCCTTTGCCATCAACAAAGAGGAGGGAAAAATTAAATAGAAGGGAAGGATCAAGAGAAGAACTGACTGGCATTCTGAACAGGTAGTTCATGAATAAGCAGTCTAAAGCATAGAGTCTTCAGTCATATGAAATTAGAAACTACTGTCAGAAAGAGTTCTGGTTTAAGGATGATAAAATTTAGAGTTCATGCACTACAAGCAATAGATAAGTTCACTGTGCATGATAAAATAATAAACCAGAATCACATTTGCATGAAAGATTTAGTTTTATAATATCTTACTTTCATAGTCTCATAAAAAATATTGAGAGAAACCAAGTCATGTATTGAAGCTAAACAAATTGACACTCATGAACTTTTCTTTTGAAGGAGCAGCATTATCAATATTAGACCATTTAGAGCATTCAGGTACCATAAGTCTTTCTGCGTAAGGGTATACGTTTATCAGACGCCAATACCCCTAGATACTCAACAAGATGGACCATTCTGCCTATGATCAAATTTAACAGAACTGAGTTACACCTTTTTGTGTGAGGGTACATGTTTATCAGACGCCAGTTACCCCCAGGTACTCAGTGAAACCAGCCTGCTATTTTGAACATTTTATACAGAGATAGCTGATACACTTCATGACATGAGTGTTGTCCACTTCTGTGATGGATCACTCAGTTTCTCAGTGATTTACCAGTCATTGCTCTGCCAATATTAATTTTTAATGATTTTCAATATTTTTTAACATCTTTCTTAGCTGTCCTTTTTATGTTTCAGAATGACTTGTTTAAGAACAATACACATACTTAACCTCTCTAACATGATTTCAGATGAGTTTTCAGATTTCAGATATGATTAGCTTTGTCTGACATGAAATAAGAAAGAGGTTGAGAGTTTTATCAATTTTCAACTTACTTATATACTGATTGCAATCTTTAAACTCCAACCATTATAAGATTTAAACCATTACATTAGTCTTTGAACAATTCAAATTCTTATAAATGAAGAAGTCCATTTTCTACTGCTTAGAAATCAGAACTTACCAACAGATTACCATAATGTCAGAGACAAGTATTCAGAGTTAAAGGTTGAATGACTTCAAGAAAGTTGAAACCACTCTGAATTTCTAGCAATACTCCCCCTGTCTATATGCATGCAATTTGCTAATGAAAGGTAAGAATTAATTGAGAGAGAGCTTATGCATAGGTCATGAATGAATGATATGCAAAGACATGCAAATACTAGACAAGCTCCCCCTGAATATATGCAATGTTTTCTTTGAACACTGAACAAAGTATTTTGAAATTCATGCTCATTCAGACACCCCTATCAATCAATATAACCCATGGTACTAGGCGGAGAACCTGATCTCAAGGACTATCTCACACATAGTAAGAACCTCCTGACAGATTTCCCTGCCCTTTAGTAGCCTACTATTTAATATACCACGGTTATGTAGAGAAATGCAATGCAGGACAGTTCTACATGCATGTTCAGTAATGATTATGAGTCTGTTTCAATATTCACATCCACATGAATTATCCAAGCAATCAAATGCAAGTCCACATCAGAAATTTTATTCACAGCAGTTAAACAATCATTCATCATGCTGAAATTTACATAAGCGAGGCTTAGTAAAAATATCAGTAATTTGTTTTTCAGTTTCTATGAAATTCATTTCAATCTCATTTTTATTTACAGCATCTCTAAGAAAATGATGTTTTATCTCTATATGCTTAGTCCTAGAATGGTGAACAGGATTTTTAGCAAGGCATATAGCACTAGTATTATCACATAAAAGTGGAATGCATCCAGATTTATCTGATAATCAGCCAGTTGGTGCTTAATCCAAAGTACTTGGGCTGCACAATTACATGCTGCAACATACTCAGCTTCAGCTGTAGATAATGCTACAGTGTGTTGCTTCTTAGATGTCCAAGACACTAGACAGCCACCAAGGAATTGACAGTAGCCCCTGGTGCTTTTTCTATCTACTCGACACCCAGCATAGTCTGCATCAGTGTAGGCTAGAAGCTCTAACTCACACTTAGCAGGATACCAGAGACCTAGTTCTTGGGTGCCTAGTAAATACCTAAAAATCTTTTTCACAGCTTTAAAGTGAGTTTCTTTAAGACTGGCCTAAAATCTAGAGCATAAACACACAGCAAATTGTATATCAGGCCTAGATGCTGTAAGATAGAGAAGAGATCCGATCATACCTCTGTATAGCCTTTGGTCCACATGTTTACCTTTAGAATCTTCATCCAAACTGGTTGAGGTACACATTGGAGTAGCTATTTCCTTGAGGTTGTCCATTTTGTACTTCTTCAATAAGTTCTTTACCTACTTGGACTGAGAGATAAAGGTGCCATCTTCTATTTGTGTAACCTGTAGTCCAAGAAATAGTTTGAGCTCACCTATTGAGCACATTTCAAATTCATCAGTCATTATTTGAGAGAATTCCTCACACAATTTGGGGTTAGTTGACCCAAACACAATGTCATCCACATAAATCTGAATGATAAGAATATCTGGATGGCTTACCTTGGTAAACAATGTTTGATCAACTATACCTCTTGTGAAGTTCTTGTCAGTGAGAAATTTGCTCAACCTCTCATACCAAGCTCTAGGAGCTTGCTTTAAACCATAGAGAGCTTTATTGAGCTTGTAAACATGATTAGGAAAATCTAAACATTCAAACCCAGGAGGCTGTCTCACATATACATCCTCATTAATTTCCCCATTTAGAAAAGCAGATTTCACATCCATCTGCTGAAGATTTATTCCTAGGGAACATGTATAAGCCAATAAAATTCGTATTGCTTCTAACCTAGCTACAGGGGCAAAAGACTCTTCAAAGTCTATTCCAAATTCCTGATTGTACCCCTGAGCTACAAGTCTGGCTTTATTTTTAGTAACATTCCCTGCTTCATCAGTTTTGTTTCTAAATACCCATTTAGTCCCTATGACTGTTTCATGATCAGGAGGTGGAACCGAAAATCACACCTTATTCCTGTCAAATTGATTGAGCTCCTCATGCATGGCATTAATCCAATGCACATCTTGGAGAGCACAGTCAATGGACTTGGGTTCTGTGTTTGATACAAAAGCATAAGCATTCAATTCATGTTGAATTCTTAAGTGGCCTCTAGTCCTAGGAGGGTCATGTAGATTTCCAATAACATTATCTACAGGATGATCCTTGGGATATCTAATATTCGCAATTGGACTATCATGAACTTGATTTACCTCCCCCTGAACTATAGGCTCCTCTTCATTAAGCTCTTTATGTCCTTCTTCATCCTCGGATTTGTCTGCAGGATCTCCTTCCTTCAGAATTTCACCATTATTTTCATTCCTGCATTGACCAACATTATAATTTACCAAGGATTCATCAAAAACTATGTGTGGAGATTCTTCAACAGTCTTATAGTTCAGATTGTACACTCTGTATGCTCGGGTGTTTTCAGAATAGCCAAGAAAAATTCCTGGTTCTCCTTTAGGTTCAAATTTATCAAGGTCATTCTTATCATTTATGTGAATGAAACATTTACAACCGAAGACCTTGAAGTGAGCAATAGAAGGTTTCTTACCTTTTAAGATCTCAAATGGTGTTTGCTGGGTAGAAGGTCTTACCATGGCTCTGTTAATTACATAACAGGCAGTGTTCACTGCTTCAGCCCAAAATTTCCTTGGTAGACCACCTTCGACAAGGAGTGTACGACCCATTTCCACTAGGGTTCTGTTCCTTCTCTCCACAACTCCATTCTGCTCAGGTGTCCTTGGTGAGGAGTACCTGTGGTTGATTCCATTTGACCTGCAGAATTCATCAAATTGTGAGTTTTCAAACTCACCTCCATGATCAGACAAAATATTTTTAATTTTCTGATTTGTTTTATCATAAAACTCTTGAAGTTCAGAGAAAGCATCACTCTTATTAGATAAGAAATAAACCCAAGTATACCTAGAAAAGTCATCTACCATGACAAACCCATACCTCCTCCCTGATAGGCTGACAGATCTAGTTGGCCCAAAAAGGTCCATATGTATCAGCTCATAGAGTTTGGAAGATAGATTTTCAGTTCTAGACTTAAATGACTTTCTAGTTATCTTTGATTGAGTGCATGCATCACAGATTTTATTTTCTTTCTTGAATGAGACTTCAGGAAGTCCTCTAACCATGCCATGCTTATTTAATTTGTGCAAAACAGTGTAGCTAGCATGACCTAACCTACGATGCCATAAAAATGCTATGTCTTCTCTACTGGCAGTAAGGCAAAGGTTAGTGTGTTGAATTTCATCTAAATTTATCATGTAAGTATTATTTATTCTTTTTCCAGAAAATTTGACAATATCAGAATCAGGTTCAAAAACCTTGCAGCATTGAGAATTAAATAAAACATTGTAACCTTTATCACATAACTGGCTGATGCTAAGTAGATTATAGGCTAACCCTTCAACCAGCATAACATCATCAATGCAGCAGGTAGAACACTTACCTACCTTACCTGATCCGATAATCCTACCCTTTGTGTTGCTTCCAAAGGTGACAAGGCCTTCTACTTTCTCAGTCAGCATGCAAAATTTGGCCTTATCTCCTGTCATATGCCTGGAGCAGCCGCTATCCATGTACCACAAGTTGTTCTTGGCTGCTAGACATACCTGCATACACAATTAGGTAGAGAAGTTTGGAGCCCAAGACTGATTGGGCTCCAATGTAAATGAACTAGAAGCAAAGCAGGAAAGCAGATGTTTCGGAATCCACATTTGTTTAAATGAACTTTGTTCAGTAGATCCTACAGATTTTCTTCTGTTGTTGTTCCTTTTCTTTTTATTGTTCTTTTTCTTATTGGCAGCAGCATGATTATTGACAGTATTGTTATTTCTGTGTCAGTGCCTTGGCCAGGGTGTGTTCACAAAATTTTGGCCATAGTAGTTCCTGGGCTGGCTATGGATATATTGGTTTCTAGATGTCCAGTAACCATACCCATTGACCAAATTTCTACTGTAAGGTCTTTGATATTGAGCACCCTGGTGTGCAAGACCTGTAAACCTACCCTGAGTTCTAGACCAATCTGACCTTTTGAAGTAGGTTGGCTGTGCATTGTAGTGGGTCTGAGCTCTGGGTTGATAAAGATAATTGGGTTGACTGCTAGCAGCACTCTGTCTCCCCTGTACTTTGGACCCTGCTGACCTATACACAGGTTTGTATTGGGTCTTCTTCAGAGGTGGAGTTGATGGTGGAGACTTGGTTACCTTGACCTGGGGTTTACTGGACTGTGTAGGTTGACCCCTAACCTGAGTCTGAGCCCTAGGATTATGCTTGGATGTGCTGGCTCTACTAGGCTCATTAACCTTTCGTTTGCCCTTCTCCTCAGCACTGGGCTTTTTCAGATTAGCAGTTTTGTTCATCAAATTTGTTGAGTTCATGCTAATTAGAGGTCCCTTTTCCTTTTGAGGAACAAATGAAATTGTTCTCATCCCAAATGTTTTTGTTGCACTAGAACTAAATCCTAGGCCCTCTTTTCTGAAATTAACCTTTCACCCTAACAAAGCATTTAAGTTATCTGTTCCTTGGGTAATTTTCTCAATGGTTTTCATTTTATCCTCATTATCTTTCTGAAGTTCATCAATAGACTTTTTCAGCTCATTGTTGACATTGAGGACAACTTCATATTTTTCAGAGATGATTTTTACTTCACTTTCACATTTTTGAATCTTCAACTTCCATTCATCAATTTCATTTTCAAGCCTTAGATTCTCTTCCCTAGAAACCTTTAACTCAATTTTGATGTCCTCTACTTCAGAGCATGTGAGTTTCAGTTTATCATTTTCAGATTCCAAACATGCAATTTTATCAGATAGAGTTTTATCATTTTGCATGGAATTGATTTTTCTTCTAAGATGCCTATTCTCTTTTCTAATATCATCAGCTCTATCAGCTATGTCATGATAAGCATCTACCCAATCAGCAATTGTGAAGTTTTCAAATCTAGTGATTACCTCATCTGTGTCCTCCTCTCTATCTTCGGAGCTTGTTGTCATAAGGCAAATGGGCTGTTCAGATTTGGCTTCACTATCTGAGCTGCTGCTGAAAGAGCCTTCATCTTCATCACTCCATGTGCTGATCATAGCTCTTCCCTTCTTGGTTTTCTTCTTTGACCTGTCCTTATGTTTCTGATTGTCTGGACAGTCAGCTTTCAGATGCCCTGGTTTCCTGCATTGATAACATATATTAGCTTCATTTTTCTTTGAAGATTTAGATTTATACCTTTTATCCTTTCGGCCACCATTGTATTTCTTCTGGCCGAACCGTCCTACTCCCTTTCTGAGAAATCGCCTGAACTCTCTAGTCATCATGGCTATCTCAGATCGAGTCACATCTTCTTCTTCATTTAGGATCTCCTCTGATGATGAAGAGCTACTGGAGCTGGATTTTGTTGATTTGCTGGAACTAGCCTTCAGCGCTATCGGCTTCTTCTTCCTCTCGGCTTCATCTGTCCTTGCCATGTTTATCTCATATGCTATTAGTGAGCCAATCAGCTCATCAGCTTTAGTATTACGCAAGTCCCTTGACTCCTCCATCATTGTTGCTTTGGTGTGCCAAATGGGAGTCAGAGAGCGCAGAATTTTCCTCACTACATCATACTCTGTCTGAGGTTTCCCAAAACCTCTGAGGCCATTGGTTATGACAGTCAGCCGAGCGTACATTTCGC
This sequence comes from Amorphophallus konjac, assembly GCA_022559845.1. Taxonomy (NCBI): domain Eukaryota; kingdom Viridiplantae; phylum Streptophyta; class Magnoliopsida; order Alismatales; family Araceae; genus Amorphophallus; species Amorphophallus konjac. Next base: position 178,275,707 of record CM040127.1, on the reverse strand, counting down.
TGATGGACTCGTTCTGCTTCATCTTGAAGGCTTCATACTCAGATATAAGAAGATTGGCCTTCTGCTCTCTTACTTGAGATGTACCTTCATGAATTACTTCTAGCGCATCCCACATCTCCTTAGCTGATTTGCAAGCAGACACACGGGAGAATTCTGTAGGATGCAGAGTGCACTGGATAGCATTTATAGCACTCCAATTCAACGTGGACCTTCTGATCTCCTCCTTGGTCCATACATCTTCATTCGGGGACAGCTCATAAGGTCCCTTGCTGACAATCTTCCAAATCTCATAATCCTTAGCCCTGAGGAACACTTGCATACGGTTCTTCCAGTATGCGTAGTTTGATCCATCAAAGAATGGGGGCTTCGTTGTTGAGTGACCTTCGGCAATCATCCCTCGAGCATCCATCTCTGCCTATTCTCTTCGGGTGATGAGTCCCTGCAGAAGAGTTAGGCTCTGATACCAAGTGTTGGGTTAGATGGACGCAGTCTATCTCCACTGAGTGTGGATCTAGAGGGGGGGTGAATAGATCAACTTGCCTTATTTAAAACTACTGTAAGTTCTAAAGCGGAATTTAGGCAAACATCAGTTAAGCTAAAGGAAGAATGCTAAGCAAAGGGTCGACCCATGAAAGCCATTCACCATATCTATATATCGAAAGCTAGACATGAGCATGAGCGATGAAACCAAATAAGCTAAGCAAGAATTCCCATCGCACAGATCAAACAAAAACACAAACACACTGCACACATAATTTTTAGGTGGTTCGGTCAACGACCTACGTCCACCCCACACTCAACCGAGTATGGCTTCCTACTGCGCAACACAGCTTGCGTCCGCTGGCCTTTACAGCTTGGCCAAACAATCCGCTGATACACAGCTTCGCTGGGCACTACAGCTTGCCGACCAGAGGATCTGATCCTCTGCAACCGCTGGGGAAATACAGCTTCACCCGTCCAGTGGAGACTACCACTGCAAGACCGCTGACACACAGCTTGAGGAAACAATATTTGGAAATGATAGACAGAATCAAAACGAAAAAGGAAAACCCAAAAGCAATGTAGCTCTAAAGAGCAAAGCTCAACTCTGGTTTTGAACCACGAGACTGAGATACAAACTCTCTCACTCTCACTCTCAATCAGCTCTCTATCTCTTCTTCTCTCATTTTCTTCTTCTTCTCTATTTCTTCTTCTTCTCTGTATCTTTTCTCTCAGTGGATCGAAGGAGCCTTGCTGCTTTGGCTATATAGACTTTCTATCCTTCTCTTCGATCTACCTTCTTCTGTGGAAGAAGGCATGTATATATAGCAGCAGCAGCAGCAGCAGCAGCAGGCGTGTGTTCTCCACGTTTCCCGCCAAAGCATTTGGACCACGTGGCAGCATCCAATGGAGTGTCAGAACACGTGTCCTCATCTGGATACCTTGTTCTTCTCGAATCATGAGCCAGGTACCTCGGATCACGTGCCCTTCATTTGTCTCTGCATTCCCTGTCAGACAGACAAGAACATATTCAGTTTAACTGTAAACCCTGTACAGGCTTTGCAACCACGAGTGCAATGCAAAGTATGCACAACGCAGTGTATAGACTCAATGATCGTAAAGGCTTCATGAGAAGGAAAGCAGTGTATAGACTTAGTAAATATAAAGGCTTCATAAGAAGGAAAACCAGTGTACATACTTACCCAAAGTATAGACTTTATATGAAGAGGGAATGCATGTACATACTTCCTATATGAAGCAGCCACTATACATACTCAAGGTGAAGACCGATGCCAATGTATAGACTTTACTGAAGACAACGGACTCGAGTGCAGTGTACAGACTTGACTATGCTCACCCAATACCAATGTATATACTTGATGCTTAAAGAGTTGCTGTACAGACTTGATAACGATGCAGAACGAACGGATGTACATACTTCATGTGAAAGCCCAATGTACAGACTTTGAAGAACAGGCAGCTACAGTCCAATGTGTGGACTTGTCGTTCACTAGTGAGTGTACATACTTCGAATGAAACACCAATGTGTAGACTTACCACCGACCATTGTGTAGACTTGAAGAAGTGAGACGATGGCTAAGACACTGTACAATCGAATGTATAGACTTTACTTAACACAGTCCGATGTACAGACTTGGAATTTCAACTGAAGGGTGTATAGACTTGACCAAACAGTCCAGTGAATAGACTTGAATAGCTGAGGCCAGTGTACAGACTTGCCACCGACCAATGTGTAGACTCGATCAGCATAAGGCACAGTATAGACATCAACTCTGCACATCGAATGTATAGACTTCAAGTGTGAAGACCATTGTATAGACTTTGGATTCGAAGACCAATGTGCAGACTTCAAGTTTCACTGTGGATGTACAGACTTTAGGAAATCAAGCGATGTGTAGACTTGAAGCTCCACGATGGATGTATAGACTTCAAATATCACTGTGGATGTATAGACTTTAGGAAATCAAGCGATGTGTAGACTTCAAAGAAGTTGGCGATTCAATGTATAGACTTGATGAAGCGAAGCCAATGTACATACTTGAGTGTAGCTAAAGCCTTGATCGTAGGAATAGGCTGGAGTGTATAGACTTCAGGCTTCAGAAACGAGTGTACAGACTTCACTTAAGAAACGTAGGGAAAGACTCCAATGTATAGACTTTGCCTTGAACGAAAGTCAGTGAAGAATGAATAGACTTTCACGATGTGTAGACTTTGGATACGTGAAAGCTACAGTGAAGGAATGTACACACTTGACCAATTCAAAGGCGAATCGAGTGTACAGACTCTGAGTCCAAACCCAACGACTGTACAGACTTAGAATATGAAGACTGATGTACAGACTTCATTAATCAAAGCATGAATGAGACGCTGTACAGACTTAGCCTAAGACATGCATGAACTGACGCTGTATAGACTCAATCTAGACAAGTCTGCTAAAGGAGTCGACCCATCAGAGGATGCGTCGACCCATGACAGTGAGAAATGCAAACAGCAGTGTATTAAATGCAAAGAACACATAGTCAATCTGATAGAGTAATTTCATCAAATCAATACAGTTGCCAATCAATCAAAACAATGATGTTGCCAATGAAATAAAGCAAGTGTCAACATCATCAACATAGAGGGGTCACAACAAATGCGGCGATGTGCAGACATGAAAATGTGCAAGTTCGGCTGGCTGCATAATAGATCAACTAATCCACATAGATGGCGACTAAGATTTTCAAAGTTTACCGCCCGGGGATGAAGAACAGTGCGGTCCAAGACCTTGCTAGCGGGTTGAGGTGCGGCGGTTTGAGATCGACGCCCTTGCCTGGAGCTCGATGCCTCACCTCTGCGAGAAGTTCGCTTCTTCGGGGCCATCTAAAATACAAACCGAAAGAACCCACCGATGTGGTATAGATCTTGATGGTTCAACCAAGGAGAAATGCAAGAAGTGTGAATCTATGATCCTCCACAGACATCAAAAGCTTACCTCAAGGGAATGAAGATCAAAGGAGGATGCTTTAAGCCACAACAAGAAGATTTCGTGCAGAGGCCACCCGGATAGCCGCGGCTAGGGCTAGATTGCGTTGATGCCAAGGAAGGGTTTTGAGGGCTTGCAAAGGGTGGTGGCTAGGCTAGGAGGGGGGCAAGAGATGTTTTATAACCATGGGAGGGTTCCAACTTAGGGTTGGAACCCTTGTTGGATCGGCTTGGGTGCGGGTGAGCCGCCCCGCCGGTTTGGGTCGACCCAATGGGTCGACCCGTTGGTTCTCTTACCCCCGGGCCGAACTGGGTGCGCGAGGGTCGACCCTTGGGGTCGACCCATTTGCTGGGTGCGCAAGGGTCGACCCTTGGGGTCGACCCATTCCCTAGTTTTTAGCAAAAATAGAGCAAAAAGATGGGAAGATCAATGAAGCTTCGGCTCGAGTCCCCAATGACAAAAATTCATGAAAATCAAAGTTATGAATAAAATTTGGGTTGAAATTAATTGGGGAGATGTTTGTGAAAAAGATACTTAGAATATATAAGACGTTTATGGTCCACTTAACCGGATTTCTGATTTTGAATAAATTAGCTCCTTTGTTGGCGAAGTAATTGTATTCAATGTTATTTGGGCCATAGAAGTAACAATGAACATGGGTGAATACGGTATACATAGTAGAAACGCAGAAGCACACCAAAGTGATTTTTCACACATCTTGTTTTTTTTTCACACAACATGATGCATATGCATGACAAGGGAATTACAATATGCATGAAACTAATGCAGTTATATGTAATGAAGTGACCTGTATACACATGATGCACATGGTTATGAATCATACTCTTCTATCCTACAAACCCCTAGTTCTCTTCTAATTGTAGTGAACTTATCTTCACTTAGAGGTTTGGTGAAAATGTCGGTAATTTGACGATCGGTTTCAATGAAGCTGATTTCTACATGACCCTTACTTACATGATCTCTAATAAAATGATGACGAATTTCAATATGCTTGGTTCGAGAGTGATGAACAGGGTTTTTGGACTAGTTTATGGCAGAGGTGTTGTCACAAAGAATTGAGGTGTTTTTAAAAGAGATGCCATAATCAATCAATTATTGTTGGATCCATAACACCTGGGCTACACAACTACCGACAGCCACATATTCAGCTTCGGCAGTAGACAATGCCACTGAATTTTGTTTCTTTGAGGCCCATGAGACCACGCAGCCCCCAAGAAATTGGCAATACCCACTGGTGCTTTTCCGATCCACTTTGCAACCCGCATAATCGGCGTCAGAATAAGCAATTAAATCAAGACTCGAATTACGCGGAAACCATAGTCCGAAATTAACTGAATCAGCAACATATCTGAAAATTCGTTTAACAGCCGACATGTGTGATTCTTTTGGGTTTGACTAAAATCTAGCACACATGCAAACAGCAAACTGTATGTCTGGCCTACTGGCAGTTAAATACAACAAGGAGCCTATCATGCTTCTGAAAAGTTTTTGGTCCACGATTTTAGCTGTTTCATCTTGGTCAATTTTTATTGAAGTAGACATTGGAGTTGGTTGTGATTTAGTGGTTGTCAAGTTGAACTTTTTCAGCAACTCCATTGCATACTTCTTTTGATGTATGAACATGCCATCAACCGTCTGCTTCACATGCAATCCCAAGAAGAAAGTCAGCTCTCCCATAAGACTCATTTCAAACTCACTTTACATTAATTTGGCGAAGTCTTTGCTAAGAGCATCTTTAGTGGAGCCAAAATTAATGTCATCAACGTAAACTTGAACAATTAAGATTTCCTTACCATTCAATTTTGTAAAGAGGGTTTGATCAACATTACCTCGTTTGAATTCATGTTGAATGAGGAATTCACTTAACCTTTCATACCATCCACGGGGTGCTTGTTTCAGACCGTAAAGTGCCTTGTCCAGCTTGTACACATGGTCTATATGCTTTGTGTCTTCAAACCCCAGTGGTTGCTCCACATACACGTCCTCCTGGATATAGCCATTCAAAAATGCACTCTTAACATCTATTTGAAATAATTTGATATTATGATAACATGCAAATGCTAAGAGAACCCTCACTGCCTCAAGTCTTGCTACTGGAGCAAAAGACTCATCGAAGTCAACTCCTAATTCTTGGCTATAGCCCTTGGCTACAAGCCTGGCCTTGTTCCTGATTATCACTCCTTGATCGTTTGTTTTATTTCGAAACACCCATTTGGTTCCGATCACGGAGTGATTCGTAGGACATGATATGAGGAACCACACTTTGTTTCTTTGGAACTGGTGTAGTTCTTCTTGCATGGCCATGATCCATGACTCATCTTTCAAGGCCTCTTCAATGGAGTGAGGTTCAAATTGAGAGAGCAAGGCTAATAAATCATGAGTTTCAACTTCCCTGAAGGAGGCTCGTGTCCTTATCCCTTCTTGTACATTTCCCAATACATTCTCCGGAGGATGGTCCTTTGCAAATGTCCATTGCAACGGTAGCTCCTGCTCAAGTTGAGTTTCCTGATTTTCATCCTCTTCTTTTGGTTCTTCCTCTTCTTGTTTTTCTGATTTTTCTTCCTTCTTCTCGATATTGTCATCTTTCAACTCATTATCCTGCAAAATAGATTTTTCATCAGTTCAAGATGGAGATGATTCATCAATAATAACATGTGGGCTTTCTTCAACTACAAGAGTTCTCAAGTTATACACTCGATATGCTCTTGAATTGATAGAGTACCCAAGCAATATGCCTTTGTCACTTTTGGGATCAAATTTAGCCAAGTCCTTCTTACCATTGTTATGAATGTAGCATATTGAGCCAAACGGTCTCAAGTATGAAATGTTTGGCTTCTTACCTCGGTATAGCTCATACGGAGTTTTCTTCAACAATGGTCTTACCATGGCTCGATTTATGATGTAGCAGGCCGTGTTCACTGCTTCAGCCTAAAAGTACCTCGGTATTTTATTCTCGTTCAGCATGGTTATTGCCATCTCAACTAGCGTTCTGTTCTTCTGATGTGACACCAAGCGGGGAGGGGAATTCGAGCTAGAAGTGATGAAAAGGCCGTCGATTCCGATGCTGTCCACTCTCTGCGCTTCAGGACAGATAGTCGGTTCTCTTGACACTGCGGCCACTCCGGATTTTTGCTGAAGACGAAACCAGTGGGAAACTCTTCGTAGCTGGACCGGAAAGACACCAGAATTTTATTGATTTTTGTGGACGCCGATTCTGGTCGGGGCAGACGGTTGAACAGAGTGGCAGGTATGTTGCACATACTGTAACAGGTTCTCAACAGTGGGAAGACGAGGATGCTGCGACCACTCCCGAGCTCGGAATCAGGCACCGCTGAAGTCGTTGGTTCCGTTGACAAGTCGTCTTTGCAACGAAACTGACGGGGCTGCCAGATATGGTCGGAGATGGCCGGTAGAGCTTGAACACTGAAGGTGGTCGATGCCAACAGAGTGGAAGCAGAATTGCATGCCCGGTGGTAGAAAATTGATAACTTCTGTATCCGGACGCCAAACAGAGCTTTGCTTCTTGGGGATGAAAGAAGACTCAGAGTAGAAGATTTTTGATGAAGAACGCCTGCTCAGATTCCCAGGAGGTTGGCCGCTGAAGATCTTTCACTCCGGCTCTGGTCTTCTGTCCGAGCAGTTTTGCGCAGTCGAGGGAGAATGGACCTTCTGATCAGCCCGGTGCTCAGATGGAGACGAAACCACCTCGCTTGGAAAGCTCTCTGGACGATCTTTCCAGAGATGTATGCCTTGCCACCAGAAGATTCATGGAAATGCCAGAGAAGATGCAGCTTCTAGGACTAAATTTTCTGCTTGCGACCTGTAATGAAGTTGAAACCTTGTGGTGGCAAATGGTGGTGGAATGAGATGGAGGGAAGGGGGGGTGACCTTGGCTGGGTTGGGGCTGGAGTTGGGCGACCTAGGGTCTGGGGGGAATGGGAGAGGGGAGGGAATTTTGAATTTGGGCCTTGGGAGGAGTTATTTTAGCCTTGGGAAGGTGGTGGGATGCATGGGGAAGGAGAGTGGGGTAGTTGGGGGTTGGGAGGTGAGGAGAAGATTGGAGGAGAGCTCTTGGGGTCGGGGTGAGTTAATGGAAGGGTGTGGGAACTAGGGAAAGAGTTATTAGGGGAGGGGAAGAGAGAGAAAGTGGTTGAGAGGGGGAGGAGAGAGAAAGGGGCGCACCCCTTAGAGAAAGAGAGAGATAATGAGAGAGAGAAAGAGAGAGAGAGGGGGGGAATCCACTCCTAAGAGAGAGAGAGAGAAGTTAGAGAGAAAGAAAGAACCCAGAAGAATCCACTCCTAGAGAGAGAGAGAATATTGGAGAATCCACTCCAAAGAGAGAGAGATAGAAGGAGGGTAAGGGACCTCATGTTGGAGGTAGTTTTTCAAATATTTTTGATTCACTTCATTGTTTTTAACAGAGAGGTTACATGACACTTATATAGACTCCACTAAGAAGACCAAAAGACAACTCACCTAACACCTAACACCTACTCATCATAACTCTCTTAGGAAGACTAAAAGACACAAAATAAAAAAAAGACTCTTACATAATAGTTGGAGACATAATTACTACAAAACATAAAACATGACCCATTAGGCCCATACATATGGCCCAATTAACATGAGACAACTAAAACATAAACATGAGACAACTAAAACATGAATATCTATTTGATAATTTTGTTGAAGCCGCTTGCCGATCCCGTCAAACCCCTCCACTTGGAGAAGGTTCGACCTCGAACCTTGATTCTTGAATCTCGAACTGCAGGACCCCGACTTGTTGGGACAAATCAGACGACTTGCTCTGATACCATTTTGATGTGACACCAAGCGGGGAGGGGAATTCGAGCTAGAAGTGATGAAAAGGCCGTCGATTCCGATGCTGTCCACTCTCTGCGCTTCAGGATAGACAGTCGTTTCTCTTGACACTGCGGCCACTCCAGATTTTTGCTGAAGACGAAACCAATGGGAAACTCTTCGTAGCTGGACCGGGAAGACACCAGAATTTTCTTGATTTCTGTGGACGCCGATTCTGGTCGGGGCAGACGGTTGAGCAGAGTGGCAGGTCTGTTGCGTAGACTGTAACAGGTTCTCAGCAGTGGGAAGACGAGGATGCTGCGACCGCTCCCGAGCTCAGAATCAGGCATTGCTGAAGTCGTTGGTTCCGTTGATGAGTCGTCTTTGCAACGAAACTAACGGGGCTGCCAGATATGGTCGGAGATAGTCGGTAGAGCTTGAACACTGAAGGTGGTCGATGCCGACAGAGTGGAAGCAGAACTGCATGCCCGGTGGTAGAAAATTGATAACTTCTGTATCCAGATGCCAAACAGAGCTTTGCTTCTTGGGGATGAAAGAAGACTCAGAGTAGAAGATTTTTGATGAAGAACTCCTGCTCAGATTCCCAGGAGGTTGGCCGCTGAAGATCTTTCACTCCGGCTCTGGTCTTCTGTCCGAGCAGTTTTGCGCAGTCGAGGGAGAATGGACCTTCTGATCAGCCCGGTGCTCGGATGGAGACGAAACCACCTCGCTTGGAAAGCTCTCTGGACGATCTTTCCAGAGATGTATGCCTTGCCACCAGAAGATTCAGGGAAATGCCGGAGAAGATGCAGATTCTAGGACTAAATTTGCTGCCTGCGACCTGCAATGAAGTTGAAACCTTGTGGTGGCAAATGGTGGTGGAATGAGATGGAGGGAAGGGGAGGGCGACCTTGGCTGGGTTGGGGCTGGAGTTGGGCGACCTAGGGTGTGGGGGGAATGGGAGAGGGGAGGGAATTTCGAATTTGGGCCTTGGGAGGAGTTATTTTAGCCTTGGGAAGGTGGTGGGATGCATGGGGAAGGAGAGTGAGGTAGTTGGGGGTTGGGAGGTGAGGAGAGGATTGGAGGAGAGCTCTTGGGGTTGGGGTGAGTTAATGGAAGGGTGTGAGAACTAGGGAAAGAGTTATTAGGGGAGGGGAAGAGAGAGAAAGTGGTTGGGAGGGGGAGGAGAGAGAAAGGGGCGCACCCCTTACAGAAAGAGAGAGATCATGAGAGAGAGAAAGAGAGAGAAAGAGAGAGGAATCCACCCCTTAGAGAGAGAGAGAGAAGTTAGAGAGAAAGAAAGAACCCAGGAGAATCCACTCCTAGATAGAGAGAGAATATTGGAGAATCCACTCCAAAGAGAGAGAGATAGAAGGAGGGTAAGGGACCTCATGTTGGAGGTAGTTTTCCAAATATTTTTGATTCACTTCATTATTTTTAAAAGAGAGGTTACATGACACTTATATAGACTCCACTAAGAAGACCAAAAGACAACTCACCTAACACCTACTCATCATAACTCTCTTAGGAAGACTAAAAGACACAAAATAAAAAAAAGACTCTTACATAATAGTTGGAGACATAATTACTACAAAACATAAAACATGACCCATTAGGCCCATACATATGGCCCAATTAACATGAGACAACTAAAACATAAACATGAGACAACTAAAACATGAATATCTATTTGATAATTTTGTTGAAGTCGCTTGCCCATCCCGTCAAACCCCTCCACTTGGAGAAGGTTCGACCTCGAACCTTGATTCTTGAATCTCGAACTGCAGGACCCCGACTTCTTGGGAAAAATCAGACGACTTGCTCTGATACCATTTTGATGTGACACCAAGCGGGGAGGGGAATTCGAGCTAGAAGTGATGAAAAGGCCGTCGATTCCGATGCTGTCCACTCTCTGCGCTTCAGGATAGACAGTCGTTTCTCTTGACACTGCGGCCACTCCGGATTTTTGCTGAAGACGAAACCAGTGGGAAACTCTTCATAGCTGGACCGGAAAGACACCATAACTTTCTTGATTTCTGTGGACGCCGATTCTGGTCGGGCCAGACGGTTTAACAGAGTGGCAGGTCTGTTGCGTAGACTATAACAGGTTCTCAACAGTGGGAAGATGAGGATGCTGCGACCGCTCCCGAGCTCGGAATCAGGCACCGCTGAAGTCGTTGGTTCCGCTGACGAGTCGTCTTTGCAAAGAAACTGACGGAGCTGCCAGATATGGTCGGAGATGGCCGGTAGAGCTTGAACACTGAAGGAAGTCGATGCCGACAGAGTGGAAGCAGAACTGCATGCCCGGTGGTAGAAAATTGATAACTTCTGTACCGGACGCCAAACAGAGCTTTGCTTCTTGGGGATGAAAGAAGACTCAGAGTAGAAGATTTTTGATGAAGAACTCCTGCTCAGATTCCCAGGAGGGTGGCCGCTGAAGATCTTTCACTCCGGCTCTGGTCTTCTGTCCGAGCAGTTTTGCGCAGTCGAGGGAGAATGAACCTTCTGATCAGCCCAGTGCTCGGATGGAGACGAAACCACCTCGCTTGGAAAGCTCTCTGGACGATCTTTCCAGAGATGTATGCCTTGCCACCAGAAGATTCAGGGAAATGCCGGAGAAGATGCAGCTTCTAGGACTAAATTTGCTGCCTGCGACCTGCAATGAAGTTGAAACCTTGTGGTGGCAAATGGTGGTGGAATGAGATGGAGGGAAGGGGAGGGCGACCTTGGCTGAGTTGGGGCTGGAGTTGGGCGACCTAGGGTGTGGGGGGAATGGGAGAGGGGAGGGAATTTCGAATTTGGGCCTTGGGAGGAGTTATTTTAGCCTTGGGAAGTTGGTGGGATGCATGGGGAAGGAGAGTGGGATAGTTGGGGGTTGGGAGGTGAGGAGAGGATTGGAGGAGAGCTCTTGGGGTTGGGGTGAGTTAATGGAAGGGTGTGGGAACTAGGGAAAGAGTTATTAGGGGAGGGGAAGAGAGAGAAAGTGGTTGGGAGGGGGAGGAGAGAGAAAGGGGCGCACCCCTTAGAGAAAGAGAGAGATCATGAGAGAGAGAAAGAGAGAGAGAGAGAGAGGAATCCACCCCTTAGAGAGAGAGAGAGAAGTTAGAGAGAAAGAAAGAACCCAGGAGAATCCACTCCTAGATAGAGAGAGAATATTGGAGAATCCACTCCAAAGAGAGAGAGATAGAAGGAGGGTAAGGGACCTCATGTTGGAGGTAGTTTTCCAAATATTTTTGATTCACTTCATTGTTTTTAAAAGAGAGGTTACATGACACTTATATAGACTCCACTAAGAAGACCAAAAGACAACTCACCTAACACCTAACACCTACTCATCATAACTCTCTTAGGAAGACTAAAAGACACAAAATAAAAAAAAGACTCTTACATAATAGTTGGAGACATAATTACTACAAAACATAAAACATGACCCATTAGGCCCATACATATGGCCCAATTAACATGAGACAACTAAAACATAAACATGAGACAACTAAAACATGAATATCTATTTGATAATTTTGTTGAAGCCGCTTGCCGATCCCGTCATCTTCCTTTCCACAACTCCATTTTGTTCCGGAGTTCTTGGTGCGGAGAAGTCATGCATATAGTCTCGAGCCCTGCAAAAATTGCTGAACTCATGGTTATCAAATTCTCGACCGTGATCACTCCGCACAGCTTTGATGCAATACCCTTTATCATTTTGAACAAATCTGCAAAATGCTTCAAATTCTGTCAGGGCATCATTTTTAAGAGAAAGGAAATAAACCCAACAGAATCTTGAATAATCATCCACAATCACAAATCCATATAGTTTACCACCCAAGCTGTGAGTTCTACTTGGTCCGAAGAGATCAATGTGGATGAGTTCAAGAGGCCTTGATGTGGTCACATCTTGTTTGGACTTGAATGATGTCCTTGTTTGTTTGCCCATGCTGCAAGCTCCACAAACTCCATCATCGACGGCCTTCAACTTGGGCAGTCCAATTACCAAATCATTTCTTGATAATTTCAGCAATACATTGAAACTAGCATGCCCAAGCCGGCGATGCCAGTGCCAAGCATCATCATTGTTCCTTCCAATTAAACATAAGTTCTCATGAGAGGAATCATTCAAGTCTATCATATAAACATTGTTATACCTGAAACCAATGAACTTTATCTCATGAGTATTCCTATTCAAAACAGTGCAGTGATTAGAATCAAAAATCACATTGCATCCCTTATCACAAAGTTGGCTTATGCTTAAGAGATTATGTTACAAACCCTTCACAAGCAATACATTTTCAATGGTATGATTTTGATTCTTACCTATCTTACCTTCTCCGATGATTTTACCTTTGTCCTTACCACCGAATGCTACCGTCCCACCATCCTTTTCATGCAGGTCCACAAACCATTCCTTGTTTCTCGTCATATGCCGAGAGCAGCCACTGTCCAAATACCATTTGTTCCTTTGAGCTCTCGAGTAGACCGGCAATTCAACCAAAGTTCTTATGGAGATTTTGGTACCCAAGCTAGCTTGGGTCCATGATGGTTAGAGGCATGATGCATATATGATCTATTTCTGAATCCAGTAGAATTTTCTTCATCATATTTCAGAATTCTACAATCATATATATCATGACCCATTTTTCCACAATAGAAACAAGTGATGGCTCTATCTCTTTTTCTCCTTCTACCAACATTTGAAAAGGAGTTATGCATATGTTTCTTTGGTTTGAAGGATGCTAAACTTATGGGAGCCCAATGGGTTGTTTGAGCTTTTGATTTTTCAAGGATGGCAAGGGCATCCTTTAGCTCTTTTATTTGAGCCATTTGAAATTGGCTTTGTTCTTCAGCCTTTATTTTGGCTTCATTGCAAGCAATGCTTTCAAGCTTTTCTTGTTCCATATCATTTTTCAATTCTTCATGCATTTTCAGAAATGTAGATTGTTTTTCTCTCATGCATGAAATCTCTTCTTCAAACAGTTCAATTTTGGATGCAAGAATTTCATTTTCATGCTTCATGTTTTCATTTTCTGATTTTAAAGCATGGCACTCTGATTTTAAAGCACAATCTAATGTGTGCGGAATGTGTTTGAATAGCTGTTGTGGTGATCTCTCAACTCACCATGAAGCCCACTCGATAAGAATCGGAAAATCCACAGCACATGAGACACACGCATTTTTTAGGTGGTTCGGTTACACAGCCGTGTCCCCTACGTCCACCCCACACACTTGAGGATTATAGCTTCACTATCGAGTGAATCACACACACACGCTGTTTAGAACAGCAAACACACACACACGGCTTCCGATCTGGTAGCCAAACGTGCACATGCGCACATACACACACGCACGTTCGTGTTTCCGAACACGAACACCACACACAAGAATTTGAAGTTATGATTACACGAATATTCAAGATCAAGCAAAATGATTCAGAATGAGAAGTTTAGAAAATGATTTATCCTTATCGGAGCTCCCCCTATCACTTCAGCGAATTTCATCGAACACTTGGTGCAGCCCGATGATCGTTCTTGACGATTGTGCTCGGATGTGGCACGATCTTGAACTCCACGCAGCCAACCAGCAGGATGTCGATTTGGAGCCTTGAATCCCTCTTCTTTCCTTCCCTTTCACGCACACAACAGGGTGGAAGAAGGGCTGTGGCTGCTGGTTGCGACCTGCACTCACAAAGGTTAGAGCAAAAACCCAAATTTAGGAAGATACAGATTCTTCTTAGGGTTTTCATCTCAATAGGATTATATATATGCTAAGGGTGGTCAAGGGATGTCTAGGAAACAAGATCCGCACATCAAGGAGTGGTTTAGGGATAGCCACACAAAAGTGTGGTTTGACAATAAGCTCGTATGGACAAGAGTACACATTCACGGCGCCGCCCAGACCAGAAAGGGTCGACCTTTGGGGTCGACCCGCGTGAGGGGCTAGATGGGCCTGGCAGCATGGGTCGACCCTTGGGGTCGACCCTCTCAAGAACCGTTGCTGTCTTCACAAAACGGGCTTCTGGATTTTACAGGGGTCGACCCTCGCTGGAGACCAAACAAGTTGAGCGGAAAGGGTCGACCCTTGGGGTCGACCCATTCAAATGGGAATCTGTCTGGCAGCAATGGGTCGACCCTTGGGGTCGACCCTTTTCCCTGAACTTCCTAATATGAGGATAAAATGAGCTAAGTCCAGGGCGTTCAAGTTGGGGGATAAAAACATGAATGCTCCACATTTAGAAATAAGTTCTAACAAATTAAATGAGGAGTTAGGATCGATCTCACCAATCGTCCTTCAGTCGTTAAGGAGCTTTTGCCATATTGTTTTGTCATTGAGTTGTTGTTCTTGAGCCTTCTTGAATAGCATGTCTTCAAGTGATGTGTGCATTTCCAGAGCGTAGTTATGCTCATTTTCAGTTCATACAAAACCATTTGATCATCATCAAAAACCATAAGTCACATACATGAGGAGGGGGTTCAACACCCCCAAATAGCCCCTATCATGCATCTACGGCCTCGGATCGACCAAAAACGCGATGGATCGGCGGATCGACTCACAACCCCAAAAACATGGATTTTTCTCAAAAATTCTCAAATATGCCCGCTCGGCTCACCACAGCCTAAAAAACTCGCGGGAAAAGGAATGCACGAGCTGGGGGTCCATCTCCCTACCTCCACCGAAGAAACGACGCGCCGTGGACGCCGATCCACGAAGAAAACGCCGTTGAAGCCTCGCTAGGACACGAACTCGAGGCCGAGCTTCACCACGCCTCCACCACCTCGATCCTCACCCATCCTCGCCCGTGCCTCGCCCGCGCCATCCCCGCCTCGCCAGCGCTCCACTCCGTTGGCCGTCGAAGAGAGAGGGAGGGAGGAGAGAGCGTGAGAAGAGAGATAGAGAGGGGAGAGAGAGAAAGGGTTAATATATATAGAAAAACCTGAAAATTCTAGAAATTTAGAAAAATACAAAAAAATACCTCCGTGATCCTCGGAGTACGTACAACGCGCTGGTACTATCCCGGAGTCGAAGAACGCCACGGTTCGCCCTACACAGAGTTCTGAAGGCGCATCAAGGAAAAACACGTGTAAAACACAACATACACTCCGAGACACAATAAAATGATCTGAAAAAAATATCCGAAAAACCCAGGGCATTACAGTCGTCCCCCCTTAAAGAAATTCCATCCTTGAAATTCAGGACTAGCACCAAGTCACAGGAGAAGAACGCCTCAGCCCACTGACAACGTTGTCAAAGCCCCAGCACAGAAAACCTTGATTCTCATGAAAACACCGATCTTGAGGGACGCAGCCAGACTAACACCACGAACGACACCTCGCTCCACACGCCGTGCACACCGGCCATCAGAGCAGGCACACACCAAAGGACACAGTCCGGCATCACCTCAGACACCACGAAAACCAATCATGGCACCGCTGCCACCATCTCGCCCACCGAGGAGACACACCCTCGACACGAGAAACAGCTACCGATCCATCCTATGGTCGGCAGACAAAACACACATCAGCTTCACAACCAGCTGACCGGTCGCACACCCTCTCAAGGGAACAACCAATACAGAGCCTCCACCAGCTCACGCAGTCATCTCAACAGACCGCAACCAGAACATCGGCTCAGCACCAAGAATCACCTCACACCTGGCAAGCTGAAAGCCAGACATATCAATGTGCCAACTCTGTCAGAAATCAAACTTCGACAAAGCCCAGATCCCATCTGGAAAGGCATACTTCAAAATCAACCGCCCAAGGCCTCGCTGGCACACGGCTCTCGCCACGCTCGAGCCCTGACAACCAGCATCTTCTGTCTATGAAAAGACCATCCACTGGTCGCCAGATACACGTCAATGGGAAACCTCTGCTTGCTCAGGTTCTTCCTTCTTTCCTGGTCCTCCACCAGATCCGAAGGGAACATTCCAAACCTCGGCAAGCCATCTGTTGACTCACACACAGACCGATACCACATCTCGAGCCGCACTCCTCCCGGACACTACATCTGATCTCGATCATCGCGCCAACTCGACCCTCTCAGGGGAGCATGATGAAACCAAATGACAAGATCTTGGTGTCTTTAGTCATCACCTCACTCGACTCAGACTTACAGGGAAACCATCCCATGCTGGTCACCAAACTAGGGATAACTATTGTGACACCAACGTCCCATCAAGGACCACCATTCCAACGCCAATCTCACTAAAAGGCCTTCGCCCACAGGCGTCACTCTTCCGTCTGGCCTCATCACATCCCTTGACCTCCGTCAGGCGACATTCTCAACAACCCCATCCGGGTCTAATACTGACGCCTGACACGGCTTCCATCACAGGAACAGGGTACTCATGCGGCGCACTAGCCAGCACATTCCCCAACACTCCATCCTATCAGTACCAAGAACCACGATATCTCGAGCAATGGCATGGCAACATCACGTCTCACACAGAGGGACCAATCCTCCAATGCTCAACGCAAACTCAGGAATCCGCCCGTAGCAACCAACGCTACGATCCTGAACCAGTGGGTTACAAGCCCACCAGGCTTCCGCTGCACACTCTGATCCACGCACACAGCCACAAACTCTCAGAAACACCGCCCAACCAGCACTCGTCCTTTTGGAAAAGCGCCAACACACCCTCACACGACAAGGGAATGGGCACAACTTCTCATAGGCAACCACTTGGCCAAGACAATGAGCACGTCTCGCATGGACTTCATGGCACACAAGGCCAACCAATCCGGACACATGATGCAAGACGGTAATCCTAGCCAAACACAATACTCTCCAGCCAAAGGAGAAACCAAACGCACTTCCGACCAACGAAAAACTCCACGCTCGACCTGACCTTAAACCTCGCGCACGTTGGAAACAGAACCATCCAGTACCAAGAAAATCATCGCTTCCATCAGGTCAGCACCTCCGACACACTCAGAAAGTGTCACGTCAGACCACAATCACAACATCTCTCGATACACCCCCGCTATAATTCCTCAAACACAGCACCGCGAGGTCACGCCTGCCAGCAACCTCTGCCCAACGTAGCACAACCAGGGCCACCACCGATGAGGAAGAAGGCTCTCGACCTCGATCCTTAGACCCCATGCTGGCACGAAAGCCGAGGATAGGAACCACCTTCACAGCGCCGCACAACGCACTCAAGCTCTCGAGTGAGAAACTAGGCGGAAAGCGAACACACAACCCTACGCCAGCTACCGACTGTACTGGACCTTATGGACTCTGATCACTGCAATATTTTGAATTCCTATGTACGTCTACAACCACCGCTCTAATACCATCTGTAACGACCCGAGAATCTGATTACTAGGAAAGACCCGATAACCTGAGACTCGAACCGCCGCCCACGAGCCGGGAGGGCTCGGAAGGGCTAAAGGGAGTGTGGAGGCACAAAGAAATTGGAAATAAAGCAGGACAATTCAACAATTAATAGAAATAAATAAACAACTACTACAATAGAATCCAGTCTAACAGAAAGTACAGTCTAAAGTAGTAAAGTGTACCACATGCCAAGTGAACACTAGGCCCGGCGAGCTGGCAACTGAGAACCTCCGTACCGCACCCTCGAACCTCGAGTAAGAACCGCCACACCTGAAAAGTAGGGAATGAGTCTCCAAAATAGAGACTCAGCAGGGATCCCGCGGAACCCCAACCGGAAACAATGGCGGTAGTGGAAAGGAAAGCTACAACGACAGTAGGAACAGCGAGCCGGTGGCTGGTCAAAACTCGGCACTATAGCTACTCCTACTGTACTAGAAACACACCCTGATCTCACGGTCGGGGGCTACCGAACCACACTACTACCACTTACCGAAGTAAAAACCCACGGCAACCATGCCGTAGAAGCCTGTCTCCCAGGACACGGCCAACCTGGACACGCGGTCCAAGGTACAACCTTCATCACCTGGTCGCGGGTACCGCACAACAAGACGCAACCTCCGTAAAGCTACTAGCACCCGTCAAACAGCACGAGAACCGACACACGCGCCACGGCGAAACACCCGGAACTCAACGGTCAACACGACCAAAAAACCCGAAGGTCGAAGTCACTGAAACTTACGGTTTGTCACTCTCTATCCAGGACAGGAGTACCTCCCCCAAGAAGCACAATCGGTAGCGTCCCCTGATGTCTTACACTGCACCGCAGGTGCCCTGCCTGACATGGTAGCGCCTACCAGAGGCATGGACACCGTACAAGTAACCACAAACAAGTGACTAGCTGGGGTCACGCCCGTCAGTGTGGGTCCAACCGCCCCCAACCACGTGTGCACACACAGACCATCCGTCCCTGGTCTGTCCCTCTGATCGGTTTTCCCCTCAGCCGGACTCTGGCTGCTAGACGCGGGGCCCGTCAGAAACCAGTCTAAAATCATCCTCTGGGTAAGCCCCTCCACCTACTCCAAGGTGAGACCACTAAACGTGTAAGCAGGCTACGACTAGTGGAGGGTCGCTGAGGAAGTAGACTCTCAAGTCAACAAAAAATAACATCCGAACTCGACGAAGTGCGGGGACCGTCCCACGTACCAGCACTGTCGCACGGTGACCACGGTCGGAAAAGAAACGGGACTCACAGTCCACGGGCCACGCACCCGGCCACGTAGAAACGTAGAAGCATGATTCCCAACGCAGCTCATAGGCCGCCAAACCGAATCCCACTCTCAGGGAAAAGCGGGAACCCTGCATCCCTAGACCAGGCAACTGGACTCGTGATCCAATGCCACACACATGCCCCACACGAAAAGCACAGAAGCATGATTCCCAAGGCAGTGCACAAGCTGCCCCGCCGATAACAGGACTCGTAGTCCAAGGCCAAACACATGGCCCACTCGGGAATCATCTTCCATGAACACTCACGGCATGCGGGGGAGACCCCACTGTTGAACAGGAGGACGGTGAGCTAGAAGGGGAGGGGATGAATAGATCACCATTTAAAAAATATTTGTCCGAGCCGAGGAGATCTTAGAAGATGAGATTGGATAGGAAGACTGACAATATGTAAAATGATCCGGAACCTTAACCGAGATAAAGCAGGTCACGAGCGTAGAACATATATCACTCAGAATTTCATCAGCACATATGCACAAGCACTAAGCGAGCTGTCAGACCAAGGTTTCGATCATCAACAATCACACTTACTTCATGAAGCCAGACAGAAGCATAAGGAAAATAGATGCACACAACCACACCACGGAGAACAAGAGATTTAGATGGTTCAGTCTGCAACCTGCAGACTTACGTCCATCCCTCACTCAAGGCAGAGTGAGACTTCCCTTTCATAAGAAAGAACCGCAGACTCAGTCTGCCAACAACACGCTGATCCACAGCTTGGGGATCGAAATCCCTACAGACACTGAACTCACAGCTTGCACCCAGGTCTCACACCACAAGACCTGACCCGGAGATAACTCTCCCTTCCTCTTAGACAAGAGGGAACCCAGCAGTGACCCACCCTCACTGCAATTCAGAGATGCTGTTTCTCTTCCTCCTCAGTCGGAGGGAAGAACCCAGATAGCCTTCTCACTACCTGAACACAAAAACCTGGAGAACTCCTCCCTTCCTCTGATCTAAATCAGAGGGAAGCCACACTGCGACCCATAGGATTCACCTCTCTTTCTCTACACCTAGAGGGAACGAAAACAGAGTATCGGAATTTGAGAACGAATAAACGAAGACATAAATAAATATTGAAAGATAATCGAATGGAGAAACAATGTAGCTTCTTAAAGAAGCATAGACAAAACGTAGCAGAAAGCCATCCTCTCCTTCACCACTCTCTCTCTCTTCCAGGTACGCTCAACGAATGGATCAGGATGGCTTCTCCTCTCCTTCCTCTCGCTCTGGCCTCACCCTTTTTCTTGTGGCTTCCGCTTCTTTTCAGGAACAGAACCCTTCCTTTATATCCATACTCATGAGAGACTGAGGGTGTGGGAGACACGCGCGAAGAAGATGCTTCCAGAAGAGCCGAGCCACGTGTTAGACGATTATTCCCTCAAATCACGTGCTCACATGATTGGAATAAAGTTCCAATTTGTCTTTAAGTCCCTGTAAGGTTTCAGAGAACATTCAGTCACTCTCAGAAATATTCAAGTCATGCGTTTGTTCACACAGGTTGCACGGAACTTTTCAAAGGACTGAAGAACGCGTCAACGCACTAATGCCAAGGCGTTAACGCAATGGATATAATGGAGAACAGGTCCCTTGACAAAACACACCAATGCGTCAACGCATTAGTGACAGCGTTGACGCGTCTGCTTGGTTGTTGATCATAAGACCTTGGGTCATAAGCTCAAGGCGTCGACGCTTCCATCGTGCAGCGTCGCCTCAGCTCCTTAGGCGAGACGCTCAAGCCCTTGGCAACAAGCCAATGCGTCAACGCATCAGGTGACAGCGTCGACACAGTGAACACGACAGCAAGCGAAAGACGCACAATTGCGTCTACGCAGCCAGCCAAGTGCGTCAACGCACTGAAGGCACGGAACCCATATAAATGAAGACAAACAGATATGAGCTAAAGAGTGAGCAAGTTGGAGAAGCATTTAATCAGAAGAGCATGAAGAAAGACATTTTAATCAGAAGATGTGCATGCAAATAATTTGATTCATTGTGTTAGTCATCATCAAAACTACAGAGATTCAACAATCTCCCCCTTTTTTATGATGGCAACACCATGAGTCAAATTCAGTGAAAGAGAAAACATCAACCTAAAACAGTCTCATTAGCAACAGCAATAGTTCTCGATAAAACAGCAATAGTTCTCGATAAAACAGCAATGGTGACCTCTCAAAATCTGAACTCTCAGCACTCATTATCTTTTACCCATAAGAAACACCAAAAACTTCCTTTTCACTAGCTCAACCTCCTCCTTACAACCTCTTCACTCCCCCTTTCAACCTTCTCCCCCTTTGACATCATCAAAATAGAAGAGAAAGAGAGCAGTTGACGCTGGATTGATGAGAAAAGATGGAGAGAATTCCAACAGTAGAATCTCAGTAACAGATCTTAGATGCTTAAGTGGGGCTCTAAGGTCAGTGAGGAATCTTGGAGTTCTGGTAAGAGAAAGAGATTCAGAAGAAGCTTGAAGGTTATCAACTTACGATGAATATGAAAGAAGAGCAAGTGTCAACAAATATGACTGAGGTAGCTATTAAGGCTTGACAAAAGGACAACAAGAATTTGAACCACTAAAAACAGCCTGTAGGCACTGAGGACAAACATTCCAAGGAGAGAAAGCACTGTTGTAGAGTGTATTTGGCAAGTTACACCTTTGACATTAAGTATGCACCTTGGTCAGAGGCCAGCATCCTCAGTTACTCAGTGTAAGAGCCTCATACCTTCTCAGTTAGAGAACAGAGATAGTGACTATTGGTTTTTACATGAGGAGACACCTTGATCAGAGGCCAGAATCCCCAGTTACTCACCACATGGCATCATTGCTTCGCCAACCATAAATTTTGAATTGAATTTCTTTCTTTTGTTTTTGTTTATGAGAACTGATACTTCATGACTTAGAAAGTTCCCATTTCATTGATGGGATTCCTAGTTTCTCAGTATACAGTTTTAAACACTGATCAGTTTAACTAGCTCTTCAAGAAGGTTGTTTGAAGACAAAGTCAGGGCAATTACTCGTGGTCTTATCACGAAATCCAATGAAAAGCGTATGACAGAACCCATTTCATATGAGTCTAGCTTGTTCATCAGTCAAGAAACAAAGTAAGAGGATATACTTGTGAAGGTTAATCTTAGCCTCTTAAGACTTACTAGAAGAAGATTCTGGCTGGACTTTAATTGCACAAACTTAAGAATGTAGGAAATGAACGAGGTTCTACTAAAAAAGGGATACTCAAGATCAATTCTGACAATTAATCCAGCAACAACAACCATCTTTCAAACGTTTTTAATTAATCAAGCTCCCCCTCTCTAGTAGCTCTATCTCCCATTCTATCCTGATAACAGCACAGCAACAGAACAGATTCCTCTCAAATCTCACACCCGCTCCCCCTCACATAGTGACCTCTCCAAAAAAAATTTGACAGAAATAACACAATCATCATGGAATTACATGAAACTGAATTCATTTCCACAGATTAGTCAGAGTTTGTAAATACCAAGTTCTCTTCTCAATGAAGTGAATTTTTCACTATCTAAAGGTTTTGTAAAAATATCAGCAATTTGATTTGCAGTCCCAACATGAATTAGCTCAAATGTTTTATTTGCAATTTCATTTCTAATAAAGTGGTGCCTGATTTCAATGTGTTTTGTTCGAGAGTGCAACACAGGATTCTTTGCAATGTTTATGGCACTAGTGTTATCACAAAAAATGGGAGTGCAACCTGTCTCTACTTGGTAATCCTGAAGCTGATGCTTAATCCAGATAACTTGAGTGCCACAGCTGCTTGCAGCCACGTATTCAGCCTCAGCAGTGGAAAGGGCCACTGAATGTTGTTTCTTTGAACTCCAAGAAACTAGGCATCCTCCTAAGAATTGGCAGTGACCACTGGTGCTCTTCCTATCTAATTTGCATCCAGCAAAGTCTGCATCAGTGTATGCAACTAAATCTAATGTGCGAGAAGCAGGATACCATAACCCTAATGTGTGTGTGGCAGACAGATATCTAAAGATCCTTTTTACAGCAGACAAATGAAGTTCAGTAGGCCTAGACTGATATCTTGCACATAAGCCAACACTGAATTGTATGTCTGGCCTAGAAGCTGTTAAGTACAAGAGGGATCCAATCATACCTCTGTAGAGTTTCTCATCCACTTGTTTACCTGACTCATCTGCATTAAGGGTCATGCTTGTGCTCATTGGGGTGGATATTTACTTTAGGTTAGTCATCCCAAACCTTTTTAGGATATCCAGCGTGTACTTGGTTTGGTGGAAGAAGCAGCCATCTGACATTTGATTTATCTGTAAGCCAAGAAAATAAGTCAGTTCTCCAACTAAGCTCATCTCAAATTCAGCTGACATAAGTTGTGAAAATTCATTACACAGTTCAGGATTTGTTGATCCAAAGATGATGTCGTCTACGTATACCTGAACTATGATGAGATCTTGTCTTGAATTCTTAGTGAATAAAGTTTGGTCAACATTACCTCTGTTATATCCTTTATTCAGTAAGAAACTGGTCAGCCTTTCATACCAGGCCCGAGGAGCCTGCTTTAGTCCATAAAGAGCTTTGTTTAACCTGAAAACTTGATCAGGTTTAGTCGAAAACTGAAAACCAGGAGGTTGTTCAACATAAACTTCTTCTTTTAGAATTCCATTCAAGAAAGCACTCTTAACATCCATTTGTTGAAGTTTTATGTTGTTTGAACAAGCAAATGCTAATAGAATTCTGATAGCCTCCATTCTAGCTACTGGAGCAAAGGATTCATCAAAATCTACTCCATACTCCTGACTGTAGCCTTTAGCTACAAGTCTAGCTTTATTCCTAGAGATGACACCTTCTTCATTCAGTTTGTTCTTAAAAACCCATTTTGTTCCTATTACATTGAAATTTTCAGGTCTAGGTACAAGTTCCCAGACATTGTTTCTATCAAATTGCCCTAGTTCTTCACACATGGCAGTTACCCAATTCTCATCACTTAAGGCTTCTTCAATGGTCTTAGGCTCAATTTGAGAAACTAAAGCAATTAAGTCCTGATTCTGAACATTTCTGAAATGGGATCTTGTTCTAGGGGGATCATGAAGACTACCAATTATATTGGTTACAGGGTGGTCTTTTAAAATTCTGACATTTGTTGAGGACTCACCTTGTTCGGCTGTACTTATTGGGTTCAGATCAGTGGGTTCTTCAGCCGGTTGTACTTCCTCCTCTTGCATTTGATTCAGGAACTCTCCATCATGACTTGTAGACCTGTTATCATCATTTAGACTGTTAGAGATTTTTGTTTCATCAAAAATGACATGAGGGGTTTCCTCTACAGTTCTATCAGTTTTATTAAAGACCCTGAAGGCCCTAGATGTTTCAGAGTATCCTAGGAATATTCCTGGAATACTTCTAGCATCAAATTTATCTAAGTCTCTTTTATTGTTATTATGAATAAAGCATTTTGAACCAAAAATTTTGAAATATGAGACATTAGGCCTCTTACCTTTCAGGAGTTCATATGGTGTTTTCTTATGTATGAGTCTTACCAAAGCTCTATTAAGTATATAACAGGCTGTGTTTGCTACTTATGCCCAAAAACTCTTCGGTAGCTGACTCTCCATTAGTAATGTTCCTGCCATTTCCACTATTGTTCGATTCCTTCTCTCCACAATTTCATTCTGCTCTGGGGTCCTGGGAGAAGAAAATTTGTGAGTCAATCCCTCCTTGTCACAAAAACTAGAAAATGAGGAGTTCTCAAACTCTCCTCCATGATCTGATTGGATAACAGTGATCTTGTGGCCTACATGTTTCTGCTTATTGAAAAAATGTTCAAATTTTTGAAAAACATCACTCTTATTCGCCAAGAAAAACAACCATGCAAATCTAGAGTAGTCATCGACAATGACAAAACCAAATCTTTTACCATTTAGGCTCTGGGTTCTGGTAGGACCAAAGATATCCATGTGCAAGTGTTCCATAAGCTTGTTTGACAAGCTCTCAGTCCTTATTTTAAAATAAGCTCGGGTTTGCTTGCCTAGAGCACAGGCATCGCATGGCTTAGAGAATGATTTGAACTTCAAGCTAGGCATGCCTCTAACTAAGTCAAATTTAGCTAATTTATGCAAGGTGTTAAAGCTAGCATGACCTAGTCGCCTATGCCAGTCAAACATGTTATTCTCTGAGTCAGCAGAGAGACACAGATTAGACTCAGACTCAACATCAAGATCCACAATATAGACATTATTGACTCTATTTGCAATGAACTTTATTTTATCGGAGTTTGGTTCTAAAATTTTGCAAGCATGCTCATCAAAGAGGACCTTGTGACCCTTGTCACATAACTGACTAATACTCAATAAATTGTGTTGCAGACCTTCGACCAACAAAACTTTTTCAACAGAGTTGGAGGTTTTCTTACTGATGGTTCCGGTCCCAATTATTTGGCCTTTGTTTTTACCTCCAAACTTGACTGTCCCTCCTGCTTTCAATTCAAGCTTGTTGAACTTTCTTTGATCCCCTGTCATGTGCCTCGAGCAGCCACTATCGAGATACCACTTGTTGTTCTCGGCTGCTAGGCTCACCTGCACAATAACAATTTAAGTAGTGTGCTTTGGAGCCCAAGGTAAGTTGGGTCCAAAAATACCGCTCAAATGATTAAGCACAGTTTTGGGGATCCAGATCTGCTTCACCCCTTTTTTCTTTCTGTGCTGAGAATTGACAGTTTTGCTATTGATGTGCATTTCAGTTGTTTCCTTTTGTTTCTCAAGGTGTGTCCAGTTTCTGTTGATAAAAGCTTGGGTCCCAGCCAGACCATAATTTCTAAACTGTCTAGTTGAAGACATTTTATTGACAGTATTCTGTGTGTAGTTAGACCTTCCCATGTTTCTTTTCAAATAGCCCATTCTTTTATTAGAGTCATAGTTGTTGAATTGACAGGCACCTTGTTTCTGGTGCGTGGGCTTGTTGAATTTCTTAAAGACATTTTCCCCAAAATCAGGCTGTTGTTTATGAATGTTCTTTTGTTGTTCAGTTCTTTTGGAACTGGATGGGATGTCCAGTTTCTCTTTTCCTTTCTCAGTGCAAAATGTGGTGGTTTTTATCCCAAATGCTTCCTTCTTATTTGGGTTGAAACCCAAACCTTCTCTGTTAAAGTTTACTTTGGTGTCTAACAAGGCGTTTAAATTGCTTTCTCCCAAAACAAACCTCTCAAGAGTTTTCTTCTTATCTTCCAACTCTTTCCGCAGAGATAAGTTGTTTTCCAGCAATTCATCATTGACCTTTATAACAACTTCATACCCTTCCTTGATTAAGTCAATTTGTCTCAGGTTTTCTTCAGTATGTTGATTGGTTTCATCAAGCTGTTTTCTAAATTTTTTAAGTTCATTCTTAAAAAGATTATTCTCATTTCTTACATTTTCCATCTGAGCTAATTCAGCTACCAGTTTGGAATTTTCTATCTTGACGAGTTCTTGTTCTTCATTAACCATATTGAGTTTGCGTTTGATGACTCTATGTTCTTTAGCTAAGGCATTGTACATATCTAGCAGTTCACCATATTTCTCTTCCCAGTCATCAATAGAGTAAGTTACAAAGGGATTGGTTACCTCATTTTCCTCGTTGGCCATCAGACATACTCCTTCAGTCTCCTTTCCTGAGGAATTAGTCTCTGAGTCTTCTTCTTCATCGCTCCAAGTGCATACCATAGCTTTTGGCTTTTTCTTGTACACTTTGGAGCCTTTCTTGTGGTAGTCAGGTGTCTTCTTCTGAAGCTCAGGGCAATCTTGCTTCATGTGCCCAAGGTTCCTGCAATGATAACACATCACACCTTTAGCATTCCTATCCTTGTCATTGCCATTGTTCGGATATTTACCTGATGAGTAGTTTCTTCTTTTCCTATATGAATTTCCCTGCATTTTTAGGAATTTCCTGAACTGACGTGTGAGCAGTGCTTTTTCACTTCTGTCAAGGTCTGGAATTCCATTAGACTCTCCGCTGCTGCTGCTGCTGCTACTGTTGCTGCTGCTGCTGCTGCTGCTGTGTCGTTCAACTTTGAGAGCAACATTCTTGCCCCTTCTGTCATTTCCTTCTCCTGTTTTCTTGAGATTTATCTCATAGGTCATAAGAGACCCTATGAGTTCAGTGACGGTCATGGTTGTTAAATCCTTTGATTCCTCTATCACAGTAGCTTTTGTGTGCCACGCTGGAGTCAAGGATCTTAAGATCTTCCTGACTATATCCCCTTCAGATATTTCTTTTCCAAATCCCTTGAGGCTGTTTGTGATCAGTGACAGCCTAGCGCACATATCAGTCACGCTCTCCTCTGACTTCATCTTGAATAATTCATACTCAGAGGTTAGGTAGTTTACCTTGGTAGCTCTGACCTGAGAGGTACCCTCGTAAATTAGCGCTAGTTCATCCCACATCTTCTTAGCTGTCTTGCACGCCGAAATTTGGGCATATTCTTCAGGGTGAACTGCGCACTGGATGATGTTGAGCGCAGACCAGTTCAGTCCGGATAATTTGACTTGTTCTTCAGACCACATCTCCTCATTCGGAGGTAAATCATAAGGTCCAGTTGTAATGACTCTCCACAGCTTGTGGCTCTGAGATCGGATGAAAACTTCCATCCTGTTTTTCCAAAAGAAATAATTAGAACCATCAAAATATGGGGGACGGGAGATTGACTATCCTTCAGCTATGTAGCTGCAAGGACCACTGGTTCCAGGATTACCCTGGTCGTTGGACCACATCTCGGGTAAACCTGCTCTGATACCAACTGTTGAACAGGAGGACGGTGAGCTAGAAGGGGAGGGGATGAATAGATCACCGTTTAAAAAATATTTGTCCGAGCCGAGGAGATCTTACAAGATGAGATTGGCTAGGAAGACTGACAATATGTAAAATGATCCGGAACCTTAACCGAGATAAAGCAGGTCACGAGCGCAGAACATATATCACTCAGAATTTCATCAGCACATATGCACAAGCACTAAGCGAGCAGTCAGACCAAGGTTTCGATCATCAACAATCACACTTACTTCATGAAGCCAGACAGAAGCATAAGGAAAATAGATGCGCACAACCACACCACGGAGAACAAGAGATTTAGATGGTTCAGTCTACAACCTGCAGACTTACGTCCATCCCTCACTCAAGGCAGAGTGAGGCTTCCCTTTCATAAGAAAGAACCGCAGACTCAGTCTGCCAACAACACGCTGATCCACAGCTTGGGGATCGAAATCCCTACAGACGCTGAACTCACAGCTTGCACCCAGGTCTCACACCACAAGACCTGACCCGGAGATAACTCTCCCTTCCTCTTAGACAAGAGGGAACCCAGCAGTGACCCACCCTCACTGCAATTCAGAGACGTTGTCTCTCTTCCTCCTCAGCCGGAGGGAAGAACCCAGGTAGCCTTCTCACTACCTGAACGTAAAAACCCCGGAGAACTCCTCCCTTCCTCTGATCTAAATCAGAGGGAAGCCACACTGCGACCCAGAGGATTCACCTCTCTTTCTCTACACCTAGAGGGAACGAAAACAGAGTATCAAAATTTAAGAACGAACAAACGAAGACATAAAGAAATATTGAAAGACAATCGAACGGAGAAACAATGTAGCTTCTTAAAGAAGCATAGATAAAACGTAGCAGAAAGCCATCCTCTCCTTCACCACTCTCTCTCTCTTCCAGGTACGCTCAATGAATGGATCAGGATGGCTTCTCCTCTCCTTCCTCTCGCTCTGGCCTCACCCTTTTTCTTGTGGCTTCCGCTTCTTTTCAGGAACAGAACCCTTCCTTTATATCCAGACTCATGAGAGACTGAGGGTGTGGGAGACACGCGCGAAGAAGATGCTTCCAGAAGAGCCGAGCCACGTGTTAGATGATTTTTCCCTCAAATCACGTGCTCACATGATTGGAATAAAGTTCCAATTTGTCTTTAAGTCCCTGTAAGGTTTCAGAGAACATTCAGTCACTCTCAGAAATATTCAAGTCATGCGTTTGTTCACACAGGTTGCACGGAACTTTTCAAAGGACTGAAGAACGCGTCAACGCACTAATGCCAAGGCGTTAACGCAATGGATATAATGGAGAACAGGTCCCTTGACAAAACACACCAATGCGTCAATGCATTAGTGACAGCGTCGACGTGTCTGCTTGGTTGTTGATCATAAGACCTTGGGTCATAAGCTCAAGGCGTCGACGCTTCCATCGTGTAGCGTCGCCTCAGCTCCTTAGGCGAGACGCTCAAGCCCTTGGCAACAAGCCAATGCGTCAACGCATCAGGTGACAGCATCGACACAGTGAACACGACAGCAAGCGAAAGACGCACAATTGCGTCTACGCAGCCAGCCAAGTGCGTCAACGCACTGAAGGCACGGAACCCATATAAATGAAGACAAACAGATACGAGCTAAAGAGTGAGCAAGTTGGAGAAGCATTTAATCAGAAGAGCATGAAGAAAGATATTTTAATCAGAAGATGTGCATGCAAATAATTTGATTCATAGTGTTAGTCATCATCAAAACTACAGAGATTCAACACCCACCGCACACACACCGATACACGGTGACTCGGTCAAGCGTAACACAAAAGCCCGGCACACGAGGAGTCACCCAGACTCTCAAATCCATTGGCATGCTAAACGTGGTAGCACGGTCCTCCCGACACCCTCAAAATACGAACACAGAACCCTCGGGGTGTCTGGGGCATCCAAGAGACCGCAAGTCGACTACTGGGTCACAACCGGGTCGACCAGGGATCCACACAACGCGAAACGATAGCGGCAAGCACGAAGAACCACTTCGGCACAACACAGTGCCTGGCGGTCCATCTTTGGGCCGTCACAGTTGTAACGGTCCAAAGCTAGGCCGCCACAGCACTGTATTTATCCAACACAGGAGTGTTACATGAAACGGGTAACACTAGCTGTGGCGCACCCACCCTGGAGCGTCACAGCCTCTAACGGACCAAGCCTGGTGCGTTAGAAGACAGACCAAAACAGGTTGTGACGCACACCCCTCGGGGCATCACAACCCCTAACGGACCTACCGATGCGCGTTAGAAGAAGAGATACGTCAACTCTGACGCACCCTAGCTAGGGCGTCACAGGGCTCTGATGGTCCACCCTGGTGCGTCAGAGTCTCAGGACCCCAATCGGTCAAAATCATGAAACACGGATGTAACGGTCAAACCCAAGCGCGTCACACCCTCTCACGGTTTATCGTAAGACCGTTAGAGCGACCGACGCCCTGCCGACACTACAAACCTCTGTGACACACCCTCCTTGGGGCGTCACAGCACGTAACGCACCCACCCTGGGGCGTCACAGCCTGTGACGGTCACTAGAATGACCGTCACACCGTCCCAAGAGCGGGACGGTGGGAAACGACCCAAAAACTTCACCACGCCCCCATACCTCCACGGGAGAGGGGGAAGCCCCCAAATAGCCCCTAGCATGCATCTACGGCCTCGGATCGGCCAAAAATGCGATGGATCGGCGGATCGGCTCACAACCCCAAAAATATGGATTTTTCCCAAAAATCCCCAAATACGCTCGCTCGGCTCACCACAGCCTACAAAACTCGCGGGAAAGGGAATGCACGAGCTGGGGCTCCATCTCCCTACCTCCACTAAAGAAACGACGCACCGTGGACGCTGATCCACGAAGAAAACGCCGTTGAAGCCTCGCCGGGACATGAACTCGCGGCCGAGCTTCACCGCGCCTCCACCACCTCGATCGTCACCCATCCCCGCGCCTCGCCCGCACCGTCCCCGCCTCGCCCACGCTCCACTCCGTTGGCCGCCGGAGAGAGAGGGACAGAGGAGAGAGCGTGAGAAGAGAGAGAGAGGGAAGAGAGAAATGAGAGGGGAGAGAGAGAAAGGGTTAATATATATAGAAAAACTTGAAAATTCTAAAAATTTAGAAAAATACAAAAAGTTACCTCCGCTATCCTCGGAGTACGCACAACGCACTGGTACTGTCCCGGAGTCGGAGAACATCACGGTTCGCCCTGCACAGAGTTCCGAAGGCGCATCAAGGAAAAACACGTGTAAAACATAAAATACACTCCGAGACCCAATAAAATGATCCAAAAAACTGGGGGTATTACAAACACCCTCAAATATGGTTAAGTTGTACTATATATCACCGAGATGCCTTTTAAAGTATCGACTCAGTTCTTGAAAAGAACTCCGAAGTTAAGCGTGCTTAATGGGGAGTAGTACTGGGATGAGTGACCTGCTTGGGAAGTCTCCCATTCTAGAGCCGATCACCCTTAGAAAGGGAAAAAACTATGAGGCCGGTAGGCCAAAGTGGATAATACCTCGACGGTATAGAGTACGGGGCATGACAGAATGGTATCAGAGACATACCCCATCCGGAAGTGTGGGAGTTAAGTGCCACGCAGGGTAAAGTGCTACGCTATGGGAGCCACCTCTAATGCTACATAGTGGGAGACACCTCTTGAGCCTGTAGGGGCCACCTCTAGAGTCCTACCTGCCTGGGAGTTTGATTGCGTGCTATATGTACCCAGCGACGAGGACGTCGCCTATATAAGAGGGGTAGATTGTAACACCCTCAAATATGGCTAAGTTGTACTCTATATCACCGAGGCACCTTTTGAAGTATCGACTCAGTTCTTGAAAAGAACTCCAAAGTTAAGCGTGCTTAATGGGGAGTAGTATTGGGATGGGTGACCTGCTTGGGAACTCCCCCATTCTAGAGCAGATCACTGTTAGAAAGGGATAAAACTGTGAGGCCAGTAGGCCAAAGCGGACAATACCTCGACGGTAGAGAGTACGGGGCGTGACACCAAGAGTCCCATGTAATTTCTAGAACAATTCATTTATAATTATGATCAATCCGAGTTTCAAGAAAAGCTTAATAAGCATAGGATAACGCACAACTAGACATTTAGTTATGAATGACTATAGAGGTGGCCCCTACAGGCTCAATAGGTGGCTCCCGTTATGTAGCACTTTACGTTATTCCAGTCTCAAGAGGTGGCTCCCATAACGTAGCACTTTTCTCCGCATGACACTTAGCTCCTACACTCTCAAATGGAAGTTTATAGCTAAAGTACATATCTAGCAAAATTTTCATTTCCAAGGACAAGTAGTATGAAAAGTAAATGAAGTTTATAAGAGAAGTTCAATGATAATTTAAGACATCATGTTTAACGACATTAAGACAATAAAGAGAATGATTTGTCAATCAAGGCACAATTAGCTCTGTAGAAAATCTTGTAAAATAGGTTTAGATCAATTTTTTCACAGTCGGGTGCTTAGTAAAAAATCAAAGAGATCTCGGCCAGGTAAGAGGTGGGACAGTGGGAGGTTCTCCTCGCATTCGCAAGATCCTACTTAAGTAATCACTTATCCACTTAAAGCATTTGCCCATGAACCTCTAGTCCTAAACACCGATATTTCTTGGTAGACTTGCTAGCTACACGATTTGTCAGAAACATAGAAACACGTAAATCAAACGAAAATCATTCTTGCATATTCTAACATGATCATTTGTAAAAGAATTTCAATGAAGGAAAAGATATTGAAAAAAGATGTCAAGCTATCAGATAGAGCTTAGATCAAAATGGACAGGGTCAATCATGTATAGGAATTTTATGAAAAATTGAGCATAGTTGTTTAAACCTTTAACGATAACCTTACGAGTTTATTTACATAGTCATTTCTTTCTCGATAGTCTTTTTAAGATAAGAACATGATTTTAAATTCAAATTTTAAGTTTTAAAATAACGCACATAAACGAGATAAATCGGACATGGTTACCACGTTCAAATCACAGTTCATGTGTGATCCGCATTCTTGGATAGAAAATCGAAACTCGTTCTTACAATAAAAAGTCTAATTTTTGGACTTTAAATCTCAAAATAAGCCACAAATACATGATCATGAAAAATGCATAGAATCAAAGTACTCATGCAAAGGAACATATATGAAGATCTATTTAAGTTTTACCTGAGAGAAAACCTACCTAGTGGAAGATCGAAGAGGATGAAGAACAAGAACGAAGAAAACTTCGAACACTCCTTCAAACTTCAAGATTTCCTCCTCTCTACAACCAGCACTTCCCCAACAGATTTATGCTTTGAGTAGGGAAGATCACAGCCCTATTTATAGGTCAAACCCCATAATTATTTTATTGCTAATATAATTCTAAGTCAATTTTTCACCTAATTTTTTTATTTCACCAACCCATGTTACTATTACACCAACTTATGTTGAAAATAAATTCCAACATGTGAATGTTGAAATAAATCTCACACTATGACATAATCAATTACCTCATTTATTCAATTATGTTTTATTACTAATTCAATTCTAAGTCAATTTTTCACCTAATTTTCCTATTTCACCAACCTATGTTACTATTACACCAACTTATGTTGAAAATAAATTCCAACATGTCAATGTTGAAATAAATAAATCACCCTCTATGACATAATCAATTACCTCCTTTATTCAATGATGTTTTATTGCTAATTTAATTCTAAGTCAATTTTTCACCTAATTTTTCTATTTCACGAACCCATGTTACTATTACAACAACTTATGTTGAAAATAAATTCCAACATGTGAATATTGAAATAAATCTCCCTCTATGAGATAATCAATTACCTCATTTATTCAATGATATTTTATTACTAATTTAAGTCTAAGTAAATTTTCCACCTAATTTTTCTATTTCACCAACTCATGTTACTATTACACCAACTTATGTTGAAATAAATTCCAACATATGAATGTTGAAATAAATCCCCCTCTATGACATAATCAATTATCTCATTTATTCAATGATGTAAGAAATGACATCATACACTAATTAAGATTTAATTAGAGCTAATAATTCTCTCTTAAATCAGATGCTATAGTACTGCTACAGTACCTACGTCTTCGCCTTCTCAAAATCGTGCCGCGAATCTCGCCGTTCGTGTAAACACGTGGGATAAGATTCGTGTTTATATATTCTACACTTTAAAGACATAAAGAAAAAATATTCATCATTTATTTTATTTTCATCTTTCATTATTTTTTTCACATATAAATGCATATATATATATATATATATATATTTTTGAGTTGCTACACCATGTTTGTAGCACAATAAAGTGGGAAATAAACCCGTACGAGTGTCTGCCTAGTGTACGGCAAGTTTAATAAGAGTGCGGGATTAGATCTCGGTAGAGACGGGTCAAGTTTGACGAACTCTTGGCCCGAGCAATATCGGATCATGGCCACGTCGGGATGATCCCGAGGTCTAGTCCCGACTTAACGGGACGGCATTGATATTCCTTTCGTACCGGGTCTCGGGAGAGCGGGGCTCCAAAACGGACGTTATTATGATTTTTTTTTTTGTTGGTCTGTCTTGTTTAGATGTGCACGTACAGTCTCTTGCCAAGCTGTAGGTATTATTACTCGTTTATTATTATTATTATTATTATTCATTTATTATCCCCCTTTTTATCATTCATTTATTATTCCCCTTCTATTATTCTTTTGATTCTTCATTTATTCACTCAATTGCTATTTTTTTGTTGTTTTGATCATTCATCATCTTTTGATTGTTATTACTTTTTTTGCTATTTTCTTTTTATTTATTTCTCATTTTTTACTTTGGCTTTGATGCGGGACGACTATGAGCCTCGACTCGGACTTGTTGCGACCTTGGACTCTAAAGGACAGCGCGACTAAGGAGACGGCGCGACCAGCAACAACACCATGACGTGCGGCACCTAACGAGCTCCAGAAGAGGCGATCATGCCCCAAACAAGAAGCGCTAACTCACAGTCGTCCTCGGTGAGGGAAACGTGACGATCTGCACGGTTGAGTAACCGGCTTTGAGTCTCGGGTGGTCGGCTCACTCTCGTGCTCGGAATGAGTCACGGGATGGGTTTCGCTCTCACAACTCACAGCGGTGATTAAGATTTGACAAGCTAGGAAATAATTAACTCACATGCAGTGGCAGTAAGAACATATATTAGCTAAGCAAGTAAGACAAAGTAAGAGGCGAATGTACCTCCACGCTCGGGGCGTGGGGAAGACATCCCGGCCAAGTCCGTTACTCCCGGTACAATAGTAAAAATTAGTTACAGCATGAAAATTATGGCCCACTCCACGCAGGGAGGTAAAAGGCCACAATAGCGATCCGGGAGCCCCGTTCCTGGGTTGCCGGGCAGCAAGGCGGCGGGTTCCGGGCGGCGGCGGGTAGCGGCTCCGGTTCTGTAGTTTGCTGGTCGGCAGGACAGCAAACACGGGCGTCCAAAGGGACGTCGGCCTCCTGGGATCTTCTGAAGGCGGCAGTTCACCGGGATGCTGTCGGAGGGTCTCTGGTCGACCCCCGTGAGCGGCGGTCGCTGAAGTCACCCCGGCGTATTTCTTTGGGATTTATCCGGCAACCCCTTTTGCTGGCCTGGCTCGGAGCAGAAATGCATGCCTCCACAAAATTGGCCGGTACGCCCAGATCCGATGTCGGATCGAGACGCAATGGGTACCGTTGGAAAGAGGACTCAAAATCCTACGACATATTGAAATTTCAAATCCATCCAACGGTTGGAGTAGAAATGAAAACGTCTGTAAGCTGACTGAGTTCTCTAACCCAAAACACAGAACAGACAAGGCAGAACAGAATCTGCCTGTTCAAGGGCTTTGACCGAGGATCAAAAGAAAGATTTAGGACCTGAGATTTTTATGGAGGCTAGAGGGGAGGGTGGTGGTTACGGACATAATTTTTTAGTATTTTTATGACAACATTTTAGGGGTGAGAAAAATAGGCTACTACAGGCTATCTCGCAGATCTGCACACAGGCAGACTGTGAGGGGGAAACACAAATGGCTGGGAAGGGGGGCAAATTGGCTCTGATCAGTGTAAAAATTAAACTGCGAATGGTGGACGATGGGGGGAACCTACTCTCAAAATCTCATCAAGGTGCAACGGTTGGATCTCCCGAACTAGCCCTTTCACCGGGTTGCTGTCCAGCAACTCTGAATTTCAGGACAACAGGAGGAAGCCGGATTATGGTGGCTCGACGGCCGCACGAACGGCGGCGACGGCGGTGATCGTTCACAGCAAGTAGAGGAAGAGGGCAAGAGGAAGAAATTTAAGAAATCTAGAGGACTTAGATCTAGATCTAAAGAAGAGGGAGGAAGAATGGGAAGAACACCAAGAACAAGAGAGGGAGAGGGGAGGTGCGCCCAATGCACATTCTTCAAATTAATTCTTCATTAAAATTGGCCAAAATACAACATGAGACATTAAATACACAAACCCTAGACCTAGCCAAATGACCTAGGTTACCCTTGGTCAACGGGGCAAATTGGGGAAGGGATATTAAACTAGCATAAAAAATTCCCCCATAAGGGGACAAAAGAGGGGGCGCCCCTCCCTTAAGTCAACATAAGGGGCTTGCATTAAATTAATTCCCTTGGACCATATTAATCTCCCCTTGGACCACAATAAATCAAAATACAAATATATGGTCAATTATTCTACCATTGACCCAATATAAAAACCCAAGATAATACAAACCCAATACAATCCAAATACATGCTAAATACACACCAAATATGATCAAAATACGTATAAAATACAAGTATGTATAAAAATATGTACTGAAGTATCAAAGCTCCGGTGGGGACTCCAGACTGTCCCCCAGCCACAAAGAGGTCGGTGTCGACCGAGTCGTGCTGTAGGTCCAATATCGGCAGCTCGCTGAGTCGAGCCGCACTCTGGCTCTAGTGTCCTCACCAATTCTCTGGCTCTGGTGTCCTCACCAATTCTCTGGCTCTGGTGTCCTCACCAACTTTTCCCGGGTGGGAGAAGCTCGACCCCGTCGAGTAAGGGTCCGGGTCGCTCCGGTATCGATCCAGCAGATCTGGATCTATAGCTCATCCCGGGTGATCTAAGTGTCGTCGGACGTGGGCCGTCCCTTCCAACGCACCAAATAGCGTTGATACACTCCGCCTCGAGTAGTCATTATCTGCTCGTCTAGTATACATTCTATCTGCTCTCGCTGCTGAGGTAACAAGGTTGGAGGTGGACACTCTAGGGTGGTGTCACTCATAATGGGTGGAGACGGCTCAAAGGGCTCACTGGGTGTCACGCCCCGAGCGCGGAAGATACCCGGAGATGCGCGACGTGTCTATATCAATCATGTCAATCAGAGTGGTCGTGTATTCGACACAAAGACAGAGATGCACAAAATAGCAAGATAACCCAATCCTTTATTTCATAATGGATAGACTATTACAAATCCAATACTCTGTTTAATAAAAAGGAAAAGAATACATATTTGACTCAAGAAACTATAGAAAAGACTAGATGACACTTGGAGAATCTCTATCTCTTCACTCTTGACAATTCCCATCCGATTGACTTCCATCGTCGTCGGACTTACCTGAAAAGTACAAACGGACAAACGGAATGAGCGAACGCTCAGTAGGAAATTATATCTCAAGTACTAGCAAGGGGTTTAAGTAATTACATCTTTCATGAATGCAATAAAGCTATGCATGCTCGCATAAAACGACAAGATAGAGAGAATGTAATATCAAAGAAATAAGATGAACTTAATCATGAACTTCCAACAAGATGACAAGTATATTCAAGGTATTCAAGCAAGCACGTTTAACAAGTCATGTCAAGAACTTTGGCTATCATGTATCAAGCAAGTAAATTACCCTTTTTTGGGCCACGCATTTCATATAAAGTCAAGTACGATTCAAGTACAAGATGTGTGTGGAATGTCCAATCAAGCAAGTCAAGTACTCGGTATAATGCCAGATACCTTATCATTTTAACTCCCATGGGCACAAGTACTTTCGGGTGCTCCTCCCAGGACCAGATCGGGCCCTATATGCGCAGGCATTTATCATGTGTTTTGACATCCACTCTTGTTTATAGCCAACATAGAATTTCAATAATCAAGCTTGTAGACACGTATGACAACTTTGATAGAATAGAGTCCAAAATATGACAAAGGACATAGAATGGCGATAATAACGGTATAATCACGATATCGATAAAACTAGGTAGAACATGATTCCCTTAACTTGGGTACCATGACAAATCAGTATGGACATTCTTTATATAGAATTGAGGTCCACATGAACAGTATATCAAAGGTAAGATACCCTCATTCTTATCACAGAATTGGGGTTTACAAGAACGACATGATATGGCATGATATCATCATCCCATTAAGAATTTCTTATGATATACTCTTTGTATAATCATAAGGGCCGGTATACCATGTTTCTTTAGATTGACATGGCAAGGATCGTGTAATGGGTTTTTAGGGTACAACCAGCTCAGTCGGCCTTGAGGGAATCCAAGGCTACGAGGAGTCTTACGGAGGTCTCTATGACTAACTCGCTAGTCCAAAGGAACGGAATGTCCAATGGAGAGCTTGTATGTCAATGAGAATTGAGTGTGATCGATAAATCAACGTAAAAAGTGGGACTATACTCACGGAATGGAGAATAGTGCCGATATATATATGTATATGTATAATATGAAACCATCGGTAATAGAATCAGGATAAAATCAGTTTACAGTAAAATAACGACTTAAGTAAAGTCGTGTATTGAATAATTAACGCCTAACAGAAGGGCGTTTACATATATTGCCAGTTTGCAGAATTTCCATTATTACATTAATTTATCAAAAACACGCCTTTCCCGGGGGCGTTTATTCAAAGTTGACGACTGCTACCGCAGGCGTCTCATTATTTACATATTCGACAGGATATAATTATTCTCAGAAATTTATCAAAAAAAGCGCCCTGGGAAGGGGCGTTACTTTCTAATTCCATTTTTTCCAGAATATGTGAATTTCAGGATTTTAACAGATACACGCCCTAGGAAGGGGCGTTAATTTTCAGATTCACGCCTTGTTCTGGGGCGTTAAAATATGGAAAACGACTTTGTCCAAGTCGTGAATTCCAAGGAATTTACGATATTTTAATAAATAATATTTCGAGAGACAGGAGACATGTCATGGCAGTAAAATTTAACAGGAATTCACAGAGTCATGCAAGATATTAAAAATCAATATTTCATATGTATTGTAATTTTTAAACAGGATCAATTATTAATCACATGCGATTCTTATGAAATTAACGCCTGCGTAGAGGGCGTCAAATATGAAATTGACGACCAGTGGTATGGTCGTTTCTGTTAAAGTAGCGCCCTAATCAAGGGCGTTTCTTTCAAAATTTTGCAGAGAACGTAATAAAACCTTATAAACAGTATGCATGCCATGCTCATATACGTATGTATAGATATCTTGCATTAATTCTTATTTGGGCTACAATAACTTGAGAAAATCCTACCTTAATATGATTGAACTTGACGAAGGGTTTGAAGGATCGGAAACTTCAACCGCAACTTACGAACAGTGGTATCAAGGAGAAGCACTGCAGTTTTCCTATAAGAAAAGAAGAAACATTAGTATTTCTTCATACTTTTTGACTGAAAGGAAAAAGGAAAAAGAACAATACCTTTGTTCTTCACGTACGCCGCCTTCTTAACCTATAACAGAAGAAGAAGATGAAGAACAGTTAGTTCTTCATGCAACAGACGTAGAGAATTAGAGGAACTATTCCTCTCTCACGTACCTTGCAGACTCCGAACGCCAAATAGCGTTGTAGGGTTCGAGCAGTAGGTTATTTATAGGGATTTTGGAAGTCCTATTAAAAGTAGTGTTTGATTGAGGGTAACATATCCCTAATAGAGTCCTTACTCTAATAGACACTTACTAGATTAGGTTAATCTTTCCCTGGATAAGCTTTGGGTTCGAACGAGTCACGAACTGAATTAACGCCTTTGGTCAGGGCGTGTATTCTTTAATTAACGCCTTGCATAAGGGCGTTTCTTAAAAAGCGCCTTGAAAAAGGGCGTTTCGTGTTTTAAAACACGCCCAAGATAGGGGCGTTTCTTTTACTTACCCATTTGGTCGCGTGAGAACTGACGACCGTAGGTGTGGGCGTCCTTTCTTTATTCACGCCATGGATAGAGGCCTTTCTTTATAAATTAACGCCTTAATAAGAGGCGTTATTTTTAATTTGTTTTATTTCGTCCAATTAACCCTATTCCTTTTATATATATTACTTCTGTAATATATATGTTTTAATTCATTTCAATTATTCATTTATTAGGGTTGCTACACCCTCCCCCACTTAAAAAGAATTTGGTCCCCAAATTCAATATATATATAATTATACACGTGGAGAGTGTAGGACATATACCTCTTAGAATAACTCGGGAAATCGTTTCTTCATAGATTCCTCGGTCTCCCATGTCGCTTCGTGTTCAGGATTCTTATTCCATTGCACCTTAAGCATGGGAATAACCTTATTCCTTAGAGCTCGTATTTCTCGATCTAATATCTTTAAAGGCCTCTGTTCATATGTGAGATCTTTCTGGATCACCAGATCTCCATGCTCAATAATATGTGACGGATCGTGCACATACTTCTTCAACATAGATATGTGAAATACATTGTGTACCTCGGACAACTGAGGAGGCAACGCGATGCGATAAGCAACCTCGCCAACTCTTTCGAGTACCTCAAATGGTCCGATGAATCTTGGCGTAAGCTTGCCCTTAACACCAAATCTTCGTATGCCACGTCCAGGGGATATTTTAAGAAATACATGATCTCCAACCTGGAATTCAAGATCTCTTCTCCTGGTATCAGCATAAGCCTTTTGCCTTGTCTGAGCAACTTGTAATCTTTCTCTGATTACCCGTATCTTCTCAGTTGTATCCCTTACCATGTCTGGACCTAATAGTTGTTTCTCTCCAACTTCGTTCCAACATATGGGAGATCGGCAACTCCTTCCGTATAAGGCTTCGAAAGGTGCCATTTGGATACTAGCTTGGTAGCTATTATTATATGCAAATTCAACTAAAGGTAAGTGGTCATGCCAGATTCCTCCAAAGTCAATAATGCATGCTCTCAGCATATCTTCAACAACTTGATTAGTTCGCTCGGTCTGACCATCCGTTTGTGGGTGAAAAGCAGTACTAAAGTTGAGCCTTGTTCCCAACGAATGTTGTAATCCCTTCCAAAAATGAGAAGTAAAACGGGGATCTCTATCAGACACGATTGAGACAGGAATTCCATGTATCCTGACTATTTCTTTGATGTATAGTGCAGCTAGCACATCAATTGACCATCGGCTTTTGATTGGCAAGAAATGTGCCGATTTAGTCAATCGGTCAATGATAACCCAGATTCCATCATGTCCTCCTTTAGATTTAGACAAACCCATGATGAAGTCCATACCAATATCCTCCCATTTCCACTTAGGAATATCTAGAGGATGTAGTTTTCCCGCAGGCTTTTGGTGTTCCGCCTTGACCTGTTGGCATGTGAGACAGCGTGATACATAGTCCGCTATTTCTCTTTTCATATTGGGCCACCAAAAGTTCCTCTTTACATCTTGGTACATTTTAGTTGATCCTGGATGAATAGTGTACCTTGATCGGTGAGCTTCATCTAAGATCTTCTTCTTTAATTCCG
Source organism: Amorphophallus konjac (assembly GCA_022559845.1). Lineage (NCBI taxonomy): Eukaryota > Viridiplantae > Streptophyta > Magnoliopsida > Alismatales > Araceae > Amorphophallus > Amorphophallus konjac. The sequence goes on along the minus strand of CM040127.1, from coordinate 178,234,277 downwards.
GACAATCGGGTATACAAGTTCTATCTTTGAACGATAATCTTCCATCAGAAGTTAGTTGAAAATCAGATTGTCCTTCTAATCTGCCTTTGATTTCTACTAATATAGGATCATCATCCTGAAGTGTTTGTATCTCAGATAACAAATCTGACTGTATGCTTACATGAGATAGTGTGACAAATTTGGATTCCGTGTCCAAGCTTATATTGAGCTCGGAGAATTGTTCAAGTAACCTCCATTCTTGCATCATACAATTTGCTATCATTGCTCTCGGCTTTCGACTAAGGGCGTCAGCAACATAATTACCCTTTCCGGGATGGTATTGTATATTGAAGTCGAAGTCCTTGAGATATTCTAGCCAGCGTCTTTGTCTCATGTTTAGCTCCTTTTGTGAAAATAGATATTTGAGACTTTTGTGATCGGAGTATACAGTAAACTGTGCTCCATATAAATAGTGTCTCCATATCTTTAGGGCAAATACTACCGCGGCCAGTTCTAAGTCATGGACGGGGTAATTCTCCTCATGCTTCTTCAGCTGACGTGAAGAGTATGCTATGACCTTTCCTTGTTGCATTAGGACACATCCGAGGCCAATGCCAGAAGCATCAGTGTAGACCTCGAATTTCTCTCCTTCTGTTGGTAGAGCTAACACTGGAGCTGTAGTGAGATGATCTTTGAGAGTTTGGAAACTTCTTTCACATTCCTCACTCCATTCATATCGGATCTCCTTACGAGTTAACCTTGTAAGTGGCACGGCGATTGTTGAGAAGTCTTTGATGAATCGCCTGTAATAGCCTGCAAGGCCTAAGAAACTTCTGATCTCGCTAGCATTGGTTGGTCTTTCCCATTTCCTAACTGCTTCAACCTTTGACGGATCTACAGATAATCCATCCTTGGATATCACATGTCCGAGAAAAGCCACTTCTTCAAGCCAGAATTCGCATTTGCTGAGCTTAGCATATAATTGATTTGTCCTCAAGATTTGTAATGAAATCCTCAAATGCTCTTCATGTTCTTCCTTAGTCTTGGAATATATCAATATATCATCAATGAAAACCACCACAAATTGATCTAGATAAGGCCTGAATATGCTATTCATCAACTGCATAAAGGCAGCAGGGGCATTTGTTAGTCCAAAAGGCATAACAACAAATTCATAGTGGCCATACCTGCTTCTAAACGCAGTTTTATGAATATCTTCGTCTTTAATCCTCAATTGATGATAACCAGACCTGAGATCAATCTTGGAGAAATGTTTGGATCCAGAAATCTGATCAAATAATTCATCGATTCTCGGCAGTGGATACTTGTTCTTGATAGTAAGATGATTCAACTGTCGATAGTCGATACACAATCTCATGGCTCCATCCTTCTTCCTTACAAATAGGACTGGGGCTCCCCACGGGGAAGTACTTGGTCTAATGAACCCTTTTTGAATCAATTCCATCAATTGCTTCTTTAATTCTTTTAGTTCTGCAGGGGACATTCTATAGGGTGCCTTTGAAACAGGACCAGCACCAGGGGCTAAGTCGATGGTAAAGGCCACATCTCTTTGCGGGGGTAATCCCGGCAATTCTTCCGGAAATACGTCTGAAAATTCTCGCACTACCTGAATGTCCTCTATCTTGGTTTCTTTAGCTTCTTTAATAGTGACAAAAGCAAGGAAGGATACACATCCTTTCCTGACGAGCTTGTTTGCTCGAAGAGCCGAAATAAGAGGGGATTTGCTTCGACTCTTAGGACTAGTATAAGTCAGTTCCAGAAATTCCTTGAAAACAATCTTGCTATCACGGCAATCAACCATTGCCTGGTATTTGGATAACCAATCTGCTCCTAGTATAACATCATACTCTTTTAGATCTAAGCAGATAAGATCAATAGGAAAATTCTTTCCTCGAACCAATACCTCACAGTTTTGATAATGATGCGTGATATCCGTCTCGTTTCCGAGAGGAGTAGACAATATTAACTTCATCCATTCTGGTTCTAGAGGTAATGGGTCAGCAAACTTCTTGGAAATAATGGAATGCGATGCACCCGTATCAAATAAGACATGTGCATATTTGGAACAAATTTTTAATGTACCTTCCACCAATCCGCCTTCTTCTTCTGGTTCGGTCTCTTGGATTGCATGAAGACGCGCGTTCCTTGTCACTGGGCGTTTACCCTCACCGTCTTGGTCATTCATTAATGGACAATCGGGAATCCGATGTTCACGACTCCCACAACGGAGACATGCTCCTAATTTCCTCCAGCATTCTTCTGTTTTGTGACCAGCCTTGTCACAATGCTTGCATACTACGTTTGAAGGTGTAGTGGTGATAGAGAAAGGCTTGGATTTCTTGAACTTCTGATCTTGAGAGGAAGAACCTCCATTATTGGGCCTCTTCTTAAAGTTGGGTTTAAAAGAACCCGAACTTGTGACTTGCTCCTTTTTGTCCTTCCCACGGATCCTATCAGATAGTTCCGTGGCATCTTCAAGCAACTGAGCTCGGCGCACTATTTCAGTATAAACTTGAATATCCATAGGCGCCAGTTGAGTAATGTAGTGAGGCCTAAGCCCATTAAAAAATCTACGGGCTTTCATCTTTTCCGTGCTAATTAAATGCTTAGCATATCTAGACAGTCTAGAGAACTGTGCTTCATAATCAGCCACCGATAAAGATCTTTGCTTTAATGCGGCAAATTCGGCGGCCTTCTTTTCCTGGACCCTATCAGAGAAATATTTGGCGTTGAAATATTCAACGAATTCTCCCCATGTAACTTGAGTTGGGTCTATAGTAGCTTCAATCGACTCCCACCAGCATCTAGCATCCTTTTCTAACTGGAAAGTAGCTAATAAGACTTTGTCCTGATCCGTGCATTGCATAACACGGAATATACGTTCAATCTCCCGAACCCAATGCTCGGCATCGTCTGGATCGGTCGATCCCATGAACTTCGGGGGATTCATATTCTTGAATGCTTGGTGTAAGCTTCCAGCTCGTGGAGCACCACCTTGTGCTACCTGTTGTAGCACTTGGGTCATCCCTTGAAGGGTACGCTGCATGTTGCGCCATTGAGCACGTTCGGCAGCCATTATCCTACAATTACAATAGCTATGTTAGTATTATATCACTATGATCTTATAAAGGACTCATTGATCATTTAACCCTTGGTTCTACCCACTCTCACTTGGTAAAAGGTTTTGAAACCTATCCTTGGACTTGGGTTTCCTAGGTATTGAATACCTTAGGCTCTGATACCACAAAGACTGTCACGCCCCGAGCGCGGAAGATACCCGGAGATGCGCGACGTGTCTATATCAATCATGTCAATCAGAGTGGTCGTGTATTCGACACAAAGACAGAGATGCGTAAAATAGCAAGATAACCCAATCCTTTATTTCATAATGGATAGACTATTACAAATCTAATACTCTGTTTAATAAAAAGGAAAAGAATACATATTTGACTCAAGAAACTATAGAAAAGACTAGATGACACTTGGAGAATCTCTATCTCTTCACTCTTGACAATTCCCATCCGATTGACTTCCATCGTCGTCGGACTTACCTGAAAAGTACAAAGGGACAAACGGAATGAGCGAACGCTCAGTAGAAAATTATATCTCAAGTACTAGCAAGGGGTTTAAGTAATTACATCTTTCATGAATGCAATAAAGCTATGCATGCTCGCATAAAACGACAAGATAGAGAGAATGTAATATCTAAGAAATAAGATGAACTTAATCATGAACTTCCAACAAGATGACAAGTATATTCAAGGTATTCAAGCAAGCACGTTTAACAAGTCATGTCAAGAACTTTGGCTATCATGTATCAAGCAAGTAAATTACCCTTTTTCGGGCCACGCATTTCATATAAAGTCAAGTACGATTCAAGTACAAGATGTGTGTGGAATGTCCAATCAAGCAAGTCAAGTACTCGGTATAATGCCAGATACCTTATCATTTTAACTCCCATGGGCACAAGTACTTTCGGGTGCTCCTCCCAGGACCAGATCGGGCCCTATATGCGCAGGCATTTATCATGTGTTTTGACATCCACTCTTGTTTATAGCCAACATAGAATTTCAATAATCAAGCTTGTAGACACGTATGACAACTTTGATAGAATAGAGTCCAAAATATGACAAAGGACATAGAATGGCGATAATAACGGTATAATCACGATATCGATAAAACTAGGTAGAACATGATTCCCTTAACTTGGGTACCATGACAAATCAGTATGGACATTCTTTATATAGAATTGAGGTCCACATGAACAGTATATCAAAGGTAAGATACCCTCATTCTTATCACAGAATTGGGGTTTACAAGAACGACATGATATGGCATGATATCATCATCCCATTAAGAATTTCTTATGATATACTCTTTGTATAATCATAAGGGCCGGTATACCATGTTTCTTTAGATTGACATGGCAAGGATCGTGTAATGGGTTTTTAGGGTACAACCAGCTCAGTCGGCCTTGAGGGAATCCAAGGCTACGAGGAGTCTTACGGAGGTCTCTATGACTAACTCGCTAGTCCAAAGGAACGGAATGTCCAATGGAGAGCTTGTATGTCAATGAGAATTGAGTGTGATCGATAAATCAATGTAAAAAGTGGGACTATACTCACGGAATGGAGAATAGTGCCGATATATATATGTATATGTATAATATGAAACCATCGGTAATAGAATCAGGATAAAATCAGTTTACAGTAAAATAACGACTTAAGTAAAGTCGTGTATTGAATAATTAACGCCTAACAGAAGGGCGTTTACATATATTGCCAGTTTGCAGAATTTCCATTATTACATTAATTTATCAAAAACACGCCTTTCCCGGGGGCGTTTATTCAAAGTTGACGACTGCTACCGCAGGCGTCTCATTATTTACATATTCGACAGGATATAATTATTCTCAGAAATTTATCAAAAAAAGCGCCCTGGGAAGGGGCGTTACTTTCTAATTCCATTTTTTCCAGAATATGTGAATTTCAGGATTTTAACAGATACACGCCCTAGGAAGGGGCGTTAATTTTCAGATTCACGCCTTGTTCTGGGGCGTTAAAATATGGAAAATGACTTTGTCCAAGTCGTGAATTCCAAGGAATTTACGATATTTTAATAAATAATATTTCGAGAGACAGGAGACATGTCATGGCAGTAAAATTTAACAGGAATTCACAGAGTCATGCAAGATATTAAAAATCAATATTTCATATGTATTGTAATTTTTAAACAGGATCAATTATTAATCACATGCGATTCTTATGAAATTAACGCCTGCGTAGAGGGCGTCAAATATGAAATTGACGACCAGTGGTATGGTCGTTTCTGTTAAAGTAGCGCCCTAATCAAGGGCGTTTCTTTCAAAATTTTGCAGAGAACGTAATAAAACCTTATAAACAGTATGCATGCCATGCTCATATACGTATGTATAGATATCTTGCATTAATTCTTATTTGGGCTACAATAACTTGAGAAAATCCTACCTTAATATGATTGAACTTGACGAAGGGTTTGAAGGATCGGAAACTTCAACCGCAACTTACGAACAGTGGTATCAAGGAGAAGAACTGCAGTTTTCCTATAAGAAAAGAAGAAACATTAGTATTTCTTCATACTTTCTGACCGAAAGGAAAAAGGAAAAAGAACAATACCTTTGTTCTTCACGTACGCCGCCTTCTTAACCTATAACAGAAGAAGAAGATGAAGAACAGTTAGTTCTTCATGCAACAGACGTAGAGAATTAGAGGAACTATTCCTCTCTCACGTACCTTGCAGACTCCGAACGCCAAATAGCGTTGTAGGGTTCGAGCAGTAGGTTATTTATAGGGATTTTGGAAGTCCTATTAAAAGTAGTGTTTGATTGAGGGTAACATATCCCTAATAGAGTCCTTACTCTAATAGACACTTACTAGATTAGGTTAATATTTCCCTAGATAAGCTCTGGGTTTGAACGAGTCACGAACTGAATTAACGCCTTTGGTCAGGGCGTGTATTCTTTAATTAACGCCTTGCATAAGGGCGTTTCTTAAAAAGCGCCTTGAAAAAGGGCGTTTCGTGTTTTAAAACACGCCCAAGATAGGGGCGTTTCTTTTACTTACCCATTTGGTCGCGTGAGAACTGACGACCGTAGGTGTGGGCGTCCTTTCTTTATTCACGCCATGGATAGAGGCGTTTCTTTATAAATTAACGCCTTAATAAGAGGCGTTATTTTTAATTTGTTTTATTTCATCCAATTAACCCTATTCCTTTTATATATATTACTTCTGTAATATATATGTTTTAATTCATTTCAATTATTCATTTATTAGGGTTGCTACACTGGGTATCACCGCTGGGTCCCTATAAGCGACGAGATCTGAGACGTTGAAAGTGGAGCTGATCTCGTAATCCTCTGGCAAGTCCACAACATATGCATTTGATTTGACTCGCCTCACTACCCAAAAGGGATCGGTACCGCGAGTGTGCAACTTCTTCACAGCTCCCAATGGAAACCGTTCAGGTCTGACCCTGATCATGACAAACTCACCCTCCTGAAACTCATGGTGGTGCCTATGGGCGTCAGCCAATTCTCTATATCGTGCGTTGCTGGACTTAATGTGACGGCGTACATGCTCATGCAACTGTCTAATATGATCGGCAAAGGACTCGACTAACTCAGACACACGGGACTGGATGGGAGATGGGACTAGGTCTATAAGCTTCCTAGGTCTACGGCCAGTGACAATCTCGAAGGGGCTCATACGTGTAGACCTATTGACTGAATCGTTATAGGCAAACTTTGATAAGAGTAAGACCAAATCCCAATCCCTGACTCGATCTCGGACCAGACACCTAAGAAGATCCCCCAAACTCCTATTGACAACCTCAGTCTGACCATCGGTCTGGGGGTGATATGCAGTGGAGAATTTCAATTGGGTGCCCATCATGTGCCAAAGAGTCTTCCAAAAATAACTAGTGAAGCGCACATCCCTATCAGACACTATAGTGCGGGGGAGTCCGAACCTGGAGACACAGTGTGAAAAGAATAGACCGGCAACTCTAGTGGCATTCGAAGTTTTGGAGCAAGGAATGAATAATGCCATCTTTGAGAACCTGTCTACAACCACAAAGATGGAGTCATGCCATCGGAGGGTGCAGGGCAATCCCAACACAAAGTCCATGCTAATATCCTGCCATGGACTATCTGGGACGGGGAGGGGAGTATAGAGGCCGATATTCTGCTTCCTTTGTTTGGCCATAGCGCAAGTGCGACACTGGGCCACAATGCGAGCGACATCCCTCTTCAAGCTAGGCCAATAGAATCTATGCTCAACCGACTCTATGGTCTTGTTCCGGCCGAAGTGTCCAGCAAGACTCTTGCGTGCATCTCCCACGTAAGAAAATCATGAACAGACGTCCGTGGGATGCACAACTTGTCACCCTGGAATAGGTGACCCTCCTGTAGCACAAACTCGCTATAATCACGCGAGGGACCGGTCTGAAGGGCTGCATAGATCGGACCAAAATCTGAACAATCAACATAAGCATCCTTCAGCCTCTCTAACCCTACCACCTCTACACTCATGGTGGTCAACATCATCATCCGTCGACTTAGCGCATCGGCTACCTTGTTCTCCGCCCCTGCCCTGTGCTTGAGCACAAAGGTGTACTCCTGGAGATACTCCACCCAACGACTGTGGCGAGCGTTCAGCTTCTTCTGGGCATGGAGGAATCGTAAGGCCTCATGATCAGAAAAGAGGACAAACTCCTGGTGCAACAGATAGTGCCTCCAATACCTCAATGCCTGGACAACTACGTAAAATTCTTTGTTATATGTGGAATAACGCAATTTGGCATCATTAAGCTTCTCGCTAAAGAAGGCAATGGGGTGGGACTCCTAGCTCAACACTCCACCAATACTCACTCCAGAAGCGTCACATGTGACCTCAAACACCTTAGAAAAATCTGGTAATGCAAGGACATGTGCCTGGGTCATACGCTCCCTGATGTCCTGAAAGACTATGGCTGCAGTGTTTGTCCATACGAATGTCCCCTTCTTTATGCAATCAGTGATCGGGCGATGATGGAACTGAAGCCACGTATGAAGCGGCGATAGAACGTTGCTAAGCCATGGAAGCTCCGGACATCATGGAGGGTACGGGGCTCGGGCCACTCCCTGATGGCTCTAATCTTCTTCGGATCAGCGGAGACTCCATCCCTAGACACAATGAACCCGAGGAAGGTAATCTGATCAGTCATGAAGGCACACTTCTTCAGGTCGGCGAATAAGCTCTCTCGCCTCAAAATGACACAAACCTGCCTAAGGTGGTCTAAGTGGTCCTCCCTAGTGCGGTTGTAGATAAGAATGTCATCAAAGTAGATGACCAAGAAGACCCCTATCATAGGGCTGTTAGCGCAGCAAGAGTGATATAGAAGGGGGGGGATGAATAGATCGCTCCCAATTTGCAGAAACTCAGGCAGAAAATAGATTCTACTGCTAACGCACCTCCTTAACCCGTACACAGAGAAATATAGATGAGAGTGAAGAACTGATCACTTGAAGGCAAAGGGACAAGCAGATGAAGAGCACAGAAATCAATAGCAAACCACAGAGAAGGCACTCGGTTTTTAGGTGGTTCGATTGCAGTCCGCAATCTACATCCACCCCTCACTCCAACTAGAGTGAGGATTCCACTAGGCAAAGCTAGATCACAGTAGACTCAGTCTGCGTACAACATGCTGCCACACAGCTTGAACACCCAAGGGAAACAAATCCCTCAACCAAGCTCTGCTACCCACAGAACTTGAAACCTATTCTAGCTCCCAGCTAGAACACAACTGGAGAATCCTCTCCCTTCCTCCACACACGGAGGGAAACTGTTAATGACAACCTGTCACTAACAACACCAGAGATCACCGATCTCTCTTCCTCTGCAACTCAGAGGGAAACTGGAGTAGTACTCCCTTCCTCCACACACCGGAGGGAAACCAATTCAAATCAGAATGGAAGAACAAAATAAACGAAAGCAAAATAGAAAGAAAAACCAATGAAGAAGAAATCGGTTCTGAAACCCAATACAAATGTAGCTTCAAATGAAGCAATTCATCAATCCACACACACTCTCTCTCTCTCGAACAAACTCCTCTCAGATATGGAACTCTCTGCTCTTTTCTTTTCTGGATCGTGCAGACTCTCACCAATGGCTTCTGCTTTTTCTTTTTCACGATCGAACTTCTACTGAAGGATGAAGCTCTATATTTATAGCAGATAATGGCGTGTGGCTGCCAGGTTCCCGCCCATGCACTTTTGGCCAGATCATTTAAATTTCGACCACATGGCAGCATCCTGACAAGGTTGCCATCCACGTGTCATGCGCCTGTTGTCTTGGATCACGTGTCAGGTGCCAACCTCGATTCACGTGCCCAATCATCAGCCTGAATCGCCTGCAGACTGACAGATGGAATGTATAGACTTAGTTAGTTCAGGCTTTCAACATGAATGTATATACTTTAGAAACACAACAGAGTAAGTGTGCACACCGTGAGAGAGTGTACAGACTTACTGAATAAAATGCACGTGAAGGCAATGTATAGACATGAACAATGCAAACGATTGTTACCAATGTGTACACTTTACAAGGCTCAGCCACTGTGTAGACTTCACGAAGCCTAAGCAGTGTACAGACTTGAAACGATAGTTAGCCAAGTGTGTATCATGTGAGAGTGTATTCACTTGGAGGTCTTCAGCATCTTCAGTGTATGGACTTAAGCATTTCAGGGCAATCCATAGCAATGTATAGACTTAGGCGTTCTGTTCAAATCAAAACCAATGTACAGACTTCATGATGTACAGACTTGATGTTGATCAACAGATCTTTGAACATCAGCCCAAGGCGTCAACGCTTCCATCGAGCAGCGTCGCCTCAGCTTCCTCAGGCAAGATGCTCACGCCCTTGGTAACAGGCCAATACGTCAACACATCCAGTGTCAGCGTCGACGCAGTGAGCAAGACGGAAAGGTGTGCGTCTACGCAGTCAGCCAAGTGCGTCAACGCACGAAAGGCACATAATCCATGAAGACAGACAGGCTGTATAGACTTTGAAGCTTGCTGAATGAAACGATCGACTGTGGACCAATGTACAGACTCTGAATGTAAAGGCAGTCTGTATAGACTTGAACGAAAAAGGCCGATGTATAGACTTGCCTAAGACGCAGCTTGAGACGCTGGCTGAGACGGATGCTGTACAGACTTTGAAGAACATTGAACGTTTGAGCAGCATGCAATGTACACACTTAGTGGTGTACAGACTTGGCCTGGAAAGCGTAGGGAAAAGCTGAATGTATGGACTTGGCCAATGCGTAGGAAAAGATATCGAATGTACAGAGTTGGTGAATCACAGACCAGTGTATAGACTTAGAGAAATGAAGTCTAGTGTATAGACTTGGAGAACTGTTCAATGTGTTGGGTTGGCGTTGTATAGACTTGGCTTTGAGCACTTGGGCTGAAGGCAATGTGCAGACTAAGCGATGTATAGACTTTGCCCAAGGAACCGAATGTATAGACTTTGCTGAAGCTAACTCTGAAGCAATGTCCAGACTTTGCAAACAAGACTCTGAGCGATGTATAGACTTACACTATCGGATGTGTAGACTTCAAGACAATGCAGCAGCCAGTGTATAGACATGAAGTTTGACAATCCAATGTATAGAGTTGAAGCTTGGAAAGATGTATAGGGTTGAGCTGAACTGACTTTGGCAATGTGCAGACTTGACTGGTCGGGCAGTGTACAGACTAGAGTATTAGGATCAATGTATAGACTTCAGTAAGAAGGTGCCCGATGTACAGACTTAAGGAAGATATGCCAATGTACAGACTAAATGGATCCAGCTGGTGTATAGACTTTGTGCCCAAGCTATCAATGCTCTGATGCGTCGACCCACCCTTTCTGATGAGTCGACCCACTGCTGTTCATATTAACCAAACAGTGCATATAGAATCAAGATAGCATGCATATCTGATAGCCAAATGAACTATACTCACTCACATGATGAAACAGCATTAATCTAGAGATAGATGATTGATTTATAGTGTGAGACATCATCAAAACCATAGGGATGCAACAATCTCCCCCTTTTTGATGATGACAACACTATGAGTCAACCAATATCAAGTTTCAACAAGAAGTTAATACCAGCTGCAACAAGCAGAATAAATTCAAGGCATGCTCATGCAAATGAATTAAACATTCCCTACAACACACTCTCATCTCCCCCACAACTCATAACCATGACTTCCATGAAGCAACATGACTCCCCTCAAAGCTCAAGATAAAACCAATATTCACTGATATTGCAAACTTCTCTCCCCCTTTGACATCAGCAAAAAGAACTATAGAATGTATGACAGTGCTGGAAACATGAGGACTCAGGGCAGTAACTTCTTAGTGCAGAAAGTCACGAGTAGGTCTTAAGAGAATAAGTTAGTTTCTAATCTCAAGAGAAGATTCTTTAGACTTTAGTACACAATAGAGAAGTAGAATGATAGACAAGTTTATCAGCATACATAGTGGATGATTTAGAGCAGGAGTTCACAAGTATGGTCAAATATAGCTGATCATTCAACTATTCCACAAGACAACAAGAGACTAAATCAGAGAGGTGTTCTCAAGGTATTGAAGACAAGCAATCCATTAGTTGCATAACAACAAGGAATTTTTGTTGGAGATGATTTTCAAGAAGATCAATGAGTAAGTTGGTAGTTCACTTCCTTTGACATTAGGGAGACACCTTGATTAGAGGCCTGAATCCCTAGTTACTCAGAGTGAGTACCTCATTATTTCCTTCCTTTTTTTTATTAAGGAACAGAGTTAGTAACTGTGACTTTTGACATGAGGAAACACCTTGATTAGAGGCCAGAGTCCCCAGTTCCTCACCAGCAAGCCACCATTGCTCTGTCATGACTTTTCATTCATTTTAAGCATTTGACACCTCATGACTTGGGAGAAATATTCATTTCATTGATGAAGCTCCCAGTTTCTCAGTGATCAAAACAGAACATGTTTGTTCAGTTAAGCCCTTGAGTTAAAGAGATAGAATGATTGAAGACAATACCAAAAAGGACTTTTCTTGAATTGAGTCTTGAAGTCTAGATTTCAAGTTGATTGGGTCAGATATCAAGACATACAAGTTTTTGGCCTGAACCATAATCAATGACAATATAGGAAGATATACTTTATGTAATTAGTCCAGATCTCTGAAGGAGTACTAAAGGAAAGATTCTAACTTGGAGATTAGAGTCACTGACTTATAGACTTAAGAGATAAGTGACACTCTACTTTCTGAGAGAACCACACTAAATCAGTCATGCAAGACCAGTAAAGGTACATATCTGGACAGCCCTTTTGAATCTGTCAAAGAACTTCTCTTCTCAATAAAACATTCCAGCAAAATCTCAAGGCTTTCCTTTATTTAGAGCATTCCTGAAAGCTAACCAGTAAGCATTCTGAACTCCCCCTTAAACCAGCATGCAAGAAGGCTAAACATCAGATAAACACAACTCCCCCTCACAATAAGAACGGGCTTCATAATTAAGATAATTTGTATAAGTCTAATTCTCTTCTCAACGTGGAAAATTTTTCATTATCCAGAGGTTTTGTGAATATGTCAGCAATCTGATTATCTGTGCCTACATGAATCAGTTCAAAATTATTCTTAGACACCTCATCTCTTATAAAATGATGTCTTATTTCTATGTGTTTGGTTCGTGAATGCAAAACAGGATTTTTAGCAAGATTGATGGCACTAGTATTATCACAATAAATAGGTGTACACCCCAGGTCTACTTGGTAGTCCTGAAGCTGGTGTTTAATCCATATGACTTGTGTTCCACAACTCCCTGCAGTCACATATTCAGCTTCTGCAGTGGAGAGGGCCATAGAATGTTATTTCTTGGAGCCCCAAGACACTAAACACCCACCCAAGAATTCACAATGGCCACTAGTGCTTTTCCTGTCTAGTTTACAGCCTGCATAATCAGCATCTGTGTATGCTACTAGGTTAAATGTGTGAGATGCAGGAAACCATAAACCAAGAGAGTGACTAGCTGACAAATATCTGAAGATTCTTTTAACTGCAGCTAAGTGTAGTTCAGTAGGTCTAGACTGATACCTTGCACACATTCCTACACTGAATTGTATATCAGGTCTAGAGGCTGTCAAGTAAAGTAGTGATCCAATCATCCCTCGATAGAGTTTGGCATTTACTTCTTTACCTGTCTCATCTGCATCCAATGAAGTATTGGTGCCCATGGGTGTAGTAATGTGCTTTAAGTTTTCCATGCCAAATCTTTTGAACAGTTTCATTGTGTATTTAGTTTGGTTGATGAAGCACCCATCTTCTAGCTGTTGTACCTGCAATCCAAGAAAATATTTTAGTTCACCAACCAAGCTCATTTCAAATTCAGCAGACATCATGGTAGAAAATTCATCACATAGTTCATGCTTAGTAGATCCAAATACAATGTCATCTACATATACCTGAACTATGATGAGATCTTTATTTATGCCCTTGGTAAATAAAGTTTGATCAACTTTACCTCTTTTGTAGCCCTTGCTGATCAGAAATTCAGATAATCTTTCATACCAAGCTCTTGGAGCCTGCTTTAGACCATACAAGGCTTTGTTTAACCTGAAAACTTGGTTAGGTTGAGGAGAATATTGAAATCCAGGAGGTTGTTCAACAAAAACTTCTTCTTTAATGACTCCATTTAAAAAGGCACTTTTAACATCCATTTGTTGGAGTTTTATGTTCTTTGAGCATGCAAAGGCAAGCAACAATCTTATAGCTTCCATCCTAGCAACAAGTGCATAGGATTCATCAAAGTCTACACCAAATTCCTGACAGTAGCCTTTGGCTACTAATCTGGCCTTATTCCTCGAGATGATTCCATCTTCACTCATCTTATTTTTGAACACCCACTTGGTTCCTATGATATTTATACCATCTGGTCTTGGGACAAGCTCCCAGACATTATTCCTTTCAAACTGACCTAATTCCTCACTCATAGCATTGACCCAAGCTTGATCAGCTAAGGCCTCTTCTACTGTTTTGGGTTCAATTTGTGAGACTAAAGCAATTAAGTCATCATTATTCACATTTCTAAAGTGAGACCTTGTCCGAAGAGGATCTTCAGGATTGCCTATGACTTTATCTAAAGGATGGTCTTTAAGAAATCTGATATTTGTTGAAGACTCACATGTTTCTCTTGGACCTTCCTGATTTGGGGGAATTTGTTTCTCCATTTGGCTGAGTCTTCTCTTCTTCCTGTTGGTCTTCTAGAAAGTCTCCACCATGATTGGAATCCCTGTCAAGATTTTCAACATTAGAGACATCTTTCTTTTCACTAAAAAGGATGTGTGGAGATTCTTCCACTTTCTGATCTGATATGTTAAATACCCTATATGCCCTTGACACTTCAGAGTAACCCAAGAATATTCCAGGTGAACTCTTGGCTTCAAACTTGTCTAAATCTTTCTTATCATTGTTATGAATAAAACATTTTGCTCCAAAAATTCTGAAATGAAACAAGTTTGGTTTCTTACCTTTTAGAAGCTCATAGGGTGTTTTCTTGTGTATGGGTCTTACCATGGCCCTGTTGATTATGTAGGTTGCTGTATTGGCCGCTTCTGCCCAAAATCTTCTAGGTAATTTACTTTCAATCAACATGGTTCGGGCCATCTCTACCACTGTTCTATTTCTTCTCTCCACAATCCCATTTTGTTCAGGTGCCCTGGGAGAAGAAAACCTGTCAGTTAGTCCTTCTTTGTCACAAAGATCAGTAAACATGGAGTTTTCAAACTCACCTCCATGGTCAGATTGAATAGAACTAACCTTGTACTTCCCTTCTTGTTTGACCTTATTGAAAAACAGATTAAACTTTTGAAATGCATCACTCTTATTTGCTAAGAAAAATATCCATGAATATCTAGAGAAGTCATCTATGATGACATAGCCAAACCTGTTTCCATTAAGACTCTGAGTTCTAGTTGGACCGAAAAGGTCCATATGAAGAAGTTCCATTGGTCTAGAAGACAATGGCTCAGATCTTAATTTAAAAGAATTTCTGGTCTGTTTGCCTAGAGCACAGGCATCACATGCTTTTGATATTGAGTTGAATTTAATTCTAGGCATGCCTCTAACTAAATCATGCTTGACCAATTTATTTAAGGTTGAAAAGCTAGCATGACCTAGACGTCTATGCCATTCAAAGGCATCATTTTCAGAATTAGCAAATAAGCAAATAGTAGATTCAGATTTCTCATCTAAGTCTACAATGTAGACATTATTAATCCTGTTGGCTACAAATTTAACCATGTCAGAATTTGTTTCAAGGATTTTGCATGAACAATCATCAAATACAACCTTGTGACCCCTGTCACATAACTGACTTATGCTAATCAGGTTGTGTTGAAGCCCTTCCACAAGTAATACTTTTTCAATGGAATTTGTGGAAGACTTACCTACTGTGCCAACTCCAATTATTTTACCTTTGTTCTTTCCTCCAAACTTGACCAGACCCCATGGCTTCATTTCTATCTTGCTAAACTTGGATCGGTCTCCTGTCATATGCCTGGAGCAGCCACTGTCGAGGTACCACTTGTTGTCTTCAGCTGCCAGGCCGACCTACACAAATATATCAAGCAGAGTGATTTGGAACCCAAGATGAGTTGGGTCCAAGGACATTGTTCAAATCTCTGATCAAGTGTTTAGGTATCCAGATTTATTTCAGCATGGTTTTCTCTGGCACCTTCCTTTCTGGTTTATTAAAGTTGAATCCAGTTGAACTGGAAAAATGAGTTCTATTCCATTCATTAGACTTTCTATTCCTAGGAAATTTCCTGTAGGCTTGTTGATTGACATATTTTTGACCATGAAAGTTATCTCTCCAGTAGGTCCTGTTTGGACCCATCTGATTGTTGTAATTCCAGCTTTTATTCTGATTTACTTTCTTGGTCCATCTACCATTGGTATTCTGGTGAGTGGACTTGGTGTTATTCTTCATAAAATTCATTCCCATCTTGAATGGTTGTCCAGTACTGGTTTTTGTATTTTCTTTAGGACTTTGAATTTCCTTAGAGCTGTTTGAGCTGGATGGTGTGTCCAACTTTTCTTTTCCCTTCTCTGGGCAGAAGGTGATGGTCTTGAATTGCAAGGGTCTCTTGTTGGTTGGGTCATAGCCTAGACCTTCCTTATTGAAATTGACCCTAGTCCCTAGTATAGCATCTAGGCTAGTCTTTCCTTGGACAAACTTTTCTAAGACTTTCTGTTTGTCTTCCAGCTCCTTTTGAAGAGACTCAGAATTCTTTAGTTGTTCAACATTTACTTTCTTCACAGCTTCATATTTCTCTGAATTCATTCTAATTTCATTCCTGCCTTCTTCAATTTTAGTTTTGAATTCATTAAACTATTTTTGACTTTCTTGAATTTCTCCCTTAAGCTTATCATTCTCTTTCCTTAGTGAGGTCATTTCTTCTAGTTGTTCCTTTAGCTTTTCATTTTCCTCACAGACTAGAGTTTGTTCTTCAACACTTGTGTTAAATTTTCTTTTCAGAACTCTGTGCTCTTTGCTAAGGGAATTAAATTTATCTAACAAATCACCATAAGCATCCTCCCAGTCATCAATTGAGAAATTTTCAAAAACATTTATTACCTCCTCTTCACTGTTTGCCATAAGGCAAATTCCATCTTCATATTCTTCTGATGAAGCATCTTCGGGGTCTTCTTCTTCCTCGCTCCATGTGCAGACCATTGCCTGTGGCTTCTTCTTCTTCTGCACCTTTATGTTTTTCTTCTGAAGATAGGGACCCTTCTTCTGGAGGTCTGGGCATTCACCTTTCATATGTCCCTGTTTGTTACAATTAAAACAGGTCAGTCTCTTAGGATTTCTATCCCTGTAACTAGTAAATTCAGCACTCTTGTTGAAAGAGTGTGGCTTCTTCTTCCTAAAGGTCTTTCCCTTTTTCTTCAAAAATTTTCTGAATTGTCTAGTGAGCATAGCCTGCTCCTCCTGGTCAAGATTTGACAAACCTTCAAGATCAGACTCAGACTCGTGGCTACTGCTGCTGCTCCCACTGTTGCTACCCTTGTTGCGGGAAGCTCTTAGAGCTACATTTTTACCCTTCCTCTCACTTTCTTCTCCACCTCCTTTGAAATTCATCTCATAGGTCATAAGAGATCATATGAGTTCATTCACAGTCAAGATAGTCAAATCTTTTGACTTCTCAATCACAATGGCCTTAGTGTGCCATGCCGGGGATAAAGATCTAAGGATTTTCCTGACGATATCTGCCTCAGCAAGATCCTTCCCTAGCCCTTTAAGAGTATTTGTGATTAAAGACAACCTGGCATACATCTCAGTTATATTCTCGTCTGCATTCATCTTAAACATTTCATACTTAGAAGTGTAGAGATTTACCTTCGAGGCTTTCACTTGAGCTGTACCTTCATAGATCAATTGCAGCTCATCCCACATTCGCTTGGCAGTTCTGTATGCAGATATACGAGCATATTCCTCTGGATGAACAGCACACTGGATTATGTTCAGCGCCGTCCAGTTGAGTGAAGAGAGCTTGACATGGTCATCTGTCCAAGCATCCTCGTTTGGTGGCAGCTCATATGGCCCCACCGTGATTACTCTCCACAGTTTATGACTCTGAGCCCTGATGAACACTTCCATCCTGTTCTTCCAAAACAGATAGTTACTACCATCGAAATAAGGAGGGTGACTAATGGATTGACCTTCGGCCATGAAGGTTCTAGGACCACCAGCATTTCCTTGACCGTTCGTCCACATGGCGTAAACCTGCTCTGATACCAATTGTTATCGCAGCAAGAATGATATAGAAGGGGGGATGAATAGATCACTCCCAATTTGCAGAAACTCAGGCGGAAAATAGATTCTACTGCTAACGCACCTCCTTAACCCGTACACAGAGAAATATAGATGAGAGTGAAGAACTGATCACTTGAAGGCAAAGGAACAAGCAGATGAAGAGCACAAAAATCAATAGCAAACCACAGAGGAGGCACTCGATTTTTAGGTGGTTCGATTGCAGTCCGCAATCTACATCCACCCCTCACTCCAACTAGAGTGAGGATTCCACTAGGCAAAGCTAGATCACAGTAGACTCAGTCTGCGTACAACATGCTGCCACACAGCTTGAACACCCAAGGGAAACAAATCCCTCGACTAAGCTCTGCTACCCACAGAACTTGAAACCTGTTCTAGCTCCCAGCTAGAACACAACCGGAGAATCCTCTCCCTTCCTCCACACACGGAGGGAAACTGTTAATGACAACCTGTCACTAACAACACCAGAGATCACCGATCTCTCTTCCTCTGCAACTCAGAGGGAAACTGGAGTAGTACTCCCTTCCTCCACACACCGGAGGGAAACCAATTCAAATCAGAATGGAAGAACAAAATAAACGAAAGCAAAATAGAAAGAAAAACCAATGAAGAAGAAATCGATTCTTAAACCCAATACAAATGTAGCTTCAAATGAAGCAATTCATCAATCCACACACACTCTCTCTCTCTCGAACAAACTCCTCTCAGATATGGAACTCTCTGCTCCTTTTCTTTTCTGGATTGTGCAGACTCTCACCAATGGCTTCTGCTTTTTCTTTTTCACGATCGAACTTCTACTGAAGGATGAAGCTCTATATTTATAGCAGATAATGGCGTGTGGCTGCCAGGTTCCCGCCCATGCACTTTTGGCCAGATCATTTGAATTTTGACCACATGGCAGCATCCTGACAAGGTTGCCATCCACGTGTCATGCGCCTGTTGTCTTGGATCACGTGTCAGGTGCCAACCTCGATTCACGTGCCCAATCATCAGCCTGAATCGCCTGCAGACAGACAGATGGAATGTATAGACTTAGTTAGTTCAGGCTTTCAACATGAATGTATATACTTTAGAAACACAACAGAGTAAGTGTGCACACCGTGAGAGAGTGTACAGACTTACTGAATAAAATGCACGTGAAGGCAGTGTATAGACATAAACAATGCAAACGATTGTTACCAATGTGTATATTTTACAAGGCTCAGCCACTGTGTAGACTTCACGAAGCCTAAGCAGTGTACAGACTTGAAACGATAGTTAGCCAAGTGTGTATCATGTGAGAGTGTATTCACTTGGAGGTCTTCAGCATCTTTAGTGTATGGACTTAAGCATTTCAGGGCAATCCATAGCAATGTATAGACTTAGGCGTTCTGTTCAAATCAAAACCAATGTACAGACTTCATGATGTACAGACTTGATGTTGAACAATAGATCTTTAAACATCAGCCCAAGGCGTCAACGCTTCCATCGAGCAGCGTCGCCTCAGCTTCCTCAAGCAAGATGCTCACGCCCTTGGTAACAGGCCAATGCGTCAACGCATCCAGTGTCAGCGTCGACGCAGTGAGCAAGACAGAAAGGTGTGCGTCTACGCAGTCAGCCAAGTGCGTTAACGCACGAAAGGCACACAATCCATGAAGACAGACAGGCTGTACAGACTTTGAAGCTTGCTGAATGAAACGATCGGCTGTGGACCAATGTACAGACTCTGAATGTAAAGGTAGTCTGTATAGACTTGAACGAAAAAGGCCGATGTACAGACTTGCCTAAGACGCAGCTTGAGACGCTGGCTGAGACGGATGCTGTACAGACTTTGAAGAACATTGAACGTTTGAGCAGCATGCAATGTACACACTTAGTGGTGTACAGACTTGGCCTGGAAAGCGTAGGGAAAAGCTGAATGTATGGACTTGGCCAATGCGTAGGAAAAGATATCGAATGTACAGAGTTGGTGAATCACAGACCAGTGTATAGACTTAGAGAAATGAAGTCTAGTGTATAGACTAGGAGAACTGTTCAATGTGTTGGGTTGGCATTGTATAGACTTGGCTTTGAGCACTTGGGATGAAGGCAATGTGCAGACTAAGCGATGTATAGACTTTGCCCAAGGAACCGAATGTATAGACTTTGCTGAAGCTAACTCTAAAGCAATGTTCAGACTTTGCAAACAAGACTCTGGGCGATGTATAGACTTACACTATCGGATGTGTAGACTTCAAGACAATGCAGCAGCCAGTGTATAGACATGAAGTTTGACAATCCAATGTATAGAGTTGAAGCTTGGAAGGATGTATAGGGTTGAGCTGAACTGACTTTGGCAATGTGCAGACTTGACTGGTCGGGGAGTGTACAGACTAGAGTATTAGGATCAATGTATAGACTTCAGTAAGAAGGTGCCCGATGTACAGACTTAAGGAAGATATGCCAATGTACAGACTAAATGGATCCAGCTGGTGTATAGACTTTGTGCCCAAGCTATCAATGCTCTGATGCGTCGACCCACCCTTTCTGATGAGTCGACCCACTGCTGTTCATATTAACCAAACAGTGCATATAGAATCAAGATAGCATGCATATCTGACAGCCAAATGAACTGTACTCACTCACATGATGAAACAACATTAATCTAGAGATAGATGATTGATTTATAGTGTGAGACATCATCAAAACCATAGGGATGCAACAAGGGCGTAAAACCAGGGTCATCAACCGCATGAAGGTAATAGGGGCGTTGGAAAGCCTGAAGGGCATAACCAATCACTCATAAAGATCATCCTTGGTCTTGAATGACATCTTCCATTCATCCCTAGGCCTGATCCGTACCTGGTGATAACCACTACGAAGATCTAACTTTGAAAAGATAGTGGCTCCCGACATCATGTCTAACAAGTCATCCAATCGGAGAATGGGAAAGCGATACTTCACCGTGATCTTGTTGATCGCACGGCTATCAACGCACATTCACCATGTGCCATCCTTCTTCGGGGCCAGTAATGCGGGAACAGTGCAAGGACTCTTGCTGTCCCTAAGAGATCCCCGACTCATCAACTCCTCGACCTACCTTTGAAGTTCAGCATGGTCAGTGGGACTCACCCTGTAGTGGGGAAGGTTGGGCAAGGATGAGCCCGGGACAAGGTCGATCTCGTGCTGGATGTCCCTCATAGGCGGAAGGGCTTTAGGGAGGTCCTCCAGCTAACTCTGGGCGGTGCTCATCATTAGACCCAGGAGCGACATCCTCCACTCCTCGGACAACAACGGCAAGGATAGGGCTACCCTCGGTCACCTCTTGCTCCATCTCTCGCGGGCTAATCATCATTAACCTCCGGGGTGGGAGGCCTCCTGTGCTAGGAGCAGTCGAAGCGGTAGTAGCCCACGCAGAGGATGAGGTGGAAGGGCTGACCATCCCCTGAATGGGAGGGGTTGAAGTGTTGGGGCCAGCTGGTCCTCGGACAGGCGGTTCCTTCGGCTAGGTGGGGTTGAGGGTGATCCTATGACCACCGTGATCGAATGTGTAGGTGTTCGACCGACCTTGAAGGGTGGCATCCCGATTGAAAAGCCAAGGCCTACCTAGGATAATACTACCCACCTCCATAGGTAACACATCACACCAGATCTCGTCATGGTAAGCCTGAAACTACAGTGGCACCAGACATCGCAGTCTGACCGAGATGGAAGTGGAATCCACCCAAGATACCATGTAAAGGGCGGGGTGATCTACGGGCGTCAAACCCAGATGCCTAACAGTGCCCATAGAGATAGCGTTACTGCAACTCCCACTATCTATGATCACCTTGCAGGCCTTTCCTCCCAGCCTACAAAATGTATGGAAGATGGTGGTACGACGCCAGTCGTCACTCACCTGAGGTTGGGTTAGGATGCACCTGACTACACCCAGCCGTACATCAACCAGATGCTGGGTACCTGGGACATCAACTGGCTCTGCCTCCATTAGTTCATCAAAGAACTCCTCCGCTAAGTCCTGATAAGCCTCGTAACTGATCGGCACTAGCTCAGGTGTGGGGTCGCTGGCAGAGGGATCAGAGATGACAAGCGACTCCCGAGTGGGACACTTGGCCGAATAGTGGCCAACCCCACCACACCTATAGCAAGTTCCCTGTGTCCCGAAGCCCTGGGATGTTCCACCAACCATGGGCCCCTTACCCTTGTCCACAGGACGGACTGGGTGTAGCAACCCATGTAATTTAAAGGACTAAAAAGTCCAAATAAATTAAAACCAATGAATAATCAAGGCCAGACCCTGTACACAACCCCTGACGTCCTAATGAGCCTTACGAAAAGAACTCATAGACCCTACCCTTGTAATATAATAAATTTAAGAATAACATGCCATTTTTTTAAATAGGAATTTAATGCACATTGTAATTTTATTTGAATTAATAATCAATAAACCTTGAAGAAAACATCAATTTATATTTTATTAATAATTTAAAATTTTTAATATTTCATATTTATTACAATATATCTTATTTAAAGGATTAAGGATATAGAGATAAGATTTTTAGATAATTAAATGAAGGTGAATTGGACATACATACAATTTTGGTCTTTCGAATGGTCTATGGCAAGGGTGAATAGCGCCCATCGTATGGGCGCATCATTTACATAAAACGACAGTGGCAAAGGCGCTATTTTACAAACTGTGAATAGTGTGATGAATAGTGTCACTTTTTATTTTAAAAGAATTTTATAAAAATAATTACATGAAAAAATAGAGAAAATGGGAAAACATTACTCATAAAATTTCATGTCAATACCCCATCAAGAAAAAAATATAAAAATCTAGAAAGATTGTTACACTTTAAATTAACGTTAATTTATAACACAAGGTAACCGTGTGATAGTTTGGGGAAAGAATTAGCTTGGGAAAGATTGGAAATCCTAATACTATTAGGATTCTTGCTTGAAGTGTTAATCCTACTCAAACTCTAACTCTCCAAACCCTATAAATACCCTGCCAAAACCCCCCAACGCATTGTTCTGCTGATCTTTTCCTTCATCTGCCAAGCTGTTGCTTCTCTTTCCCTTCGTGTGAAGCTACAGATCGAGCTCTGTTATACAAGGGCTGCTATTACTATTGCTTCGGTTACTTCTTCTCTAACAGAAAGAGGAGCATGTTCCTCTTCCTGCCCGCCGAACGTGGAAGGGAAAGGTTGGGTTTTTCCCAATCTTCTTCCCTGCTTCTTCCTTGGGAGAAGGACTAACTCTTGCTGTTACACCCTCTTGTTCCTCTACTATTGAAGCTACAGACTACTGCCATCAAGCTCTTCTATTTAAACAGAGTATCGTTTCTTTAGTTTCTTTACGGTTCTATCAACCAAAATCAACATCCAAAGGTAGGTGTTCTCAAGTGTTTAAGCCCAATTTAATTAATCATAGATCATACACATGCATCTAGGGCTGTTAGAATGGATCTTTTTACCATGTTTCCATGGTTTCAATTTAAAATTCTGAATCTTAGTGAAATAGCGACCCATATATGGGCGCTATTTCTAATTCATGACTGTGTTACAGTCGCTAATTAATTGGTTAATTATTATATACACATGTTTAAAATTTAATAACCATGAACCATGATATCTAAACTAATGCATGACTACACTACTGAAATCTTGCTATTTTTCTCTACATGACCATGTGACTAGTTCCATGAAATTCCTTGTATTTCAAAAGTGCTACTGTTCATGCCCGAAACTATACATGATTGAACAACGCCTGAATAATGGGCGTTGTTTTGATATCGCACCCTTGATCTGGGCACTATATATTGAAAGGTGACTGAGCCCAGGGTGCCATTCACCCTGAACACAAAGCACCAAATTGGATTTAAAGAATTGGTGGCACTGGTGGAGGCACCATTTCTTGAAACGTGGCTGAACCTCAGGCGCCATTCCTTGATACGAGTCTGTGACTTGGGCGCTATTCCCTGAGACAAGTCCATGTCTTGGGCGCCATTTAACCTATACTCGGAAATAAAAATATAACAGCATAACACGACTGGAGTCTGGGCGTGAATTTTTGAATCATGGCTGGGCCATGGGCGCCAATTTCCTTCTACATGAATTTTCGCCTGTTTTATGTACCTATTTTAGTGGGTCACATATATATTGGTACTATATTCCAAACCGTGATTATAGTCCCACGTTTCTCGGAGAGTCATCGATTACCCTATACTTTCTCGATGACATACGAGCCCTTCGTTGGACATTCCGTTCCTTCGAACCGGTGAGTTAGTCATAGAGACCTCCATAAGTCTCCTCGATGCCTTGGATTCTCTCAAGGCCGATTGAGCTGGTTGTACCCTAAAACCCATGACACTATTTAAATGCCATGTCACTTTAAAGAAACATGGTATACCGGCCCTCATGATATGCTATTTGGATGTCATGAGAATATTCTTGAATTAATGGAATGGGAAGCCATACCATTAATATTTCTTAAGGATTATGTGTCATGTTCATGGACACTAATTCTATCAACCTTATCATGTACAAGAACGAGCGACCATGTGTATATGAACGCTTATTCTTAATGTCATGGCACCCAATTAAGGAGCTGATGCCACCTAGCTTTTACCGATAATCGTGTTTATACCATTACTATCGTGGTACGTCCTTACACATCATGTTCAATCTTTGAAATTCTATTCCATATGATCTACCTTAAAATTCCTACAAGCTTGGTTCCTTTGGAATTCTATATTGGCTATAACTATAGTGGATGTCGAAAAAAATACACGATCAATGCCTGCGCATATAGGGCCCGATCTGGTCCTGGGAGGAGCACCCGAAAGTACTAGTGCCCATGGGAGTCGTAATGATCACGGTGTGGCATTACACCGAAGTACTTGTCATTCTCGATGACATTTCACAATCTCGTACTTGACTCGACTTGACATGACATGACTTGCGTGACCCGGAAAGGGTATTTATTATATACTTGCTTGAAACTTGATAGCCAATTCTCGACATGACATGATGAATATACTTGCTTCAATATCTTGATACTTATTGACATGAGTTCTTGAAAGACATGCTAGTTCACTCAATTATCTCTTGTTATACACTCTCTCTTGTCATTTTACATGAACATGCATAGCTATATTACATTCATGTAACTTGTAACCTACTTAAAGCAAGCTAGCACTTGAGTTATAAATCCTATTGAGCGTTCGCTCATCCAGTATTTTTTCCTATTTTTTAGGTAAGTCCAATGACGAGACTCAATCGGATGGAGAAGGTCAAGAGTGAAGAGATTAGAGCTACTCCGTCTATCCAAGCGTCAACTAGTCTTGTCTTTCTATATTCTTGAGTCAATCGTTGTACTTTTCCCTTTATTGAGTCTTAGTACTTTCACTAAGTGAATTGTAATAGAAGTACCTTGAGGTTGTGATTGAATAAAGGATTGGGTTATCTTTACTTTTGCACACTCTGTCTTTGTGTCGAATACACTAATGCTCTGATTGACATGATCGATATAAACTCGTCACACACTCCGAGTTCCTTCCGCGCTTGGGGCGTGACAGTTTTTATTGTATTAGAGCCAAGGATATTCAATTCCTAGGAAACCCAAGTCCAAGGATAGGTTTAAACCTTTAACCGGTGAGATTGGGTAGAACCAAGGGTTGAGTTAACTTAGGAAAAAAAATAACTAAAATCTTTTGACATAATCACATATTAATATAGTTATTGTAATTGTAGGACCATGGCCGCAGAACGTGCTCAGTGGCGCGATATGCAAAGGACCGTTCAGGGTCTTACACAAGCACACCAACAGGTAGCACAAGGAGGTGCACATCGTGGAGCCGGAAATCTCCATCAAAGTTTCAAAAATATGAACCCTCCTAAGTTCATGGGATCTACCGATCCGGATGACGCCGAGCATTGGATAAGGGAAACCGAACATATCTTTCTGGTTATGCAATGCACGGACCAAGAGAAGGTCTTGTTAGCCACATTCCAGCTGGAAAGAGACGCCCGATGCTGGTGGGAGTCGGTAGAAGCCACCTTAGACTAAGCTCAGGTTACATGGGAGGAATTTGTTGAACATTTCAACAACAAGTATTTCTCAGACCGAGTTCAAGAGAAGAAAGCCGCCAAATTCGCCGCACTTAAGCAACGATCTTTGTCGGTGGCTGAGTAGGAGGCATAATTCTCGAGGTTGTCTCGGTATCCTAAACACCTAGTCAGTACCGAGAAGATGAAAGCTAGGAGATTCCTAAATAGGCTCAAGCCCTAATATATCACACAACTGGCGCCGATGGACATACAAGTCTATTCGGAGATGGTACGATGAGCCCAGTTACAAGAAGATGCCACGGAGCTATCTGATAGGATTCGTGGGAAAAATAAGAAGGAACATGTCACTAGTTCTGGTTCCTTCAAACCCAATTTCAACAAGAAGAGGCCAAGTAATGGAGGAGAGTCCTCCCAGGAAAAGAAAGTTAAAAAGATTAACAAGCCGTTCTCCATCACCACCACACCTTCTAAAGTGGTGTGTAAACATTGTGACAAGGCCGGACATAAGGCCAAAGAATGTTAGAGAAAACTTGGAGCTTGTCTCCGCTGTGGGAGCCGTGATCATCGGATTCCTGATTGTCCTTTGCTCAATGACCAAGCCGGTGAAGTGAAGCACCCGGCAACGAAGAATGCACGTCTCCAGGCTATTAAGGAGGCAGAACAAGATGAAGGTGGACTAGTGGAAGGTACATTGAAAGTTTGTTCCAAGTCTGCATATGTCTTATTTGATACTGGTGCATCGCATTTGTTTATTTCCAAGAAGTTTACTGATCCATTACCTATGGAACCAGAATGGATAAAATTAGTTTTGTTTACTCCTCTCGGAAGCGAAACCGATATTACTCATCATTACCAAAATTGTGAAATCTTGGTAAAGGGAAGAAACCTTCTGATCGACCTCATATGTCTAGATATGAAGGACTATGATATCATATTAGGAGCCGATTGGTTATCCAAATACCAGGCAACCGTTGATTACAGTAACAGCAATGTTACTTTCAAGGAATTCCCAGAACTGGTCTACACTAGCCCTAAGAGTCGGAGCAAGTCACCTCTTATTTCGGCTCTTCGAGCTAGCAAGCTAATAAGGAAAGGATGTGTATCTTTCCTTGCTTTTGTCACCATTAAGGAGACTAAGGAGACTAAGCTAGAAGACATCCCTGTTGTGCAAGAATTTTCGGATGTGTTTCCGGAAGATTTGCCTGGATTACCTCCACAAAGAGAAGTGGCCTTCACCATCGATTTGATCCTTGGTGCTGGCCCAGTTTCTAAGGCACCTTATAGGATGTCCCTTGCCGAACTCAAGGAGCTGAAGGAGGAACTAATGGAGCTTCTAAAGAAGGGATTTATCAGACCAAGCACTTCTCCGTGGGGAGCACCTGTGCTATTTGTAAAGAAGAATGATGGATCCATGAGGTTATGCATCGACTATCGACAGTTGAATCATCTCACTATCAAGAACAAGTATCCACTACCGAGAATCGATGAATTATTTGATCAAATATCTGGATCCAAGTATTTCTCAAAGATTGATCTCAGGTCGGGATATCACTAACTAAGGATCAAGGATGAGGACATTCATAAGATCACGCTCAGGAGCAAGTATGGGCACTATGAATTTGTTGTTATGCCTTTTGGACTAACAAATGCCCCTGCAGCCTTTATGCAGTTGATGAATAGCATATTCAGGCCGCATCTAGATCAGTTCGTAGTGGTTTTCATTGATGATATACTAATCTATTCAAAGACCAAGGAAGAGCATGAGGAGCATTTAAGGATTGCATTACAGATATTAAGGACTAATCAGCTATATGCAAAGCTCAGTAAATGTGAATTCTGGCTAGAAGAAGTGTCTTTCTTGGGACATGTTATTTCAAAGGACGGATTATCGGTAGATCCATCAAAAGTTGAGGCGGTAAGGAATTGGGAAAGACCGACCAATGCTAGCGAGATTCGCAGTTTCTTGGGTCTTGCAGGCTATTATAGGCAATTCACCAAGGATTTCTCCAACATCGCTGTACCACTCATGAGGCTAACTCGCAAGGAGATCCGTTATGAATGGAGCGAGGAATGTGAAAGAAGCTTCCAAGCTCTCAAGGATCACCTAACTACAGCCCCGGTCTTAGCCCTACCAATTGAAGGAGAGAAATTCGAGGTATACACCGATGCATCTGGCATTGGCCTCGGATGCGTCTTGATGCAATAAGGGAGAGTTATAGCTTACTCTTCCCGACAGTTGAAGAAGCATAAAGAGAACTACCCAGTCCATGACTTGGAGTTGGCTGCGGTAGTGTTTGCACTAAAAATATGGAGACATTACCTATACGGAGTGCAGTTTACTGTATACTCCGACCATAAAAGTCTCAAGTATCTCTTCTCTCAGGAGGAATTGAATATGAGGCAGAGACGTTGGCTAGAATATCTCAAGGACTTCGACTTCAATATACAATATCATCCTGGAAAGGGTAATCCTGTAGCCGATGCCCTCAGTCAAAAGTCGAGAGCACTATTAGCCAATTGTATGATTCAAGAGTGGAAGATGCTAGAACAATTCTCTAAGCTTGATATAAGCATAGACAAGGAGAGCAGGTGTGTTACACTATCCCACATGAGTATACAGCCAGATCTACTCTCAGAAATACAAGGACTTCAAGATAACGACCCAATATTAGTGAAAATCAAGGGCAAGATAGAAGAGCAGTCTGACTTCAAGATAACATCGGATGGAAGATTGTTATTCAGAGATAGAACTTGTATACCGGATTGTCCAGAACTGAAGAAGAAAATATTAGATGAAGCTCACAGATCAAGGTACACGATTCATCCAGGATCTATAAAAATGTACCAAGATTTGAAAAGGACCTTCTGGTGGCCCAATATGAAAAGAGAAGTAGCGGACTTCGTGTCTCGCTGTCTCACATGCCAACAAGTCAAGGTGAAACACCAAAAGTCTGCCAATAAGCTACATCCTCTTGATATTCCCAAGTGGAAGTGGGAGGATATCGGCATGGACTTCATTATGGGTATGTCTAAATCTAAAGGAGGACATGATGGAATATGGGTCATCATCGACCGTTTGACCAAGGCGGCACACTTCTTGCAAATCAAGAGCCGATGGTCAGTTGACGTCCTTGCTGCTCTGTACATAAAGAAAATAGTCAGACTACATGGAGTACCTGTCTCAATCGTGTCCGACCGAGACCCACGATTCACTTCACATTTTTGGAAGGGTCTACAACATTCGTTGGGGACGAGACTTAACTTTAGTACTACGTTTCATCCTCAAACAGATGGTCAAACCGAAAGAACCAATCAGGTGGTAGAAGATATGCTCAGAGCTTGCATCATTGTTTTTGGTGGAAGCTGGCATGATCACTTGCCTTTGGTCGAGTTTGCATACAATAATAGTTACCAGACAAGCATACAGATGGCACCATTCGAAGCTTTATACGGAAGGAGTTGTCGATCACCCTTGTGCTGGGATGAAGTTGGCGAAAAATAACTATTAGGCCCAGACATGGTAAGAGATACCACCGAAAAGATTCAGTTGATTAGAGAAAGACTTCAAGTTGCTCAGTCTAAACAGAAGGCTTATGCTGACACAAGAAGAAGAGATCTCGAATTCCAAGTTGGAGATCACGTATTTCTCAAGATATCACATGGATGTGGAATAAGGAGATTTGGTGTTAAGGGCAAGCTTACACCAAGGTTTATCGGACCTTTTGAGGTATTAGAAAGAGTTGGCGAGGTTGCTTACCGCATCGCTTTGCCTCCACAATTGTCCGAAGTTCATAACGTGTTTCATATATCCATGTTGAAGAACTATGTGCACGATCCGTCACATATCATCGATCATGGAGACCTGGTGATTCAAAGGGATCTCACCTATGAACAGAAACCCATGAAGATCCTCGATCGCGAGGTACGTACACTAAGGAACAAAACCATTCTCATGGTCAAGGTGCAATGCAGTAAATGCTCATAACATGAAGTCACATGGGAGACTGAGGAGTCTATGAAGAAATGATTCCCGGACTTATTCTAAATGGTATGTGCTCTGCACCCTCCACATCTATATACGATTGAATTTGGGGACCAAATTCTTTTAAGTGGGGGAGGGTGTAACAACCCTGATAAATTAAAGGACTAGAAAGTTCAAATAAATTAAAACCAATGAATAATCAAGGCCAGACCCTGTACACAACCCCTGATGTCCTAATGAGCCTTACGAAAAGAACTCATAGACCCTACCCTTGTAATATAATAAATTTAAGAATAACATGTCATTTTTTTAAATAGGCATTTAATGCACATTGTAATTTTATTTGAATTATTAATAAATAAACCTTGAAGAAAACATCAATTTATATTTTATTAATAATTAAGAAATTATAATATTTCATATTTGTTACAATATATCTTATTTAAAGGATTAAGGATATAGAGATAAGATTTTTAGATAATTAAATGAAGGTGAATTGGACATACATACAATTTTGGTCTTTCGAATGGTCTATGGCAAGGGTGAATAGCGCCCATCGTATGGGCGCATCATTTACATAGAACGACAGTGGTAAAGGCGCTATTTTACAAACTGTGAATAGTGTGATGAATAGTGTCACTTTTTATTTTAAAGGAATTTTATAAAAATAATTACATGAACAAATAGAGAAAAATGGGAAAACATTACTCATAAAATTTCATGTCAATACCCCATCAAGAAAAAAATATAAAAATCTAGAAAGATTGGTACACTTTAAATTAACGTTAATTTATAACACAAGGTAACCGTGTGATAGTTTGGGGAAAGAATTAGCTTGGGAAATATTGGAAATCCTAATACTATTAGGATTCTTTCTTGAAGTGTTAATCCAACTCAAACTCAAACTCTCCAAACCCTATAAATACCCTGCCAAAACCCCCCAACGCATTATTCTGTTGATCTTTTCCTTCATCTGCCAAGCTGTTGCTTCTCTTTCCCTTCGTGTGAAGCTACAGATCGAGCTCTATTATACAAGGGTTGCTATTACTATTGCTTCGGTTACTTCTTCTCCAATAGAAAGAGGAGCATGTTCCTCTTCCTGCGCACCGAACGTGGAAGGGAAAGGTTGGGTTTTTCCCAATCTTCTTCCCTACTTCTTCCTTAGGAGAAGGACTAACTCTTACTGTTGCACCCTCTTGTTCCTCTAGGATGAAGCTACAGACTACTGCTATCAAGCTCTTCTATTTAAACAGAGTATCGTTTCTTCAGTTTCTTTACGGTTCTGTCAACCAAAATCAACATCCAAAGGTAGGTGTTCTCAAGTGTTTAAGCCCAATTTAATTAATCATACATCATACGCATGCATCTAGGGCTATTAGAATGGATCTTTTTACCCTGTTTCCATGGTTTCGGTTTAAAATTCTGAATCTTAGTGAAATAGCAACCCATATATGGGCGCTATTTCTAATTCATGACTGTGTTACAGTCGCTAATTAATTGGTTAATTATTATATACACATGTTCAAAATTTAATAACCATGAACCATGATATCTAAACTAATGCATGACTACACTACTGAAATCTTGCTATTTTTCTCTACATGACCATGTGACTAGTTCCATGAAATTCCTTGTATTTCAAAAGTGCTACTGTTCATGCCCGAAACTATACATGATTGAACAACGCCTGAATCATGGGCGTTGTTTTGATATCGCGCCCTTGATCTGGGCGATATATATTGAAAGGTGACTAAGCCCAGGGCGCCATTCACCCTGAACACAAAGCACCAAATTGGATTTAAAGAATTGGTGGCACTGGTGGAGGCGCCATTCCTTGAAACGTGGCTGAACCTCAGGTGCCATTCCTTGATACGAGTCTGTGACTTGGGCGCTATTCCCTGAGACAAGTCCATGTCTTGGGCACCATTTAACCTATACTCAGAAATAAAAATATAACAGCATAACACGACTGGAGTCTGGGCGCGAATTTTTGAATCATTGCTGGGCCATGGTGATGAGGGCATCCCTTGCCCCTCCACATTTTCTCCGGACTCTGATTGTTCGTCGGCAAGCGCCATTATGTTAGTCATGTATTTTTGAGTGTAGTCATGTAATCTTCACATTTTCTTTGAGTCAATATCATGTAATTTTCCCTTTATTTGAGTCATGTACCTAGGTTGTTGAGTCATTTTCCTAAGTATTGAGTCATTATGTTGGTTTGATAGGTTATTGGGCCCATCTCATTGGGCTAGGCCCATTGATGCCCCCCCTTCCCTTCGGTTATTAGTCATTGTGTCTTTTGTTAGGGTCCTTTGTGAAAAAGTCATGTGCCTATAAATAGGCCACCCCACTCCTCATATGTAACAACTTTTGAAGAATCATTTGAATAGAAAAAAGTCTCTAGTCTTACTCCTCTCTACCAAATCTCTCTTCCCTCTCTCACCCATTATCTCTCTCTCTCTCCCTCCACCCAATTTTCGGAATTTTCTCTCTCCTCCCCATTCACCCCTCATTAAGACCTCTCCCCTTCCCCATACACCCATTTAACTCCCCCCCAACCCAAGGTGGCATCCTCCAATCCACACCCCACCTCCCAACCCCCAACTACCCAACACCACTTCCTAAGCACCCCTTCCTCTCCCCAAGGTTGAAGGGGCTCTTCCCTAAGCCCAAATTCGAATTTCCCTCTCCCTAGGGCAGTGCCCTTCCATCTCCCCACCTCCCAAACCACCCAAAGTCGTAGCCCCCCTTCCCCATACCAGCCAAGTTCACCCTCCACCTCTTACTCTCTTGGTCATCCCCTTCCCCACCCCCTCATCTTCTTCTCATTCAGCCTCTGTTTCAGACAGCAGAGTTGCAGCAACTTGCAGAGGCAGCCACGACCGTCTCTCAAAGATTCAGGTGTCAAGGTCTACATTTCTGGAATCATCATCGAGATAGCTTTCCAACGGTGGTGGTCTCGCCGGCTTCCGAGGTCGGAGCTATCCGCAGGAGCTAATCTCCCACGACTGCACAGAAGACCCCAGGCAGAGAACCAGAGCGCGATTGGAAGCCCGACCACGACGAACCTTTTGGGATTCCGATCAAGTGTTCTTCAAAAAAGTTCTTCCCTCTCAAGTCCTCTTTCATCCTAAAGAAACAGAGCTGCATTTGGACATCGGCATCTCAAGTTACAAATTTTCTACTCCAAGTGTGTCAGGTCAGTTTACAGGAGCCAGAATCGACACCCCTCTACTCATCTGATCGTCCCGGTCTTCTCTGACATCTTCCGACATCGCCGTCAGTACCGACAGAAATAAGACTCGGTTACGGTTCCAACGGTTCAGGTCTCGCCTCAATCAGAGCTCGTTAGAGATCGTGGCACCCTCTGCAACCAGCCACATTGATCTGCACCAGACAGAGGCAGAATCAATCAGTCCGGTCCCAGACTCTGCCACGGCCAGCTCGTGAAGGCTCTCAGCGCCATTTTTGGAGGGAAGAAACTACTTCAAGCTAGCTACCATCTCCAAGAAGAAGGGACTCAATCGGCCACCGGAACCCTCTGCTCCAATTTTCTTCATCGGAGATGGCAGACTGCCCCCTATGGTCCCAGGTTAGACCAGTCCTCACTCCTCCGGTTACCCCTCTCTCTACCGACATCGGATCGCATCCCCGTCAACTCCGGCTCGAAGCTACCCCGGCCACGATTGCATCACCGCCAGTTTCATTCCAATCGGAGTCCGGGAGAGCCCACAGTGACTTCTGCAACCTGCTGCATCAGTTCGGTACCCACCAGAGACCAGACGCTACTGTCCTGTTCCAGTCGCCGGCGCGATCAGCCCCGAGTATCAAAGCTTCCCCAAAAATTCAAGCTTCATCCTCTGTCAGTTGGGAAACTTTTGGCGCTGGTCTCGTCAAGATCCGAGTTCCGTGGAACCCGTGGCAGCACCGTCTCCGACTGTCTGTCCAGTGAACCTGAAGCAGGGCAGAACCGGTGGAGCTCGGGAGGTCAAGTTTCATTGCGTAATCCCCAACTCGCTTGGCCGGCTGAAGGCCCCTCCCTGCGTGGAGGTAGTTTTAGATGTAATTAACTTAATCCCCACCCCAAGATCATCCCTCCTGCGAGAGGCGTAGTGTTGTACTCTTTACACTTTCAGGTTGAAGCGACACCGACACGGCGTGCTGGTACATAACCTCGCCTCCCCGCTCGCCCCCGTCTCCGGCCGGAGTCGGCGTCTTCACGCCGGCTAGGTGAGCTCCTGAACATCCCTCATTGCTGTATTGGACTTGCTTAGCTTAGTATTGCTATAGTTACTCCGTCGGCGGTAAGAGAGTGTCCGATTTTACATTGCCACCAAATTGAGTGATCACCGCGGGCGAGTTGAGAGTGAATCCACTTAACCCACACCCTTGGTGTGTTGGCCGCCCATGATTTGGGCATCCTAGGCCCATTTTGGGTTCTCCCCAAGCTTGCCAACCCTTGGAGCCTCATGGTCCCACCTCGGACCCTCTCCAACATCGCCTAGTTGCCTTCGGGCCCTAGTGTGTGCCATACGGGTGAGCTCACTAGTGTGAGTCCGCTGCTCAAACTTGAATGCTTACAAAATAGGTCCAAGGTTGGTTTTACATCAAGTGGTATCAAAGCAAGTTCATAACTTGTCTCTATCAAGTTGGTCCTAGGGCATGTCTATGCATTTAGAGTCTTCAAGTGCATCACTCTTGTCCCCTAGTATGGCCACCTCATATCAACCTTACCAATCGGCCCACTCCATAAGTCCAAGCCACCAAGAGATGCCTACCACTAACACCTATAACTTCCCTGGCCATGTCAACTACTTCATGAAAGCCTTGACCTATGCCAATGAGCGGCTTGATAACATATCGGACCGACTCAACCAACTTGGAGAAAATAGGCCCGCCCCAAGGACAGACGATAGAATGGTCCCTTTCCCACTTCCCACCTTTGATGGAACCTCTCCTAGAGAATATTTAGATTGGGAAGCTACAATGGACCAATACTTCACTTGGTATCATATATCCGAGGATGAAAAGGTATTGGTTGCCAAAATGTAACTTACCAAACGGGCGGAAACTTATTGGATGCAAATTGTCGGGCTAAAGATACTTAGAAGGGAAACTCCCATCACCACTTGGAAGGACATGAAGGAGCAACTTAGAGTAAAATATATGTCCCCTTCCTACCCGGGTTACCAAAACTCGAGGAGCACTCTCACTCCTCCAAACCCACCCGTCCAAACCCTTACCACTAAAACCCAAGTCTCCAAGGCCTCCACCTCCCCACCTAATCCCATGAGGGCCCCCACACCCCAACCAAAACCCCCTTCACTAACCTACACTAGTCAAGCCTCTTTAGCCCCCACTTCCACCCCAAATGATCCCAAGGGCAAGAGACCCCTAACCGACCCAATTTCCTCCATGGTGACCACCACTCATCCAACCCTCACCATTAAAAACCATGTGGACACCGTGTCCACCCCTCCACCAAGGCCCATAATGGCCACCATCCTCAAACCCAAAACCCCTCACCCAACTCACCTCCCACTTCCTACACCAATCTTTCCCCAACCTAGGCCTCCTCTACTTCCCCTTCCGATCCAAGTCCACCCTTGCCCACCACCCCAAGTGCACCATGCTCCAGCTATCACCAATTCTCCCGCATTAGACCTACCCAACCCATTAACACTAGGAATTGAAACCTTCACAACCCTCCACATGGGAGTAGATGCTAGTCCGGAACCCATTCCCACCCATAAGGAAGCCCAAGATCACACCAATGGTAAGGAAAAGCCTCAACCCTTTACCACTTCAAATAGACCGGATCCTCAAGAGTCACCCACCTTCACCATGAATGAGCATATACTCCAATGGCTCAAGCAAGGACCCACCCTTCCTAGCTCACCCCCACCTCTCTCACCTTTGGGATATCCATCCCAAATTGTTCCCCTCCACTCCTATCACACCACAATCCAATCCTACTATGAGGTAGAAGATTGGGATGATCTCCTCAAAGGTCTAAAGTGGCAATCAGACTTGACTTCTTTATTGGCCCTAGGAGCGGACCAACCCAAGAGCCTTAACCTCATCCATCCATGCATTGGGTCTATCTCCTCGGTTTGCACTATTGGTTGCTACACTAGTGACATCCTTTTCCTTCTCCCCATAGTGGAAGAGCCCATCCTGGTCCACTCCCCTACCATTGTGATTCCTAAAACCTTGACCAACCAGCCCACCCCATACACCGGCCCAACCATTCCACTAGAAGAAGACGACTCATCACCTTTTGAGGACCTTGAGGACATGGAGCCCCTTGGTAACCCACTTTATGATCCCTATAATCCATTCCAATGGGAGTCAAGGAACCCAAGTAACCCAACCACCTTAACTACCACCTACCTTTCCCTACCCCAACCCACCATGTTTGATCCAATCCACCCCATCCCAGACCCGGGTTACACCATGAGAACCATGACTTTGGGTGGTATACACCTAGGGATCGAGGAAGTGCCCCATCTCATGATATCCACCTTTCTAGACCCCTTCGACCCATTCCAATGGAAGTCCAAAGGCCCACACATAGAAGACATCTTTGTCACAAGAGTGCATAAGTCTTGGCATACAACACCACTTGGCATGATTCATAAGTCGGGTACATTCATTTACATCACCCACATGTCAAGTAGGAAGCATAAGTGGACCGTATTTGGATGTATTGGCCCACCCTCATTCATCATGAGTCTTAAGTATGAGAGGAGCACACATGGATGTCCGGGTCTCCCGACATTTGTCATACCCATGCATAAAAGGTTCGTCTATGGATGTCCCGGCCCCCCTGAGTCTGTCACAATCTTCATAGCATCAAAGCATGATCGATCTACATGTGGCTGCCCCGGACCACCTTTGCATACGAAACATTGCCCACTCACATCGCATCATCAAGCATGGCATATGCATCCAAGCACATATCAAGCAACAAGCGGTGATATTCACAACAAGCGAGCAAAAACTCATGAGCGCCACTTGGAATTCCAAGTTGGTAACTTGACGATGATGACTTTGGAGTGGCTCTACCCCAGGGTCACCTCCAAATTGAGGGCACGAGGACTTGGACCTTGCCAAGTTCCGAGTGGCTTTGGCAACCCGGCTTATGGGTTGAACTTTCAAAAAGGGTTTTGGGATTCTCCCCATTTCTCATGTGGCGGATCTAGCACCTTATAAGGGCACCGCGGTGGATCCTAGTGAGTGCCTCCAGCTTACACCTACCCTTGTGAGAGACACCCTCGGAGTGCCACCACAAATAGCCTGAGAGCCTGACGTGAGCACACAGCGGCAATACTAGCCAAGCAAGATCACATCGCCAGCATGAGGGTATGACCGAGTCACTTTGTCGAGCTGAAGCGCCGTTCCTCGACTATGGTCGCGGGTTGAGTATGAAGATCGAGGATCACCCAGAGCCGCAGTTCGATGTACTACTTCCCTGGTGGACCCATACTCGACGGGGTCGAGTTTTCCCCACCCCGGGGGTATGATGAGGGCATCCCTTGCCCCTCCACATTTTCTCCGGACTCTGATTGTTCGTCGGCAAGCGCCATTATGTTAGTCATGTATTTTTAAGTCTAGTCATGTAATCTTCACATTTTCTTTGAGTCAATATCATGTAATTTTTCCTTTATTTGAGTCATGTACCTAGGTTGTTGAGCCATTTTCCTAAGTATTGAGTCATTATGTTGGTTTGATAGGTTATTGGGCCCATCTCATTGGGCTAGGCCCATTGATGCCCCCCCCTTCCCTTCGGTTATTAGTCATTGTGTCTTTTGTTAGGGTCCTTTGTGAAAAAGTCATGTGCCTATAAATAGGCCACCCCACTCCTCATATGTAACAACTTTTGAAGAATCATTTGAATAGAAAAAAGTCTCTAGTCTTACTCCTCTCTACCAAATCTCTCTTCCCTCTCTCACCCATTATCTCTCTCTCTCTCCCTCCACCCAATTTTCGGAATTTTCTCTCTCCTCCCCATTCACCCCTCATTAAGACCTCTCCCCTTCCCCATACACTCATTTAACTCCCCCCCAACCCAAGGTGACATCCTCCAATCCACACCCCACCTCCCAACCCCCAACTACCCAACACCACTTCCTAAGCACCTCTTCCTCTCCCCAAGGTTGAAGGGGCTCTTCCCTAAGCCCAAATTCGAATTTCCCTCTCCCTAGGGCAGTGCCCTTCCATCTCCCCACCTCCCAAACCACCCAAAGTCGCAGCCCCCCTTCCCCATACCAGCCAAGTTCACCCTCCACCTCTTACTCTCTTGGCCATCCCCTTCCCCACCCCCTCATCTTCTTCTCATTCAGCCTCTGTTTCAGACAGCAGAGTTGCAGCAACTTGCAGAGGCAGCCACGACCGTCTCTCAAAGATTCAGGTGGCAAGGCCTACATTTCTGGAATCGTCATCGAGATAGCTTTCCAACGGTGGTGGTCTCGCCGGCTTCCGAGGTCGGAGCTATCCGCAGGAGCTAATCTCCCACGACTGCGCAGAAGACCCCAGGCAGAGAACCAGAGCGCGATTGGAAGCCCGACCACGACGAACTTTTTGGGATTCAGATCAAGTGTTCTTCAGAAACGTTCTTTCCTCTCAAGTCCTCTTTCATCCTAAAGAAGCAGAGCTGCATTTGGACATCGGCATCTCAAGTTACAAATTTTCTACTCCAAGTGTGTCAGGTCAGTTTACAGAAGCCAGAACCGACACCCCTCTACTCATCTGATCGTCCCGGTCTTCTCCGACATCTGCCGATGTCTCCGTCAGTACCGACAGAAAGAAGACTCGGTTACGGTTCCAACGGTTCAGGTCTCGCCTCAATCAGAGCTCGTTAGAGATCGTGGCACCCTCTGCAACCAGCCACATTGATCTGCACCAGACAGAGGCAGAATCAATCAGTCCGGTCCCAGACTCTGCCACGGCCAGCTCGTGAAGGCTCTCAGCGCCATTTTTGGAGGGAAGAAACTACTTCAAGCTAGCTGCCACCTCCAAGAAGAAGGGACTCAATCGGCCACCGGAACCCTCTGCTCCAATTTTCTTCATCGGAGACGGCAGACTGCCCCCTGTGGTCCCAGGTTAGACCAGTCCTCACTCCTCCGGTTACCCCTCTCTCCACCAACATCGGATCGCATCCCCGTCAACTCCGGCTCGAAGCTACCCCGACCACGATCGCATCACCGCCAGTTTCATTCCAATCGGAGTCGGGAGAGCCCACAGTGACTTCTGCAACCTGCTGCATCAGTTCGGTACCCGCCAGAGACCAGACGCTGCTGTCCTGTTCCAGTCGCCGGCGCGATCAGCCCTGAGTATCAAAGCTTCCCCAAAAATTCAAGCTTCATCCTCTGTCAGTTGGGAAACTTT
The DNA here is from genome assembly GCA_022559845.1 of Amorphophallus konjac. NCBI lineage: Eukaryota > Viridiplantae > Streptophyta > Magnoliopsida > Alismatales > Araceae > Amorphophallus > Amorphophallus konjac. The sequence goes on along the minus strand of CM040127.1, from coordinate 178,194,982 downwards.
TGGCACTGGTCTCGTCAAGATCCGAGTTCCGTGGAACCCGTGGCAGCACCGTCTCCGACTGTCTGTCCAGTGAACCTGAAGCAGGGCAGAACCGGTGGAGCTCGGGAGGTCAAGTTTCATTGCGTAATCCCCAACTCGCTTGGCCGGCTGAAGGCCCCTCCCTGCGTGGAGGTAGTTTTAGATGTAATTAACTTAATCCCCACCCCAAGATCATCCCTCCTGCGAGAGGCGTAGTGTTGTACTCTTTACACTTTCAGGTTGAAGCGACACCGACGTGGCGTGCGGGTACATACCCTCGCCTCCCCGCTCGCCCCCGTCTCCGGCTGGAGTCGGCATCTTCACGCCGACTAGGTGAGCTCCTGAACATCCCTCATTGCTGTATTGGACTTGCTTAGCTTAGTATTGCTATAGTTACTCCGTCGGCGGTAAGAGAGTGTCCGATTTTACATTGCCACCAAATTGAGTGACCACCGCGGGCGAGTTGAGAGTGAATCCACTTAACCCACACCCTTGGTGTGTTGGCCGCCCATGATTTGGGCATCCTAGGCCCATTTTGGGTTCTCCCCAAGCTTGCCAACCCTTGGAGTCTCATGGTCTCACCTCGGACCCTCTCCAACATCGCCTAGTTGCCTTCGGGCCCTAGTGTGTGCCATACGGTTGAGCTCACTAGTGTGAGTCCGCTGCTCAAACTTGAATGCTTGCAAAATAGGTCCAAGGTTGGTTTTACATCACATGGGCGCCAATTTCCTTCTACATGAATTTTTGCCTATTTTCTGTACCTATTTTAGTGGGTTACATATATATTGGTACTATATTCCAGACCGTGAGTATAGTCTCACGTTTCTCGGAGATTCATCGATTACCTTATACTTTCTCGATGACATACGAGCCCTTCGTTGGACATTCCGTTCCTTCGAACCGGTGAGTTAGTCATAGATTCCTCTTTAAGTCTCCTCGATGCCTTGGATTCTCTCAAGGCCGATTGAGCTAGTTGTACCCTAAAACCCATGACTCTATTTAAATGCCATGTCACTCTAAAGAAACATGGTATACCGGCCCTCATGATATGCTATTTGGATGTCATGAGAATGTTCTTGAATTAATGGAATGGGAAGCCATACCATTAATATTTTTTAAGGATTATGTGTCATGTTCATGGACACTAATTCTATCAACCTTATCATGTACAAGAACGAGCGACCATGTGTATATGAGCGCTTATTCTTAATGTCATGGCACCCAATTAAGGAGCTGATGCCACCTAGCTTTTACCGATAATCGTGTTTATACCGTTACTATCGTGGTACGTCCTTACACATCATGTCCAATCCTTGAAATTCTATTCCATATGTTCTACCTTAAAATTCCTACAAGCTTAGTTCCTTTGGAATTCTATATTGGCTATAACTATAGTGGATGTCGAAAAAAATACACAATCAATGTCTGCGCATATAGGGCCCGATCTGGTCCTGGGAGGAGCACCCGAAAGTACTAGTGCCCATGGGAGTTGTAATGATCATGGTGTGGCATTGCACCGAAGTACTTGTCGTTCTCGATGACATTTCACAATCTCGTACTTGACTCGACTTGACATGACATGATTTATGTGACCCGAAAAAGGTATTTATTATATACTTGCTTGAAACTTGATAGCCAATTCTTGACATGACATGAGGAATATACTTGCTTCAATATCTTGATACTTATTGACATGAGTTCTTGAAAGACATGCTAGTTCACTCAATTATCTCTTGTGATACACTCTCTCTTGTCGTTTTACGCGAACATGCATAGCTATATTGCATTCATGTAACTTGTAACCTACTTAAAGCAAGCTAGCACTTGAGTTATAAATCCTACTGAGCGTTCGCTCATCCAGTGTTTTTCCCTATTTTTCAGGTAAGTCCGATGACGAGACTCAATCGGATGGGGAAGGTCAAGAGTGAAGAGATTAGAGCTACTCCGTCTATCCAAGTGTCAACTAGTCTTGTCTTTCTATATTCTTGAGTCAATCGTTGTACTTTTCCCTTTATTGAGTCTTTGTACTTTCACTAAGTGAATTGTAATAGAAGTACTTTGAGGTTGTGATTGAATAAAGGATTGGGTTATCTTTACTTTTACGCACTCTATCTTTAGGTCGAATACACTAACGCTCTTATTGACATGATCGATATAAACTCGTCACGCACTCCGGGTTCCTTCTACGCTCGAGGCATGACACTGGGGGTGTAGGAAGTAGGGGTGGTCGAGTCAGCATGGCGGGTTGGGCAGGTCTAGGGGCAGGGACGGGTGCCTGCTGGCGAAGGGGAGGATCCCTCGGAGGGAGGGGGCACCTAGGAGCATCAAGGTCCTGGCGAGGAGGTTCCTGGGGGCGGGCCACAGGCCACCGAGTGTAGGAACCAGGCGTGGTCCTAGGGCCAGACACACATGGATATGGGACCCACTGGCGCGGAGTAGGAGCAAACTCCGCCTCAAATTGCTCCACCTCGAGGGCAACCAGGTACGCGTCCTCCAACTTGTCCACTTTGCGGCGAAAAAGCTCATACTATAGGTGTGGCCGTAGACCACGCCGAAAATGGGAAACAGTCATGGAGCTTTCCTCCGTGGCGTCACATCGTAGAAAGTACTCATCAAACTCGGTGATGTAATCGGAGATGGACCGATCTCCTTAGGTGAGACTCTGCCATCTGTCTATGAGACGCTGGCGGTAGGAGGTAGGAAGGTATTTCTTCCTGAGTTTGGACCTCATCTCATCCCACGTCTCTACCTGGGGCTCCTGACGGTGAAACAGCAGGTTCTCCATGTTCCTCCAATAAGTTTGTGCCTACCCTAGCAGTTTCATTTTATTGAACTTGACCTTTCGGTGGTCCGCCATCTCAAACCACTCGAAATACCAGTCCATGTCTGTGACGACCCGAGAATCCGATTACCGGGAAGGCCCGATAACCCGAGACTCGCACCGCCGCCCACGAGCCGGGAGGGCTCGGAAGGGCTAAAAGGAGTATGGAGGCACAAGGAAATAGGAAATAAAGCAGGACAATTCAAAAATTAACAGAAATAAATAAACAACTATGATAGAGTCCAGCCCAACAGAAAGTACAGTCTAAAGCAGTAAAACGTACCACATGCCAAGTGAACACTCGGCCCGGCAAGCTGGCAACTAAGAACCTCCGCTCCGCACCCTCGAACCTCGAGGAAGAAGAACCGCCTCACCTGAAAAGCAGGGAATGAGTCTCCAAAATAGAGACTCAGCAGGGATCCCGCGGAACCCCAACCGGAAACAACGGCGGTAGCGGAAAGGAAGCTACAACTACAGCAGGAACAGCAAACCGGTGGCCGGTCAAAAACTCGGCACTACAGCTACTCCTACTGCCAGAAGGCACACCTCGATCACGCAGTCGAAGCTACCGAACCACGCTAGCACCACCTACCGAAGTAAGAACACACGGCAACCACGCCGTAGAGGCCTGTCCCCCGGACAAAGCCGACCTGGACACGCTGTCCAAGGTGCAACCCCGACCATCCGATCGCGGGTACCGCACAACAAGACCCAACCTCGGTAAAGCCACTAGCACTAATCTCACGACGCAAGAACCGACACACGCGCCAAGGTGAAACAACCGAACTCACCGGTCAACACGACCAAAAACCCGAAGGTCAAAGACACAGAGACTGACAGTCTGTCACTCCATACTCGACAGGAGTACCACCCACTAGAAGAACGACCGGATGCGTCCCCTGACGTCTTACACCGCGTCACAAGTGTCTAGCTACAACGCCCCGGGCGTGAGACTCAGACACGCAACAAGTACCACAACAAGGACTAGCTGGGGTCGCGCTCGTCAGCACGTGTCCTAAGCCCCCAACTACGTGTGCACACACAGACCATCTGCTCTAGGTCGGGTCCTCTAGCTGGTTTTTCCCCCCACCGGACTCTGGTGGCAAAGGCAAGGGGCCGACGGAAACCAGCCTAAAAACCGCGTCTCACCGGGTCGCGCTCTCCACCACTCCCAGGTGGGTCCGCACACGCGTGCGCAGGAAGCTACGACTAGTGGAGGATCACAGAACGTGGACACAGAAACCACGCACGCACTCGTTACGAGTAACACGGAGTAACAGGTGGCACGACGCCACCAGACTCTGGACAGCCCACTAGACCTACAACTCAACGGCCTTTGAGTCACAAGACTCGAGGTCAAGACCGTTGCACATGACAACACTGAGCCGTCAATCTGGCCTAATCCCTAGGTCCAAAACCACAATGCGACAACTCACGAGGTAGTTCATCACTGTCGAGACCCATCCCTCGAGGAGGGAACTTAAGAAACCCCCAGCCTCAGGCTGGGAAGCTGGACTCACCGTCCAAGGCCACACGCTTGGCCCACTAGGAAGCCACCTTCCAGAGAAGCCACGACTTGCGGGGAAACCTCACCGCACTCACACCGACACACGGTGACACGATCTGGCACGAACACGGAAGCTCGGAATACCTGGGGTCGCCTGGACCCACCAAGCCCACGGGCATGCTTATCGAAGTAGCACGGTACCTCCAGACACCCTAAAACACGGTAACAAAACCCACGGGGTGCCCGGGACATTCACAAGGCCAAAGGTCGACCACTGGGTCACAACCGGGTCGACCGGAGACCAACACAACACAATCGGAACACTAGAAGGTCACTCGGACCCTTAAACTCACGGGAACGCTAATCGAGGTAAACCAAACCTCTGGACACCCAAAGATACGGTCACAGAACTCCACGGGGTGTCCAGGACACACACGGCCCAAGGGGAGCACGATCAGCCGCAGACCGTCCGCCTCGGGTAGCCCGGCAGGCCACCCCAAGAACGCGCTACACATGCATAGCGCGTTAAGCAAGAACGCGCTATGCAAACCTAGCGCGTTCAGCAAGAACGCGCTATAGGTCCATAGCGCGACCAGACCAGGTCGCGCTATGATCCTATAGCGCGACAACCAAAAATGCGCTGGGACCCTAGAGCGCGACAAGAACCGCCTTACTATTCATCTTCTCCGATGAACGCGCCCCGTCGGGGCAGCGCGACACTCAAGAACGCGCTACTGGAAGCTAGCGCGTTCTCAGTCCGCGCCCGAAAAACGGTAGAAATGGCGGGAAAACCCATTCCACGCCCCGATCACCCCCGGGTGATGGGGAAACAAAGGGGGAAACATTCCCCAACCCCTCTGGCACCGAGAGGACCCATTTAAACCCCAAAAACACGATCAAAACACAAGATTCGGCTCACACCCCAAAAACATGCATTTTTCCCAAATCACCCCGTTTAGTCCGCTCGGCTCACCACGGCCTACGAAACTCGCGGGAATTGAAGTACACGGGTTGAGGGTCCATCTCCCTACCTCCACCGAAGATTCGACGCACCGTGGACACCGATCCACGAAGAAAACGCCGCTTAAACCCTCGCCGGTTCACGATCCCACGAACTGCCTCCACCATCGCGATCCTCATCCCGTACCCGTCGCTCCACGCCCCACGAGCCACGCCGCCCCGCCCTCGCCGCCTCCGTCAGCCGCCCGGAGTGAGAGGGGGAGAGGAGAGAACGTGAGAGAAGAGAGAGGGAGGGAAGAGAGAAATGAGATGGGGAGAGAGAAAAATGAGGTTATTATATAGAAAATCCGGAAATTCTCAAAAATACCGAAAAATAGAAAATCATGTTTCTGCGATGCTCGGAACACACCGATCGCAACGGTACCACTCGCGCCCTGGTGAACAGCCCGGTTCACCCGTAACGAGGTTCCGAAGGAATTACCGAAACACACACCGGGAATCGGAAAACACACGCGGAAAAGCCGCGGAACGCTTCCGGGCCTCCGAAACAACTCCGGATCGCGCCGATCCGAACACAAAAGATGTCCGAAACAAAGATTCGGACACAACGGAGTCGGACACTCCAAGAAACCAGATCCGGGACCCATGAACAAGGATCCAAAAAATCCGGGCATTACAGCCCTCCCCCCTTAAAGAAATTTCGTCCTAGAAATTCAGGACTAGCACCAAGTCACAGGGGAAGAACGCCTCCGCTAACTGACAACGTTGCCAGGGCCCCAACACAGAAAAACCTCAATTCTCGAAAAAGCACCGATCATTAGGGATACAGCCAGACCATAATCATGAACAATGCCATGCTCCGCACACCGCGCACACACCGGCCACCAGAGCAGGCATAACACAAGGGCACAAGTCTGGTATCACCTCGGACACAACGGAAACCACCCACGACATCGCTGCCACCCTCTCGCTCACCGAGGGAACGCAATTCTCGCCACGAAAACCAATCCACCGGTCAACGCCCACGCCCGGCGGACCAACCAACGTTAGCTTCACAACCCGCCGATCGATCTCACACCCTGCACCAGGGGTAACCAATCACTGAGCTTCCACCAGCTCACACCTCAGAAATGGCCACCAAAAGGCCTCGCTGGCACTCGGCTCTCTCCATTCTCGAGCCCCTTACAACCAGCATCTTCTGTCTCTGAAAAGACCATCCACTGGTCGCCAGACATTCGCCAACGGAAAACCTCCACCGGCCCAGCAGGCACGATCCAACACATGACAGGCCATCTGCTGACTCACGCACAGACCAACACCACCTCCAATCTCGAACCTCATGCCAACTCTACCCTCTCAGGGGAGCACGGCGAAACCACATGACTCCATCTCCACACGGTCCTCACGTCACTCGACTCAGACATACGGGGAATCCTCCCTTGCTGGCCACAGACTGAGGATCAATATCCCACGCCAACGTCTCATCAGTGACCTCCACACACAGGCATCAACCACCGTCCTGTCTCATCGAATCCTATCTCATCAAAATCTCCATCTCAATTAATCCAAGAGGATGCCTGCCAATCCCGACTCCCGCTCTTATCACAGAGCCACGGGATACACAACCTCTTACAACCCGCGGCACACTTCTCCAGAACACGATCTTATCCACGAACACAACCTCCAACGCTAGGACAGGGTACTCATGCGGCAACCTCGCCAGCACATTTCCCCAACTCTCCACCTGCCTGTGCCATAAACCACAATATCTCAAGCAACGGCACAGCAACCAACACGTCTCACACCGCCGGAGACAACGCACATCGATGAACCAATCCTCCGTTGCTCTACAATTCCTCAGAAATCCACCCGAAACAACCAACGCTACGATCCACGCACTCTGATCCACATACACAGCCACCACAACGCCAACTCGGGATCCACCATCCCGACAACCATCTGCAACCCCGCAGACTCCGATCCTCCGCACATCGGAAACCACAACACCAACCGCAATTCTCGCGAACACCGCCCAGCCGGCACTCGTCCTTCCAAAACAGCGCCAACACCCTTACACATCAGGGAACGGGCAACGATTCTCACAGGCAACCACCTTGCCAAAGCACGGAACGTGTCTCGCACGGATTTCACGGCGCACAAAGGCCAACCAATCCGGACACGCAATGCAAGACGACGAACCTTGGCCAAATGCAATCTCTCCAACCAGAGGAGAGACCAATCGCACCTCCGACCAACGGAAGGAAAACTCCGCACTCGACCTGACCTCGAGCCTCGCGCATGCCGGGAATAGCACCTTTCAGCACTAAGAAAACCATCACTTCCGTCAGGTCAGCTCCTCTGACAACACTTACCAAGTGTCTCGTCGGACCATGGTCACAACATCTCTCGATGCACCACCGCTACAATCCCCCGAACTGCAACACGACCGCCGACAACCTCTGCCCAACGCAACACAACCAGGGCCACCACTCAAGGGAGAAAGCTCTCGACCTTGATCTTTAGACCCCACGTCGGCACAAAAGCCGTGAACAACAACCACCTTCACAGCGCCGCACAGCGCACTCAAACTCTCAATCGAGAAACAAAGCGAAAACATGCACGAAACCCTATGCCAACTGCTGACTCTACTGGACCTTACGGACTCTGATCACTGCAATATCTCGAATTCCTATGTACGTCCACAACCACTGCTCTGATACCAGCTGTGACGACCCGAGAATCCGATTACCGGGAAGGCCCGATAACCCGAGACTCGCACCGCCGCCCACGAGCCGGGAGGGCTCGGAAGGGCTAAAAGGAGTGTGGAGGCACAAGGAAATAGGAAATAAAGCAGGACAATTCAACAATTAACAGAAATAAATAAACAACTACGACAGAGTCCAGCCCAACAGAAAGTACAGTCTAAAGCAGTAAAACGTACCACATGCCAAGTGAACACTCGGCCCGGCAACCTGGAAACTAAGAACCTCCGCTCCGCGCCCTCGAACCTCGAGGAAGAAGAACCGCCTCACCTGAAAAGCAGGGAATGAGTCTCCAAAACAGAGACTCAGCAGGGATCCCGCGGAACCCCAACCGGAAACAACGGCGGTAGCGGAAAGGAAGCTACAACTACAGCAGGAACAGCAAACCGGTGGCCGGTCAAAAACTCGGCACTACAGCTACTCCTACTGCCAGAAGGCACACCTCGATCACACAGTCGAAGCTACCGAACCACGCTAGCACCACCTACCGAAGTAAGAACACACGGCAACCACGCCGTAGAGGCCTGTCCCCCGGACAAAGCCGACCTGGACACGCTGTCCAAGGTGCAACCCCGACCATCCGATTGCGGGTACCGCACAACAAGACCCAACCTCGGTAAAGCCACTAGCACTAATCTCACGACGCAAGAACCGACACACGCGCCAAGGTGAAACAACCGAACTTACCGGTCAACACGACCAAAAACCCGAAGGTCAAAGACATAGAGACTGACAGTCTGTCACTCCATACTCGACAGGAGTACCACCCACTAGAAGAACGACTGGATGCATCCCCTGACGTCTTACACCGCGTCACAAGTGTCTAGCTACAACGCCCCGGGCGTGAGACTCAGACACGCAACAAGTACCACAACAAGGACTAGCTGGGGTCGCGCTCGTCAGCACGTGTCCTAAGACCCCAACTACGTGTGCACACACAGACCATCTGCTCTAGGTCGGGTCCTCTAGCTGGTTTTCCCCCCCACCGGACTCTGGTGGCAAAGGCAAGGGGCCGACGGAAACCAGCCTAAAAACCGCGTCTCACCGGGTCGCGCTCTCCACCACTCCCAGGTGGGTCCGCACACGCGTGCGCAGGAAGCTACGACTAGTGGAGGATCACAGAACGTGGACACAGAAACCACGCACGCACTCGTTACGAGTAACACGGAGTAACAGGTGGCACGACGCCACCAGACTCTGGACAGCCCACTAGACCTACAACTCAACGGCCTTTGAGTCACAAGACTCGAGGTCAAGACCGTTGCACATGACAACACTGAGCCGTCAATCTGGCCTAATCCCTAGGTCCAAAACCACAATGCGACAACTCACGAGGCAGTTCATCACTGCCGAGACCCATCCCTCGAGGAGGGAACTTAAGAAACCCCCAGCCTCAGGCTGGGAAGCTGGACTCACCGTCCAAGGCCACACGCTTGGCCCACTAGGAAGCCACCTTCCAGAGAAGCCACGACTTGCGGGGAAACCTCACCGCACTCACACCGACACACGGTGACACGATCTGGCACGAACACGGAAGCTCGGAATACCTGGGGTCGCCTGGACCCACCAAGCCCACGGGCATGCTTATCGAAGTAGCACGGTACCTCCAGACACCCTAAAACACGGTAACAAAACCCACGGGGTGCCCGGGACATTCACAAGGCCAAAGGTCGACCACTGGGTCACAACCGGGTCGACCGGAGACCAACACAACACAATCGGAACACTAGAAGGTCACTCGGACCCTTAAACTCACGGGAACGCTAATCGAGGTAAACCAAACCTCTGGACACCCAAAGACACGGTCACGGAACTCCACGGGGTGTCCAGGACACACACGGCCCAAGGGGAGCATGATCAGCCGCAGACCGTCCGCCTCGGGCAGCCCGGCAGGCCACCCCAAGAACGCGCTACACATGCATAGCGCGTTAAGCAAGAACGCGCTATGCAAACCTAGCACGTTCAGCAAGAACGCGCTATAGGTCCATAGCGCGACCAGACCAGGTCGCGCTATGATCCTATAGCGCGACAACCAAAAACGCGCTGGGACCCTAGAGCGCGACAAGAACTGCCTTACTGTTCATCTTCTCCGATAAACGCGCCCCGTCGGGGCAGCGCGACACTCAAGAACGCGCTACTGGAAGCTAGCGCGTTCTCAGTCCGCACCCGAAAAATGGTAGAAACGGCAGGAAAACCCATTCCACGCCCCGATCACCCCCGGGTGATGGGGAAACAAAGGGGGAAACATTCCCCAACCCCTCTGGAACCGAGAGGACCCATTTAAACCCCAAAAACACGATCAAAACACAAGATTCGGCTCACACCCCAAAAACATGCATTTTTCCCAAATCACCCCGTTTAGCCCGCTCGGCTCACCACGGCCTACGAAACTCGCGGGAATCGAAGTACACGGGTTGAGGGTCCATCTCCCTACCTCCACCGAAGATTCGACGCACCGTGGACACCGATCCACGAAGAAAACACCGCTTAAACCCTCGCCGGTTCACGATCCCACGAACTGCCTCCACCATCGCGATCCTCGTCCCGTACCCGTCGCTCCACGCCCCACGAGCCACGCCGCCCCGCCCTCGCCGCCTCCGTCGGCCGCCCGGAGTGAGAGGGGGAGAGGAGAGAACGTGAGAGAAGAGAGAGGGAGGGAAGAGAGAAATGAGATGGGGAGAGAGAAAAAGGAGGTTATTATATAGAAAATCCAAAAATTCTCAAAAATACCAAAAAATAGAAAATCACGTTTCTGCGATGCTCGGAACACACCGATCGCAACGGTACCACTCGCGCCCTGGTGAACAGCCCGGTTCACCCGTAACGAGGTTCCGAAGGAATTACCGAAACACACACCGGGAATCGGAAAACACACGCGGAAAAGCCGCAGAACGCTTCCGGGCCTCCGAAACAACTCCGGATCGCGCCGATCCGAACACAAAAGATGTCCGAAACAAAGATTCGGACACAACGGAGTCGGACACTCCAAGAAACCAGATCCGGGACCCATGAACAAGGATCCAAAAAATCCGGGGCATTACAATGTCGGCCTCCCAATCAAGATAGACCTTCGGGTCTAAGGACCCGTCAAAAGTGGGAGGGTCTGCTCGCACCGGCCTGAGAACCCGCTCGTCCTCATCATCCCTCTATGGTCGGTGACCACGACGGCGTCGGCCATTTCCCCCATAATCATTTTTGGACTCGTAGTCCTCAACATCGGGGGCACGTGGTTGTCGCTCCTCAGCCCTAAGTGGGGCGGGCTGCACACCAGGCGCTTGGGGGGGCGCCTGAGGGGCCGGGACAGCTCCAGGGAGCTCCTGGCGGGGGACTCTCTCCACATTCTCCATCCTTCCAACCAAACCTTAGATAGATCGGTCAGAGACCTGAGCGCGGTTGTAGCACCCCGATTTATTAAGGAATAAAATTTTGAGAAAATTAATAAGAAATCCCTTAAGAAATAGGATGAGTAAATTTTTGACTATTTTATAAAAATCTGGAAAAGTTAGAATCTTGTAGAGGATGAAACGTTAAGTAAAATTGTCTTCTATGGCCAGCCAAAATAAAATTCGTAAACAAGCCGAATTAGTAGATTAAGACCCAAAACCACACTTAGCCTAATCGAACCTTAAAACATGAAATTTGAGCCCAATACCCGATCATTTAAGCTAATACCAGATTCAAAAGAATGGCTAGGATTGACTCATCATTTCTCCTCTGGTTAATCTTTGAAACCCTAACCCTAGAGAACGTATTTCGGATGAGATCGGCGGCGACGCCCTAATCCGTGCGATTCGCGCGCAACCAAGTTTGTGGACTCTTATCTCCGCGACGGAACCCTTTAGAATGCAATTGAACCTATAAAAGTGACCCTTAGCCACCCTAGAATAGTTTAGATGCTATGGCGGCCGGCGAGGACCTCGGACGGGAGAGTATTCGGCGATTACCGGCGGCGTGTACCTAGCGCGATCGGCTTCCCTCTTCTTCCTTCATCTTTTGATTAAGGTAGGTGATAGCAAGCCAAACCCTAAATATTATATGTGGATAGAAGCGCCGTCTTGTCCTTTTTCCATTGATCTAGAAAGCCCTAATTTTATCTAGTATCCTGCAAGGATTTCGGGTTTTAGTAGAAGCATGCTAGAACTAGGGTTAACTATGTACCATCTCAATTTAAGTAGGGATTTCAGGCACTAAACGTCCAATTGATCATGCTATCTTGTATAACTTTTCATGCTCGTTCTATTGACTATAAAAGCCCTAATTTTCTTGGTTTATATTGTGCGTATTTAGTTATTATTGCTAACCCTAGCCAACCCCGCCGGAGACGGGCAAGGCGAAGGGGCGGCAGACTGATCTGACTTGCGCGGCCTCTCGATAGACCGCCCATACTCTATAGGCGGCCGGTTCTTGACCGTTCATATGTTTTATCTTTGATCACTTTTGTAGATTACACAGCAGAACCCTAATCGCCCTTTTCTTCAAGCGGCCAGTCTCGGACCGCTCATCTTTCCCAGTGGCACCCTACAGACCGTTCAACCCTTGCATGCCTTCGGACCTGAAAGAGTGAGAACGGCCTGTCGTGCGCCCGTCGAGCCATGTGAGCGGCTCTGCACGAACCGCCCAACTACACAGAACTGCTTATTTCTTCACTTAAGCATGATTTATCTTAGTAGGTTAGTGGCTAATGGTAGGTTAGCAACCCACATGATAACTGGAACTCATGGAAGTAAAAAATTATGAATTTTTGCTAGTTGTCTTCACTTGATTCATCATGGCCTCAACCTATTTCAATATGTTAAGTTTAACATGATTTCTTAAACCATGCTATTGAGATTGATTGACAGTCGTTCTACTCCGGTAGGATTGGCTGACTGCTATACTTGGTTTTCAATGATTTGACAGTCTCATTTCCTTGTAATGGTTGGGACTCTCCGCCGGATACTCCTTCCGTCAGACTAGGACCTTCATTACAGGACCTTCGTAAGCCCCCACGAGCCTGGGATTCCCACTAGGACGCCGGGCAGGTTGTACCACCAAGACCTGGACCTGTTCACGTGATCGAACCACTTGGATTGATGTGCTGTGAGTCACGGCTCAATTTGGACCGACTGAGCCTTAAACGGTCGAATTTGGACCGTTTAACTCAATAGGCGGCCCATTATGAACCGTGCATTCCTGGCTAAATGCCATGTCTTGTTGGTCGATTAACCTTGTTTCATCTTCGACCAAATCATGGTTTGATCGACCCAATAAGCCCTAGGTTGACCAGTGGATAGTAGGCTGGACCTTGGTTCAGTTCTGCCCCACTTATGGCAGCCCGGAGCCATTTTGGGTCGATTTCTAGTTGCCAGTCAGGCCCAGTAATTGAACGGACAGTCTCGGCCCGCTCATTCTTTAGCGCGGATCATTATGAACCGTTCAGTTACTGAGTAGCCCAATCCTAAACCGCTTACTGTCATCGTGGGCTTCAGAGCTTGCCTATCGTGAACGGCCTAGAGTGGACCGTTCATACCTATTAAAAGCCCACTTTTTGACCGTCTTATAATTTGAGCGGCCCATATTAGACCGTTTATCTTTGGCTTCTATTAGGCTGTTCTTTCAGCCCAATCCCTTTAGCGCGGTCCATATACCGACCGTCCATTTCCCTGAGCGGCCCAACATGGACCGTGTATCTTCCAGGAAAATGATTTCTGTGGTTGTTCATGTTTGAATCCAAGCACCTGTCGGTTCTTGATAATTTGAACTTTCTGGTCAAAGTATCTCTTCGACTTATCCTTGGGTTTTTCGAGGTAAGTTATACCTTGACGTTATTGGCCATTTAACTTGATTAAAGTCTAGACATAACTTGGGATCTTGGATCCATTAAACCAATGCCAACGCATCATAAGGGCCCGGTTTGGTCCTGGGAGGAGCGCCCAAAAAGTACTTGTGCCCCGGGGAGTTTGAATGACATGGTGAGGCATTGCACCGAGTGCATGACTAGCGTGATGTCTACGACAATAATCTATTACTTGAATTTTTCTTGACTTGGTTAGTTTTTGCTTGTTGGCCAATTTCCAGATACATCATGGTATCACCTTCTCTTTATTCTATTACTTTGTCATATCGTCATTTCATTTCGTTCTTTATTTTCTGACTTAAAAATGTAATTAATTGGTTAATTATTTAAACTTGCCTGTTATTACCTACTGAGTGTTCGCTCACCCAGTTGTTCCCCTCTTTCAGGTAGCTCAGGTGAGGATTCGCAGACTAATGGGGACGGGCAAGAGTGATGGCCATGGAGCGAACCTGTTAAGAAGCCGTGTGAAGCCAGTCTTAGTTGTTGTGTCTAGTTGTGTTTAGATTATGTGTGTTTGAAAGAGTTGTAACTTCGAGATTTGCAATTGTAATATTTTCAAGTGGATGTTATGTTGGAAGTTGTTTAAGAGAGTTTGTGTGATTGGAATGTGGATCTTTTAAATGTAATTTAGTTATGGAGTTATTTCTGTTCATGGTATTGTGTTGATCTTTAGCTTAGCATAGCATGTCTGTGAATGAACATATTTTCATTAATTATTTCTACTGCCAGTCCCGATATTCCGCGTCGGGGCGTGACAGCAGTCCTCCATGGCCTTGAAACGGCCTTCTATGCGCTCGGTATGCTCCCTAAGAGTTTGGTTGGACCTCTCCATATGCTCCCTCAAAGTTTGGTCGGGCCTCTCCATGCGCTCCATGAGTAGAGCCACCAAGTCCTCCAGTGATTGACCTCCCGGGTTGGCACCTCGGGGTTCACCCATAGTGTCAGGGCGATGGTACTGGGCACCTCCACGGGTGGGCATGCAATGGGACCTAAAGGGAACTAAGGGGTAACTCACTACGATCTATATGGACGGACTAATGCAAAATGAAGGACGACCTAGACTCCAATATCCGGTATGAGGCGGAGGTTTGATCCGAGGATCGCGCTCATGCAAGTGTGCCCCTTTCCCAATAGGCGTAGCCTATCGTTCCAGGAACACCTTTGGATATACCAGATGAAATGGAGCACCTTGGACCGACTACCATAGACTCAAACTGGCTCTTATACCAATTTGATGCGGGACGACTACGAGACTCGACTCGGACTTGTTGCGACCTTGGACTCTAAAGGACGACGTGACTAAAGAGACGACGCGACCAGCAACAACACCATGACGCACGGCACCTAACGAGCTTTAGAAGAGGCGATCATGCCCCAAACAAGAAGCGCTAACTCACAGTCGTCCCCAGCGAGGGAAACGTGATGATCTGTATGGTTGAGTAATCGGCTTTGAGTCTCGAGTGGTCAGCTCACTCTCGTGCTCGGAATGAGTCACGGGACGGGTTTCGCTCTCACAACTCAAAGCTGTGATTAAGATTTGACAAGCTGGGAAATAATTAACTCACATGCAGCGGCAGTAAGAACATATACTAGCTAAGCAAGAAAGACAAAGTAAGAGGCGAATGTACCTCCACGCTCGGGGCATGGGGAAGACGTCCCGGCCAAGTCCATTACTCCCGGTACAATGGTAAAAATTAGTTACAGCATGAAAATTATGGCCCACTCCACACAAGGAGGTAAAAGGTACAATAGCGATCCGGGAGCGCCATTCCTGGGTTGACGGGCAGCAAGGCGGCGAGTTCCGGGCGACGGCGGGCAGCGACTCTGGTTCTGCAGTTTGCTGGCCGGTAGGACAGCGAACACGGGCGTCCAAAGGGACGTCGGCCACCTAAGATCTTCTGAAGGCGGAGGTTCACCGGGACACTGTCGGAGGGTCCCTGGTCGACCCCCAGGAGCGGCGGTCGCTGAAGTCACCCCGGCATATTTCTTTGGGATTTATCCGGCAACCCCTTTTGCTGGCCTGGCTTGGAGCAGAAATGCGTGCCTCCACGAAATTGGCCGGTACGCCCAGATCCGATGTCGGATCGAGACGCAATGGGTACCGTTGGAAAGAGGACTCAAAATCCTACGACATACTGAAATTTCAAATCCATCCAATGGTTGTAGTAGAAATGAAAACGTCTGTAAGCCGACTGAGTTCTCTAACCCAAAACACTGAACAGACAAGGCAGAACAGGATCTGCCTGTTCAAGGGCTTTGACCGAGGATCAAAAGAAAGATTTAGGACCTGGGATTTTTATGGAGGCTAGAGGGGAGGGTGGTAGTTACGGACATAATTTTTGGGTATTTTTATGACAACATTTTAGAGGTAAGAAAAATAGGCTACTACAGGTGGTGCGGACACCAGGGAGATCAGTGACACGTCGGCGAACCGACGGTGCCATACGCGGAGCACCAAGTGGACTACTTCGGCTTCCCTTCAAATTAGGGATAATTTGGCTTCAATTTGGACCTTTTTGCATGAAAATTGGGCTTGTAATGAACATTCTACTTGGGTTTTCATAATGGGCTAGTTGTAAGGCTCTTAAAGGGCCAATTGGTTAAAGCCCTTAAGCATTCCTTAAGAAAGGAGTGCCCATGGTCCATTATGATGGATCCATAAGCCATGCAAGGCCCAATTGGGCTTCCTTCCTACATGGGCTATCTAGGTTGGAGAGGCCTTAACCAAGAGTGGATGAGGCCTTAAGCAAGAATGGATGAATGGGCTTAAGAGGATGGCCATGGCCAAATGGCCCAATTGGAGGCCCAAGTAGGGGGCGCCCCCTTATTTGTTGTATTAGGCTAGACAAATTATGTTTTTTCTTCTTCCACCTCCCCATTTACCACATGTAGCATAAAATGGCTGCTGGTCAAATACAAAATGGCTGCCACCTACCTTCTTTACAGGAATTTCAAAGGTAGGTGAGCTAACATGTTGGCTTGTCCCCCTCTCCCTTTCTCTCATGGTCAAGGGGTGCAGCCCCCTCCCTCTCCTTGTATCCCAAGCAAGTCCCCTCCCCCTACCCCTTGCATTTGCCTATTTAAAGCCATGTATAGTGTTTGTAAAGAAGTTAATGAAAGTTTGTTGAGAGAAAATTGCATTGGAGAGAGATTCTCTTGTGTTTCCCTGGGTGTGACTACCTTGGTTCTGTCCTGTGACGGGATAGAATCGGGTCATGTGACTCGACCTTGTATCCCCCTCTTCCTCTTACCTTCTTCTTCCACAAAAACTCCCAGTGATACCTCTGAGAGTTAGGAAGATTTCAGCGCTGGTTTCGCATCAATCGGAGTTCGTGAGCAACGGCAGCCATTCGTTTCGTGGAGGCGCGCAGATCGGTTCCAGATTGCTGCACAGATCTGGAGGTGACCATATTTGAATTTCTCCAGCCCAACACCGATGCCATCTGACACTGGTTCCTGAAGAGAGATCGTAGGATTTCGAGTCATCTTCGCGTTGCCGCTGATCTCGCCTCGATCTGATCAACGTGCTGTTCATGGCGGTGATTCTCGTGAGATCGCGCAAGAGATCTGAGCAGATCCGACCCCAAACCAGAGCCGATTTCCAGAGTCCGCCCCGACTCATCCGTTTGAGATCTGTGAGGGATCTTTGGATTACATCTTCCTCTTAACGTCGCCAACAATCTCCTATAAAGAACGTCTCAATCCGAAATCGGAAGCTATTTTTCCATCATTTTACCGTGTCGCTGTGTCATTCTGGGAGCTCAAAACTAAAAGCTGAGAAGAAACGTTACTGCACCCAGATCTGAAAAGATCTGATCACGCCCTTTGGAGTGCAGAAACTACGTCCAGTCATCGACGTTCTCCAACAAACAGAACTAAATTTGGACATCGGTGCTAGGAGTATCGGCCTTCGCAAGTTCGCTGCGCAGGGAGACCAGCGTGGACAGAACCAGGTCGGTTCACCCTCGGCATACCCGATCGGCCCCGACTCGCCTCCCTCGACTCCGAAGAGTGATGCCCGTCAACCCGAGTTCCAGCAACCCCAAAGTTATTGATTGTAGCCTGATACCTCCCTGTGTGGAGTGGGTCAAGCTTCTGAATTTGTAAAATTTAATTCAATTGTGTATTGGGGTTGTTCGGAAATCGGCCGGGGTGTCTTCCCCACGCCTTGTCGTGGAGGTACGCGATTCATTCCCCACTCACATTGCTGTTTAGTATGCTTTCTATATTGCTGCGTTTGTGAGAATAGGGCCGACAGCTAGTTTCAAATTAACCGTGATTGTGAGTTGTGAGCGCCCGTTCCGTGGCTCCAATCGAGCACCGAGCGCGAATTAGCACCCTAGGCGACGGTGGTTTCTTAATCGCCGCGATCCCCACGTTTCCCTCGCAAGGGACGATCGTCGGGCTCAAGAGATTTGCTATTGAGAGATGTCTCCACCCGGAGAATACCACGGTGGTCAGCCGCCCGGCTTGCCTTAGTGTGCTAGTGCTGGCCGCACAACGAGTCGGTCGTACGTCTTAGCCCGAGTCGGTCATCTGTCCCGCATTAGTTTGGTATCAGAACGTCCATGGTCGAGTCTAGGGTATTCATGATAGTTTGGTATAAGTCGGTTTAATTCGAGTCTAAGATCATCATATTTCTAAAACAAAAAGGAAAATGTTTTAAAATTGCATCCCAATAAACGGTATATCAAAAGGTGTTGCCCGAACGTTAGGTTACGCCTATCGGGAAGGCCGCACTTTGCGTCGACCGATCTTCGGATTCTGTAAGTCCGCCAAGTACCGAATATTGGTTTAGGTCTAGACGCATCATCGTAGTGTGTGTTTGCATTAGTTGGTGTTTCCTAGTCCGTGTGTCTGCATGTCCACTACCCGCCACTACCATGGCCGTCACCCGAGACCATGGGTCCGATTGGTCACCCTTGGTGGCCGAATTCAATGCTTTCATGGCTCGATGCCCGGACCCTATGTCACCAACCGAGTCGTTCCAGCGACCTATCATGTCCATTGCCATCTTACCTAATGGGTTCCATACGGAGATCGACTTCATCAATAGGGTGTCGTCTAACTGTGTCTCACACGACATAGTTGAATCGCTCTCTAAGACCAGAGAGATTGTTCTCAATGGTGGTTTAGCATTTGTAGAGTTCCAATGGAGGTTCGGCACCGCTCTTTATTTCGATGGAGCATGGTGCAAGGTCGGCACACTTGCTGGCCCATGCATCATTTTAGGGTAAGATTGGTTGGAAGAGAGGAGAGCAACCTTCGACCGGGATAGGAGGACTTGCACTTTATACCCACCTCACCTACCCGGCGAGTTCGTCTTCCACGATGGCATACACCCAACTACCTCCGTGTCTCCAACCACCCAACTCCACCAGTCCATTCCACCTCCGGACTCACATCCACCACCACTCCCGGAGCCCACCCATGTAGTCCCCTATACTAGGGTTAGCCATTTCTCCGACCCGTGTCCTTCACATTCTCCTACCTTAGAGGACAACTAGTTGGAGGATGCCTCACCCGGGCCTATTATAGTGAGTTACGAGGCTGATCAAGAATTAGCCGAGGAGTATCTCACTGATGTTTTGGGGTTAGAGAATGACCCAATAGAGGACCCCACCATTCCACTCCTACCCGTCTCTCCTATGGTAGCGCAGTCGCTAGTGACTACCGTACCAGTGTCGGCACTCTATGTTGACATGGTATGGTTTGACTTCTACCATGCATACGAGAGACAATATCCGGACTTACCCTTTTGTGAGTGCCACACCCGACGTCCGGATTACTTTCCCATCACCCGCCTCTTGATCCTCTTACACTTCCATATCTGAAGATGAGTCTTCTCGAATCGGAGACGGTTGATGAGGGAGGAAACTCGTGACATCCGGTTGTGGGCTAGTCCTTCTTTACACTTAGTGTATGAAGATGACGACCATCATCCTTAGCGGGTCTTCTTCCATATGTCCCTTGTGTTTGTGTCTTTGTCTTTGTCTTTGTCTATGTATGTCTAAGGTCATATGTGTGTGTTTGTTTGTCTCTCTAGTTATTTTCTTTCATACATATGGTTTGCATTAAGTCGTGTCAATAAAAGGCCAGTCAAGCACGTATAAGGAGGTAGCCGATGCATGCTACATATCTGTGGATTCAAAAGGAGAGTACGTCTAGATCAGGGTCATACCTGATTGGTTTCCTCCTGGAGACCGAAAGTAACTCAAGGTCCACGATACCCACCCTTTCCGGGTCAAGAAACAAGTGGGTCCGAATGCGTACGATATTGAACTACCGGACGACTATGGTGTCAGTTCGACGTTCCATGTTTCAGATCTGGTAGCATATTGGAACCCGCGGTGATCCTAGAGAGTTTTGGGCTTTCTCCTCCCATTGTGAGTGATACACCACCCGAGAGTCCACTCTTCCAGCCTCAACGCACGCATATAGATTGTATACTGGATGAGCAGGTGATCACCAGGAACGGAGCCTACCAACACGTCCTAGTACGTTGGCGAGGATGCCCCACGATGAACAACGCCCTGATCACATGCGGAGAGCTCAAGTTTCACGACCCTTACTCGACAGGGTGGAGTTTTTCTCATCCGGGGAGAATTGGTGCGGACACCAGGGCGATCAGTGACACGTCGGCGAACCGACGGTGCCATACGCGGAGCATCAAGTGGACTACTTCGGCTTCCCTTCAAATTAGGGACAATTTGGCTTCAATTTGGACCTTTTTGCATGAAAATTGGGCTTGTGATGAATATTCTACTTGGGTTTTCATAATGGGCTAGTTGTAAGGCTCTTAAAGGGCCAATTGGTTAAAGCCCTTAAGCATTCCTTAAGAAAGGAGTGGCCTTGGTCCATTATGATGGATCCATAAGCCATGCAAGGCCCAATTGGGCTTCCTTCCTACATGGGCTATCTAGGTTGGAGAGGCCTTAACCAAGAGTGGATGAGGCCTTAAGCAAGAATGGATGAATGGGCTTAAGAGGATGGCCATGGCCAAATGGCCCAATTGGAGGCCCAAGTAGGGGGCGCCCCCTTATTTGTTGTATTAGGCTAGACAAATTATGTTTTTTCTTCTTCCACCTCCCCATTTACCACATGTAGCATAAAATGGCTGCTGGTCAAGTACAAAATGGCTGCCACCTACCTTCTTTACATGAATTTCAAAGGTAGGTGAGCCAACATGTTGGCTTGTCCCCCTCTCCCTTTCTCTCATGGTCAAGGGGCGCAGCCCCCTCCCTCTCCTTGTATCCCACGCAAGTCCCCTCCCCCTACCCCTTGCATTTGCCTATTTAAAGCCATGTATATTGTTTGTAAAGAAGTTAATGAAAGTTTGTTGAGAGAAAATTGCATTGGAGAGAGATTCTCTTGTGTTTCCTTGGGTATGACTCCCTTGGTTCTGTCCTGTGACGGAACAGATCTGGGTAATGTGACTCAACCTTGTATCCCCCTGTTCCTCTTACCTTCTTCTTCCACAAAAAATCCCAATGATATCTCTGAGCGTTAGGAAGATTTCAGCGCTGGTTTCACGTCAATCGGAGTTCGTGAGCAACAGCAACCATTCGTTTCGTGGAGGCGCGCAGATCGGTTCCAGATTGCTGCCCAGATCTGGAGGTGACTGTGTTTTAATTTCTCCAACCCAACCCTGACTCTATCTGATGCTAGTTCCTGAAGAGAGATCGTAGGATTTCGAGTCGTCTTCGCGTTGCCGCTGATCTCGCCTCGATCTGATCACCATGTTGTTCGTGACGGCGATTCTCGTGAGATCGCGCAAGAGATCTGAGCAGATCTGGCCCCAAACTAGAGCCGACTTCCAGAGTCCGCCCCGACTCATCCATTCGAGATCTGTGAGGGATCTTCGGAGTACGTCTTCCTATTGACGTCACCAACAATCTCCCATAAAGAACGTCTCAATCCGACATCGGCAGCTATTTTTCCATCATTTTACTGTGTCTCTGCGTCGTTCTGGGAGCTCAAAACTAGAAGCTGAGAAGAAACGTTACTGCACCCAGATCTGAAAAGATCTGATGGCGCCCTTCAGAGTGCAGAAACTACGTCCAGTCGCCGACGTTCTCCAATAAACGGAACTCAATTCGGATATCGGTGCTAGGAGTACCGGCCTTCGTAAGTTCACTGCGCAGGGAGACCAGCGTGGACAGAACCAGGTCAGTTCACCCTCGGCATACCCGATCGGCCCCGACTCGCCTCCCTCGGCTCCGAAGAGTGCTGCCCGTCAACCCGGGTTCCAGTAACCCCAAAGTTATCGATTGTAGCTCAATACCTCCCTGTGTGGAGTGGGCCAAGCTTCTAAATTTGTAAAATTTAATTCAATTGTGTATTGGGGTTGTTCGGAAATCGGCCGGGGTGTCTTCCCCACGCCTTGTCGTGGAGGTAGGCGATTCATTCCCCACTCACATTGCTGTTTAGTATGTGTAGTGTCCCGGATCCTTCGGATCCTTTGTTATGGGTCTCGGATCTGGTTTGTCGGAGCGTCCGACCCGGTTGTGTCTGAAATTTTGTTTCGGACATCTTTCGTGTTCGGATCGGTGCGATCCGGAGTCGTTTCGGAGGCCCGGAGTGTGTCCGCGGCTTTCCCGTGCGTGTTTTCCGATTTCCGCGTACGGGTTTCGGCGAATCCTTCGGAACCCTGTAGCGGGTGAACCGGGTCGTTCGCCAGCCCGCGAGTGGTACCGTTGCGATCAGCGCGTCGAGACGGTCGAGCAGGTGTACTTTTCTATTTTTCGGGATTTTTCCGATTTTCCGGATTTTCCTTATATATCAATTCTTTTTCTTTTTCCTTTTTACCTTTTCTTTTCTTCTTCTTCCTCCTTCCTTCACCGTGAGAGCTCCCCCTCCTCCGCGGCCGATCTTCTTCCCCCGAGCGACCGAGACGCGGCCCCCCTCACTCCGACAACGGCGTGGCAGCGGCGGCGGCGGCAAGGCGGTCCCGGTGGCGTGCTTTTCGCGGCGAGAGGCGGGGCGTTCGTGGGAGTAAAAGCTTCATCTTTGATTTCGGCGGTGGTTCGGTGGATTTCGAGCTTCCTTGAGGTAGGGGGACGAATCCTTACCCTCTTTCTAGCATTCCCCCGCGATTTCTAGGCCGTGGAGAGGCCGAGAGGGGCTAGATTCATGCCGGGAGGGTTATTTCCATGTTGGGGTTTGAGCGCCGGATCCGTCGATTCATGAGGTTTTTGATCGATTTGGGGGTCCTAGATGCATGCTAGGTCGTTATGGGGTGTTTCCCCATTGTTTTCCCTTCACCAAAGGGGGTGAATGGGCGTGGTTTTATGATTTCCGGCCGTAGTTCGCGAACCGGGCTCGGCCCGTTGTCGCGCTATAGTCCAGTGGCGCGTTCTTGATGAACGCGCCATGTCGTCCGAGCGTGTCCGTCTGAGAAGATGAACAGTAAGGCGGTGGGGAACGCGCCTGGTTCAGGTAGCGCGATGTCCAGATCGCGCTACCCAAAACTAGCGCGTTGAGGTGTGAACGCGCTGGCTTTGGGCGGCGCGACATGGAAGATCGCGCTAGCCTTAGCTAGCGCATTCTTCGGTGTCGCGCTAGGGATACCTAGCGCGACCATCCCCTCCCCCGAACCGTGTTTTTGCGGGTAGCGTGACCTCCGGTTGGGCGAGTTGCGGACCCGGTTGTGGCGTGTGGCCCTAGGGATGCCGTGGGCACCCAGTGAGAGCCACAGGGGCGCCCGGGGTTCCCCGGAGAGTCAGTTACCTCGATAAGGGTGCCGCGTGACTTGAGGGACGGTTGGACCTCATGCGTGTCCCCGGCATCTATGCCCATCGTATGATCATCGTGAGTCTGTGCTAGTGCTTGGTCGGTGGTTTCCGTGGATTAGTCCTTACTTCCAGTGACCTGTCCACTAGTCGTAGCTTTCTGCGCACGCGTGTGCGGACCCACCTGGGAGTGGTGGAGAGCGAGACCCAGTGTGACGCGGTTTTTAGGCTGGTTACCGTAGGGCCCCTTGCCTTTGCCACCAGAGTCCGGTGGGGGGGAAAACCAGCTAGAGGACCCGACCTAGAGCAGATGGTCTGTGTGTGCACACGTAGTTGGGGGCTTAGGGCACGCACTGACGAGTGCGACCCCAGCTAGTCCTTGTTGTGGTACTTGTTGCGTGTCTGAGTCTCACGCCCGGGGCGTTGTAGCTAGACACTTGTGACGCGGTGTAAGACGTCAGGGGACGCATCCGGTCGTTCTTCTTGTGGATGGTGCTCCTATTCACTGGCAGGCGTGGACTCGTGTTTTGTTGGACCGAGGTTCCGTACTACGGTACCGTTAGAGTAGGTGACTTTTCCGTTTATTTACTTTAGCTCGTCGGTTCTACCGTACTCTCGGTTGGTAGGGTTGTCTTCTTCTTCCTCGTTTTTCGTGCGAGGTGGGGATTCGCGGGATCCCTACTGGGCCAATGAGATGAGGCTCACCCCTGCTCTTCAGGTGAGGCGGGGTCGACGGGAGGCGCGGCCGAGTTTCAGCGTGGTTCTTCTAGCCAGGGTTAGTTTCCAGTCTGCCAGAGCCGGGGGATGCCCCGCGTAGTTGTACTCCGGGGGATGCCCCGTGTTGTTGTACGCCGGGGGATGCCCCGTGTAGTTGTACTTTCTTTCCTGTTGACTGTACTTTCTTTGGACATGAGACACTGTGGACCTTGTAGCAGTTTGAATTATTTATTATTATGTGCATTTCCTTTTGATTATTGTGCTATCTCTGTGGACGTTGCAGCTTCTCTTATACCCCACACCATTCCTTTCTACCCTTCCGAGTCTTCGGGCTCATGGGTTGGCGGGCCGAGATTCGAGACGCGCCGGTTCCTTTCCGGTACTCGGATCCTCGGGTCGTCACAGCTGGTATCAGAGCGAGGTTGTGGAGGTATATCGGAACTTGGAACGAATTGCAGTGGTCCAGAAGGTCCATGAATGTCCTGTACAGTCGGCGACTGGCTTAGGGTCGTGTGTTTTATTGATTTCCGGTGCTTTTGATGCCAGGTGTGTTATGGCGCCACGGAGGAGGACTCGTGCCCAGCAGGGAGAGTCTAGTGGGGGTCCGGAGGAGCAGAGCAGGGCTTCGATTTCTGAGGGTGTATCTAGAGATGCGAGAGCTCCAGGGATGGACGATTTCTTCCGAGGCATGTTTGAGTATGTGTTTCAGCAGCGGCAGGGAGGTCAGCAGCAGGGAGGTCATCAGCAGCAGGGTGGCGAAGCTGGTGAGGATCAGGCTCGAGGTGGTCGCGGTCGTGTGCTGAAGGAGTTTTTGCTGTATCAGCCTCCTTCTTTTGGTGGGCAGTCAGATCCTGAGGTGGCCAGAGAGTGGCTGGATGATGTGCAGCGGATTTTCAGTGCGATGGAGTGTTCCGAGGAGGAGCAGGTGGCGCTGGCCACTCATCGTCTTCAGGGATCGGCCCGTACTTGGTGGACATCGGAGTGGGGTTCAGTGTTCCGATCTCGTCCTCTTCGGCAGATTGCATGGCAGGAGTTCGTCACGGCTTTCGAGCGAGCCTTCTGTCCGTCCTTTGTCAGGTCGCAGAGGTTGCGAGAGTTCATGGAGCTGACTCAGGGTGACATGACGGTGATGGAGTACCGTGCCAGGTTTATCGAGTTGGGCCGTTATGCTCCTCATATCATGGCGGACGAGGAGGTGAAGACTGATCAGTTTGTTAGTGGTCTGAGGCTAGAGTTGAGGCATCATCTTCTTGCGTCGGGTTTGACCAGTTTGGATGCGGCATGTAAGGCAGCAGCGGCGCTGGAGAGAGATTTGCAGAAGGTTCGAGGGCAGAGCAGTGCTAGTCAGGTGCAGGCAGATTTCAGCCAGCCGACAGGGATGCAGCAGCAGAGTACCGCCCAGCTCTCAGCAGGTGGATCAGTGGCGACACAGACTGCGGCTCCGGTGCCAGGTTCATCCTTCAAGTAGAAGCTTAAGAAGTTGCTTAAGGAAGCTGGTTTTAGCAAGAGGCGTCAGGATCGTAAGGAGTCGGGGCAGGAGTCGTTGGGCAGTGTTCAGCAGCCTGCGACTTTTCAGCGTCAGAGTTCGATGACCAGTTCGCGAGATGGTTGTCCCAGGTGCGGTGGTTCTCATCCAGGCAGACCGTGTTCGGCGCCCGTGATTTGCTTCAGGTGCGACCAGCCAGGGCACATGGCACGTGACTGTCCGCAGAGACCGCGCCAGCCGCACGAGTTTCAGCAGCAGCAGCAGTTTCGGCCCCAGCAGTCGTCAGCACAGCCGCAGCAGTACCAGCAGCAGGGACAGTTCCCTCAGTTGGCACGGTCAGCTACTATGGGTGGGCAGAGATCCCGAGGTAGAGTGACTCATCTGACCAGGGCGGAGGCTGAGGCATCGCATTTGGTGGAAGGTACTCTCTCGATTTTGGGTTGTGCGGCTCGTGTTTTGTTCGATTCAGGTGCTTCTCATTCGTTCATCTCGGAGGTTTTCGCTCAGAGCGTGGAGGACCCGGTGACCGAGGTGTCCTGTGACTTGGCGGTAGAGTTGCCTACCGGTGACTTCATGGTCACCCCGTACTGCTTTGAGAAGGTACCTGTGTGGGTGGAAGGGCGGAACTTGCCGGTTAGACTCTACGCGTTACCGCTCCAGGACTTCGATGTGATTTTGGGCATGGATTGGCTCGAGGCTCATCATGCCTTGGTGGATTGTGGCTCGAAGAAGGTCTACTTCCGACAGCCCCGTGGACCCACCTTCTATTTCCAAGGTATTCGGTCTTCCTCTTCCCGCTTGCTTATTTCGGCTTTTCGTGCACGTCGTTTGCTTGATGCAGGTTGTCAGGGTTTTCTCGCATCCGTGGTTTTGGTCGAGCGGCAGGGTCCTGAGGTAGAGGACATTCCTGTCGTGTGCGAGTTTCCTGATGTTTTCCCCGAGGAGCTACCAGGGATGCCACCGCAGCGAGAGATTGATTTCGTGATTGAGGTGGTGCCGGGTACGGCGCCTATGTCGAAGGCCCCTTATCGGATGGCGCCTGCTGAGTTGCGAGAGCTGAAGGCGCAGTTGCAGGAGTTGCTGGCCAAGGGGTATATTCGTCCTAGTTATTCCCCGTGGGGTGCGCCGGTATTGTTTGTGAAGAAGAAGGATGGTAGTTTGAGGCTGTGCATCGACTACCGTCAGTTAAACCAGGTGACTGTCAAGAACAGGTATCCGTTGCCGCGGATTGATGACTTGTTCGATCAGCTTCAGTCGGCCCAGGTGTTTTCGAGGATCGATTTGAGATCGGGTTATTACCAGCTGCGGATCCGAGAGTCAGACGTGGAGAAGACGGCGTTCCGATCGAGGTATGGGCATTATGAGTTCTTGGTGATGCCGTTCGGGCTCACCAATGCCCCCGCAGCATTCATGGACTTGATGCATAGGGTGTTTCGTCCGTACTTGGACCAGTTTGTGGTCGTGTTTATGGACGATATCCTCGTGTATTCGCGGTCTGCTGAGGAGCATGTACAGCATTTGAGAGCGGTATTGCAGACCCTGCGCGATCACCAGTTGTATGCCAAGTACAGCAAGTGCGAGTTCTGGCTCCGAGAGGTGCACTTTCTGGGACATGTTATTTCTGGTGATGGTGTTTCCGTGGACCCGGCCAAGGTCGAGGCGGTGGTGCAGTGGCCGAGGCCGAGTTCTGTCACGGAGATTCGGAGTTTCTTGGGGCTTGCAGGTTATTATCGGCGGTTTATTCAGGATTTCTCTCGTATTGCGGCCCCGATGACCAGGCTTACGCGGAAGGAGGTGCAGTTCGTCTGGACGGAGGAGTGTGAGCGGAGCTTCGTGGAGCTGAAGAGATTGCTTACCACTGCTCCGGTTTTGGTGTTGCCATCTGGCTCGGGTGGGTTCGTGGTGTGTACAGATGCTTCCGGGGTAGGCCTCGGTGCTGTGTTGATGCAGCATGGGAGAGTTGTGGCGTATGCGTCGCGGCAGTTGAAGCCACATGAGGCGAACTACCCTACTCATGATCTTGAG
Organism: Amorphophallus konjac; assembly: GCA_022559845.1. Taxonomy (NCBI): domain Eukaryota; kingdom Viridiplantae; phylum Streptophyta; class Magnoliopsida; order Alismatales; family Araceae; genus Amorphophallus; species Amorphophallus konjac. The sequence goes on along the minus strand of CM040127.1, from coordinate 178,167,119 downwards.
TTGGCAGCGGTGATCTTCGCTCTGAAGATTTGGAGGCATTATTTGTACGGCGAGCGGTTTGAGCTCTTCACTGATCACCAGAGTTTGAGGTATGTGTTCACGCAGAAGGACCTTAACCTCAGACAGAGGGGATGGATGGAGTACATGAAGGATTATGACGTTACTCTGTCTTATCAGCCTGGCAGGATGAACGTCGTGGCTGATGCTCTGAGCAGGAGAGTGACGATCAGTCAGATGTTGTTGAGGAAGTGGAAGCTTTGGGAGCAGGTCCCGGCCATGACTTTTAGGCTCAAGGTCCCTCAGGACCAGGGTTCGGCTGTCCTTGCGAGTCTGACTGTCACGCCCGCGGTGCGTCGACAGGTGACTGAGGCCCAGCGAGCGGACCCCGAGCTACCCCGTATTCTGTCGATGGCCGAGGTGGAGTTTGGTGAGGATGGAGCTGTGAGATTCAGAGGTAGGTTGTACGTTCCGGCCGAGGGGCAGGTACGGCGTACGGTTTTGCGCGAGGCTCATGGGAGTCGGTATGCCATGCACCCCGGATCGGCTAAGATGTACCAGAACCTGAAGAGGCAGTTTTGGTGGCCTGGCATGAAGAGAGATGTTGCGGAATTTGTGGCCAGGTGTTTGACCTGTCAGCAGGTGAAGGCTGAGCACCAGCGACCAGGAGGCACACTTCAGCCCTTGGATGTTCCTGCTTGGAAGTGGGACCATGTGACCACTGATTTTGTGGTTGGGCTACCGAGGACGTCTAGTGGGGAGGATAGTATCTGGTTGCTAGTGGATAGACTGACGAAGACGGCGCGATTGCTGCCGGTCAAAGTCAGTTGGAGCGTACAGCGTTTGGCTCGGTTGTATGTGGAGCGGATCGTCCCGTTGCATGGAGTTCCTATCTCCATTGTATCGGATCGTGACCCCCGTTTCACTTCTGGATTCTGGAGGAGCTTCCAGAAGGCTCTAGGCACCGAGTTGGCATTCAGCTCGGCCTATCATCCTCAGTCGGACGGTCAGTCTGAGCGGACCATTCAGACTTTGGAGGACATGCTGCGAGCGTGTTGCTTGGAGTGGCAGGGGAGTTGGACCCACCATTTGCCATTAGTGGAATTTGCCTACAACAACAGCTATCATTCGAGCATTGGTATGGCTCCTTATGAGGCGTTGTATGGGCGACCTTGTCGGACTCCGCTTGATTGGTTCGAGGTGGGCGAGCGTGCCTTGACCGGACCAGAGTTGGTGCAGCAGTGTGTTGAGGTGGTGCATCTCGTTCGGCAGAAGATGTTGGCAGCTCAAAGCCGGCAGAAGAGTTATGCCGATCGGAGGAGGCGACCCCTCAGCTTTATTGTGGGAGATCGAGTTTTTCTGAGAGTGTCTCCCATGAAGGGCGTAATGCGCTTCGGTAGGCGTGGGAAGCTGAGTCCCCGCTACATTGCTCCCTTTCCCATCATTGAGCGCGTTGGGGAAGTTGCTTATCGGTTGCAGCTACCTCCGGAGCTTTCCGCCGTGCATGATGTGTTCCACGTGTCGATGCTTCGGAAGTACATGCCCGATGATTCTCATGTTCTCGAGGATGCCGTTTGGCCTGAGGTGACCCCAGATCTATCCCTTCCGGAGTTTCCTGTTCGCATTGAGGATCGGCGAGAGCAGCGCCTGCGGAACAAGGTTATTCCTTTGGTTAAGGTGGTCTGGCAGCGTCATTCTGGCGGCGAGGCGTCTTGGGAGCGCGAGGATGAGATGCGGGAGCTGTATCCTTATTTGTTTGTGTGAGTCTTTCCCCCGTCCTTGTGCCTTGTCCTTGAATTTCGAGGACGAAATTCGTTTAAGGGGGGAGGGCTGTAGTGTCCCGGATCCTTCGGATCCTTTGTTATGGGTCTCGGATCTGGTTTGTCGGAGCGTCCGACCCGGTTGTGTCTGAAATTTTGTTTCGGACATCTTTCGTGTTCGGATCGGTGCGATCCGGAGTCGTTTCGGAGGCCCGGAGTGTGTCCGCGGCTTTCCCGTGCGTGTTTTCCGATTTCCGCGTACGGGTTTCGGCGAATCCTTCGGAACCCTGTAGCGGGTGAACCGGGTCGTTCGCCAGCCCGCGAGTGGTACCGTTGCGATCAGCGCGTCGAGACGGTCGAGCAGGTGTACTTTTCTATTTTTCGGGATTTTTCCGATTTTCCGGATTTTCCTTATATATCAATTCTTTTTCTTTTTCCTTTTTACCTTTTCTTTTCTTCTTCTTCCTCCTTCCTTCACCGTGAGAGCTCCCCCTCCCCCGCGGCCGATCTTCTTCCCCCGGGCGACCGAGACGCGGCCCCCCTCACTCCGGCAACGGCGTGGCAGCGGCGGCGGCGGCAAGGCGGTCCCGGTGGCGTGCTTTTCGCGGCGAGAGGCGGGGCGTTCGTGGGAGTAAAAGCTTCATCTTTGATTTCGGCGGTGGTTCGGTGGATTTCGAGCTTCCTTGAGGTAGGGGGACGAATCCTTACCCTCTTTCTAGCATTCCCCCGCGATTTCTAGGCCGTGGAGAGGCCGAGAGGGGCTAGATTCATGCCGGGAGGGTTATTTCCATGTTGGGGTTTGAACGCCGGATCCGTCGATTCATGAGGTTTTTGATCGATTTGGGGGTCCTAGATGCATGCTAGGTCGTTATGGGGTGTTTCCCCATTGTTTTCCCTTCACCAAAGGGGGTGAATGGGCGTGGTTTTGTGATTTCCGGCCGTAGTTCGCGAACCGGGCTCGGCCCGTTGTCGCGCTATAGTCCAGTGGCGCGTTCTTGATGAACGCGCCATGTCGTCCGAGCGTGTCCGTCTGAGAAGACGAACAGTAAGGCGGTGGGGAACGCGCCTGGTTCAGGTAGCGCGATGTCCAGATCGCGCTACCCAAAACTAGCGCGTTCAGGTGTGAACGCGCTGGCTTTGGGCGGCGCGACATGGAAGATCGCGCTAGCCTTAGCTAGCGCGTTCTTTGGTGTCGCGCTAGGGATACCTAGCGCGACCATCCCCTCCCCCGAACCGTGTTTTTGCGGGTAGCGTGACCTCCGGTTGGGCGAGTTGCGGACCTGGTTGTGGCGTGTGGCCCTAGGGATGCCGTGGGCACCCAGTGAGAGCCACAGGGGCGCCCGGGGTTCCCCGGAGAGTCAGTTACCTCGGTAAGGGTGCCGCGTGACTTGAGGGACGGTTGGACCTCATGCGTGTCCCCGGCATCTATGCCCATCGTATGATCATCGTGAGTCTGTGCTAGTGCTTGGTCGGTGGTTTCCGTGGATTAGTCCTTACTTCCAGTGACCTGTCCACTAGTCGTAGCTTTCTGCGCACGCGTGTGCGGACCCACCTGGGAGTGGTGGAGAGCGAGACCCAGTGTGACGCGGTTTTTAGGCTGGTTACCGTAGGGCCCCTTGCCTTTGCCACCAGAGTCCGGTGGGGGGGAAAACCAGCTAGAGGACCCGACCTAGAGCAGATGGTCTGTGTGTGCACATGTAGTTGGGGGCTTAGGGCACGCACTGACGAGTGCGACCCCAGCTAGTCCTTGTTGTGGTACTTGTTGCGTGTCTGAGTCTCACGCCCGGGGCGTTGTAGCTAGACACTTGTGACGCGGTGTAAGACGTCAGGGGACGCATCCGGTCGTTCTTCTTGTGGATGGTGCTCCTGTTCACTGGCAGGCGTGGACTCGTGTTTTGTTGGACCGAGGTTCCGTACTACGGTACCGTTAGAGTAGGCGACTTTTCCGTTTATTTACTTTAGCTCGTCGGTTCTACCATACTCTCGGTTGGTAGGGTTGTCTTCTTCTTCCTCGTTTTTCGTGCGAGGTGGGGATTCGCGGGATCCCTACTGGGCCAATGAGATGAGGCTCACCCCTGCTCTTCAGGTGAGGCGGGGTCGACGGGAGGCGCGGCCGAGTTTCAGCGTGGTTCTTCTAGCCAGGGTTAGTTGCCAGTCTGCCAGAGCCGGGGGATGCCCCGCGTAGTTGTACTCCGGGGGATGCCCCGTGTTGTTGTACGCCGGGGGATGCCCCGTGTAGTTGTACTTTCTTTCCTGTTGACTGTACTTTCTTTGGACATGAGACACTGTGGACCTTGTAGCAGTTTGAATTATTTATTATTATGTGCATTTCCTTTTGATTATTGTGCTATCTCTGTGGACGTTGCAGCTTCTCTTATACCCCACACCATTCCTTTCTACCCTTCCGAGTCTTCGGGCTCGTGGGTTGGCGGGCCGAGATTCGAGACGCGCCGGTTCCTTTCCGGTACTCGGATCCTCGGGTCGTCACAGTATGCTTTCTATATTGCTGCGTTTGTGAGAATAGAGCCGATCGCTAGTTTCAAATTCACCGCGATTGTGAGTTGTGAGCGCCCGTTCTGTGGCTCCAATCGAGCACCGAGCGCGAATTAGCATCCTAGGTGACGGTGGTTTCTTAATCGCCGCGATCCCCACGTTTCCCTCGCAAGGGATGATCGTCGGGCTAAAGAGAGTCACTGTTGAGAGACGTCTCCACCCAGAGAATACCACGGTGGTCAGCCGCCCGGCTTACCTTAGTGTGCTAGTGCTGGCCGCACAACGAGTCGGTCGTACGTCTTAGCCCGAGTCGATCATCTGTCCCGCATCAGTTTGGTATCAGAGCGTCCATGGTCGAGTCTGGGGTATTCATGATAGTTTGGTATAAGTCGGTTTAAGTCGAGTCTAAGATCATCATATTTCTAAAACAAAAAGGAAAATGTTTTAAAATTACATCCCAATAAACGGTATATCAAAAGGTGTTGCCCGAACGTTAGGTTACGCCTATCGGGAAAGCCGCACTTTGCGTCGACGGATCTTCGGATTATGTAAGTCCGCCAAGTACCGAATATTGGTTTAGGTCTAGACGCATCATCGTAGTGTGTGTTTGCATTAGTCGGTGTTTCCTAGTCCGTGTGTCTGCATGTCCACTACCCGCCACTACCATGGCCGTCACCCGAGACCATGGGTCCGATTGGTCACCCTTGGTGGCCGAATTCAATGCTTTCATGGCCCGATGCCCGGACCCTATGTCAACAACCGAGTCGTTCCAGTGACCTATCATGTCCATTGCTATCTTACCTAATGGGTTGCATACGGAGATCGACTTCATCAATAGGGTGTCGTCTAACTGTGTCTCACACGACATAGTTGAATCGCTCTCTAAGACCAGAGAGATTGTTCTCAATGGTGGTTTAGCATTTGTAGAGTTCCAATGGAGGTTCGGCACCGCTCTTTATTTCGATGGAGAATGGTGCAAGGTCGGCACACTTGCTGGCCCATGCATCATTTTAGGGCAAGATTGGTTGGAAGAGAGGAGAGCAACCTTCGACCGGGATAGGAGGACTTGCACTTTATACCCACCTCACCTACCCGGCGAGTTCGTCTTCCATGATGGCATACACCCGACTACCTCCGTGTCTCCAACCACCCAACTCCACCAGTTCGTTCCACCTCCGGACTCACATCCACCACCACTCCCGGAGCCCACCCATGTAGTCCCCTATACAGGGGTTTGCCATTTCTCCGACCCGTGTCCTTCACATTCTCCTACCTTAGAGGACAACTAGTTGGATGATGCCTCACCCAGGCCTATTATAGTGAGTTATGAGGCTGATCAAGAATTAGCCGAGGAGTATCTCACTGATGTTTTGGGGTTAGAGAATGACCCAATAGAGGACCCCACCATTCCACTCCTACCCGTTTCTCCTACGGTAGCGCAGCCGCTAGTGACTACCGTACTAGTGTCGGCACTCTATGTTGACGTGGTATGGTTTGACTTCTACCATGCATACGAGAGACAATATATGGACTTACCCTTTTGTGAGTGCCACACCCGACGTCCGGATTATTTTCCCGTCACCCGCCTCTTGATCCTCTTACACTTCCAAATCCGAGGATGAGTCTTCTCGAATCGGAGACGGTTGACGAGGGAGGAAACTCGTGACATCCGGTTGTGGGCTAGTCCTTCTTTACACTTAGTGTATGAAGATGACGACCGTCATCCTTAGCGGGCCTTCTTCCATATGTCCCTTGTGTTTGTGTCTTTGTCTTTGTCTATGTATGTCTAAGGTCATATGTGTGTGTTTGTTTGTCTCTCTAGTTGTTTTCTTTCATACATATGGTTTGCATTAAGTCGTGTCAATAAAAGGCCAGTCAAGCACGTATAAGGAGGTAGCCGATGCATGCTACATATCTGTGGATTCAAAAGGAGAGTACGTCTAGATCAGAGTCATACCTGATTGGTTTCCTCCAGGAGAACTAAAGCAACTCTAGGTCCACGATACCCACCCTTTCCGGGTCAAGAAATAAGTGGGTCCGAATGCGTACGATATTGAACTACCGGATGACTATGGTGTCAGTTCGACGTTCCATGTTTCAGATCTGGTAGCATATTGGAACCCGCGGTGATCCTAGAGAGTTTTGGGCTTTCTCCTCCCATTGTGAGTGATACACCACCCGAGAGTCCACTCTTCCAGCCTCAACGCACGCATATAGATTGTATACTGGATGAGCAGGTGATCACTGGGAACGGAGCCTACCAACACGTCCTAGTACGTTGGCGAGGATGCCCCACGATGAATAACGCCCTGATCACATGCGGAGAGCTCAAGTTTCACGACCCTTACTCGACGGGGTCGAGTTCCTCCCACCCGGGGAGAATTGGTGCGGACACCAGGGCGATCAGTGACACGTCGGCGAACCAACGGTGCCATACGCGGAGCACCAAGTGGACTACTTCGGCTTCCCTTCAAATTAGGGATAATTTGACTTCAATTTGGACCTTTTTGCATGAAAATTGGGCTTGTAATGAACATTCTACTTGGGTTTTCATAATGGGCTAGTTGTAAGGCTCTTAAAGGGCCAATTGGTTAAAGCCCTTAAGCATTCCTTAAGAAAGGAGTGCCCTTGGTCCATTATGATGGATCCATAAGCCATGCAAGGCCCAATTGGGCTTCCTTCCTACATGGGCTATCTAGGTTGGAGAGGTCTTAACCAAGAGTGGATGAGGCCTTAAGTAAGAATGGATGAATGGGCTTAAGAGGATGGCCATGGCCAAATGACCCAATTGGAGGCCCAAGTAGGGGGCGCCCCCTTATTTGTTGTATTAGGCTAGATAAATTGTGTTTTTTCTTCTTCCACCTCCCCATTTACCACATGTAGCATAAAATGGCTGCTGGTCAAGTACAAAATGGCTGCCACCTACCTTCTTTACAGGAATTTCAAAGGTAGGTGAGCCAACATGTTGGCTTGTCCCCCTCTCCCTTTCTCTCTTGGTCAAGGGGCGCAGCCCCCTCCCTCTCCTTGTATCCCACGCAAGTCCCCTCCCCCTACCCCTTGCATTTGCCTATTTAAAGCCATGTATATTGTTTGTAAAGAAGTTAATGAAAGTTTGTTGAGAGAAAATTGCATTAGAGAGAGATTCTCTTGTGTTTCCTTGGGTGTGACTCCCTTGGTTCTGTCCTGTGACGGGACAGAATTGGGTCGTGTGACTTGACCTTGTATCCCCCTCTTCCTCTTATCTTCTTCTTCCACAAAAAATCCCAGTGATACCTCTGCGAGTTAGGAAGATTTTAGCGCTGGTTTTGCATCAATCAGAGTTTGTGAGCAACGGCAACCATTCGTTTCGTGGGGGCGCGCAGATCGGTTCCAGATTGCTGCCCAGATCTGGAGGTGACTGTGTTTTAATTTCTCCAACCCAACCCCGACTCTATCTAATGCTGGTTCCTGAAGAGAGATCGTAGGATTTAGAGTCGTCTTCACGTTGCAGCTAATCTCGCCTCGATGTGATCACCGTTCTGTTCGTGGCGGCGATTCTCGTGAGATCGCGCAAGAGATCTGAGCAGATCCGGCCGCAAACCAGAGCCGACTTCCAGAGTCCACCCCGACTCATCCATTCGTGATCTGTGAGGGATCTTCGGAGTACATCTTCCTCTTGATGTCGCCAACAATCTCTCACAAAGAATGTCTCAATCCGACATCGGACGCTATTTTTCCATCATTTTACCGTGTCGCTGCGTCGTTCTGGGAGCTCAAAACCAGAAGCTGAGAAGAAACATTACTGCACCCAGATCTGAAAATATCTGATCGCGCCCTTCATAGTGAAGAAACTAAGTCCAGTCGCCGACGTTCTCCAACAAACGGAACTCAATTCGGACATCAGTGCTAGGAGTACCGGCCTTCGCAAGTTCGCTGCGCAGGGAGACGAGCGTGGACAGAACCGGGTCGGTTCACCCTCGGCATACCCGATCGGCCCCGACTCGCCTCCCTCGGCTATGAAGAGTGCTGCCCGTCAACCCAGGTTCCAGCAACCCCAAAGTTATCGATTGTAGCCCGATACCTCCTTGTGTGGAGTGGGCCAAGCTTCTGAATTTGTAAATTTTAATTCAATCGTGTATTGGGGTTGTTCGAGAATCGGCCGGGGTGTCTTCCCCACGCCTTGTCGTGGAGGTACGCGATTCATTCCCCACTCACATTGTTGTTTAGTATGCTTTCTATATTGTTGCGTTTGTGAGAATAGGGCCGATAGCTAGTTTCAAATTCACCGCGATTGTGAGTTGTGAGCGCCTGTTCCGTGGCTCCAATCGAGCACCGAGCGCGAATTAGCACCCTAGGCGACGATGGTTTCTTAATCGCCTCGATCCCCTCGTTTCCCTCGCAAGGGACGATCGTCGGGCTCAAGAGAGTCGTTGTTGAGAGACGTCTCCACCCGGAGAATACCACGGTGGTCAGCCGCTCGGCTTGTCTTAGTGTGCTAGTGCTGGCCGCACAACGAGTCGGTCGTACGTCTTAGCCCGAGTCGGTCATCTGTCCCGCATCAACAGGCTATCTCGCAGATCTGCACACAGGCAGACTGTGAGGGGGAAGTACAAATGGCTGGGAAGGGGGGCAAACGGGCTCTGATCAGTGTAAAAATTAAACTGAGAATGGTGGACGATGTGGGGAACCTACCCTAAAAATCTCATCCAGGTGCAACGGTTGGATCTCCCGAACCAGCCCTTTCACCAGGCTGTTGTCCAGCAACTCCAAATTTTGGGGCAACAGAAGGAAGCCGAATTGTGGTGGCTCGACGACGGCACGAACGGCGACGGCGGTGATGATCATTCACAGCAAGTAAAGGAAGAGGGCAAGAGGAAGAAATTTAAGAAATCTGGAGGATTTAGATCTAGATCGGAAGAAGAGGGAGGAAGAATGGGAAGAACATCAAGAACAAGAGAGGGAGAGGGGTGATGCGCCCAATGCACATTTTTCAAATTAATTCTTCATTAAAATTGGTCAAAATACAACATGAGACATTAAATACACAAATCCTAGACCTAGCCAAATGACCTAGGTTACCATTGGTCAAGGGGGCAAATTGGGGAAGGGATATTAAACTAGCATATAAAATTCCCCCATAAGGGGACAAAAGAGGGGGCGCCCCTCCCTTAAGTCAACATAAGGGGCTTGCATTAAATTAATCCCCTTGGACCATATTAATCTCCCCTTGGACCAAAATAAATCAAAATACAAATATGTGGTCAATTATTCTACCATTAACCCAATATAAAAACCCAAGATAATACAAACCCAATACAATCTAAATACATGCTAAATACACATCAAATATGACCAAAATACGTATAAAATACAAGTACGTATAAAATTACGTACTGAAGTATCAAAGCTCCGGTGGCGACTCCATAATGTCCCTGTTGCATCTCCTAGTTCATGTTTGGTTTCAATGATATCAAAACGATTGTGTTTGTGTGTGTATGTGTTTCATTGAGCAACATATTTTATATCTTGATTTGATGAGTTGAAAGATGGAGTCAATGTTTACTCTTGAAAGCCATGAGAACTCTCGGTGTTTAAGGAACTAATGTTATATTTATGTTGGTTTGTAGGAACTGTTGTGCATCCCTTGGTTTTGATGATGACAATAGGATATGTTTGACTAATCTAAGTTCTATCTTGTTTCTTAAAGCAAATGGTTTGGTTATTTGTGTAAAGATAGTGCATTGAATTAATGCCTATTTGATGATGACAAATATGCTTTTATATACATTTGGAACTTCAAGTCAAATTTTATAAGTTAAACAAATTTCAGGTTCACTGAAATCCAAGTGGAATCAACAAATCAGTATAAGCGTGAAAGACTGTCTGTCGACCACTGAAGAAGCTATGGTCGACCAACGAACTCAACCAGAAAAGCATCAGATCATCTGTCTTCTGGAAGCACCTTGGCTGTCGACCAAAGCCCCGCCTCTGGTCGACCACAGAAAAGACAGAAGCAACAGACAGAACTGCTGGCCATCTGGAAACTGCCCCCTGTCGACCAGCGACCAGGCTGTGGTCGACCAACGGGCGACGTGAGTTTCAGCCAGAAGAACCGGCCGTCTGGGGACTGCCCATTGTCGACCAGCGACAGGGTCATGGTCGACCACGGGTTTATATATCGTCCAAAACCGAACTCTAACCGAATTCTGTTTTGGTTCCTTAAAACCTGCAAATGGTTGTTGCAGGTTGTTGGGCTGCTCAGGAGATAAGATTCCGCACAGGAATCAAGGAAACAATCTTGCTTAGAAGTGGTCAAACTCGTTCTAACGATTGGATTTAAACCGATCCCTGTTTTCTAGCAGATTGGCGCTCGATCTGAAAATTGCGCGGGAAGAACTTCAAGGGCTGTATGAAGAATATAATGCAACACATCACGAACAAGGGAGCAGTGAGAGAGCACGGAATAGAAGCCAAGGAAGATACACACAGAAGAGGAAGAAGGAGCTCTCCACCAATCAAAAATCTGCAGAAAGGTTAAAGGCAATCTCGTTGCTGCAGAAGGAAGACTTAGCTCAAGACTGTGCGATCTCCAGCAGCAGAACAATCGAAGGCAACTGACTGGAAGATCAACAGGGAGTCTAGGCTTCTTCATAAGCGTGATCAAGTCCCAGGCTGAACACATATTCTTCTACACACGCCAATATTCAGTCTTGTCTTTCATCACCTGTTCTTATCATCTTTTCATTTCTGATTACGATTATTGTCAAGCTGTGAGGCAGCAGAGTCAAGCTGTGTGTCAGCAGGTACAAGCTGTGTGTCAGCTGTGTTTTGATTGAGATCAGAGATTCTCATAGTGAAGCCTTGCTTGAGTTAAGCAAGGGGTGGATGTAAGTCTCAGGAAGAGACTGAACCACCTTAAAAATCCTCTCTTGTGGTGTGCTTGTGTGTGTTTGATTTCCTATACGTATGCTTGCATCTTTACTATCCGCATTAGTTCTATAATTCATTAATTACCAGTAGCTCATCTGGTCGATAGTTAGTAAATTGCCAAAAAGGGGGAAAGATCTATTCACCCCCCCCTCTAGATCTATTCAGTCCGTATCCAACACGTGGTATCAGAGCAGGTTCTCCAGATATGTGGTCTAACAACCAGGAGAGACCGGGCGGACTGAACTCTAAAAGCCTCATAGCTGAGGGGCACTCTGTAACTAGACCTCCATATTTTGATGGAACTGATTATTCTTATTGGAAAAATCATATGCAGGTGTTCTTACGTGCGCAAGACCACGAGATGTGGAGGGTAGTGAGCCGCGGACCTTTTGAGCTACCGGAAGATGAAGAAACCTGGACCAGAGAACAGGTCAGGAAATCAACTGTCAACTGGGGAGCCATGAACGTGATGCAGTGCTCACTACACCCCACAGAATTCTCAAGAGTTTCCCAATGCGCAACAGCCAAAGAAATGTGGGATCGTCTAAAGGTAATCTACGAAGGTACTTCCGAGGTAAGAGAGACAAAAGCAAATATGCTAGTCTCAGAATATGAGATGTTTAGGATGAAAAATGATGAAAGTATTTCTGAGATGTATGCCAGATTAGTACAATTGACTAATGGCTTGAAGAGCTTAGGGAAGACATACAAAGAGCAGGAATTAGTGAGGAAGATTTTAAGGTCTCTCACATCGATGTGGCATACCAAGGCCACAGTCATTGAGGACTCAAAGGATCTCACAACAATGACAGTGGATGAGTTAGTAGGATCCCTGATGGCCTATGAGGTCAATCTGAAGAGAAAGGAAGATGAGGGCAAGAAAAAGAAGCAACTTGCCCTAAAGACTAAAACAAGCACCTCTGAGGTGTCTGACAATGATGACTCATCTAGCTCAGGTGAAGAATCTGGTGAGCTAGCCATGCTTACAAGAAAATTTAAAAAATTCCTGCGGAAGGAAGGTAAAGGATTCAGAAATCCAAAGGGCATGGTAAGAAGTCATCCCAGTTTAAATCTGATAAACATAAGGCTCCTTCTAACAAACTCATTTGCTACAATTGCAGGCAGCCTGGACATATGAAGGCTGAATGTCCAGAAGCTCCTAAGAAATCAAGCTTCAAGTGGAAAGGCAAGAAACCCAAGGCGATGATTAGCACTTGGAGTGAGGAGGAAGAGAGCAGTGAAGAGGAAACAACTTCCGAGGAAGAAGAAGGAAAGCTCTGTCTGATGGCCAAGGGAGACAACAGTGATCTTGAGGTAAGTTCCCCATTTCAAGACTTCTCTAGTTCGGATTGGGAAGCAGTATATTCAGAATTGCTTGATACTTATGAAAGAATAAGAAAGGAAAATAAACATTTGAAGAAGAAGATCAGTCAACTGAATAAAGACAGCAATTCAATGGATAACAAAACTGAACTAGAAATGGAAATCAAGTCACTGAAAAACAAGCTGAATCAAATGGACTTAGATGAAGAAAACCACAAGAGAATGTCCGAAGAGAATGAAATGCTAAAAAATGACATTGATGAGTTAAAACTAAAGACTCAAGAATATGAACAGGAAACTAAGTTAAGTCAAGAAAGAAACAATTCACTCAAGGAAGAAAACAACCAACTCCTAAGAGAAATAGAAAGAATTAAGAGTGACCTGAAAAACAAACAGGAGACCTTGGAAAAAATGACTCAAGGTCAAGAAAACTTAAATGCTGTCTTGGGAATAAAAGTAAACTTTCAAAAAGAAGGGTTAGGATACAATCCTACGGCTAAAAAGGAATTCCAAATAAAAACCGTAACTGGGATTGCTGACTCAAAAGGAAAAAGGCCCCTGATTAATCTATACCAAGATAAACAAGAGGATGTAGCTGAATGCTCCTCCAAAAGGAACAATGTCACCAAGGAAGAGAGAAATTTTAAAGAGAAAACAGTCAATCAATATAAGATTCAAAATAATAAACAAGAAACCCAAATTCAGAGAAATCACCAAACAAACCAAGGACTAAACCAAGTTAAAAGACATAAATCTGGAAAACAAGATGTCTGGAGACAGGCTGGTCGACAACAGACCCTTCATCTGTCGACCAGAGGATCTGCCAGAACAGGCGCTGGTTACTGGAGAAGCAGTGGTCGACCACAGGTACACCAGATGTCGACCAGAGGTGCTGCCAGAACAGACGCTGAGTTCTGGAGACGCGATGGTCGACCACAGACATACCAAAAGTCGACCATGGCCAGACAAGTAAACAGAAATCACAGGTTTTCTCGGGTAAAACAAAATGAAAACTTGAATACACAAAGGTGGACTCAGAGTAAATAAGCTTTAGAACAAAAGCAACCCAATCTGAACAAGTTCAGAAATAAAAATTTACACTGTTCTAACAGAATCTGGGTTCCCAAAGGATTACTGCAGCAATTTCATAATTTCACAAGCTATCTTGGACCCGGGTACCATTGGGGTCCAAAAGTTTCTGTGTAACTTGTGATGCAGGTGTGTCTGGCAGCTATACACAACAAGTGGTACTTAGATAGTGGCTGCTCAAGACATATGACAGGGGATAAGGCAAAATTCTCCGAGCTAAACTCAAAAGATGGAGGACATGTGACATTTGGAGGAAATAACAAAGGCAAGATCATTGGGAAAGGTAAGGTAGGTAAGACATCTACAAATTGCATTGAAGATGTACTGCTAGTGGATGGCCTGGAATATAATCTTCTAAGCATCAGTCAGCTATGCGACAAAGGCCATCAAGTAGTCTTTGATTCTAAAATCTGTAAAATTCTTGAACCAAATTCGGCTAAAGTTAAGTTTATGGGCAAGAGAGTAAATAATGTCTACATGATAGACTTGGATGATCCAGCCCACTCCAACTTGTGCCTCACCGCCAAGAAGGAGGACCTGACTTGGTTGTGGCACCGAAGGCTAGGGCATGTTAGCTACAGGGTGCTGCACAAATTGGTTAAGAATAAAATGGTTTCTGGTTTACCTGAAATTTCGTTTGCTCAAAATGTCAAAGTATGTGAATCATGTACCCAAGGTAAGCAAACAAGAAAATCATTCAAAGGTAGAACTGAAAGTCAATCTTCTAGACCTCTAGAACTTGTGCACATGGACCTTTTTAACCCAACAAGAACTGCTAGCCTTAGTGGTAAGAGGTACGGTTATGTACTAGTTGATGACTTCTCTAGATTCACATGGGTAATATTTCTATCTCATAAAAGTGATGCCTTTTCTGAGTTTCAGGAATTCTACAAAAGAATGAAGCAGGATGGTAAGTCCAAAGTGTGTTCAATAATATCTGATCATGGGGGAGAATTTGAAAATTCAGAGTTTGATGAATTCTGCAGGAACAAAGGAATAAATCACAGGTTCTCCTCACCAAGGACGCCAGAGCAAAATGGAGTGGTGGAGAGAAGGAATCGCACACTTGTTGAAATGGCCAGAACCTTGTTGGTTGAAGCCAATCTTCCAAGAAGATTTTGGGCTGAGGCGGTCAATACAGCATGTTATATTGTAAACAGGGCAATGGTAAGACCATCTAGTGCGAAAACTCCATATGAGGTGTTCAAAGGTAAGAAGCCATCTCTAGCTCATTTTAGGATCTTCGGTGTAAGGTGTTTTATTCATAACAATGACAAGAGATCATTGGACAAATTTGAACCAAAGAGTGACCCAGGAATCTTCTTGGGATACTCTGACCGATCAAGAGCCTATAGAGTCTACAACACCAAAGATCAGCTAGTTGAAGAATCCCCACATATCACATTTGATGAAAATAATGACTTTGACAAAACTGGACAGGTAGGCAAAGATGAAGATGGGGAATTTCTGGAAGGCAAAGAGGAACCAATGGAGACTGAAGCAGAACCAAAGCAAGGTGATTCCAATGATCAACCCGAAGGAGAGATCATCCCAGGTAACAATTCTGAAAATCTGAGATTTCTCAGAGATCATCCTCTAGATAACATCATTGGAGGAATTAATGAACCGAGGAAAACTAGATCCCAGCTTAAAACAGTTGATGAATTAGATCAGCTAGCCCTTGTATCTCAAGTTGAGCCTAAAAATGTAGAGGAAGCTTTAAGAGATGAATCTTGGATAAATGCCATGCATGAAGAATTAAATCAATTTGAAAGAAATCAGGTTTGGAAACTTGTTCCCAGACCTTCATCTCATCCTGTTATTGGAACCAAATGGGTTTATAAAAATAAGCTTAATGAAGAAGGAGTTGTTATGAGGAACAAGGCTCGGTTGGTGGCTAAGGGGTATAACCAAGAATTTGGAGTTGATTTTGAAGAATCATATGCTCCAGTTGCAAGGTTAGAAGCCATTAGAATATTGTTAGCATTTGCGGCGTCCCATGGAATTAAATTGCAGCAAATGGATGTAAAAAGTGCCTTTCTAAATGGCTTTGTAAAGGAAGAAGTCTTTGTGGAACAACCCCCTGGTTTTGAAAATGATGATTTTCCTAATCATGTCTTTAAACTGCATAAGGCTTTGTATGGCTTAAAGCAGGCTCCTAGGGCATGGTACGACAGACTAAGTTCATTCCTCACCAAAAAGGGCTACACAAGAGGTAAAATTGATCAAACATTATTCTCCAAGACCCAAGGTAAGAATATACTAATTGTGCAAATCTATGTGGATGATATTGTGTTTGGATCCACTGAAGCTTCATTATGTACTGAATTTGCAAATCTAATGACCAATGAGTTTGAAATGAGTTTAATGGGTGATTTACAGTTCTTTCTTGGATTGCAGATTCTACAATGTAGAGAAGGCTACTTCATAAATCAATCCAAGTACATAAAGGAGATGCTGAAAAAGTTTGGCATGGAGAGCTGCAAACCAATAGAGTCATCCATGGGGACAAATGCAACATTGGAGGCTGATGTAAAAGGTAACATGGTAGATGCCAAGAAATACAGAGGTATGATCGGATCCCTACTATATTTAACTGCCTCTAGGCCAGACATTCAGTTCAGTGTATGCATGTGTGCTAGATATCAATCTAGCCCTAGAGATTCACATTTAGGGGCTGTCAAGCGTATCTTTCGTTACCTTGCCGGTACCCAAGAATTGGGTTTATGGTATCCTACTTACTGCAAACTAGACTTGATTTCATATTCAGATGCTGATTATGCTGGTTGCAAAATTGATAGGAAGAGTACTAGTGGTTATTGTCAAATATTAGGTGGATGTTTAATATCATGGGCTTCTAAAAAATAGCATTCTGTGGCACTCTCCACTGCTGAGGCTGAGTATGTCGCAGTAGGGAGCTGTGGTACACAGGTTTTGTGGATAAAACATCAACTCCAAGACTACAATGTAGATCTTGGATGTGCACCTATTTTCTGTGACAACACTAGTGCTATTAATTTGTCTAAAAACCCCATTCAACACTCTAGGACAAAACACATTGAGATCCGTCATCACTTTCTAAGAGATGAGGTCTCCAAAGGAAATTTCATGCTTCATTTTGTAGAAACTGAAAAACAACTGGCAGACATTTTCACAAAACCCCTTAACAATGACAGATTTTCAACTCTAAGAAGGGAGTTAGGAATTTGTAGAATTTCTCCTGAAAATTCTTGAAATAATCATATTCATGTGTTCACTGCATAGATTCTGTCATTTCTGTCTAAGTTATGTCAACTAGGTCTCTTGTACTGGTCAAGTTTTTGAGTTTGGAAAGTCTTGTGTCGGGTGCTACTTCAGCAAGTCCTACAGTATACTGGTTCTCTACGGCTCATCTCTTGTGGTCGACCACAGACAAGGCGCTGGTCGACCAAGGCATCAGGACAAGAAATAGTTAGCTCTGGGAATTCGCAGCTGTCGACCACAGGCGATCCAATGGTCGACAACAGTTTGTCAGAACGCAGTCTTCTCAACAGGCAGGTTCTGTGACAACACAGAGGTCGACCACAGGCCACTCCATGGTCGACAAAGGACCTGAAAAAGGGAAATTAGATCTAGTCAGGCTGCTGGCTTTGGTGGGAAATCTTCTGAACTTTTTGGACTCTGAGCTCAGTTTTGCTTTACTCACTCATCCTCATTCACTTCCCATTCCTTGTGTCTCAATATCTCTTTGTGGTCAACTTATTGTTTTCTATCTTCAGCAAGGACTCACAAATTGAGGGGGAGTAAAAAGTGTAAACTCATTCCTTAATAAATCATTGAACAACCTAACCATATCTTACAAGAAAATCACCAAAGTCATCAATGAGAGTAAAGGTTAAGTGTAGTAATGAGAATTTGACCTGTACTACTGCAATAAATTCAAACCATAACTATGACTCTGACTCAAGACTATTGAGAACTTATGTTTTTAGTAATGAGACTGTTTCTCTATCTGTGTCTGTGTTGGACAGTGAAAATAAACGCAGCTATAGCATGAATGTATATGGAATACGCCATAATTCTGCCTTCTTGGTAGAGCAATGGACTGAGTTCTGAGAAACTACTGTTCTCTATCACAAAGCAAAATTGGCTGAAAAATTAAGTGGGAGACATGTATGTCATGAAGACTCAATCTACCTCTGCCACTCTCAAAATTATTAATTGGGCATCCTGAGTAACTGGGGATATTGGCGTCTGATAAACGTATATCCTCACGGATAAAAAGTGTGTCCCAGTTAAAAGTGGAATGGTTAGGCATGCTAAGTAGCCGGGGTGACTGGCGTGTAAAAAGCGTGTCTTCTCGTGTAGAAAGGCATGTGATAAACCTGACCACAACTCTTCAATATTTCAAAAAGTAAAATCCAAGGTTATCAAAGGCAGATAAAATGGTTGACCTAATGCACTATATGCAAATAGAGGCATAAAACACTGTTCAGCTTGTTCAGCTAGTAAAATTATCTCATGAACCATATTATAAGTTTAAGGAGCCGTGAGTAAGAAAGTGGATATGGGGAGTCAATTTATTGGGGCAATACTTTCAAATTCTTTGAACCACAAGACCCACTCGAATTTGTCACAAGGTGGTCTTTGAGAAAAGGAGGAAAGGTTACTTAAATGTCTTATTAAAGAAAGGGGGTACACTTCATCTTCCCAAAATATGAGTTATGCTGATTAATCGTGACCGCTCGTTCTTTGCATCGCGATGGTTCACTGCCCTAAAAATTAAGGGCCAGCCCTAATGCCCTACCCTATAAATTGTCTCGGCTGGGTCCCTGAAATTCTCCCATCCGCAGCTCTAGCCCTCTCCAAACTTCATCTTCTCCAGATTTCTTTTCTCGCCTCTCTCTCGCCTCTATCTCGCTTCCCTTCACAATGTCTCCCAAGCGCGCTCTACTTTCCTCTAAGCGTAGAAGAGATCAGGCCCCTGCCGCAGCTTCGATGCCGTCCAAGCGATCCAAGTCGCGGGCCGCGCAGGGTTCGCCATCGGCCCCTCACAGGTCGACCACGGCTGATGCACCTGGTCCAGGCAGACAATCAGCAGCTTCAGAGGAACCCGCAGTGCATCCCGTTTCTGGAGCTCTCAAGCCACGGACAGTTCTGCAACCAAGGATCGTCGATTTCTCCGATGACAAGCTGATGGAGATGTTCCCAGATCTACTGCCAATTTTTGAAGCTCAAGAGTGGACTACGTTCGTTTCAGTGCACAATTCGTACTCGCCCCAGCTTGTGCAAGAATTCTACCACAACCTGCAAGTCGTGGACAATCAGCTCTACACCGTAGTTCAAGGGAAAGTCATCAGACTCGACGTCAAGCTTCTCCACATGACGCTGCAGACTCCCAGAATTGGAGCTGTTTTCAACCATGAGGACTTCGACCTCCGAGAAGCACATGCAGTGGTCACTGGCAAGCCAGCCCCTGAGGTCCTTCCCAAGTACCTCAATGCTAATACCTTCCCTCCTCTTCATCGTTTGCTTCACCACATCATCACCACCATCATACAACCTCGAGGAGGCGCCAGAGATCAAGTGAGTCGCCTCCATCTGTTTATACTCCATGGCCTCATCACTCGCCAACCTATTCGCCTAACCACACTCCTTTTGAATTCCCTCCGAAGCATCCTACATTATCCCCTGAATTCTCTTCCTTTTGCTGCCCATATCACTTCCATTCTGAAAGCAGCCAAAATACCTTCTCCTCACAGCCCAAGCATTGTCATTCCCAAATGGCACGTCTACAATTTTCACTTCGTGACCACATTCTTGGGATTTAAGAAGGTCGGAGACCATGTTCAGCGCACTCTCCCTTCCAAGGGCAAAGCAAAGGATCCAGTGCCACCCTCTTCTCCACCTCATTCACCTATACAGGTTAGCCCTGCTGTCACACCGTCACCAATGGTGCCTCTAGCTACACCTACTACCACCACTGCTGCCCATCCACCATCGTCCCTTTCACTAGTGCTCTGGCAGCCCGGCACTGCTGCCCCTCCAGCTCAATTCCCATCTGCTCAAACTACCCAAGCTCCATCACATTCTGCTCCACCACCAGCATTTACCTCCCACCCTGATTCTCATGGCGTGCTCCTCCAGATGGCATCTCAGTTATCTTCTCTCACCACCCAACTCCAATCATTTCAAGAGAATGTCAATGCTGCCACTGGACGCTTGGAGCAGAAAGTCCAACGGCTGGAACAACAGATGGAGGCCAGGTTCATCAAGCAGAAGGAACACTCTGACCAGGCTAGTTCTCGGTTCAACAGACTAGTACGGACCCTCGGTGAAGTGTCCGATCAGATGGGAATCCGTATCGAGATCACAACCCAACAGAATGAGAAGTATCACAAGGATACTATCTCAGAGATCCAGAAGCTCAGGCTCTCCTATGCCCACATTGTTGACAAGCTGGATCGCATGGAAGAGAACGTGAAGCCAGAGACCTCCTCATCCTCCTCAGAAGGATTGTTTAAATGATCCACTTTTTGCTGTTGACAAAGGGGGAGAGAGAAGCTTATGTGTCATTGTGCTTATGTGTCATTGTGTGCCTAGATGTGTGTCTAGATAGATGTGTGTCTAGATGTCAAGTTTACTTTGCCTAGATGTGAGTCTAGATTGTCAAGTTTACTTTGTCTACGTGTCCTCAGTGTCTTTATCCTTTTTTGAGTCTCTCATGTAATTAGTGCTATTGTTTTTGAAAGCCACATCAAACGAATTGTCTGAATGAAATCTGTGCTATGATAGCCTTGCATGCAATATCAAATGAATTCCATAATCTGTTGTTTGTCACAATGACTCATGGTTGTCATCATCAAAAAGGGGGAGAATGTTGTGCATCCCTTGGTTTTGATGATGACAATAGGATATGTTTGACTAATCTAAGTTCTATCTTGTTTCTTAAAGCAAATGGTTTGGTTATTTGTGTAAAGATAGTGCATTGAATTAATGCCTATTTGATGATGACAAATATGCTTTTATATACATTTGGAACTTCAAGTCAAATTTTATAAGTTAAACAAATTTCAGGTTCACTGAAATCCAAGTGGAATCAACAAATCAGTATAAGCGTGAAAGACTGTCTGTCGACCACTGAAGAAGCTATGGTCGACCAACGAACTCAACCAGAAAAGCATCAGATCATCTGTCTTCTGGAAGCACCTTGGCTGTCGACCAAAGCCCCGCCTCTGGTCGACCACAGAAAAGACAGAAGCAACAGACAGAACTGCTGGCCATCTGGAAACTGCCCCCTGTCGACCAGCGACCAGGCTGTGGTCGACCAACGGGCGACGTGAGTTTCAGCCAGAAGAACCGGCCGTCTGGGGACTGCCCATTGTCGACCAGCGACAGGGTCATGGTCGACCACGGGTTTATATATCGTCCAAAACCGAACTCTAACCGAATTCTATTTTGGTTCCTTAAAACCTGCAAATGGTTGTTGCAGGTTGTTGGGCTGCTCAGGAGATAAGATTCCGCACAGGAATCAAGGAAACAATCTTGCTTAGAAGTGGTCAAACTCGTTCTAACGATTGGATTTAAACCGATCCCTGTTTTCTAGCAGATTGGCGCTCGATCTGAAAATTGCGCGGGAAGAACTTCAAGGGCTGTATGAAGAATATAATGCAACACATCACGAACAAGGGAGCAGTGAGAGAGCACGGAATAGAAGCCAAGGAAGATACACACAGAAGAGGAAGAAGGAGCTCTCCACCAATCAAAAATCTGCAGAAAGGTTAAAGGCAATCTCGTTGCTACAGAAGGAAGACTTAGCTCAAGACTGTGCGATCTCCAGCAGCAGAACAATCGAAGGCAACTGACTGGAAGATCAACAGGGAGTCTAGGCTTCTTCATAAGCGTGATCAAGTCCCAGGCTGAACACATATTCTTCTACACATGCCAATATTCAGTCTTGTCTTTCATCACCTGTTCTTATCATCTTTTCATTTCTGATTACGATTATTGTCAAGCTGTGAGGCAGCAGAGTCAAGCTGTGTGTCAGCAGGTACAAGCTGTGTGTCAGCTGTGTTTTGATTGAGATCAGAGATTCTCATAGTGAAGCCTTGCTTGAGTTAAGCAAGGGGTGGATGTAAGTCTCAGGAAGAGACTGAACCACCTTAAAAATCCTCTCTTGTGGTGTGCTTGTGTGTGTTTGATTTCCTATACGTATGCTTGCATCTTTACTATCCGCATTAGTTCTATAATTCATTAATTACCAGTAGCTCATCTGGTCGATAGTTAGTAAATTGCCAAAAAGGGGGAAAGATCTATTCACCCCCCCCTCTAGATCTATTCAGTCCGTATCCAACAGGAACACAACTTCATGGCTCATACTTAGAATCTAAAGTAGTCCATCAATGAAGCTCTTCTTCTTAAAGGGAGTTAACTCTGTTCATGTTTGACAGTTATATGAATGATTTGTATTTAAGGATCTCATGCATTGAATATTTTAATTTGCAAAATAAAAGTCCATGATTCATGTTTGGAACTCAAAGGATTGCATCAATGAAGATCTTACTGAAAAAGGGAGTTGACTCACTCATTGTATTGCGTTGACTCTTCTATATTTCATGCATTTCATCAAATAACTTTTCAAAGTCTTGGTTGGGTATTTTCATGCGTTTTCCTCATAAGATTTTTAGGCTTGAAATATCCTCAACCTTGTAACTTGAAATTTGATGGATGTGCTTTTAATGATGCTTGCTCGTTTCTTGGACTCATGGTATTTTAATTTGGAAAGTTTATATCAATGCTCCTCTTGAGATAATGCTTCATGAATGTTAGTTCTTAATCAACAAGAATGCCACTTAAATGAATGTGATTCCATGATATTATGCATGTTTTGCAATTGGCATAATTGTTAACACTTGTGTGATGAAGCATTTTGTTGTTGAAGATTTGGTTGCCTTGTGATTGAATGATTGAGCTCCCATGTCATTGTTTTTGATTAATTGAGAGGTCCATGTTTATCATAACAAAACCTTGTCATTTGATGGAATGTATTTTTGTTGATTGATTTGAGAAGCCAAATACTTGGTTGAGTTAGTTCAATGATATATCTTGATGAGAACAAGTTCTAAGTGTTAATGCTTGATTGCATGGTTGTGGAGAGTTGAATATGAGCCTCATCATGTTTCTAGTATATTTCATTGAGCTTCATTTGAAATGTGTGAAAGAACCTCTAGAAGTTGGGTTGTGTGAAAATAGCTTGATTGGGTTTTTTATGAAAGCATAACAACTTCAAATCCTTATTTTTGACTATACAAGTTGGTGTACATGGCTTGGTTGAAATGCTAACTTGATAGATTCTTATTTTGAACTCACATTTTCACTCTTGAGATCATGGCCTTTGAGATGATTATGTTTCAGGTTCATTTGGATGCCATTATGTTCATATTCATACTAGAAAAGCTAGTTTCAACAGATAAGTTCATTTGATTTTCAAATCGATACTAATTTAGTTTATCTATGGTTATGCAGGTTCAAATCATTAGAACTAATTATCCAAAATCAAGGGACTTTGGTCATATTTATTCCATTGGTTTTGCATAGCTTAAGGGGGCTAAAAACGGTTTTTTTCATCACTTACTTGCAAGGGTCGACCCCATGGGTCGACCCTCAGTGCTTCTGTTCAAGACAGAAACTAGTTTTTTACACCCTGCCTAAAAGGGTCAACCCATGGGGTCGACCCATTGAAGGGTCGACCCCTGTAAACCAGAACCATGATTTGGTTCTGTTTTGGGTTCTGTTTAGCCCGAGGGTCGACCCCAAGGGTCGACCCCTGTAAAATTGAACCAGAAATCATTCTGGTTTGTGTTCTGTTTGCCCGAGGGTCGACCCCAAGGGTCGACCCATTCCGGTACGTGGCGACGCCGTCATATTTGATCTTCGTATAAGTGCACCAAAAGTCCTCCCAATCCGGTCCAAAAGCCCCAAATCACTCCAGGATATCTGGATCTAGTCTCTAGGCTATCTCTTGACCGTCCTAAGTCTATAAAACATCTTATTGGAGTGAAAACCCTAGGGGAAAAAACCTGAAAACTATTCTTTTCTTCAACTTTGTGTGTGCAGGTCGCAGGTAGCAGCTCCAGGGGTTCTTCCACCAGGTTTTGAGCATGAATGTGAAGGGAAGAAGCTGCAAACAAGTTTCTAATCGATCTCCAACCAGAAGTTGCATAGAGAATCAAGCTACAACATCATTTGTGCAAGAATCCTTCATCATCCTTCAAGAACGATCTAAGGGGAGTCAAGAAAGATCCAAGGGAGATAAAGAGGGTGCTGTCCAAGGAAAAGAAGAGCCAAGCAAGCACAGATTAAACCTTCGTTCAAGTGTAGATTGAAGCCACATTCAAGATCAATAACATGCATTCAAAGGGGAGCCGAATCAGGAGTTTTTCTCAACTATGCCTTATTGTGTTTTAAGTGTCAGATTTGTGTTTCTTATAAACTGCATACTTGTGTATGTTTGGATCATTGTTGGATCCGTGGTCATTTGTGTGTGTGTCGTACTTGATTCATATGTGTGCGTAGGTCTTCCTAAGATCTACGTGTGTATAAAGTTTTCTGCACTTGTCGCAACGTGTGTGCGTTTTGTTGATCTGCTAGTTGGATCATGTTGGAGACTTCGTCTCCGTGCGTGTGTGTGTGTGTGTGTGTGCATTGGGGCACGTCCCCGTGTGTGTGTGTGGGGATTTATCCCTGTGTGTGTTTGGAGCGTCGTCTCCGTGTTGGGGATTTTTCCCCGAGTGAAGCCTCACCGGTTTGGTGAGGGGTGGATGTAGGGAGCCCGTCGTGGTCCCGAACCACCTTAAAAATATCCGTGCATTGTGATTTGTGTTGTGGTGTTTTGCCTTGTTGTTCATATCTAATTTCTGTTCGAGTAAGTACGCTGAGATTGAGAGAATCAAGTCTATTCTAATTAGTTTAAATTCCTCACTCTTGCTAATCTTGCTAATTCCGCTGCGAGCTAGCTTAAAGCTTCAATTGGACTTTATTTTAGTAGAAGGATCTATTCACCCCCCCCCCCTCTAGATCCGTGTTCCTGCACTACGGGACCCAACAATTAGTATCAGAGCTTGGCTCTGCAGTCCCTTGATCTCACGATCTACAGAGTGATCCTAGTGCATTCTACAATCATGAATTTTTCTGTTGAGCACATGTCGATGAATTACCTTCCTATTCTTAATGGTTCTGATGTTACTTCATGGATAGGTAAAATGTGTGGACTGATCAATTCAATTAATCCTAATCTTTGGAAGTTGATTTATGATGGTCCTCACATATTGCCTCTAGATGAGACCAAGTGGTCTAGTTAAGATAAATTGAAGAACCATAAAAATGTCATTGTCTTAAATTTATTGAAAAGTGCCATTGATACTCATATGTTTTCATTTGTTTCTTCTTGTAGAACGGCAAAGGAGCTTATGGATCAGTTGATCAAAGCTCAAGAGATGGAAGGACAAAATTGTCTCATGGCCGACAATGATGATCAACTCAATGAAGAAAATTATGATGAGGTAAAGTCTGAATCCGAAGAACTCTCTATTGAGGAATGACAAATTGTATATGCTGAACTGTATGATAAATGTAAGAAACTCAAATCTGAAAATAAAACCTTGAAAAGGAAGATTAATGAGAATGTGCATGATAATCCTTCATGTGAAAATTGTAAAACTTTGGAGTCAAAGATTGAGAACCTAGAATATGAAAAAGAACTTCTAGAATCTAAAGTTGAATTATTTTTAGATGAGATATCTTGTATGAATGAGGAGCTTGAGATGTTTAGAAAATCTAATACTGCTCTTGAAATTGATACTGATACCCATGATTTGTTTGATCAAAACAAACACTTGTTGTCTAAGATTTCATTACTTGAAGAAACAGAAAAATGTCTTAGAAACAAGTTAGCTTCTATATCTGATGATGATAAGTTGTTCGAGAAATTGCTTGATTCTGAAATTGATAACAAGAGTATCATGAATGAAAATGAAAATCTTAAAAAGAAAAATGTTACTATGTTAATTCAGAATTCCTTGCTAGAGGGAAGATTGAGATGCTTTGATAAACTTGAAAAAGAAATCTCATTGTTGAAGTATGAGAATGAACAGTTGCTTACTAAGATATCAAAGCATGTTGAAATTGAAAAGGTTCTTGAAAAGCTTGCTGAAAAACTACACTGCACAAATCTGGAAAATAAAAATCTCATGCAAGAAAATGAAAAACTCACTTCAAATAATTGTTTGCTTGATGATAAAATCCTTGCATGTGAAAAAGAGATCAACAAATTGAAGCTTGATTTGTCGAGATTTGTCAAAGGGAATGAGAACTTAGACACATTGCTAGGTGTTAAAGTGAACTTTCAAAAAGAGGGTCTTGGTTACATCCCGGTCAATAAAAAATCTTTTGAATCAAAGATGAAAACCTCTTTTGTTCATGTCTCCGACATTCCTAGCACCTCCAAAACACCTCCTCCCGTTGCGCAAGTGAAAATCTCTGAAAATAGTTTTGATAAAAAGAAAAATCTCAACAAAAAGCCTTCCATGTCAGATAGATCTCAAAAATCAAAGTTGAATGTTGAATGCTTCTATTGTGGCATATCCGTTCATGAAATGAATGATTGTGATGTCTTGAAAATAGATGATGAAAAAGCATGCAAAGATAAATCTACCTTCAAAAGAAAGAAAAATATTTCTTGCTTCTACTAACATAAACTAGGCCATGTGATAGAAAATTACTTTATGAAGCAAAATGATGATTTTCATGCCATGAATGCACAATCAAACCTTCAAAGAAAATGTAAAATTGAACATGCCTCCAATGCTCAAGGGTCTTCATCCTATAAGAGAAACTTGTTCACAAACACTCGTGCAAACAATGGAAAGTCATTCCATAGAACCAAATCTCCATGGTGTTTTCATTGTGGCAAGTATGGGCATGTTATGAAAGAGTGTTGGTTTTTGAAAACAGAAAATTTCCATGCTTCTAGAATGCATGCTAGGTCTAATTTTGTTAAATCTAGACCTTTTGAAAATAGAAGATGGAATGGATTTAAAAATTCCTTTACTCCTAAAAGGAAGTCCTTTAGTAAAACTGCCTCTCCTCAATGCCTTTATTGTGAAAACCATGGACATGTTATTGAGGATTGCAAGATCATGGAAAGTGATGACAAGGTGACAATGAAAATGTCAAAGAAAAGTTTTGGAAGAAATGCTTCTAATATCCAAAGACCCAAGAAGGCTTGGGTGCCCAAAATCTGACAAATGAGTCGGTTGTGATGAAGGTGTGCCTTGAGGTAAACAAAGAATAAAAGGGGTTCCAGTAAAATGGAACAAGACACACTTATATGGTAAAACTCCAACTTTGTTCCTTCACTGTCAAAATTGGTGGTTTTGATGTTTTGAATCAGATTTTGGCATGTTCTCATATTGTGCTCTAAATTCTTCACAAGCCATACATGTCTTCAATGGATGAATATTTGGTATATCAAATAGTGGTTAGACAAGGTTGGACTACGTTCAACTTAATACTTCCACTAAGCGTGATGGTGGTCTTCGGACCTATGTTCTCCGCCTTGTACCAAAATTCAAAAAATTGAATTGTTGGCTTATGAGGAACCATGTGTTTTGGATGAAATCAATTTGCCTTTGATTTGTATAGCTTTCAAATTCAATCTGAAATCCTTCTTGTTTCAAAAGGTAAAATTTTCTGAACTATGGACTTGCTTGATCAAAAGCAACAATTGATATTGAATGTTGACCATGGCTCAGTTTAAAGCTCATTGACCAAATGTGATTGATTTACAAAATTGATAAGTTGTTTGATATGTTTAGAAATCTACTCTTGTTAATAGATGTTCAAACACTTATCTTGCTCATTTGCAAAATTTTGTGTGAAATCTGTTGGAAACTTGGTTATTTGCATATTCACACATGCACGGCGTATCATGTTCAAACTGAAGCTTATGTCTCATGAAATATTATCTTTGAATGATCATGGTTGAACATTGGGTTCTAAGGGACATGACTTTTCATGATGAAATCCGAAATATAATGCTCATGATTCAGTGTCAAATTCATTGAAAATCCATCTCATGCATTCACCTGCTTCATGCCTTTCTTAAATGCTCAAGTCATTACAAAAACTGAAAACTTACATAAAAAAAATGCATTGACATTTTTGCATATACATACTATGCATATAAAATGATAAAAAGATGCATATTGCATATTCATGCATATAGAGCATATACATATATTTCATGATAATCGCATATCTTGACTCATGAATGCTTGCATGAATGTTTCATGAATCCTTGCATGCTTGTAAGTATTTACCCTATGAAACTATTTCTTGATCTTTCTAAGACCTCACCTCCTTGATAAATAACATTACAGTGATTTAATTCATATGTGATACATGTCATATATTAAGGGGGAGGATTTATTTCCGACCGTGCATACATTTAGGGGGAGTCATAGCCGTGTCTTGTTAGATTTATTTTATACATGCAAAATAACAATTTACCCCCACACTCTTGCACATAATGAATTTAATGACTTTCATTGATAAGGATTTAAGAAATTCCTTCCAACACTTTAATGGGAACTTGAATGTCACGCCCCGAGCGCAGAAGGAACCCGGGAGAACGCGACGAGTTTATATCAATCATGTCAATCAGAGCAAGTAGAATTTCGACATCAAAATAGAGTGCGCAATAAGATGAGCTTTTGAAACATAATCAAACACTGATACCAGTGATAATAACAAACCCATAAATAAAGTCACATACTCCAAGACTTAACAATACGAACCAGGCCCATGAGCCTTAGCTATTACAACACATTGACATAACACCATATCCAACGACAAGACTCCTAAGAATAAACTAAGGACGACAAGACACGATAAGTGGTAGTAGCATGACGCTTGCAGATTCTACGCTCGTCACTCTTGCTCCTGCCCATCCGAGTCCGAGTCATGGTCCGTATTACCTGCAAAGTTTGGGGACTAGAACTTGATGAGCGAACGCTCAGTAGGAATTATATCTCAAGAACTAGCAATTGGTTTAAGTATTTAACTTTTTCACATGAAAATGCAAGTCTATATGTAAAACATGTAAAATAAAATGTTATGGAATTGAACAGGATAACGAGAGGAAATAACATATGCTGCTGATCCAAGATAGGGAATTTCAAGTATTCAAGTATTTGAATGAGTACCAAGTATATCAACAAAGTCTTTCATGTCGTGAAATAATGGCTATTAACAAGCAAGTACCTTACCCATTCCGGGCCACGCAAGTCATGTCAAGTCAATCAGGTCAAGCACGCGAGAGAGAGATAGAGATATAGTGGAGATGACGTAGATTCAAGCAAGTACTTCGGTGCAATGTCACACCGTGATCAATATAACTCCCATGGGCACGAGTACTTTCGGGTTCTCCTCCCAGGACCAGATCGGGCCCTATATGCGCTGACATTGTTACATGTAATATCTAGACAACCACTTTATGTATAGCCATGGAATTCCAAGAACAAACTCATGTGAGATATCAAGATAGATTTGTGGATAGGTTCCACGGAATTCAAGGAAATAGCTTTTAGAGTTCAAAAATCGATAATGACGGTATAATCACGAGTGTCGATAAAACTGGGTAGATTTAGTTCCCCAATTGGGTACCATAACAAATAGCTATCCATATACATGGATGGTCACCCATTTGATATAGAATTGAGGTCCACAAGAACAGCATATCAATGATATGATGTCCACATTCCATCAAGAATATACTCATGATATCCACATAGCATATCATGAGGGCCGGTATACCATGTTTCTAAAGAGTGACATGGCAAAAAAAATGTAAAGGGTTTTTATGGTACAACCTGTTCAGTCGGCCTTGAGGGAATCCAAGGCTCTAGGAATCTTACGGAGGTCTCTATGACTAACTTGCTAGTCCAAAGGAACGGAATGTCCAATGGAGAGCTTGTAGGTCACCGAGAATTGAGGGGTAATGCGATAACCATCGTGAAACATGGGACTATATTTACGGAATGGAACATAGTGCCGATATATATGTATATATGGATATAGAAAACCCTCGGTTCACAGAAAGCAGTATGAAATAATTACACAGGAAATTAGCGACTTAATCTAAGTCATTACTTATCAAATTAACACCTTTTACAGGGGCGTTTATTTATAATTTGACGACTTATACAGGGGTCGTCCATTATATAATTCTATTTTTGCAGGAATTTCAATATTCTGGAATTTTAACAAAACGCGCCTTGGACAGGGGCGTTACTTTTAAATTAGCGCCCTTTGGTGGGGCATCAGTTCTATAAGAGACGGCCTGTATCAGGTCGTTAATTCAAGTTCATCCAAGATTTAACATGAACAGTGAAAATTTCCAGATAATATAATTTTGGGATAACAAGTTACATGGTCAGGACAAGAAAAATAGCAGGTTTCAAGGGGTATAATCATGCATTAGATTGGATTCATGGTTTCATAGATATAAAATTTTTAAACATGAGTATTTAATAATTTTAAAGAATTGACGACTCCTGGGTAGGGCGTCAGATCTTGAATTAGCGCCCTGGGCGGGGTCGCTTCTTTTAAATTAGCGCCCTTGGCAGGGTCGCTTATTTTAAAATCTTACAGAACCTTTGAAAACGCAATAAGACTATATGCATGAGATCATGGATGATATTATTACATAATCTATGCTAGTTTGGGCTATGTTTCTTGAGAAAACCTACAATATGATCATGATTTATGCTTGTTTGGGCTACGAGACTTGAGATAACCTACAATATGATCATGATTTATGCTTGTTTGGGCTACGAGACTTGAGATAACCTAGCTCTGTGGATGATCTGGTGAACAGGATGAAGGTCTGAAGCTTTTACGATGGTCTGTCTCAAACAACAGCAGGATGAAGAATGCACTTCGTGGTTCACAAGAGGAAGAAAATGATGACGATGAATGCCTGTGGTCTAGTGCAGGCCTCAGCAGGATGACGGGGGAAGCAGAAGAACGCCTTCACACGTTCGTCAGCAGGAAGAAGAATGAAGAAGAGGGAGCTCCCCTTCACGTTGCAGTCAACAGGAAGAAGAGGAAGAAGCCTTCCTCACTTGCATTCGCAGCAGCAGGATGGCGTCGATGCAGCAGTAACGTTGCTACGATCGACGGAGACGTAGTTTTATAGGGTTGTGTGGGTTCTGGGGGATTCAAATGCTCAGATACGGAAGGGATTTTTGATCAAGATTGGTAAGGTTTTAAACCTACTATGCATGGACCTCACCCCTTCCAAGATAGCAGCCGCCTGCTCCCATTTGCATCGGAGAACCCTAACACAGGCCATGCAGCGAACGAGCATGCCTTAATTTAACTCTCGGGGAAGGAGACGTCTGAGACAAGAGCGTCTTTTCATTAAGTAGCGCCCTCACCAGATGGTGTGTTTTTATATAATGACGCCTTAACTAGGGTCGTCTTTTACATTTTCCATATTTTGGTGCTAAATTTCTATTTTTTCTTGGTATGAATTAGCGCCCATGATCAGGGCGTTATTTATACAACTAACGCCTTAAGAGAGGGCGTTATTTAATTAGCGCCTTAAGGAAGGGCGTTATTTCTTTTTGGCCCAATTTTATGTATTTCTCTTGGATGGTTTTACATTTATTAAGTACCTCTAATCATATATATCAATTATTTTTATTCGTTTGGAATATTTTATTCCTTATTAATTATCTGGGTCTTACACCCTCCCCCACTTAAAAGAATTTGGTCCCCAAATTCAATTGCGTGAAATGGAGACATGGAGGGTATAGAGTACTTACGATTTAGAACAATTCTGGATATCTTCTTCGCATAGATTCCTCAGTTTCCTATGTAGCTTCTTATTCCGAGCATTTGTTCCACTGTACTTTTACCACGGGAATGGTCTTGTTTCTTAAGACTCGGACCTCTCGATCAAGAATCTTCATTGGCTTCTGTTCGTATGTAAAGTCCCTCTGAATTACCAAATTACTATGATCAATGACGTGGAAAGGGTCGTGTACATACTTCTTCAGCATGGAAATGTGGAATACGTTGTGCACTTCCGACAATTGAGGAGGCAAAGCAAGACGATAGGCTACCTCGCCCACTCTTGCCAATATTTCGAATGGACTAATGAATCTTGGTGTGAGCTTGCCTTTAACTCCGAACCTCCTTATTCCTCGACCGGGTGAGACCTTGAGGTAAACATGGTCTCCGACTTGGAACTCTAATTCCCTTCTTCTATTATCTGCATAAGATTTCTGTCGGGATTGTGCTACTTTGAGTCTTTCCCGGATAAGTTCAACCTTCTCTGCTGTATTTCTTACCATATCAGGCCCTAGTAGTTGCTTCTCACCAACCTCATCCCAGCATATAGGAGATCGGCAACTCCTGCCGTACAAGGCTTCAAATGGAGCCATCTATATACTGGCTTGGTAACTATTATTGTATGCAAACTCGGCTAGGGGCAAATGATCATGCCAGCCTCCGCCAAAGTCAATAATACAAGCCCGTAGCATGTCTTCAACTATTTGGTTTGTTCTCTCGGTCTGACCGTCGGTCTGGGGATGGAAAGCAGTACTGAAGTTGAGCTTCGTCCCCAAAGAGTGTTGTAGACCCTTCCAAAAATGAGAAGTGAGGCGAGGGTCTCGGTCAGACACGATTGATGTTGGGACTCCATGCAATCTCATGATCTCCTTAATATATAATGCGGCCAAAACATCAACCGACCATCGACTTTTAATGGGCAAGAAATGCGCCGACTTGGTCAGTCGGTCGATGATTACCCAAATACCATCATGTCTGCCTCTAGATTTAGGCAATCCCATGATGAAATCCATACCAATTTCTTCCCATTTCC
The DNA here is from genome assembly GCA_022559845.1 of Amorphophallus konjac. NCBI lineage: Eukaryota > Viridiplantae > Streptophyta > Magnoliopsida > Alismatales > Araceae > Amorphophallus > Amorphophallus konjac. The sequence goes on along the minus strand of CM040127.1, from coordinate 178,134,620 downwards.
ATTTGGGAATATCAAGGGGGTGTAACTTTCCGGCGGGCCTTTGGTGTTCCGCTTTCACTTGTTGGCACGTGAGACAGCGAGACACAAAGTCCGCTACCTCCCTCTTCATGTTCGGCCACCAGAAGGTTCTTTTTAGATCTTTGTACATCTTAGTTGCTCCAGGATGAATGGTATACCTAGAGCGGTGAGCTTCATCTAGAATCTTCCTTTTCAACTCAGGACAGTCTGGAACACATGTCCTTTCCTGAAACATTAGTCTTCCATCAATTGCTATCTTGAACCCGATTCTTTGATCTAGTTTCTCCCTGAGTTTAATCATTCCAGGATCTTCATCTTGCAACTTTTTGATTTCGGATAGCAAATCTGGATGCACACTCATGTGAGAGAGTGTAATACACCCATCTTTCTGGTCTGTGCTTATATTTAATCTAGAGAATTCCTCTAATAGTTTCTATTCCCGTATCATACAGCTGCCTATAAGGGTTCTCGGCTTTCGACTCAAGACATCAGCTATCGAATTCCCTTTAACGGGGTGATATTGAATAGTGAAATCAAAATCCTTTAAATATTCCAGCCATCGACGTTGTCTCATATTAAGCTCCTTCTGAGAGAATAGATATTTGAGGCTCTTATGATCGGAGAATACTGTGAATTGTTCTCCGTAGAGATAATGTCTCCAGATCTTTAGTGCAAATACTACCGCGGCCAATTCCAAATCATGCACCGGGTAGTTTTCTTCATGCTTCTTCAACTGCCTGGAAGAGTATGCAATAACTCTCCCATGTTGCATTAACACACAACCGAGGCCAATACCGGAAGCATCGGTATATACCTCATACTTCTCTCCTTCAATAGGAAGGGCCAAGACTGGAGCAGTGGTCAAACGGTCCTTCAATGTTTGGAAGCTTTGTTCACATTCCTCATTCCACTCATATGGCACTTCCTTGCGGGTCAACCTGGTGAGGGGTACTGCAATCCTTGAGAAGTTTTTAATAAAACACCGATAATAACCAGCAAGACCAAGGAAACTCCTAATTTATGTTGCATTTGTTGGTTGTTCCCAATTCTTTACCGCTTCAACCTTTGCGGGGTCCACTGAGATTCCATCTTTTGAAATTACATGTCCTAAGAAGGACACTTCTTCCAGCCAAAACTCGCATTTGCTAAATTTGGCATATAATTGATTATCCCTCAATATCTGCAATGCTATTCTTAAATGCACTTCATGCTCCTCTTCAGACTTTGAATATATTAGGATATCATTGATAAAAACCCAATAAATTTGTCCAGATGTGGTCTAAAGATGCTATTCATAAGCTGCATAAAAGCTGCAAGGGCATTTGTGAGTCCAAAAGGCATAACAGTGAATTCATAATGCCCGTACCTGCTTCAGAATGTAGTTTTGTAAATATCCTCGTCCTTGATACTCAATTGGTGATAACCTGATCGAAGATCAATTTTTGAGAAATACTTTGCTCCAGAAATATGATCAAAGAGTTCATCAATCCTTGGCAGTGGATATTTATTCTTGATAGTGAGGTAGTTCAGCTGCCGATAATCGATGCACAGCCTCATCGATCCATCCTTTTTCTTGACGAACAACACTGGTGCTCCCCATGGGGAAGTACTTGATCTGATAAATCCTTTCTTTAATAGCTCCATTAGTTGTTGCTTCAATTCCTTCAATTCTACTGGGGACATTCTGTAGGGTGCTTTGGAAACAGGTCCGGCACCCGGAATAAGATCTATAGTGAATGAGACTTCTCTCTCTGGTCGTAGACCGGGCAAGTCTTCAGAGAAAACATCGGGAAACTCCCGAACCACTAGAATGTCTTCTAGTCTAGCTATCTTAGCCTCCGTGGCAGTTACAAATGCTAAGAATGCCTCGCATCCTTTGTTGATAAGTTTATGGGCTCGAAGAGCAGAGATGACTGGTGATCTCTTCCGGGGAGTAATGTAAGTTAACTCCGGGAAATCCACAAAAGTTACCTTTCCCTTTCGGCAATCTACAGTTGCCCGATGGGTGGATAGCCAATCGGCCCCTAAAATTACATCATACTCCTTCAAGTCTAAACATATTAAATCTGCAGGTAAGTTGTGACCTTTAACTATAACCTTGCAGTTTGGATAATGGAAAGTGACGTCAGACTCATTCCCTAACGGGGTAGAAATTACCAAGTCTATCCATTCAAGTTCCATAGAGAATGAAGCAGCAAATTTCTTTGAAACAAAAGAATGTGTGGCGCCAGTATCAAACAGTACTTGAGCAGATTTAGAGCAGGCAGTCAAAATACCTTCCATCAACCCACCCTCGGTTGGTTCCGTCTCTTGGAGAGCTTGTAAACGTCCTTGTTTCTTTGCCGGATGCTTCTCTTCCTTTGTCTCCGGCTCACTTTGCTCGTTCATCATTGGACAGTCGGGAATACGGTGTTCTTTACTCCCACAACAAAGGCATGCTCCGAGCCTTCTCCAGCATTCCGCAGCCTGATGACCCGGCTTGTCGCAATATTTGCATTTCTCCTTTGGCGGTGCCGTGATGGAGAAAGGTTTGTTGTTGCCCTTCTTGAATTTCTTCAACTTTGAGGGTTCTCCTCCATTATTGGTCCGCTTTTTGAAGGATGGTTTAAAAGTGTTGGGACTTGTGACAATCTCCCTTTTATCCTTACCACGGATTTTGTCAGACAGTTCCGTGGCGTCTTCTAGCAACTGGGTACGACGCACCATCTCTGAGTACACTTGAATATCCAAGGGAGCGAGCTGGGTGATATACTGGGGTCGTAACCCATTCAAGAACCTTCTTGCCTTCATCTTTTCAGTGCAAACTAAATGTGGTGCATATCTAGATAACCGAGAGAACTGGGCTTCATAGTCAGCTACCGACAGGGATCGTTGCTTCAAGGCGGCAAATTCTGTGGCCTTTTTCTCCTGAACACGGTCGGAGAAATACTTGCTATCGAAATGCTCGACAAATTCAACCCAAGTAACATGATTTTCGGGCAAGGTGGCCTCAACAGACTCCCACCAAGCACGAGCGTCCCGTTCTAGTTGGAACGTGGCCAGAAGCACCCTTTCATCATCTGCGCATTGCATGACGCAGAAGATCCGTTCGATCTCTTTTATCCAATTCTCTGCATCCTCAGGGTTTGATGATCCTGCGAACCTCGGAGGGTTGAGGTTCCTAAAACTCCGATGGAGGTCGCCAGCTCCATGGTGTGCCCCACCTTGAGCCACCTGTTGCAAGGCCTGGGTCAGGCCCTGAACAGTTCGTTGCATCTCACGCCATTGCGCGCGTTCAGCAGCCATAGTCCTACAAAGTGTTGACCTTAATTAGTTTCATGTTGAAATTTGTAGTCAGATGCCCTATAAGGACTTATACCCATGGCACTACCCATCCTCACAGTTTGGGATAGACCTATCCTTAGACTTGGGTTTCCTAGGACTTGAAATCCTAGGCTCTGATACTACAAAAACTGTCACGCCCCGAGCGCGGAAGGAACCCGGGAGAACGCGACGAGTTTATATCAATCATGTCAATCAGAGCAAGTAGAATTTCGACATCAAAATAGAGTGCGCAATAAGATGAGCTTTTGAAACATAATCAAACACTGATACCAGTGATAATAACAAACCCATAAATAAAGTCACATACTCCAAGACTTAACAATACGAACCAGGCCCATGAGCCTTAGCTATTACAACACATTGAAATAACACCATATCCAACGACAAGACTCCTAAGAATAAACTAAGGACGATAAGACACGATAAGTGGTAGTAGCATGACGCTTGCAGATTCTACGCTCGTCACTCTTGCTCCTGCCCATCCGAGTCCGAGTCATGGTCCGTATTACCTGCAAAGTTTGGGGACAAGAACTTGATGAGCGAACGCTCAGTAGGAATTATATCTCAAGAACTAGCAATTGGTTTAAGTATTTAACTTTTTCACATGAAAATGCAAGTCTATATGTAAAACATGTAAAATAAAATGTTATGGAATTGAACAGGATAACGAGAGGAAATAACATATGCTGCTGATCCAAGATAGGGAATTTCAAGTATTCAAGTATTTGAATGAGTACCAAGTATATCAGCAAAGTCTTTCATGTCGTGAAATAATGGCTATTAACAAGCAAGTACCTTACCCATTCCGGGCCACGCAAGTCATGTCAAGTCAATCAAGTCAAGCACGCGAGAGAGAGATAGAGATATAGTGGAGATGACGTAGATTCAAGCAAGTACTTCGGTGCAATGGCACACCGTGATCAATATAACTCCCATGAGCACAAGTACTTTCGGGTGCTCCTCCCAGGACCAGATCGGGCCCTATATGCGCTGACATTGTTACATGTAATATCTAGACAACCACTTTATGTATAGCCATGGAATTCCAAGAACAAACTCATGTAAGATATCAAGATAGATTTGTGGATAGGTTCCACGGAATTCAAGGAAATAGCTTTTAGAGTTCAAAAATTGATAATGACGGTATAATCATGAGTGTCGATAAAACTGGGTAGATTTAGTTCCCCAATTGGGTACCATAACAAATAGGTATCCATATATATGGATGGTCACCCATTTGATATAGAATTGAGGTCCACAAGAACAGCATATCAATGATATGATGTCCACATTCCATCAAGAATATACTCATGATATCCACATAGCATATCATGAGGGCCGGTATACCATGTTTCTAAAGAGTGACATGGTAAAAAAAATGTAAAGGGTTTTTATGGTACAACCTGCTCAGTCGGCCTTGAGGGAATCCAAGGCTCGAGGAGTCTTACGGAGGTCTCTATGACTAACTTGCTAGTCCAAAGGAACGGAATGTCCAATGGAGAGCTTGTAGGTCACCGAGAATTGAGGGGTAATGCGATAACCATCGTAAAACATGGGACTATATTCACGGAATGGAACATAGTGCCGATATATATGTATATATAGATATAGAAAACCCTCGGTTCACAGAAAGCAGTATGAAATAATTACACAGGAAATTAGCGACTTAATCTAAGTCATTACTTATCAAATTAACACCTTTTACAGGGGCGTTTATTTATAATTTGACGACTTATATAGGGCTCGTCCATTATATAATTCTATTTTTGCAGGAATTTCAATATTCTGGAATTTTAACAAAACGCGCCTTGGACAGGGGCGTTACTTTTAAATTAGCGCCCTTTTGTGGGGCATCAGTTCTATAAGAGACGGCCTGTATCAGGTCGTTAATTCAAGTTCATCCAAGATTTAACATGAACAGTGAAAATTTCCAGATAATATAATTTTGGGATAACAAGTTACATGGTCAGGACAAGAAAAATAGCAGGTTTCAAGGGGTATAATCATGCATTAGATTGGATTCATGGTTTCATAGATATAAAATTTTTAAACATGAGTATTTAATAATTTCAAAGAATTGACGACTCCTGGGTAGGGCGTCAGATCTTGCATTAGCGCCCTGGGCGGGGTCGCTTCTTTTAAATTAGCGCCCTTGGCAGGGTCGCTTATTTTAAAATCTTACAGAACCTTTGAAAACGTAATAAGACTATATGCATGAGATCATGGATGATATTATTACATAATCTATGCTAGTTTGGGCTACATTTCTTGAGAAAACCTACAATATGATCATGATTTATGCTTGTTTGGGCTACGAGACTTGAGATAACCTACAATATGATCATGATTTATGCTTGTTTGGGCTACGAGACTTGAGATAGCCTACCTCTGTGGATGATCTGGTGAACAGGATGAAGGTCTGAAGCTTTTACGATGGTCTGTCTCAAACAACAGCAGGATGAAGAATGCACTTCGTGGTTCACAGGAGGAAGAAAATGATGATGATGAATGCACGTGGTCTAGTGCAGGCCTCAGCAGGATGACGGGAGAAGCAGAGGAACGCCTTCACACGTTCGTCAGCAGGAAGAAGAATGAAGAAAAGGGAGCTCCCCTTCACGTTGCAGTCAACAGGAAGAAGAGGAAGAAGCCTTCCTCACTTGCATTCGCAGCAGCAGGATGGCGTCGATGCAGCAGTAACGTTGCTACGATCGACGGAGACGTAGTTTTATAGGGTTGTGTGGGTTCTGGGGAATTCAAATGCTCAGATACGAAGTGATTTTTGATCAAGATTGGTAAGGTTTTAAACCTACTATGCATGGACCTCACCCCTTCCAAGATAGCAGCCGCCTGCTCCCATTTGCATCGGAGAACCCTAACACAGGCCATGCAGCGAACGAGCATGCCTTAATTTAACTCTCGGGGAAGGAGACGTCTGAGACAAGAGCGTCTTTTCATTAAGTAGCGCCCTCACCAGAGGGCGTGTTTTTATAAAATGACGCCTTACCTAGGGTCGTCTTTTACATTTTACATATTTTGGCGCTAAATTTCTATTTTTTCTTGGTATGAATTAGCGCCCATGATCAGGGCGTTATTTATACAACTAACGCCTTAAGAGAGGGCGTTATTTAATTAGCGCCTTAAGGAAGGGTGTTATTTCTTTTTGGCCCAATTTTATGTATTTCTCTTGGATGGTTTTACATTTATTAAGTACCTCTAATCATATATATCAATTATTTTTATTTGTTTGGAATATTTTATTCCTTATTAATTATCTGGTGTCTTACATTGAATCTCTACATGGACATTAGAGAGTAATCGTGAGGAAAAAGCTGCCTACCCCACAAAAATTCAATAAGTGGAACGTAGATCCGAGTAACCGAGAATCCCCCCTGAAACAAAGGAGGAAACTCGTGTCGAAAGGAGAAACATATCCATATGTGTGACAAATCCAAGTAGCTGAGAATCCCCATTGCAACACATGAGGAAACTCGCGCCGAAAGGTGAAGTCATTTAAAAGAAACAAAATAGGGGTTGTGCGAAGCTACCGATAGTCGAGAATCTAAAGTGAAAATGTAGAGAGGAGATTACCTTCTAGTGTTCTTTAGATAATCTTAAAATTCATATGTTTTGAAGCTCATTAGTCATTGCCTCACATTTCACATGGGCATTTTTGTGATGTATGTATTTTATAAATTTACCTACATTCATGGTTTATGTAGTACTCCTAGTTGTGTATGCACAAATCTCTTAGTTATGTTTCTTATCTTACACTCTTGAATTTGAATCACATGCTCTTTTCTTAACCCGTGCCTCATTTAGGGGGAGTTACTATATGTAATATTTGTGTGCATGACGATTGTGCTTGTGTGCTTGCATGTTCATGCATTCCCCTTGAGTCTAATTCTGAGCACAAACCTTGCATTTGAAGGATAGAAGTTATCATGTGTATAGCTTCATATCTTGCATGATTAGCATTCACATAGTGCATATTCAGTGCATTTGAAAGATGACGCTAATCGTGTGCATATTTGCATATTTGACATTTTCAACATGCAAATAGTCCATTCATGATAACATCTTGAACAAATCCATACTTTCCAACAATTGGCATAGTTCATTTTGAAATGCATATTCTGAACACTTCATGTTGCATAAATGTCAAACTGAGTTCAACAAATAAATGGTATCCTATCTTCGAGGCTCTCTCTTCGATAATTGAAATTGTATATGTTTGTGCCTCTATCTTGATCAACATTTGGTATCATATCTTTGTGCTTACATGTTCATTTTATGTCACATAACCCCCTGTCTTTTTGTAGATGATAAAAAGGGGGAGAATGTTTGGTGTGTGCTCAATGATCAATGCCTATGATGGATGATGTCTTGGGGAGCATGGGAGAATTGGTGTATGCTCAATGTTTGCACATGTTTGTAAAATCTATATTATCACACACATCGTTTTGTCATCATCAAAAAGGGGGAGATTGTTGCATCTCCTAGTTCGTGTTTGGTTTCAATGATATCAAAACGATTGTGTTTGTGTATGTATGTGTTTCATTGAGCAACATATTTTATATCTTGATTTGATGAGTTGAAAGATGGAGTCAATGTTTACTCTTGAAAGCCATGTGAACTCTCGGTGTTTAAGTAACTAATGTTATATTTATGTTGGTTTGTAGGAACACAACTTCATGGCTCATACTTGGAATCTAAAGGAGTCCATCAATGAAGCTCTTCTTCTTAAAGGGAGTTAACTCTGTTCATGTTTGAAAGTTATATGAATGATTTGTATTTAAGGATCTCATGCATTAAATATTTTGATTTGTAAGATAAAAGTCTATGATTCATGTTTGAAACTCAAAGGATTGCATCAATGAAGATCTTACTGAAAAAAGGAGTTGACTCACTCATTGCATTACGTTGACTCTTCTATATTTCATGCATTTCATCAAATAACTTTTCAAAGTCTTGGTTGGGTATTTTCATGCGTGTTCCTCATAAGATTTTTGGGCTTGAAATATCCTCAACCTTGTAACTTGAAATTTGATGGATGTGCTTTTAATGATGCTTGCTCGTTTCATGGACTCATGGTATTTTGATTTGGAAAGTTTATATCAATGCTCCTCTTGAGATAATGCTTCATGAATGTTAGTTCTTAATCAACAAGAATGCCATTTAAATGAATGTGGTTCCATGATATTATGCATGTTTTACAATTGGCATAATTGTTAACACTTGTGTGATGAAACATTTTGTTGTTGAAGATTTGGTTGCCTTGTGATTGAATGGTTGAGCTCCCATATCATTATTTTTGTTAATTGAGAGGTCCATGTTTATCATAACAAAACCTTGTCATTTGGTGGAATGTATTTTTGTTGATTGATTTGAGAAGCCAAATACTTGGTTGAGTTAGTTCAATGATATATCTTGATGAGAACAAGTTCTAAGTGTTAATGCTTGATTGCATGGTTGTGGAGAGTTGAATATGAGCATCATCATGTTTCTAGTATATTTCATTGAGCTTCATTTGAAATGTGTGAAAGAACCTCTAGAAGTTGGGTTGTGTGAAAATAGCCTGATTGGGTTTTTTATGAAAGCATAACAACTTCAAATCCTTATTTTTGACTATACAAGTTGGTGTATATGGCTTGGTTGAAATGCTAACTTGATAGATTCTTGTTTTGAACTCACATTTTCACTCTTGAGATCATGGCCTTTGAGATGATAATGTTTCGGGTTCATTTGGATGCCATTATGTTCATATTCATTCTAGAAAAGCTAGTTTCAACAGATAAGTTCATTTGATTTTCAAATCGATACTAATTTAGTTTTTCTATGGTTATGCAGGTTCAAATCATTAGAACTAATTATCCAGAATCAAGGGACTTTGGTCATATTTATTCCATTGGTTTTGCATAGCTTAAAGGGGCTAAAAATAGTTTTTTTCATCACTTACTTGCAAGGGTCGACCCCATGGGTCGACCCTCAGTGTTTCTGTTCAAGACAAAAACTAGTTTTTTGCACCCTGCCTAAAAGGGTCGACCCCTGTAAACCAGAACCAAGATTTGGTTCTGTTTTGGGTTCTGTTTAGCCCGAGGGTCGACCCCAAGGGTCGACCCCTGTAAAACTAAACCAGAAATCATTCTGGTTTGTGTTCTGTTTGCCCGAGGGTCGACCCCAAGGGTCGACCCATTCCGGTACGTGGCGACGCCGTCATATTTGACCTTTGTATAAGTGCGCCAAAAGTCCTCCCAATCCGGTCCAAAAGCCCCAAATCACTCTAGGATATCTAGATCTGGTCCCTGGGCTATCTCTTGACCGTCCTAAGTCTATAAAACATCTTATTGGAGTGAAAACCCTAGGGGAAAAAACCTGAAAACTATTCTTTTCTTCAACTTTGTGTGTGCCGGTCGCAGGTAGCAGCTCCAGGAGTTCTTCCACCAGGTTTTGAGCGTGAATGTGAAGGGAAGAAGCTGCAAACAAGTTTCCAATCGATCTCCAACCAGAAGTTGCATAGAGAATCAAGCTACAACATCATTTGTGCAAGAATCCTTCATCATCCTTCAACAACGATCTAAGGGGAGTCAAGAAAGATCCAAGGGAGATAAAGAGAGTGATGTCCAAGGAAAAGAAGAGCCAAGAAAGCACAGATTAAACCTCCGTTCAAGTGTAGATTTAAGCCACATTCAAGATCAACAACATACATTCAAAGGGGAGCCGAATCAGGAGTTTTTCTCAACTGTGCCTTATTGTGTTTTAAGTGTCAGATTTGTGTTTCTTATAAACTGCATACTTGTGTGTGTTTGGATCATTGTTGGATCCGTGGTCATTTGTGTATGTGTTGTACTTGATTCATATGTGTACGTAGGTCTTCCTAAGATCTACGTGTGTATAAAGTTTGCTGCACTTGTCGCAGCGTGTGTACGTTTTGTTGATCTGCTAGTTGGATCGTGTTGGAGACTTCGTCTCCGTGCGTGTATGTGTGTGTGTGTGCATTAGGGCACGTCCCCATGTGTGTGTGGGGGGATTTATCCCCGTGTGTGTTTGGAGTGTCATCTCCGTGTTGGGGATTTTTCCCCGAGTGAAGCCTCACCGGTTTGGTGAGGGGTGGACGTAAGGAGCCTGTCGTGGTCCCGAACCACCTTAAAAATCTCCGTGCATTGTGGTTTGTGTTATGGTGTTTTGCCTTGTTCTTCATATCTAATTTTTGTTCGAGTAGGTACGGTGAGATTGAGAGAATCAAGTCTATTCTAATTAGTTTAAATTCCTCACTCTTGCTAATCTTGCTAACTCCGCTGCGAGCTAGCTTAAAGCTTCAATTGGACTTTATTTTAGTAGAAGGATCTATTCACCCCCCCCTCTAGATCCGTGTTCCTGCACTACGGGACCCAACAATCCCCCAGCCACAAAGAGGTCGGTGTCGACCGATTCGTGCTGCGGGTCCGGTATCGACGGCTCGCTGAGTCGAGCCGCACTCTGGCTCTGGTGTCATGCCCCGAGCGCGGAAGGAACCCGGGGACGTGACGAGTTTATATCGATCATGTCAATTAGAGCAAGTAGAATTTTGACACCATAACAGAGTGCGCAATTAGACAAGAATTTCAAAATAACCAAGTGCTGATACCAACCGCTAACAATTTACCATTAAATAAAGTCACATAAACCCATAAGGTCGTGACCAAATATCACTAAAGTTTAATATCTCCAACCAGGCCCATAATCCTCGAATGTTACAACCCTTGAAATAATAATAGAAGATCTAATGACAAGACTCCAAAAGAATTAACTAAGGACGACTCGACACGATACAGCATGGTGGCACAACGCTTGCAGGTTCTACGCTCGTCACTCTTGATCCTGCCCATCCAAGTCCGAGTCAGGGTCCGCATTACCTGAAAAGTTTGAGAAAATAACTTGATGAGCGAATGCTCAGTAGGAATTATATCTCAATAATCAGCAATTAGTTTAAGTAATTATATTTTTCATATGAAAATGCAAGTCTAACTAGCATGTCAATCATGTAAAATAGCACGATATGGAGTTGAGTATGAAATCGAGAGGAAATAACACGTATTGTTGATCCAAGATCGGGAATTTCAAGTATTCAAGATTTCTCGAACAAGTGCCAAGTGTTTCAATAGAGTTTTTCATGTCACGAGATAATGGCTATTAACAAGTAAGTACCTTGCCCATTCCGGGCCACGTAAGTCATGTCAAGTCAAGTAAGTCAAGCACACGAGAGAGATAGTGGAGTGTCGTAGATTCAAGCAAGTACTTCAGTGCAATGCCACACCGTGATTAATATAACTCCCATGGGCACAAGTACTTTCGGGTGCTCCTCCCAGGACCAGACCGGGCCCTATATGCGCAGGCATTGTTACATGTAAATATCTAGACAGCCACTTTAGTGATAGCCATGGATTTCCAAGAACAAGCTCATGTAGGATATCAAGGTAGACTTATGGAGATTCCCCATATAATTTAAGGAAGAACATTCACGTAGGGATGGACATGTCAAAACCACGAGAATCATGACTTATCGATAATCTGGGTAGAATCGGCACCTTAACTAGGTAGCCGTGATATCTTGAATAGATGACTAAAATAGTCACCATCTAAGGGACATGAACCAAGCTAAAAGATCGGCCCCCAACCATAGGTGACCCAATCCAAGACATCGCCTAGTGGAACGTCACCATTCCACCGGCTTGGAGTATTCTCACATGGACCAAGATGGCGCCATGAGAGTGCCGCGTTACCACATGACATGGCAATTAAAAAGGGTACAAGGTGTTTAAGGTACAACCAGCTCAGTCGGCCTTAAGAGAATCCAAGGCTACGAGGAGACTTACGGAGGTCCCAATGACTAACTTGCCAGTCTGAAAGAACGGAATGTCCAACGGAGGGCTCGTATGTCACCGAGAGTTGAGGGTGTATCGGGAAACCAACGTGAAAATAGGGACTCTATCCACGGACTGAGATAAGAGTGTCAATAGACCCACGGTAAGGGTCAAAAATCGGATAAAAATTGTGGGAGCAAGAAAATGATGTTTCTTAAAAAAGGGCATTTATTTAAAATGGCGTCACGGGAGGATGCATAGTTTATTTTTACATAGTATCAGGTGTACATGCATATTTTCATTTTTAAAGAATAAAGATAGGGATGTGGTTCTTTCAAAAGAGTAAGGGAAAATAATAATGGCACAAAGAGAAATAAAGTGGTTCATGGGGTTATATGAAAACTTTCAAAAAGGGTCTTGAGCATCCTACGGTTGTCACTTGGCCATGTTAATATAACAGTTTATTGTTCATTAGAGGAGTGAACAGTGTCACTTTTTATTTATTGAGATTTAATAGAAACTAATTATATGATAAATAAGAGAAAAATCCAAAGATCTTAACCATGAAATATCACAATTTTATGACATCGTGTTAAAAGGATAAAAATCGACAAAGATGGTACAGGTGTTAACCGCATGAACAGGGTCACTTTCCAATTTTAAATCTTTTTATGCATCTAAATATATGAAAATTAAGAGAAAAATATGAGGATCTCAAGAATATATTTATCAGAAATTTTTGACATAAACTTACATGATTAGAAAATTTTTAATCTGTGTTAACTTTCACGTAAAATGTATCAACGTGAAACCATGCATGTAAAAGTCACATGGAACGTGCAGGGATCATGCAAGATTTAGTTGTTAATAAGTTTTTTGCTTAGGAGAGAGAACACCTACATGCACGATCTTAAGGCTAGTTAACTCGTTTGGGCTACGTAACTTGAGAAAACCTATCTTGCAGTTGACGTCGAAGTAGCCGAGACTCTTAAGGACCCAGAGGATGAAGGGTACGGGCCCTTCTTGCAAGAGGATGAAGGCAGTAGGAAAGAACACAGCAGGAGAAGAAGCCTTCTGCAACTTCTTCACGTCGCAGGAGGTAGCATAGGATGAAGAATTTCCACGTTCGTCACGTACACAGTAGCAGATGAAGCCGCACGCCTCTTCACGGTCGTAGTGCAAGGAGGAAGAATGTCCGCACGTCTTCAAGTAGTGAAGGGAACCGCAGCAGTAGGATCTCCCTCCCTCAAACACAGCAGCAGCTTGCTCATTCGGTTGTGGGTTGATTTTATAGAGGGGTGGGCATTCTGGAAGGTTCGAAGGCCATCAATAGAAATGGTTTTCACACCCTACCATGCTTTGTTTGAAAGTTACGTGCCCCGCTAATTCCCACCGCCGCCTGCCCAAAATATCTTAGAAAACCCTTAAGGCTACCTCATGCAAGCGACGTCGAAGCATGTTGGGTTGGGCTTTTAACCTTTACATATATTATATAGGTTGGCTTGCTGTGTATAGACATTAAGGCCCATAATACATACTGTGGGTGTAACATATATGTATTGTAATATATATGGCGTTTAAGGCTTCGATGGGTTTATGGGTTTTGCTAAATGCATGCGTGGGCAAAAGCCCATGTTTTATGTTTACACATTTTGGGTATTCCTACGGGTTTAGGCCCATAATATCTGTAAGGATTATATACGTTGTATTATATACATGTATATATATATATATATAAAAGTGGGTTTACTTATATACATTATAATGTATTTGGGGTTTATATATGTATGTATGGGGTTCTCTTTTAAGCACATAATACATATTGTTTTACGTAGGTATGTATTCATACACACGTGGGTCAAAAACTTGTACCATGGGTTTTGAGTTAAGGCCCTTATTATTTCTATTGGCCTATTTATACAAGTTTAATTTATTTAGAACATATTTATACCTTATTATTTACCCGGGGTGCTACACCCTCCCCCACTTAAAAGAATTTGGTCCCCAAATTCAATTGTATGAATGTAGACGTGGAGGGTATGGAGTACTTACAGTCTAAAATAACTCTGAAAGTCTCCTTCGCATAGACTCCGCAGTTTCCCAGGTTGCTTCTTGTTCTAGACATTTATTCCACTGTACTTTTACCGTAGGGATAGTTTTGTTTCTCAAAACTCGGACTTCTCGGTCGAGAATCTTCATCGGCTTTTACTCGTAGGTCAGGTCCTTTTGAATCATCAAGTTATCATGATCGATGACGTGGAAAGGATCGTGCACGTAGTTTTTCAGCATAGAGACATGAAACACATTGTGCACTTTCGACAGCTGGGGAGGTAAGGCAAGTCGATAGGCTACCTCGCCAATTCTTTCCAATATCTCGAATGGACCTATAAACCTTGGTGTAAGCTTGCCCTTAACTCCGAACCTTCTTATACCTTGACCGGGTCGGACCTTGAGGTAAACATGGTCTCCAACTTGGAACTCTAGTTCCCTTCTTCTATTATCTGCATAAGATTTCTGCCTGGATTGTGCTACCTTGAGTCTCTCTCGGATAAGTTCAACTTTTTCTGTTATGTTCCTTACCATATCTGGGCCTAGTAGTTGCTTCTCGCCAACTTCATCCCAGCATATAGGAGATCAGCAACTCCTGCCGTACAATGCTTCAAATGGAGCCATCTGTATACTGGCTTGATAGCTGTTGTTATATGCAAACTCCGCTAGGGGCAAATGATCATGCCAGCTTCCGCCAAAGTCAATGATGCATGCCCGTAACATGTCTTCTACTATTTGGTTTGTTCTCTCGGTCTGACCATCGGTCTGGGGATGGAAAGCAGTACTGAAGTTGAGTTTTGTCCCCAAAGAGTGTTGTAGACCCTTCCAGAAATGAGAAGTGAAGCGAGGGTCTCGGTCAGACACGATCGACGTTGGGACTCCATGTTGTCTTACGATCTCCTTGATATACAGTGCGGCCAAGACATCAACCGACCATCGACTTTTGATTGGTAAGAAATGCGTCGACTTGGTCAATCGGTCGATGATCACCCATATACCATCATGTCTGCCTCTAGATTTAGGCAATCCCATGATGAAATCCATACCAATACATTCCCATTTCCATTTGGGGATATCAAGGGGGTGTAACTTTCCGGCGGGTCTTTGGTGTTCCACTTTTACTTGTTGGCACGTGAGACAGCGAGACACAAAGTCCGCTACCTCCCTCTTCATGTTCGGCCACCATAAAGTTCTTTTTAGATCCTTGTACATCTTAGTTGCTCCAGGATGAATGGTATACCTAGAGCGGTGAGCTTCTTCTAGAATTTTCTTCTTCAACTCAGGACAGTCCGGAACACATGTCCTTTCATGGAATATTAGCCTACCATCAACTGCCAGCTTGAACTCGGTCCTTTGATCTAGGTTCTCCTTACTTTCAACCATTCCAGGATCTTCGTCTTGTAACTTCTTGATCTCGGATAGCAAGTCCGGATGCACACTCATGTGAGAGAGAGTAATACACCCGTCTTTCTAGTCCGTGCTTATATTTAATCCGGAGAATTCCTCCAATGGTTTCCATTCTTGTATCATACAGCTGGCTATAATGGCTCTCGGCTTCCGACTCAAAGCATCAGCTACAGAATTCCCTTTACCAGGGTGATACTGAATAATGAAATCGAAGTCTTTCAAGTATTCCAGCCACCGACGTTGCCTCATATTAAGCTCTTTCTGAGAGAATAGATATTTGAGGCTCTTGTGATAGGAGAACACCGTGAATTGATCTCCGTAGAGATAGTGCCTCCAGATCTTCAGTTCAAATACTACCGCGGTCAACTCCAAGTCATGCACTGGGTAGTTTTCTCCACGCTTCTTCAACTACCTAGAAGAGTATGCAATAACTCTTCCCTGTTGCATTAATACACATTTGAGACCAATACCAAAAGCATCGGTATATACCACGTACTTCTCTCCTTCAATAAGAAGGGCCAAGACCGGAGCAATGGTCAAGTGGTCCTTCAATGTTTGGAAGTTTCGTTCACATTCCTCATTCCACTCATATGGCACTTCCTTGTGGGTTAGCCTGGTGAGTGGTACGGCAATCTTCGAGAAGTCTTTAATGAAACGCCGATAATAACCAGCAAGACCAAGAAAACTCCTGATTTCTGTTGCATTTGTCAGTCGTTCCCAGTTCTTCACCGCCTTGACCTTTGCAGGGTCCACTGAGATTCCATCCTTTGAGATTATGTGACCTAAGAAGGACACTTCTTCCAGCCAAAACTCGCACTTGCTAAATTTGTCATATAATTTATTCCCCCCCAATATTTGCAGTGCTATCCTCAAGTGTTCTTCATGCTCCTTTTCCAACTTCAAATATATCAAAATGTCATCAATGAATACCACTATGAATTTGTCCAGGTGTGGTCTAAAGATACTATTCATCAGCTGCATAAAAGCTGTAGGGGCATTGGTTAGTCCAAATGGCATAACAGTAAATTCATAATGCCCATACCTGCTTCGAAATGGAGTCTTGTGGATATCCTCTTGTTTGATCCTTAGCTGGTGATAGCCAGACCGAAGATCAATCTTCGAGAAATACTTTACTCCCGAAATTTGATCGAAGAGTTCATCAATCCTCGGCAGCGGGTACTTATTCTTGATTGTGAGATGGTTCAACTGTCGATAATCAATGCACAGCCTCATCGATCCGTCCTTCTTCTTGACAAATAACACCGGTGCTCCCCATGGAGAGGTGCTTGGTCGGATAAACCCCTTCTTTAATAACTCCATAAGTTGTTCCTTCATCTCCTTAAGTTCAGCGGGGGACATTCTATACGGTGCTTTGGAAACAGGTCCCGCACCAGGCACAAGGTGTCACGCCCCAAGCGCGGAAGGAACTCGGAGACGCGTGACGAGTTTATATCGATCATGTTAATCAGAGCGTTAGTGTATTCAACACAAAGACAGAGTGTGCAAAAGATAACCTAATCCTTTATTCAATCACAACCTCAAAAGTACTTATATTACAATCCACTTAATGAAAGTGCTAAGACTCAATAAAGAGAAAAGTACAACGATTGACTCAAAAATATAGAAAGATAAGACTAGTATACGCTTGCATAGACGAAGTAGCTCTAATCTCTTCACTCTTGACCTTCCCCATCCGATTGAGTCTCGTCATCTGACTTACCTGAAAAATAGGGGAAAACACGGGATGAGCGAACGCTCAGTAGGAATTATATCTCAAGAGCTAGCTTGCTTTAAGTAAATTACATGTTACATGAATGCAATAAAGCTATGCATGTTTGCGTAAAACGATAAGAGAGAGAGAGTATAACAAGAGATAATTGAGTGAACTAGCATGTCTTTCAAGAAATTATATCAATAAATGTCAAGATATTCAAGCAAGTATATTCATCATGTCATGTCGGGAATTGGCTAACATGTTTCAAGCAAGTATATAAATACCCTTTCCGGGTCACGTACGTCATGTCATGTCAAGTCAAGTATGAGATTGTGGAATCTCTAATCAAGCTAGTCATGCACTTCGGTGCAATGCCACACCATGATCATTACAACTCCCATGGGCACTAGTACTTTCGGGTGCTCCTCCCAGGACCAGATCGAGCCCTTATATGCACAGGCATTGATCGTGTATTTTTCGACATCCACTATGGTTATAGTCAATATAGAGTTTCAATGGAATAAGCTTGTAGGGACTTTAAGGTAGATCTTGTGGAGTAGAATTTCAAGGATTGAACATGATGTATAAAGACAACAATAACGGTACAACCACGATTAACGATAAAACTAGGTGGAATCGGCTCCCTAATTGGGTGCCATGATAATAAGAATAAGCGCTCATATAGCGATGGTCGCTCGTTCTTGGACTTGATAAGCTAGATAGAATTGAGGTCCACAAGTATGGCACCTAATTCATAAGGACACTAATGGCATGGTTTCCCATTCCATTAAGTTAGAGTATTCTCATGACATCCTCTTAGTAAGTCATGAGGGCCAGTATACCATGTTTCTTTAGAGTGATAGGGTAATCAAATAGTGACATAGGTTTAAAGGGTACAACCAGCTCGGCTGTCTCGAGGGAATCCAAGGCTAGCGGAGTCTTACGGAGGTCTCTATGATAAAGTCACTGGTCCAAAGGAACGGAATGTCCTATGGAGAGTTCATCTATCACCGAGAAATAGTGGGTAATCGATAAAACAACGTGAAACATGGGACTATATTCACGGAATGGAATATAGTGCCTAATAACTAACCCATTTACAGTGGCTCACAGAAAATCACGAAAATCAGGAAAACATGAATTGACGCCTTAGGTCACGTCTTCATTTCATGAAATGGCGCCCTTGTTAGGGTCGTCAATTCAATAAGTGACGACTGTTCACGCAGTCATTGTATCCAGGTCTTGTTAATATTAAAATCTATAAATATTCTAAAATTTCAGATATTATATAAATGACGTCTTACATTAAGGCTTCAATTTCGTAAACAGCGCCCTAGTCAGGGGCATCATATAACAATTTAAAGGGTAGGGTATATGTCGTCATTTCAATATCCAGGAGCATTATAACCAATTCTATAATTTCACAGTTTATCACTAAATTGGCGCCCGTTTACAGGGGCGTTCATTAAATTGACGACCTAATCTGGGTCGCTAATTCATTGACACATAATTTTTGGAGTATGTCTGATCAAGATTCTAAAGACATGAACAGATAGGAAAAAAAATAACAGGAATTTATGGACACAGTCATGCATTAGTGTACATGTAAGAGTTCATAGTTATTAAATTTTAAACATATTGTATAATTATTAACTATCTAGGAAAAGATGACTGTTTGCACGGTCGTTGATTTTAAATGACGCCCTATCTTGGGTCGTCAGTTTCATTCATGCAGTAAACGGAGAAAATTCATTCTGGAAATGAAATCTGTAACTCCTTTAGACCTATATGCATGTTTTCACTTAGTAATTATAAGATTTTGCTAAGTCTTAAGAAAACCTACCTTGGTGATGATCTGGTTGATGGAACGTGAAGAATATATATATGAAGATTTGATCACAAACGATACCCTGTTTGAAACAGAGTAACCGCGTAGAAGGAAGAAGACACAGCAGCTTGTTCTTCTTGCTTCAACAGTCGAAGGCAATCAGCAGCAGCAGTTATGGTAAGGAAATCAATGGCCTTCAATCCTTCGTGCAGCAAGGAAGAAGAAGAAAGGATGAAAAACTTCACGTTCTTCACGTACACCCACGGCAGAAGCAACCTACAGCAATACGTGAAGCACTGTCGAAGGAGCAGAAGACGGCGTCCTCCCTTCACAGTATTGACAGCAAGAGGAAGATGAAGAAGAACTTCCATGGCAGAGGAGTAGCAGCAGGACGTCTTTAAGGTCAACATGGGTTCGATGGAGGGGATGGTATTTATAGGGAAAAGAATCCTAATGGGTTCTAGGAGTTTGATTGGAGTTGAAACTTCTAGGTAGACTCCTGATTAAACTTAAACATCCACGTGTTGATACTTTCCTAATCAAAACTTACCCGGATAACATCCGTGTTCGAACCAAATACTAACAGGTTTAGTTTGTAAATGACGCCTCAGGTTGGGGCGTTATTTCAATAAATGACGCTTGTATACACAGTCGTCAAAATTAAATGACGACTTGCTCGGAGGCGTCATTTCCCTATTTGTTAATTTAAGGTGTAACGATCTTTCTAGATTTTTATCTTTTTTTCTTGATGTGATCTAGATGGGAAATTTTAGGGGTACAAGTTTTCCATTTTTCTTTATTTTTCCATATAATTAGTTTTCCAAAATTCTTTAATTCAAAAATGGGCACTATTCATTTTAGAATAAAATAACGACTTTCATTAAGTCGTCCCATTTGTAATACACGCCCAAGGAAATGGCGTCAATTTTATTTTGGCATTTCTCCTTAACCTTCCAAAAGACTATTATTATGTATATATCCCTACTATCTTTATAACTCTTTAGCTATATACTTTATTTGATTTTCACTAATTTATAAATAACAACTTATGTTAAGTCACTTTTTACGTTGGATACGCCTGCACAAAGAGACGTCAATTGAGTTTTGGCTATTTCTCAATCCCCTTGAAAGAACCGAAATTGCATATATACTCATTCTTTTATCTTTTACATATCTTTAATGTAATTAAATCTTATATATATATATATATATATATCCTTCTCCCTTCTAATAAGATTATAATATAATAAATGTGGAATATTAAATTTTCTAAATTGGTAATAAAATATAAATTGACATTTTTTTGAGATTTAATGATTCTTAATTCAATTAAAATTACGTTGTGCATTAAATACTTACCTAAAAATAACATGTCATTCTTAAATTTATTATAATATAATGGTAGGGTCCATGAGTCCTTTTTGTAAGACCTGTTAGGACGTAAGAGGGTCATGTACAAGGTCTGGGCCTTGTTTAATTATTATTTTTAATTTATTTAGACTTTCTAGTCCTTTAATTTACCAGGGTTGCTGTAACGACCCAAGAATCCGATTACCGGGAAGGCCCGATAACCCGAGACTCGCACCGCCGCCCACGAGCCGGGAGGGCTCGGAAGGGCTAAAAGGAGTGTGGAGGCACAAAGAAATAGGAAATAAAGCAGGACAACCAACAACAACAAGCTGAAAGAAAGAACAACTACAGCTAAAACAGAGTCCAGTCCAACAGAAAGTACAGTCTAAAGCAGTAAAGCGTACAACATGCCAAGTGAACACTCGGCCCGGCAAGCTGGCAACTGAGAACCTCCGCTCCGCTCCCTCGAACCTCGAGGAAGAGCCGCCATAAAAGTAAGGAATGAGTCTCCAAGACAGAGACTCAGCAGGGGTCCCGCGGAACCCCAACCGGAAACAACGGCGGTAGCGGAAAGGGAGGCTACAAGAGCAACCGCCACAGCAGGGACAGTAAAGCCGATGGCCGGTCGAAACACGGCACTACAACTACTCCTAGTGTATCAGAAACACACCCTGACCTCGCGGTCGAGGCTACCGGACTACACTAGTACCGCTTACCGAAGTAAAAACACACGGTAACCATGCCGTAGAGGCCTGTCCCCTGGACACGCTGTCCAAGGTGCAACCCCGACCATCCGATCGCGGGTACCGCACAACAAGACGCAACCTCGGTAGAGTCACTGGCACTAGTCTGACAGCGCGAAAACCAACACACGCGCCGCGGCGAAACAACTGAAACTCAACGGTCGACACGACCAAAACCCGAAGGTCAAAGTCACGGAAACTGACAGTCTGTCACTCCCAACTCGACAGGAGTACCTCCCATTAGAAGCACAGCCGGTAGCGTCCCCTGACGTCTTACACCGCGCCGCAGGTGATCCGCCTGGCGTGGTAGCTCCTACCAAAGGCGCGAACACCGAACAAGTAAACACAAACAAGTGACTAGCAGGGGTCACGCCCGTCGACGTGGGTCCAACCGCCCCCAACCACGTGTGCACACACAGACCGCGCGTCCCTGGTCTGGCCCTCTGACCGGTTTTCCCCTCAGCCGGACTCTGGCTACAAGACGTGGGGCCCGACAGAAACCAGTCTACAAACCGTCTCTATGGGTCGGCCCATACACCACTCCCAGGTGCGACAAGCACCTCGTACTGGTGGGCTACGACTAGTGGAGGGTCACTGAAGGAGTAGACTCTCAAGTCAACGGAAAACAACGTCGAATCCGACGACGTATGGGGACCATCCCACGTACCAGCACCGTCGCACGGCGACCACAGTCGGAGAAGAAACAGGACTTGCAGTCCACGGCCACACACGCACCCTGCGCGAAAGTCGAAAAACTCAAGTGGCGCTAAGCCACAGGGCTCTGGATAGTCCTCTAGACGCACTACACCCAACGGTCCTTGAGTCAGAAGACTCGAGGCCAAGATCGTTGTATACAACAGCACAAGGCCGTCAATCTAGTCCAATCTCTAAGTCTAAAACCACAGTAGCACGAGTACCGAGACAACTCACGAGCCGCCAAGGCCACTCCCTCGAGAAGGGAACACAAGGGACTAAGGCTACACACACAGCCCGCTCAGAAATCGCTTTTCGGAGAAACCCACGGCGCGCGGGGAACCCTCGCCGCACTCACACCGACACACGATGTCTCAAGTTGAGAACACGGCAACCCGGGACCACACCGTACCGTGACGCCTGGCCCCGACGAACTGCACAGCATCCGTCAGGCCACGGGTCGGCACGTGGATCGAGACCTACACACTCAGGACTCGAACCGGTCAAACGGAAACGCCGATTAGACCAGCCCCTTGGGCGGTCCACGCTGGGCCGCTCAGGGACGTACGGTCAGGAAGGGGCCGCACCAGGGGATATAGAGCCAACAGTAGGCCGTTCTTCTCCTGGGTCAACAGAGGCACAAGCGGCTGGTCCCCCGCCGCACCAAGGTCGAACAGCAGACCCTCAGCCGCAACTGGGGGATGAACGGTCCAACGCGGTCGTTCGTCCTCCAAACGAGGAACACATGTACGGCTAGCCCCTAGCCGCGCGAGGGAACGGGCGGCTAGGACCTCACCGCGCAAGGCTTGTGCGGTCAACCTCTGGCCGCACAACAGCCCACGGCACCAGGGGATGTACGGCCAGCTCATAGCCGTACAAAGGGTTATGCAGCCAGACCCTAGCCGCACAGCCCAGCAACGATCAAAAACGGAGGGAAAGGATGGCTCAACCCTGGCCGCACTTGGGTTATGCGGTCGCACGATAGACCGCATAACCCTCACTGCGCGCCAAGTCTAACGCTGCGCGCCGAGTAGATGAACGGTCAAGACGGGGCCGCCCATGGGGATGGACAGCCCTGGTTCAACCGCCTAACCATCACGGCGAGCAAACCGGGGGGTTGGCCCAATGGTGACCTTTCCACGCCCAGTTCGTGCCGAAACGAAGGGGATACAATCACAACCACCCTGGTAATCACATGGACTTCGACCGGAGTCAAAACGACGCACGAATCGCGAGAAATGAGCGATTCTACCGAAGTTAAGCAAAAAGGGTTACCGAGCTTCCCGGAGCTCTACCGGTCCAACGGGACCACCAATCGAGACGAAATCGGTGACTATAGAACGCCCTCGTCGCAGGGAGTCTATTGACAGTAATCGATCCAAAAACCGTCGCCATTTCCAGACGAACCCTATGAATTCCACAAAAACACGATTTCGCTAGAACGGACCCAAACACAGCCATTTCCGCGCCGAACGACGTGCAATGGCAAGAGAAACGAGCAAAACGCAGCAGTGTTCCATCACCCTACCTCCACCGAAGAAACCGCGCGCCGAAGCGACTAATCCACGTCAAAAATCACCCGGAACGCGAACGACGTCATCTCGGAATCCACCGAGGGATCGCGCCCGCCTCCGTCTCGATCCTCGCCCATCCTCGCCCGCATCCTCGCCCGCGCCGCCTCCACCTCGCCCCCACCTCGCTCCGTCGGCCGCCGGAGAAGAGAGGGGAGAAAGAGAGCGTGAGAGAAGAGAGAGAGAATGAGAGGGGAAGAGAGAGAGTGGGGGTTTATATAGGAAAATCCAGAAATTTGGAAAAATCATGAAAAATAGAAAATCACACCCTCGCGATCCTCGGAACGCATCAATCGCAACGGTACCACCCTCGCCTGGGTGAACGGCCCGGTTCACTCGCAACGAGGTTCCGAAGGAATTACCGAAACACACACCGGGAATCGGAAAACACACGCGGAAAAAGTCGCGGAACGCTTCCGGGCCTCCGAAACAGCTCCGGATCGCGCCGATCCGAACACGAAAGATGTCCGAAACAAAATTTCAGACACAACGGAGTCAGACACTCCGAAAATCAGATCCGGGACCCACGAAGAAGGATCCGAAAAATCCGGGACATTACAGTTGCTACACAAGGTCTATGGAGAAAGACACTTCCCACTCCGGAGGTATGCCAGGCAAATCTTCCAGAAAGACGTCGGGAAAGTCCCGAACCACTTGAATGTCTTCCAGTCTAGCCACCTTAGCTTTCGTGGCAGTCATAAAAGCTAGGAATGCTACGCATCCCTTATTGATAAGTTTACTGGCTCGAAGAGCCGAGATAACTGGTGATTTATTTCGGGGACTAATATAATTAAGCTCTGGATAATCCACGAAAGTTATCTTGACATTTCGGCAGTCTAAAGTAGCCCGATAGTTTGATAGCCAATCGGCCCCTAGAATTACATCGTACTCCTTCATGTCTAAGCATATTAAATCTACAGGTAAGTTATAGCCTTTAACTATAATCTTGCAGTTTGTATATTGATGGGTAAGCTCGGAATCATTTCCGAGAGGAGTAGAAATAACCATTTCCAACCACTCAGGTTCTTTAGAGAAAGTAGTAGCAAATTTCTTGGAAACAAATGAATGCGTGGCACCAGTATCAAACAGTACTTGAGCAGATTTAGATCAGATAGATAAAATACCTTCCACCAACCCACCCTCGGTTGGTTCCGTCTCTTGGAGAGCTTGTAAATGTCCTTGCTTCTTTGCCGGACGCTTCTCTTCCTTTGTCACCGGCTCACTTTGCTCATTCATCATCGGACAGTCAGGAATACGATGTTCCTGGCTCCCATAACGAAGGCATGCTCTGAGCCTTGTCCAGCATTCCGCAGCCTGATGACCCGGCTTGTCACAATATTTGCAATTTTCTTTCAGCGGTGCCGTGATGGAGAAAGGTTTGTTATTGCCTTTCTTGGATTTCTTCTCCTTAGAGGGCTCGCCTCCATTATTGGTCTGCTTCTTGAAAGAAGGTTTAAAAGTGCTGGGGCTCGTGACATTCTCCCTTTACCACGGATTTTATCAGACAGCTCTGTGGCATCTTCAAGCAACTGGGCGCGGCATACCATCTCCGGATATACTTGGATATCCATAGGAACAAGCTGAGTGATAAATTGGGGTCGCAGCCCATTCAAAAATCTTTTTGCCTTCATCTTCTCCGTGCATATCAGGTGTGGTGCATACCTTGATAACCTGGAGAACTGAACCTCATAATGAACCACTAACATGGAGCGTTGCTTTAGAGCGACAAATTCCGCAGCCTTTTTCTCTTGGACGCGATCAGAGAAGTACTTATTGTTGAAATGTGCAACAAAACCAGCCCATGCGACATACTCATCTGGCAATGTGGCCTCAACGAACTCCTACCATGCGCGAGCGTCCCGTTCCAATTGGAACGTAGCCAGTAACACCTTCTCTTCGTCCGCGCATTGCAGGATGCGGAAGATTCATTCAATCTTCTTTAACCAATTTTCAGCATCATCGGGATTGGATGAACCCGCGAACCTAGGGGGACTTAGGTTCCTGAAGCTTCGGTGGAGATCGCCAGCTCCACGGTTCGCTCCGCCTTGAGCAACTTGCTGCAGTGCCTGAGTCAGACCCTGCACGGTACACTGCATTTCACCCCATTGCGCACGTTCAGCAGCCATAATCCTACAAGAGTTTTTAACTTTAATTAGTTCCGTGTTGAAATTTTATAGTTGGACATCCTATGATAGACTTAACCCCACTGCTCTACCCAATCTCACCGTGTTAAGAAAAACCTATCCTTGGACTTGGGTTTCCCTAGGAATTTAAAATTCTAGGCTCTGATACCACAAAAACTGTCACCCCCCGAGCGCGGAAGGAACCCGAGGACGTGACGAGTTTATATCGATCATGTCAATCAGAGCAAGTAGAATTTTGACACCATAATAGAGTGTGCAATTAGACAAGAATTTCAAAATAACCAAGTGCTGATACCAACCGCTAACAATTTAACCATTAAATAAAGTCACATAAACCCATAAGGTCATGACCAAATATCACCAAAGTTTAATATCACCAACCAGGCCCATAAGCCTCGAATGTTACAACCCTTGAAATAACAATAAAAGATCTAATGACAAGACTCCAAAAGAATAAACTAAGGAAGACTCGACACGATACAGCATGGTGGCACGACGCTTGCAGGTTCTACGCTCGTCACTCTTGATCCTGCCCATCTGAGTCCAAATCAGGGTCCACATTACCTGAAACGTTTGGGAAAAGAACTTGATGAGCGAATGCTCAGTAGGAATTATATCTCAAGAACTAGCAATTGGTTTAAGTAATTACATTTTTCATATGAAAATGCAAGTCTAACTAGCATGTCAATCATGTAAAATAGCACGATATGGAGTTGAGCATGAAATCGAGAGGAAATAACACGTATTATTGTTCCAAGATCGAGAATTTCAAGTTTTCAAGATTTCAAGTATTCGAACAAGTGCCAAGTGTTTCAATAGAGTTTTTCATGTCACGAGATAATGGCTATTAACAAGTACCTTGCCCATTCCGGGCCATGCAAGTCATGTCAAGTCAAGCACGCGAGAGAGATAGTGGAGTGTCATAGATTCAAGCAAGTACTTTGGTGCAATGTCACACCGTGATCAATATAACTCTCATGGGCACAAGTACTTTCGGGTGCTCCTCCTAGGACCAGACCGGGCCCTATATGCGCAGGCATTGTTACATGTAAATATCTAGACAACCACTTTAGTGATAGCCATGGATTTCCAAGAACAAGTTCATGTAGGATATCGAGGTAGACTTATGGAGATTTTCCATAGAATTCAAGGAAGAACATTCATGTAGGGATGGACATGTCAAAACCACGAGAATCATGACATATCGATAACCTGGGTAGAATCGGCACCTTAACTAGGTAGCCATGATATCTTGAATAGATGACTAAAATAGTCACCATCTAAGGGACATGAACCAAGCTGAAAGATCGGCCCGCAACCATAGGTGACCCAATCCAAGACATCGCCTAGTGGAACGTCACCATTCCACCGGCTTGGAATATTCTCACATGGTCCAAGATGGCGCCATGAGAGGGCCGGGTTACCACATGACGTGGCAATTAAAAAGGGTACAAGGTGTTTAACGTACAACCAGCTCAGTCAGCCTTGAGAGAATCCAAGGCTACGAGGAAACTTACGGAGGTTTCAATGACTAACTTGTCAGTCCGAAGGAACAGAATGTCCAACGGAGGGCTCGTATGTCACCGAGAGTTGAGGGTGTATCAGGAAACCAACGTAAAAATAGGGACTCTATCCATGGACTGGGATAAGAGTGCCAATAGACCCACGGTAAGGGTCAAAAATCGGATAAAAATTGTGGGAGCAAGAAAATAATGTTTCTTTAAAAAGAGCATATATTTAAAATGGTGTCACGGGTGGACACGCAGTTTATTTTTACATAGTATCATGTGTACATGCATATTTTCATTTTTAAAGAATAAAGATAGAGATGTGGTTCTTTCAAAAGAGTAAGGGAAAATAATAATGGCACAAAGAGAAATAAAGTGGTTCATGGGGTTATATGAAAACTTCCAAAAAGGGTCTTGAGCATCCTACGGTTGTCACTTGGCCATGTTAATATAACAGTTTACTGTTCATTAGAGGAGTGAACAGTGTCACTTTTTATTTATTAGGATTTAATAGAAACTAATTACATGATAAATAAGAGAAAAATCTAAGGATCTTAACCATGAAATATCACAATTTTATGAGATCAGGTTAAAAAGATAAAAATCGACAAAGATGGTATGGGTGTTGACCGCATGAACAAGGTCGCTTTCCAATTTTAAATCTTTTTATGCATCTAAATATATGAAAACTAAGAGAAAAATGTGAGGATCTCAAGAATATATTTATCAGAAATTTTTGACATAAATTTACGTGATTAGAAAATTTTTAATCTGTGTTAACTTTCACGTAAAATGTATCAACGTGAAACCATGCATGTAAAAGTCACATGAAATCATGGAACGTGCAGAGATCATGCAAGATTTAGTTGTTAATAAGTTTTTTGCTTAGGAGAGAGAACACCTACATGCATGATGTTAAGGCTAGTTAACTCGTTTGGGCTACATAACTTGAGAAAACCTACCTTGGAGTTGACGTAGAAATAGCCGAGAATCTTAAGGACACAGAGGATGAAGAGTACGGGCCCTTCTTGCAAGAGGATGAAGGCAGTAGGAAAGAACATAATAGGAGGAAAAAGCCTTCTGCAACTTCTTCACATAGTAGGAGGTAGCAGAGGTTGAAGAACTTTCACGTTCTTCACGTACACAGTACCTCTTCACGGTCGTAGTGCAAGGAGGAAGAATGCCTGCACGCCTTCAAGCGGTGAGGAGAACCGCAGCAATAGGATCTCCCTCCCTCGAACACAGCAGCAGCTTGCTCGTTCAGTTGTGGGTTGATTTTATAGAGGGGTGGGCATTCGGGAAGGTTCGAAGGCCATCAATAGAAATGGTTTTCACACCCTACGATGCTTTGTTCGAAAGTTACGTGCCCTACTAATTCTCACCCCCGCCTGCCCAAAATATCTTAGAAAACCCTAAAGCTACCTCATGCAAGCAACGTCGAAACCTGTTGGGTTGGGCTTTTAACCTTTACATATATTATATAGGTTGGCTTGCTGTGTATAGACGTTAAGGCCCATAATACATACTGTGGGTGTAACATATATGTATTGTAATATATATGGCGTTTAAGGCTTCGATGGGTTTATGGGTTTTGCTGAATGCATGCGTGGGCAAAAGCCCATGTTTTATGTTTACACATTTTGGGTCTTCCTACGGGTTTAGGCCCATAATATCTGTAAGGATTATATACGTTGTATTATATATATATATATCTGTGGTGTGCCTTCTATCTACTCGAGTTATTGTTCGCACTGCGGTTTTTGTGGGTTCATCTGCGAGATTGCTTGTTTTCAGTGAATCACTCTTCAGTAATTTTTAATCGGTTGAAAACAGTGATCTATTCATCCCCTCCCCTTCTAGATCACTTCATATTTCTCGTATCACTTGGTATCAGAGCGGGTATTTCCCAATATGTGGTCCAACGGCCAGGGAAATGGATCTGCTGGTCCTCGCAGCTACATTGCTGAAGGGCAGTCAATCACCCGTCCCCCTTTCTTCGATGGTAATAACTATTTCTTTTGGAAGAACAGGATGGAAGTCTTCATCAGGGCTCAAAGCCACAAGCTCTGGAGAGTAATTACAGATGGTCCGTACCAACTTCCACCGAATGAAGACATATGGACAGAGGAACAGGTTAAACTCTCCACACTGAATTGGATGGCTCTTAGCATCATACAGTGCGCCGTCCACCCGGAAGAGTACTTGAGGATTTCAGCGTGCAAGACTGCAAAGAAAATGTGGGATGAATTGCAGTTAATTTATGAGGGCACATCTCAAGTGAAAGCTACCAAGATCAATATGCTTACAACTCAGTATGAGTTGTTTAAGATGAAGCCAGAGGAGTCGATCACAGAAATGTATGCTAGATTGTCTATGATCATCAATAGTCTGAGAGGATTTGGAAAGGAGATTCAGCAAGAAGACATTGTCAGGAAGATCCTTAGGTCCCTAACTCCCATCTGGGATACTAAGGTGACCGTCATAGAGGAATCAAGAGATTTATCCACCATGTCAATAACCCAGCTGATTGGGTCTCTCATGACCCACGAAATGAACTTCAGACAAGGGAATGATGGACATGACAGAAAGGGAAAGAATGTTGCTCTGAAGGTCTCACGACATACTAAGAAGAGCAGCAACAGCAGCAACAGTGGTGGTAGCAGCGAAGACTCTGACGGATTCTCAGACCTGGACAAGAGCAAGTAGGCCATGCTCACCAGGCAATTCAGAAAGTTCCTGAGGACTAAAGGGAAATTCTACAGGAGAAAGAGATTCAATGCTGCAAGGAAGTCTCCTGAACGAGAACTTGAGAAGAACCGGTTTGTTAAGAAGGTTACATGCTACCATTGTCAGAAACCTGGTCACATGAAAAGTGAATGTCCAGAGCTGCAAGCTAAGGCTCCCGGATACCAGAAGAAGATGGTGCACAAGAAGAAGAAAGCCATGATGTGCACATGGAGCGACGAGGAGGAGGATCTAGAAGCCACCTCGTCCAGTGAATATGAAGAGAAGACTTGCCTCATGGCCAACCATGAGGAAGAGGTAACGAACTTATTTGAGAATTTTACTTTGGATGATTGGGAGGACGCTTATGGCGACCTGTTAGCTAAATATAATTTTCTAACCAAGGAGCACAGAATGCTTAAACGAAAGTTTCACTCTGTTTCTGAGGAACACTCTATTGCTGTTACGGACAACATGAAAACCAAGGAGATGGCCATTGAGCTAGATCAGGCTAGAAGTGAGATCGAGAAGTTTAGAATGGAAAGAGAGGAAAATCTAGCTAGGAAGAATGAGCTGAAGAGTAAAACTGAAGAGAGTAAAAAGGAGTTTAGACTGATTGCAGAAAAATATGAGACGGTTAGAAAAGTTAATCAGGAACTCCTGGACCAATGTAATGAACTTCAGAAGGAGATTGAGAACAAAGGAAAAATACTAGAAAAATTTACAGAGGGGAGAAACAATCTGGATGTCCTTCTGGGGTCGAGGGTAAACTTCAACAGGGAGGGATTAGGATATAATCCCACAAGTAAAAAACCCTTTGAATTCAAAACTGTCACGTTCTGCCCCGCCAAGGGCAAAGAAACACTGGAAACCCCATCCAGTTCCAAATATGTCTCTACATTGAAGGTTTCGACCAGCAAATCTATTCAATCCACTGGTCAACAGACTAAGTCAGGAAATCCTGAGACTAGAACTGTTCCTGTGCAACAGGTGTGGAACAAGGGTTTTCACACGACCATTCCTATTGATGTCACTAGAAAGGTGAACAGTTTCGCTAAGAAAATTCAGCATGATAGTTATCAAGGAAAGCATGCGAACATGCATCACCTTCAGCACAATTTTCATTTGAATAAAAATGGCTACATGAATTATGCTCAGCACACACGTGTTTCCTCTAAGAGGCCAAACAATAATTTCTCTACTCGGAAATAGCATAATTTTAATAGGAATAGGCTCATTCAACACCCACTGAGAAATGCCAAGAAGGAAGAATCAATCTACATGAAATCTCTGAAAAGAACAGTAAAACAAATGTGGGTTCCTAAGTGTGATTTGGATAAATTGAAAACTATCTTTGGACCCAATTTGAATTGGGTCCCACATTACTTTGTCTGAACTTTCGCAGGTTAGCCTGGCAGCCGAGCATAACAAGTGGTATCTTGACAGCGGCTGTAGCAGGCACATGACAGTAGACCGATCCAAATTTAGCAAACTGAAAATGAAGTTTGGGGGCCTGGTCAAATTCGATGGAAATAACAGAGAAAGAATAATTGGAATTGGTACAGTTGGTAAGTCCTCTACTAACTCCATTGAAGATGTGTATCTTGTAGAAGGACTTCAGCACAACTTGATAAGTATAAGTCAACTCTGCGACAAAGGACATAACGTACTCTTTGACCACAATTCCTGTACTGTTTTTGAGCTGAATTCTGATAACGTCATGTTCAAAGGTCATAGAGTAAACAATGTATACATCGTAGACCTGGATGATAATCCTAAAACTCACTTGTGTATGTCAGCTAATTCTGAACATGTTGCGTTTGACTGGCATAGGCGTCTAGGCCATGCTAGCTTGTCTACAATGAACAAACTGTCTAAACATAACCTAGTTAGAGGTTTGCCCTGAATAAGATTTCAGTTAGGGTCCAAGCTATGTGATGCTTGTGCACTAGGTAAACAGACTCGTGCAGTTTTTAAGTTGAGAACTGAGAATCTTTCATCTAAACCGCTGCAGCACTTGCACATGGATCTTTTTGGTCCTACCCGCATACAAAGTTTGTCAGGTAAGAGATATGGATTAGTCATAGTTGATGACTTCACTAGATTTTATTGGTTTTTTTGTTTAGCAAATAAAAATGATGCCTTTGTTCACTTTGAAGAACTTTTCAATAAAATCAAATTGCAAGGTGAACATAACATCATTACAATTCAGTCTGACCATGGAGGAGAGTTTGAGAACTCTTCATTTTCTGAATTTTGCTCAAGAGAGGGAGTGACTCATAAATTCTCTTCTCCCAGGACAACGGAGCAGAACGGAATTGTTGAGAGAAGAAACAGGTCAATAATTGAAATGGCCAGGACTATGCTGATTGAGAGTGGACTTCCAAGGAGATTTTGGGCTGAAGCTACGAATACTGCATGCTACATTCTAAACCGAGCCTTGGTAAGACCTACTCATAGGAAAACTCCTTATGAACTTCTCAAGGGTAAGCAGCCAAACATTTCTTACTTTAAAGTTTTTGGCTCCAAATGTTTTATCCACAATAATGGTAAGAATGGTTTGGACAAATTTGAAGCTAGAAGCTCTCCTGGAATTTTTCTCGGATATTCAGAAACCTCAAGGGCTTACAGAGTTTTCAATAAAGCTGATCAAACTGTTGAAGAAACACCGCATGTAGTGTTTGATGAAAATGATTTCTCTAACAAAGTGATGGATGATGACAGGGAGCCATCTAATGAGGGAGAATTCTTGGAGAGAATTGAAGAAGAAGAAATGCAGCCAGCTGCTCAACCAGAAAACTCATAGCAAGAAGGAGCAGCTGAGGTAGGTGAACCCTCAGGTGAGATAATATTTCACAAAGACCACCCTAGTGAAAATGTCATAGGCAATTTGCATGATCCTCCTAGGACTAGGTCTCATTTTAGAATTGTCCAAGAACAGGACTTAGCTGCATTGGTATCTCAGGTGGAACCCAAATCTATGGAAGAAGCCTTAAGACATGATTCTTGGGTATCCGCCATGTGTGAGGAATTAAATCAATTTGAGAAAAATATTGTATGGGAACTAGTTCCCAGACCTGATAACACTCATATCATTGGCACTAAATGGATTTTCAAGAATAAAGTTGATGAGAATGGAGCTATTTCTAGAAACAAAGCAAGACTTGTAGCTCAAGGCTACAGTCAGGAATTTGGTGTGGATTTTGATGAATCCTATCCCCCAGTGGCTAGGATGGAAGCTATACGAATTCTGCTTGCATTTGCATGCTCTAGGAACATTCGGCTGCAGCAGATGGATGTCAAAAGCGCATTCTTAAATGGGGTATTGAAGGAAGAGGTATATGTTGAACAACCTCCAGGATTTAATTTCTCTGTTCAGCCTAACATGGTTTTTAGGTTGAATAAAGCCCTCTATGGATTGAAGCAGGCTCCCCGAGCCTGGTATGAGAGACTTTCTGAATTCCTCTTGAGCAAGGGCTACACTCGAGGTAAGGTTGACCAAACCCTCTTCACCAAAAATCTCGGAAAGGATTTAATAGTGGTCCAGGTATATGTTGATGATATCATCTTCGGATCTAACAATTCAACATTGTGTAAAGAATTTTCTGAATCTATGTCTCATGAATTTGAAATGAGTTTAGTTGGCGAACTAAAGTATTTTCTTGGGCTGCATGTCAAATAGATGGAGGATGGTTGTTTCATAAATCAAACCAAGTATACTCTGGAGATGCTGAAAAGGTTTGGAATGACCAACCTCAAGACTATCTCAACACCCATGGGCACCAACTCCTCACTGGATTCAGACGAAAAAGGTAAAGAGGTGGATGCTAAATTATATAGAGGTATGATCGGTTCACTCCTCTACTTAACAGCATCCAGGCCTGACATTCAATTTAGTGTAGGGAAGTGTGCCAGATACCAGTCTAGGCCTACAGAATTGCATTTGGCAGCTGTAAAAAGAATCTTTAGATACTTATCTGCTACCCATGATCTAGGTCTTTGGTATCCTGCATCATGTAGTTTAGATCCCATTGCATATACAGATGCAGATTATGCAGGATGTAAATTGGACAGGAAAAGTACTAGTGGTCACTGCGAATTTTTAGGAGGGTGCCTAGTCTCTTGGGGATCCAAGAAGCAACACTCTGTGGCTCTTTCTACTGCTGAAGCTGAGTATGTGGCAGCAGGGAGCTATGGCACACAGGTTATATGGATAAAACACCAGCTTCTGGATTACTCAGTTGAGCTAGGTTGCACTTACATTTTTTGTGACAATACTAGTGCAATAAACATTGCAAAGAATCCTGTACTTCATTCTCGAACTAAACACATCGAAATCAGGCATCATTTTATTCGTGATGAAGTAGCTAGGAAGACCTTTGAATTGATCCATGTTGGCACTAACTCACAAATTGCAGATATTTTCACTAAGCCACTGGATACTGAAAATTTTAGCACATTGCGCAGAGAATTAGGTATTTACAGAATTTCATGATTGAATAATTGATCTCTAAATAATCTGTCATGTGCTCTTATGTTTATCTTTTCTCATTATCTGTTACTGAAAATAACCTCATTGTGGGTGTTTGCTGATTCACTCGTACTGATTGATACCACTTTATTTTCTTTGAGGTGTTTTGAGGTTTGTCTTGGTTAAGTCTGAGTTGGAGTCAAGGTCTCAGGGGGAGCTAGATTAATAATTGGTGTCATGCTCTTTTGGCCAAATCTGAACATACTTTGAACGGACTTTTGCTGACCTTATAAGAGAATCAGTTTGAGTAGGTGGATAAAAGAAATTTTTGAATGTTTTATCCGTTAAGACTGTTCATCTAATTTCTTGTTGGAATTTCAACTGTTAGTCCCACTGAGATCAAAATCTGAATTCAAGACTATCTTCCTACACTGTAACTGACTTCTGATCTAGCCAGTACAGCATACCTACTTAGTCTAGTTAAGTCCGAAATGAGGTATATAGTGCTTTTGTCTGAAGAACTTTGGAGCTGGTGTATTGTTCTCAAACTGAATCAAGACTAATTTACAAGGTTTCAAGTGCAGTTTAATGAAAAATTCATGAAAGAAGTTTTAACAACCTTGTTAATTGTTCATTGAGAAACTGGGACTTTCATCAATGAAGTGAAAGTATCCCATGTCATGAGATGGCAGTATAAATCAGGCTTAATTAGCTATCTTGATCATACAGAGCAATGGTACATATCTGGTTAGTAACTGGGGTGTCTGGCCTCTGGTAAAGGTGTCACCTTAATGTCAACACTAGTTAGAATACTATCTCTGTCCTCTTGTCAGAAGGGGTAATGTGGTCTTGCCACCAAGTAACTGGGGATTCCTGCCTCTAAACAAGGTGTCTCCCTAATGTCAAAGGTGTACTTGATAGATTTATCTTTGATCTTGACCATCTGTGAAAAATTTTCTCCCTCTTGGTATCCAGATTCTGTTCACTTGGCATTTAGGTCTTGGTTTGTTTGTTTTCAATACCACAGGTCTTTGTTTTTCCTGACTTCCTTGCTTTATACTCTCTGAGTAATGACTTACTCTGACCATACTGGTATCTTGTACCTTACTTGCTTAGAATCTGGTTCTATGTATGGAGCAAATCTTCATTCACCATTTTGCACGCAGTCTGACTAATTGATCCTCAAAATCCTCACATAAAATTAATGGCTTTCTTAATTGCTTAAACATCTCAATAACTCTCCTTTATCAGCCATACTCTCTATTGTTTTCTCTCCAATATCAGCAATTTTCTTTTCGTGATATCTTCAGACCTACCCCTAGTTTTTGATGATGTCAAAGGGGGAGAGTGTCTTGCTAGTGTCTTGCTTGTGCTTTTGTGCTTTGCTGAGGGGGAGCGAAAGATAAGTGCCCTGAGTTATCTAGTCAGAGGAAAGTAGATGGTGTGTTCAGGGGGAGCTCTTGGGAGTTGTCAGAGGAGGCGAGTGTGTTGTGTGTCTGCATTGCTTATTTTCACAGCTTATCTTCATGCACTTCATCTCTGTTATTTAATATAGTGTTGCCATCATCAAAAAGGGGGAGATTGTTGGACTTTTGTGACTTCCCTAGTGTTTTGATGATGAGCATCACTATGTTAAATATTGTCATTTTAATCAGATATCTTGAGTAATGTTATGCATT
This sequence comes from Amorphophallus konjac, assembly GCA_022559845.1. Lineage (NCBI taxonomy): Eukaryota > Viridiplantae > Streptophyta > Magnoliopsida > Alismatales > Araceae > Amorphophallus > Amorphophallus konjac. The sequence goes on along the minus strand of CM040127.1, from coordinate 178,098,557 downwards.
TGAAATTTCCATGATTAACAGGAAAACTGCCATGAGTTAATACCTTGCATGTCCGTAATGTTCCCTTCATACTCCGTGTTGTCCTTTTGTACGTCGTGTTGTTCCAATTATGTTTGTTGGTTGTCTTCGTGTCGTTATTTGTTCCATCGCGTGCTGTACACTGCAGTACCTCGTGCTGCTTTCTGTGCCACTTCGTGTCGTTCCATCTGTGTCACCCCTTTGTCTTCGAGTCTCTTGTTTTGGCCAAGTCTATACAGCCTCATCTTTACCTTCATTCCAAGCCAAAGTCTACACATTGGCTTAGCGTCATGCATCAGTCTTCAAAGTCCATACAATGCACTGTAGCATGTTCGAAGCTAAGTCCATACTCGTTTAAGCTTCCAAGTCTGTACATTGGCCTTCAAGCTTTCCAAGTCTATTCATTGGCAGCTGAACTTTGAAGTCTATACATTGGCCTTCACTTCAAGTATGTACAGCCATTGTCTTGCCAAAGTATATACGTTGTGAACCCTCAAGTCTGTACAGACTTTGCCTTGTCCAAGTCTATACATCGTCCAATTCTTTGGCAAGTCTATACCTTGTTTCAGTCCATGTTGCTTTCGTGTTGTTTTCATCTTCGAGTTGGTTTCAGTCCAAGTTATTTTCGTGTGTATTCAAGTCTTTTTAGTAAAGTGTCGTTTCACCTCGTGCCGTTCTCTTTGCTGTTTGTTATGTCGTGTTGTTTTTGTATTCATGTCTTCGTGTTGCTTTTGTATTCGTGTCTTCGTGTTATTCTTGTGTTTATGTCCTCGTGTTGTTTCTTTCTATCTTCGTCCAGGTTCCTTCTGATCGCGTGTTTGTCTACCTTTTCACTCTGTGAGACTTCCTTCTCACCTCGTGCTGTTCTCTTCTGACTTCGTGTCATTTTCTTTGTAGTGTTAGCCTTATTAGTATGTATCTCGTGTCGTCTCTTTTTACCTCGTGCTGTTTTAATCTGACCTCGTGTCATTCTCTCTTTATTTCGTACTGTAGTAATCTTATATATCTCGTGTCGTCTCTTTTTACCTCGTGCTGTTTTAATCTGACCTCGTGTCATTCTCTCTTTATTTCGTACTGTAGTAATCTTGTGTATCTCGTGTCGTTCTCAGTACAGTGCATCTCGTATTGCTATCACATACCTCATGTAGTTTTAGTTTTTATGGTCCTGAGTTTTAATCGTTTTATTTCTTTGCAGGAGAAGAAGAAAAACAAAAAGGAGAAGGTGATCCGAGGAAGAATATTCCCAGTGACTGGGCTGCACGTGATCCAATGCTAAAGGAACCAATGCTATAAAGGCACGTGGCAAGAAGGTTCTGGATGAAGTGTGGGAGGCACACGCATTCTGCACCTGATCCACCTGCTGCTGTTGCTATATATTCAAGCCCTCGTCCACAGATGAAGGTTGATCAAAAGGAAAAAGCAAAAAGCAGAAGTGCAGAGAGTTCAATCTAGAAAAAGAAGAGAAGAAATTTGAGTGAGAGCAGAAGAGAAAGAGCCTCCCTGAGAAACTAGAGTGTTCCAGTTGAGAGAGAAGAGAGAGCAGGAGAGTGATCAGAAGATGGGTTTTGACTTACGGATCAAATCCGAAGTCTGCTGCTTAGTTTGAGCTACATTGTTTCCAATTTCTGAACTTTGGATTCTTTCTTTCTTGTTTTCGTTTCTTATATGTTTTCCATTCTTGATTGAGAGTTCTCTGTGTTACCTCCTGGTGTTCAGGGGAAGAGAGAGACATGTTCTCTCTGGTTTACTTGCAACAGAGGTTGCAGTAGTGTTCCCTCTCGTAGAAGAGGTGTTCCCTCTGGGATTCAGAGGAAGAGAGACCTTGGTCTCTGGTTCTAGTGACTGTAGATCACTAGTGTTCCCTCCGGTTGGAGGAAGAGGAAATTGTTTTCCTGGTTTCTAGGGACTTGACGTCCTTAGGGTTCCCTCCGGGTGTGGAGGAAGAGGGGAGGATGTTCTCCTGGTGAAGCTGTGAATCAGCAGTTGTCGCAGACTGAGTCTGCTTTGCTAGCAGTGCTAGTGGAATCCTCACTTCGATTGAAGTGAGGGGTGGACGTAGGCAGACTGGAGATCTGGCCGAACCACCTTAAAAAACCTCTGTGCCCTTGTGTGATTGTCTGTGGTGGTTCTTGTGGTGTGCCTTCTATCTACTCGAGTTATTGTTCGCACTGCGGTTTTTGTGGGTTCATCTGCGAGATTGCTTGTTTTCAGTGAATCACTCTTCAGTAATTTTTAATCGGTTGAAAACAGTGATCTATTCATCCTCTCCCCTTCTAGATCACTTCATATTTCTCGTATCACGGGTTGGGTACGGAACCCCGAGGACTAGCCTACGAGGGGCTCCGGCGGCCCATGGGCAATAGTATTCGAAGTTCGGGGCATAGACTTATTGTGTTGGCCGTCATGTGGCCATTTACGTTCATCCTCTAAACATGATTTTCCCTGGGATCATGCTATGAAGTGGCAAGTCCATGGGGCTTGGAGTAATCATCAGGGGAAAATGAACCAAACACCTTGGCGTGCGAGTGAGAAATCTGAACTCTAAGGAGTTCGGGAGAGGTGACGGATCCCCCACAACTCATGGGAATGAGTGAGAGGAAAACTGATCATCTCCTAAACAAAGTGCATATCCTACATTCACCGAGCACAGTAGCATTCGCTCATAAGAACGGGGAAAGGCTATCTTGTCTAGGAGAAAGAGATAGCGGTCAAGCGCATAACATTGGAGTAGCCAGGATTCTTTTAATTCTCTATGAAAGCGACAGAATAAAGGAGAAGGCATACATCATGTCAAAGCAACAACAGAAAGAAATAAATGAAGAAATACAAAGGCAAAGGGGGGGGACGGAGCACTGGCTCCTCTCCCCCTGACCTCACCTATCCTCTTCTTATCTCCCTCACTCTCTTTCGCTCTACAGACACAGGCGCGAAACTTTTCTCCCTCTTCTTCAGCTGGCTTCTCTTCTGGGCGCCCCCTTCTCTAGCAACCAACCGAGCCCCTTCAGCAACAGCCGTTGCCTTCCTTTTATAGGAGTGGAGGTTTGAGCCTTCGAACCCCACTCCTCCTTCTTCTCCTTCTCTTCTCCCCTTTTCCCGCTCGAAGTCATTATGATCCTGCATGTATGAGCACAGAGGATAGGCGGGGAGCCCGCCTGGGATTGGTTGAAGGTGACAAGTTGACATCTCATAACGGCTTTCAAACATTGCCATTTTTGGCACCTGGGATTACTGGACGGATCTTCTTCACTGGTCTGTCGATGTGCGAAAGGGCTTTGCCCGTTGGCTATTGCCAGAAAAGATCCTCTTTAGGCGAGGCCCTCTGCTAACCATCAATTAAGGGGATCTCCCGTCGGATGGGGCTGCAAACCCTTTCCCCTTTCCTTCCCCTCCTAGTTTTTCCCTTTTGCTCTACTCTTATTGCAGCGGAAATAGAGTACCGCTCTGGGGATAGGACGTTCCTCACACCAATTCAAGGAGGGGAAGGCCTACGCCGATTAATGTATGCAAAGGGAGGTTTGCCTGCACCGATTCACTAGAGGGTGGTGGCGCCGGTTCACTTGGCAAACAGAGAAGCTTTTGCACACAGGATGAACGGGGCCAATGGGGCGGACCGATTCAGGCCTCATTAGAGGCTCTGTGCGCCGATTCAAGCCCTCAAAGGCTTCTTGCGCCGGCTCATGCGCCCTTGCACGCATTTTTTCTTTTTGTTTTCTTCATCTCTCATTTTTTATTTTCTTCAACGTCTTTGTTCTCGCACACATTGGTATACGTGCGTGCACACTTCTTCTTTTCCTTCTCGGTTGCTTGTGTTTGGCTTGCCGAGGCTCGGGGTTCTCGCCAGCGAATTTTTAGGTGTCCACATATGAGCAGAGGCGATTGTGGGGGCTCGTGTACTGGATGTCTTTCCCACCTATCATAAGTAATCGGTGTTTATTTTACATCGGGTGAAGCCCAAACACCTTTGTTTCTACTACCGAATAAGAGAGTCAGGGACCCTAGGAGCCGAACGGCGGGAGGGCTTGGTCCACGCAACAGTGATAAAGCAACAACAATATAACATGGATGCCTGGAGGCAGAGAGACTGGTCTCAATGTGGGCATTGGAGAGGGTACGGACTCTGGGATTATGAGAATGAGGCACTGGCTCGAAAGGAGAAGCGGGCAGGTTCTGACTCGGGCGTGGAGTGGCTGACAGTGGCTTGACAAGGAGTAGGCAGGCCCTAGCGGGGGTGTAGGGTCCGTCTGGATGGGGGAGTTGGGACCGAGCTGGAAGATAGATGGCAGTCTGCCAAACAGTGTTGAGACCGGTAGCTAGCGAGGATGGGAATCAATTCCCCAACTAGATTATATCACTATATGCCATGAAAGGCGTTACATGGGGTCGTGAAATCCTAATTACAAGTGTGTGAAAGCCACGGGACAATTCCTTCATTTGTGATGGTCCCCGAGTCGTTGCATTGCTATGCGAGTATTTTCACATTTGTACATAATGTCCATAGGAGGACTCGTGACTCGGCAGGATGCCGCCCGAGGGGTGTCACAATGTATTCCCGGTATGGGACACCTATAGACACCTAATTTTGGACATCCCACAGACCTTGTTTAGCAATCATAGAAGTAACACTTTCTCTTGGATAATTGGGAGTGTGGGGTCTCATCCTTATCTAGGTAGGCGAATTTTTTGAGGTGTTATTATGCATTTTGCCCAGATCCCTAGGCGGCCAATGTACTGGCCACCCAGAATCCCAAGGCGGCCAGGGTACTAGCCGCCTAGCCGACCAAGGTGACCAACGACCTGGTCGCCCAGTTCCTAAGGCGGCCAAACTCCTAGCTGCCCAACTCCTAAGATAGCCACAACCTTGGCCGCCCAGCTCCCTTGAAACGGCCATCAACCTGGCCGCCTCCTGATAACTGCTGTCAACTCCACGATTTTGCCCACTCTGGGCATGTCCTCCACAACCGTTCCCACTCAGGGGGTCGAGACGCACGTAGTCTCACATGTCCTCACCTCAAAATTAATCAAAAAATCATTTTGAATCGATCTTCGAAGGTTTTTGTTGAGAGAAACCCCCCTACATACAAAAACCCCATCCGGAACAGTTGAGGGGGGGTTGGACATTTTGGAGGAGGTGAGGTTGGCAGTTCAGTGAGCCCAGAGAGAGCTATGAGGATGAGAGCACCCATCCCAACCTTCCCCTAGAAGCAGAACTCGAAGTCAAAGTGCTCCACCGCAGAAGAGGCCTGAGTTCTAGGAGGCAGCCATCGACATGTCCGCCTAACGGCTGCATGCTTGGCCACCTTCTATTGGTTGACGGGTAGACCTGTCTTTCTTCCTTTGTCCTCTATCTTGCTGCATTGTAGTTCATTTTATTGCATTATACATATACTAGATTTTCCTAGATCCTATTTAAAGAGATTTTCTCCCAAAACATAGGGAAGGTGGATGGTCGAAAGTCTCGGCCATCCCGCTTCCCAACCCCCTTCCCAATACGATTGACCACATTTGCATGTTTTTCTTTACTTCTCTGAGCATATACTACATTTCCTCAGTCTAATGGTCTATTTTTATCTATTTACTGGTTGATTCGTAGGAACTTCATCATCGACTCGTAGATACGAGCTCCCCTTTCTTGGCCTGTCAAGAGCGAGGACAGGAAGAACCCATATTCTCCCGCTTAAAAGGTAATTGTGATCATCACTCCTGTGAAGCTCAGGTATAAGCCTCTGGTGATCACTCCATCTCTCTCTTTCTAATCCGTGCACTGTAGAGCTGCATTCGGGAAGAGGCACACTTTCTGGCGCCTACAACACCGTCGAGATCGGGGAAGTTAGGGTGCCGTGGGCACCGCTGTGCTGGAGTGGTTGGGTGCTGTTAAGACCGGGGCGACCGAGTGGCACAGGCACCACTATGACTGGAGTGACCGGGCGCTATTGAGACAGGGGTGGTCGAGCATTGTTGAGACTGGAGTGGCTGGACGGCACGAGTACCACCATGACTGGAGCAACCAGGTGCTGTTGAGATTGGAACAGTCGGGTGCCGCAGGCACTATTGTGACTAGGGTAGTCAAGGCCGTACACGTCATTGCGATAGAAGTAATCGGGTGTCGTTGGTACGGTAGTGATTGGAGCGGTCGGGTGCCCTAAGCATCGCTGTGATTGGGGCGACCAGGCCCCATTGAAACTGAAAGAGTTGGGTACCCTGGACACCGTAACTAGAACGATCAGGTGCCATGAACACCATTGGGACTGGTGTAACTGAGCGCCATTGGGGCAGGAGTAGCCAGGTGCCAGCTGGACTGGGCAGTTGGGTGTCGGGGGCACCGTTGTGACTAGAGTAGTTGGGCAGTCGGGTGCCGTAGGCATCGATGTTACTAGAGTTGTTGAGTGTCATTGGGGCTAGAGTAACTCGACGTCGTCTGGACTGGGCAGTCGGGTGTCGGGAGTACCATTGTGACAGGAGTTGTTGAGCACCATTGGGGTTAGAATAGCCAGGTGTCGTCTGGACTAGACGGTCGGGTGCTGGGGGCACCGTTGTGACTGGAGTAGTTGGGCGGTCGGGTGCCACGGGCCCCGATGTGACTGGAGTGGTTGAGCAGCGTTGTGGCTAGAGTAGCCCGGCGTCATCTGGACTCGGCAGTCGGGTGCCGGGGGCACCGTTGTGACTGGAATAGCTGGGCGGTCGGGTGCCACGGGTCCCGATGTGACTAGAGCTGTTGATAACCGTTGGGGCTAGAATAGCCAGGCATCGTCTGGACTGGGCGGTATGGTGTGAGGGGCACTGTTGTGATTGGAGTAGCTGGGTAGTCGGGTGCCGAGGCCACCATTATGACTGAAGGAGCTGGACGCCATAAGACCTTGTCGGTTGTGTTCGGGGCACGTTCATAGAGGCAGGGGTCTGACACTTCATCTTGCATCAGGACTCGTGAAGTGTGTTCATTATCTGGGTAATCGCATTCTGGGCATAGTTATCGAAGTGGCACCTGGGTGGCACACAATTATCGAGGCAGGGACTAGATACGGTGCTTTCATCAAAGTAGCATTCGTGCAGTGCACGATCGTCAAGGTAGGGACCGGGTAGGTTGCTTTTATCAAAGTAGCATCCGGGTAGGGCACGATCATCGAGGTAAAGACCCGGTAGGGTGCTTTCATAATAGCAACATCCGGGCAATGAACGATTGTGAAACGACATGCATATAGGGCGCGTTAATCAAGGAAGGGACTGGCGGGGTGATTTCATCGAAACAGCATCTAGGCAGGGCATGTTCATCAGGGTAGATACTTAACGCTTCATCTTACATCAAGACTTGTGAACATACTCTCATTTGAGGAGGTTTATGTCTTGACTAAATGTTGTATGAGGGACGATCATGCGACATGCCCTCGGCGTGTGCCTAGCAAACATAAAACTAACTAGCAAATTCCTTCATGCACCGTTTGTAGCCTCCGGGGATGAGCTCCATGTTCTTATGACCCTTGACCACCCCATGGGGGGTTTTATAGGCCTTGGGTTGGAGGGGGGTAAACTAGGTCCGCGTAAACAGGGTTTACGAGGACTAGGGTAGCCCCTAGCAAGCTGACCAGCATAAAGGGAGGGTTTACACGGACTAGGGTGATGGGCCCTGAACGCGGTCACCATAGCAACCGCATTCTTCTGAACACGGTCGCCTTGGAGACTACGTTCTAGACTGGTCAGTGGACCCGGGGTTTACCCGGACTAGGCTTGGGGGGGCCAGGCTGGTCCAGGTAAACCCCCCCTCTGGAACGCGATCGTCTGGGAGACCCCGTTCAGGATTGACAAGTGGGCCCAGGGTTTAGCCGGACTGGACTAGGGGGGCCAGGTTGGTCTGGGTAAACCCCCCTGGAACGCGATCATCTGGGAGACCGTGTTCAGGACTAACAAGTGGGCCCGGGGTTTACCCGGACTGGGCTAGGGGGCCAGGCTGGTCCGAGTAAACCCCCCTACAGAACGCGGTCGCCTAGGTGGCCGCGTTCAGTTGAACGCGATCAGCAGGGTGACCGCGTTCAGGACTGGCAGGCTGGGGTGCCTCTTGGTCCAGATAAACCTCCCCCCTAGGGGGTTTAGGCAGACCAGAATGGTTGGGCTTGACCTGGTGGGGGAGAGAAAGGTCATGTGGGTCTCATTTGGGAATTAAAGTGGGCTGGTTTGAGAGAGACAAAGAGGCGATGGTCCCACCTGGGGGTTAATGCGGGTTGGACATTCTTTTCTTTGCTCAGTTTCGACGGGCTAGAGTAGAGGGTTTAGACAGGTCATGGTTGCATGGGCCCGAGATTTAGGTGGGCAGAAATGATTGGCTATGTTAGGGGTTTGAGTGAGTGAGGTGTAGCACCCCGAAAATTTACATATAGAATAAGTAATGATGACTATATAATATTAGTCATATGACCATTTGGAAAATAAAAATCTTGAAGGAAGTAAATGAGAATAGCTAAAATAGTTAAATGGACATTATATTAAGTGAATGAGCTTTAAAACCCATTACAAACAAACATAAATCTTTAAAAGAGAAAAGCTCAACCCAATTAGAAGAAACCTTAGTCAAGTAACTAATGGGCTTTAGTAGAAACCTAGGCCTTATAATAAATGGGCTTCTAAAAGAGTATATACCTAAATTGTTATTATAACAAGGTCTGCGGGGTTCAAATCAATACCTTGCTCACGTCGAACCTGCATTGAGCCTTAGGGTTTGAATTGAACAAGGATTGGCGGCTGTGGTTTGGCAAGGGAGGATAAGCATGGAAAGACTTAAACCTACTAGGATTCTACATAGAAAATCTAATTCCCATAAGGACTCTCCCTTCTGTAGGCCCATGAACTATATAAATACGACCCTTGCGATCGACAGAAGCACGTTGCTGCTGCTGCCGTTCGTGAGTATGCTTCCTGGTGCTGCTTAATGTTGCGTCGACATCGTTCTGCGTTTGGCGTCTTCCTCGTTCGTTTGCTATAGCTGTCGTCGTTGAACGTGCTGTTGTAGCTACTGCTACTCTTCTTCCTGCAGCTTCATGCAGAAGAGGGCATCTTCCACCTTCTTCGTTTGAGGGAAAGGCTGCTACTGCTGTAGTTCTTCTTCTCTATTCTTCCTTCTACGTTCATCCGCATCCTCTACTTCTTCTGTCCGTCAAAGCATCGTCAGAAGGTAGGCAATCTCCCAAGCAAAATCTCCTTAAAATTCATGCCAACCATACAAATCATCATGTAAGATAGCTAATATAGATTTCGCACGGTGATATGATACCGTGTCTGCATGTTTTAGTACTGGTTTATATCGTTTCTGCATGTAACACAATTAGCGACCATATCATAGCCGCTATTTCAAGAATAAACGCCCATATGAACGGGCGCTAGTTAATCAGTGACATTACAATTACTCTTGCCATTATAGTTCTCGATTATGATAGCTTGCCAATATAGTTCTCGATTATCGATATAGCTCTTGCCATTATAGTTCTCGATTATGATAGATTGCATGACCTGCATGTTCATATTAAATTGTAATTGACTTAAAGCTAGCTTGGAGATTGAGATATTAAGTCCTACTGAGCGTTCGCTCACCTAGTATTTTTTTCAATATTTTTCAGGGAATGGTAACAATACGGACTTGAACGTTCAAGATGGGTAAGGGAACGAGTGATGAGAGCTTCTGCACTAGTCAAGCCTAGTCTTACGTCTTATGCCGAGTCTAGTCTTCTTGTATGATGAGTCTAGAGTCCATTGTAATTTTTCTTATTGAGTCTTTTATTTGGGTCCAAGTTGTAATGAAACTTATATTTGAAATGAAATTTTATTTTGTCAAATTATGTCTTGTCTTATGACTATGCTATGATTGACACGACTGTTTAACTATCACGTTCTGAGCAACGACACGTTCCGCTGTTATCGCTTCGAGATGTGACAGAAGGTGGTATCAGAGCCTATGCTTTCTAAATCCCAAGATCATTAAGTTCAAGTTATAGATCGAGTTGTCCTTGTCAATCATCCTATAGGAATCCCGTGATATTGGGTAGAGTTATGGGCTAACCAATAAAATATGTCTCATCTACATTAATGTCAAGATATGAGTAATCGTTAATCTAAAACTCATTTTGTAGGCTAAAATGGCTGCCAAGCAAGCTCAATGGAGAGAGATGCAACGCACTGTATAAGGATTGACACAAGCTTTATAACAAGTTACACAAGGTGGAGCTCAACATGGATCGGGGATTTGCATCGGAAGTTCAAAAGATGAATCCCCCGAAGTTTAGTGGGTCTACCGACTTGGTTGAGGCGGAAGATTGGGTACAAGAAATCAAGAGGACTTTCAAGGTTATGCAATGTACAGACCAAAAGAAGGTACTTTTAGGGACCTACCAACTAGAAAAGGATGCTCGGGCATGGTGGGGATCCGTGGAAGCAATCTTGCCTAACGACCAAGTTACATGGGATGAGTTTTTAGAACACTTTAATGAGAAATATTTTTCGGAGAGAATCCGAGAGAAGAAGGCGATGGAGTTTGCAGCACTAAAACAATGAAGTTTAACGGTAGCGGATTACAAAGCGAAGTTTTCTAGATTGGCCCGATACACACCACATTTAGTCATCACGAAAAAGATGAGGACAAGAAGATGAATGGCTTGAAGGTGGAGTTAATTCCTCAATTGGCTCCATTGGAAATCCAGACTTATACGGAGATGCATGGTTAGGAAAGCACAACTCTTGGAAGATGCTATGGATATGATGGAACGGATCCAAGGGAAAATTGCCAAGAAGGAGTTAGCCAATGGCTCCAAGAATAAGGAACACATGAATGGCAAGAAGAGGGTAAATGGAGGTAACGGTTCTTGGAAGGATAAGAAACCCTGGAATGATGATCAATAAATTGTTCCGGCCAAGGAAAAGTGTGAGCATTGCAAGAAAGGAAGGCACAAATTAGAGGAGTGTTGGTATAAACTTGTAAAGTGCATCCGTTGCGGAAGCAGAGATCATAAGATCGCCCGTTGTCCACTCTTAAAGGAAGAACTGCCGCAAGCATTGGAAGGTAACTCTGTTAACCTATCTCATCCATAATTGCATGAATTGGATATGGTGATCTTAGTACTTAGCATGCTATAAGAATCGATCTAGCTAGAATAGATATTCTTGAATATGGTGATTTTACCCCACTGTTATGAAAGAGAATTATGTGAATTTGGGGACCAAATTCTTTTAAGTGGGGGAGGGTGTAGCACCCCGAAAATTTACATATAGAATAAGTAATGATGACTATATAATATTAGTCATATGACCATTTGGAAAATAAAAATCTTGGAGGAAGTAAATGAGAATAGCTAAAATAGTTAAATGGACATTATATTAAGTGAATGAGCTTTAAAACCCATTACAAATAAACATAAATCCTTAAAAGAGAAAAGCTCAAGCCAATTAGAAGAAACCTTAGTCAAGTAACTAATTGGCTTTAGTAGAAACCTAGGCCTTATAATAAATGGGCTTCTAAAAGAGTATATACCTAAAATGTTATTATAACAAGGTCTGTGGGGTTAAACCCAATAACTTGCTCACGTCGAACTTGCATGGAGCCTTAGGGTTTGAATCGAACAAGGATTGGCGGTTGTGGTTTGGCAAGGGAGGATAAGCATGGAAAGACTTAAACCTACTAGGATTCTACATAGAAAATCTAATTCCCATAAGGACTATCCCTTCCGTAGGCCCATGAACCATATAAATATGACCCTTGAGATCGACAGAAGCACGTTGCTGCTGCTGCATGTTGCTGCTGCTGCTATTCGTGGGTCTGCTTCCTGGTGCTGCTCAACTTTGCGTCGACATCGTTCTGCATCCGGCGTCTTCCTCGTTCGTTTGATGTAGCTGTCGTCACTAAATGTGCTGTTGTAGCTGCTGCTACTCTTCTTCCTGCAGCTTCGTGCAGAAGAGGGCATCTTCCTCCTTCTTCGTTTGAGGGAAAGGCTACTACTGCTGCAGTTCTTCTTCTCTTCTTCTTACTTCTACGTTCGTCTGCACCCTCTACTTCTTCTGTCCGTCAAAGCATCGTCAGAAGGTAGGCAATCTCCCAAGCAAAATCTCCTTGAAATTCATGCGAACCATACAAATCATCATGTAAGATAGTTCATATAGATTTCGCATTGTGATATGATACCATGTCTGCATATTTTAGTACTGGTTTATATCGTTTCTGCATGTAACACAATTAGCGACCATATCTTGGCCGTTATTTCAAGAATAAACGCCCTTATGAATGGGCGCTAATTAATCAGTGATAGTACAACTGTCGCTAATTCTTTTTAGATAAATAATAATTGCAGTATGTTTAAAATTCAATAACTATGGGACCATGTACCTAAAAATCGTGTAATACATATTTCTGGAATCCATATAATTTCCTCTATTTTCCCATGTCTTTAGATTCCTGTAAATCTTCTTGAATTGAAAGTAGCACTGTTCATCCCCTAATGAACAGTGTCAAACGGAAGCATGAGCCTGCAAGCGCATTCACGCGATGCCTAGTAGCAGAAAACGTTAAAAGAATGGGCGACCATAACCCGGTCGCTTATTATGAATGTGCGCCCGCGTAAGCAGGCGCTATTTCCTGAAGTATATATATATATATATAATAAAGTGTTTATGGAATTAACGACCATCCAAGTGTCACACATTACAGAACATGCGCCCTCATAAAGAGGAGCTATTTCATTTATTTCTTGAAAAATGATAAAATTGATTAAATTAGTAAGGAATGCACGCTCGTCTGAGAGGGTGTGAATTCCTGATTTACTATTTTAAATTCCTGTGAATAAAAGATTCAACGACCCAATGCACAGACGCTATTTTATGTAATAGCGACTTTCTGTCTGGGCGTAGATTTCTTGTCTCTCGATTTTATCGCATTTTCGGCCCCTAACCGTGGGTATTTTTGCATTGTATTCTCAGTCCCTAGATACAGTCCCATGTTTCACGATGATTCTCGCATAGCCCTCAACTCTCGGTGATGTTTGAGCCCTCCGCATGATATTCCTTCCTTCGGACTGGTAATTTCATCATTAGGACCTTCGTAAGACTCCGCTAGCCTTGGATTCCCACAAGGCAGCCGAGCGGGTTGTACCCTTAAAATCATAGAACCCCTTTTAGTCATGTCACTCTGTAGAAATATGGTGGTCTAGCCCGTAAGGTGTTGTAGTGGCCATTATGGGAAATTCTGCCTTCTGTTGAAATAACGATAGTCTTCTGGGCGCTAATTGAATTAGCGGCTAGACAGTCCTCGTTGTTTTACTAATCCTGCGACCTGATTGGTGTCACTAATTCTTTAATGGGCGACCTGTCAAGTGGCATTATTTTCCTGATATAGCGACCTGAGCCTGCGTGCTATTTCATTGAGCCTGTATGTTCACAGGAATGGGCGACCACGCATGTGGGCGCTATTTCTATAATTGGTGACAGCCAAGTGGGTGCCAATTACCCAGATTTCATGAATTATCTCGGTTTCATGTGACATCGTGCTATACTTGTCAAGGTCTGTTCTTGAATCTCCATTCTATGAGTCTACCCTATTGTTCTTACATGCTTGATCCTTGGAACTCTTGACCATTAACCTTAAGTGGAATTGGTCTAGATACAGAAGGGGCTATGGGTCCCGACAGATTGACATTTCAATGCTAGTGTATAAACACGAGGTCCTGATCTTATCCCATGGGCGAGGCAAAGTCCAAACGTGTACCGGTATCATGAATGATCGGGTGTTGGCATTGCACCAAAGATAGCAAAATTGGTCTACGACATTTCCACAAGTGATTGACATACTCATTAAACAAGTGTTTGAACTCCTTTATACAATGGCCAATCTTATAAAGTGATAGTTACAAAAGCTCTAGTGAAAGTGAATGCTATAATGGAGTGATTGCTATTATCTCCTCATGAACGCTCTTGATTTACCTTATGAAGTACTTGTTATCTCGTCATGAATGTCCTTGATATATTCACCCGTCTATCTAATATCTTTATATCTCTTGAAAGTATCGATCATCTTGTCTATTCTTCTTTCTGAACCTTATATTATAGTTCTTGAATTTATCTCCGAATTATCGATATAGCTCATCCCATTATAGTTCTCGATTATGATAGCTTGCATGACCTGCATGTTCATATTAAATTGTAATTGACTTAAAGCTAGCTTGGAGCTTGAGATATTAAGTCCTACTGAGCGTTCGCTCACCTAGTTTTTTTTTCAATGTTTTTCAGGTAATGGTAACAATACGAACTTGAACGTTCAAGATGGGCAAGGGAACGAGTGATGAGTGCTCCTGCACTAGTCAAGCCTAGTCTTACGTCTTATGCCAAGTCTAGTCTTCTTGTATGATGAGTCTAGAGTCCATTGTAATTTTTCTTATTGAGTCTTTTATTTGGGTCCAAGTTGTAATGAAACTTATATTTGAAATGAAATTTTATTTTGTCTAATTATGTCTTGTCTTATGACTATGCTCTGATTGACACGACTGTTTAACTGCCACGTTCTGAGCAACGACACGTTCCGCTGTTATCGATTCGGGACGTGACAGAAGGTGATATCAGAGCCTATGCTTTCTAAATCCCTAGGTCATTAAGTTCAAGTTATAGATCGAGTTGTCCTTGTCAATCACCCTATAGGAATCCCGTGATATTGGGTAGAGCTATGGGCTAACCAATAAAATATGTCTCATCTACATTAATTTTAAGATATGAGTAATCGTTAATTTAAAACTCGTTTTGTAGGCTAAAATGGCTGCCGAGCGAGCTCAATAGAGAGAGATGCAACGCACTGTATAAGGATTAACACAAGCTTTATAACAAGTTGCACAAGGTGGAGCTCAACATGGAGCCGGGGATTTGCATCGAAAGTTTTAAAAGATGAATCCCCCGAAGTTTAGTGGGTCAACCGACCTGGATGAGGTGGAAGACTGGGTACAGGAAATCGACTGGACTTTCAAGGTTATGCAATGTACAGACCAAGAGAATTTACTTTTAGGGACCTACCAACTAGAAAAGGATGCTCAGGCATGGTGGGGATCCGTGGAAGCAATCTTGCCCAATGACCAAGTTACATGGGATGAGTTTTTAGAACACTTTAATGAGAAATATTTTTCGGAGAGAATTCAAGAGAAGAAGGCGATGGAGTTCGCAGCACTAAAACAACGAAGTTTAATGGTAGCGGATTACAAAGTAAAGTTTTCTAGATTGGCCCGATACACACCACATTTAGTCATCACGAAAAAGATGAGGGCAAGAAGATTTATGAATGGCTTGAAGGTGGAGCTAATTCTTCAATTGGCTTCATTGGAAATCCAGACTTAGATGGAGATGGTTTGGAAAGCACAACTCTTGGAAGATGCTATGGATATGATGGAACGGATCCAAAGGAAAATTGCCAAGAAGGAGTTAGCCAATGGATCCAAGAATAAGGAACACATGAATGGCAAGTAGAGGATAAATGGAGGTAACGATTCTTGGAAGGACAAGAAACCCTGGAATGATGATCAACAAATTATTCCGGCCAAGGAAAAGTGCGAGCATTGCAAGAAAGGAAGGCACAAATCGGAGGAGTATTGGTATAAACTTGGAAAGTGCATCCGTTGCAGAAGCAAAGATCATAAGATCGCCCGTTGTCCACTCTTAAAGGAAGAACTACCGCAAGCATTGGAAGGTAACTCTGTTAACCTATCTCATCCATAATTGCATGAATTGGATATGGTGATCTTAGTACTTAGCATGCTATAAAAATCGATCTAGCTAGAATAGATATTCTTGAATATGGTGATTTTACCCCACTGTTATGAAAGAGAATTATGTAAATTTGGGGACCAAATTCTTTTAAGTGGGGGATGGTGTAGCACCCCGAAAATTTACAGATAGAATAAGTAATGATGCCTATATAATATTAGTCATATGACCATTTGGAAAATAAAAATCTTGGAGGAAGTAAATGAGAATAGCTAAAATAGTTAAATGGACATTATATAAAGTGAATGAGCTTTAAAACTGATGTGGCACAGCCCAAGGATGACTAAGTATGAAATGATGATCCTAGGACTTAGACCCGCAAGCATATAAGAGTGAACAACGAACTTATACTAGCGGCTCACGCGCATGGCACATATGATCTCCCGATGGTGACCGGGGATGATGGCAAGGGTCCGAGGGGGAACCCAATCAATTCTAAAGTCTTAGCGGGCTTTGGCTGACCCCTAAGGATCTGGGTTACCCAACTTCATGGGTGGCTGGCCCGCAGGGCGGGGTTTGGGTGGCACTCACTCCCGGTCCGCGGTGGACACACTCGAAGTGACAAACATGATCGGGCTCTCTTCTCACCGTCCGACGGGCATGCGAAGTAATACTAAACTTGCAGAATAAAGGCAATCAAGGGTAGTATCAGAGGCTCACCTGATAGGTGTGAAGACACCGATCCCGCTCGGAGACGAGGGCGCGCCGGGAAGCATGGGTAAATACCCGAACGCTGCGGCGATGACGCTTGACCTGAAAATTAAAAGAAGTACATCACTACGCCTCTCGCAGGAGGGGTGATCTTGGGGTGGGGGTTAAACATATTACAACCAAAACTACCTCCACGCAGGGAGGGGCCTTCAGCCGGCCAAGCGGGGTGGGGAATTATGCAAGAAAAACCCGACTCTCTGAGCTCCGCCGGTTCTGCCAATCGTCAGATTTGCTGGACAGGGTGTCGGTGACGATGCTGCCACAGACTCCACGGAACTCAGATCTTGATGAAACTGGTGCCAAACATTTTCCAACTGAACGAGGATGATGTCTGAATTTTTTAGGAAGCTCTGAAACTCGGGGCTGATCGGGCCGGTGACTGGAACAGGACAGCAACGTTCTGTCTCTGGCTGGTGCAGAATTGGTGCAGTCTTTTGCAGAAGGCGCTGCGGACTCTCCCGAACTCCAATTAAGACGAAACTGGTGATGACGCGATCGTGGTCGGAGTAGCTTCGAGCAGGAGTTGACGGGGCCCCAATCGGACGTCGGAGAAGAGAATGGTGGCTGGATAAGTGGGGACAGGTCAAACCTGGACCCACAGGGGATAGACTGCACACTCCGGCGAAGAAAATTGTAACTGGGAGATCCGGTGGCCGATTGAGTCCCTTCTTCTTGGAGATGAAATCTAACTGGACGTAGTTCCTCCCCACCGAAAATGGCGCCCAAACCTGTCCTGTGCTGGTCGTGGTGGCTTCAGCTTTCAGCTTCTGGTCTTCAGACAGGGACAAAGAGTGCAGTCGGACGAGATCTACTCTTCCGAACAGCTCCGACCTTGGAAGCCGGCGGGACCACCACCATTGGAAAGCCGACTCGCAGAAGATTCCAGAAATATAAGCCTTGCCACCTGAACCCTTGAGGGAAGGTCGTGGCTGCCTCTGCAAGTCACTGCAACTCTGCTGCCTGCAACAGAGACAAAATGAAGTGAAGAAGAGGGTGTGGGGAAGGGGGTGGCCAAGAGAGTATGGGGTGGAAGGTGTGTTTAGTGGCTGTGGGAAGGAGATGGGAGGTGTTTAGGGGTGGTGAAGGCTAGGGAGAAGAAAGTGGGGAGGGCGAAATGGGGCTGGAGAGGGGGTGAGTGGAGTGGGGGGATGGTGGTGTCTTGAGTGAGCAATGGAAGGTCCAAGGTGGAAGGGGGCGAACTAGGCTTGTCAATGGGGGGTGGGGGGCGAACTTTGGAGATTAGGGGGTGGGGGAGGTGAAAGGGCACAGCCCAAGGGGAGGGAAATTCGAATTTGGGGACTTGGGGAAAGTCCCTTCAGCCTAGGGGAGGTAGAAAGGGGCTTGGGGAAGGGAATGGGGTAGGTGGTGGTTGGAGGGTGGGATAGAGATTGGTGGGAGCTTTCTTGGGACTAAGGGGAATTAATGGGGTGGTGGGTGGTTGGGAGGGGTATTAAGTGAGGGGAGGGGAGTTAAGAAGTAGGTGGGAGAGGAGGAGAGAGAGAGGGGTTCACCCCTTGCTTGATGAGAGAGAGAATGAGAGAGATAATGAGAGGGAGGTGGAAATGCTATTTCAATATTCATGCAAAAGTGATTACATGGAGAGAGATGGGGCCTATTTATAGGCAACCACTCTTTACATGACCAAAATGACCCTGACATTAAGACAAAAGACCCAACAAGTCCTAGACTCAATCCATTAGGCCCAAACTAAGGTGCTAAGGCCCAATTAAACAAAATAAGAGAAATAGACTAGAACAACATGACTCAATAAAAGAAAGTACATAAGATAGGACTCAATAAAAGGAAAATACATAAGATGAAACTTAGGAAATGAAGATAACAAGTGTAGATCATAGTCAATCCACATCAAGAGTGTGCAGGTGACCCGAGCCAAAGGGAGTGTCGTGAGATGTCCTCATCAAAAACCCATTACAAATAAACATAAATCCTTAAAAGAGAAAAGCTCAACCCAATTAGAAGAAACCTTAGTCAAGTAACTAATGGGCTTTAGTAGAAACCTAGGCCTTATAATAAATGGGCTTCCAAAAGAGTATATACCTAAAATGTTATTATAACAAGGTCTGTGGGGTTAAACCCAATAACTTGCTCACGTCGAACCTGCATGGAGCCTTAGGGTTTGAATCGAACAACGATTGGCGGCTGTGGTTTGGCAAGGGAGGATAAGCATGGAAAGACTTAAACCTACTAGAATTCTACATAGAAAATCTAATTCCCATAAGGACTCTCCCTTCCGTAGGCCCATGAACCATATAAATACGACCCTTGCGATCGACAGAAGCACGTTGTTGCTGCTGCATGTTGCTGCTGTTGCCGTTCGTGGGTCTGCTTCCTGGTGCTGCTCAACGTTACGTCGACATCGTTCTGCATCTGACGTCTTCCTCGTTCGTTTGATGTAGCTGTCATCGTTGAACGTGCTGTTGCAGTTGCTGCTACTCTTCTTCCTGTAGCTTCGTGTAGAAGAGGGCATCTTCATCCTTCTTCGTTTGAGGGAAAGGCTGTTACTACTGTAGTTCTTCTTCTCTTCTTCTTCCTTCTACGTTCGTCTGCATCCTCTACTTCTTCTGTCCGTCAAAGCATCGTCAGAAGGTAGGCAATCTCCCAAGCAAAATCTCCTTGAAATTCATGCAAACCATACAAATCATCATGTAAGATAGTTCATATAGATTTCGCATGGTGATATGATACCGTGTCTGCATATTTTAGTACTGGTTTATATTGTTTCTGCATGTAACACAATTAGCGACCATATCCTGGCCGTTATTTCAAGAATAAACGCCCATATGAATGGGCGCTAATTAATCAGTGACAGTACAACTGTCGCTAATTCTTTTTAGATAATGAATAATTATAGTATGTTTAAAATTCAATAACTACGGGACCATGTACCTAAAAATCATGTAATACATATTTCTAGAATCCCTGTAATTTCCTCTATTTTCCCATGTCTTTAGATTCCTAGAAATCTTCTTGAATTGAAAGTAGCACTGTTCATTCCCTAATGAACAGTGTCAAACGGAAGCATGAGCCTGCAAGCGCATTCACGCGATGCGTAGCAGCAGAAAATGTTAAAAGAATGGGCAACCATAACCCAATCGCTTATTATGAATGTGCGCCCGCGTAGGCAGGCGTTATTTCCTAAAGTATGTATATATATAAGAAAATGTTTATAGAATTAACGACCATCCAAGTGTCACACATTACAGAACCTGCGCCCTTATAAAGAGGCGCTATTTCGTTTATTTCCTAAAAAATGATAAACCTGATTGAAATTAGTAAGGAATGCACACCCGTCTGAGAGGGCGTGAATTGCTGATTTACTATTTTAAATTTTTTTGAATAAAAGATTGAGCGACCCAATGGATAGGCACTATTTTATGTAATAGCAACTTTCTGTCTGGGCGTAGATTTCTTGTCTCTCGATTTTATCGCGTTTTCGGCCCCTAACCGTGGGTATTTTTGCACTGTATTCTTAGTCCGTAGATATTGTCCCATGTTTCACGACGATTCTCGCACAGCCCTCAACTCTCGGTGATGTTTGAGCCCTCCGTAGGATATTCCTTCCTTTCGACTGGCAATTTCATCATTGGGACCTCCGTAAGACTCCGCTAGCCTTGGATTCCCTCAAGACAGCCAACGGAGTTGTACCCTTAAAACCCTGGAACCCCTTTTAGTCATGTCACTCTATAGAAACATGGTGGTCTAGCCCATAAGGTGCTATGGTGGCCTTTATGGGAAATTCTACCTTCTGTTGAAATAACGACAGTCTTCTGGGCGCTAATTGAATTAGCGGCTAGACAGTTGTCGTTGTTTTACTGATCCTGCGACCTGATTAGTGTCGCCAATTCTTTAATGGGCAACATGTCAAGTGGTGTTATTTCCCTGATATAACGACTTGAGCTTGGGCGCTATTTCATTGAGCATGTATGTTCACAAGAATGGATGACCACGCATGTGGACGCTATTTCTGTAATTGGTGACAGCCAAGTGGGCGCCAATTACCCAGATTTCATGAATTGTCTCGGTTTCATGTGACATCGTGCTATACTTGTCAAGGTCTGTTCTTGAATCTCCATTCTATGAGTCTACCCTATTGTTCTTACCTGCTTGATCCTTGGAACTCTTGGCCATTAACCTTAAGTGAAATTGGTTTAGATACAGAAGGGGCTATGGGTCCCGATAGATTGACATTTCAATGCTAGTGTATAAACACGGGGTCCTGATCTGATCCCATGGGCGAGGCAAAGTCCAAACGTGTACCGGTATCATGAATGATCAGGTGTTGGCATTGCACCAAAGATAGCAAAATTAGTCTACGACATTTCCACAAGTGATTGACATACTCATTAAACAAGTGTTTGAACTCCTTTATACAATGGCTAATCTTATAAAGTGATAGTTACAAAAGCTCTAGTGAAAGTGAATGCTATAATGGAGTGATTGATATTATCTCCTCATGAACGCTCTTGAATTACCTTATGAAGTACTTGTTATCTCGTCATGAATGTCCTTGATATATTCACCCGTCTATCTAATATCTTTATATCTCTTGAAAGTATCGATCATCTTGTCTATTCTTCTTTCTAGACCTTATATTACAGTTCTTGAATTTATCTCCGAATTATCGATATAGCTCGTGCCATTATAGTTCTCGATTATGATAGCTTGCATGACCTGCATGTTCATATTAAATTGTAATTGACTTAAAGCTAGCTTGGAGTTTGAGATATTAAGTCCTACTGAGCGTTCGCTCACCTAGTATTTTTTTCAATATTTTTCAGGTAATGGTAACAATACGGACTTGAACGTTCAAGATGGGCAAGGGAACAAGTGATGAGAGCTTCTGCACTAGTCAAGCCTAGTCTTACGTCTTATGTCCAGTCTAGTCTTCTTGTATGATGAGTTTAGAGTCCATTGTAATTTTTCTTATTGAGTCTTTTATTTGTGTCCAAGTTGTAATGAAACTTATATTTGAAATGAAATTTTATTTTATCTAATTATGTCTTGTCTTATGACTATGTTCTGATTGACATGACTGTTTAACTGCCACGTTCCGAGCAACGACACGTTCCGCTGTTATCGGTTCGGGGCATGACATGAGGTGAGCCGGGGTTTACGAGGGTTAGGTTGACTGGTGGTTTACGAGGATAGGGTGGGCTGGGAGAAGAGAGAGAGCTTACTTGAATCTGGACTCGGAATGGCCGAACTTAGTGTTTGTCTTGGTTTCGTGTTGAATGTGGTGGACTTAGGTGTGTCGGGAGTTGTTACCTGCCTTTCCGTCATGCACCACATGACGGGATAGGTTGCTGGGAGTCTCAAGTTGGCCTGGCAACTAAGGTGTCGGCATGATGGTGTCGTTTGTCTGGTAGTCAGGGTGACCCCTACTTCTTGGCGAAGAGTCGTGTGGTACGGCAGGCTGTTCTGAGTCCCAAGTTAACCCGGTCATTGAGGTGCTGGCGGTGTGATACCGTATGCAGCGTATTCGGGGGTGGTCCCCGAATCTTTATAGAGTGCCGTTCGGTATGGCAAGTTGTCCCAAACCTTGGATCCAACTCGGTTGTCGGGAAATTGGTTGGTGAAGTGCCCTTTGCCCGGGGACGATCCTTACTTGTTATGTTGTGTCGTTTGACCCGGCGAAATGTCCCGATTTTTGATCCCAACTCAGCTGGCAGAGCATCTTTGGCGTTATGCTATTTTGCTCTATCTAGGGGGTATTTTCCTATGCTTAATCCCCGATTAATTTAAAAAAATAAGTTGGTGTCAACAACCCCAATCTAGCTTTTCTCATTTATTAAGGTCAAAATATGGCAGTTCTCTATGTTTTGGTTTTCTTGTAATTTTTTAATACATAATGGGGTGCTTCATTGCTGCATTAACTATGTGTATCGATAGCAATTTTGATATAGCTATTAATAACATTCAATAGCAGCTGTCTGGTTATGTTCTATCAGTTTTGATATTCTTGTTTTGTTGAGCATAAGAATGCAGTTAGTTCATATTAAAGATGTTTTCATAACATCTTGTTATTTCCCCATCCTTTGGTTTTTCCTTGTTATTCTATCTCACTAGTGGTGATTCGAGAGGCTCTAATCAACTTCCTTGTAGACTTTTGACCCACGGTCAGCTTGAAATATATAATAGCTTTTATTGATGTAACTATGTTTATTCTGTCGCACAGTTACAAGGGAAGAGGGTGAAAATATTAGATTTGGACGGAGAGCATGTGGGGACCGGGCTTGTGATTAGTGTTGATAAAGATAAAGTCATCATGGAACAACAAATTGGAATGGCATATTGTGAAATTTATGTTGTTTATGAAAACAAGCTCGAAGCTCCACTTTTCATAAAAGATCAATATAGGAAGAAAATTAGAGATGTCGTCGGGAGCCACATTATATGGCTTGCAGAATATGTATGTAAAGTATCATTCTTTCATTGCTAAGTTCAGATTGTCATGTTTAAGTTTGAAGTGAAATTACTTGTAACCATTTATCTATTATTTAGGTAATCCCCGATGCGACTAAGAGTCGCTCTCCCATCTTGTGATTTGCTGGCTTATTTAGTGATATGTTAGACTTTCACATTTTGATATGTATAGTGATGATAAAATATTTACACTAATTTTGATTGTATATATGCTTCGACGAAATTACATCTACATATTTTTTGTACATGGGGATACATCATGATACATTGCCACATATTGTGATTATAATGATATGTTTAATGTAATTAATGATGGAAATATTTTGCATATGATATCAATGTGATGAATTTTTTGATGTATGATTCATATGTGAATGACGTGAATGTACAGGTTGTGAATGTGTATAATTTATGAACGTGTATGTTATTCGGGTTAGTTACTGAAGGGGCGTGATCTCGCGTGGCTCCTGAGCGGGGTAGATGATCACCGAACAGTGAACTGTAGTGAAAGGAAAACGGATCAGGGGGCCCAGGGGAGGTTCCCTGGGGAAAATCCTCTGATGCTTAAGTCAGTAGAGCAATGGTGGAAGATAGGGAGGGAGGTAGAAAGAGGTGCACGAGATCCCCCTACACCAAGGTGGTGAAGTGGTTCCTGCTCAGGGGATTTTAGGCGTGTATTGCCCTTACCTTTCACTCGAGGGAGTCCCAGGTTTATATAGTGTGCTCGCCTCATGAGTCCTGTAAGCTGAGGAGTTTCAGGCGGGAGTTACGTCCTTATCGTGGGGTCTTTACGTCCTCATCGTGGGATCTTTATAGCCTTAAGGGATCATGGGTCCCTTATCCTCATAAACTCCTGCTCATAAAGGGCTCTCAATGGCAGCGTGGATAAGTAATCGTCGGTCGAGCCGAGCATAAAAGGTGCCAACCCTATCCGGGCGATAGGCATAGCTCGGATGAAGATAGGTCGGAGTGGACGCTGAGCGCTTGCCTCTATCTCGATGAGGGGATAACTCGGGCATGGGTCTTCCTCCGTTCTAACCGAACCTCGGGCCTTCCAAGCCTAAGGGCCGCCGAGGAAGGATTAGATCCCGAGTAATCTTATTGGGCTTTTTAGCCTAAGTGGGCCCTGTGGGGCTGTCACTTGGATGAGCTGGGCCTCGTTTGGTCCTGATGGACCTAGTTTGGCTGCTCTTAGATGGGCTACAGAAATCCCCCTCTCCACTTGTCCCCCTCCTACTCCCGAGCTTTAGTAAGCTCGGAAGAGTAGCTATTGGGGTTTTAGACCAGCGTGGCTCAGGTGGGTGGAGGTCTGGCGGTGATAGGAAGCCACGTGTCGTGGTCACCTGGGTACGTAATAATGATGATCCTGACAGATTTGAACTGAAGGGGCCCCCTTTTCTCCGAGGTCGGAACAACACGCTGCCTTCCGCGTGGGGATATAGGCGTTGGGCGCTTATTGTCATTCCAGACTCCCTCCATCTTTAGGGTTTTGGCTCTCCTCCGTTCTTGCTTTTGGGCTCTTCGATGCGTCATGAGGACACGACGGAAGAGCATAGGCTTGCAGCGGCGTTCGTGGAGTTGGCGGAGATAACCGCGGAGGCAGTCCGGCGGCTTCCTCTTCCCCCGAAATCTTCGGGGTCCCGAGATCGCCTTTCCTCAAACTCTTCTCCGGATTCCATGGCGGACCAGCGTTCGGATGCTGAGGAGTGGGAGGGCGAGCCAGTGGTGAAGGCGCCGGTTCCAAACTGCAGTGAACTGGGGGAGGCGGATGTAAGAAGGCTGGAGCACCAGTATCGCCTGCCCCACAAGTTCTGCTTTGTCGCGGCCTCTCCACACGAGACGAGCTTGGACTCTCGTACAGGTCACATCTGTACTTTCCTTCTATCGTGGAAGGGTGGGTTCCGCCTTCCCTTCGAACCTTTCGTTCTTCAGCTTCTCAATTTTTTTCTATTGGCGCCCATTCAGTTGGTAGCCAATTCTTATCTTCTTCTTTCCGCCTTCCGCATTCTCTGCCGCCAGTGTGGAGTTCCTCCTTCCTTGGACCTCTTTCACTATTTCTTTGAGTTGAAAGCACATCCTTCGGCTGGGAAGGGTTTCTATTTCATCCAGGCGAGGCGGAATAGGAGCTGTATCTCCTTAGCTGTGAAGGATTCTTCACATAAGGGGTGGAAAACTCAATTCTTCTGGGTGGGGATTTATTCGGTGGAGGAAGCCTGGAGGTGTCCAGTAATCCCCAATTTCCACCCGAATATCCCTCCCAGGCAGGATGAGTTCCCTCCACATGTAGAGAAATATGCGGCTATCTTGCTGAAGCACCGCCAATCCACAGAAGAGCTGGTTACTCCAGAGAATATCGAGCGGTGTCTTCTTATGCGACTGCATCCGTCGGGTTCAGGTGCCACAAGCTAGGTTCTCCTTTGGATGTTGAGATCATTTTTCTTTTTCTGAATATGTCTTCCTTTTCGTGCAGACACCAGGTGGCAGGCTTTGGACGAGGCCGCAAAGGTGATCGAGCTTGGCGATAACTCAGCTGCTGATGAGTCAGCTGCTCCCCCGGGTCGCTCCCGAGCCAGAGATAAGGGCAAGGGGGCGGCCCAGGGTGAATCCTCCAGGCCGCGGGGGTCCAAGCGTAAGGATCCCGTGGAAGGCATGATCCGGGCCGCCGCGAAGGCTAGGAAGCGGGCCAAGAAGGTCGGGGTCATGCTCGCAGTCGAAGGTGACCTTGCCGCGACTCGCCCCTCCGCCGGGCATGATGGGGCCGACCCTACCGGGCGAGCTCTCCCACCCGCCAAGCAAGAGGGGGCCGAGGAGGTTGAGGCTGCTCCTGCTGGCGGCGACGATGCGGGCTCGGCTCCTCCTTCAGCCGGAGCCGAGGGGGCCGGGGCCGCTCCTGCGACTGGTAATGGTGCTGGCCCGGCTCTCCCCTCGGTAGGAGCCGAGGGGGCCGTAGATGAGGCGGGGGATGCTGGGGCCGCGGCCGAGGTTGGCGCTTCAGGTGGTGGTGCAGGTGCCGAGTCGGTCCAGGTTGGGAGGCCGCAAGAAAATCTGACCGAGGCACGAGAGGCGACCGAGGCCAGGGCTTGGTCTGAGCCACTCGGTGGGGCACCGGGCGATGGGGGGTTCTCTGTTCCGGCGGCCTTGGAGAGGCTTGGTATCCCGGGCCCTCTGCACCAGGTATGCCGCGGTATAGCCGCGAAGGTGAGGAGGGGAGGTAGGCAGTACTCTCCGTCCGTGACCCTCGCGGGGGTTATGGAGGGCGGCCTGGTCCTGGCCCAGATGGGGACCACTCTGGCAGAAGCGTACGCTCGGTCGGAGTCGGAGCGAGCGAACCTGGCCTGGACCCTTGGTGGGTCTGACAGGAGGTTGGCTCGGCTTGCCGAAAAGCATGATGGGCTTCGGCGAGAGCTTTCCTCAGTCAGGGAGCTGGTGCGGTCGAGCCAGGTGGAGACCCGGGCGCTAACCGAGCAGCTAGCTAAGGCCCGCGAATCGCTCGAGAGGAAGAACATGCTTCTTGAAGAGGAGCGCCTTGCACGTGTTGAGCTGGATGGCCGGTGGGAGATCGAACGTGCAGAGCTGGTGGACTGAGCGGAGGAAGCCGAGCGCCTTCGGCGGGAGGCCGAGGCTGATCGGACCAAGGTGTAGAAGCAGGCGGTAGAGGCCAAAAAGCAGACGGCTGAGGCCGAGCGGAAGTTAGCCGAGGCGGAGCGGGAGAAGGCCGAGCTCGCTGGTAGGGTGGGATCGGCAGGGCCGGAGGCTCTCGAGCAGTACAAAAGCTCAGAGGCCTACTGGGTCGACCTTAAGGAGGCTTCCCTTCCATACTATGAGTCAGCACTTCACCGGGGCATCCGCAAGGGGTTCAAGCAAGGCTACGACCGGGCCGTCTCTTATGTCGAGGAGCAGGCGTCCGGGATAGTTGACTTCCCATCCGGGCAATGCTATGACTCAGACTTGTCATCCTCCAGTTCCTCTGCTTCAGCGTCGAATGAAGAGGATCACGGGGGCTCTTCGTTCGAGGGGTCACCAACTCCGGATGCCTCGGGAGGGCACGCAACCGAGGCAGTTCCCATGCCGGTGGGGTCAGTGCCAGGGTCGGCCGTCGCCGAGGGTGCCGGGGGCAGACCGTTTGAGCCCTCCACTTCCAGGCTTCAAGGTGGGCCGGAGGCCTGATGTATCTGCTTTGCTTCCTCTTTTTGTATATCTTTTTCCTTTTGAAGAAAAACTTTCTCCTTTGTTTAGAAAAATAGATAAGGCAATAGCGTTGGGATGAAGACTTAACTATTCCGTATCGCCATTGTCGTATTTTGTTCAGCGTATCTGCAGTGGTTGGAAAGAGCAGATACTTTCTACGTGGATCTCGCCTGATGGTTGGGTGAGCGTCTGACAGTGTGTCTTTCCGTTTTCTCATGCTTTGAATGCTTGGCCGCTTCGTGTGTCTCGCTGGAGGCGGAAGTGAGAAGTTTGAGGTGACCGTTTGTAGGGAGAGATCCCTTTGGTGTGTTTTCGAGGAGAGAATCATTTAAGGCAAATAGCTTCCCTTCGCCTATAAAAGGTCTGAGGGGCGTCCCTTCCTCTCCACCGCTTAGGGTTTTCCCTGACAGTCTTTCCCCATTCTTTCTTCACGTAGCGTTGTGCCGTTATATTTGGAGCATGAAAGATGCCCCGGAAGATGAAGCTGTCGATGACGGAGGGCAGAGAGTCCTTGCTGCTTCGGGTTTGAAGGAGGTCCGATGGTCGGCGGACGGCTTTAAAGAAGGCCAGACGTGTGGAGACACGTCATCTTCTTTTTATCAGTTCCGGCGGCACTTGCACGGGGGCAAGATGGTGGACGGATGGGGGCACTATGCATCCCTACCGCCCGTCCCTTCTTGCTCGCTCCATGGAGGGGAGGAGGAATCCAATTAAGCTCCCTCCTTCCCAGGCTTTCCCCTGCCTCCTCGTCCAGCTCTGTTGGTTTCTTTTTCCCCCTCGCAGCCTCTTTTTCCCTCTTCTGCTCTTCTCATCATTTCTTTCACTCTTTGGAGGGTGCCTGCACTCTCTTCCTTCCAAAGAGTTGGCAGGTTGGCGGGGAGGATGCTTTCATATGCGTTCCCTCTCCCCTTTCTCTTCCAAGTTCAACTTGGAAGGTAGCCTTCTCCTTTCTAATCCCTCTATCACATTTGTCCCGAGCTGCCCAAGTCAACGGGGTCGACTACCCTTTATCCGGGCCAGTTTCTACACAAGGCAGAGTCAGTGGCTGGACGCAGGAAGGTCAACCGAGTCAGCCGAGTGATGGGCTCATACGGCGGCGCCAGATGGATTTTTTACTTTTTTGACATGTATTTTCTTGGCTTCGGCCTTCCTGATGTACAAGCGAGTTGTTTGAATAAAAGAAAGGAGCCTTTTGTTTTATCTCATGTCGTTTATACAGTGCTCAGTATTCAGAAGTAGAACTTGCGTATTGTAGTCGTGTTCTAGGTCCGAGGGATGATCTCTCCTTCCATCGTGGATAGATGGTATGCTCCTTTTCCGAGCGTCTCGACCACTCGGTAGGGGCCTTCCCAATTAGGGGATAACTTGCCCGCCGCCTCAAGTGGTCGAGAGGCTTCGGATTTCCTGAGAACGAAGTATCCCGACTAAAAGTGTCTATCTCAGACTTTGGCGTTGTAGTATCGAGTGAGGCGGCATTGGTATTCCGTTGCTCGGATGCTGGCAATCTCTTGGACTTCATCTGCTAGGTCGAGGTTTTCGAGCAATTTCTGGTCATTTGCCTCGGACGAGAAGCAGATGACTCGGAGGGAGGGGTTGCCAATCTCCAATGGGATCATGGCCTCGGTACCGTATACCAGCTGAAAGGGGCTTTCACCGGTTGCCGTTCTGGGAGTCGTTCTGTGTGACCAAAGTACGTTTGGCAATTCCTCAAGCCAGCTGCCCTTGGCTTTGTCGAGCCTAGTCTTGATGCCTTTTAAGATAGTCTTATTGGCATTTTCGACCAGCCCGTTAGCCTGAGGGTGGGCGACCGAGGTGAAGTGATTGCGAATGCCCAGGTCGGCACATCTGTCTCGGAAATAATGAGAATCAAATTGCCGACCATTATCGCTTACTATCACCCGGGGGATGCCGTAACGATAGATGATCGACTTCCAGATGAAATTCCAGACGACTGTCTCGGTGATCCTTGCTGTGGCTTCGGCCTCGATCCACTTAGTGAAGTAATCGATGGCGACGATAATGAACTTCTTCTGGGCATGGGCCGTGGGGAATCGCCCGAGGAAGTCGATTCCCCAGCGAGTAAAAGGATAACGCTCGGCTAGGGTGATGAGCTCCGTTGCTGGCTGATGGACCAAGTGGTCAAATCGCTGGCACCGGTCACAGTGTTGTGTGTAGGTCGAGCATTCGCGCTGCAGTGTGGGCCACCAATAACCTAGCCGTAGCAAGATCCTGGCGAGCGACCTACCTCCTAAATGCACCCCACACAGACCTTCGTGAACTTCTTTGATCGCTCGGTTGGCTTCGTCGGTGCTGAGGCATTTCAAGAGAGGACCGGAGAAGGATCTCCGGTAGAGAGCGCCACCCAGAGTGATGAATCGTCGAGCTTGGTACTTCAATCTTCGGGCTTCCCGAGGGTCGGGGGGATCCTGAGAATCTTGGAGCCACGACAGGTACGGGGTACGCCAGTCGCTTGGGGAGGCCGAGTCAACAGCTAGGAGCTCTGAATCGATGCTCGGCCGCTCTAGCTCTTCGAGAAGGACCGATCGAGTACCCTCGGGGCCAAGAGAGGAGGCCAGCCGAGAGAGGGCGTCCGCTCGGGAGTTTTCCTCCCGAGCTATTCGGACTACCTCAAAACTCTCGAACTGTTGTGCCACGGTCTTGACCAACTGGAGGTATTTGATCATCGGTGCTTCTCGAGCTTCATAACCGCCGTTGACCTGACTAGCGACCAGTTGGGAGTCAGTGTGAATCCTGACTCGGTCAGCCCCCAACCGCCGGGCCATGCGGGCTCCCGATATGAGGGCCTCATACTCGGAAGCGTTGTTAGATGCTTGGAAGTTGAACTTCAGGGCGTACTGTAGCTCTGCTGCTTCGGGGAACTTCAGGAGGATCCTGGCTGAGTTGGAGGATCCGTCGATGAACAGTTCCCAGGTCGGCCGGGGCGCGGACGGAGATATTTCTTCAGTCGGGATGGTGCTCTCGGCGATGAAGTCAGCGAGCGCCTGGCCTTTGATAGCCGAGCGAGGCCGATACGATATATCGTAGGCCCCTAGCATGATGGCCCACTTGACGAGGCGTCCCGAGGCTTCAGGGTGAGCGTGGATCCTCTTCAATTGTAAGACCCCAAATTCTTTAGAAATTTATTTAGAAAGTTATTTGTAATTATTTGGAATTTATTTGAAGTTATTCGAATTAATGAGAATTATCCAAATTAATTAGATTAATTAATTAATTAATAGAATAAGTCATTTTTCAACTATTTTCTAAAAATCCCCAAAAATCACATCTTGTAGAATTAATTTTGTTTAGCAACTGTGTCTTCTACATTTAAGCCTAAGAAAATCATTTATTATGCCGAATTAGTGAACTTAGTTTTCCGAACTTAACATTTAACTATTTACGGAATAGTATAAGTAATAATCCGACTATCTTAGAAAAATCTGTAAAAATAGTAAATAGATTTAGGTCGATGTAGATAACAACTTAAATCCGTGGTAAGATCTATTTAGAGTTTAAACCCAAAAGTGCACACTTTTGACCCATACCTAACCTTTAGTTTAAAACACGAAATTCGACCTCAATACTCGACCAAATGATCTGAAATCAGGGGCAAATGGAAGGCCACAATGTAAGGAATATTTACCCTCAATCAATTTGAGGTAAACCCAGCCCCAAAACGTGCTGCCGACATGGTTTGGTCAAGTCAAGGATTTCGGCGCCGTTTCTAAACACGTAGCTTGCAGCAGTGAATACTCCCAATTCCGAAGGCTCCAGAAGCTCTATGAGCTATCAAAATGAAGCCCTACGAGTCTTCTTTCATTTGGCTGCTGTGGGGTTCGCTGAAGTTTCAAATCTGGAGAGATCTAGCTCGATTTGTGGAGGTGGGTCAGCAGGCCGTTGGCTTTCCTTCATCCTTCTTTGATCCATCGATTGAGGTAGGAATTCTCAACCAAATCTTGATCATGAGTATAGCAAATTGTTCCTCTCATCGAGCTCTATCCATTGGTGGCAAAAGCCCCAATTTTCATTAGGTGTCCGTGGAGAAATCGATCTTTTTGTGAGGTGCTGTCCAAGTGTTCTTCATCCTAGGGTTTGAGTTTTCTCTCTCCGATTTGAGGTAGGATCTAACAACCAAACTCTAATTAACTTACATGATGTAATCAGCATGTTGTTAGCTTTCATTTAACGTAGGAAGCCCCAAATTTCATTGAGCATACTTGGAGAATTTTGATTTTTAGTAAGAGCATGTCCAGAATTTGATGTATATTATGTTCTTCAAGTAGAAGCTTGATTTTCGGGCTGTCTTTGGATTAGATAACTTGATCCACATATGACTTATAGTATATGGTTGGATTCATCATTAAGTTAGCTTTATTTTGATATAAAAAGCCCCAAATTCCGCTGTGTATATTGAGAGAAATCTACGTTTTAGTAGACGCATGTCAAGAACTAGGTTCTTCATGTATTCATCATAAATAGGTTGTGATTCGATTGAGTTTTCAGCAAATTTCTTGTTTCAATCTCTTGTTTTATGACCTTAGTATGTATATTAAGAACCCTAGAGCATTTGGTTAAAATCCCAACTCATTTAGACCCCAAATCATTGAGTTTTCATGGTTTACGGAATCACCCGTCACTTCTGGAAGTGTAGGGGTCGACCCATGGGGTCGACCCATGCACCCAGTGAAGGGGGTCGACCCAATGGGTCGACCCATGAAGCTTTTTTTTTGAGGGGTCGACCCACACCCAGGAAGGCTCCTGGAATGCCAGGGGTCGACCCAATGGGTCGACCCATGCCCTGTATGACCCCATTAATGATGTTTTGACCCGGGGATCAATCTGGATCATTAGGGAATCAATCCATTCAACCTAATCACATTGAAAACTATATTTTTGAGGAACTAATGACCTATTCATGTACCCTTTTTAGTTTCAATTAACATTGGTCCATACATGCAAACTTAGTGTAAAAATACACCGTTTATCATCTTCATTTCAATGCATACAAGATTAAATAGAAACCCACATAATTAGTGGTTAATGGTGTAACTAAATCTCTGTTAATGCATTCTATTTCACTCCTGTGGGAGTTGTTCTTTGCCTTATCATCTTGAATCAGCTTCTTGGCAATTGTCTTAATGCAAATGATAATGGTTAATCATGATATCTTAACTTGGTGATTAGGATTAATATGTTGATTAGCTTGTTTGATTGCTGCTGTTTTACAGTAGCGCAGCACGATTAACTCTTGTTGTGACTTGGTTTCGATCTCCTTGATGATTATACTTACCTTGAAATTCTGGAAATGAATCTCTTTCCTACGTGAAGTTGTTATTGCTACTTAGTTTAAACCTTGGAATTCTGGCCATAAACTGTGGAAGTCTAGATTCGTGGGATCTTTGATCCAAAGAAATCAATGCCTGGCAAATAATTAAGGGCTCGGTCTGGTCCTGGGAAGAGCGCCCGAACACTACGTGTACCCCCGGGGAGGTGAATGACTAGGTGTGGCATTTGGCACCAGTACTTGACATGTGTTAAATCTAGGACTGTCCACTACTCTCTCCACTACTCTCTACATTACTTTCTACTACTTTTCACTTTCCACTCTTCACTGTTCTATACTCTACTTGTGGTTACTTTACTTGCTTATTACTTGGACGTGGAAATGAAATTACATACGTGCTTGACATGACTTGAATTGTCTTGATATGGCCAACTTTTTATCGTTATCTCCTGTAGTAAATTCTTGTCTTACTATTCTATTCATTATATTTCTTGACCTTGCAAGATCTTTGAATTCTGTTTCGTGATATCACCGTTATCTTTTTATTATTTTTATCATTTGTAGCATGACATTTTAAAATATAATTAAACTGTTAATCACTTATACCTGTCTGTTATTTCCTACTGAGCGTCAGCTCATAGTTGTGTTTTCCCCCCTTTCCAGGCTTTTCAGGTGACGCGCTTACCGATGGGGAAGGGCAGGAGTGATGTCTTGAGTGTATCAGTTCTAGTGTGTTAGTAGTGTGTTATCTTTCTTTAGTTGTGTTTTGGAGAGCTTTTAGTCTCAGTCATGTTATTGAGTTTTAGTGGTTGATTATTCCAGTTGTATTAAGTTAAACTTGAGGTTATTGTATCAGTTGTGGTTTGTTAATGATCATTTAGTATTTCCATCTTGTAGCACTTGTGTATTATTTTAGATTAGTTCTCTCTCTTGCCAGCGTGTCCCTAACTGTACGTCCCGATATTTCCGCCTTGTTCGGGGCGTGACAGTTTAGTTGGTATCAGAGCCTAGGTTTCACATTCCTAGGTTTCCTAAGTTTTAGGTTTTCTTGCATTGCATCCCAATAATCGGTATATCAAAAGGTGTTGTCCGAACGTTAGGCTACGCCTATCGGGAAGGTCGCACACTTGCGCGAGTGGTCTTCGGACCGATTACCTCCGCCAGGTATCGAGTTTTTGGTCGTGTCTAGGTGCATTAGATCCCTAACCTTGTAAAAGTCTAGGACCTGACCTGGTGAGAATGGGTAGAAACTTGGGTTAAGATCGTTTCTTAATCGTGTAATTATTTATCTTGATTAAACCTAAGTAATCTATTTCTCGTGTAGATGGCAGCTGATCGTGCTGAATGGAGGAACCTACAGCGTACGGTGCAAGGCCTTACTCAGGCCCTTCAGCAAGTAGCTCAGGCAGGAGCGGCACCGCATGGCACCGGTGATCTATACCGGAACTTCCGCGGAATGAACCCGCCTAGATTCACTGGTTCGACTGACTCTGACCAAGCCGAGCACTGGCTAGATGAGATGGGGAGAATCTTTGAAGTTATGCAATGCACCAACCAGGAGCGTGTCCTTTTGTCCACATTTCAATTGGAACATGATGCACGTACTTGGTGGGATTCTATCAAGGCAACTCTCGGTGATCGGCAAGTTATGTGGGAAGAGTTCGAAGAACTCTTCAACAGCAAGTATTTTTCTGATAGAGTGCAAGAGAAGAAAGCGGCAGAGTTCGCGGCCTTGAAACAGCGAGGTTTGTCCGTGGCAGAGTATGAGGCTCAATTTGCACGGCTTTCTCGTTATGCTACTCATCTCATTTCCACCGAGAAGATGAAGGCGAAGCGCTTTCTCAATGGATTGAAGCTTCATTATATCAACCAATTGGCACCGATGGAGATTTCCACTTATTCTGAGATGGTAAGGAAAGCGCAAGTTCTAGATGATACTCTTGAGATGAAGGAGAGAATCCGTGGGAAAGGCACCAAGAAAGAATTACCTACGGGTTCCGGGAGTGTCAAACCCGGGTATACCAAGAAGAGGCCTGTTAGTGGACCTGGTTCGTGGAGCGGGTCCGGATCGTGGAAGGGCAAGATGCCGAGGCATGAAGACAAGAAGCCTGGCCCTATTGTTCCATTCAAGGGCGTGTGCAACTATTGTGATCGTCCGGGTCACAAGATAGAGGAGTGCTGGCGCAAGCAAGGCGCCTGTTTGCGATGTGGAAGCAAGGAGCACCGTATCCCCAATTGTCCTCTCATATCGGAACAAGCTACATCGGCAAAACCTCTAGTCTTCAAGAAACCACAAGACAAGCTTCAAGCTTTACATGAAGATGAAACTGGGATTTCTGATGATGGCGGACTCGTCGAAGGTACCCTTACTATAATCGATAAGCCCGCATTTGCTCTCTTTGATACTGGTGCAACACATTCATTTATTTCTCAGAGATTTGCTAAGTCATTAGTTGTGGAACCTGTTTTGATGAATACTCCGTTAGAGATTTCAACCCCTATTGGCACTAGATCAACAATCCAGTATTTCTATCCTTCTAGTAAGGTTATGATTGGTGAACAGAACTTTCCAGCAGATTTGGTCTGCATGGACATGAAGGATTATGATGTAATCCTAGGAGCAGATTGGTTGGCCAAGTATGAGGCCAATGTTCACTGTAGTTCTAGCTCAGTGACTTTTACTGGACATTCTGGTTTATCTTTTACGGGAGTCAAGCACCATAACTCCGTACCGCTCATCTCGGCTCTTCGAGCTGATAAGCTTTTGAGGCATGGGTGTGAGGCTTTTCTAGCCTTTGTTTGTGCAACTCCTGAGCAGCAGATGAAGATCAAGGACATTCCTGTTGTCCGAGATTTTCCTGATGTCTTTCCAGAAGAACTACCAGGACTTCCGCCTGAGCGGGAAGTTATCTTTTCTATTGATCTTATTCCTGGCACAGCTCCTATTTCTAAGGCTCCTTATCGTATGTCTCCTGCGGAACTGAGGGAACTGAAGCAGCAACTGATGGAATTACTTGAGAAGGGTTTTATTCGTCCTAGTACTTCTCCGTGGGGAGCCCCCGTACTATTTGTCAGGAAGAAAGATGGTTCGATGAGGCTGTGCATTGATTATCGGCAATTAAACCAGCAGACTGTCAAGAATAAATATCCCTTGCCGAGGATTGACGAGTTATTTGACCAGATAGCGGGAGCTCAATATTTCTCTAAGATCGATCTTCGATCTGAATATCACCTGTTGCGGATTAAGGAATAGGATATTTATAAAACGGCTTTCCGCAGCAGGTATGGTCATTTTGAGTTTGTCGTTATGCCTTTTGGTCTAACGAATGCACCAGCGGCTTTCATGCAGTTGATGAACGATGCATTTCGGCCCTATCTTGATCAATGGGTCGTGGTCTTTATTGATGACATCCTGATTTATTCTAAGAATGAGGAGGAACATGCTGAACATCTGAGAATGGCATTGCAATTGTTGAGAGATCATCAACTATATGCTAAGTTCAGTAAGTGTGAATTCTGGCTGCAAGAGGTGTCCTTTCTAGGACATATCATTACGAAGAACGGTATTTCTGTTGATCCTTCGAATGTTGAGGCAGTGAAGAATTGGGAACAGCCTACCAGTGTGACAGAAGTTAGAAGTTTTCTAGTCCTGGCAGGTTATTATCGAAGATTTATTCAAGATTTCTCCAAGATTGCAGTACCTATGACAAGATTAACCTACAAGGAGAATAAGTTTGATTGGTCAGATGATTGTCAGCGAAGCTTTCAGACTCTGAAGGAGTGTTTGACTACTGCACCTGTTTTGGCTTTACCTTCTGGTGAAGGAGGATTTGTTGTTTATACTGATACATCAGGTATTGGCTTAGGCTGTGTACTTATGCAGCATGGGAAGGTGATTGCCTATTCCTCTAGATAGTTGAGGAAGCACGAAGATACTTATCCTGTTCATGATTTGGAACTTGCTGCAGTCGTGTTTGCTTTGAAGATATGGAGGCATTACTTGTATGGAGAAACCTTTACAGTGTTCTCAGATCATAAGAGTTTGAAGTATTTATTTTCTCAGAAAGAACTCAACATGAGGCAGCGGAGATGGTTGGAGTACTTGAAAGACTTCGACTTCTTGATTGAGTATCATCCTGGCAAAGGTAATGTTGTGGCAGATGCATTAAGCCGGAAGCCGGTAGCTAGATTGTCAAGTCTCATGTTACAAGAATAGAGGTTGTTGGAACAATTATCTAGTCTGGATCTTAATATTGACAATGATCGGATCTTGATTGCTCAGATTCAACTTAAACCTGAATTATTGATAGAGATCAAGTCCTTGCAAGATAATGACCCCGAGTTGGTAGAGATCAAGGGAAGCTTGAGCAGCAGACCTGACTTCATGTTGGCCGATGATGGTAGATTATTATTTAAAGGCAGAACTTGTGTTCCGGATGAGGCTACAATAAAGAACAAAATTCTTGAAGAAGCTCATAGATCCAGATATACCATTCATCCTGGAGGCACTAAGATGTACCGAGATTTGAAAAGGTCCTTTTGGTGGCCGAATATGAAAAGAGAAGTTGCAGATTTTGTGAGCAGATGTTTGGTATGTCAGCAAGTTAAGGCCGAACATTTCAGACCAGCAGGGAAATTGAAACCACTCGACATACCCCAATGGAAGTGGGAAAGCATTGGCATGGATTTCATTATGGGTCTACCTAGGACTCGTGGTGGATTTGATGCGATATGGGTGATTGTCGATCGATTGACAAAGTCGGCTCATTTCTTACCAATTAAGTCCAAGTGGACGATTGATGTATTGGCTGCCTTGTATATAAAGGAAGTGGTGAGATTGCATGGTATCCCAGTGAATATAGTATCTGATCGAGACCCCAGATTTACTTCACATTTCTGGAAGGGACTACAAGAGTCTTTGGGTACTCGTCTGAATTTCAGTACTGCTTTTCATCCACAGACAGATGGACAGACTGAAAGAACCAATCAGATAGTGGAAGATATGTTGCGAGCTTGCATGATTGATTTCGGTGGTAATTGGAGTGAGCATTTGGCATTAATTGAATTCGCTTACAATAACAGCTATCAGTCTAGCATTCAGATGGCTCCTTTTGAAGCACTATATGGTAGAAGTTGTCGTTCCCCGTTGTGTTGGGACGAGGTAGGTGAGAAACAGTGGCTTGGACCAGATCTTGTTTCGGAATCATCACAGAACATCCGTGTTATCCGAGACCGGTTACAAGTAGCCCAGTCAAGATAGAAGAGTTATGCCGACAACAGGAGAAGAGCATTGGAATTTCAGGTTGGCGAGCATGTGTTCTTAAAGGTCTCTCCAACGAGAGGGATCCGAAGATTTGGCATTCATGGCAAGCTGAGTCCGAGGTACATTGGTCCATTCGAGATTCTAGATAGAGTGGGAGAGGTGGCATACAGACTGGCTTTACCACCGTATTTGTCTGGCGTACATAATATTTTCCATGTGTCTATGTTGCGGAAATATGTGTACGATCCCACTCATATCATTCAGCAGGTGGATTTTGAACTGAAGGAAGATTTGACCTATGAGGAAAGACCTGTCAAGATTCTGGACCGGAAACAACAGCAACTCCGGAATCGTTCGATACCGATGGTCAAGATTCAGTGGAGTCGGCGTGGGACCGAAGAAGCTACATGGGAGTCTGAAGAGACTATGCGAAAGCGGTATCCCGATCTATTCTAGGTGAGCGATCTTTTTCTACTCTCAGTTTTAGTGCAGTGAATTTGGAGGATCAAATTCCTTTAAGTAGGGGAGGGTGTAAGACCCCAAATTCTTTATAAATTTATTTAGAAAGTTATTTATAATTATTTGGAATTTATTTGAAGTTATTCGAATTAATGAGAATTATCCAAATTAATTAGATTAATTAATTAATTAATAGAATAAGTCATTTTTTAACTATTTTCTAAAAATCCCCAAAAATCACATCTCGTAGAATTAATTTTGTTTAGCAACTTTGTCTTCTACATTTAAGCCTAAGCAAATCATTTATTATGCCGAATTAGTGAACTTAGTTTTCCGAACTTAACATTTAACTATTTACGGAATAGTATAAGTAATAATCCGACTACCTTAGAAAAATCTGTAAAAATAGTAAATAGATTTAGGTCGATGTAGATAACAACTTTTTCTTCTGGCATTAGGCCATTGTAAATCCGTGGTAAGATCTATTTAGAGTTTAAACCCAAAAGTGCACACTTTTGACCCATACATAACCCTTAGTTTAAAACATGAAATTCGACCTCAATACTCGACCAAATGATCTGAAATCAAGGGCAAATGGAAGGCCACAATGTAAGGAACATTTACCCTCAATCAATTTGAGGTAAACCTAGCCCCAAAACGTGCTGCCGACATGGTTTGGTCAAGTCAAGGATTTCGGCGCCGTTTCTAAACACGTAGCTTGCAGCAGCGAATACTCCCAATTCCGAAGGCTCCAGAATCTCTATGAGCTATCAAAATGAAGCCCTACGAGTCTTCTTTCATTTGGCTGCTGTGGGGTTCACTGAAGTTTCAGATCTGGAGAGATCTAGCTCGATTTGTGGAGGTGGGTCAGCAGGCCGTTAGCTTTCCTTCATCCTTCTTTGATCCATCGATTGAGGTAGGAATTCTCAACCAAATCTTGATCATGAGTATAGCAAATTGTTCCTCTCATCGAGCTCTATCCATTTGTGGCAAAAGCCCCAATTTCATTAGGTGTCCGTGGAGAAATCGAGCTTTTTGTGAGGTGCTGTCCAAGTGTTCTTCATCCTAGGGTTTGAGTTTTCTCTCTCCGATTTGAGGTAGGATCTAACAACCAAACTCTAATTAACTTACATGATGTAATCAGCATGTTGTTAGCTTTCATTTAACGTAGGAAGCCCCAAATTTCATTGAGCATACTTGGAGAATTTTGATTTTTAGTAAGAGCATGTCTAGAATTTGATGTATATTATGTTCTACAAGTAGAAGCTTGATTTTCGGGCTGTCTTTGGATTAGATAACTTGATCCACATATGGCTTATAGTATATGGTTGGATTCATCATTAAGTTAGCTTTCTTTTGATATAAAAAGTCCCAAATTCCGTTGTGTATATTGAGAGAAATCTACGTTTTAGTAGACGCATGTCAAGAACTAGGTTCTTCATGTATTCATCATAAATAGGTTGTGATTCGATTGAGTTTTCAGCAAATTTCTTGTTTCAATCTCTTGTTTTATGACCTTAGTATGTATATTAAGAACCCTAGAGCATTTGGTTAAAATTCCAACTCATTTAGACCCCAAATCATTGAGTTTTCATGGTTTACGGAATCACCCGTCACTTCTGGAAGTGTAGGGGTCGACCCATGGGGTCGACCCATGCACCCAGTGAAGGGGGTCGACCCAATGGGTCGACCCATGAAGCTTTTTTTTTGAGGGGTCGACCCACACCCAGGAAGGCTCCTGGAATGCCAGGGGTCGACCCAATGGGTCGACCCATGCCCTGTATGACCCCATTAATGATGTTTTGACTCGGGGATCAATCCGGATCATTGGGGAATCAATCCATTCAACCTAATCACATTGAAAACTACATTTTTGAGGAACTAATGACCTATTCATGTACCCTTTTTAGTTTCAATTAACATTGGTCCATACATGCAAACTTAGTGTAAAAATACACCGTTTATCATCTTCATTTCAATACATACAAGATTAAATAGAAACCCACATAATTAGTGGTTAATGGTGTAACTAAATCTCTGTTAATGCATTCTATTTCACTCCTGTGGGAGTTGTTCTTTGCCTTATCATCTTGAATCAGCTTCTTGGTAATTGTCTTAATGCAAATGATAATGGTTAATCATGATATCTTAACTTGGTGATTAGGATTAATATGTTGATTAGCTTGTTTGATTGCTGCTGTTTTACAGTAGCGCAGCACGATTAACTCTTGTTGTGACTTGGTTTCGATCTCCTTGATGATTATACTTACCTTGAAATTCTGGAAATGAATCTCTTTCCTACGTGAAGTTGTTATTATTACTTAGTTTAAACCTTAGAATTCTGGCCATAAACTGTGGAAGTCTAGATTCGTGGGATCTTTGATCCAAAGAAATCAATGCCTGGCAAATAATTAAGGGCTCGGTCTGGTCCTGGGAAGAGCGCCCGAACACTACGTGTACCCCCGGGGAGGTGAATGACTAGGTGTGGCATTTGGCACCAGTACTTGACATGTGTTAAATCTAGGACTCTCCACTACTCTCTCCACTACTCTCTACATTACTTTCTACTACTTTTCACTTTCCACTCTTCACTGTTCTATACTCTACTTGTGGTTACTTTACTTGCTTATTACTTGGACGTGGAAATGAAATTACATACGTGCTTGACATGACTTGAATTGTCTTGATATGGCCAACTTTTTATCGTTATCTCCTGTAGTAAATTCTTGTCTTACTATTCTATTCATTATATTTCTTGACCTTGCAAGATCTTTGAATTCTGTTTCGTGATATCACCGTTATCTTTTTATTGTTTTTATCATTTGTAGCATGACATTTTAAAATGTAATTAAACTGTTAATCACTTATACCTTTTTGTTATTTCCTACTGAGCGTCAGCTCATAGTTGTGTTTTCCCCCTTTCCAGGCTTTTCAGGTGACGCGCTTACCGATGGGGAAGGGCAGGAGTGATGTCTTGAGTGTATCAGTTCTAGTGTGTTAGTAGTGTGTTATCTTTCTTTAGTTATGTTTTGGAGAGCTTTTAGTCTCAGTCATGTTATTGAGTTTTAGTGGTTGATTATTCCAGTTGTATTAAGTTAAACTTGAGGTTATTGTATCAGTTGTGGTTTGTTAATGATCATTTAGTATTTCCATCTTGTAGCACTTGTGTATTATTTTAGATTAGTTCTCTCTCTTGCCAGCGTGTCCCTAACTGTACGTCCCGATATTTCCGCCTTGTTCGAGGCGTGACATCAATGGTTCATCGGTCAGCACGGTGATGGAGTGCCCTTGGAAATAGGGTCAGAGGCGCTTGGCCGAGGTAACCAACGCTAGCACGAGTCTCTCAGTTGCGGGGTACCTTCTTTCAGCCTCATTGAGCACCTTGCTGGTGTAGTAGACCGGTCTCTCGACTCCCGAGTCATTTCTGACTAGGACCGGGCTAACTGTAGATGGAGTCGCCGAGAGATAGAGATGCAACGTTTCACCTGGGACGGGCTTGGAAAGCACCGGAGGCGAAGCCAGGAACTCCTTAAGCTCGGTGAACGCTTTTTGGCATTCCTCGTCCCACGCGAATGTAGCAGATGCCATTTTAGGCCCCCTCAACAGTTTGAAGAAGGGTAGGCATCGTTCAGCCGTGCAGGATAGGAATCTGCTGAGCGCGGCAATGCGCCCGGTAAGGTGTTGAACATCTTTGATGCAGGTGGGTGGGCGCATGTCCAGGATGGCCTGGAGCTTGTCGGGGTTGGCCTTGATCCCACACTGGGTGACTAAGAAGCCCAAGAATTTTTTGGACCTTACTCGG
This sequence comes from Amorphophallus konjac, assembly GCA_022559845.1. Taxonomy (NCBI): domain Eukaryota; kingdom Viridiplantae; phylum Streptophyta; class Magnoliopsida; order Alismatales; family Araceae; genus Amorphophallus; species Amorphophallus konjac. The sequence continues at coordinate 178,056,626 of CM040127.1, read as the reverse complement.
AAGATGCACTTGGTAGGGTTGAGCTTCATGGTGTACTTCAGGGGGTGTCGAAGGTTTCAGCTAGGTCGGCGAAGTGGTCCTTGACCTTGGGGGTCTTCACGAGCATGTCGTCAATATAGGCCTCGACGTTCCGACCGAGATGTCTCTCGAACATATGATTGACCAACCTCTGGTATGTGGCTCCAGCATTCTTCAACCCGAAAGGCATCCGGGTGTAGCAGTATACACCGAAGTCGGTGATAAAGGCGGTCTTCTCGATGTCTTCTGGATTCATTCTGATCTGATGGTAACCTGAATAGGCGTCTAGGAAGTTGAGTATCTCGTTGCCCGAGGTTGAGTCAACTAGTTGGTCGATGCTCGGTAACGGATAGCAGTCCTTTGGAGTAGCCTTGTTCAAGTCGGTGAAGTCCACGCACATTCGCCACTTTCCCGAAGCTTTTGGTACCAAGACGATGTTAGCCAGCCATGTCGGGTATAGAACCGATCTGAAAAGACCAGTCTTTTGCCCCTTGGTGACTTGCTCCTTGATGATCACCTGCTTCTCTGGCGCATGCTTCCTTCTGCGTTGTTGTACGGCTTTGATGGTTGGATCGAGGTTGAGCTTATGCATCACCGTCTCCTCTGGTATCCCAGGGAGTTGATCATCAGACCATGCAAAGACTCGAATGTACGTGGATAGAAACTCTTTGTATTACTGTTGGGCTTCAGATGTTAGGTCGGCTCCAATCTTTACTCCCAGGGTCGGGTCGTCGTTTAGGAAAACCGCTAGCAATTCGTCTCCAGGCTCGGCGGTTGCGGATTTTTCCTCGACTTCCCGGGGGCCCCTGTTCTTCCCGTCCGACCTTGTGGCTTCAACTGAGATATTGTAGCACCTTCTGGCCATGGCATGGTTACCTCGGACCTCCCCCAACCTATTTTTGGTGGGGAACTTCATCTTTTGGTGATAGGTAGAAGGCACTACTTTCGTTTGGCTGAGGATCCCTCGGCCGAAGATTGTATTGTACGCTATCATACCCTTGATCACTATGAAGTCCGCCATCACCGTAACGGTCTTGGGTGGGGTGCCAAGAGTAACCGGCATGCTGAGGGCTCCCTCGGGATAAGTGGCCTAGCCATTGAACCCGCACAGGGGGGTTCAGATCGGGCGGAGTTTAGATGGATCATCCCCCATCTTAAGGAAACATTCATAGGATAATACATCGGGGGCACTTCCATTGTCAACTAGAATCCGGTCTATGTTACAATGGTTTATTGTGGCCGATATGACTAGGACGTCGTCATGCGGGGTGGTCAGTCCTTCCAGGTCTCGGTCGGAGAAGACTATGACCTGAGGCTCACTCGGCGGGGCCTTAGGAGGCTCGACGGCTCGGCTCGCCCGCTCAGCATGACGCTTCCTTCCTCGGCCACTGTCCCCTCCTGATGCAGCTCCTCCGGTGATGACGTTGATATGGACCCCGCGAGGGGCGTAGTCGATTTCCTCTGGGGCGCCTCGGTCCTCCTTATGCCCGGCCACAAACCGGGATAGGTGTCCCTGGCGGACGAGGCGCTCGATCTCATCCTGGAGCTGATGGCAATCGCCGGTGTGATGACCGTGATCGCTGTGGAACATGCAATGTTCGCTGCGATTGCGGCTTTTTGACCTCATTGGCTCGGGTTGGCAGAGGAGGCCCGAGCCTTTGATGTCTTCATATATTTCGTACACTAGAGCGGTTAGGGGAGTGTACCGCTCGTACTTCCTGGACGGTTCTTTGTGCTCCCCGTCTCGATTCCGCCTCTTTCCTTGGCCCGAGCTTGACTCGGGTGCTCACTTCTTGTCCCCCTCCCGACCCGAGCCGGTTGCGCCTCGGCATGTGCTGAGAACTTCTTCGCACTCAGCATGGCGTAATGCCAGAGTCACTAGCTCGGCAAGGGTCGAGGGAGGGTGGAGGACAAGTTCGTGGCGGAGGTTCTCGTCCCGGATGCCTCCGGTCAGTGAGGTTATGGTCGAGGCTACATCCAGGCGGGGGATTCTCAGGGCTTCCGATTTGAAACGGTTGATGTAGGCCCGGAGTCTCTCCCCTTGCGCCTGTTTGAGAGCCAAAAGCCCCGCTACCGACCTCGGGGGGCCGCTCCCAGCGAAACTCTCCTTGAATACTCGCCCAAACTGCTTGAAGTCTCGGATGGATCCGGGGGCGAGGGCCCGGAACCATGCTTGGGCTCCTTGGACCAAGGTGGTCGCAAAGGCTCAGCATTTGATGGCGTCGGGCGCTCCATGAAGGGTCATCAGGGCGTCGAAGCTGTCGAAGTGGTCGGCCGGGTCGCCTTGGCCGTCGTAAGGCTTGAAGGTCGGGATGGAGGTTCTGGGAGATACCTCTGCCTTCAAGATATAGTTAGAGAACGGGGATCTCTCCTCGTCCTCTGGTGGAGAGGTCTTATGCAAGGCTCGTAAGGCGCGCTCCTGTGCTGCGAAGCGCCTCTCGAACTCTCGTAGACGGAGGGACAACTCCTGCTGTTGTTGCGCCGTAGGGCTAAGGGGGCGTAATGGCAGGCTGTCCTGGCACTCCCTGGGGACTTCGGTCTCCGAGAGTGGATGGCCTGCCCCATGTTTTGCGGGTGACTTGTGGAGGAGGAGGCCTCTTGCTCCAGAGGGGGGGCTTGTGAGGGTCCTCCTGCCTTGTTGCGAATAAGCTGCTGCCCTCGGAGGGTGAAGCGACCTCCGGCGGTGTGCTGAGACACGTTCTCGCGGGGGGGGCTTTCCGGAGGAGCGCGTGACCTTCCATCCCTGGCCGCCTGAGTCCTCATGAGTTCCACGAGGACATCCAGTTTTGCGTTGAGGGCTTGGAAGGCGTCAGCGCCGCCGTTAAGCGGTACCCCTACCGCGGCGGCGGGAGGGGGCGGTCCGTCGGCGGGGGTGCTGGCATTGGAGGGGGGATTTTGTGAGGCTTGAGAAGGGCCTTCTCCCGCCGCCACCATGGTCTTTCCCCTGTCGTCGGCGGACCTCCTCCCTGAACTTCTTCGCACCATACTGGCTCTTCGGTCGTTTCCCACATACGGTGCCAGATGAAGGGGCGTGATCTCGCGCGGCTCCTGAGCGGGGTAGATGATCACCGAACAGTGAACTGTAGAGAAAGGGAAACGGATCAGCGGGTCCAGGGGAGGTTCCCTGGGGAAAACCCTCCGATGCTTAAGTCAGTAGAGCAATGGTGGAAGATAGGGAGGGAGGTAGAAAGTGATGCGGGACGGACACAGGGACCGACTCTACGTGGTATGGACCTTGGACTCTAGACGCGGACACGACCAGCAACACATGATGGGAGAGACATTAGGCCCGACACGGAGAGCTCCTATGGGCTATACGTCGCTAACAGAACGCAAGCTCACTCGTCGTCCCAAGCGAGGGAAACGCGGATCGTGCGCGGTTGAAGAACCGGCAGAGTTCATGGTAGTCAGACTCAGTTCCGGACTCGGATCGAGTCGCGGGATGGGTCACTCTCACACTCACAGCGGTGACATGAACACACGGGCTAGTACCTATCACTCTCGACAGCGGCAAAGACCATATACTAGCTAAGCAAATGAACGCCAAGAAGTTCGGACCATTACCTCCACACACCCGGCGTGGCGAAGACAACCCCGGCCGAATTACGGACTCCCGGTTAACAATGATTACAGCAATACACTAAGTCGACCCACTCCACGCAGGGAGGTGAAAGGTCACATGTGGGGTCTGGGAATCGCGCAAATCGGGTTGACGGGCAGCATCTTGATGTCGCCCGGCGATGCCGAACTCCGCGTTTTCGTGCTTTCCGAGTGGCGGGTTTTACGGACCCATGGGGCCCGCGGACGGCGCTGTCCTCCGGATCTGTGGGGGTGGGACCCACTGTGATGGGGACCCCTGGTGGCGCGCCTCCACGGATGGCGGTCGGCCGGGAACACTGATCGGGGGTCGATCGGCCCCGATTCCCAATTCTGGAACTAACTTCCCACGGATTTTGGTAGCTGTCTTCCGACGCGTGCTCCGGCGAAAACGGCCGCTGCGATCAATCCCGACGTCGGATCGGGACGCATGAGCTATCGTTGGAAATCTCTCTTCAAATGCTTCAATCTAGAGCCAGAGAGATCTACTGGATCTGGTCGAATCAGAACTTTATTGAATTTACAAGTCCCTGTTGTACAATAACCGAAGTCTCAGATCTGCAGGGAACTTGTCTGAGAACTGCCATTGACCGCCTAGTAGACCTCCGATTCAGCTCCTGAGTTCTTCATCAAAGTTATGGGAAATTGCACCAGGAAAACGGGGATAGTTTTTGTGGACTGATTGGAGGTGTCTGTGATTTGTTATGATTTGTTTACTGGAGGGTGGTCGGATCTAGGAACTGGCAGAAAGTACTGTAGCTGGAGAAGAACTCGATTTTTATAAATAATGAGATGGTCTCAAAAAAATTCAAGCAAATTTGGGGACGGTGGGGTGGGTGGACAGAACTCCCAGTCAAATTGGGAGTTCCAACAAAAATCATAAAGAGGTCCGAAACGTGGAAACACAGGGCCGGTGGAAATGGAAACAGACATCAGACAGATCTGAAAATTAAGATTGGACGAAAATGAAAAAATATCAAATGGGATCTTTATGACCAACCAAATTTTTTGGGATGTGCTTGTCACCTCTGGAACATGCCCTAAAATCCCCAGGTCGATCTGAGCTCGTGGCTGACACAGAGAATTCGTGGAAGCTACTATGGTCGGATGAAGGCAGAACTCTGGCGATCTCGGCGGTGATGCGATGGCGGCTCGTGGCGGCGGCGGTGACGACCGGAATGATAAGGGGAGGAGTCACACCTCCAGAGGAAAGCCTTCATAGCTTCAAGGGGGAGAGAGGGGCGGCCTAGGCCTTTGCTCAAGTAATTTTCCAAGTTTAAATGTCATTAATTCTCCAAAATGGGAAATTACAAGTATTTATGTGTTACATCTCAAATCCATTGTCCACCGTTGGATCTAGGGGATGGGAATGGGTGGCCTGGATTGAGTGTGACACACACACACAATTTACAATAAAAAAAAACAAGGGGGGGCGGCCCATTGACTAGGATGGCAAGGGGGACATGTTTGGTAGCCACCTTGGACTTTGAAGTCCACTTGTCTCCCATGTGCCTTTTACCATTCAAACTTCTAGATGCCTCCATTTGACATGTTGACTGACCCCACATGGGGCCCATGAGCTGAGGTGGATCAATGGGAGGGGGTCTGTGGACCCGTGGGACCCGGGAGTCCCATTTTACAAATAAACCCCTCTTACAATCAAAATTACATACCGAATAAAATGAAATAAACACACATCACACAAATAAAGTCTAACTAAATATGATAAATGCCGGGACTCAAGGGGGCGTCTCCAGGCTGTCTCCGAGCCAGATGGGTGCTGAGGTGGCTCGCGTCGTACTCCGTGTGCGGTACCGGTGGCTCGGCGTATCGCGCCGCTCAACTGCTCGGGTGTCCGCACCAGAAAGAGGTGCACGAGATCCCCCTACACCAAGGTGGTGAAGTGGTTCCTGCTCAGGAGATTTTAGGCGTGTATTGCCCTTACCTTTCACTGGAGGGAGTCCCAGGTTTATATAGTGTGCTCGCCTCATGAGTCCCGTAAGCTGAGGAGTTTCATGCGGGAGTTACGTCCTCATCGTGGGGTCTTTACGTCCTCATCGTGGGATCTTTATAGTCTTGAGGGATCATAGGTCCCTTATCCTCATAAACTCCTGCTCATAAAGGGCTCTCAACGGCAGCGTGGATAAGTAATCGTCGGTCGAGCCGAGCATAAAAGGTGCCAACCCTGTCCGGGCGATAGGCATAGCTCGGATGAAGATAGGTCGGAGTGGGCGCTGAGCACTTGCCTCTATCCCGATGAGGGGATAACTCGGGCATGGGTCTTCATCCGTTCTGACCGACGCTCGGGCCTTCCGAGCCTAAGGGCCGCCGAGGAAGGATTAGATCCCGAGTAATCTTATTGGGCTTTTTAGCCTAAATGGGCCCTGTGGGACTGTCACTTGGATGAGATGGGTCTCGTTTGGTCCTGATGGACCTAGTTTGACTGCTCTTAGATGAGCTACAGAAATCCCCTTCTCCAGTTACGATTCACATAGGGTATCTACCATTACTATAGATCACCTATAGGTTACTTCATAGGTTATAAAAATTACTTACGGTTCAAATGGGTTACCTACGGTTAGTACAGGTTACCTACAGTTCAAATTATTACATACGCTTAATACAAGTTACCTACGATCCAAATGGGTTGCCTACGATTAGTACAGGTTATCTACGGTTCAAATTGTTACCTACGCTTAATACAAGTTACCTACGATTCAAATGAGTCACCTACGATTAGTGCAGATTATCTACGGTTCAAATGAGTTATCTACGGTTCATTCACGTTATCTACAGTTTGTTCATGATACCTACAGTTATACGTTACCTACGATTTTGCGAGAAATATTACGGTTGTTGGTAAAAGCGGCATAAGTAATTTTTTTCCTATGCGAAATAAAACCGTAAGAAATTACTTACACGAAACAAATTCATAGGAAATTACCTGCACAATTACACTGTAGGAAATTACTTACGCGGAACAAATGGTAGGAAAGCATCTACGCGAAATAATCATAGAAAATTACCTACGTGATTGGAATCGTAGGAATAGAGGATTCCTATACATATGGACTAATATAACGTAGGTAATTACCTACCGCGTTACAGAATCATACGTGTTGACGTCTTTATTCCTACGATTTTTTATCACGTAGATAAAATTTTATTTATGTAATTTTTACCAACGACACATAAGTGTAAGGAGAGTCATAGGTAAAGTATATACCTACGGTTTTTTGGTGTCCTTGACTGTGACTTTCATTGTAGATCTAATTTTTTCTGGGTGCAAGTGATATATTTGTAAGCAATGGACAGGGTGGCAGTGTGTGCCGTGGGCATAGACAAGAACCCCGAGTGTGTAGGGCGGCGGGCAGAGGCATAGCGGTGGCGGTAGGCGGGTACCAAGTCGTTTAGGCAGTGTACGTAGCAACTTAATTACTACATTGTCGGCCGTGTAGCAAGTAATTAAAACTGATCACCTAAGAAAGCACCAGGTTGGGCGCCCTGGACTTCATGACAGGGTTAAGGGTCGGTCAGTTGACGACGACCTTAATTAGTGATCTTGCTTTGAATTTGTTCAGTTAGAAATTGTATTTGAGCTTGGTTTAACTTGACTTATTATCCTTTGTTAGCAAGAATCAAATATAGAGGCCTTCTTATTCGATGAAACTACTTTAATGAGCATAGTACACTTCAAAGGACTATATTAAGTACAGCGTAACACTTTCAAAGGTATTATTAAGTAATACACGACACGTACCCCACCAAAAGCCCCAAGGTTCAAGCGTCTCTTCTGGAGCACCACTAATGCAGAAATCACACGAGGAGAAGAAATTAACAAGAAGAAAAAGTGTGCCCAAGCGCCCCCCACACACACACACACACATGAAAGCATCCAACTGCGCTCACACCTCTGCATATAATTTCTCCGACAAGGGGGCATGGAGAGGCCGGTAATGGCTCCTCCGGCCGGCGTAGCCAAGGGCAAGCGAACTCCATCAACATCACCATCCATGCACGTTATAACCACGAAAGAAAACACGAGCCTGGCAGCACTGCATGCATGCCCTTTTATGGTTTACCAGCCGGCGGCGGGTTGATAAAAGGGATGTTCGGAAGGCCGGGGATGTTGGGAATGCCAGGGATGGTCGGAATGCCGGGGATATTGGGAATGCCAGGGATGGTCGGGATAGATGGGATGGGAGGCAGCAAGGAGGGGATCGTTGGGATGCCGGGGATGTTCGGAATGGTGGGGATGGATGGCAGTGGAGGCAACCCTGTCCCTGGGATCGTCGGGATGGTGGGGATGGCCGGCAGTGGCGGCAGCGTCGGGAATATGGTTGGTGCTGGGGTGGATGGAGGAGGGCTCACCGGTGCCGGTGCCGGTGCCGGTGCCTGCAGCAGCAGCCTTGCAGCCTCGCACAGGCCGTTGCCAGACAAGGAGGCCAACACCAGGATGCACACAAGAAGACATGCCGTCTCGGAAGCCATGGCGGGATGTTCCTAGCTAGAAGACCAGCAGCAGCAGCTGAGATATATAGCAATGTGAGGGAAGAGAAGTAGCAGCTCGAAGGCTTGGGTTGTGTTGTGTGGGGGAGTTGAAATGAGTAGGTATTTATAAGGGTTTCAGAGCAAGACTTAAGTTAATTAAAAGTTAATATATAGTTCTTGGTTGTTCATATGTTGTAGGGGGATGCTAAGGGAAGGATCCCTCCCACTCCTCCTAGCTAGGTGTGTTGCAGTTAGCTCACCTTCTCATCTACATGATACACATAACATACTGGGTGACCTGTGAATTTATAAGGAACGCATGCATTAGGATGGGGAGGGATTGTGATCAGTTGGGCTAACGAATTAACTTAGCCCGAATAGTTTCTTATTATTATGGTTGTCACTGCATGCATGCTCACCCATCTGACTGATGGCACGATGAAATGTATAGAAAAAGAGACCGTAGAAGAAGAAAAAGAACGGCGTACGTACGTACGTCCGTCTAGAGTGCTGCAACTTGGTGGGTGTAATTGTCCTCTTTGAGTACTAAACTCTTAATTTCGGCATTCTTCTTATCTTTGAAAAGGCAAGAGGTGGTAGACAGACGTAAGCAAATGTCTTTAATATTGTAATTAGCGTGATCTATGCATGGGAGGCACTAATTTAGATTGGCCTTCTGCAAATTAAGTTTCTTTGAAGTCTTGGGGTAACAACGTCTAATAACTCAGCTCTCGATTGGAGTCAAGCACTAGCTAGAACAAAGAAAATTAAAGAACAGAAAATCAAACCAAACCAAATCAAACCACCAGTTAATTAAACAACTTGAATGAGTCGATCAGATTATTAAGGATCGATTGAGCATGCATATGAAATAATATTAGACATTTTACTGCACCCGGAACCCACTACGCGCGCATGGGGTGCATGCACGGTGTAACGTCATCAGGTTCTGCAGCTTCAAAAATTCCCTATCAATCGGCAGCCAGAGAAGAAGGCGGCAAGTTTCTGTCGTCACACGGCGCGCAGTAGCAATTTCATAACTTTGGCCATCCCCGTCGATGCCATTAATTAAACTAACCTCCATATATAATATATTAACTCTTGACATCACCATGGCACCGTGTATTTCGAGTTCATGAATGTCCTCGACTTTGAAGCCCTCTAAATCTAGACATAACTAATTACATGCATACGACCAGAATAAATATTATTCCCGCACAGTATGCTAGATTATATGTGCACTATTATGCATTGGGGAAGATGGCCCAATGAAATATGCTATTTTATTCATATGTAGACTATATCTTATATTTCAATATACTTATTTATATTTTGGCATTTTCCTTCTTTCTAATTATATGTAGGCTATAGTGAGGCTAAACTAGTATCTGAGGCATGACATCTAGTAAGTGATATCACATTTTAGATATTTTGTGTTGAAGGTTGTAGAAGTCACAGTATTTACAGTGAGATCTTTTATTAGAAAAAAAAATCACTCTTGAAATATATGGTTGAGGGCGTTATCGATAGGTTGCCTGTACGTTGCAGATATGAAGTTCAAGATGAGTTTGCTTTCTAGATATTTTAAATTTAGGGTACCTATATATTATTATTAGATATCTTGAAGAAAAAAAAAAGTTGCCCTCTCAATAATTTCCCTGCTTTCTAGATAAGAGCCCCATTATTAGATCGAATCTCTAAACAAATTTTGATGTCTAGGTGAGTACAAAGATCATCAATGAATGTATACAGACATCCCTAAGGGTCAGTTTATTAACCGAATTGTCGGATGGGTTAATAAATCGATGAAAGAGAAAATACATGGGACCCACCTGTTGCACTCACACACAACCCCCCTTATTCGGGCCGACAAGATTTGCTTTAGGGTCGAACGCCTTATCCTAACAGAAAAATAAAGAAGACCTAAAGTATTATTGATCATCAATGAATAAGGGAGGAGACAATCACATTCTGAGATGAGGCGAACACTGTCGATATCTGTGTAAGGCCTTACCTCGTTGGAGTAATTAATGTTAGTACGGTGTTAGTGACAATATTAATTAATACTTTTTAAGAGTATGGAATATCAACATTGATACCGATATATGTAGAAGAAGGATCAAAAATGACAGTGGAAGGAAAATAATAAAAGCAAAGAGTACTGGAGGAAAATGAGAGAGGGAGATCAGTTTTGGACTCACCCAAACGAAGATTATACAATTTTTTATACAGCTTTGGACCTACATCAAAACTCAGTATTTAAATTTGAGAGAACGCAAGCGAACATCTCCCATCAGCATCACTAACAAAATATCACTATTGAAAATTGATCCGGAAAATACTTTCTTCTACACACCCCTAGTGTACAAGCCGGAGACGCACTCCCATGCCCCGTTGGTTCAAATATATGTTTGTGCCCCCGTTGGGGACCAAGTGGTGCGGCGTACACGCTGAAAAAAGTTGAAACTCTTCCGTCATGAGATCCACGCCATACCACCAATCTCGTCACATCTCATCGATCCGCGCTGGGCCAATGAGGTGCGCGTGTGCACGGGGTACGCAGCAAGTCGTCCTCCGTTGAAATTGATTATAAAAAAAAACAAAAGGGTCTCTGACATAATAAAAAGACATTCCGCTGCCCCCCCCCCCCCCATAGATGAAGAGAGTAAGAAACAGTCAAAATGTAAGACTCCTTCCAGTCTTCTTCTAACAACGAGAAGAGACGTGCTAGGTCTCCCGCCCCCCCCCCCCCCCTGTTAAGGCATTTTTCGCCTTTTGCGTCTATTATAGTGGGCGGGTGGATGTAGTGTCTGCTCATAGGATGGTATGGTGTACGAGACGTTAAGAGAAAGATTCATCTATTATGAAATGTTGGATATACGTGTCCTGATTTTATATTTATATATTTTATATTTATATATATATATATATATATATATATATATATATTCATCATCATCTGCAAACCAAGGCGGCATTTGCTGGCTGCGATGCCCACGGAATACAGCAGCAAATACGATTTCATGTTAAACCTAACAAAATATAGTTAAGTTTGAGTGAAAGAAGAAGGGGGGGGGGGGGAAAGATAGGGAGATATTACTGAGCATATAGTAAAAGCGAACAAATTCCACTGATGGCATAAGCAGCGAAGAAAGAAGAGGAAGACTGTTGAAAACTGTTGAGCTCGGTAATGCACCTGTCTATTTCTCTATGATCACTCGTGGCTCTCTGGCGGTGACAGGCACGGAGCAGAAAGACCCATGAACTGGAACAACAGCTTCATGCCACTGTAGGCAGATACTCACCTGCTGATAACAGTCCTGAACGAACCACCACTGGCTTGGCCAGGAAGTCAGTTCCAAGGCAGCCTCGTCAGAAAGCATGTACACACACCTTCAGAACGTGAGGGTGTGTCAGCGGCAGAAGCATCGTGCCAGCTGCAACATTCTTCGTCGGAGACAAAGTTGTCTACAATGGAGGGCGTCTGATGAGCTCAGGCGTGGAAATGAAAGAGGACTTCACAGCCAAGATGGTGGGAATGTGACTCTCTGATGATGGAAGGAGCTGCCCTAAGCCAGGCATCGCATGTAGCTGAATGGAGGAGAGCATGTGATGGCAAGCAAAAGGAAGGCGGACAACTTGGAAGAAACCCATGGCAGAGAGTGTATAGTGTGACGGCAAGCAAAAGGAAGAGGGAGAACTTGGAGCCCAGTGAACGCTTAAAGACACTATGACCAGTTAGATAGGCAGTTGCAATGTGTATTTTTAGATAGGCATATGGCCAACTCCTAGCCTTGTCTTTTACCCACAGGGTCTTCTTCATTATCTCCAACCTAGGACTTTACCGGGAAATCAACTAGTCTGAGTCACAATACACCGAATTCCAAAAGCTAAACTGTACAAGGGGAGAAGTGGTTGAGCTCATAGATCAATACACTTGGGGTTTGTAGCCAGGACCCACCCTCCAGGATAATCAAGAGAGATCACCCTGCTGCGTTAGACAGGTGATTTCATTTTGACTTGATTGTCCTCAAAAGTCCTGCTAGCATTTTCAAACTGGTGGAATAGATAATCCACATACAATTTAAGTGTCCTTCAGTGGTCCAAAACAACGGGACATCAGAAAACACAGACAGAAATGAAGAGAACCCAGAAGGATTCTCCCCTGTTTCTGTATCACAGCTATTCGTTCTTCTTTGACTTGAGGTTTCCCTTGGGTATCTTGCTGAGTACACCTTCATCCAGCCTCCTGTATTGTTGCTGAACTTGTCCAAGGACATTATATACAAAGTCATCGACTCGGTCTTCATACTTCTCATACAACACAGGCAGGGTATGTGCAGCCACAAAACCTGACGAGGATAAAGCACTAACACATTAGCTTTCTACACCATCCAAGTGAAGTCCCACAATCTCTCTCCCCTCCTCATATAAGTAAAACTATATTACAAAAGGGAATTAAGACATCTCCCCTCCTCATAGAAGTAAATGTACATTCTAAAAGCAGACTATAAGTATACTATTCACATTCTAGCATAACTGACTTCTGCAACTACTAGAATGCAGCATCTAATTATACTTTTCATTTTTGCCTTTCTACAAATCAAACTGATGATGATCACTAAGATGATATGCATGATCATCTATTCACAACCCAGTAAACTGATTGCATGGATGGGCAAGAAAATACCAACACCACTGGACCTAAACTATATCCGCCATGAATGTGTATAAGCAGCAGTTTCTACTATCTAAAGGCCTGACCTTGAGAGTAAATTAAGCACAAAAACCAGAAAAGAAGCATATCAAATACAAAAAAGGCAACGAAGAGTATGTCTCACCAATGTAGAAGACAGTAAGAAAATTGCACCAGCTTCCTATAATAGCTGCAGCCCACAAGCCTGCAATAACCTGAAAACAGGCACCCATATTTCAACCAGTAAGTCATAGCTTATCAAACAAGACCTTGGGAAAGCTATGACAATTCCAAATGAAACCCTGAGGCTTAGATAACACTAAGTAATAATAATTTAATAAATTTTAAATAGGATTATTCACATTCGGAAAAGGAAAGATGCAGAGTGTAGTACAAAATGAGATGGGAGAAAGAAAACCTACAACAAAACAAGGACATCACAAAACAACCTAAAAAAACCGCAGCGGGACAAGTCAAATGAAGAGATCCAAATTGTAGTTAAATCCTGGAAATCAGGAATAGAGACCACTTCAAAGTTGAGTCCAGTATGCAAAAGGAAAAGGCTAACACATCAAAGAAAACTGCAGTCCTTGATGACAGAACACAAGAATAAGCTAAACTCATATTGACCACAAGTTTGGACGAAAGGGAAGCTATCTTAGTGGATCGACAGTACAGGTTCTCAGCACTCCAGATGATAATGAACAATGACATCCGAATACCTCCGGCATGTGTTCTTATTTTTTCCATTAGATGAAGTGGAACCCTGCCTAGAACCTAAAGTATTTCCTCCCTAAAATATCCTCCCTACAAAATGCACACAAAGCTGCAGGCAGGCCATCATTCCTGGTCCCAGTTTGCCTGTTAGTTCTTGCCTTGGCTGGAAGCCAATTGCCGGTCTCGTTGAGCTCTCCGGGTTCAAAATTGAAAGTTGGAGCGGATGACTGTTTGAACATGCAGAATTAACTAAAATGAAAATAAGAAAATTAATTGGTGTTCATTGATTGAATGATAATGCACACTTGTCAGTCACTTAAATGGCATGTGCATTGTTAATCCCACGAGTTAGTTTTATCAGACGATTGGGGTTCACGTGTTGAACTTTTCCCCACTAACTAGAGTCAGTGTTAATTTACATCGGCTTAAAATCCAAACACCTTTGATTAACTGCCAAAGAAACCATTAACCTCTACAATATCCATAGTCATATTAGAGGTATATTTGTACGGGCATCTTTGCAATTTTGCATAAGTTCAGGGTATTTGTGCAAAAGTAGGGGTATGTATCTAATTTTGCATGGGTAGGGATATATGTGCAAAAGCAAGGGTATACCGGCAATAAGGGTATAATTGCAGTTTGGCACTGCCAGGGATTTATTTGTAATTTTGAAATGGTTCGGGTATAAACACAATTTGGGAATGATTTGGGATAATTGCAATTTGGAAAGAGTTTGGGTTTAATTGCAATTTGACAAAGATTCGGGTATAATTGCAATTTGAAAAGAGTTTCATTTAATTGCAATTTGACCAAGATTTGGGTATAATTGCAAACCACGAGCACATTTCTGCATAACACAGACATTTGCAACTTTGGATATTTTTGCAATATTTGGAGACTACAGAGTACATTGACGATTGCAAAATACTCTTGGACATTTTTGCAGAGTCCTCGACAATTCTGCAATTTTCTAAAAATTATAAGACGACTGTAATTACAGGACTTTTGGAGGACTTCTCTATAAAATATGGGGTTTGTGTAATTTCTGATTGGTTAAGATAATTACAATATTTTTCCAATAATTATAGAACAAACAATAAACAAACTTTTATGCACAAGGGCATTTTTACAAGACATGAGGGTGTCTGAACATAACCCTCAGATTTTTGAATGAACAAACAAACAAACACTCCGGAGCTTCTCCTTGCGCAGGCTTCTTGAGCTTCCAAGGATTTCACGAACTTCAAGAACATGTTCTCCTCTTACCTACAAGGAGGGGATTTATAGGAGCAAGCCCCCCCCCCCATCCCGGTCCAAGCCCCCCCCCCCACATAGTACGGGTGGACATAGGCGGAGGCGAGAGAGAGAATGCGAGAGGGAGAGCCCCCCCCCCCCCCCCAACCCGGTCCGGGTGGGAGGGGGCACCCCTCCACCCCCCAACCTGGTCCGAGTGGGTAGGGGGGGGCCTCTCCTCTCATATATATATATATATATATATATATATATATATAGAGAGAGAGAGAGAGAGAGAGAGAGAAGAGGGGCGCCCCCCCCCCCAACCAGGTCTGGGTGGGGTGGGGTGCCCCTCCCTACCTAGTCCTAATGGGGGAGGCACCCCCCCCCCAACCCAGTCCGAATGGACCAGAGAGAGAGAGAGAGAGAGGGAGAGGGAGAGAGGTATAAAAACCCCCCATTCCCCCATTTTTCTTCCTTTAGTATGTTTTTTTGTTGGTTCTTTTTGGCTTCTTCGACGTGGAGAGGGGAAGTTTTGCGCTTCAATTTTTGCAACGTCCATCAGAGGGAGCGAGTTCGTGATTTTTCTTTGGTTACTTTGAGCTGTCCACACCAGAGAGAGCGAGTTCGTGCTTCAATGGCCACATTCCGACAAGTCTCAGACGCTTCGTAAGGACGACGACACATGCATTTTTGTTGTTTTTGAGGCGGAATTGCATTGTTTGCACTGCTCGTCTCATGTTTGACATAGCCATGGCAAACAGAATTTACACATGTATTTCTACCCAATGGCCTTCCCGGGACTTGTAAAATGCTTTATAATTATTACGGCATTGGTTTTGTACCATTTTTATGCCACCATGATATCAACTTAATTTTTATTTTTCCCAATTAATTTGAGAAAAAATGCGTCGAATAAATGTCCCCCATAGGATGTTTGTCGGAGCCGAAGACGACAGTGGGCGGCCCGTGCACTTTGCAATCTTCTTTGTTCCCCTGAGTCTTGATGACATGGCGGGGATTTTGCTTGAATTTGATTTCTTTTCTGACATTTCTTGTCTTCAATTTTTTTTGCAGAGGAATTATCTTCCCCATGGCTCAATTTGGAGGAGATCGCCATGCCCAGACTGCATTGGACGGCGATGTGGAGCTGACTGTTATTCGTACTCGGGCTCCGATGCCGAGGTCTTGTCCACCAAAAATTACTTAACAGAATGTGGACTTTTTGGACCATGGCCTGACTGTGATAGCAAAGGGGCCTGCTGAGACCGCACCAGGCAAAGGTTCCGTAGATTTCGGTTTTGATTGCAAAAGGGAATGGGGTTTACAAGTGTAATCATCTTGACCATTATCCTCGATACTTTCCACTGGACCAGTATCTTTTCGATTTTATTCAATACTATGTTCCCGAAGGCAGATGATCCACTCTTGCCGACGAAACGACAATGCCTTGCACGAGTGATTCTGTGAGATCGGGACAGCATGTTGTATACCTGCCCCTTATCATATCCGAGCTTTCCTTTGGATTTTATTCAATAGAGGCAGTTTCCTGATAATGAATAGCTGGGCTTCTTTTGTGACTTTGAAATTTTCATAGTGAAGACCAATTCTTTTACATCGGCGACATGGCAATTGTATGGCCATCACAGGGTTGCACAGGTTCCGACTCCGGCAATGTTTCTTACTCCCTCAGGTTCTCAGTTTACTAAAGAAGGGTATGACACATTGTGTTTGCTTGACCGCATCTTGGGGCTGTCAGCGCCCAGTTGGTATGGAAAATAGTCAATCATTTCCTCCCATAAATTTCATTTGGGGCCCAGCGAGTGACTTATGGGATTGATACATTTCTATAGAGTGCCATTGGAGAAGATGGGAATTCACCATACAGTGACAACAGCTCTATACCAGTCAGTATCCATGTTATATCGGGCTTTTGCAAGCTTTGGCCGAGAGGTTCAACCAACACTGAAATACTTTTGTCACAGTTGATGGTGAGACAGCCTTGGATCTATGGAGCTTTTATCACGTCTCTTGCCTTCCTATTTTTGGCCGCCCCTATGAGGAAGTCGCACTCAATGACTTACACCGAAGTCACTCCTATGGCAAAGGCCAATATTGTTTGTCACATTGCTTTCAATATTTGATGAAGACATGACAAGATTTGGCCCGAGCGGGTAAAGAGAAAGCCTCCCACAATGATAGAGTGACATTGATTGCATGGATTTGCCATTTTTACAATGGCCCATTCTATTTCTAAAATGACTTTGCTAAGGATGATACACCCTTAGATCAATATTTCCAAGGGAATGTGAAGATTCAGAAATAATCCCGCCATTTGTATGCCCCGAAGGAGGGATGGAATCCATATAAGTTCTCGGACACAACTTATCTTGCAGCCTACTTAGTTTATTGGCTTGCAACTTTTGTCATGCCACATGGAGAAGAGGGTATTCTTCGCCCAGAGGTCATTTATCTTGCTTGCTTGTTGGCCATTGGGCATAAGGTGGACATTGCTCCTGCTGCTTTGGCCAATATCTATCATTCGTTTGGTGCATTGACCAGCCACAGCTCCCCGTGCAATGCACTACTTGAGCGCATGGGCCAGGTCTATATTGCCCAAGTTTTCTCGGCGAGTTGGAGTTAGCAATCCCGGTAGTTCCTTTGATCTTTTCTTTTAGAGGTCGCCCCGACCAAGATACTTTAAGGCAATTGATTGGTGCCAGAAGGGCCATGTCTTTCCTCCCAGCCGAAGACAAACCAGGTTTAAATTTTGCACATTGCACTTATAATTTCTGCCCTTTACAATAGAGCAAGGAGAGATTGTATGTCGGCTGCCACATCATCAGGAGCCTTCTGATTTTGGCTATATTGAGTGGGCCTGCTGTACACTGCCCAGTGTGTTGGTACTTCACAGAGCTAGCATTATTGTTTTTGAGCCATACTACGCCCACCGATTTGCTCAGTACTTCGGGTACAACCAATTCATTCCTCCCAACGTTGAACTTCCATTAAAGGGGAGGCAATATCGGAACAAAGATGCTCATTTTGTTGCAGTTGCTTGGTGGGACTTGCGTACAGAGATGAGCCAAATGTTTACCTGTTCTTGGTTTGGACCGCATCGGCCAGTTTGACATATACCATGCCAGGTGGCGGTTTAATGATAGTAACATATTCCGGCAGTCTTCCAATGCAATTAGAACTGTTGAGGAGGCCCGTTTGA
The DNA here is from genome assembly GCA_022559845.1 of Amorphophallus konjac. NCBI lineage: Eukaryota > Viridiplantae > Streptophyta > Magnoliopsida > Alismatales > Araceae > Amorphophallus > Amorphophallus konjac. The sequence continues at coordinate 178,038,654 of CM040127.1, read as the reverse complement.
GGAAGAGTGATTGTCCTCCCATATCTGTTGATTATGCATTCTTACAGGGCCACTTTTCTAGTGCTACCACCAATGTTAAGAAGATAAAGGAGGCTTGGTTGGAGGAGCATGGGTCAATTTTTACAGGGCCATTTTTCTTACAGGCAAGAGTTGACTCAAGTCAAAATTGACTTTTAGCAAAGTCAACAAAAGTCAAAGTGACCCAGCCAAACTTAAACCTCAAGATGACCAAGTCAAGGTGGACCCAGTCAAGGTCAACAGTCAACGCAATCAAGCCTAGACCAAGTCAACAGCCAAATAGCCCACAAGGACTAGTCAACAAAACTTGGAGTCAACATGGTCATAACGTGAAATGAGCAAATTCTGACCTGGGAGTCAACACAAGCAAGCCAGAGGTCCTCTGCCAGCTGATGAAGACAAGGCTGAAAAATGAAACCTTAAGGGTGATAAATAGAGCATCAACGGTGTATAATATACACCTAATGGTGAAAAATAGCTTAAGGCGACGGCCAAGCAAAAGAAGAAAAAAGCTAAGGCGACGGCTCCTTCGTCTAAGGCTGACAAATGACTTCCTAGTGGTGACATATGGGCTACAAGGGTGAAAAATGGCTTGGCAAGGGTATAAAATGGATGATGACAGTTCAAGGCTGAAAAAGGAAGAAGCGGAGTCGACTACATAGGGCCTTGGAGTCGACTCTTGTTCAGTTGAAGATCACAACGGTGAAAACAGAAGGAGGAGGCGTCGATGCAGTGAAGCAACTGCGTCAACGCAGTAACGGCTTTCATCTTTCTGTCGAAGAATAGCCTTGCCTCGACAAAGGTTGTGATTCCTTCACACTCTTGCAAGAAGTTCAAAGGATTCCTACCGTTGAAGTTGCCGCCGGGGGCATCAAAGTTAAAGCCACTGGGGGCATCAAGGTTAAGGCTGCCGAGGGCATCAAGGTTAAGCGGTCCCTTTCAAAAGATAAATGTCAACATGTATCTAAAGATGCTCCTACTAGCAGGGGGTGCCATTCTGACCGTGGTTGCTGCCGCTGGGGGCATCAAGGTTAAAACTCCCTGTCAAAGGCCAAATGACAACACAATACATGTCCAAGTTGCAATTACTAAGAGGGGACAACGCCACCCCAGTCATAGCCGCTGCTGCTTGGTACGTCCAAGTGAAGGCTTCTTGTTGAAGACTAAATGCCAACAAAATTCATATGTTGTTCCTGCGAGCTGGGGGCAATGTCGCCGCCCTGGCAGAAAATCTGTTGTGGCTATGCCCAAGTCTGGCAAGATTGGTTCTTGTCGATAGAGAGTAACACAACTGGCTAGATAAAGGCGAGCAAATCTCACAACAATACTTTGCCGAATACATCAAGCTGAGGTAGAGATGAAAGAAGTCAACGCCTAAGCTTCGTTCTGAAGTCAAGGCACCGGTGAAAAGTCAAAGCCTCTAAGTCTGGACAAGGGGGCAATCCTATTGCCGTCTACATCAAGTGAAAGGCGAAAATGAAAGAAGCTGATATCCAAGCCTTATGCAAAAAAGTCAAAGCCCTTAAGCCCAGACGAGGGGGCAATTCTGTAAAGCAACTTCTTATCGAATAAATATGGGTCACCGAGGAGGAGGCCTCGAATAATCTAAGCCTTCTAAGGTAAGAACTTGAGGCAAGAATTTCAACCCTGGGGGCATGTTCCAATCAGCCTCAAAATAGATTCTCCTTTCCCCCAATACATGACATGAGGCAGAAAAAGATGAAGAATAGATAAAGAAAGGGAAGAAGGAAGAGAAAATTGATAAAGTATCAGGCTGCCATCTCAGAAAGTCAAAAGGACATATCGGGCAAAGAAAACTCCAAGAAGAGGCAGGGGCAAAGCACTAAATAATGTTTCGAGCAAAATCTCAAGCGAAACCTCAAGCAAGATAACTCTGGCAAGCAACAGCCCGATCAGAAGTCCAAAGCAGAAGGCTCCAAGCCAAGTCCCAGGTAAAGCTAGAAAGGCCAGTCCGAGAATAAGGCTTCAAGCAAAGCTCTAAGTGAAGACAAAAAATATAAGCCCAAAGAAAAAAAAGAAGAAAGACGAAGTAAAACCACTGGCAGAGCCATAAAGGCATATTCAAGGGGGACCTCTTTTTTTCCCTTTCCAATTTCAACACTCTCTTAGCGGAGTCTGTCCCAAAACCCTCAGTTTGTGAACCGCTTAAGGCTCTAAACATGTCTGCCTGACATCAAGCCATCTATGCATGGGATTCAACCCATACTTTGTTACCAAATCGGTGTTGAACACCAACTCATTTCTTGATACGCCAATTTTGGGTATTGTTCCACTTCGGACTCTAAGCCACCATTGGCAATTAAAGCTCATTTTCCGGTGACACAAAGCTAGCTTCGGGCATGTTTACACGCGGGATTTTCGGACATCCAATTTCGTTGGATGAATATGCGTATATTTAGGCATATTTGTTAATTCCGCCCTTTTGAGTTTATCAGACGATTTAGGGTTCGTGTACAAGACTTTTCCCCACCGGCCGAAATCGGTGTTAATTTACATCGGATGAGTCCGAACACCTTTGATTAATTGCCAAAGAACGCCTTTTGCCTCTATGCATTGTGACATTAATGATCTTGATGATCGCCCATGACGGGTACATACTCTTGCGAAGAAATTTGGAGACTTCATTTCTTGAACACATGTAATTTAAATTTCAATCGTCCTTTAAGACCTTTACATATAGTCCCGATTGTGTAATTGGGTCTTCAAGATTACACCAGGTTGCAATAAGATACTTTGAATTTGCTTCCATCTGCATTTGAACATTTGAATTTACTTTCGTCCTGATCGGGCCATTGAATTAAAATTCCATCACGAGGACCGTTGGATCGCCAAGATGATCATCGTTGGTCCATCGGAGTTACTTCATGGTCATAATCACTCTCTTGATTGTGATTGGACCCTTAAGTCGGCTTGGTGTCCATAAAAATATATTTCTGCCTGAGGCGGGGTATATTTGTAATTTTCCTCCATCAGGGTATTTCTGCAGCTTTCCCAAACATTGGGATGTTTTTGGGATTTCTGACTCTTTCTGGGTATTTCCACCCTCCTTCGAAAATAGCCTTGTCACTTTCTGACTTCTTGGGCATTCCCATTACTTTTGACTTTTCGAAACATATTTGACATTTCTTGACTTCTTGGAGATCGCCCCGTCGTTTGACTTCCTGAACGTTCTTGACTTCATTTCTTGACTTCTCAGGAATAACCCGATCATTTGACTTCTTGAGTATTCCTTGCCTTAATTTCTTCACTTATCGGGAATAGCCCCGTCACTCGACTTCCCGGGTATTCCTTGTCTTAATTTCTTGACTTATCGGGAATAGCCCCGTCATTCGACTTCTTGGGTATTCCTTGTCTTAATTTCTTGACTTATCGGGAATAACCCCATCATTTGACTTCTTGGGTATTCCTTGTCTTAATTTCTAGACTTATCGGGAATAACCCCATCATTAGACTTCTTGGGTATTCATTGTCTTAATTTCTGAACTTATCGAAAATAACCCCGTCATTTGACTTCTTGGGTATTCCTTGTCTTAATTTCTTGATTTCTCGGGAATAACCCCGTCATTCGACTTCTTGGGTATTCCTCTTAATTTCTAAACTTCTCAGGGCTTCATGAAAAGATATATGGATTTGGATGGTTAGCCATAATCCGAACCCAGGAGAGCGCACACTGCTTCAAGGAAGGGGCGTGGTCCCGCTCCACCGAGTCGTGCAAATGGCGTGAACCAGAACAAGCGTATTTAAGTAACGGGGGTATTTCTGTATTTTCCCACAATCAGGGGCCTTTCTGTAGATTTTTGCAATTTTTCGACTATCGGGGGTATTTCTGCAACTTTCTCACTGTCGGGGGTATTTCTGTAATTTTTCCGCTATCGGGGATATTTCAACAATTTTTTCACCACCGGGGGTATTTCTACAATTTTTTCGTTACCGGGGACATTTCTGTAATTTTCTCACCACCGGGGGTATTTATGCAATTTTCCGCCCACCGGGGGTATTTATGCAATTTTCCGCCCACGGGGGTATTTCTGCAATTTTCTGACCATTGGGGGTATTTCTGTAATTTTTGACCACTGGGGGTATTTCTGCAATTTTCTGACCACCGGAAATATTTCTACAACTTTCTACCCACCGAGGGTATTTCTGTAATTTTCCCACTATCGGGGGTATTTTTGTAATTTTTTGCCCAGTAGAAGGTATTTATGCAATTTCTGGACAGTAAAAGGTATTTCTGCATTTTTTTGGATAACAGAAGGTATTTCTCATAATTTCCCAAGGTTCTTCATGGACTTTGGCTATGTATAGAATTTGTATGGCTCCATCTTCATTTCAACAACTTTGATGATCAAAAGATCATATATCTTAAGTAATCAAATATCTTGCAATCTTTAAGCCACCAAGAGCTTTAGAAGATAACAAAATATGTTGGAGTTGAAAGCCTCCAGGTGCTCGTGCGCCATCTTCTCTTCTTCTTTTCCTTCTCTCGGAGTTCTTCTTATCTTCTCTCTAGCCTCTTTGAGCAGAGTTTAACAACTTCAAAAGAGCTCCTAGCTTTCCTCTTCTTCTTTGGCTTCAACCTTCCACGAGAGTCTCCATCCTCCTTTGAGCAAAGGAGAGGGCTTGGGTTTTATAGTAGGTGGAGGCAGCCAAGGGGGAGATCCCCCGGAGCTTGGAGGAGGTAACCCCCTGTCTCTTCATCTCCCCGTCTTTTCTTCTCCCTATTCTTCCTCCCCCGGGGGTGCAGCAGCAAGAAGGAAGCGCGGGGAGGGACCGGGGGAGCTCCCCCAGTGCGCAGCAGCAGGAGGGGGGGGGCCTCCCCCCTGGTGGGAGCAGCAGCAGTAGGCCGGGGGGCCTATCCCCCCGGTGGGTGCAACAGCAGGCCGGGGGGGCTTCTCCCCCCAGTGGCAGGTGCAGCAGAGGGGAGGGGAGCCCCCCCGGTTGGAGCAGACCTGGGGGGAGCTCCCCCAGTGGCAGCAGAGAGGGGGGAGGGAGTCCCCCCGGTTGGAGCAGACCGGGGGGCAGCTCCCCCGGTGCAGGTGGGCCGGCGGGGAGTCCCCCCGGTGTAGCATAGAGGGAGTGAGCCCCCCCCCCGCCGGTTGGAGCAGACCGGGGGGGAGCTCCCCCGGTGTAGGTGGGCTGGGGGGAGTTCCCCCGATGCAGCAGAGAGGGGGGGGTCCCCCCGGTGGGAGCAGACCCGGGGGGACCTCCCCCGGTGGTAGCAGTAGCAGCAGGTCTGGGGGAGACCTCCCCCGGTGGTAGCAGACTCGGGGGGCCTCCCCCCGGTGGGTGCAGGTGGGGGGAACCTCCCCCCCCCCGGTGCATGTGTGTTGGTGGGGGGAAGCTCCCCCGGTGGAGTCCACTTGTCAAAATAAATGAGGTGTGTGGTCACGACCTTCTAGTACCCACGGTGAGTTCTGGTCACCTTCCAAGTCAATGGTGAGCCGCCTAAGCAAGTGCTCACCCTGACTGGTTTGACCATAAATAGAAGAAGGGATGTGGTCACCACCTTCTAGTGCCCACGGGGTGTTCTGGTCACCTTCCAAGCCAATGGTGAACCTAACCAAGTATTCACCCTCTGAATTTTTATGTAATTACCAAAAATTATGATCTTTTTGGGGTTCAACAAATGCCCCCCACGGGATGTCTGTCAAAGCGAAAGCGATGGCAGACGACCCGTGCACTTCACTTCTCTTTATCCTTTAGTCTAGATGACATAGCGGAGAGTTTAGCTTAGATTCTCCCCTCGATGAACATCCTCCAATGTACGATGACATCTTGGAAGTGAGATTGGAAGGAATCATATGATGCATTATATGTTGCCCTAGCACTTCAAACTTGTGCGGTGCTATCGCATATTCTACGCGGAGTTTTGACATTTGAGCTTGAGCCGACATCGGGTTCTATCACGCATTTGGCGTCGAGCCATTTGACTTTTATCATCAGTTTGGTCGAGTCGAATATTTCTTGACTCAATATTCTTTAGGAGGAAACTCAAGAGAGTGCACACCGCTTCAGAGAAGAGGCATGGACCCGCTCCACCAAGTCAACCTGAGGCTGAGTTTCATTGAAGAATCGCAAAATGCGCCAACAGAAGTAGTAGGGTTTTTTCTTCTTTCTTTCTTTCCTTCTTTCCTTTCTTCTTGTCTCTCCTTTTTTTTCTCTCTTCTTTTTTCTTGGTGATCGAAATTCTCTTATTCTTCATTCAGAGCTTGGCCTAGGATTCTTCTTCTGAGCTTTGCCTTTTCTGGCTTTGTCCAAGACTTAATCTGGAATCTTGCTGCTAAGACTCGCATCTTCTTCTTTTTTTGGTTTTCCCAGGAATCTGTCTCGAGCGTTGGTTGGTGCTCTATTCAACATGATTGTCGGCTTGGACTTTCGAGTCGACCAGAGATTTAAGTTGAAGCATTGGCCATTCTAGCTTGTTGAAGACAAGATTTTCCTTGTGCAACATTTTTGCGAGGCGTCTTTGGCTTAATAGCTTTTCGACTGCCGGTCTGCGGTTTCTCTGTTTCACACAGGTTCTTTGGGCATCGATCTCTTCCTTTTGCATAATGGTTCCAATGCAATCTTGGATTTCTTGGCATTCCCCGGCAGGGCGGGATACTCTAGCATGATAGACATACTATGTTTCCCCAATCTTCTTTTTCAGTCCTTTTTCACATTCTTCTCTTGCCTTCTAGCTTACGCCAGTTCAATCAAAGGAGTTTCTACCTTTGCCGGCGGTTGAGATGTGCCTCCAGATTTGGAGTTGTTCAATTATGCTTTTCTTTTTAGGGGGTTTAGAGTGACCATGCTTCTCCGGGATCACCTTGACCCGATCGGTCTCTTCTTTGTATATTTGGCGGGTGACATTAGATGCTTGCTTGATTATTTCGGGCGACGGTTCTTGAAACTTGGTCATATAAGGACCAGAGTTTTGAGATGTTGATACTGCTTCGGACTTCTTAACTGCTTGTTCCTTGGTTTATCTGAGACTTAATTTGGGGGATTCCGCCTTGGTCTTGCCCTTTTTGGCTTTGCCTGGAGTCGGACTTGGATTGCTCCCACTTACTGTCACCTTTTGGGCCTCGTCTGGAGCTTGATTTGGAGTTCTTTGGCTGGGTCCTGCCTTCCTGGCTTTGCCCGGAGGATGGTCTTGAGTGCTTCTTTCTAGATAGAGGACTCACTAAGCCAACATCCATTGCTGTTGGAGTTATATCTTTCACATCAACATTGCTCGTATGATTTGAACTTTCTTGTATACTGATGATTTTCCCTTTTCCCTTTTTGCTTTGCAGGTTCCTTCTGAGCTGTCACATCAAAAGCATGCAGTGGGAGAATTTCAGAGCTTCCACAGCTTCAATTTTGAGTGACCTAATACTCTCATATATGCAATCCTTTGCTTTACAGCCTTTGCTTCCTTAGGAGTGTCTCCCCTCCGCTGGAGTTTACAAGGCGACTTTGCAAAGCAAAGTTGGAACAAGATGTGCTCAGGAGGCGTTAAACTTCGCACTTGATGCACATTCTTTCGTTTAGTTGCAGCTATCCCGAGAGTTTGTCTCGGGACTCCTGTTATGCATTCTTTCATTTCTTTGGAGTCACCCTGAGGGCTTGTCTCTGGCACTTGACATGATTTTATGAATGCAAGAGAATTTACTTCCTTCATTGGATTTGCAGTCTCTCTCTCTTTTCTTCTTTTCTTTCTCTCCTGTTTCTCCTTTTTTTTTATCACTCTTTTTTTCTTTTCTTTTCTTTCTTTTCTTTTTTTCTGATCTCTCTCTTTTTCCTTTTCTTTTCTTTCTTTTCTCTTCCCCCCTTTTTTTTGAGCAAGAGTAGTTAACCCTCCCGAAGCTTGAAATTAGAGGTTGCACTTTGCAAGAGAGTAACTGTGAGGTGATGACTTGGCCGACCTTCAACAGTTTAAGGGCCAAAAGCAGAATTCGGAAATTTGAGTATCGGATTTTAAGGCTGACCAAAAACGGTTTAGGAGCCAAAAGTTTGGATTTGGCACTGACCAAAAATGGTTTAGGAGAGCCGGAACTTAGGATTTGAGGCTAACCAAATGGGGTTCGGAAAAGTCGGAACTTCATTTGGGGCTAACCAAATAAATAGTTTAAAAGCAAAAACTTAGGATTTGGGTCTAACCAAACGATGTTTAGAAAGCCAGAATTTAGGATTCAGGGCTGACCAAACGAAGTTGGGAAACCGAGAACTTGGGAATTTGGGGCTGGCCAAACGACGTTGGGAAATCGAAACTTGAGGATTTGGGGCTAACCAAACGACGTTGGGAAGCCGAAACTTAGGGATTTGGGGCTGACCAAACGAAGTTGGGAAGCCAAAACTTGAGGATTTGGGGCTAACCAAACGACGTTGGGAAGCCGAAACTTAGGGATTTGGGGCTGACCAAACGAAGTTGGGAAGCCGAAACTTGAGGATTTGGGGCTAGCCAAACGACGTTGCTCAGCCGAAACTTTGGGATTTGGGGCTAATCAATGAAATTGGAAAGCCGAAAAACTTTAGATTTGGGGCCGACCAACTAGGTTGGGAGGCCAAAGATTTAGGATTTGGGGCTAACCAATGAAATTGAAAAGCCGAAAAACTTTAGATTTGGGGCCGACCAACTAGGTTGGGAGGCCAAAGATTTAGGATTTGGGGCTAACCAATAAAATTGGAAAGCCGAAAAACTTTGGATTTGAGGCTGACCAACTAGATTGGGAGGCCAAAAATTTAAGATTTGGGGCTAACCAAGGAAGTTGGAAAGCCAAACTTTGGGATTTAGCACGGTGGGACGTGAACAAGCACTGTTCAAAGCAACCATAACTTTTGGATTTTCTTGGGACGTATCTCCCTTACTTTCCCTTACTTTCCCTTACTCCTCTGCAAAGGAGGGAAGGTCTTGTGCAGATTGTTGCTTGAATTCATGCTCGGAAGCATAGTGTATCTTTAAATGCTTCCCATTCAGTGGCGGGAATGACATTTCTCCTTTGTGGTCAACGACTGCATATGCGCCTCCTTCGTAGACCCATGTAACAACATAGGGCCCACGCCAATTGGGTTGTAATTTGTCGCTGGGATTGCCGGCCATGACTTCCCTTTCTTTTGACCATGACTAGGTCACCTCCTATGAATGCCCTTTGCTTTACCAGCTTATCATTGGCTCGAGTCATCCGAGTTTGGTATGGCCGAAGATGTTTCTATGCTTCCAACCTTTTACCTTCCAGGCTAGAAAGCTCTTCAAGTCTTCTTTCTATTTCATCTTTTGCCCTTGGGTCTGTAGGCCAGTGTGCACGGCGACCCGGTAGGACGACATTTCAATTTCAATTGGTATTACGGCTTCCGCTCCGTATACTAAAGAGAAGGGGGAGCACCCGGTATAGACAAGCTTCATGTATCTTCTCGCCCCAGTCTCTTTTACGGCTGCCGACGATTTTGGTCTCGAGCTTGCAGAGGGTCTTGTTAAATGCTCCGGCCAATCTATTGGCTTGGGGATTGTAGCCTGTTGACGTTCCCCAGTCGTTATGAAACTTTACTGCCAACTGGTAAATGGTCCTAATTTTGAATGGAGTGCCATTATCTGACAGGATCCGACAGGGGTTGCCGAATCGATATATACTATGGTGCTTGACAAATTGGGCAACTGCCTCTCTTGTGACCTTCCGCAGAGGGATAGCTTCGGCCCACTTGGAGAAGTAATTTGTAGTGACTAAGATAAATTTGTAGCCTCTTATGGATGGTGGAAAGGGTCCCTATATCCATTCCCCATTTTGTAAAGGGTCGTGTAGGAGCCATAGGTGATGGCGAGCTTGGGGGTCTTCTCGGTACTGGGCCGAAAGCTTGACATGGATGACATGTGCGGGCATGCCGATTGCAATGCGCATACATGGTAGGCCAGTAAAAACCCTTGAGTTTTATGTTATTTTTCATTTTGTCCCATGCTTGATGGGCACTGCAGAGCCCTGAGTGGACTTCATGCATGATCCTCTTGGCTTCTTTTGGCGAGAGGCAGCATAAGAGAACAGACTTGTCTTTCTCATGGACGAGCTTGTACAATTGTTCTCCTATCCGCTGGTAGGATATTGTCCTTCGCAGCAACTGCACCCTTTGAGCCCGATCTGAAGGGAGGCGACCATTCTTGATATCAATAAGTGGTTGACGCCAATCTTGTTGCTCTTCCTCAGCGGGATCGCCTTCTTCAATTGTGTTGACCTCAGAGGTGATAAGGTCGGCTTCTTCATCATTTGAAAATTTGAGAATTTGGGGTGGTCTATTGCTTTGACAGGACATATATGAATAAACACCAAAAACTTGAGAACTTTTGGAATTGGCGGTCCAAGAAGGACTTGTAGGTCAAAACCAAAATTTGATAGAAATGACGGTCCAAAGAGGACTTGTAGGTCAAAACAAAAAATTAAAATTTGGTAGAATTGACGGTCCGGAAAGGACTTGTAGGTCAAGACAAAAAATTGGAGTTTGTTGGAATTGACGGTCCAAAAAAGACTTGTAGGTCAAAATCAAAAGTTTGGAATTTAAGTAGGGTTGACGGCCCAAAACGGACAAGAATGCCAACACTACAATAGAAATTTAGTGGAATTGACGGTCCAAAAGGACATAATGGTCAAATCTAGAGTTGAAATATGGGTAAGTTTAACAGTCTCAAATGACATCAGGTCAACACTACATATTGAATTGAGATATGCTTGCCCAACATAGGGACAAAATCATAAGAAAAAGAGACGTCGATGATGACGACTCATGGTGATGAATAACAATTGTTCTCTCTTTTTTTCTCTTCATTTTTCTTCTTTTCTCTTTTTTTTTCTTTCTTTTTTTTTCTTTTTTCTTCTCTTCTTTGCCTTTTTCTTTCTTTTTTTTCTTCCCTCATTTTTTTATCTCATTTTTTTTGGTCTCATCCTTTTTTTCTCTCATTTTTCTCTCTCATACCGACCTCTGTGACGTAGAAGTCAAACATTAGGAGTTAAGGTGGGGTCAAGGATTAGAATTGGGGTTGACTAACCATTGTGGTTTGGAAGCCAAAGATAAGAATTGAGGTTTAGAGTTTGTGGTGGGTGACCTTGATGGTTTGATGGCCAACGGAATTTGGGATTTGAGTTTAGATTTTGGTTGACCTTTGGGTTTTGAAACTTGGCTGACCTGTGCGGTTTGAAGACTGAGAAATGGAGTTGGCTAACCTTTGTGGTTTGGAAGCTGAGGATTGCACTGAGGGTTTGGCTGACTTTTGTGATTTGGAGGCCAAAAGTTAAAATTTGGGTGAATTTTTTTGGAACTTGTGATCTGATGGTTTTGACAATGTGCTCGCCATGGTGGGACAGAACCATCGGACAAAGGATGTTTGAGATGGTAGTCCATAATGACGATGCGTTCCTCCTTTCTTCTTTTTTTCACATTACCAACTTCAGCGCCCTTTCGGATTTTCGCCGAAGCTGACCCCCTTTAACTTTTTCCAGTGCGCCCTTTCGGATTTTCACACTGAGGGGTTACCCATTTTTGCCTGAAGCGCCCTTTCGGGTTTTCACTTCAGCCGGATTTTATGACCTTTTTACCCTTAAACAACCAACAAGTTGGATGCCCAAGTCCGTCGGGGCACCTCAATTTTAAGCCCCTTTTTTTTCTTTTTCTCTTTTTCCTTTTTTTTATTGCCACTATTGTTGTTGCTTGACGTTGTTGTCGGAACAAAGTGTCTGGATTTCCGTTGATCCTCCATCATAAGGAAGATGTGGGGCCAATGACTTAAAGCCCGCGGCCTTTTAGCTTGAAAGGGGCTTGACGATGAAGTTTTTGGGTTTTGGAATGGTAACTGACCCAGAAGGGGTTTGGGCACCATGACTTTGGATTTCTCTTCTCTTTTTTTTACTGTCTTGAAAGGTTTAGGCAACGAAAAAAATTGGTTTCATTTTGTGGTTGCTGACCCGGAAGGGGTTTTGAATCAATGATTTGGGTTTTGTCTCTTTTTATTTTTGGTGATCCAAGAAAGGCTTGGGTAATCAAAGAGTTGGTTTTGATGGTGGCTGACCTGAAGGGGTTTTAAACCAAGGATTTGGATTTCGTTTTGGATGGTTATTGACCCGAAAGGGGTTTCAAATAAAGGGTTTGGGTTTTGGTGCATCATGATAGGATAGGATTTTCGAGTGGAGGATAACCACGATACTGGTTCATGATGATTGCCAAAAATATATTTTCTTCTTTTTTTTCTTTTTTTTTCTTTTTTTTTCACTTTATCAACCCTAGCGCCCTTTCAAGTTTTCGCCGAAGTTGACCCCCTTTAGCTTTTTCCAGCGCGCCCTTTCGAATTTTCACGCTGAGGGGTTACCCAATTTTGCCTGAGATGCCCTTTCGAGTTTTCACCTCAGCCGGGTTTCTTAGGCCTTCTTACCCTCAACCACCCCCTGTGATGGGAATGGCTAAGTCCGCCAGGACACCTCTATTTTAAGCCCCTTTTTTCTTTTTTTTATTTTTTAATTCTTTTTTTGTTAAACTCTAGATTTAAGCTCTATCAAGGTGATGATCCAGGTGAGGTGGATCATATAACAAATGTAGCTTCAACTTCACATGCTTTTCATTGAGTGAAAGGAAGGGTTACTCCCTCTCTTTTGCAATTCTTCGCAGAGGGATTTCCTTTTCCGGGGATTTCCGCGACAGTCACCTGCTCAGCTTTGTTCCCTTAGATTCTCTTCAAGCGCTTCTTTTCATGTTTTTCTCCTCCACTGGCATTTTATTTTTAGAAGAAGGAATGTTTGACAACCGGGTTGGGTACAACATGCCCCAAAGCTGAAACGTGTTTTTTTTTTTTTGCGCTTTTGCCTTGAAGGGCTCGAGACTTGACTAGAAGCCTTCTGCTTTGAACTTGGGCTTGGGTTCCTGCCTGTTGGAGTTACCTTGTTTTAGGTTTCGCCTGAGATTTTGTTCGGAGCATTATTTAGTGCTTTGCCCCTACCTTTTTTTTCGAGTTTTCTTAACAAGATTCACCCTTTCAACTTTTCTGAGATGGCAACTTGGTTCTTCAGCAATTTTTCTTCCCTTCTCCCTTTTCCCTTATCTATTCTTCTCCCTTTTTCTTCCTCATGTCATGTATTGAGGAGAAGGGGAATCTATTTTGGGGATGATTGGAACATGCTCCTAAGGTTGAAATTCTTGCCTCGGGTTCTTGCCCTAGAAGACTTAGATTCTTCGAGGCCTCTTTCACCCGTTGGCCTTTTGTTGTTACACTTGTACAATTTGTGATGTTTCATTGTTGTTGACTTTTCTTGGCAATTTCTGTCTGGATTGACTTTCTGTATCTTTAGATCAGCAGCCTATGTAGGATGACATGCCGAGGCATGGTGTTTGAAGAAGCAATGTCTGCTTTTGTGAGTGATTGTGGAGCATGTTTTATCCTTTCATCTTGGGGGTTCTGAACCTGAGCGAGTGAGCGCCCGTAGTTGGTTTAAAACTCAACACCTGGGACGAGGAAGCCCCAAGGTTATTAGTCTCCTTAGTTCAGATTACTTCTGAAGACTGAAGAACTTTCTTAGGCTCCTTTTTCCTTTGCTCCCAATGATGATTGATGGAGGGTTCAGGGATCTTGGATTGTCGGCTTCTTGGCTTGTTGCTAGAATGGCAACTGGGCAGATTGAACTACCCTAGCCTTTCTGATTGCTCGGGCCTCCTCCTTGGCGACCCATATTTGTTTGATAAAAAGTTGTTCCATGGAATCGCCCCTTTGCCCACTTAAGAGCTTTGGCTTCCCGTCGGCACACCCTTTTTCTTTGTAAGGTTTGGACGCTAACTTCTTTCATTTTTATCTTAACTTGATGTAGACGGCAATAGGATTGCCCCCTTGACCAGAGTTAGAGGCTTTGACTTTCCACCGGTGCGCTGGCTTCGTACACGAAGCTTAGCCGTTGACTTCTTTCGTCTCTTCCTTGGCTTGGTATATTCGACCATGCATTGTTATGAGATCGGCTCGCCTCCATCTTGCCGATCGTATTCCTTTTCAGCAATAAAGGTCAATCTTGCCAGATTTGGATAAGCCACAACAGGACTTCTACCACGGTGGCAATATTGGCCCCGGCTAGCAGGAACAACATATGGATTTTGTTGGCACTTAGTTCAAGGGGAGTCTTCACTTTGATGTCCCGAGCAGCGACAATCATGGACAGGATGATGTTGCCCCCTGTTGGCAATAGTAGCTTTGGACATGTGTTATGTTGACATTTGAGCTTCGAAAGGAAGCGCTTAACCTTGATGTCCCCGGCGGCAGCAATGACGGCCGGCATGGCATTGCCCCCTATTTGTAGGAGAAGCCTTAGATGTATGTTGACATTTGGGGTTTTGAAAAGGACCGCTTAACCTTGATGCCCCCGATAGCTTTAACTTTGCTGCCCCCGGTGACATCTTTAATGTCGGGAATCTTTAGAAATTCTTGCAAGTGTGTGAAGGAGTCACAACCTTCATTGAGACTAGACTATTCTTCGGCAAAGAGATGAAAGGCAGGAAAAGTACCACCGGGCGTGCCAGTTTATTTACACACGGAATTTTTGGACATCCAATTTCGTTGGATGAATATGCGTATATTTAGGCATATTTGTTAATTCCGTGCTTTTGAGTTTATTAGACGATTTAGGGTTCGTGTACAAGACTTTTTCCCACCGGCCGGAGTCGGTGTTAATTTACATCGGATGAGTCCGAACACCTTTGATTAATTGCCAAAGAACACCTTTTGCCTCTATGCATTGTGACATTAATGATCTTGATGATCGCCCATGACGGGTACATACTCTTGCGAAGAAATTTGGAGACTTCATTTCTTGAACACATGTAATTTAAATTTGAATCGTCCTTCAAGACCTTTACATATAGTCCCGATTGTGTAATTGGGTCTTCAAGATTACATCAGGTTGCAATAAGAGCCTTTGAATTTTCTTTCATCTGCATTTGAACATTTGAATTTACTTTCGTCCTGATCGGGCCATTGAATTAAAATTCCATCACAAGGACCGTTGGATTGCCAAGACGATCACCGTTGGTCCATCGGAGTTACTTCATGGTCATAATCACTCTCTTGATTGTGATTGGACCCTTAAGTCGGCTTGGTGTCCATAAAAATATATTTCTGCCTGAGGTGGGGTATATTTGTAATTTTCCTCCATCAGGGTATTTCTGCAGCTTTCCCAAACATTGAGAAGTTTTTGGGATTTCTGACTATTTCTGGGTATTTCCACCCTCTTTCGAAAATAGCCTTGTCACTTTATGACTTCTTGGGCATTCCCATTACTTGACTTTTCGGAACATATTTGATGCGGGACGGACAGCGGACTCGACTCCAATTTGATATGCGATACTTGGACTCTATGCAAACTCGCGATCGTCCCTAACGAGGGAAGCGTTCGGACGTGCGCGGTTGAGAAACCGGCAAAGAGTTAGAGTGGTCAACTCACAATTTCGTGCCCGGATCGGGTCACGGGACGGGTCTCACTCTCTCGCTCGCAGCGGTGAATAACAATATTTGGCGAGCTATTTACCCTATCATGCTCTCTAGCAGCGGCATATAGAAGTCAATATGAGTAAAGCAAATGCCGAGTGAAGGAGCGGACACGATACCTCCACGCTCCGGGCGTGGGGGAGACGACCCCGGCCGAACTCGCACTCCCGGTACAACAATTATCAAGAATTACAGAAGTGGATATTTCTGCCCACTCCACGTAGGGAGGTAAAGGGCTACACGTGGGACCCGGGAGTAGCGGGCTCGGGTTGGGGGGTAGCAATTTGGACAGCTCCGATGGTGGCGTGCGCCGGCAACTGTGGGGCCCACGTAATGCTCGGATCTCCGAGCTGGACGGGGTGGGTCCCGCTGCGAAGAGGACTGTTGGAGGGGCGATCCCTAGGAGAGGGACGCCCTGGTTCGCCTCGTGGAAGGCGAGGCGGCTCCAATCTTCAATTGTTGAAGTTGCTGTCCACGGATTTGAACTTCTGTTTCAGACCCGCGCGCTCCGGCGACAGAAGTTGCTGCGACCAGCACGGACGTCGGATCGGCGAGAAACCGGTGCCGTTGGAAAGCTGACTCGAAATCCTTCGACCCTCTGTGGTTCCAGGAATTTTGTTGGGGCCGTAATTCTGATGGTGGAATTTTGAACAGGACTGCTCTCAGTCTCAGATCTGGCTGGGCAGAATTGGATCTGCCTGAGAGTGGGCGTTGAACGCGACTCAAACTTCGGATCTGGGTGTTGGGGTCTTCATAAAAGTTGGAGAGGGAAAAGAGAGGAAGACGGGGATATTTTTTATGTAATTTATAGTGGAGATTTGGTTGGGGAAACGGATTTTCTAACACTGGGTGGTCGGATCTGGGCTGCAGGGGGCAGCACAGATTTGGGAAAAGACAGAGATTTTTAGAAAATGTAAACGAGATC
Source organism: Amorphophallus konjac (assembly GCA_022559845.1). NCBI lineage: Eukaryota > Viridiplantae > Streptophyta > Magnoliopsida > Alismatales > Araceae > Amorphophallus > Amorphophallus konjac. Next base: position 178,022,233 of record CM040127.1, on the reverse strand, counting down.
CAAAATTCTCAAAAAAAATCGTGGAAGGGGGCTTAGGTGGACAGAATCCCCAATAAAAATTACAACTCATTCAGACATGGAGAAGGTGGGTTCATGGGCGAACTACTTGGTTGCTGTGACACAGGACAGAACACTGGCAGATCTGGAAAGCTGGGGAACTTAAATGGAAAGGAAAATTGGATGATGGCCTAAATTCGAGAGAAATTTACTGGAGGTGGGGAATTACGTGGGGAACCTACCCTGAAAATTTCAGCTCCAGAAGATCTGGGAGTTGGGAGCTAAAAATCTCGTAGTAGGCCTCTGTCCAGCAGAACAGCACCCTGGACAGCACTTCGGAAGAAAGATCGTGGTGGCTCGTCGACGGCACGAACGGCGGCGGCGGCGGCAGAGATAGAACTCAGATAGAGGGCTTCACACCCTGGAAGGCTGGAGGAGGAAGAAGAACAGTAGGAGAGAGAGGGGGGGCGCACAAAGCTCTTTGCTATTTTCCAAAATTTTCTTTCATTAACTTCTACCAAATGGAAAAATACAAGTATATATAGAAATTAACAAAAGACCAAACTTACCCCTAGATCTAGGATTGGGGAGGGGTAAATGGGGGAGATCACATTTAATTCTCCCATGTGGTTTGGAACCAAATAAAATAAAATTACAAACCCATTAGAATATAATATATATGGGGCGCCCCCTTGACTAGTTGGCCTCCTTCTTGGACTTTGTTAACACCATGTCCCCCCCTTGGTCCAACTCTTCTAGAAGCCCACCTTGGATGTTTGACTGGCCCAACATGGGCCCTAGAGCTGAGGTGGATCAATGGGAGAGGGGATAGGGGGCCCGCGGGACCCAGGTGGTCCCAATTTACAAATAAACCCATTCTACTATCCTTATTACAATCCAAATAAAACCAAATAAACACACATTATACACAAATAAAATCCCAATAAATACGATAAATACTAAGACTCAAGAGGGCTCCAGACTGTCTCCGAGCCAGAAGGAAGCCGATGTAGCTCGAGTGGTGCTGCGCGTACGGTATCGACGGCTCGCCATATCGTATCTCTCGCTAGCTCTGGTGTCCGCACCAATATTTGATATTTCTTGACTTCTTGGAGATCGCCACGTCGTTTGACTTCGAGCGTTCTTGACTTCTCGGGAATAACCCGGTCATTTGACTTCTTGGGTATTCCTTGTCTTAATTTCTTGACTTATCGGGGAATAGCCCCGTCATTCGACTTCTCGGATATTCCTTGTCTTAATTTCTTGACTTATCGGGAATAGCCCCGTCATTCGACTTCTCGGGTATTCCTTGTCTTAATTTCTTGACTTATCGGGAATAACCCCGTCATTCGACTTCTCGGGTATTCCTTGTCTTACTTTCTTGACTTATCGGGAATAACCCCGTCATTCGACTTCTTGGGTATTCATTGTCTTAATTTCTGGACTTATGAGAATAACCCCGCCATTTGACTTCTTCGGTATTCCTTGTCTTAATTTCTGGACTTATCGGGAATAACCCCATCATTTGACTTCTTGGGTATTCCTTGTCTTAATTTCTTGATTTCTCGGGAATAAACCCGTCATTCGACTTCTTGGGTATTCCTTGTCTTAATTTCTGAACTTCTCAGGACTTCATGAAAAGATATATGGATTTGAATGGTTAGCCATAAGCCGAACCCAGGAGAGCGCACACTGCTTCAAGGAAGGGGCGTGGTCCTACTCCACCGAGTCGTGCAAACGGCATAAACCAGAACAAGGGTATTTAAGTAATTTTGAAACTCCACAAATGGGGGTATTTCTGTAATTTTCCCACAATCAGGGGCATTTCTATAGGTTTTCCTTCATCGGGGAGATTTTTGCAATTTTTCGACTATCGGGGTAATTTCTGTAATTTTTCCGCTATCGGGGATATTTCTGCAATTTTTCCGCCACCGGGGGTACTTCTGCAATTTTCCCGCTACCGGGGACATTTCTGTAATTTTTCCGCTATCGGGGATATTTCTACAATTTTCCCGCTGTCGGGGACATTTCTGTAATTTTCTAGCTATCGAGGACATTTCTGTAATTTTCCCGCTACCGGGGACATTTCTATAATTTTCTGACCACCGAGGGTATTTCTATAATTTTTCGTCCACCGGGGATATTTCTGCAATTTTCTAACCATTGGGGGTATTTCTGTAATTTTTTGACCACTGGGGATATTTCTGTAATTTTCTTACCATCGGGGATACTTCTACAACTTTCTACCCACCGGGGGTATTTTTGTAATTTTTCGCCCACCAAGGGTATTTCTGTAATTTTCCCGCAATCGGGGGTATTTTTACAATTTTTTTGCCCAATAGAAGGTATTTATGCAATTTCTGGACAGTAAAAGGTATTTCTGCATTTTTTGGATAGCAGAAGGTATTTCTCATAATTTCCCAAGGTTCTTCATGGACTTTGGCTATTTATAGAATTTGTATGGCTCCATCTTCAGCTCAGCAACTTTGATGATCAAAAGATCATATCTTAAACAACCAAATATCTTGAAATCTTTAAGCCACCAAGAGCTTTAGAAGATAACAAAATATGTTGGAGTTGAAAGCCTCCAGGTGCTCCTGCGCCATCTTCTCTTCTTTTTTTCCTTCTCTCGGAGTTCTTCTTGTCTTCTCTCTAGCCTCTTTGAGCAGAGTTTAACAACTTCAAAAGAGCTCTGAGCTTTCCTCTTCTTCTTTGGCTTCAACCTTCCACGAGAGTCTCCATCCTCCTTTGAGCAAAGGAGAGGGCTTGGGTTTTATAGGAGGTGGAGGAAGCCAAGGGGGAGATCCCCCGGAGCTTGGAGGAGGTAACCCCATGTCTCTTCATCTCCCCGTCTTTTCTTTCTCTCTATTCTTCCTCCCCCGGGGGTGCAGCAGCAAGAAGGAAGCGCAGGGAGGATCGGGGGGAGCTCCCCCGGTGCGCAGCAGCAGGAGGGGGGGCCTCCCCCCCGGTGGGAGCAGCAGCAGCAGGCCGGGGGGCCTATCTCCCCGGTGGGTGCAGCAGCAGGCCGGGGGGGCGTCTCCCCCCAGTGGCAGGTGCAGCAGAGGGGGGGCGGAGTTCCCCCGGTTGGAGCAGACCTGGGGGGAGCTCCCCGGTGGCAGCAGAGAGGGCGGGGAGTCCCCCCCAATTGGAGCAGACCGGGGTGCAGCTCCCCCGATGAAGGTGGGCCGGAGGGGAGCCCCCCCCCCCCCCCCCCCCGGTTGGAGCAGACTAGGGGGGAGCTCCCCCAGTGTAGGTGAGCTGGGAGAGTTCCCCTGGTGCAGTAGAGAGGGGGGGGTCCCCCCGGGGGGACCTCCCCCGGTGGTAGCAGCAGCAGCAGCAGGTCCGGGGGAGACCTCCCCCGGTGGCAGCAGACCCGGGGGGCCTCCCCTCGGGGGGTGCAGGTGGGGGGAACCTCCCCCCCGGTGCATGTGTGTTGGTGGGGGGAAGCTCCCCCGGTGGAGTCCACTTGTCAAAATAAATGAGGGGTGTGGTCACGACCTTCTAGTGCCCACGGTGAGTTCTGGTCACCTTCCAAGCCAATGGTGAGCCTAAGCAATTGCTCACCCTGACTGGTTTGACCATAAATAGAAGAAGGGATGTGGTCACACCTTCTAGTGCCCACAGAGTGTTCTGGTCACCTTCCAAGCCAATGGTGAGCCTAACCAAGTGTTCACCCTCTAATGCCCATGAGTTCTTTGAAAGCTGAAAGCTTGATCTTGTTGAGCGAGTTATAACTTTGTATCGCTCAGAAGGTGTTTGATGAAATGTCGATGAGCCGTATGACGGTGACGACCAAGTTTCTTTGTTTCTGAATTTTTATGTAATTACCAAAAATTATGAACTTTTTGGGGTTCAACAGGGCCTAAACCTGTGCTTGTGGCATCAAACCAATTTCGGCGTCAACTTCTCTCCCCGCTGTCCACAGGGAAGTTGTAAAATTCCCTACCAAATTTTATCCCAAAAGAAGAAAGAAAAAAAAAGAAGAAAGAGAAGAAAGAGAGGAGCACTCCTGGCCCAAGCCCTTCAAGGCAGAAGCTCAAAGCGAAAATTTCATCTCTGGAGGGACGAATTCCACCCAACTCAGTCGTCAAACAGTCGGTCCTCTCGAAATGAAGCGCAAGCTGAGGAGGAGAAAGACAAGAAAGAAGCGTTTGAAGAGAAACTTAAAGAAGCAGAGTTGAATAGGCAGTTGCCATGGAAATCCCCAGAAAAGAAAATCCCTCTGTGAAAAATTGCAAAAGAGGGAGCAGTCCTTCTTTTCACTTAATGAAAAGTATGTGAAGGTGAACTTGCATCTGTTATATGATCCACTTCAGTTGGATCATCACTTTGTCAGAGCTCAAATCCAAAGTTCAAAAAAAAAATGAAGAAAAAAATAGGGCTTAAAATAGAGGTGCCCCGGCGGACTTAGCCATTCCCATCATAGGAATGGTTGAGGATAAAAAGGTCAAAGAAACCCGGCTGAGGTGAAAACCCGAAAGGGCGTCTCAAGAAAAATTGGGTAACCCCTCAGCGTGAAAACCCGAAAGGGCACACTGGAAAAAGCTAAAGCTTCAGCGAAAACCCAAAGGGCGCTGAGGTTGGTAAAGTGAAAAAAAAAGAAAAGAGGAAAAAAAAGAAGAAAATATATTTTCAGCAATCATCATGAACCAGCATCGTGGTTATCCTCCACTCGAAAATCATGTCCTATCATGGTTAGAAAGGGGAACAAATGCACCAAAACCCAAATCCTTGGTTTGAAACCCCTTTCGGGTCAATAACCATACAAAACGAAACCCAAATCCTTGGTTCAAAACCCCGTCGAGTCAGCCACCATCAAAACCAACTCTTTGATTACCCAGACCTTCCTTAGATCACCAAAATAAAAAGAAACATAAAACCCGAATCATTGGTTCAAAACCCCTTCCGGGTCAGCAACCACAAAATAAAATCATTTTTTTTTTTGTTGCCCAAACCTTTCGAGTCAGCAAAAAAAAAAGAGAAACCCAAAGTCATAGTACCCAAAACCCCTTTTGGGTCAGTTACCATTCCAAAACCCACAAGCTTCATCGTCATGCCCCTCTCAAGCTAAAAGGCCACGGGCTTACAAGTCATTGGCCCCACATCTTCTTTATAATGGAGGGTGAATGGAATCCAGAACTTTGTCCCAACGACAAGGTCAAGCAACAACACCACCAGAAGCAACCACAACGACAACGTCAAGCAACAACAACGTCAGGCGAAAAAAAAAGAAAAAAGAAAAAAAAGAGAAAAAATGGGACTTAAAATTGAGGTGCTCCGACGGACTTGGGCATCCAACTCATTGGTTGCCTAAGGGCAAAAAGGTCATAAAACCCGATTGGAGTGAAAACCCGAAAGGGCGTTTCAGAAAAAAATGGGTAACCCCTCAGTGTGAAAACCCGAAAGGGCGCACTGGAAAAAGTTAAAGGGGGCCAGCTTCGGGGAAAACTCGAAAGGGCGGTGAAGCTGGTAATGTGAAAAAAAAAAAAAGAGGAAGAAGAAAGGAGGAACGCATCGTCATTATAGACTATCATCTCAAATATCTTTTGTCAGATGGCTTTGTCCGATCGTGGCGAACACATCATCAAAACTATCAAATAACAAGTTCCACGATAACTCACCCAAATTTCAACCATTGACCCCAAGCCATCAAGGTCACCCACAGTAACTTCTAAACCCCAATTCCAATCTTTGACTTCCAAACCACAAAGGTTAGTCAACCCCAGTTCTAGTCCTTGACCCCACCTTAACTCCTAATACTTGACTTCTAAGCCACAGAGGTCGATATGAGAGAAAGAAAAATGAGAGGAAAAAAAAGAGACGAAAAAAAGAAGAAAAAATATGAGGAAAAAAAAGAAGAAAGAAAAAGAAAAAGAAAAGAAAAAAGAGGGAAAAAGAGGGAAAAAAAATGAAGGGAAAAAAAAAAGATATATTGTTATTCATCACCATGAGCCGTCACCATTGACGCCTCTTTTTCTTATGATTTTGTCCCTATGTTGGGACAAACATATCTCAATACTAAATCTCTATGGTAGTGTTGGCATTCATGTCCGTTTGGGCCGTCAACCCTACTTAAGTCACAATCTTTGGTTTTGACCCGCAGGTCCTTTTGGACCGTCAATTCCACTAAATTTCTATGGTAGTGTTAGCATTCATGTCCGTTTGGGCAGTCAACCCTATTTAAGTCACAACTTTGGTTTTGACCCGCAAGTCCTTTTGGACCGTCAATTCCACTAAATCTCTATGGTAGTGTTGACATTCATGTCCGTTTGGGCCGTCAACCCTACTTAAGTCACAATCTTTGGTTTTGACCCGCAAGTCCTTTTGGACCGTCAATTCCACTACATTTCTATGGTAGTGTTGGCATTCAAGTCCATTTGGGCCGTCAACCCTACTTAAGTCACAAACTTTGATTTTGACCCGCAAGTCCTTTTGGACCGTCAATTCCACTAAATTTCTATAGTAGTGTTGGCATTCATGTCCATTTGGGCCGTCAACCCTACTTAAGTCACAATTTTTGATTTTGACCCGCAAGTCCTTTTGGACCGTCAATTCCACTAAATTTCTATGGTAGTGTTGGCATTCATGTCCGTTTGAGCCGTCAACCCTACTTAAATCACAATTTTTGGTTTTGACCCACAAGTCCTTTTGGACCGTCAAATCCACTAAATTTCTATGGCAGTGTTGGCATTCATGTCCATTTGGGCCGTCAACCCTACTTAAGTCACAATTTTTTATTTTGACCCATAAGTCCGTTTTGGACCGTCAATTCCACCAAATTCCCAAACTTTTGGTTTTGACCTACAAGTCATCTTTGGACCATCAATTCCAAAAATTCTCAAGTTTTTGGGTGTTTATTCACATTCTCAAATTTTCAAATGATGAAGAAGCCGACCCTATCACCTCCGATGTCAACACAATTGAAGAAGGCGGTCCTATCGAGAAAGACTAGTAAGATTGGCGTGAGCCGATTATCAAAACAAAGAATGGTTGCCTCCCTTCAGATCGGGCTCAAAGGGTTCAGTCGCTGCGAAGGACAACATCATATCAGTTGATAGGAAATCAATAGGCTGGTGCATGAAAAAGACAAGTCTGTCCTCTTGCGTTGCCTCTCGCCGAAGGAAGCCAAGATGGTCATGCACGAGATCCACCCAGAGCTCTGCGGTGCCAGTCAAGTCGGGGACAAAATGAAGAACAATATAAAACCTGAGAGGTTTCTACTGGCCCACCACGTATATGGATTGCAACCGATATGCCCGCACATGTCATCAGTGCCAAGCTTTCGGCTCAGTGCCAAGAAGACTCCCAAGCTCGTTGCACACCATGGCTCCTACATGGCCCTCTACAGAATGGGGAATGGATATCGTGAGACCCTTCCCCCATCCACGAGACTACAAATTCACCCTAGCCACTACAAATTATTTCTCCAGGTGGGCCGAAGCTATCCCTCTACGAGAGGCCACAAGAGAGGCAGTCGCCCAATTTGTCAAGCACCATATTATAATTCGGCACCCTCTGTGGAACCATGTCAGATAACGGCACTCCATTCAAAAACAGGACCATTTACCAGTTGGCAGCAAAGTTTCATACCTACTGGAGAACGTCAACGGTCTACAATCCCCAAGCCAATAGATTGGCCAAAGCATTTAACAAGACCCTCTGCAAACTCCAGGCCAAGATCGTCGGCAGCCGCAAATGGGACTGGGGCGAGAAAATACACGAAGCTCTCTGGGCATACCAAACTATCTACAAGGCTCCCACCAGCTGTTCCCCCTTCTCTCTGGTGTATGGGGCGAAGGCTGTAGTATCGGTTGAAATTGAAATGTCATTTTATCGGGTAGCCGTGCATACCGGCTTGCAAGCCCACGAACAAGATGAAATAGAAAGGAGGCTCAAAGAGCTGTCCAACCTTAAAAGCAAAAGGCCGAAAGCCTACAAACATCTTCGACCATACCAAACCCGAATGACTTGAGCCTATGATAAGCTGGTAAAGCGAAGGGCGTTCAAAAGAGGTGACCTCGTCATGGCCAAAAGAAAGGGAAGTCATGGCCAACAAACCCAGCGACAAATTACAACCCAATTGGCGTGGGCCCTGTGTTGTCACAAGGGTCTACGAAGGAGAATTTAAAGGAGAAATGTTGTTGACCACAAAGGAGAAATGTCACTCCCGCCACTGAATGGGGAGCATTTAAAGATACACTATGCTCCCGAGCATGAGTTCAAGCAACAATCTACACAAGACCTTCCCTCCTTTGCAGAGGAGTAAGGGAAAGTAAAAGAGATACCTCCCAAGAAAACCCAAAAGTCACGGTTGCTTTGAACAATTCTCGTTCATGTCCCACCATGCCAAATGCCAAATCCCCAAGTTTTTCGGCTTCCCAACATCGTTGGTCGGCCCCAAATCTCAAGTTTCGGCTTCCCAACATCGTTGGTCGGCCACAAATCCTAAGTTTTTCGACTTCCCAGCATCGTTGGTCAGCCCCAAATCCCAAGTTTCGGCTTCCCAACATCGTTGGTCGACCCCAAATCCCAAGTTTTTCGACTTCCCAATATCGTTGGTCGACCCCAAATCCCAAGTTTCGACTTCCCAACATTGCTTGGTCAGCCCCAAATCTTAAGTTTTCGACTTTCCGAACTTCGTTTGGTTAACCCCAAATCCTAAATTATGGCCCCTAAACCATTTTTGGTCAGCCCCAAATGCAAGTTCTGGCTCTCCAAATTTTGTTTGGTCAGCCCCAAATCCAAACTTTTGGCTCCTAAACCGTTTTTGGTCAGCCTTAAAATCTGATACCCAAGTTTCCGAACTCAACTTTTGACCCTTAAACCGTTAAAGGTCGGCCAAGTCATCATCTTACGGTTACTCTCTTGCAAAGTGCAACCTATAATTTCAAGCTCCGAGAGGATTAACTACCCTTGCTCAAAAAAGAAGGGAGAGAAAAGGAAGAAAAGAAAAAAAAAGGAGAGATAAAAAAAACAAAGAAGAAAGAAAGAAGGGAGAAAAGAAAAAATGAAGAAAGAAGAAAAAAAGGGGGAGAAGGAAAAGGAAAAGAAAGAGAGAAAGAAAAGAAGAAAAAAGAGAAAGACTGCAAATCTAATGAAGGAAGTAAATTCTATTGCATTTGTGAAATCATGTCAAGTGCCTGAGACAAGTCGTCAAGGTGACTCCAAATAAATGAAAGAATGCACAACAGGAGTCTCGGGACAAGCCCTCGGGATAGCTATAACTAAACGAAAGAACGTGCATCAAGTGCGCAACTTAACGCCTCCGGAGTACATGAGTACATCTTGTTCCAGCTTTGCTTTGCAAAGTCGCCTTACACAACTCCAATGGAAGGAGGACACTCCTAATAAAGCAAAGGCTACAAATCAAAGGACTGCGTCTGTGACAGCATTAGGTCACTCAAATTTGAAGCTGTGGAAGCTCTAAAATTCTCCTAATACATGGACCTTATGTGGTAGCTCGGAAGGAACCTGCAAAGCAAAAAGGGAAAATCATCAGTATACAGGAAATCTCAAGTTTTACCAGCAAAGTTGATATAAAAATTAAAGATTGAAATATTGATTTCCGTACCCTGACATGATAATTCTAGAAGGATCCCTTCAATAGAACCTGTAAAGAAAGACATTGTATACAAGAAAGTTCAAATCATACAGGCAATATTGACATGAAAGATATAATTCAAGCAACAGTAAATGCTTACCCAGTGAGTCCTCTGACTCGAAAGAAGCACGCAAGGCCGAGCTTCGGGTAAAAGTCAGAAAGGCAAGACTCCACCAAAGAACTCCAAACCAAGCTCTGGACAAGCTCCAAAAGGTGACATTAAGCGAGAGCAATCCAAGTCCAACTCCAGGCAAAGCCAAAAAGGGCGAGACCAAGGTGGAATCTCCCAAGTTAAGTTCATACAAACTAAGGAACAAGCAGACAAGAAGCTCGAAGCAATATCAACACCTCAAAACTCTGGTCCTTATATGACCGAGATCCAAGAACCGTCGCCCGAAATAATCAAGAAAGCATTCAAGTCACCCGCCAAATACATAAAGGAGAGGCTGACTAGGTCAAGGTGGTCCCAAAGAAGCGTGGTCACCCTAAGCCCCCTAAAAGAAAATCTCGACTGAACAACTCCAATTCTAGAGGCACATCCCAGCCGCCGGCAAAGGCAGAAACTCCTCCTCCGATTGAACTGGCGTAAGTTAGAAGGCAAGATAAGAACAAGAAAAAGGATTTAAAAAGAAGACTAAGGAAGCAAGCATCCTCTTCAGTGTGGCTATCATGCTAGAGTGTCCCACCCTACCGGGGAATGCCAAGGATATCTAAGGGAATCTAAGACTGCATTGAAACCCTCGTTCAAAAGGGAGAGATACCCAAGGAAGCTACGAAAAAAGAGAAGTCTTAGACCGGCAACTGAAAAGTTAATAAGCCAAAGCCTTCCCGCAGAAATTTTGTACAAAGAAGATCCTGTCTTTTACAAGCTGGAATGGCCAATGCTTCGACTTCAATTCCCGACCGACCCGAAAGTCCAAGCCGACAATCATATTGAGCAAGGCACCAGGCAACGCTTGAGACAGATACTCGGGCAAAGAAAAAAAAAGATAGTCTTAGCAGCAAGATTCCAGATTTAGTCTTGGACAAAGCCAAAAAAGGCAAAGCTCAAAAGAAAAATGCTAGACCAGGCTGGACGAAAAACAAGAGAATTTCGGTCACCAAGAAAAAAGAAGAGTAAAAAAAACAAGAAAAAAAAAAGGAGGAAGAAGAAAAAAAAGAGAATGAAGAAAAAAAGAAAGAAGAAAAAAACCCTGCTACTTCTATTGGCGCATTTTCTCAACTCTTCAAATAAAACTCAGCCTTAGGTCGATGGAGAGGGGGATTTCCGCAGCCCACCACAAAGGCAGCCCAACAAGACCTACAAGGTCCAACCTGGGCGAGCCCACCCAAGTGATAGCCCACAGGGCCCACTTCGGGAGAAAAGCCCAATAAACAAAGACTCGAGGAACCAACTCTCCCCGGCGGCCTTCTAGGCTCGGAGGGCCCGAGACAACGGTCAGGTCGCATGGAAGGTCCGGTCTAAAGCTCACTCTCCGACCGAGAGAAAGAGGCTCCAGCCGACCTATCCGACCCCACCTTCGCCGGGCCATGCCTATCGCTCGGACACGAGCCAGCATCCCCGTAGCTCGGTGAGACCGCTTGATCATCTGCAGGTGCGGCCGTTCAGAGTCCTCCGCCAGCGGGAGAGTCATGGGAGCTGCCGAACTCCAAGGGGATAACGCCCCCACGATCCGGCCATGAAAGCCCCCGCTGAAGACGTAACTCCCGCCGGGAAGCCCTCAGCTCACCGGACTCTTAAAAGGCGACGCACTATTTAAGCCAGGGATACCCTCCGGAAGATGGTAAGATGAACTAGCCATTCACATACCCTAAGCTCCTGAGCACGATTCGCTTCACCCTTGGTGGAGAGGATTCTCGCGCATCAGCTCTCTCCTCCCCCCATTATCGCTTCCACCATCGCTCTACTGACTTAGCCATCGGAGGGTTTTCCCCCAGGGAGATCCCCTGGGCCCTCTGATACGTTTCCCTTCTCTTGCAGAAACATCTTCTGGTGATCTACAGCCCGCTCAGGACACAGCGCGAGATTCCGCCTCCTCATCTGGCGCCGTCTGTGGGAAACGCACGAAGAGTCAAGATGGTGAGAAAAAGCTCAGGGAGGAGTTCCGCCGGCGGGGCAGGTAAGGCTGCGGCAGCGGCGGGAGGCGTCCCCCTTAGGGTCTCGCAAAGCCCCCCCTCCAACGCCAGCGTCCCACTAACGGACCACCACCCCCCCCGGCGGAGACAGGGGCACCCCTCGACGGTGGCGCCAACGCCTTCCAAGCCCTCAACGAGAAGATGGACGTCCTCGTGGAGCTCATGAGGGCCCAAGCGGCCCGGGACGCGAGGTCCCGCGCCCCGTCAGGAAGTCCCCCTCGAAGGAGTGCAACGCAGCACACCGCCGGAGGCCGCTTCACCCTCCGCGGCCGACAGCTCCTCCGCAACGACGTCGGAGGACCCTCGCAAGCTCCGCCTGCGGAGCAAGAGGCTTCCTCCACGCCGAGGAGAGGGAAGCAGGGGGCGAGGCCGCCGCGCCCGGGCACCAGTGCTCCGGGAGATCGCCACGACACCCCCCCCCAGCCCCACGGCGCGACCACAGCCGGAACTGTCCCTCCGGCTACGAGATTTTGAAAGACGGTTCGCAGAGCAAGAGCGCGCTCTCCGCGCCCTGCAGAAGACCTCTTTCCCGGAGGACGAGGAGAAATCTCCTTTCTCCGAGTACATCTTGAAGGCAGAGGTCTCTCCTAGAGCCTCCATCCCAACCTTCAAGCTCTACGACGGCCAGGGCGACCCAGCCGACCACTACGACAGCTTCGACGCCCTGGTGACCCTGCATGGAACGCCGAATCCCATCAAATGCCGAGCCTTCGCGGCCACCCTGGTCCAGGGCGCTCAGGCATGGTTCCGAGCCCTCGCCCCGGGGTCCATCCGAGACTTCAGGTAATTCGGGCGAATTTTCAAGGTCAGTAGCGGGGCTCCTGGCTCTCAAACAGGCGCAAGGGGAGAGGCTCCGGACTTACGTCCACCGATTTAAATCGGAAGCCCTTAGGATCCCCCGCCTGGACGTGGCCTCAGCCACAACCGCATTGACCGGGGGCACCCGGGACGAGAATCTCCGCCGCGAGCTTGTCCTCCACCCTCCCTCGACCCTTGCCGAGCTAGTGACTCTGGCACTGCGCCACGCCGAGTGCGAAGAAGTACTCAGCGCCTGCCGAGACACAACCGGCTCGGGTCGGGAGGGGGACAAAAAGCGGACCTCCGAGCCAAATCCTGGCTCGAGTAAGAAGCGCGATCGAGAAGGAGAGCGCAAGAGAAAGTACGAGCGGTATACCCCCTTGACCGCACCAGTCTACGAGATCTACGAAGACATCAAAGACTCGGGACTTCTCCGCCAGCCCGAGCCGATGAGGTCGAAGAACCGCAAGCGGGACAGGCATTGCCTGTTCCACGGCGACCACGGGCACCACACCGGAGATTGCCATCAGCTCCAAGACGAGATCGAGCGCCTCATCCGTCTGGGGCATCTAGCCCGGTTCACAACCGGGCACAAAGAAGACCGAGACGCCGCAGAGGAGATCGACAACGCCCCCCGAGGGGTCCACATCAACGTCATCTCCGGAGGAGCGGCATCGGGAGGCGACACCAGCCGAGGAAGGAAGCGTCATGCCGAGCGGGCCAGCCGAGCCTTAGAGCCCCCCAAAGGCCCGCCAATGAAGCCCCAGGTCATAGTCTTCTCCGACCAAGACCTGGAAGGGCTGAGCACCCCGCATGACGATGCCCTCGTTATCTCGGCCACGATAAATCACTGCAATATAGACAGGATTTTGGTTGATAATGGGAGCGCCCCCGATGTATTATCTTATGACTGTTTTCTCAAGATGGGGGAAGACCCATCCAAGCTCCGCCCGATCCGAACACCCCTGTGCGGGTTTAATGGCCTGGCCACCTACCCCGAGGGAGCCCTAAGCCTGCCGGTCACTATCGGCACCCCACCCAAAACCGTTACGGTCATAGTGGACTTCATAGTGATTAAAGGTATGATAGCGTACAACGCCATTTTCGGCCGAAAAATTCTCAGCCGAATAAAGGCCGTACCATCTACCTATCACCAAAAAATGAAGTTTCCCACCAAAAACGGGTTGGGGGAAGTCCGAGGTAACCAGGCCACGGCTAGAAGGTGCTACAATATCTCGGTGGAAGCCTCAAGGCCGGACTGGAAGGATAAGGGCCCCAGGGGAGTCGAAGGAAAAACCGTGACCGCCGAGCCCGGTGGCGAATTATTAACGGTATTCCTGAACGACGACCCGGCCCTTGGAGTGAGGATCGGTTCCGACCTACCACCGAAGGAACAGCAGCAATACAAGGAGTTTCTTTCTGGGTACGTCCGGGTCTTCGCTTGGTCCGACGATCAACTCCCTGGTATACCAGAGGAAACCGTGATGAACAAGCTTAACCTCGACGCCACCGTGAGACCCGTACAGCAGCGGAGGAGGAAGCATGCGCCTGAGAAACAGGCGATCATCAAGGCGCAGGTCACCAAGGGACAAGAGACTGGTCTTTTCAGACCGGTCCTGTACCCAACGTGGCTAGCCAACGTCGTCCTGGTGCCAAAGACCACCGGCAAGTGGCGAATGTGCGTAGACTTCACCGATCTGAACAAGGCCACCCCCAAGGACTGCTATCCGCTACCGAGCATCGACCAACTGGTTGACTCAACCTCGGGCAACGAGATACTCAGTTTCCTGGATGCCTATTCGGGTTATCATCATATCCGAATGAACCCTGAAGATGTCGAGAAGACCGCCTTCATCACCGACTACGGCGTGTACTGCTACACCCGGATGCCTTTCGGATTGAAGAATGCTGGAGCCACATACCAGCGACTGGTCAACCATATGTTCGAGGGACAGTTAGGTCGAAACGTCGAAGCCTACATCGACGACATGCTCGTCAAGACCCCGAGGGCTCACGATCACCTCACCGACCTGACCGAGACTTTCGGCACCCTCATGAAGTACAGCATGAAGCTTAACCCTGCCAAGTGTGCCTTTGGAGTAAGATCCGGGAAGTTCCTGGGTTTCCTGGTCACTCAGCGGGGGATCGAAGCAAACCCTGACAAGGTCCAGGCCATCCTGGACATGCGCCCGCCCACGTGCATTAAAGACGTCCAGCGTCTGACGGGGCGTGTCGCCGCTCTCAGTCGTTTCCTGTCCCGTGCGGCCGAACGATGCTTGCCCTTCTTCAAGCTAATGAGGGGGCCTAAAATAGCGTCTGCTACGTTCGCATGGGACGGGGAATGCCAGACAGCGTTCGCCGAGCTCAAAGAGCTCCTAGCTTCACCCCCGGTGCTTTCCAAGCCCGTTGCGGGCGAGGTTTTGTTGCTCTATCTCTCGGCGACGCCATCAACGGTCAGCTCGGTCCTAGTCAGAAATGACACGGGAGTCGAGAGGCCGGTCTACTACACCAGCAAGGTGCTTGGCGAGGCCGAACGGAGGTACCCCGCAACCGAGAAACTCGTGCTAGCGTTGGTTACCTCCGCAAAGCGCCTCCGACCCTACTTCCAGGGGCATCCCATCACTGTGCTAACCGGCGAGCCACTGAAGAAGATTCTGGCCCACCCCGAGGCCTCGGGGCGACTTGTCAAATGGGCCATCATGCTCGGGGCATACGACATCTCGTATCGGCCACGATCAGCTATCAAGGGGCAAGCGCTAGCCGACTTCATCGCCGAGAGCACCGTTCCGGTCGAGGACAGGCCTCCGACAGCAACCGGGCCAACCTGGGAACTGTTCGTCGATGGATCGTCCAACTCGGTCGGCAGCGGCGCAGGGATCCTCCTAAGGTCCCCCGAAGGAATAGAGTTGCAGTACGCCCTAAAGTTCAACTTTCCGGCAATGCTTCCGAGTACGAGGCCCTTATCTCGGGGGCCCGCATGGCCCGACGGTTGGGGGCTGAGCGAGTCAGGATCCACACCGACTCCCAGCTGGTCGCAAGCCAGGTCAGTGGCGAGTACGAAGCTCGGGAGGCACCTATGATCAAATACCTCCAGTTGGTCCGGAGCCTGGCCCAGCAGTTCGAGGAGTTCGAGGTAGTCCGAATAGCTCGGGAGCAAAACTCTCGGGCGGATGCCCTCTCCCGACTGGCCTCCTCCCTAGACCCGGAAGGTACACGATCGGTCCTCCTAGAAGAGCTAGAGCGCCCGAGCATAGACTCGGAGCTCCTCGCCATTGACTCGGCCACTCCCGACGACTGGCGCTCTCCCTACCTATCCTGGCTACGAGACTCCCAGGAACCCTCCGACTCTCGAGAAGCCCGCCGGATGAAGTACCAAGCTCGGCGCTTCGTCATCCTCGACAACGCCCTCTACCGAAGATCGTTTTCCGGGCCCCTTCTGAAGTGCCTCGGCCCCGACGAAGCGAGCCAAGCTATTGAGGAGATTCATCGAGGCCTGTGCGGAGCACATTCAGGAGGTCGGTCGCTGGCCAGAATCCTGCTAAGGCAAGGATACTGGTGGCCGACCCTCCAGCGCGACTGCACGGCTTACGTACAACATTGCGACCGTTGCCAGCGGTTCGACCATTTGGTCCACCAGCCGGCCACGGAACTTGTCACCCTTACCGAGCCCTACCCTTTCGCTCGGTGAGGGATCGACATCCTTGGGCCATTCCCAACGGCTCAATCCCAGAAGAAGTTCATCATCGTCGCCATCGACTACTTCACCAAATGGATCGAGGCTGAAGCAACAGCGAGGATCACCGAGACAGTCGTC
This sequence comes from Amorphophallus konjac, assembly GCA_022559845.1. NCBI lineage: Eukaryota > Viridiplantae > Streptophyta > Magnoliopsida > Alismatales > Araceae > Amorphophallus > Amorphophallus konjac. The sequence goes on along the minus strand of CM040127.1, from coordinate 178,005,887 downwards.
TGGGGTTTCGTATGGAAATCGATCATTTGTCGCTTCGGCATCCCCCGAGTGATAGTGAGCGATAACGGGCGGCAATTCGACTCTCGATACTTCCGAGATAGATGTGCCGACCTAAATATCCGCAACCACTTCACTTCGGTCGCCCACCCTCAGGCCAACGGGCTGGTTGAAAATGCCAACAAGACCATCTTGAAGGGCATAAAAACCAGACTCAGCAAGGCTAAGGGTAGCTGGCTCGAGGAACTGCCTAGCGTACTATGGTCGCACCGAACGACCCCCAGAACGGCAACCGGTGAGACCCCTTTTCAACTGGTATATGGCACCGAAGCCGTCGTTCCATTGGAAATCGCCAATCCGTCTCTCCGAGTGATCAGCTTTTTGCCCGAGGCAAACGAGCAGAAGCTGCTCGAGAACCTCGACCTGGCAGACGAACTCCGAGAGATCGCGAACGTCCGAGCTACGGAGTACCAGCGCCGCCTCACTCGGTACTACAACGCCAGGGTCCGAGGCAGACAATTCCGACCAGGGGACTTCGTCCTCAGGAAGGCAGAAGCCTCTCGACCACTAGAGGCGGCGGGCAAACTATCCCCCAATTGGGAAGGCCCCTACCGAGTGATCGAGACGCTCGGGAAAGGTGCGTACAGGTTAGCCACAATGGAAGGGGAACCCATTCCCCGGACATGGAACGCAACCACACTACGCAGATTTTATTTCTGAATACTGTATCAACAAATTGGGTAAAATAAACCCCCTTATCTTTCGCATTCATTCAAGATAACTGTTGGTACATCAGAAAGGCAACTGCCAATACATTACATAACAAAAAGCGAAAATCCATCTGGCACCGCAGCAAACGGCCATCGCCCGGTCGACCCAGTCTTGACCTTCTCGCATCCAGCCACTGACTCTGCCTCGCGTAGAAACTGGCTCGGACAAGAGATAGTCGACCCAGTTGGCTCGGGTGGTCCGTGACAAAGGTGACAGAGGGACGGCGAGGAGAAGGCCACCTTTCACGCAAGGAAGGCTACCTTCCAAGTTGGCAACAACCTGAAAAAAGGGCACGCCGCGAAGGTCCCCTTTCTTCCAAACTGCCAACTCTTTGGAGGCGAACAGAAAGCAAGCAGCCCCCGAAGAGTGAAAGAAATGAAGAACAAAAGAGAGAGAAAGAGGCGACAGACGGGGGTGAGGAAGGGACTGGAGCCGCCTCCTCCCCTCCCACGGAGGGGAATGGCGGCCGGCATCCCTAACTCCCCCGTCCACCCTCCATCTCGGCGTCCGCCCGGAAACCTCGCCGGAGCCAAGAGGGGGCAAACGGCGTGCCCCCGCACGTCGAAGCCCTCTCCCGATCCGCGCGGCGACCGTCGGACCCGTCTCATGCACGCGCGGCGACCGTGGGACCCGACCAATATTCCAGGACAGCTGGAACCGGCCGCTCCCCGTCGTCTGCAACATCACCTTCTGAAGGGTCCTCCATGCTCCGATCGCGGCGGTGCAACGCAAAGCGAAGACGAGGGAATAAGAGCAGACCGCCGGCGGAAGTCCTAAGTGTTAAGAGAGGAGGAGCACCCTTCGGTCCTTTTTATAGGCCAAGGGAGGCCACGCGCCTTAAATGACTCCCCCCTCGAAAACACGCTACAGGACCTCCTTGGGAAGGTCACCTCAAAATCCTTGCCCCCCGCCCTAGCGGGATTCGCGAAGCACCTCGACTTTCAAAGCATGGTAATACGGAAGGACGCCCGCCAGAAGTCTCCCGAATCGACGTGCGAAAACGGCGCAAAAAATATCGGTACTTTCCAACTGCCCCGATACGCCAACCGAATCACAACAAAGATAGCGATCAAATAAAGTAAGTTATTTATTGCCTCCCATAAAAGCCTCTTACAACCAGGAAGACGAACAAAAAGAGGAAGGGGCAAAATAAAACAAAATACATCAGGCCTCGGGCCCACTTTGAAGCTCGGGAACCGCAGTAGGGGACGCGTCACCCCCGGTACCCTCGGCGACGGCCGGCCCGGACACTGACCTCGCCTGTGCGAGAACTGTCCCGGTCGCGAGCCCTCCCGAGGCCTCCGGAGCTGGTGACCCCGCAGGGGGCGACTCCTCCGGTGCTTCCCCGGCCGAAGATGAGGAGCTGGAATCTGACTCGTCCGAGTCATAACGCTGGCCATAAGGAAAATCACCTCCGGCCAGGTGCTCATTAGCATAGTTCATCGCCCGGCGATAGCCCTGCCTGAACCCCTTTCGAGCACCCCGGCGGAGCGCTACCTCGTAGTAGGGTAGGGCGGCTGCGATCAGGTCGGCCGAGTAAGCTTCCGAGCCTTTATAGCGCTCGATCGCCTCCGCCTCGACCTGCCCGTCCCGAGCCCGCTCCGCCTCGGCCGCACGCTCCTCCGCCCTCGCCAGACGCTCCTCCAGCTCGGTCATCCTCCGCTCGGCCTCGGTCATCCGACCCTCCGCCCGGGCTCGGTCCGCCTCGGCCTCGGCGCAAAGGCGCTCCGCGTCCTCCGCCCGATCCTGCAGCTCGCCGCGCTCAAGCTCCCAGAGGCCATCCAGCTCGATGTGACGTTGACGCTCGTCTTCTAGACGTTTGCTCTTCCTCTCGAGCGATTCTTGGGCCCTTGTCAGCTGCTCGGCCAGCACCTCGGCTTCCCGTCGGCTCGACCGCGCCAACTCCCTGAATGTGAGGAACTCCCGCCGAAGCCCCTCGTGCTCCCCCTCGAGCCGGGCCAGTTTCCCCTCGCATCCACCAAGGGTCCAGGCGAGCTTCGACCGCTCCGCCTCCGTCCGGGCGTGCGCCTCTGCCATCACGGCCGCTGTCCGAGCTATGACCAGGCCGCCCTCCATCAGGATGTCAAGGACCCCGGCAGGAGTGCTGCGCTTTTCTCCTCCCCTCGTCCTATCGGCGATCGACCGGCAGATCCGGTACAGATCACCCGAGACACCAAGCCTGACCAGAGCTTCCGGCAAAGGGGACCGCTCCACCCCGGGCACCCCGCCAGAAGGCCCTGTTGTAGCGGCGAAACTAACCGCCCCGCACACCACGGTCGGTTGGGGTTGCAACGCCTCCCCGGGCGAACCCCCTCCCTCGACCGGCGCCGCGGGATCAACGGCACCAGAAACTGCCGGCACTTGGGGTTGCGGCGCCCCCGCGGGCACACCCCCATCTGCTCCGACCGAACTCTCGGTCCCAGCGCCGGCCACGCCGGCATCGGCCCCTTCTGTCCCTACAGAGGGGAGAGCCGACCCATCACCTCCCTCTGCGGGGCCCCTGGTCTCCTCGGCCCCCTCTCGCTCGGCAGATGGGAGAGCCAGCCCAGAAGGGTCGGCCCCATCCTGCCCCCGAGAGGGGAGCGCCGCCGAGCCAGAGTCGCCCCCGACGGCGGTAGGAAGACCGGCTTTCCTGGCCCTCTTCCTGGCCTTCGCGGCCTCCCGCAATTTCCCCACCAGGGGATCCTTGCGCTTCAGGCCGGTCGATCGAGAAGTCCCCTCGGGGGCCGCCCCCTTGCCCTTATCTCGGGCATGAGCGCGACCCGCCGAGACATCAGGTTCGTCGGCTGCCGAGTCTTCTCCCAGATCGATAACCTCGGCCGCCTCCTCCAGAGGCTCCCGCCTCACATCTGCAACAAGAAGAAGCCCCGGTCAGGAGGAGGAAAAAGAGTTACCACCCCAGAAGAAGAGCCTCAAGAGCCATACCTGACGACGTCAACCGCGAGAGAAGACACCGTTCGATGTTCTCCGGCGTCACCAGCTCCTCGGTCGATTGGCGATTCTCCAGCAGACGGGCAGCCTGCTGCTCCACGTGGGGAGGGAACTCCTCCTGGCGAGGGGGCAGATTCGGGTGAAAATTGGGCGAGGTCCGGCATCTCCAGATCTCGTCCGTCGTCACCGCCTTCACCCAGAAGAATTGAGTCTTCCACCCCTTGTGCGAAGAATCCTTCGCCGCGAGCGAGATGCAGCTCATGTTCCTTCGCGCCTGGATGAAGTAAAAACCTTTCCCAGCCGATGGATGCGCCTTCAGCTCGAAGAAGAAGTGGAAAAGGTCCAGAGACGGGAAGATGCCGCGTTGATGGCACAAGATCCCAAAGGCAGAAAGAAGAAGATAGGAGTTGGCCACCAACTGGATAGGCGCCAACCGGAAAAAAGTGAGAAGCCGCAGTACGTAAGGATCGAAAGGAAGCCGGAATCCACTCTTCCAGGCCAAAAGAAAGGTGCAAATGTGCCCATCGCGGTCGTCCAGACTCGTCTCATATGGAGTGGCAGCAGCAAAGCTATAGCGGAAAGGCAGACGGAAACGGTGCTCCAGCCTCCGCACCTCCGCTTCTCCCAACTCGCTACAGTTGGGGACGGGATCGCGCCTCACGGGCACAAGCTCCGGACTCTGATCCGCCATCGGATCGGGAGAAGATCCCTCGTATGAGCTTGAAGACTCCGGGGGAGAAGGAAGCTGTCGGACCGCCTCCGCGGTTATCCTCGCCAACTCTTCAAACGCCGCCACAAGGCTCCGCGTCTCCGCTGTGCTCTCACGGCGCATCAAGAAGCAAGGAAAGCCTAAAACCCTGGAAGCCTAGAACGATGAACAGCGCCCCCTATAAACCCCTGAGGGTGGCGGCGCGCCGTTCCGTGCTCCGAGAAAAAGGGGGGCCCCTTCGTTTCAAATCCGTCAGGATCATCATTACGGGCCTCAGCGACCGCTATAAGCGGCTACATAACGCCAACGGAATTCCACCCACCTGAGCCACGCCGGTCCAAAGCCTCGAAAAACTACTCATCCGAGCCTCCTTGGCTCGGGAGTAGGAGGGGGACAAGTGGAGAGGGGGATTTCCGCAGCCCACCACAAAGGCAGCCCAACAAGACCTACAAGGTCCAACCGGGCGAGCCCACCCAAGTGATAGCCCACAGGGCCCACTTCGGGAGAAAAGCCCAATAAACAAAGACTCGAGGAACCAACTCTCCCCGGCGGCCTTCTAGGCTCGGAGGGCCCGAGACAACGGTCAGGTCGCATGGAAGGTCCGGTCTAAAGCTCACTCTCCGACCGAGAGAAAGAGGCTCCAGCCGACCTATCCGACCCCACCTTCGCCGGGCCATGCCTATCGCTCGGACACGAGCCAGCATCCCCGTAGCTCGGTGAGACCGCTTGATCATCTGCAGGTGCGGCCGTTCAGAGTCCTCCGCCAGCGGGAGAGTCATGGGAGCTGTCGAACTCCAAGGGGATAACGCCCCCACGATCCGGCCATGAAAGCCCCCGCTGAAGACGTAACTCCCGCCGGGAAGCCCTCAGCTCACCGGACTCTTAAAAGGCGACGCACTATTTAAGCCAGGGATACCCTCCGGAAGATGGTAAGATGAACTAGCCATTCACATACCCTAAGCTCCTGAGCACGATTCGCTTCACCCTTGGTGGAGAGGATTCTCGCGCATCAGCTCTCTCCTCCCCCCATTATCGCTTCCACCATCGCTCTACTGACTTAGCCATCGGAGGGTTTTCCCCCAGGGAGATCCCCTGGGCCCTCTAATACGTTTCCCTTCTCTTGCAGAAACATCTTCTGGTGATCTACAGCCCGCTCAGGACACAGCGCGAGATTCCGCCTCTTCAGTCGACTTGGTGGAGCAGGTCCATGCCACTTCTCTGGAGTGGTGTGCGCTCTCCTGAGCTCTCCCCTAAGGGTTACAGAGTTCAGAAATATTTGATTCAACCGAATAGGCAGAGAAGTCAGATGGCTTTATGTAAAGTGCCTGATAAAGTTGACATCGGCCCAAACGATAATGACAAACATTGCTCAGAATTAGTGATGACACCATACAGTAATGGAGGCTTAGAGCAATACATAATGTCTTTGAGTTCCACTCCAGGACTGTCGTCACCTTCAACCAAATTCTCCATTATGTCATCAGAACTCAAGGGAAAACGAACAAATCCAATATATTCTCCGCCATGTCATGAAGATTGAGAAAAGCAACAAAAGTGCCAAGATGCACGGGCCGCCCGCCGTTACCCTCGGCTCCGACGGACGTCCCGTAGGGGGCATTTGTTGAACCCTAAAAATTATACAAAAAAGGTGGGAGCCCCCCCCTCTGGTGGTTTGCAAACCGGAGGACCCCCTCCGGCTGCATGTGCACCAGAGGGGGGGTCCTTCGATCCCAGTGAAATCGGAGGGGGTCCTCTGGTCCCAATCAAACCGGAGGGGGAACCCCCTCCGGTACTGTACTAGAGGGGGGTTCCCTCCTCCATTTTCTACTGCTGCAGAGAGAAAAAAAAGAGGAATGTGAACCCCCTCCGGCCACTACACCGAAGAGGGAACCCCCTCCGGTACTGTACCGGAGGTGGGGGGTTCCCCTCCTCCATTTTCTGCTGCTGCGGGGAAGAAAAAAAAAAGAAAAAAAGAATGTGAGGAGGTTTGACACCCTCCGGTCACTACACCGGAGGGGGGAACCCCCTCCGGTACATGCACCGGAGGAGGAAACTCCCTCCAGTCACTATACCACCGGAGGGGGGGGTTTCCCTTCCATTTTCTGCGGAAGAAAGAAATCAGTAAAAAAAAATGAAGGAGGGAGGGGAAAGGTTACCTTGTCCCTTGGGCTTCCACCGGAGGGGGTGCTTCCACCGGAGCCACCTAGCCTCCGGTCCACTTCCACCTCCTATAAAAGAAAGCCTAGAGCTCCAAGGAGAAGGGGCGAAGCAAGAGAAGAGAGCTTGGCAGCACTTGACTTGGAGAGCTTCTAAGAGGCCCAAGTGAAGAGGAAGACAAGAGTCTAGAGGAGAAGGAGAAGAGGCCTACGCCCTCTCCCTTGCGGTTGGGTTTTCTCCCCCCAAGTTTGAAGATTTCCTTTGCAAGAAGGCCCTCATACTAGGGTATATTGCTAGAAAATCCCGTCATGAAGGACTACCTTTGTATTGTTGTAAATTCATAACGAAGAAATGTCAAGAATCCGTGGGAAGCCCAGAAATGCTCAAAGTCTGGCCTCTTATGCAGAAATTACGAAGAAGTCCATGCATATTTTAGAAAATTGCAATTCTACCCCAAGCTTTTACAAAATTGCTCAAAAGTCCATGTACTTTGGAAAATTCCAGAAAAAACAGAAATTCAAGTGACAATATCTGAGTCAAAGGAATGCTCCCCAATTTATGGAAAAACCATTGATGATCAAAGAAAATTGCAAAAAAATCCCTTGAAGGATAGAAATTGCAGAAAAAATCCCTTGAAAGACAAAAATTGCAGAAATATTCCCGGTGGTCAGAAAATTGTAGAAATACCCCCGGTGGGCAGAAAATTGTAAAAATACCCCTGGTGGACAGAAAATTACAAAAATACCCCCGGTGAGCAGAAAATTGCATAAATAACCCCGGTGGGCAGAAAATTGCAGAAATGCCCCCGTGGGAAGAAAATTACAAAAATACCCCTGGTGATTAAAAATTACAGGAATACCCCCCGTTGCGGAAAATTATGGAAATACCTCCGGTGGCGGGAAAATTTCAGAAATTCTCCCGATAACTGAAAGATTACAGAAATATCCCGATGGCGAAAAAATTACAAAAAAGTACCTCCAATGGTGGGAAAGTGCAAAAAGACCTTGAAATATCAAGAAATTACAAAAATACCACATTTGTGGGAAAGTTGCATGAAAATCATTGTTCAGTCTAGAAATTGTACAAAGTTTCCAGTTTGTCTCAAAATCACCAAAAAATGCTCTTATTCCGATTGACGCCGTTTACACGACTCGGTAGAGCGAGACCATATCCCTTCCCTGAAGCGATGTGCGCTTTCCTGAGATTGGCTTATGGCTAGCCATCCAAATGCGTGTATCTTTTTCATGGCCGAGAGCTATCATGCCCGGAAACTTTAAAATGATGAAATTACAAATGAACCCTAGAAAGTTAAGAGATCAAGATGAGGAATACCCAAGAAGTCAAATGACAGGATTATTTCCGAAAAGTCAAGAAATCAAGATGAGGAATACCGAAGAAGTCGAATGACGGGGATATTTCCGAAAAGTCATGAAATGAAGACGAGAAATATCCAAGAAGTCAAATGACAAGGTTATCCTCGAAAATTAAGAAATAAAGACGAGGAACGCCCAAGAAGTCGAATGATGGGGTTATTTCTGAGAAGTCAAAATGTGAAGACGGAGAATGCCCAGGAAGTCAAGACATGGCAGGACTATCTCCGAGAAGTCAATAAATGGTAGATATGTCCAAGAAGTCAAGAAGTGACGGGACTACCGCCGAAAAGTCAGAATGATAGATATGCTCAAGAAGTCAAGACATGACGGAGCTATCTCCGAGAAATCAAGAAATGTCAAATATATGCCGAAAAGTCAGAATGACAAGAATGCCCAAGAAGTCGAGAAGCGACGGGACTATCTCCAAGAAAGTAAGGAATTGCAAGAATATCCCAAAGTTTGGGAAAGCCGCAGAAATAGCCTGATGGAGAAAAAATTTACAAATATACCCCGCCTCAGGCGGGAATGTCCTTTATGGACACCAAGCCAACTTAAGGGTCCGATCACAATAAAAAATGAGTGATTATGACCACGAAGCAATTTCGACGGACCGATAGTGATCATCTTGGCGATCCAACGGTTCGATCGTGATTAGGGGTGTGCAGAAATCGGACCGACCCGATGACCCGATCCAAACCGAACCGAAAAATCAAGTTTGGATCGGGTTATTCATACTGTTGTTCGATGAACCGAACCGTTTTAAATTAAAACGGGTTGGTTCGGTTTTCTATTTGAGAAAACCGAACCAACCCATTTAACCCGATTACGTTACGTAGTCTAACTGTCTAAGACTTAGACTCCCACTCCCAGGCTCCCAGCCATCCCGTGACCGTGAGGGCCGTGACTCCCGTCCCCTCCCAGCCCCAACCCCCAAGGCCCCGACGCGACCGACGAGGCGACGCAGCAGTCGCCTTGGGCCCTTGCCTCCGTCTAAAATCCCTAACCCCTGGCCCGTCTAAAATCCCTAACCCCTGGCCCTCGCCCTTGGAAGAAAATCTCCTCCTCCAGTCCTCCGTCCGCGCCCTCGACCAGCCCCTCAGCCCTCAGGGCCTCAACTACGCCCGCGTGACCGCGTCTACCTCGCCGACCTCCTCACTCCTCAGTCCTACCCCGCGGGCCGCGACGTCGTCCGGGACTCCGGATCATCTACTTCGACTCCGATCTCATCGTCGTCCACGTCCACGTCCTGGGCGCCCCTGCCCCCCCGGCGCCCCAACGCGGCAACGCCACCCCCCGCCTAGAATCCGATCGTGCCTACCTACTTCCTCCCGTCAGCGACTCAGCCCTCCGGGCTCCGGCACTCCACGCCTCCACCAAATCTGGTCCCTTGAGGCCTCCGGCGGCGCGGCGCTTCACCTTTGCGACAGGCAGTCCCAGCAGGCCAGCGAGCGCCTGCTGCTTGCAGCCCAAGTCAAAGTAGACGGCCGGCGACCCCACACACCGACGGCCACAAGCTGCTGTGCGGCTGTGCCTGTGTGTAACTACATCCCACACTCAACGTCAGGCACCATATCCATATGCAGTTCGTTGCAACTGTAGCTTTTTGTTGTGTCATGTTTGGCTGACGATGTGTTTGTTTCTATGCACAGGTGAGGTGGCAGCATATCATTGACTTGTCCAAGAGCTGGAAGAAGGGAGAGTCTTGTGCATATCACCGCACTGCAACACTGGTATGGCTTATGCTTTGGAGATTGGATAACGTGTTCCTATTTTTTCTGATATAATGGAGATTGGAGATTGTTTTTCTGATATAATGGAGATTGGAGATTGAATGTGTGGTTCTGCAAATTCTGAAAGCAATGTGTCTTCAAATAATAATTGTATTTGTAGTTGTAAGATACTATTCTTGAAATATATATATATATATTGATTTAACTCTATTCTTCAGATGATGGCCAATACTAGTGGTGATACTGCAATGACAGAGGTTGCAAGTGCAACTGTTGATCCCACTGCTGTTAGTCAAACAAGTAGTGCAACTGAAATGGAAACGGCAACATCTCCAAGATCGAAGGGAAAGAGAAATGCAGCACTAAGATCAAGTGTATGGGAGCACTTTACCAAAACTGAAGGAGAAAATAAGTGTAAGTACAATTATTGTGGTCTAGTTTACAGTTGTGATTCAATAAGTGGTACAAGCACACTTAGAACTCACTTGAATTTGAGATGCAAAAAATATCCCTTGGTAAAAATAAACTTGACAACAAACAAGCACAAATTAGCATTCATGCTTCCATGTCTAATGAAGGGATGGAGGGAGAGAACAAAGCTATCATGACAAATTGGAAATTTGACAAGCAAGTTGTTAGAAAGGCATTGGCATGTATGATCATTAAGGATGAACTTCCATTTAAATTTGTTGAAGGACTTGGATTTAAATACTTTTGCAATATTGCACAACCAAAGTTTCTTATTCCTTCAAGAACTACAATTGCTAGACATTGCTATGAAATATATGTGGATGAGATGATGAAATTGAAAAGTTATTTGAAGACACATTGTAGAAGACTTTGCCTTACAACAGACACATGGACTTCATTGCAAAGGATCAATTATATGTGTCTAACTGCACATTTTATTGATGATGATTGGAAGTTGAACAAGAAAATTTTAAACTTTTGTCCAATTTCTAGTCATAGAGGTGAGGCAATTGGTAAGGCAATTGCAAAATGTCTGAACAGTTGGGTCATTGAAAAAATTATGATTGTTACAGTTGACAATGCTAGTTCTAATGATGTGGCTATTGCATATCTTAAGAGAAGAATCAATAATTGGAATGGGAGTGTCTTGAAAGGAGAATTTCTACATATGAGGTGTGTAGCACATATAATGAACTTGGTTGTGAATGATGGTCTTAAATTGTCAAATGATTCAATTGTCCGTATTAGAAATGTTGTGAGATATGTAAGACAATCACCATCAAGGCTCCAAAAGTTTAAGACATGTGTTGAAGAGGAAAAAATTCAAAGCAAGAGTTTGTTATGTCTTGATGTCCCCACGAGGTGGAACTCTACTTTTCTGATGTTAGACACAACACTAAAATTTCAAAAAGCATTTGAGAGAGATGAAGAACAAGATCCTTTTTTTAGAAGTGATCTTATTGAAGGAGATGGCTTAGGGAAGCCTCAAGATGAGGATTGGGAGAAGGCTAGACATTTGACCAAAGTATTGGAGAGGTTCTACCGTGCTACTTTAAGGGTTTCTGGGGCACTATATGTTACTTCCAATGCATATTTTCATGAAATCAACAATGTAGATTGTATTTTGAAACAATGGTGTGAATCCGGAGATCACATATTTAGTGATATGGCTTTCAAGATGAAGCAAAAGTGTGATAAATATTGGGGAAATCCAGAAAAACTTAACCTCATGATGTTTATTGCTGTGATTCTTGATCCTAGATACAAACTAGAGTATGTTGAATTCTCAATTACTCAAATGTATGATAATGAGAAGGCCAAGTCATTACTCAAGAAATTGAAAGTAACTATTTTTGCTTTGTATGATGAGTACAAGAACATGGAGGCAGGTTCAAGTGTTGGACAAATAAATACTAGTCAGTGTGAATCTTCAAGTGCAAGTACAATCATTGATGAGCAACCATCGTTAATGACGACAAACTTCATGTTGCTCCGATACAAGCAACATAAAGCTGAAAAGGAAAGTGAGGATGTAAAATCTGAGCTTACTAAGTATTTGGAAGAACATACAGAAGAAGTGTTAGAGACATTTGATATTCTAGTTTGGTGGAAGGTTAACAGTGTCAGATTTCCTTTTTTGTCATTAATGACACGAGATGTTTTGGCTATCCCTGTCTCCACTGTAACATCAGAGTCAGCTTTTAGCACCGGTGGTCGTGTTCTTGATCCATTTAGGAGTTCTCTATCACCTAAGATAGTGGAAACTCTTATTTGTACTCAAGATTGACTTCGAGGATCAAATCATCGCATTAGCATTGAAGAGAAATTAGAAGAAATTGAAAAACTTGATGAAGGTAACATTTAATTTTTTATTATAACTTTCATTTACTACTATCACTTTTTACATCTTTTAACATGAATATACTATTACAGAACTTTCTAGTATTACATCGGCGCCACCAGTGATTGATATTGCATGAACATTGGATTTCTTCTTATTTGGTGAGTTACGTGAGTATATACATTTAATTCATTTCACTGCAATGTTCATATATTCTATTCTATTTTTTTTACTAATTTAATACATTTCTCTTCTCATTCACATATATGTCAACTCTAGAAAATAGAAAATCCTGGAGCATTTGATGTCTACATTGACAATACTTTGTTACATTTTGGTTTATATTATCATATTGATATGTCAATACTATCAAATGATAGATTGTTTAGATTGCTTACATTTTAAACTTGAAAGATTTTGTTTTACATTTTGATGTTGACTAAATGATACCCTTGGACTGTTTACAGATTATTTTTACTGTTCAGACTAATTAAGTGAATATCACGTTATTCATCTGAAGCATTTATACTTAACTTCTTAGGCATTCTGCTAGTGATTCTGGGTGGGTTTGTTGTAACTCTTGCGGTTGTAACTTTTTAAGCCCAAATCGATGAACCGAACCGAACCGGTTTGGGTCAGTTTGGTTTGGTTCGGTTCATCATGTAAAATGGTTTGGTTTGGGTCGGTTTAAGACTCAAACCGATTTGGTTCGGTTTGAGAAAAAAAAGAGGTGAACAGAACCAAACCGGACCGTGCACACCCCTAATCGTGATGGAATTCAAATTCAACAGTCTAATCAGGGACAAAAGTAAATTCAATGACCTGATCAAGACAGAAGCAAATTCAAAGATCCAAATGCAGACTGAAGTAAATTCAAAGACTCTGGTTGCAACAGGATGTAATCCTAAAGACCTGATTACACAATCGGGATCATATGTAAAGGTCTTGAAAGATCGATTGTAATTCAAATTATGTCTTTAAAAAATGAAGTCTCCAAATTTCTTTGCAAGAGTATGTACCCGTAATGGGCGATCGTCAAGATCATGTGTCACAACGAATAGAGGCAAAAGACGTTCTTCGACAGTTAATCAAAGGTGTTCGGACTTGTACCGATGTAAATTAACACCGACTTTGGTCAGTGGGAAAAGGTCCAGTACACGAATCCTAAATCGTTTGATAAACCCAAAAGCGCGGAATTAACAAATATGTCAAAATATCCACATATTCATCCAACAAAGTGGATGTCCGAAAATTCCGCGTGTAAACAGTGTATTAACTTATGGCCCCCAAATAGCGTTTCATCATCATCATTGTTGTTGCCATTCATCAAGTCCCAACTAACTGAATAAGACATCCTATCATTTTGTTCAATCATATATCATATCTTTACCAGCATACATGATTTCATATCTCTTTTCACTACGTCCATCCATGTTCTTCCGGGTCTCATCTTCCCCCTTTAGAGGTTTCACGAAAGAGGTGAGGTAAACATGTGGTTAAAAAAGGAGAAAAAATATATTTCTTATAACTCTACTGCATTTATGGCACAAAGGATAAATATTTGAAATAACAAAATCCTTAACAACACCCATTGAAGATCGACTGTAAAAGGGTCTAAAAGAAGAATATTTAGATATTAATGTAACATAAAAATTACACTAATTTTTACCCCATAAAATTGAAAAACATTCTATTGACACAAATTCATTTCCAAGAAACAGATGTCTGCAAATGTTTTCCATTTTTCTTTTAAAATTGAAGAAGATGATACCACATTTCTTACTGTAAATATTGTTTTGATCTACAAGCATCTAGAATTTGAGAAAAGTTTTTAGAACATCGGTCAGAGCCCTGCCTACAAGACAATTCATTATCTGCTACTGACCAGGCATAGAACATTGCATTCTTTTTTTTTTTTTGGAAGTTTAAAAAATTGCATGCTTAATGGGGAACATATTCATCTTAAGAAATAAAAGATAATAGTATAATGCCAACACGACATACATTGACATTCAGACTATGCATCCACCATCATATGATATGATGCCAACCTTTTACCATTCTATCTCAGAATCATTCCCCTTTTAATCCACAAAGTATGAACATGTGAAAAACAGTCCCTTTTGACATTATGAAAGACTCAATCATAGAGTTCATAGAGCTAGGCCCAACTGTCAAATATAAAACAACCAAAAATGTTGAGTACATATTCTTCCATTTTTCTTGCAGAATCAATAGCTGTATTGCTCCCATGGAAACTAATGCATATGATTGGTCTCGATATACTTAAACTATAAGTCCATCAGCAGATTAGCAACCTACTGCTTTTAGTTTATAATCCTCAAATTATACATTCATATTCAGGCAAAACACAATTAAGGCAAAAATGTTGGACTCAATATCAAATGCATGAAATCCAAAGACCTCTTTATGACAAAATATTATGTGGGTTATACATAAGAAAATAAAAGGATAAGTCAATTGCATCAAAGTACTAAACAACATCATGTATACCTAAATGTATTTTCAATTATAAAGAAAAAAAATTACAGTATGTTATACCCTTTTAGATGAGATGGTGCGATGTTATTAGGAAGGACATTAGTTCCTTGAGTTTAAATATGAATATTGCCCTTGATAGAAATCTTTGGCGGAACAGGATTCATGTAGCCGACCCCAATTAATTGGGATAAGGCTCTGATGATGATGATGATGATGATACCCTTTTAGAGAAAAGTGCAGATTGCACCACCAATTTTATTGAATAAACGGAGGCAGTACAACGCAAGGGGTGAGAAGAGGTTCCTCAACCTCAAGGAAACATCAAAAGAAAAGCAGACTCGTCTATGTAGATTTAATAGCAAGCTTCCAACTATCTAAGGACAGCTATCCATGAAAAGTAGTTATAGTTAACCATGAAAACTTACCAATACATGAGAAGCATAAGATTCTGAAAGAACACACAAGAGATACATTTCTTATGGAAGATTAAATAACACCATCAAAAAAAAATCAGAAAACATATAATTTATAGATCATTCAAAATCTTATTAGTCAGATAGAAGCATAGGATGCATATATCCTGTTGCCATCAACTAGAAGTATACCATGACCAATTGTTTCAAGTTCCTTCCAGTTGCAACATCTTGAAGAAATCCCAAGAAGCGATTGATCTCAGTGCCAATAACCATGCCAATATTAACAAATAGCTCATCAGGTAAAACAACGCGAGGTACTTGAGATGGAGTCCTGCTTGAGAAGATGAATCAACGGGACAGTTGTCAGAACAATATATTAAGAGATGTTGGTAACAAAAATGTTCCCGAAGGAAATAAAATTTTCTTCAAATAATCACCTGTTCATTAATCCTGACGCATTGGACCAAACAAACTGCATAAGCATGCCCACAACCAGTACAAAGCAAACAAGAGTCAGAAAATGGTAATTAAGCCATTCAAAGAGCACCCAAACAGCCGTTGCCCCTCCCAAAACACTGGACGAGATTTTTTTGTTCCTCCACAACAACACATCTGCAGCTGCAAGCTCCACAGAAAATAATAATAACAATAAGAATCATGAGATGGCTATAGTCAAAGTGCAGATTGCAAAATCTGGCGGAATACGACCACTTACACTTTCCACCACCAAAGATCATATGGACAGATTTCTGACGCCCAAATAACTTATTCATCCGAGAAGATACTGTGTTCTCTTCCTCAAAGAATCTCACAGACTTCTGTTTTGGAACACTATCAGCTAATGTTTCCATTATGTTGTTGAGGATATTTTCAGCCATATGTTCCGAGTGTTCAGGCATATTTCCTCCGCTTTAGATAGATCCAAATGAAATCTGAATGTCAAATGCCACATTATCTTCATGGTAGTTTTACCATTAAAAAAAAAGGAACAAAGATCTCAAAAATCTCGAAATAAAAAGATTAACAAGGAAAAGACTACTTAGAATCTAGAATCCTATGGGAAATCAATCTGATGCTAACATATTTGGTTGCATCACATTCAACTTTCAGAAAGCTACAGACGCACAGCACAAGAGAATGACGAACCCACAGCCAGGCCAAAACCCCTGCTGTCTGATGGGAATGATACGTACAACATGCGGAAAAAGGTTAAATGACAGTCCCTGAACGGTTTTGGTGCCAAATCCTCTGAGACATCAAGGAAAATTGTAGATTAAAATGCAGAACAGAGACTGAGAAGTTTAATCGAATTTTGGGAATGCAAAAGAACCAGAAGCCCAGCATCTTGGCCACAGAAAAGGACACCAACACAGTAACAAGGAAGCAAGGTTTCTCCTTGTTACGGATCCAAATGATACATGTGATAAACCATTTCTCGCAGAAGTTCCAGGAGTTCACCCACCAACAGAAATAGCCTAGCAGACTCCGGAGAATAACAAATTTCCCAGAACCAACCAAGGAGAGAGAAGAAGAAAAACAAATAAACAGATGGATCAGAAGAAATAGTAGATAAACGAAGAATAAATCAAAAAGGAACCTAAAAATCTAGCATTTTGTGGTGCTTCCCCACCGTCGACCTGATTAACCCAGTAACGGAACCAAGAAAACTACATGTCAGAAGAAGAAGCTATTGGTTAGAGAGAGAGAGAGAGAGAAAGAGAGAGAGAGAGAGAGCTGACCTGACCAGCAGAATCGAAGACCCGTGAGAGGAAGAACAGAGGAGAAGAAATCTTTTGTCGGGGGGGGGTTGGCAAGGAAGAGGAAGGAGAAGAAACGAGGAGGAGGAGCAGTGGTCGCCTCTCCCGTTCCACCTCCAACTACCAGTCAGTGCCAACACGGGAACAATGCGACAGAAGCCGGACGGACCGGATTGGATACGGCGGCTGCTCCTCGTTAACCACGTGACGAATCCTACTGCGCCAGAGTTCAGTGCATCCCCCAATAGAAATCTGCCAGGTATGCGGCCATCTTGGAGCACCGTTGCACCGTGGATCCAACAATTCATCACCCGACCAAGCAATACATCCGGGGACTAGACCAGAGATAGATACTCTGTAGGGGGGGTCGTGTGGGTGGGGACTGGGGGGGACGGGGGGGGCGCGGGTGGCCGACCGGCGACCACGTCCCGTTTTGGGAATTTGATGCGGTCTGGTTTGTGGTCGGTCTACTTTCCATTTGAATGTTTTCTTGAATTAATAGATAATCTAGAAAGTTTTTTATTTTCATTTTTTAAAAAAATATTTTATTTTTATTTTCTCGTATATATATTAATATGGAGAGGGGGATTTCTGTAGCCCACCCAAAGAGCAGCTCAACAAGACCCAACAGGGTCCAACGAGGCAAGCTCACCTGAGTGACAGCCCAAGGGCCCACTCAGGAAAGAAAAGCCCAACGAACAAACACTCGAGGAACCAACTCTCCCCGGCGGCCCCTAGGCTCGGAGGGCCCGAGTGATGGACAGGTCATAAGGAAGGTCCGGCCCAAGCCGTTTCCCCACCCGGGAGAGACAGTGTAATACCCCGATTATTTATTAAGTTTTATTGAGCTTTTATTAATTAAAAATTGAATTAAAATGAATTAAGGTTTGAATTTCGAAATATTAATATTTAATTCATTAGAAAATAGAACCTATAAAATTCGACTACCTTAGAAAAATCTGTAAAAATAGTAATTAGGTAAAAGATCATTTTTATAGCAATTTTGTCTTCTGGACTTGACCCAAATTAATTACGTAACCTTGTCTAATTAGAGGATTAATCCTGAATTTGACTTCCACCTACCCTTTACCTAATCGTAACTTAAAACGTGAAATTCGACCTTATTACTCAACCAAATGATCTGAAATCAAGGGCAAATGGAAGGCCACGAGGTAAGGAACATTTACCCTCAATCAATTTGAGGTAAACCTAGCCCTAAAACGTGCTGCCGACATAGATTTGGTCGAGTCAAGGATTCCGGCGCCGTTTCTAAACACGTAACTTGCAGCGCCCAATACTCCCAACTCCGAAGGCTCCAGAAGCCCCATGACCTATAGAAATGTAGCTCTTCGACTCTAGTTTCATTTGGTAGCTAGGTCAGCCGACGAGGAGTCCAGATCTGGGAGCATTCGTCGTTTTGGTGGAGGGTGTTGGTAGTTCGTCGTTCTTCATCTCCAGCCCTTTAATCCGTCGATTAAGGTAGGTACCCTTAACCAATTGAGACTTGTAAATATAGTATCTTGATCAACTCGCCGAGATCTATCCAATGGGACTGAAAGCCTCAAATTTCATTAGGTATCCGTGGAGATATCGAGCTTTTTGTGAGTTGCTGTCAAGCTTGTTCTTCATTCTAGGGTTTCGAATTCTTTCTCCGATTTGAGGTAGGATCTAACAACCAAACTCTAATTAACTTACATGATGTAATCAGCATGTTGTTAGCTTTCATTTGACGAAGAAACCCCTAATTTGTATTGAGCATGTTGAGAGTATTTTGCATCGAAGTAAGAGCATGTCTAGAACATGATTCATATAGTGTTCCTTTAAGTCAGATCTTGATTTCGGGCTAATTTTGAGTCATGTAACCTGATCTTCATGTAGCATATCATACATGGTTGGATTCATAATCGAGTTAGCTTTCTTTTGACGCAAGAAGCCCCATAATTCATTGCTTATGTTAAGAGAATTGCATGATTTAGTAGAAGTAGGTCAGGAACTAGGGTTTTCATGTATTTATCATGTATAAGTTGAGATTTAATTGATTTCTGTGAAAATTCATGTTTCTAAACTCATGTATCATGACCCTAGAATGTCTATTAGGATTCCTAGATCATGTGGTTTTGATTTCAACTCAATTGGACCTCATTTGGATGAGTTCATGTGTTTTCCGGAGGTAACTCACGTTGCTGTTCTTTCAGGGGTCGACCCATTTTCTGGGCAGCCCAGCAGGCCCGAGGGTCGACCCCAAGGGTCGACCCATCCACTCCCTGCAAGGGGGTCGACCCATCCTTCAGAATTTGCTGGGGTCGACCCCAGGGGTCGACCCATTCAGCTGCCAGACCCCATTTTTACAGGGGTCGACCCCAGGGGTCCACCTGTAATGCCCCGGATTCTTCGGATCCTTTTCGTGGGCTCCGGATCTGGTTTCTCGGATTGTCCGACTCTGTTTTGTCTGAAATTTCGTTTCGGACATCTTTCGTGTTCGGATCGGTGCGATCCGGAGTCGTTTCGGAGGCCCGGAGGCGTTCCGCGGCTTTTTCCGCGTGTGTTTTTCCGATTCCCGGCGTGGGTTTCGGCTTTCCCTTCGGAACCTCGTTGCGGGTGAACCGGGCCGTTCACCAGGGCGCGAGTGGTACCGTTGCGATCGGTGCGTTCCGAGGATCGCGAGGGTGTGATTTTCTATTTTTCTGGATTTTTCCGATTTTTCCGGATTTCCCTATAAATAGCTTTTCTCTCTCTCCCCTCTCATTTCTCATTTCTCTCCCTCTCTCTTCTCACGCTCTCTCCTCTCTCCCTCTCTCTCCGGCGGCCGACGGGGCGGAGTACGGGCGAGGCGGGGACGGCGCGGGCGAGGCGCGGGCAAGGATGGATGAGGATCGAGGCGGAGGCGGGCGCGATCCCTCGGTGGATTCCGAGATGGCGTCGTTCGCGTTCCGGGCGGTTTTCGGCGTGGATTAGTCGCTTCGGCGCACGGTTTCTTCGGTGGAGGTAGGGTGACGGAACACCACTGCGTTCTGCTCGTTTCCCCTGCCATTGCACGTCGTTCGGCGCGGAAACAGCTGTGTTTGGGTCCGTTCTAGCGAAACCGTGGTTTTGTGGGTTTCGTAGGGTCGGTCGGGAAACGGCGACGGTTTCCAGATCGGTTACTGTCAACGGATTCCTTGGGGCGAGAGCGTTCTTTTCCCCCTGATTTCGTCTCGATTGGTGGTCCCGTTGGACCGGTAGAGCTCCGAGAAGCTCGGTAACCCTTTTTGGGTAACTTCGGTAGAATCGCTCGTTTCTCGCGATTCGTGCGTCGTTTTGACTCCGGTCGGAGTCCACGTGATTGCCAGGGTGGTTGTGGTTGTATCCCCTTCGTTTCGGCACGAACGGGGCGTGGAAAGGCTACGATCGGGAGACCCCCTGGGTTTACCCGCCGTGATGGTTGGGCGGTCGAACCGGGCCCGTCCATCGCGAGGGCGGTTGCCTTTGGCCCGTTCATTTTCTCTTGGTTTTGGGGTTGTGCGGTCGCACGATAGACCGCACATTTGTTGTGCGGCCAGGTGAGAATCGCATGTCTCCCCCATGGACGGTTGGTACCCAGCCGTCTGTCCTTCCGTGGGCTTGTGCGGCCAGGAGCTGACCGCATATCCCAGTTGACCCTTGGTCAACAGTTTAGTGTCGGTTGGGTTGTGCGGTTTGGTCAAAACCGTTTTGACCGGCACTGGAGTAGGTCGGTTAGGTTGTGCGGACGATCCTTGGCCGCACATCCTCTTGGGCGGTCCAGCCCTAACCGTCCATCCTCCATTTGGGGTTAGTCCGATTAGAGCCTTGTGCGGCTCCTGCCTGACCGCATGTCTTTTGAGCGGCTGTACCCTAGCCGCACATCCCTTGAGCGGCCCAGGGTGAACCGCACATGTGCCAGTCTAACCCGGTGTTTCCGTTTTGACTGATTCGAGTCCCGGGTGTGTGGTTCTCGAACCACGTGCCGACCTGTGGCCTGACGGATGTTGTGCACGTCGTCGGGGCCAGGTGTCGTGGTACGTTGGAGTCCCGGGTGTAGAGTTCTCGACTCGTGTCACCGTGTGTTGACGTGTGTCATCGGTTTCTCCGAAAAGCGATCCCCGAGTGGGTCCTGTGTGAGGCCTTGGGCTGCGAGCCCAGTTGTCCAGTCTGGAGCTGGAGGCTTCCCTCTTTTCCTTGAGTTGGGCCACAGCTTGGTGGTGTGCAAGTTGCCTTGGGAATCGTGCTTCTGTGCTTTCCGCGTGGGCCGTGTGTGTGGCCTTAGTCCTTTGCGTTCCCCTCCCAGGGAATGGTCTCGGCTCGTGCTACCGTGGTTTTAGACCTAGAGCTTGGACTAGATTGACGGCCTTGTGCTGTTGCGTGCAACGGTCTTGACCCCGAGTCTTGTGACTCAAGGACCGTTGGGTGTAGGGCGTCTAGAGGACTGTCCAGAGTCCAGTGACTTAGCGTCACTTGGGTTTTCTCGACTCTCGCGCAGGGTGTGTGCGCGGCTGTGGACTGTGAGTCCCGTTTCTTCTCCGACTGTGGTCATCGTGCGACGGTGCTAGTACGTGGGATGGTCCCCGTACTTTGTCGGATGCGGACGTTGTTTTCCGTTGACTTGAGAGTCTACTCCTTCAGTGACCCTCCACTAGTCGTAGCCTACTAGTACGCGTGTGCTAGTCGCACCAGGGAGTGGTGTACGGGCTTACCCTTAGAGGCGGTTTGTGGACCGATTGCCGTCGGGCCCCACGTCTTGCAGCCAGAGTCCGGCTGAGGGGAAAACCGGTCAGAGGACCAGACCAGGGACGCGCGGTCTGTGTGTGCACACGTGGTTGGGGGCGGTTGGACCCACGTCGACGGGCGTGACCCCAGCTAGTCACTTGTTTGTGGTTACTTGTACGGTGTTCGTGCCTCGGGTAGGAGCCACCACGTCAGGCAGTTCACTTGCGGTGCGGTGTAAGACGTCAGGGGACGCTACCGGCTGTGCTTCTAGTGGGTGGTACTCCTGTCGAGTACGGAGTGACAGACTATCAGTTTCCGTGATTTCGACCTTCGGGTTTTCGGTCGTGTTGACCGTTGAGTTCGGTTGTTTCGCCGTGGCGCGTGTGTTGGTTTTCGCGCCAAGGGTCTAATGCTAGTGGCTTTACCGAGGTTGGGTCTTGTTGTGCGGTACCCGCGATCGGATGGTCGGGGTTGCACCTTGGACAGCGTGTCCAGGTCGGCTGTGTCCGAGGGACAGGCCTCTACGGCGTGGTTGCCGTGTGTTCTTACTTCGGTAGGTGGTACTAGCGTGGTTCGGTAGCTTCGACTGTGTGATCGAGGTCTGCCTTCTTGCAGTAGGAGTAGCTGTAGTGCCGAGTTTTGACCGGCCACCGGTTTGCTGTTCCTGCTGTAGTTGTAGCTCTCCTTTCCGCTACCGCCGTTGTTTCCGGTTGGGGTTCCGCGGGATCCCTGCTGAGTCTCTGTTTTGGAGACTCATTCCCTGCTTTTCAGGTGTGGCGGTTCTTCCTCGTGGTTCGAGGGTGCGGAGCGGAGGTTCTCTGTTGCCAGCTTGCCGGGCCGAGTGTTCACTTGGCATGTGGTACGTTTTACTGCTTTAGACTGTACTTTCGGTTGGACTGGACTCTGTTGTAGTTGTTGCTGTTCTTTCTTTCAGCTTGTTGTTGTTGGTTGTCCTGCTTTATTTCCTATTTCTTTGTGCCTCCACACTCCTTTTAGCCCTTCCGAGCCCTCCTGGCTCGTGGGCGGCGGTGCGAGTCTCGGGTTATCGGGCCTTCCCGGTAATCGGATTCTCGGGTCGTTACAGCTGGTATCAGAGCGGTGGTTGTGGACGTACATAGGAATTCGAGATATTGCAGTGATCAGAGTCCGTAAGGTCCAGTACAATCGGCAGCTGGCTTAGGGTTTTGTGTTCGCTTCCCGCCTTGTTTCTCGCTTGGGTGCGCTGTGCGGCGCTGTGAGGTGGTCGCTGTCCGCGGCTTTCGTGCCAGCGTAGGGTCTAAGGATCG
Organism: Amorphophallus konjac; assembly: GCA_022559845.1. Classification (NCBI taxonomy): domain Eukaryota; kingdom Viridiplantae; phylum Streptophyta; class Magnoliopsida; order Alismatales; family Araceae; genus Amorphophallus; species Amorphophallus konjac. The sequence goes on along the minus strand of CM040127.1, from coordinate 177,983,243 downwards.
AGGTCGAGAGCCTTCTCCCTCATCGGTGGTGGCCCTGGTTGTGCTGCGTTGGGCAGAGGTTGCTGGCAGGCGTGAGTTCGCGGTGCTGCGTTCGAGGAACCTGCAGCGTGGTCAGGTGGCTGGTGCGGACTGTTCTTGGTTAAGTGGCCGTGAGCGTGCTCTGAGGGAGCTGCTGTCGGTTTTTGGTCACTCCAGCTTGAGGTTTGTCCAGCTCCTGAGGTGTTTTGATCGAGAAGTGTGCTCGGGTGAGCGGAGGGTCTTCTCGGTGGGTTGCTGTTTCGTCGAGCCTGATGTTTTGTCGTGCTCTGTTGCGTCAGAAATGACGTGTCGGTCCTGATCGTTCTGCTGATTTCGAGGCAGGATTTGGCAGAGATGTCCCGTTAAGTCTTTGCTCCTGTGCTTCTGTCAGTGGATGGGTTGTGTTCGCCCTGGAGTTGGCTTGAGATGTGAAGGCTCCGCGGTGAGTTTCGGGACTCGAGGGTGAGCATCGGCGGTTGTCGGTTATGGCTCGTGTGGCGGCTCTTGGCATGCCGTGTTGCAGTTCGAGGAATTGCAGCGGTGGTGCATCGAGAGATGCTGTGATGGTGGTCCGACGTGACACTCGTCGAGTGTGTCGGAGGCGCTGACCTGATGGAAGCGATGGTTTTCCTTGGTGCTGGATGGTGCTGTTTCCAGCGTGCGCGAGGTTCGAGGTCAGGTCGAGCGTGGAGTTCTTCCGTTGGTCGAAGTGCGCTGGTTTCTCCTTTGGTTGGAGAGATTGTGTTGGGTTAAGGTTTGCCGTCTTGCATTGTGTGCCCGGATTGGTTGGCCTTGTGTGCCATGAAGTCCGTGCGAGACGTGCTCCTTATCTTGGCAAGGTGGTTGTCTGTGAGAAGTTGTGCCCATTCCCTTGTCGTGTGAGGGTGTGCTGGCGCTGTTCCGGAAGGACGAGTGCTGGTTGGGCGGTGTTTGCTTTCTCGGCTGTGCGCGCGTGGATCAGAGTGCGCAGCGGAAGCGTGGTGGGCTTGTGACCCATTGGTTCAGGATCGTAGCGTTGGTTGCTACGGGCGGATTCCTGAGTTTGCGTTGAGCATTGGAGGATTAGTTCCTCGGTGTGAAACGTGTTGTTGCCGTGCTGTTGCCCGAGAAGTCATGGTTGTTGGCACTGGCAGGTGGAGTGTTGGGAAAAGTGCTGGCTAGTGCGCCGCATGAGTACCATGTTCCTGTGTTGGAAGCCGTGTCAGGCGTTGGTGTTGGACCTGGATGGGGTTGTTGAGGATGTCGCCTGACGATGGTCGAGGATGTGTTGGTCAGAGTCGGCGGCTTGGTGCCCGACTTGTGTTCCCAGTCGTGTCCTCGGATAAGATCGTTTTTGGAGAAGTGATCTCTGGCAGGCTGTGGGCTTCCGTTGGTTCTACGGTCTTGTCGGATTGTGACGGTGAGATGTTTATTGCTTAGGGACCCACGAGCGCTGTTCAGGTGGTGTCCCGTGGCTCTGTGGTAAGGGCGGAATCGGGATTGGCGGGTGTCCACTTGGTTTGATCGAAGGATGTGATGAGACCAGACGTAAGAGTGACGCTTGTGGGCGGAGGCCTTCTGTGAGATTAGCGTCGGTTGGTGGTCCTTGATAGGACGTTGGTGTCGCAAGGTTATCCCTGGTTTGGTGATTAGCATGGGGTGGTTCCCTATAAGTCTGAGTCCCGTGAGGTGATGACTGAAGACGCCATGTTCTGTCATTTGGTTTCGTCGTGCTCCCCGAGAGGGTCGAGTTGGCGCGATGATCGAGCTCGGATGCGGAGTCCGAGAGGAGTGTAGCTCGAGATGTGGCATCGGTCTATGTGTGAGTCAGCGGATGGCCTGCTGTGAATTGGATCGTGCCTGTTGGGCCGGTGGAGGTTTCCCGTTGACGTGTATTTGGCGACCAGTGGATGGTCTTTTCACAGACAGAAGATGCTGGTTGTTGGGGCTCGAGCGTGGCGAGAGCCGTGTGCCAGCGAGACCTTTGATGGTCGTTTCTGCGATGTGCCTTTCCGGATGGGATCTGGACTTTGTCGAAGTTGTCTTCTGACGAGAATTGGCACGGTGTTGTGTCCGGCTTTCGGCTTGCCATGTGTGGGGTGTTTCTTGGTGTTGAGCCGATGTGCTGGTTGCGGTCTGTTGAGCTGGCTGCTTGAGCTGGTGGAGGCTCTGTGTTGGTTGCTCCCTTGAGGAGGGTGTGCGACCTGTCAGCTGGTTGTGAAGCTGATGTGTGTTTTGTCTGCTGACCCTGGGGTGGATCAGTAGCTGTTGCTCGTGTCGAGGGTTGTGTTTCCTCGGTGAGCGAGATCGTGGCTGCGGCGCCACGGTGGATTCTCGCGTTGTCTGAGGTAATGCCAGACTGTGTCCTTTGGTATATGCCTGCTCTGTGGCCGGTGTGCTCGGCGAGAGGAGCGAGGTGTTGTGTGTGATTGTGAGTCTGGCTGTGTTCCTCAGGATCCGTGTTTTCGTGAGAATCGAGGTTTTCTGTGCTGGGGCTCTGACAGCGTGTCAGTGATTCTGTGTTCTTCCCCTGGGACTTCGTGCTTGGTCCTGAATTTCGAGGACGAAATTCCTTTAAGGGGGGAGGGCTGTAATGCCCCGGATTCTTCGGATCCTTTTCGTGGGCTCCGGATCTGGTTTCTCGGATTGTCCGACTCTGTTTTGTCTGAAATTTCGTTTCGGACATCTTTCGTGTTCGGATCGGTGCGATCCGGAGTCGTTTCGGAGGCCCGGAGGCGTTCCGCGGCTTTTTCCGCGTGTGTTTTTCCGATTCCCGGCGTGGGTTTCGGCTTTCCCTTCGGAACCTCGTTGCGGGTGAACCGGGCCGTTCACCAGGGCGCGAGTGGTACCGTTGCGATCGGTGCGTTCCGAGGATCGCGAGGGTGTGATTTTCTATTTTTCTGGATTTTTCCGATTTTTCCGGATTTCCCTATAAATAGCTTTTCTCTCTCTCCCCTCTCATTTCTCATTTCTCTCCCTCTCTCTTCTCACGCTCTCTCCTCTCTCCCTCTCTCTCCGGCGGCCGACGGGGCGGAGTACGGGCGAGGCGGGGACGGCGCGGGCGAGGCGCGGGCAAGGATGGATGAGGATCGAGGCGGAGGCGGGCGCGATCCCTCGGTGGATTCCGAGATGGCGTCGTTCGCGTTCCGGGCGGTTTTCGGCGTGGATTAGTCGCTTCGGCGCACGGTTTCTTCGGTGGAGGTAGGGTGACGGAACACCACTGCGTTCTGCTCGTTTCCCCTGCCATTGCACGTCGTTCGGCGCGGAAACAGCTGTGTTTGGGTCCGTTCTAGCGAAACCGTGGTTTTGTGGGTTTCGTAGGGTCGGTCGGGAAACGGCGACGGTTTCCAGATCGGTTACTGTCAACGGATTCCTTGGGGCGAGAGCGTTCTTTTCCCCCTGATTTCGTCTCGATTGGTGGTCCCGTTGGACCGGTAGAGCTCCGAGAAGCTCGGTAACCCTTTTTGGGTAACTTCGGTAGAATCGCTCGTTTCTCGCGATTCGTGCGTCGTTTTGACTCCGGTCGGAGTCCACGTGATTGCCAGGGTGGTTGTGGTTGTATCCCCTTCGTTTCGGCACGAACGGGGCGTGGAAAGGCTACGATCGGGAGACCCCCTGGGTTTACCCGCCGTGATGGTTGGGCGGTCGAACCGGGCCCGTCCATCGCGAGGGCGGTTGCCTTTGGCCCGTTCATTTTCTCTTGGTTTTGGGGTTGTGCGGTCGCACGATAGACCGCACATTTGTTGTGCGGCCAGGTGAGAACCGCATGTCTCCCCCATGGACGGTTGGTACCCAGCCGTCTGTCCTTCCGTGGGCTTGTGCGGCCAGGAGCTGACCGCATATCCCAGTTGACCCTTGGTCAACAGTTTAGTGTCGGTTGGGTTGTGCGGTTTGGTCAAAACCGTTTTGACCGGCACTGGAGTAGGTCGGTTAGGTTGTGCGGACGATCCTTGGCCGCACATCCTCTTGGGCGGTCCAGCCCTAACCGTCCATCCTCCATTTGGGGTTAGTCCGATTAGAGCCTTGTGCGGCTCCTGCCTGACCGCATGTCTTTTGAGCGGCTGTACCCTAGCCGCACATCCCTTGAGCGGCCCAGGGTGAACCGCACATGTGCCAGTCTAACCCGGTGTTTCCGTTTTGACTGATTCGAGTCCCGGGTGTGTGGTTCTCGAACCACGTGCCGACCTGTGGCCTGACGGATGTTGTGCACGTCGTCGGGGCCAGGTGTCGTGGTACGTTGGAGTCCCGGGTGTAGAGTTCTCGACTCGTGTCACCGTGTGTTGACGTGTGTCATCGGTTTCTCCGAAAAGCGATCCCCGAGTGGGTCCTGTGTGAGGCCTTGGGCTGCGAGCCCAGTTGTCCAGTCTGGAGCTGGAGGCTTCCCTCTTTTCCTTGAGTTGGGCCACAGCTTGGTGGTGTGCAAGTTGCCTTGGGAATCGTGCTTCTGTGCTTTCCGCGTGGGCCGTGTGTGTGGCCTTAGTCCTTTGCGTTCCCCTCCCAGGGAATGGTCTCGGTACTCGTGCTACCGTGGTTTTAGACCTAGAGCTTGGACTAGATTGACGGCCTTGTGCTGTTGCGTGCAACGGTCTTGACCCCGAGTCTTGTGACTCAAGGACCGTTGGGTGTAGGGCGTCTAGAGGACTGTCCAGAGTCCAGTGACTTAGCGTCACTTGGGTTTTCTCGACTCTCGCGCAGGGTGTGTGCGCGGCTGTGGACTGTGAGTCCCGTTTCTTCTCCGACTGTGGTCATCGTGCGACGGTGCTAGTACGTGGGATGGTCCCCGTACTTTGTCGGATGCGGACGTTGTTTTCCGTTGACTTGAGAGTCTACTCCTTCAGTGACCCTCCACTAGTCGTAGCCTACTAGTACGCGTGTGCTAGTCGCACCAGGGAGTGGTGTACGGGCTTACCCTTAGAGGCGGTTTGTGGACCGGTTGCCGTCGGGCCCCACGTCTTGCAGCCAGAGTCCGGCTGAGGGGAAAACCGGTCAGAGGACCAGACCAGGGACGCGCGGTCTGTGTGTGCACACGTGGTTGGGGGCGGTTGGACCCACGTCGACGGGCGTGACCCCAGCTAGTCACTTGTTTGTGGTTACTTGTACGGTGTTCGTGCCTCGGGTAGGAGCCACCACGTCAGGCAGTTCACTTGCGGTGCGGTGTAAGACGTCAGGGGACGCTACCGGCTGTGCTTCTAGTGGGTGGTACTCCTGTCGAGTACGGAGTGACAGACTATCAGTTTCCGTGATTTCGACCTTCGGGTTTTCGGTCGTGTTGACCGTTGAGTTCGGTTGTTTCGCCGTGGCGCGTGTGTTGGTTTTCGCGCCAAGGGTCTAATGCTAGTGGCTTTACCGAGGTTGGGTCTTGTTGTGCGGTACCCGCGATCGGATGGTCGGGGTTGCACCTTGGACAGCGTGTCCAGGTCGGCTGTGTCCGAGGGACAGGCCTCTACGGCGTGGTTGCCGTGTGTTCTTACTTCGGTAGGTGGTACTAGCGTGGTTCGGTAGCTTCGACTGTGTGATCGAGGTCTGCCTTCTTGCAGTAGGAGTAGCTGTAGTGCCGAGTTTTGACCGGCCACCGGTTTGCTGTTCCTGCTGTAGTTGTAGCTCTCCTTTCCGCTACCGCCGTTGTTTCCGGTTGGGGTTCCGCGGGATCCCTGCTGAGTCTCTGTTTTGGAGACTCATTCCCTGCTTTTCAGGTGTGGCGGTTCTTCCTCGTGGTTCGAGGGTGCGGAGCGGAGGTTCTCTGTTGCCAGCTTGCCGGGCCGAGTGTTCACTTGGCATGTGGTACGTTTTACTGCTTTAGACTGTACTTTCGGTTGGACTGGACTCTGTTGTAGTTGTTGCTGTTCTTTCTTTCAGCTTGTTGTTGTTGGTTGTCCTGCTTTATTTCCTATTTCTTTGTGCCTCCACACTCCTTTTAGCCCTTCCGAGCCCTCCTGGCTCGTGGGCGGCGGTGCGAGTCTCGGGTTATCGGGCCTTCCCGGTAATCGGATTCTCGGGTCGTTACACCACCCATGTACCAGAAGCCCGGTTTTCATCGTTTTGCGACCCGTGGATCGATCCGGATCATTAGGGGATCGACCCATTGAACTTAGACCAATTGAAAACTATACTTTTGAAGAACCAGTGACCTAATCATGAGCCTTATGATTTTCAAACCGCATTGGTTCCTATGTTCTATCACGATGTAAAAGCATGTCATTCATCATCTTAATTGCAATGTATACATTGGTTAAATAGAAACCCACATAATTAGTGGTTAATGGTGTAATTAAATCTCTGTTAAATGCATTCTTTTTCCTTCCTGTACAAGCTTGTTCCTTTACCTTATCATCTTCAATCAGCTTTTGGCAATTGTCTTAATGCAAATGATAATGGATAATCTTTGACATATTAACTTGATAATTAGGATTAATATGTTGATTAGCTTGTTGGATAGCTGCTGTACTACAGTAGCGCAGCATGATTAACTCTTATTGTGACTTGGTTTTCAATCTTCTTGATGATTGTGCTTATCTTGAAATTCTGAAATGAATCTCCTTCCTACTTGAAATTGTTATTGCTACATGGTTCAAACCTTGGAATTCTGGCCATAAATTGTGGAAGTCTAGATTCGTGGGATCTTTGATCCAAAGAAATCAATGCCTGGCAAACAATTAAGGGCTCGGTCTAGTCCTGGGAGGAGCGCCCGAATACTACGTGTACCCCCGGGGAGGTGATTGACTAGGTGTGGCATTTGGCACCAGTACTATGACATGGGTTAAATCTAGAACTGGCCACTACTCTCTACTACTCTCTACTAATTTTCACTTTCCACTCTTCATTGTTCTATACTCTACTTGTTGTTACTTACTTGCTGTTACATGGACGTGGAAATGAAACTACACACGTGCTTGACATGACTCGAATTATCTTGATATGGCCAACTCTTTATCGTTATCTCTTGTAGTAAATTCTTGTCTTTGTTATTCCTCTTAAGTATTACCATTCTGTTCCTTTATATTTCGTGACCTTGCGAGATCTTTCAATTTTGTTTCATTATACCATTATTACTCTTTTATTGCATTATCCTTTGTAGCATGATATTTTGAAAATGTAATTAAACTGCTAATCACTTATACCTATCTGTTATTTCCTACTGAGAGTTAGCTCATAGTTGTTGTTTCCCCCCTTTCCAGGCTTTTCAGGTGACGCGCTTACCGATGGAGAAGGGCAGGAGTGATGTTTTGAGTGTATCAGTTAGTTGTGTTTAGAGTGTGTTGTGCTTTAGTTTTGTTATTGTGGTTTAGAGTTGTTATCCCAGTTGTATTGAGTTGATTTGAGGATTATGTACCAGTTATGTTTTGTTTAATGGTCAATAAGTTATTTCCATTTCTTAGCAATTGTATATATTTAGATTAGTTCTCTCTCTTTCCAGCTCATTTCTAACTGTACGTCCCGATATTCCGCGTCGGGGCGTGACAGTTTAGTTGGTATCAGAGCCCTAGGTTTCATATTCCTAGGTTCCCTAAGTTTAGGTTTTCTTGCATTGCATCCCAATAATCGGTATATCAAAAGGTGTTGTCCGAACGTTAGGCTACGCTTATCGGGAAGGTCGCATACTTGCGCGAGTGGTCTTCGGACCGATTAGCTCCGCCAGGTACCGAGTTTTTGGTCGTGTTTAGGTGCATTAGACCTCTAACCTTGTTAAAGTCTAGAACCTGACCTGGTGAGATTGGGTAGAAACTTGGGTTAAGTTCGTTCCTTAATCGTGTTATTATCTATTTTTTTTGGACCTAAGTAATCTATTTCTCGTGTAGATGGCAGCCGATCGTGCTGAATGGAGGAACCGACAGCGCATGGTTCAAGGCCTGACTCAGGCGTTACATCAGGTAGCTCAAGCTGGAGCAGCGGGTCATGGCACCGGTGACTTATACCGGAACTTTTGAGGAATGAACCCGCCAAGATTTGCTGGTTCGACTAACCCCGATGAGGCCGAGCATTGGCTCCACGAAATGGGGAGAATTTTTGAAGTCATGCAATGCACCGACCAAGAGCGTGTCCTTCTTTCTACCTTCCAATTGGAGCGGGACGCGCGTACTTGGTGGGATTCCGTCAAGGCAACTCTAGGCGATCAACAAGTCACATGGGAAGAGTTCGAGGAATTCTTCAACGACAAATATTTTTCCGATCGTGTACAAGAGAAGAAGGCGGCGGAGTTCGCGGCTCTAAAGCAGCGAAGCTTATCGGTGGCCGAATATGAAGCACAGTTCTCTCGGCTTTCGCGCTATGCTACTCACCTTATCTCCACAGAAAAGATGAAAGCTAAGCGATTTCTCAACGGGTTGAAGCTTCATTACATCAATCAACTGGCGCCGATGGAGATCTCTACTTATTCTGAGATGGTGAGAAAGGCACAAGTTCTAGAAGATACCTTAGAAATGACGGAGAGGATCCGTGGGCAAGGCATGAAGAAGGAACAACCAACTCCTAGACCCGGATTTGGCACTAGCAAAAAGAGGCCCATGAGTGGGTCTAGTTCGTGGATCAGATCGGGAACGTGGAAAGGCAAGATGCCAAGAAATGAAGAGAAGAAACCCGGCCCTATTGTTCCATTCAAGGGCAAGTGCAAGTATTGTGATCGTCCAGGTCACAAGATGGAGGAATGCTGGCGCAAGCTAGGTGCGTGTTTACGATGTGAGAGTAGGGAACACCGTATCCCTGACTGCCCTCTTCTATCGGAACAAGCTACACCGGCAAAACCTCAAGTTATCAAGAAGCCGCAAGGAAGGCTCCAAGCTTTACATGCGGATGAAACTGGGATTTCTGATGATGGCGGACTCGTCGAAGGTACCCTTACTATAATCGACAAGCCCGCATTTGTTCTCTTTGATACTGGTGCAACGCATTCTTTTATTTCTCAGAAATTTGCGAAGTCGTTATCTGTCGAACCTATTATGATGAATTCTCCATTGGTTATATCAACTCCTATTGGTTCTGGAGCGGCTATTCAATATTACTATCCTTCTAGTAAGGTTATTATTGATGAACGGAACTTTCCAGCCGACTTAATTTGCATGGATATGAGGGATTATGATGTAATCCTTGGAGCAGATTGGTTGGCCAAGTACGAGGCCAGTGTTCACTGCAGTTCTAGCTCAGTGACTTTTACTAGACATTCTGGTTTATCTTTTACGGGAATCAAGCACCATAACCCCGTATCGCTCATCTCTTCTCTTCGAGCCGACAAGCTGATGAGGCGAGGTTGCAAGGCTTTTCTAGCCTTTGTCCATGCTACACCGGAACAGCGAGTTGAGATAAAGGACACTCCTATTGTCCGAGAATTCTCCGAAGTCTTTCCAGAGGAACTACCAGGACTTCGGCCTGAGCGGGAAGTTATCTTCTCCATTGATATTGTTCCTGACGCGTCCCCTATTTCTAGAGCTCCTTACCGTATGTCCCCTGCGGAGCTAAGGGAATTAAAGCAACAGCTGATGGAATTGCTCGAGAAGGGCTTTATTCGTCCGAGTACTTCACCTTGGGGAGCTCCTGTATTATTCGTCAGGAAAAAGGATGGTTTGATGAGATTATGCATCGATTATCGGCAACTGAACCAGCTAACTATCAAGAATAAATACCCATTGCCGAGAATTGACGAATTATTCGACCAGATAGCGGGAGCACATTATTTCTCTAAGATCGATCTTCGATCTGGATATCATCAGCTGAGGATTAAGGAAGATGATATTTATAAAACGGCTTTCCGCAGCAGGTATGGTCATTTTGAGTTTGTCGTTATGCCTTTTGGTCTAACGAATGCACCAGCAGCTTTCATGCAGTTAATGAATAATGCATTCCGGCCTTATCTTGATCAATGGGTCGTGGTATTCATTGACGACATACTAATTTATTCCAAGACTGAAGAAGAGCATGCCGAACATTTGAGAACGGCATTGCAGATATTGAAAGATCATCAACTATATGCCAAATTCAGTAAATGTGATTTCTGGCTGCAAGAAGTGTCCTTCTTAGGACATATCATCACCAAAGAAGGTATTTCAGTTGATCCTTCGAAAGTGGAGACAGTAAGGAACTGGGATCAGCCTACTACAGTGACCGAAGTGAGAAGCTTCCTAGGCCTGGCAGGCTATTATCGGAGATTTATTCAAGACTTCTCCAAGATTGCGGTACCTCTCACTCGATTGACCCGCAAAGATAACAAGTTTGAATGGTCCGAGGAATGTCAGCAGAGTTTCCAAACATTGAAGGATTGCCTCACTACTGCACCCGTATTGGCTTTACCTTCTGGCGACGGTGGTTTCGTGGTCTATACCGATGCTTCTGGTATTGGCTTAGGCTGTGTACTCATGCAGCATGGTAAGGTGATTGCTTATTCTTCTAGGCAGCTGAAGAAGCACGAAGAGAACTACCCCGTTCATGACTTGGAACTTGCAGCAGTTGTTTTCGCCTTAAAAATTTGGAGGCATTACTTGTATGGAGAAACATTCACAGTATTTTCAGATCATAAGAGTTTGAAGTATTTATTTTCTCAGAAAGAACTTAACATGAGGCAGAGAAGATGGTTGGAGTACTTGAAGGACTTCGACTTCTCGATTGAATATCATCCCGGTAAAGGTAATGTAGTGGCAGATGCATTAAGCCGGAAGCCTGTGGCTAAATTATCAAGTCTCATGTTACAAGAGTGGAGGCTATTAGAATAGTTAGCTAGCCTGGATCTAAGTGTTGATAATGATCGGGTTATAATTGCACAGATTCGACTTAAGCCCGAATTATGGATGGAGATCAAATCCTTGCAAGATAATGATCCCGAGCTGGTTGAGATCAAGGGAAGTTTGAGCAGCAGACCCGACTTCATGGTGGCTGACGATGGAAGATTGTTATTCCAGGGTAGAACTTGTGTACCTGATGAAGCTGAGTTAAAGAACAAGATTCTGGAGGAAGCACATAGATCCAAATACACTATTCATCCTGGAGGCACTAAAATGTTCAAGGATTTGAAAAGGTCCTTTTGGTGGCCAAATATGAAAAGGGAAATTGCAGATTTCGTGAGTAGATGTCTGGTTTGTCAACAAGTTAAGGCTGAATATTTCAGACCGGCAGGAAAGTTGAAACCGCTCGACATACCCCAGTGGAAGTGGGAAAGCATTGGCATGGATTTCATTATGGGTCTACCTAAGACTCGTGGTGGATTTGATGCGATATGGGTGATCGTCGATCGCTTGACAAAATCGGCTCATTTCTTACCCATTAAGTCCAAGTGGACAGTTGATGTATTGGCTGCTTTATATTTGAAGGAAGTGGTAAGGCTCCATGGTATACCTGTCAGCATTGTGTCTGATAGAGACCCGAGATTTACTTCACATTTCTGGAAGGGACTGCAAGAGTCTCTTGGTACTCGTCTGAATTTCAGTACTGCTTTTCATCCACAGACAGATGGACAGACTGAAAGAACTAACCAAATAGTGGAAGATATGCTCCGAGCTTGCATGATTGATTTCGGAGGCAGTTGGAGTAATCACTTGGCATTGATTGAATTCGCCTACAACAACAGTTACCAATCCAGCATACAAATGGCTCCATTTGAAGCTTTGTATGGAAGAAGCTGTCGTTCCCCGTTGTGTTGGGACGAGGTGGGCGAGAAACAATGGCTTGGACCGGATCTTATTTCAGAATCATCACAAAACATCCGTATTATCCGAGACCGGTTACAAGTGGCTCAGTCAAGACAGAAGAGTTATGCCGACACAAGGAGAAGAGCATTAGAATTTCAAGTTGGCGAGCATGTGTTTCTGAAAGTCTCTCCTTCGAGAGGGATTCGAAGATTTGACATTCATGGCAAGCTGAGTCCGAGGTATATTGGTCCATTCGAGATCCTAGATAGAGTGGGAGAAGTTGCTTACAGACTGGCATTACCGCCTCAGTTATCTGGCGTACACAATATTTTCCATGTGTCTATGTTACGGAAATATGTGTACGATCCCACTCACATCATTCAACATGTGGATTTTGAGTTAAAGGAAGATTTGACTTATGAAGAAAGACCTATCAAGATTCTAGACCGGAAACAGCAGCAACTCCGGAATCGGTCTATACCGATGGTCAAGATTCAGTGGAGTCGGCGTGGAACCGAAGAAGCTACTTGGGAATCGGAAGATACTATGCGGAAGCGGTATCCCGACCTATTCTAGGTGATCTATCTTTTCCCTACTTTCCGTATATAGTGCAGTGAATTTGGAGGACCAAATTCTTTAAGTAGGGGAGGGTGTAATACCCCGATTATTTATGAAGTTTTATTGAGCTTTTATTAATTAAAAATTAAATTAAAATGAATTAATGTTTGAATTTCGAAATATTAATATTTAATTCATTAGAAAATAGAACCTATAAAATTCGACTACCTTAGAAAAATCTGTAAAAATAGTAATTGGGTAAAAGATCATTTTTATAGCAATTTTATCTTCTGGACTTGACCCAAATTAATTACGTAACCTTGTCTAATTAGAGGATTAATCCTGAATTTGACTTCCACCTACCCTTTACCTAATCGTAACTTAAAACGTGAAATTTGACCTTATTACTCAACCAAATGATCTGAAATCAAGGGCAAATGGAAGGCCACGAGGTAAGGAACATTTACCCTCAATCAATTTGAGGTAAACCTAGCCCTAAAACGTGCCGCCGACATAGATTTGGTCGAGTCAAGGATTCCGGCGCCGTTTCTAAACACGTAACTTGCAGCGCCCAATACTCCCAACTCCGAAGGCTCCAGAAGCCCCATGACCTATAGAAATGTAGCTCTTCAACTCTAGTTTCATTTGGTAGCTGGGTCAGCCGACGAGGAGTCCAGATCTGGGAGCATTCGTCGTTTGGGTGGAGGGTGTTGGTAGTTCGTCGTTCTTCATCTCCAGCCCTTTAATCCATCGATTAAGGTAGGTACCCTTAACCAATTGAGACTTGTAAATATAGTATCTTGATCAGCTCGTCGATATCTATCCAATGGGACTGAAAGCCCCAAATTTCATTAGGTATCCGTGGAGATATCGAGCTTTTTGTGAGCTGCTGTCAAGCTTGTTCTTCATTCTAGGGTTTCGAATTCTTTCTCCGATTTGAGGTAGGATCTAACAACTAAACTCTAATTAACTTACATGATGTAATCAGCATGTTGTTAGATTTCATTTGACGAAGAAACCCCTAATTTGTATTGAGCATGTTGAGAGTATTTTGCATCGAAGTAAGAGCATGTCTAGAACATGATTCATATAGTGTTCCTTTAAGTCAGATCTTGATTTCGGGCTAATTTTGAGTCATGTAACCTGATCTTCATGTAGCATATCATACATGGTTGGATTCATAATCGAGTTAGCTTTCTTTTGACGCAAGAAGCCCCAAAATTCATTGCTTATGTTGAGAGAATTGCATGATTTAGTAGAAGTTGGTCAGGAACTAGGGTTTTCATGTATTTATCATGTATAAGTTGAGATTTAATTGATTTCTGTGAAAATTCATGTTTCTAAACTCATGTATCATGACCCTAGAATGTCTATTAGGATTCCTAGATCATGTGGTTTTGATTTCAACTCAATTGGACCTCATTTGGATGAGTTCATGTGTTTTCCGGAGGCAACTCACGTTGCTGTTCTTGCAGGGGTCGACCCATTTTCTGGGCAGCCCAGCAGGCCCGAGGGTCGACCCCAGGGGTCGACCCATCCACTCCCTGCAAGGGGGTCGACCCCAGGGGTCGACCCATGCGCAGGAATGAAGGGGTCCACTCCCTGCAAGGGGGTCGACCCCAGGGGTCGACCCATTCAGCTGTCAGACCCCATTTTTACAGGGGTCGACCCCAGGGGTCGACCCATGTACCAGAAGCCCGATTTTCATCGTTTTGCGACCCGTGGATCGATCCGGATCATTAGGGGATCGACCCATTGAACTTAGACCAATTGAAAACTATACTTTTGAAGAACCAGTGACCTAATCATGAGCCTTATGATTTTCAAACTGCATTGGTTCCTATGTTCTATCACGATGTAAAAGCATGTCATTCATCATCTTAATTGCAATGTATACATTGGTTAAATAGAAACCCACATAATTAGTGATTAATGGTGTAATTAAATCTCTGTTAAATGCATTCTTTTTCCTTCCTGTACAAGCTTGTTCCTTTACCTTATCATCTTCAATCAGCTTTTGGCAATTGTCTTAATGCAAATGATAATGGATAATCTTTGACATATTAACTTGATAATTAGGATTAATATGTTGATTAGCTTGTTGGATAGCTGCTGTACTACAGTAGCGCAGCATGATTAACTCTTATTATGACTTGGTTTTCAATCTTCTTGATGATTGTGCTTACCTTGAAATTCTGAAATGAATCTCCTTCCTACTTGAAATTGTTATTGCTACATGGTTCAAACCTTGGAATTCTGGCCATAAATTGTGGAAGTCTAGATTCGTGGGATCTTTAATCCAAAGAAATCAATGCCTGGCAAATAATTAAGGGCTCGGTCTAGTCCTGGGAGGAGCGCCCGAATACTACGTGTACCCCCGGGGAGGTGATTGACTAGGTGTGGCATTTGGCACCAGTACTATGACATGGGTTAAATCTAGGACTGGCCACTACTCTCTACTACTCTCTACTACTTTTCACTTTCCACTCTTCACTGTTCTATACTCTACTTATTGTTACTTACTTGCTGTTACATGGACGTGGAAATGAAACTACACACGTGCTTGACATGACTCGAATTATCTTGATATGGCCAACTCTTTGTCGTTATCTCTTGTAGTAAATTCTTGTCTTTGTTATTCCTCTTAAGTATTACCATTCTGTTCCTTTATATTTCGTGACCTTGCGAGATCTTTCAATTTTGTTTCATTATACCATTATTACTCTTTTATTGCATTATCCTTTGTAGCATGATATTTTGAAAATGTAATTAAACTGCTAATCACTTATACATATCTGTTATTTCCTACTGAGCGTTAGCTCATAGTTGTTGTTTCCCCCCTTTCCAGGCTTTTCAGGTGACGCGCTTACCGATGGGGAAGGGCAGGAGTGATGTTTTGAGTGTATCAGTTAGTTGTGTTTAGAGTGTGTTGTGCTTTAGTTTTGTTATTGTGGTTTAGAGTTGTTATCCCAGTTGTATAGAGTTGATTTGAGGATTATGAACCAGTTATGTTTTGTTTAATGGTCAATAAGTTATTTCCATTTCTTAGCAATTGTATATATTTAGATTAGTTCTCTCTCTTTCCAGCTCGTTTCTAACTGTACGTCCCGATATTCCGCGTCGGGGCGTGACAGACAGGCATTCACCGACCTATCCGACCCCTCTTTCGCCGAGCTATGCTCATCGCCCGGACAGGGCTGGCGTTTCAGAAGCTCGGCCAGACCAGATATTATCCGTTCGTGCTGCCGTTAAGAGTCCTCAACGGACAGGGGAATCAAGGAGCCGCCGGATTTCGAGGCGATAACGTTCCCACGATAAGGCCATGAAAGCCCACGTTGAGGACGTAACTCCCGCCGGAGACCCCTCGGCTTGCAGGACTCCTGAAGGCGGCGCACTATTTAAACCAGAGATACCCTCCGGTGGAAAGAAGGAGCCATTAAGGTACTCATACACCTAAACTCCTGAGCAATCCGCTTCACCCTCTGGTGGAGAGGAATCTCGCGCGCTAGTTTTTCTCCTCCCCATTACTGCTTCCACCACAGCTCTACTAACTTAGCCATCGGAGGGTTTTTCCCCAGGGAAATCCCCTGAGCCCTCTGATACGTTTCCCTGTCTTGCAGTTCATCTTCTGGTGATCCACACCCCGCTCAGGACCCAGCGCGAGATTTCGCCTCTTCATCTGGCGCCGTATATGGGAAATGCACGAAGAGCCAAGATGGTGAGAAGAAGCTCAGGGAGGAGATCCGCTGTCGAGAAGGGTAAGGCCGTGGTGGCGGCAGGAGATGGCCCCTCTAGGGCCTCACAGAACCCTCCCTCCAACGCCAGCATCCCCACCAACGGGCCGCCGCCCCCTCCGCCGGCGACGGGGGCACCCCCCAACGGTGGCGACGAGGTCTTCCAGGCCCTCAATGAGAAGCTCGACGTCCTCGTGGAGCTCATGAGGGCCCAGGCGGCAAGGGATGCCAGGTCCCGCGCCCCGTCCGGGAGCCCCCCCGTCAAAGTGCGTCCCAGCATACCGCTGGGGGCCACTTCACCCTCCGCGGTCAGCGGCTCATCCGCAACAACGTGGGAGGACCCTCGCAAGCTCCGCCCCCGGAGCAAGAGGCTTCCTCCAATCCCAGAAAAGGGAAACAGGGGGCGAGGCCTCCACGCCCGAGCGCTGACGTTCCTGAGGATCGCCACGACGCACCCCCCAGTCCCACGGCACGACCGCAGCCGGAACTATCCCTCCGACTGAGGGATTTCGAAAGACGTTTTGCAGAGCAAGAGTGCGCCCTCCGCGCCCTGCAGAAAATCTCTTTCCCAGAGGATGAGAAGAAATCCCCTTTCTCCGAATACATCTTGAAGGCAAAGGTGTCTCCCAGAACCTCCATTCCGACCTTCAAGCTCTATGATGGCCAAGGCGACCCAACCGACCACTACGACAGCTTCGACGCCCTGGTAACTCTGCATGGAACGCCGGATCCTATCAAATGCCGAGCCTTTGCGGCCACCCTGGTCCAAGGCGCTCAGGCATGGTTTCGGGCCCTCGCCCCTGGGTCCATCCGGGACTTCAGGTAATTCGGGCGAGTCTTCAAGGAGAGCTTCGCCGGAAGCGCCCCCCCAAGGTCAGTAGCGGGGCTCCTGGCCCTCAAACAGGTGCAAGGGGAAAGGCTCCGGGCTTATGTCCCCTGATTTAAATCGGAAGCCCTCAGAATTCCCCACCTGGATGTGGCCTCTGCCACGACCGCTCTGACCGGGGGCACCCGGGATGAGAATCTCCGCCGCGAACTGGTCCTCCACCCTCCCTCGACCCTCGCCGAGCTAGTGACTCTGGCCCTGCGCCACGCCGAGTGCGAAGAAGTACTCAGCGCTTGCCGAGACACAACCGGCTCGGGTCGGGAGGGGGACAAGAAGCGGGCCTCCGAGCCAAATCCTGGCTCGGGCAAGAAGCGCAATTGGGAAGGAGAGCGCAAACGGAAGTATGAGCGGTGCACCCCGTTGACCGCGCCAGTCTATGAGATCTATGAAGACATCAAAGACTCGGGACTCCTCCGCCAGCCCGAACCAATGAGATCGAAGAATCGCAAGCGCGACAGGCATTGCCTGTTCCACGGCGACCACGGGCACCACACCGGCGACTGTCACCAGCTCCAGGACGAGATCGAGCGTCTCATCCGTCAGGGGCACCTGACCCGGTTCGCAGCCGGGCGCAAAGAAGACCGAGACGCCGCCGAGGAGATCGACAACGCCCCCCGAGGGGTCCACATCAACGTCATCTCCGGAGGAACGACGTCGGGCGGCGACACCAGCCGAGGAAGGAAGCGTCATGCCGAGCGGGCCAGCCGGGTCTTAGAGCCCTCAGGGGGCCCGCCGAGGGAGCCCCAGGTCATAGTCTTCTCCGACCAAGACCTGGAAGGGCTGAACACCCCGCATGATGATGCCCTCGTTATCTCGGCCACAATAAACCATTGTAACGTAGATAGAATTCTGGTTGACAATGGGAGCGCCCCCGATGTATTGTCTTATGACTGTTTCCTCAAGATGGGGTAAGACCCATCCAAGCTCCGCCCGATCTAAACACCCCTTTACGGGTTTAACGGCCTGGCCACTTACCCCGAGGGAGCCCTAAGCCTGCCGGTCACCATCGGCACCCCACCCAAAATCGTTACGGTCATGGTGGACTTCATAGTGATCAAGGGTATGATAGCGTACAACGTCATTTTCGGCCGGAAAATCCTCAGCCGAATAAAGGCCGTACCATCTACCTATCACCAGAAAATGAAGTTTCCCACCAAAAACGGGTTAGGGGAAGTTCGAGGTAACCAGGCCACGGCTAGAAGGTGCTACAACATCTCGGTGGAAGCCTCAAGGCCGGACGGGAAGGAAAAGGGCCCCAAGGGAGTCGAAGGGAAGACCGTAACCCCCGAGCCCGATGGCGAATTGCTAACAGTATCCCTAAACGATGACCCGGCCCTCGGAGTAAGGATCGGAGCCGACCTACCACTTAAGGAACAACAGCAATACAAGAAATTTCTTTCTGAGTACATTCAGGTCTTTGCTTGGTCCGATGATCAACTCCCTGGCATACCAGAGAAGACCGTGATGCACAAGCTCAGCCTCGACCCCACCGTGAGGCCCGTACAACAACGGAGGAGGAAGCATGCGCCCGAGAAGCAGGCGATCATCAAGGCACAAGTCACCAAGGGACAAGAGACTGGCCTCTTCAGACCAGTCCTGTACCCTACGTGGCTAGCCAATGTCGTCCTGGTGCCAAAAACCACAGGCAAATGGTGAATGTGCATGGACTTCACTGATCTGAATAAGGCTACCCCCAAGGACTGCTATCCGCTGCCGAGCATCGACCAATTGGTTGATTCAACCTCGGGCAACGAGATACTCAGTTTTCTGGATGCCTATTCGGGTTATCACCAGATCAGAATGAATCCAGAAGACGTCGAGAAGACCGCCTTCATCACCGACTGCGGCGTGTACTGCTACACCCGGATGCCCTTCGGGTTAAAGAACGCCGGAGCCACATATCAGCGACTGGTAAATCACATGTTCGAGGGACAGATAGGTCGGAACGTCGAGGCTTACATTGACGACATGCTCGTCAAGACCCCCAAGGCCCAAGACCACTTCACCGACCTTGCCGAAACCTTTGGCACCCTCCTGAAGTACAACATGAAGCTCAACCCCGCCAAGTGCGCCTTTGGAGTAAAATCCAAGAAGTTCCTGGGTTTCTTGGTCACTCAGCGCGGGATCGAAGCCAACCCCGACAAAGTCCAGGCCATCCTGGACATGCGCCCGCCCACGTTCGTTAAAGACGTCCAGCGTTTGACAGGGCGTGTCGCCGCTCTCAGCCGTTTCCTGTCCCGTACGGCCGAACGATGCTTGCCCTTCTTCAAACTGATGAGGGGACCCAAGCTAGCATCTGCTACGTTCGCATGGGATGAGGAGTGCCAGACAGCATTCGCCGAGCTCAAGAAGTTCCTGACTTCGCCACCGGTGCTCTCCAAGCCCGTCCCAGGCGAAGTCTTGCTGCTCTACCTCTCGACGACGCCATCCACGGTCAGCTCGGTCCTAGTCAGAAATGATTCGGGAATCGAAAGACCGGTCTACTACACCAGCAAGGTGCTCAATGAGGCCGAACGGAGGTACCCCGCAACCGAGAAACTCGTGCTAGCATTGGTTACCTCCGCAAGGCGCCTCCGCCCCTACTTCCAGGGGCACCCCATCACCGTGCTAACTGGCGAGCCATTGAAGAAGATTCTGGCCCACCCCGAGGCCTCAGGGCGACTCGTCAAATGGGCCATTATGCTCGGGGCCTACGACATCTCGTACCGACCGCGATCAGCAATCAAAGGCCAAGCACTCGCCGACTTCATTGCCGAAAGCACTATCCCCGCCGAGGACATGCCTCCGACCACGACCGGGCCAACCTGGGAACTGTTCGTCGATGGATCGTCCAATTCGGCAGGCAGCGGTGCGGGGATCCTCCTGAGGTCCCCCGAAGGGATAGAGCTACAGTACGCCTTGAAATTCAACTTTCAAGCATCCAACAATGCTTCCGCGTACGAGGCCCTTATCTCGGGAGCACGCATGGCCCGACGGCTGGGGGTCGAGTGAGTCAGGATCCACACCGACTCTCAACTAGTCGCAGGTCAGGTCAACGGTGAGTATGAAGCTCGGGAGGCACCCATGATCAAATACCTTCAGTTGGTCCGGAGCCTTGCCCAACAGTTCGAGGAATTTGGGGTAGTCCGGATAGCTCGGGAGCTAAACTCTCGGGCGGACGCCCTCTCTCAATTGGCCTCCTCCCTAGACCCGGAAGGTACACGATCGGTCCTCCTAGAAGAGCTAGAGCGCCCGAGCATCGACACGGAGCTCCTCACTGTTGACTCGGCCACTCCAAGCGACTGGCGCTCCCCCTACCTGTCCTGACTACAGGACTCCCAAGAGCCCTCCGACTCTCGGGAAGCCCGCCGAATGAAGTATCAAGCTCGGCGCTTCGTCGTCCTCGACAACACTCTCTACCGAAGATCGTTCTCCGGTCCCCTCCTGAAGTGCCTCGGTCCCGACGAAGCAAGCCGAGCCATCCAAGAGATTCATGAAGGCCTGTGCGGAGAGCACTCAGGGGCAAGGTCGCTGGCCAGAATCCTGTTACGACAGGGGTACTGGTGGCCCACCCTGCAGCGCGACTGCTCGGCCTATGTTCAACAATGCGACCGATGCCAGCGGTTCGACCACTTGGTCCATCGGCCGGCCACGGAACTTGTCACCCTAGCTGAGCCTTACCCTTTCGCTCGGTGGGGAATCGATATCCTTGGGCCATTCCCGACGGCCCAGTCCCAGAAGAAGTTCATCATCGTCGCCATCGACTACTTCACCAAGTGGATAGAGGCCGAGGCTACGGCAAGGATCATCGAGACAATCGTTTGGGGCTTTGTTTGGAAATCGATCATTTGTCGCTTTGGCATCCCCCGAGTGATAGTGAGCGATAACGGCCGGCAATTCGACTCTCGGTACTTCCGAGACAGATGCGCCGACCTAAATATCCGCAACCACTTCACTTCAGTCGCCCACCCTCAGGCCAACGGGCTGGTGTGAGCGACGTCACGCGGTTCGGGAGGAGAGCGGGGAAGAGGAAGCGGAGAGCGCGCGGACTCCTTCTTTTTTGTTTGTTTGCTTGTTTTGCTGCAACACAGAGATGATAGAGAAGAGAGAAGGGGCCACCACGGGAGATTGCTCCGGCGGGGCGAGCGGGACAAGTATAATATAGCAAGATATGGGGTTCAAACGGCCATAGCGGGAAGTGACTCGCCGCGACCTCGGGGGGACGGGAATGGTGCAGAAATTAAATAATAAGAATTGAAACGGCCATTGGGGAAGTGACTCGCCGCGGCCTCGAGAATATGAGCAGAATATAGCAGAATATAAAGGAGAATATAAGAACAGAGATTTAAATGGCCATTGGGGAAGTGACTCGCCGCGGCCTCGAGAATATGAACAGAATATAACAGAATACAGAGAGAATATAAGAACGGAAATTTAAACGGCCATTGGGGAAATGACTCGCCGCGGCCTCGATGATATGAGCAGAATATAACAGAATATAGAGAGAATATAAGAACGGAAATTTAAACGGCCATTGGGGAAGTGACTCGCCGCGGCCTCGATGATATGAGCAAAATATAACAGGATATAAAGAGAATATGAGAACAGAAATTTAAACGGCCATTGGGGAAGTGACTCGCCGCGGCCTCGATGATATGAGCAAAATATAACAGGATATAAAGAGAATATGAGAACAGAAATTTAAACGGCCATTGGGGAAGTGACTCGCCGCGGCCTCGATGAAAAGATGTGATCGCCAGGGGCCGAAAGACCCCAAAATAAGAAAGTGATCGCGCCTACCTCAAGAGCGGGAGATGGCGGGTTGCTTCTTCCTCTCCTTCCAGCCGGCCGACGGAGAGGGCTTTCCTCGGGTACCCTTGCAAAACAACGACAAATAAATGACAAGTGGATTAGAAAGATGTAGGTTTAGTATTCAAATCCTTGCGATAAAAATAACGAAATGATGGCAAGACACACACCTGGTTGGTGTTATCTTTTAAACCCCTCTCGGACTCGAGTAGGAGGAAAATGAGATGATGGATGCAAGAAGTATAAGAGAAGAGGCGCCCTTGTGAAGGGGGATAGAGGATGCAATATGATGAATGTAAAGAACTATGGAGAAAAATGGGAAGAAAAGGCTTATTGGATGAGCCGAGGGTGAAATCCGGCGGAGCTCCGGCAGCGTGGGGACGACGTGGAAGCGCGGTAGATGAAGACGACCTTCCTCTCGCGAGCGTGGGCACCCGAGAAGCCGGCAGAACCTCCACCTACAAAAGACCCGACGGGTTAGAAAATGACTCCGTAGCCTCTGGGCTCCGGCAGCCTATCGGATCACTGCTTAGCTCCCCCAGAACTGAGGGGGTGGGACTCTATTTATAGAGCTCCGGAGGGTGGAGGCGTCCAGGACCCTGGACACCTCCATCAGGGCTGAAATAATATTTTATTCTATTTTTATTGATTTTTTTGGAATACTTTTGTGGTGGCGTCCAGGGTCCCGGACGCCTCAAGCAGGTCCACCGAAAGCCGACGACGGCCGCACGCGGTTTGGCACAACGCGTGATTTTGTGAGCGGCGCCTCGTGATTCAGAAATGGGCGCGTCCAGCTGACCGGACGTCTCTATAATTTGGATTTTTTCACACCCGACAAACCGTCGTTCGGTGGCCGGCGCCCGTGAGGTAGTTGATGGAGGCGTCCAGAGGCCTGGACGCCTCCATAAATATATTATTTTATTTATATTTTGTCTTTTTATGCTAGGCTGGCATTTTAATTTTTATATTTGTTTTTTTTATGGAGGCGTCCAGGGAGCTGGACGCCTCCATTAATATATATTTTTATTTATTTTTTATTTTTATTTTATGCCAACTGGCATTTTACAAACATTTTTTATTATTATTATTTTTTTGTTTTTATGGAGGCGTCCAGGGGCCTGGACGCCTCCATTAATATGTATTTTTTTATTTTTTATTTATTTGGTTTTGGGCCCTGAGGAAAGAATAAAATAAATTAAAAAGATGGGGGCGTCCAGGGGCCTGGACGCCCCCATTAAGACCCACCCGGGTCCTCAACTCAGGCGTCGGCGGCCGCCCGGTAGACCCCCTTCTTGATTCCGGAACCTCTTGATGCGTCCGACTGGTGTTGATGCCGTCCGAATACCGTGACGAGACGATTCCGGATGCCGAAAAAGGCAGAAGAAGACCCGAGAAAAGGAAGCACTCGAGTGATTCAAAATGCGTAAGCCGTTGCGGGGCGTTATATAGTAATATGAGACTTTCTCAGGAGGCGTCAAGAATGGCGTGTCTACAGCTGTCCCGCCTTGGCGTCTGCTTTGCAAGGGAGCGACATGTAGTGGAATGGTATCGAAGTGGAGTGAAATGAAGTGGGAGCGGACTGATAAGTTGATGCCAAGGTGTGATGAGACACGTTTTTGACGTTACTGTTTGGAATCTTTCTTGAAGTTTCAATGAGGCGACCTTGAAGAAGGTCTTTCAAATATTGACGATTGCTTGGACGGAGATAAAATAAGGGAGGGTGAGATGTGCGCTCAGGCACAAAACAAAAGAAGACCAACTTCTCGGTGTGGAAGTACCTGGGTCATAAACCTGAGGTTTCACCTTTGGGGAGCGGTTACCAGCCAATGTGGAAGTGCTGTGGCCAAGGTGGGTCAAAAAAGGTAAAGGAATATCTGAGGGTCTGTCCAAACAAGGGTCTCCTTTGGAAGAGCAGCGTAGGGCTGTCTCAAGGAAACTCAGTATTTCATTCGGAGTGGAATATCTCATATTTGTGGGAATTGGAGCACAACGGC